>JAJQWJ010000020.1:11553970-12753970 GCA_023637945.1 Phaethornis superciliosus
AAAAGCACTGGGAAACAAATCCTTTTTCTATCTAGAAGAGATCTTTGTAAATTAAATAAAAATTACTAAAGGGCCTCCCATTATGCTATAGAAGACAAGAGAAGTTGAAGCCTTAGAATTTATTTTTAACTGTCCTTTTTTTTTTTTTTAATAGCTACATGATGGCAATCTACTAGCTGAAACCAAAAGCTTTCTTATTGCTTTGAAACAGAAATGCACCTCCTTAATTATGACTACTATCCTGACCTTGCTACACAAGGTAAGAATGTAACACTTTTTATGTGTTAAACTTTAGGAATTTATTTTAGTAGGTCTCTTTGTATAAAACTTATAACATGTTTTGTTTTGTTTTGTTTTTTTCCCCCAAAACACAGGTGTTCAACTGTCGTCTCATAGATCACAACCTGGCACTGGGATATTGCACAGTTCTGCCCAAGGAAGAGATGTTCAATAAGCTGTGGGATGTCATAAACAATACATGGCAAAATTACAGAAAAGTTTTGGTAAGTTCACAAGGCAATGCATTTCTTTGGCAAATAGAAAATGTTAAAGAGTTTCTTTAAAAAAGACTTCAGCAATATCATATGGAAGTGCAATAGTTTGCCTTTATTAAGGATACAGCTTTTTGAACAAGCTCCTTTAGAGTGCCACTGAGAGGAGCTGCCTCTCTTTACCACAGTGTGATACTGTGCACAGGCAGTTGCTGTGAATAGTTAGTGTGATACAGATCCAAGCATTAGGTTACTTCATCAGAACTTACTGCAAAGCCTGTAATTGTTTATTTCAGGTCCCACCATAATTTATACCTACATTAGATTTTGGAGACATTGTTCTCTGACAGCAGTTGTCAAGAATAGAAAGAATAAATAAATATGCCTCTTAAAATAAAGGAAGATGGGAAGTGAAGTATGACAAAGAAATGGGGAGGGAGAGTGACATAAATATGGGAAAAATAAAAAAAAATATGTCTAAAAAATACCATTTGTATTAATTTCACTAATACTATAACAACAATATATTGTTATTGGAGAAACTCAATTTTAGAGTAGCTTTAAACTGCTATCTCAGGAGGAGGGTAACCCTGATACTATCTTCTGTGAGGTTTTTTTTTACTATGTGATCATCTTTGAATTGTTTTAAGTTACTCTGAAAATTTAGACTTTAGGATTCCTAATTTTCTGAGGTTTTACCATACTTTTATTCACTTCTCACTCCCTTTAGGCAGTAGCTCTGGTTGGAGCACAGCTTGCTAAACAATATGGTGAAGCAGAAGAAAAAAAAAAGTTTCAAGAATTAGTTACTGATGCAGAATGGGGTATCCAACTTGGTAAATTTGGTGTAAGTTTTACTTATCTGTTTACTTATTTTAGAGTTTTTTCAGACTAATAAAGTGTCATTATGTTTTCAGATGTATTGTGATTTTAGATTTTAGTTTTCCCATTCAAATGTAAAGAAAGTTGGGGGGTTGTTTTGGTTTTAATTTCTCATTCTGCTTGTCTGCTTAAATAAACCTCAGCAACTGAGAAATGCAATAATTGAGGGTGCTATAAAAAATAACACTTTTGAGTATTATTTGGCACAGGGCACAGTCAGCAAATGCACTGATTTTTCCTGCTCTGGAAATATCTGGATTGAAACTAAGGAAAACTTAAAGGGTTAGCTAGGATTTAGTCTTGACTGTTTCTGGACAACTTGGGAAGAAATTAAAATGTTTATTTATCTCTAGATTTCTTTTGAGACTGTATTTAGACAACCACCAATAAGGAAGAAGGAACTCATAAGGACACTGGTACAAAATCCCAAAGTAGACACAGAACTCATATTGAGTTACTGCAGGTAATAACTGAAGCAAACCAATTGTCTTGAGTTGCTGTAATAACAACCATGCCTACTGAAATCTATTTTAGTTTAAATAGATCCTAATTCATGTAATATGCAAGTTGTTCATTTTTTAAAAAAGTAAAATTAATCAGCATGCTAATTTCTGGTGAATTTATTCATAAGTAAGCACCCTGATGACATCAAAGATCACAAAGAAAATTATTTTCTGTCCTTTTCTAGTACCTTCATGCTGGACAGTGATGCCGCACTGCAGCTTTGCATTGAAACCCTTCTGCTCCAGAATGCTAATACAAATCATGGTGAAGATGACTCTGCAGAATACAGTGAGAAGCAACCTCATTCCTCATTACTAGCTAGAGCACTGGAAATCATTCCTCTGCTGAAAAGTACAAAAGACCTGGTCACAAGCCTCAGTGGAATGTTGTACAAGGTAAAAGAAAAACAAAACAAAAAGACTAAATTAAAAAGCAACACGCCAAAACAAGCAAGAATAATCCCTGAAGTATCTCTGTCATACCAAATGTCACTTAAATGACAAATTAATAATACAATAGAAATTTTAAAAGTGGGGGGTTTTTCCAATTTTTCTTTAGAATGGAAGTTTTGGTTTTCTACTTCTCTAGGAAATACAAACAAAACCCAACATACCTAATTTTCTTTAAAGACAGGTAGAGTCATTCTTCCCATCTTCCCTTAAAAAAAAACAAAACAGAAAATAATCAAAATCACTTCTAAAAATCATAGCACACTGGAAATATTTTCAAGTGCTACACTAAAAATAGGGGCAAAAAATTACATCTTGGGTTAGTTTGTTTGATTTTGGTTTTGATAGGGGCTTTGGTTTAATTGTTTTGGTTTTTTTTTCTTTGAATCCCTTAATATTTGGTCTTTCTGCAATTGCCAGACAGTTTTTTTTAGGTTTTAGGACTATGAAAAGGAAATCTTTTGTTTTAGAGAAGCATACTGTTTCTTCTCTGTTTTGTCAATACAGTTGGCATTACAATTAGAAAAAGTTACCTGTGTTGTATGTTTTGTAAGACATATAAGGTCTTATATGTAAGACATAGAAGATATGCAAGATATAAGACCTTACAAAATAATCATTATTTTGAACAGCTTGATCCTTATGACTATGAAACTATTGAAATTGTCCTGAAAGTGATACAAAATGCTGATGAGAAGAACATCAGTATCCAGCTGAATCAGGTATGTCCAATGATGTTGCTGTTACATCACTCATAACATCTGTTTTCTGTTCTATTTATTGCTGTAATTATTTAAGAGTCTTAAAATTAATAGATTATTCTGTCTGCACAACTCTCATTCAGAAAAGTGCATTCAAGAAATAGTGATCTCAAGCTGTTTCTCAGCAGTGGCTCATAGCAGGGATAAAAACTTTAAGATATGTGCCAACTCTTCCAGAAAAACACATCTGCAAGATTTCAGCATGTTCATTGGTGGGACAGGGAGAAACACAGCACTCTTAGGGCTTCTCTGCTTTTTTCTTGCCTTTTTTTTTTTCCTTGTCTTTTATTTTTATTTTTTCTCCCTCTAGGCTTTGAGCCTCCTCAAGCATCTGGAATCTTACAAAAGAATTTCTCCACCTGTGGACCTAGAACACCAATATGTTTTAGAGCACATGATTCCTTTATCTCCAGCTGCTCAAACCAGGCTTCCCTTTCATCTGATATTCTTTAGAACTGCACAGTGTTTCTGGACCATTATATGTATGTTCAGTAATTTTTATGTTTAGGTATACATATGATTCCCTTTCTCTGTGAACTTCAAAGCTCTACACTAAATAGTTTATATTAAATATATTTCTTATTAATGCAGTTTTCATCTCAAGTACTTGTGAAAGCCCTTGTGCTCCTGAATTGCTGCTGGTGAGGTTGCTGGCAGTGGAGCTAAGATGATATTTAAAAAACACAGAATTCTGTCCTCCAATTCTTTTCTTAAAACCTCTCAAAGACTAAAATAATCCACATATCTCCCTTCCCACGCTAGTGTGGATAATTAAGATTGTATTTTTTCTTTCCCAGTGGAGCTTTGCACCTAACAATAAACTGAAAGTGCTTGATTTCATAGAGAAAGCTGTGAATGTGACACTATCACAGGCAGCTGTCTTTTTCCTTTCAGCTGCAGAGCTCAGTGAGGAATCCTTCCCAACTCTTCTGTTGATTTCCAAATTAATGAAGGTAAAGTAGCATCTTGAAAGGATTGGTTTCAAAATTATTCTTGCACACAAAAGAGCTTATGTCTGTCTGCCTTTTGCATTATCTTGGCCTCACTCTAGAACTTCTGACAACTTTTAACCTTCATTACTATTTTTCTAGGTTTCACTGGATACTTTGCACATGTCTGCAGCTCGACATGTCTTTGAAAAAAAACTGAAACCAAAAATATTTGAAATGAGAAACAGTGGATATACATCAGTTGTCAACAAGGAAACAACTAAAACTGTGCAAATGATTCAGTCATATCTCCTGTCTATAATTAATCCAGAGTGGGCTGTAGCTATTGCTCACAAAATTGCACAAGAATTTCCAACAGGTAAGGGGCAAATGTGATGGCTCAAGGGGTAAAGTAATGGGAGGAATAGGAGTAGAATGGATTTGAGAAAAGAGATGCTAGCTTGTAACCAAATATTTGATCAATATTCTTGGATAAAAGCTGGAGAAGTTTGAGAATAAAACTGTATTTGTCTCCAACAACCAATTTTGAGCAACAGACTGGACCAACAGCCAGTTTATTACACAGCACCACTATTAACTCCTCTTTTCTCTCTTTTTGAGCCATGTTGTCTTGAAGTTTCTTCATCTTCATATCATCTTCAGACAAGTTTTTCAGCAAAAGCAAATATTTCAGCCAAATTTAAGCTAGCTTATCTACTATCTGAATCCAAATAGATGATTTCTGTGGTTTTTTGCTCTTCAGGCTCAAGAGCTTTCCTAATATTTTAAATAGCTTTTAATTTTTTAATTCTTTGAAATAAAATGGATGTACTGTATACCGTAGAAAGGATTAATTAAAACTTTATATACTTCCTCACTTTTTTTCTTTAATAAAGGTCCTGACCAGATTCAGGCATTGAAATTCTGTCTCTATCTAGCTGAGAAATGGCTGAAGAATACTACAGCCAAGGTAATGGTAAACTGCTGACAAAACTCTTGTTGTATAGCTGAGTGTTTTGTCTTCTTGTGTGTTTGGGATAGTAGTGTGTAAATTGTGCATTAACCAACCCTGATATAGGAGGTACTATCTTTTGGGCAAGTCTGTGTAAGTGACCCCTCAGAAGAACCTTCTCTGTTATTGATATTTTTCTGTTCCCAACCTAGCAAAAATTAAGCTTACAGTTCTTGGAAGCTGGACAAAAAATATGCAGCTTTAAGGAAGAATGATGAATTTGTTCTTTTCCCTGTTCTGTGCATTTTTCTTGCTGCAAGAGAACAAGTTGGAATCTGTTCCAGCTGTCAGATCAATATCATTATTAACTTTTGCTTTGTGTTCCAAGACTTTTCAGCAATTCATAGTAGGATATTTAAAGAAAGTGCTTTGGCTTCATTATCAGTTTCATTTTTACATGGTCGGTAGGGAAAGGGGAATAAGAATCTCACCCTTGCTTATAAATGTCAAACTTGCTATGTTGCTGTTGGGACACAATGAAGATTAAATTGTTCTCTTGTTCTCTTAGGCACTTTTTAAAATTGAATTGTGACAATTTTAGCAACCAAGGTTCAGTATTGGATGTCTTTTTTTCTCTGTTTTACCTCAGAATCTCTTAATTTTACATACTGGTGCATGCACAACAAAATACCTATGTTTACTGTTTTTTTTTCAAAATACTTTATCTTACTACAGCAGCATTATGAATACCATCTGTTTACAGTAAAAATACAGAGAGACACATCTGAAGAACAGATCTCACTACCCAGCTCACTGTTTTAAACTATAAAAAGTTAAGATTTTTCTAGTGCTTTTGAGTAAAAGGAGGCTGTTTTATATAAAACTTTTTTTTGTTAAAGGATGATTCACATGAAAAAGCAGAAGTCCTACAGAAGAAATTATATATGCAGTATAAACGATCAGCAACAGAAAATGTTCTAATAACACACAACTTGAACACTGGAGAGCATTTGAAGTCCATTGGGAAACCAGCAAATCTAATAATTTTACTCTATGAACACCACAGTATAGACCAAAGAATCCAAAATCCAACTGGCAGGGATTATCCAGGTGAGTATCCATAATCTGGTTTCAAAGCAGCATTAGAAAGTTCTTTTAAAAAATGCTAAGTGAGGTAATACTTGTTTGTAAATACACTCTACCTATTTATGTAGATATCCACATGGCAGCTAAGGAAATAGCTGAAATTAACAATTTGGATATGAACAAAATTTGGGATAAGCTGCTGGATAAATGGCTGTGTCCAAGTATCCTGCCCTCAGATGTGAGTACTTGCTGGAGGTTGGGTTTTGGAGAAAAGTGGCCAACTACACAAAATATGTATATTTTATAACTTGTTCAACAGATTAAGGTTATTTTGCCTTTAGTACTAATGAATCCACTTAAAGTACCTGAATTAAGACCTTTACAAATTTCAATACCTTTCTAATAGTGCTGCACACCACTGCACTGCCTTGAAATACTTTCTCTTCTCTCTATATAGAAATTAAAATTTGATTTTTGGTGCTACAGTAATACTGTGTAGCCAGCCTCAAAGAAGTGAGTTATGAGTACCATAATCAGAAAGACAATAAATCCTCTCCTTTTGCAATTTAGCTGTCAGAGAGTAAACTTCTGTCTATGCAGCATATAGCTAGGAGAGGGAGGACAAGGAGCAGCCTTTGCTTCTGTTTCAGAGTACCAGATGTCAGCGTTAGGAATGGTGTTGACTGCCTAGCATATGGTTAAATAAAAGACTGATAAAACCAGAATTCCTTTCCTTGGATGCACTAGCAGGGGTACCCAGCTTTTAAGAGCAGGTTTAAGCATGGATATGATGCAGAGACTGATCTAAACAAGTTAGAAAAAACTCTCACACCCAGATGCTCATGTCTTTTTAAAGAAAAATCAAGAAATCTTTGGTGATGTCCAGGAAGATGAAGAGCTCCGAAGGTATGTGTGTTGTCCTCCATATAATATGGCCAATTATTGGTAACTTGCAATTTTAACTATATGTGGTTTTACCAAGAAAACTAATAATGTGCATGATTCAGAACTCACTGCTCTGTTCTTTTTTTTTTTTACTTTCTAGAGACACTAATTTTGAATCAAGTACTTACACAGTGAAATACCATCTGCAGTAACTTCCAGCTATGTGTGTGCTTACATAGCTATTTGGAAGTTCTCTTTTCATTTTGTATATCCTTGGAATCTCTTAATCACTTTTTGATACGGGAATGTATTTACATTTGAATTAATACCAATATATTGTATTTCAGTAGCACTTAAAAACAAATCTGTTTTTGCAGAGTTGTGTATCTACTTCAGTCACGACCAATGGACTACAGCTCAAGAATGCTTTTTGCAATTACAACATCTGCCACATCTGTGAGTTTCTAAATTTTTATTTTAACTTGCTGCTTATGAAATGTTTACCTCCTATTGAAATCAAGTGTTGGCTGCTGAACTGTATATGTTTCAGCCTAAGGAAATGGATAGTTTATATACATTTTGGAACTATTATATATTTGTTTGGGCTCTTTATTTCTCCCCTCACAACTTTGGAGCAAAACTGTGGGGTTAACTGAACTTGGCTATTGACTGTCAAGAGCAACTCTGGGTTTTCTAAATTTACTGAATTACCTGAAAATAACATCATTACTTGTTTTCTAGGACATGCTTTAAGCTGGTGTAATAAAGCAGAGTGGTAGAATTACTCTAGCAGAACCTTAACCTTCAGTCTGTCACACTTAAATATATTTGTGATACTGTGTAGTATTTTTTTTGTCTGCATTAAAAGTCTCAAATCTAGAAAACCACCAGGTTTATCAGTGTTCTTTGAAGCTGATAAATATTGAAAAAACTGGTTAGCATAAAAGTTGAACATGAACCAGTCTGTTATTTAGTATATATTTCCACTAAATGAATAATAAAAAAAAAAATCTCAGGAAGGATCACACTAGACATATATAGCCCTCTTTCTGGTTGTTTGGCAAATTGTTGTGACTTTTCACTGTTATGTTTTCCCTCCTCTCAGCCCATTGGTGTTACTCAGTTGACATTTGCTCACAGGAGCAGAGCCCTTAAGTGTCTGCTCTACTTGGCAGATACCAGCACTGTGGAATCACTCTTCAAGAAACCAATTGAGAAAGTCAAGTAAGATGAATTTCCCTCAACAATTATCTTCTATCAATCTTTAAAAGCCATTGGAAAGAAATATATAGTAGTATAGAAATAGATAGTATTTTGAAAATTGCTTTTTTTTTTTTTTTTTACATTTAAAAATCTCTTTCTGAGGGTTGTCTTTCAAAGGCAATTCTCTGCAAAAGTAAGAAACCACAACCCCAGCAGAATAACCTTCTTTCTCTGAAAATACCTGCAGAACTTAAAAAATATCTAGATTAGAGTTTCTGTGCAGGTAATCTGGAATTAGGGCCTTTTTAATGGCAAGTGGTGGTGTAGACTACATCAGACCAGGTAGCCATGTGTATTTTAATAAATATGCAATTTCTGTGCATGAATGAAATTTTAGTTGTAAGAGTTGTAGTAACTGGCTTATCTATAGAGATGATCCAATCAGGTGAATGTTTCCCTAAGTAATTAGCAGAACATTTTCTACAACTATGATCTCCTTCATAAGTACAAATACAACCTACATTATTTTTTCATAAAAAAAAAAAAAAAAAAAAGACAACAGAACACTTTCAGTGTAATCCTGAGTTTGGTTATGTGAATTCCAAGATAATAATCACTATATGTATCATTAATTTCTGGTTTTTGGGGGACTTTTTTTTTTTACAGGTATTTTCTAAAATGCTGCATTTATCTGGCAGAGTTTGAAATCTTGAACATTCCATATACTTATGAATCATTTCATAAGAGTCCTAAGGAAGGAATGATTAAAGGGCTCTGGAAGAACCACAGCCATGAACCCACGGTATGATTTTTAAATCCTTTGTAATTTTTGGTTTGGTACACATTGTGTGAAATGGACACCTTTCTGCAGAGCAAATGTATCTCTAAACAGATGTTCCTGCAAAGTGCTGTTCTATTCATACATTACTCATGATTCTAGTTAAAAATATCAGTGAGTATGTAGTTACTCCCCTCCCCCCAAAAAAGAAAGATCCTGTTGGTGTGCTGACAACTACATCAAAATTTATACCTTACTATTTGCCCATCTTTGTGAACTCATACTCTCAGATTTCAATACAATTAAGTTACACTCTGCTTAGGAATATGACTTTGAGAGTTACCGTGTGTTACCAAGGATATTTTATAAACAGCTAACTTAACACTGAAGACAAAGGCAAGTTAAATGAGATTACCAGGTAGACAATAGCATGTGACAGAAAAAATGTACTTAGGTCTATTCAGGCTTCAACAGTAATACTTCTGATTTATTTCCAGACAAATAAAACAAAAGTTTAGTCTTCCTCCAATCAGAAAATAGTGATATCACATGTTTTAGGTGGGTTTTTGCTTTTGTTTTAATTCTCCTCACACACATATACATCTATATCATTTTGAAAGTGGCTTGGCTGTGGCCTTTAGGAGTTAAACATCCCAGTAACACTGTAAAAATCTAAAATTACACTGGAAAGCAGTAAAGTTTTGAAGATCATGAATGTGTATTAAAATAGTGTGTCCTTGCTCTCCTTCAGGCTGTCAGACTGGTGACAGAACTTAGTCTAGAATACAAAGTGTATGATTCACAACTGTGGAATGGCCTACTACAGAAACTCCTTGGTTTCAATATGGTAAGGAATTTGTATGCATGAAGTTCTGCAGTGAGGTGAGAAAAAGGATTTTTTATCCATTGGTTTCTACAAAATGTGATAGATACTTAAACTATAAAATTACTGTGAACAGTTATTGATAATTTCTGTGGTTAGTTTGCCAGACTGCCAGAAAGCTTGGGTATGTACACAGGCAACATATGCTGCTACTGCATGTGAAAATTGAATTAACTAAAGTATAAATCATATTTCCATGTGCATCAGTTACTCCTCACAAAGGAACATGGGTACCTTGAGGAACTGTAAGTCTGCATCCCACACTCAAAACAAGAAGCACAATGCAGTTCTGCAGATTATCACCAAATCTTCAAAAACACTATCATTTTATAATGATTTTTTTTCAGATTCAATATCTAAGAAGAGTTTTGATAGCAATTACTGGGATTCATTCATTATGGGAGGTAAGCAAATACTCCAATTCCTAATTTTTATTTTTTTTTTCACTTTAACATTAAGGCATTTAGCATCCTATTTGTGGAGTGGAGTGAGAAAAGCAGCCATGAAGAGTTATGTATGAAAAGATTCTCTTGGGATTCTTTTTATGACAATGTAAAATATAGGTGAATGTCATTATTAATCACTGAAATAACATTTTGCACTTGTGGATCCTTCAGTTCACATCTGTCAAAAGATGGCAAAATCACAGACTATGAGATGAAGAAAGCAATATTAGGGAATAACTCAGCCAGGATAAAAAGAAAACTGAGAGGCTTTTCCACCTACAGGTTCAGGGTGTCTGTCTGTCTGTGTTTACAAGTTACAGCTGTGTTTGGCTCTTACTTTAAAACTTTGCTGTCAACAGATTCCCAATTTCAGCCGGGCTTGGCGAAGTGTAATTCTGTCACCATTTCTCACAGGTAAGGTTGCTATAGGACATCAGGCTTGTAGAGTAACTTGGTTAAATATTTACTTTAACTTGTTCTCTATTTCTTAGCTTCATGTCCACCAAGTCCCAAACAGTTAGAGGAATGTTGTGAGTGCTTTGTGATCCTGCTCAAGTAAGTAGATAGCATATCCCACATTTCTAGTACTTTGAGTGGGGATGCCTGCTTGTAATTTCTCATCCAACAAATACAGATTTCATGCTGGCCCAGAGACTGTTTACAACATGTGCTGTAACTCTGGACTTTGGACATTTAAACTGTACTGGGAACTGCTCTCTGAACTGGGGCTCAGATTAGCACAGGCTGCTGAAAACCAGTTTATTTACCCAGTTGCTGCCCCCATGAGGGACACCTGTTCCTATCCTGACCATTTTTAAAGGTCTCATGGTCAGCCCTAAGAAGCCAGTTAATATCTATCTTAGCCCCAAACATAGCACATTTCTCCAAACATTAACACAGAATGCAAGAGAAAATTAATTTTCCTGCAAGGAATAAATCTGACATGAGAAAAATCAAATAGCTGCACATCTATAAACATGGTTAGTATATGATATCATGTTGCAAAACATTCTGTACATAAACAAGTTTTACATTGCCTTTACAATGTAAAAAAGCACAATAAATCATTATCATATTTACCACAATCCTCAGACTTGCTCAAGAGAAGAGCCAGAGCTCAGAGAGCCTGACTTGAGCCAGAAGTTAGTTGGGAAATACTGGAAAGTGACCCAACTGAAGAACCTTCCCACACTACTGTGCTGATACATATGTACCAAAGCATTACTCTGTTGGCCAACACTTCCCTTCAAAATAGAAACTTGAGTATTTGGGAGTTGAGTTGGGTTTTTTCCAAGCTAGAAAACCATCATGCTTTTGTATTCCCTGAAACTTCAGCTCACAGAGCGTGGCTGTTTCTGGTGAAAATCAGACGAGGTAAAAATGTACTGTTCCATCTGGCTTAAAAATCTCAGTGCAGTTTAGTTGGCAGTACTAAGCCATCCAGTTCCACATCTCATAGCTGACAACTTCACCCCTGATCTTCTTCTGAAGGTGCCCTGTTCTGGCTGACCTGGATGTCATTGGAATTGCTAAACAATATGCACAGTTGGACCTTTCAGCTTTTGCTTTGGGGTGCCTGTTACTGGTCCCTCAGTCTGAGAAGCGAGAACAGCAAATTCAGGTAAAGAGGAAGTTTTGTGTTCTGTCTGTGCAAGGGAAAATTCTTGAAGTATGTTACAATCATCAAAAACCATGAAAGATGGTAACTTACAATTCCAGCTTATTTAAATACATCACTGCTTACTGCTGCTTGGCATTTCCCACCTACCAAGGCTCCTGCCCTGAATTTGTCCTTATGAAAAGGATCATGTGTATGCTTCTTTTTTTTTTTTTTTAAGGCAAAACCAGCTAGCTTCCAGTCATCCTCAGCAGCTATGTCATATGACTTTGCTCTTTGAGGGTTTGAGGATGTTTTATGGGATCTCACCCATAAAACTAATGAAAAAACCCCAACAAAACCCAAACTGTAAGCATATTCCTGCCAGACCAATGTGAAGTTGATGACTACGTAATTGCTGAGAAGTTACCAGTGGGCTTCTGTTAAAACAGACTGTAGGAAAAGTACTGAATCCTATTTTAAGAAAGTGTTGAGTGAAAGCTCCTGACTTCCAAGAAAGATCCTTGCTATGCATCACAAGCCTTGTGTCAACCCTTTGCTTTAAAGCCATATCCTTGCTATCTGTGTACCTCCAGTTTCCTTTCTCATTTTTTTCCATTCATTTATGCTCTGCATTGTTCTCCCAGATGAAGCATTAGAAGCTGTTCCCATATATGTCATAAACAAACTGGCACTTTTAAAGTTATCTTAAATTCTTAGGTTTCCAGTCATTGAAGTTAAGCTGAGAAAGATTTTTCCCAAACTACAGCTTTGGTGTGAAACAGTCTGCTGGCAATGAGTCAAAAAAATCTGTAACAGTTACAGCAAAATACCCTTTGAGAGTTAAAAGCAATGAGTATTAATCTTTTTGCTCACACTGCACAGATCCTGGTTTGATAATTTCATGTTTGTATCTAGAATTTCAGAAGATTTAATTGTTCCTAAATAAATACTCAAATACTTCCTCTGAAGGGAAAGGTTCTACTTTAACCATTCACAGAGCATTAATGGTTTGTAATTTATTTTTGCAAGGGTTTCTTATCAACATGTAACACAGAAACTGTGCTGCAACAAATAGATGAACACATGAACACTGGAGAAGTAGTGGCATTTGCTTCCCAGGTAAATTAATAAAATTTACTTCCTGTGACTCTCAGGCTTTCCTGATAGAGAAGAGTACACAAAACCCTTTTTCCCTCCTCTCTCTCCTGATCTTACCATAATGGTCACTTTAAAAATACAGAACCATTTACAAGGATTACTGTATTTTTATTAAAGTTGTGCAACTGGAAATTTTCTTAGACATCTATACACCCTGCTGTCTTATGGGCTGTCCCTCTCTGTAGGATAGTCTTGTTTGCAGCACTACTACTTTTTTTTCCTAAATAAATGTTAACTTAAATCTGTAGATTAGAACTTTGGTTTTGGACAGTATCATAAATGAGAAGCTATATGAAAAATTCTTGAAAACCAAGTATTTTCCACTGTTGAAGCAACAACTGATGAATACTCACAGAATGAAGGAACTGGTGGATTATTTTGCCAAAAAGAACTGGTAAGTTAGTAATGTATGATAGCAACTACAGAAATTGAATCCCTCTATTTTATCTTCATTTATTTGAAGTTAAGGAGATTCATTAGTACTTAGTCTCCAGGAACTTTTAAGGGATTGCTACATTAAATGAAAAAATAAAGTAAAAAAAAAAATCTCACCTCACTGCTGTGCATACTTAGGATAGAGCTTCACAGTAACAGCTTACTGAGCCCAGACTGGCAAGCACTTCAGTAGCAGTTAAAATAGCAGAAATAACCTCACTGAAAAATAAACACTTCTGCTTTGAATCATTTCACCTTACCTTAAGATGAATTCTGTTGAATGGCATCATGGAGTCACAGCTTCAGCACTAAGAACACTCTGAAAAAATAAATGAGCTGCCTGTACTCAAGGCTTAGGAATGAATGGTTTTGCTGCCAAATTTTTTAGAAGCTAGAAATACCTCATGTGTTCCACTTAAATAAAACAAAGGGTGTTACCACTGCAGGGCAGTCTCAATCAGGGAGCCAGTAACTCACTGCAGCTGAGCTCATTGCACACCTGCAAACTTTCATTTCAGACCCCAGCCATTCCAAATCATTTTGTTACCAGTTACCCTGCAGTCAAAATGGGGCAGGTACCAATAAATATTTCCATTTTTTGGTTTATTAATAGACACAGATTGTCTGGCTTGTTTCCTTCTACTGGGAAATGATGGGATATATCTGACTTTAAAAATGTGAGGTCATACCTTATTTTTATACCTCAGTGTTTATGATCTAAATTTGGCTTTTTCAGAGAACTTGTTGACAAAGTTGATTAACTTTTGCCTCCTACAGCATTGATGATGCAACAGCCCTAATTAAGGAATATCAAGAGAAATGTGGAAATCCTATTCTTGTAGATGTACAATCATCTGATCTTCTCAAGGTAAAACAAACAACTCTTGTACCTCATGCAGTATTCTCTTCTTTTTTTTCTAAGACTGAGGAAAAAATACTTTCTAACTGATTTATTTTAGTAAAATGTATTGTATCCTTCAAATAATTCATTTTACTTAAACCAAATCTGCTACAATTTATGCTTTCAAGTACTTTCATGGGTTTGACATTATATCATCTTTTCCTAAGCTCTGTTAATATTTTTCTTTTACCTTCCAGATGTATCTAAATGGACCAGAAGAGAACTGTGTACAGAACTGTCATTGATAAGGTCTTGATTTTCCCTTTTCTCCCTCTACTGGCAAGATGAAGGAGATGCATGATGAAGGCTCATTCTGGTCAGGTGAACATTAAACTGAAATATTAATGTTGGGGTTTTTTACCAGAAGCTACTACAATCTTTCCACATTTCACTTCACTGTTTCTTCTCAATACTTTATCCCCATTGAAACAGTTTAGATTTACAACAGAATTTTCTGTTTCTATTCAACAGTAATATTCATATTCAGCACTTTGGTTTTTAGGAAGGATTAAAGTTTATTGTATTTTCTTTTGTATTTCTCCATATTTAGGTCTGCTGTCAGGATCACATTAACATTTAATTCAGATAAATATAACCTTGCATAATTGTGATAAACTTTTTTTAAAACTAAGTGGTATGTTTCATGTAAAATACACTTTGTAGACAAACTGTAAGTTTTACTACAGTGAGTACAAATAAACACTTACATATCCATTTTGGCCTTACAGTATTCCCTAAACCTTTTTTTAATTTTAAAGTTAGCAGTAAATTGATGTTCCACTTAGTCACTAACCTTCCTTGAATGTCTGCCAAGGCTTTCAACTTTGTTCTTTCTGTGTGGCTGCATGTGTTGCATGAGACCATCATTCATTAAAGCACTGGGGTACCTGAAACTGCTTTGATGAGAAAAAAACCTGAAGTTAAATTTTCTACAGTGAAATTACTGCTGTAAATTACAAGTGAACTGTAATATTGTAATATTTTCAGAATCTATTGATCTGTTTTATTCTTTTAACTTATTTGGGAATGTTAAAACTGAGAACATTAAATGTCAAGTGGTTTCTGAAGCAAGCCTAACATTGCCCCAGAGCCCTCACTTTTTGTTTAAGCTGTTTACAATGATCCTTTAGGTCAGTCACCAAACCAGAGCATCAGGCATTTTGAAAGCAACTCCAACTCTTGCATTTTTTCCAACAAGGGTTCATCAAGCTTGGCTTTTCTATGAAGTGGAGTTTATTACAACATGAAGGAACAGTATTGAAACAGTTATTTTAATGGAATATTTTACAAATCAGTTCATACAGAGAAAAGCAAGCACAATGCTGCTTTAAAGTTATTACAAATAAGCTACATTGCTAAGCTGTTACTGAGGAAGTGTAGTACTGGAAAGTAGCAATCAAGTACTGCAGTAACTTGGAGTTCAGAATGAGATGGTAAAAATACCAGACAAGCAAGGACATTTTTAAGATTTTTTGTACTCGATTCTTTCTACTTTCACATCATCTCCAATTAGTTGATAGACATATGTGACTACTGTAGAAGCCTGGATATCCATCAGCACAAATGAAGGAATGATATTGCTGGAAAGAGAGGGAAAAAAATCATATTAAATGCACATAAATTGCCTTAGCAGTGTTTCACCAGTACTTGACAGAAAACACTTTATGAAAAATTGATATAAATTTTGTAAGCACAGCACATCAGATCTGAAGCTTTATTTATTTCTCTTTTAGTCAAGGAGATTCAGCAAGTATCACCAACCCTTCCTCTCCCTGGCATTTTGGATGTAACAAACATTAAACCTTCACAATGAGTTCTGTTGTTCAGCTTTGCCATCAAAAAGCACCCCCACCCCAGATATTTCCCATCCTTCACCTACTTTTCTAAGGCGTGATAGGCTCCTGTAGCTGATCCTGGATTGATATAGAACTTGTTTTCGTGTTCAAATGCCTCAAATTTGTGTGTATGTCCTGAAATTAGGATGTCCACATCAAACTGCCTCTGCAGCAGGGCCAGGCTGGCCATGTCACCCCAAGGAATAACCTGGTGCCCATGAATCAGCCCAATTTTGAACTGTCCAACAGTAACAACTTTCTGTTCAGGATAATTCAGGTTCTAGAAATAAAATAAAAATAAAATAACCACACAAAGACAGGTTAGATGAGCAAATATACATTAATAAGAAAAAAACAACTCCAGGTAAAACCAAGAGGGAGAAAGCTTAAGGGAATATTCAGTGTAATCACCCCTGCTGCTGCAAACTGAGAGCTACAAAGCTGCTTTTATGAAAACTGGAGACTTTGGTGGGATGGAAGGAACTCCAGAGATCTGCCACCAGCAGGTGCTGGGCTCCTAGGCACAGCCAAGTGTGCAAATCATTTTAATTCCTTATCAGATATCCCTTATCTGATAACAGATAACTCATTTTGCAATTCACATTACTGATTGTCACCCTAACTTTTGCTCAGTGTTCTTTTCATGCGCTCTTAGCAGCATTCCACATGCATTCCAAATAACCCAAATGCTTCCTATATGTAAAAGATGCCCCCAAAAATGTCACTACCTCATCGAAGTCCCCTCTGACAACATGAACATCCCCAGCCAGAGTCTTGAGGTAGTCATAAGTGTCCTTGGTGCAGAGGTTTCCTGTGCAGAGGATGTGTTGGATTTTTCCTGGAACCAGCAGTTTTTTGAACTTGGCTGGGAGGCTGTTGCATCGATGTGGAATGTGAAGATCTCCTAATACTAACACCAACTTAGCAGGTGTCAGGAGAGGGAAGAAAGATGATTGAAGGCAGTTACTGAGAGAAAAATCACCAGGGAACAGAAAGCACTGCAATTTCTTCAGCTTCATCACTTTGCATTCTGATCTAAAAGCTCCTAAACTAAGAATGCAATGGTCATGGAGTGTTGCTGAGGGAAAACGAGTGCCCTTGCTAACACAGAACATTATCAAGAAGGGGGTCCTACAAAACCACTTACAGATTTCATTATTTTTTCTCTGAAAGCTCTTGGAAGGTATAAAAAAAATAAATGTCTTACTGCTTGATGCATTTTACCTAAATCTGGGAACAACCAGAAACCTATGCCATTTTTTTGCTTCTAAACAGCCAAAAAATAAAAACCAAACTAAAAGGACATCTCTAGTTCATGTTCTCAAGCACAGACCTGACTAAATTCTGGCAATTTCCCTTTGAACTGCATCCATGTTTCCTCTACATACATTAACTTTTGTTAAAAAAAGACAGAAAGAACACATACAGCAAATTTGCAACGTGTTAATATCTGACCAGACCAGGAATACTGTTCAGAATTCACACTGTAAGAACCCCTGAACAACAGAAAAGATTAAATTTAAAAACAAAACAGCTCTGCAGAGAAGATGAACCAGACTGCAGCACCCACTGTGCTTCCAGCAGCAGTTCTGTATAATTCTGGTTTCAGTCCAATAGGTGCAAGGAGAATACAAATTTAATGAGGGCTTTAAAATCAAGGACTCAGGTGAAGTCAGACCACAGTTTAGTGTCACAGGCTTTAAATTTGCAAATAAGGAAATACTGCAAGCAACAGCAAAAAAAAAAAATGCAAAAAGGACATGAAAAGCTCTGTGAAGCAGGGGGTGTTATGCCACTACACTTTAAAAGGAAAGTGGCTCTGGAGGCAGGCATCCATAGCTCCATATTTTAAAAAAAAACTGGTTTATCTTCCAGCCATAATGCTTTGTTAGTAAGACAGGTTCTCAAATAACAAGCATCAAATGTGTTTGGAAAAGACACAACCCAGATAGATATAAAAGCAGTCATAACCAAGCTAAGAATTTATCATTTTAATATTTGTTTAAATTTTTAGGCCATGCAGCTAACAGTCAAAAAAACAGCCAAAAAAAAAAACCCCCAAAAAACCCCAAACCCACACAAAACCAAACCCAAACACCAGAGAGAACCTGGGTGCTTTTTTTTCTTAGGGTTTTTTGTTTCAAAACCAAAATGGTTTTGGATGGTTGGAAGCATCCATAAAGCAACACAGGTTGTTAATCACTGAGCTGTCAATTAAAACTAACCCAGGAGAGAGGAAAAAAAAACCACAAAGAAGACATTTTTATGGTGTTTCAAGTGTTCCCAGTGAGAAACACCCTCAGGGGCATCAGCCTGGAGATGACAAAAATTGAACGGCAGTGAAAAATGGGTAAAAAGTGATTTTTATTTGTGCAGAGACAACTGATTGATGTTCTCACTGATGCTCAAGGGACCCAGGGATGCAACACCTGACGGGAACTTAATATTTGATAAAATTCTCTCTGAATTCAGCAGTTTGGGCTTCCCCCAAATCACCCCTGAGTTCCCACGACTTCAAGGACACCTCAGGAAGCCACAGCAACACCAACTGAAAAGCACTGAGGTGTCTTTAAAAATCACGGGCGTTTTGTTGTTTGGTTTTTTTTTTTTGTTTGACACAAAACAGCGGCAGAGAATGAGCCAAAATTGGGCTTTGAGGAGCTGCCCCCGAGTCACACGAAGCCACCGGACACCACCGAGCCCTCACCAGGGTGTTAGCAACAGCCAAGAGGAGTAAACTTACTCTGTGCCCCGCCTGAGGGAATGGAGAAGTTGATTGCAGACAGGGGGGGAATGAAAAACAGGGCGAGACATGATCAATGTTAAAACGAAAATTAAAAAAAAAAAAAAAAAAGAAAGCAACAGAAAAGAAAATATAGCCAAATGAACAGGCAAACAATAATTAATGAATTGTTGATGTTATAAAAGAAGCGTTAAAAAAATTAAATAAATGGATATATGTATATAAAATCAATTAATAAATAAATTTTCAAGCGGCCCCGGTGCCAGCCCCTCCTCACACGGCCTCCTCCTCACCAGCGGCCTTCGCCTCCTCTCAGCACTCCCCTCCCGCCCCTCCATCCACCTCAGTTCGGTGTTCGGGGAATTTCTGACACAAAATCCTTCCCTGGGCACCCCCCGGGCCCCGCTCCCCCCGCCGCACCGCGGGTCCCCGCTCCCCCGGGCCCGGCGGGCTGCGGCCGGAAGAAACGAGCCTGGAATCCCCCCCACGGCACGGCGGGGCGAGTGCCCAGGGGGTGCGGAGGTCCCGGGCCGCCCCCGCCTCTCACCATCCTGCCCGGTACCGCCGCCCGCACTCCCGCCGCTGCGGTTCCTCCCGGAAGCGAGACCGGCGCTGCCCCGCCGCTACGGCACCTCGGAAGGAACAAACTACTCCGAAACGCGTTTCTCCGCAGCCACCTCCCTGTGATTCCATCCGGGTCTCTGAGCAGCGCCGCGCCGCGCCCCACCCCGCCCGCAAGGGGGCGTTTCCCGCCCTTTCCGCTGCGTGAGGAGAAAGGGGAGGGGAGGGTGCGGGGCCGCCATGAAATGCGTGATCGGGGGGGCTCATCTCAGAGGTACCCGAGGCGGCCCCAGGGGAGGCAACAAACCTGGGGCGATGTGAGGGGAACACCTTCCCCAGAACGGGGCTGCCTGAGGGGCGGGAAGGCTCAGAGCGGGGCTGGCAGCCTCGGGGATGCGTGACGGGCGCTGCTCTCCCTCAGGGGATTCCCCGTGTGCGGGACCCGAAGCGCTGGGGGTCACGGCAGAGCTGAGGAGCTGCTGCTGCCTCAGCCCCAAGGCGACAAAAATGGGTTTTTTTGTGGGGGGCAGGATGCAGGTGGGACAAGCAGAGAGCTGTGGTTTGTGGTACTGGGAGGTGGAAAAGCCACCTGGGTGCCTCCCTCCGGACGCTGTTTTCCTTCCAGAGGCCCCAAAAAAACCTCCCTCACGCCACATTTCACACAAAATGCTGTTCCCCCAGTGCCAGGGTGGGCAGAGGCAAATTTTGAGCCCCAGTGTTTGTTTCTTCTGCGTTTCTTAGGGCTTCATCTTTTACAGACATCCACCTGCTCGCTCAGCCTTCTTGCCCACCTCCTGAATGCCATTTCTCACTAAAATGGTGTTTTGTACACTTAGATTCAGTCCATTTGTGGTGAAACGAGGCCATAGCAGTTGCTGAAAAGGACAGGGGAGACTCGAGGGGCACCTCCTTGAAGGCAGCCTTCCAATCAAGGTGTTTGTGCCACTAAAAAGGAAAGAGGAAAAGGTTTCCCACCACACCATAAGTTTTCTTTGAAATGCACAGGAAATGTACAATGTTTCCTCTTAAATTATTCTGGAGAAAACGCAGTAAACCTTTTTTTTCTAACTTGAAATGCATATTGCACTGTTTTCTTTTTGATGCTAGTGTTTGGAAGAGCAATCCACGCCATAGCACGGATTAGTGATGAATTTTGGTTTGACCCTGTAGAAAAAGGTGTAAGTGAATTTAATTTATTGTCATTTTAAAATCTTTCTGGGGAGCATAATATTTAGTTAGTTGGATATTTTCTTGTTTTCCTACAGGTACTCCTGAATCTGAGTTATTTTATCTCAGCTTCCTCCACTTTTAATACAGACAAATGCCATATTTTCTGTCGTAATTATGCCCCAGTATTCTTCCATTTTTTGTTACCCAAGCTGAAGCTTGTCCAGGACATCCAGACTAATACCAAGCCTTTTATTCTGTTGTCATGGGCCAGAACACTTACATTTTGTCCCACATCAGAGCCTGCCTCTAACCAGCACATTTTTGTAGCAGGATGACTCACAGGAAGAGTGCAACCATTAATATCCCTCCGGTTAATCAAACACCATTTCCAGCAGAATGAGGGATTTCTCTAAAAGTTTCTCACTTAAAAGTGATCAACACAACTTGCTGGGAAGCTGGAAAAGCAGAAGCAGGGAGAATTTTTTATACCTTTTTATTTTTGAGCTGCTGGGAAGGGCTTAGGTAGGTTTAGAATAAGCTCCAGTCCTTCAAAAGCAAGCTGAATTTTATATGTTTAGGTAACTCACACTTCAGGGCCACTTATATGTCCATAAATTTGATTCCTGTGCCTGCACTATACCAGTGACTTCTGACCAGTAGTAGTGGAGGCTGTAAGTGTAAACCTAATCTTTAATTCCAAATGTACACATCTAAAGGTTCCGTGGCTGAGGTGCTGCACTGAAGCACAGAGGTGGCTTTCTTTTGTTAAAGGTTCAATCTGAAATGGTTTTGAGATAGTGAAGTATTTTACTTGTATTTTCAGCTTGCCTTAAGATCAGTGAACTCTTCAAGGTCAGCATATGCCTATGTCTTCTTTTCATCTATGTTTTTTCAACATTACTGCTGGACAGCTGCTGCTCAGCCATGTCAGAAGGAAAAACAGTTATCTCTGCCTTGTAAATTGATAATTAAGGTACATTTTAATGAGTTGTTATGCAAAGCTTTGTAAGCAGCCAATTAGCCCAATTTCCAAATGAAATTACAGGGGGAGGCTCCTGGAGGGATGTGGATGGCTCTAAACTCAAGCACTTCTGAGCAATTCTGCAAAAGAGAGCACTGGTATTTAATTACAAGTTGTACCTACATGGCCATAAAATTTAAAAAAAGCCATAAAAGCAGGAGCTTGATATAAACTGCACAAAATTCAGGAATTAACATTGCAAAACTGCTTGGGGAGTAACCTCTGCACTGTTTTTTTTTTCTTTACAGTCAGTCCTTCCTGTATTTAGATGTGTAAACACATTGGAAAGGAATGTAGAGAAATGCAGCATTTATACCAATATTAGTGATCATCACATAACTTTTCAGCTCCTCTGCAAACATGGTAGGTTACAGATACAGACTGACTTTACAGAAAAAGAAGCAGTTTAAAACAGCAGAACAACAGTGTTTAGTACAATTATTAACTGACTGTTGTTGATGAACATTATGCCAAAGAATTTCAGCCTCTTCATGTCACAATTTGTATTTATCATGCACATCACCTTGTTAATTACAACAGGCTTTATCAGATGAACATTCTTCAGCAGTTATACATGCTGGATATTGCCAGCTTGTTACTTAAGACATTTAGAATTAGGAGTAAATCCTGAAAACAAACAAACAAATAACAACATTATAGAAAAGGAGGAAAATCCTGGTTGGCAGGTGTTTGACTCAGAGGATTTCCTGGGTCTTTCCACTTCCAGCAGTTCATCAGCAGGGTCACAGGTCTGGTACAGGCCTGGGTACATTCATCAGCATTTGTCAGTGGTTTATATTATTAAAACTCTAGCTTATATTAATAATGAAATCATTGAATTAGGGCTCAAGACATTTAGGCTCTTGTAGCTCCTGCATATCTGGAGATAGAGATCTGGAGGGTTTCTATCCCACCACCATTTATATAATTATACCAGTTAAATATTGCAGCCTTTTCCCCCCTTGCATTTGTTGTACTTGCTTCTGTTCACTTATTTCTTGTGGATTCTTAAAAACTCAGAAGCAGGAGAAGCACAACTAATAGGATGAAGGAGTTCACAGATCACATGTGAATCCAGGTTTCTGGTCATGGGTGAGTTATTTCCATGCAGCTAGAGTGAGTTGCTTAGTTATTTTCTTCACTGAGATTTCCTAAAAGAACAATAAATACTGAAAAAACCAGTGAAAATTACAGACCAGCATTGATTTTTGTTCCTATCCTTTATATTTAGGTGTTGTAAAAACATACAATCTGACGTTTCAGGAATGTGATCCACTGCAAGCTGTTTTTTCAAAGCACTTGTGTCCAAACATACTTAAAGTCCATTCCAGGTAATGAATATTTTAAAAAGCATTTTTTCTGAAAAACAATACTGCTCTCATAGTGATTAACATCATCAAAATCTGATGAGAGCACAGCCAAAAATGGTGAATTCCTAAATCCTGTATCCTAGTGCTTGATTTTTCACATTACAGCTTCAGCATTGCTGCTCTTAATCCTTCTCAGTCTCACCCTGAGAAGTGTGTAATGCAAAATTCAAACTTTTGAGCACCTTCCACCTGAAACAGTGCTTTCATTTTATAGGAAAAGAGTCCAGTAGCAATAGTACAAATTTTTAAAATGAGATAAGGCAAAGTTTTGCTTTGAGAAGCAGCACCCAAGATTTGGCTTGTCCCCACCAGCAAGGAGCAGCTGGTGCTTTTCCTGGCAGCATTTCTATTACATGTGTTTCTTGTGCACAGGAACTCTTTTAACATTAAATGACATTTTGCAGGCTGCTGGCTGATATTATGATTCACTTCCCAACCAGTCAAGAAGAAGTAACCTTAGCAGTTACTCCAATGAAAGTTTGTTTCAAGAGTTACACGGAGGAGGACACTGGTAAGAAAATTCAGAATATTGGGACTTGAAACCAGGTGAACCAAAGGAGTAACAACTGTTGCAGCATAAATGATAAAAGCATTTTATGGATGAGATTTTTAAAAGAAGAAACAAATATATGTGGATAGATTTCAAGTCATAGTGCCACCCTCTGGTTTTAATATATTTTAGGTAGGTAGGGTTTAAATAACATTTTTATGGTATCAGTGGCAGGTATCAGACCAAGCAGCCAGTTGAAATAAATTATGCCACTTGCTGTGGGCTTGAACAGAGGTAATTACTGAGCTGCAAGAGCATGGCAACAGACAGGAAAAAGGAGATAATTTCATGTTTTAAAAAGAACTATTTAAATCTGAATTGCATAATTATAGAATTGATATCATTACAGTGTGTTTTTTAGTACAGGGGCAATGCAGTGTGTTAGCTGGGCTAATGCTTGTGGTGCTGCCATTTTCACATTTCCATCTGAGAGGGAGGACAATCTGGATCCTTAGGGTGTGACTCAAACTAATTTTCAAGATGTAATTGTGTTTTTGAAGTACAGGTTCTTGCATATGATATAATAAGGGGATGCTGCCAAAGCTGAGGATAATGACCCCCAAAAAAATGACTGCCTTGAGCATAGGGGTGGGCATCGTGCTGAGAAAGCTGTGGAGAGGGAGAAGGATGAAGTGGTGGAAACTGGAAACAGAGATGACTGAAAAAGATGAAAAAGAGTACATTTTGAGTGACCCATTATGTTAGTTTCAAAAAGTACAATCACAAGGGTTACTGTAAGAAAGAGACTGAAAGAGCAGGTAAAAATTTAATGAGGTATCAAAATGCCAACCAGCCAAGGAGAAAAAGGAGGAATTAGAAGCATTGTTCTTGATGTGTAGCATGTGATGCCATCCAATGTTCTGCAGGCACTGAAACAAAACATGCCCTTTGAACATATAATCTGGTGATGTCTTGGCTTTTTCTACATTTGGGTTTAATTTTTAAAGTAAGAAATTACACCTTCTGCCTCAGCTTGTTCCCATTTGCATGTGGTCAGCTCTGTCTTGCAGAACCTGGCAGCTGTGTGCTAAGTATATATTCCTACAGTCTTAAGGAACTTCACAAGAGTGCATCTGAACATGCAATGGGGCCTTGGTAAAGGCTGAGGGGAAAAAAACCAACAAAAAAGCCTTTTGAGCAGGGAAACAGAAGCCTGGGAACAGTTTATAAATACTTAGCAGCATGGCAGTGGAAGAAAACTGGAGTGGTGTGGAGTGTTTTGTTTTTCTGATTGCCTCTAATACAATGGAAAGCACAGAATCAGAGAATAATTTGGGTTGGAAGGGACCTCTAAAGGTCATCTAGTCCAACCCCCAGATATCTGACTTTCTTGTCACACACCTAATAGCAGCTGGGGACTAATCTAATGGGCACAAGGAACAATAGAACACCTGAAACTGAAAAGCCTTTTTCCTCAGGAAGAGATTCTCATTTAAAACAAAGGACCTAAGTCCACCTTCATTGTCCTCTGCTGATTGTCAGCAATTGCAATTCCTGTATCCAAGTCAGGAGGCATTTTGCTCTTCCCCTCCTCTTCCTTTTGTGCCTGTCCACAAAGCAGGTATCAGGTTAGATCATGCAGTGGAACATAGACCAGGTTCTGTTAAAAGCCATTTAATTCCACTCGATATACTGTGAATTAATTGAGGATTTTACTTAATGATGAAGTAAGTGTAGATAAATAATCATTTATCCATGTTAGTCACTATAAAAGTACCATTTAGCTGATATAAAAACTTCATAGTTATAATTGTAGTTTTCTTGAGTCCAAACTTCACTCCTTTGAGTGTCTGACTTCCTTGTTGTTTCAAACAGATTTTTCAAAGACAATGCTCACTGAAATACAACTCCATCCAGATGAATTTGACTACTTTCAGGTCGGAGTGGATTCTGAAGTGACATTTTGCCTTAAAGAATTGAGGGTAAAGGAAGAATTTGTCTTGAAAATAAAACATTTCCTGTTTATTTGCCTGCCTTGCTGAGGACAATGCAGGGTGGCCCTGGGACATGTTCCACCAGGCCCCCTGATTGGCAGCAGCATTTCACCAGCTGATTAGGGATTAGTTTTTAAACCCAGGATCTTTGGGACACTGCCCAGTCCCTCACAGTGGTCTTTGAAAGACAAGCAAAACATTTTGAAACCACCACAAACATGGTTTTAGTGCTGGGCAGACACTGGAATTGTGCTGCAGAAACCTTTGTGGCCACCCAAGTCCCACAAAGAGAAACTTCTCTGGCAAAGCCCCAGAAAGGGAAGGCAAGAAACATATTCTAGAAGTAGGAAACTGTTACCCTCTTTTTGCTAGTAACAACAGCTGGGACAAACTTACATTCTAGTATTAATTTTCTGGCTTTAAAAAATTGCTTTACCACCCACTTCTTATTTACAGGGACTGCTGGCATTTTCAGAAGCTACCAGTGTTCCTGTCTCAATCCATTTTGATGTATCTGGGAAGTATGTTTTGGAATATACCTGATTAGAATTCTACTGCATTTACAGCTGGTTTTTGTCTGCAAGCTACTCAATGAATATTTAACTAGAACAGATTTTCATTTCCTCCCAAAACCTGTATTTCTAATCAGTGATACAAGGTTAAGTAGTTTGTTGCTACACATATTTAACACAGGCACCAGCACTGCCAAGCCAGCCCTGCTGACTGATGGGCAGCCACAGGTTATCTGGACACTCTGTTGCACACAATTATTTTATTTAGTAGTCTGAAGAAACAGTATGTTTACATATTTAAACTTATAATTTGTCTAGGTATATTACTGTGCAGCATTTGCTGCATTTAAATCTGTAAGGAGAAACCATCTCCTGTTCTTCAGCAGCCAATATATTGGACTTTCAGATTTTTAGAGAGAGATTTTTTTTTTTAATCTGTGGGTATAGAATTGCACAAGGTGTGATGCCTCCTAAATATGTGTAATCATGCACACTGGTTTAGTCTCTGAATCTCTGTGTTTAGGCCAATTGCTTTCAGCATTGAAGATATGGTGCTGGAAGCCAGCTTTATCTTGGCCACCTTGTCTGATGTTGAAAAGGCACCAGCTTCCCAGCAGCCTCCCTGCCGATCACAGCTCCAGGAAAGGTACCAGTGGGTGAAGGAGACAGGCAGCTCTTCAGGAGGAGGGGAGGGGAAAGATGCTTGTTGAGAATCTAGAGCCATAATGCTTGTCTTTAACAAAAAATAAAGACATTCTAAGAAAACCCCAGAAAAACCAGTTACTAACCTGCCCTGGGCTCTCCAATCCAGCTCGAAGACACATCTGGGTAAATCTGAAAAAACCTCCAAAGATGAAGATAGCAAGCCAGAAGCTGTTGCTCCCCAGAAGCCTCAGTGGAATAAAAGTGCACCTGAGACAGAGTCAGCAAAACCTGTGAGTCCCTTGGGAAAACACAACAATACTCCTCAGGTGACAAGGAGAGCTGTGACAGGCACACAAGGAACAGCCCTGGGGGAGGCTGAGGCCCACACCACGCTGGAAAGAGAGGAAACAGGACCTGATTATCAGAAGGTAAGGAGGCTCCCAGCTGTACTCACAGGGGAATCTCTGCTGGACACTACCTGTAGTCTGGGGGTTGCTCCATGTCCATAGTCAGTCCTGCATGTGGTGTTTCCATGGAATCAGTTTTCCCAGGAACACAGCTGGCAAGAACCACCATGATCATGTTTAATGCCGGGAATACTCACAGATGCCAGGTGTGCTTCTGTAGGAAACACTGTAGAATGATAAATATTTTAGTGGCAAAAGGTTCAGAAATAATTAACCCCCCAGTTCTGTATTGCATGCAGATTCTTACTTCTGTAACTCTTGCCTTTTCCAGTTTCATTCCTTATTTTTTGGAGCAGTTGCTTGTAAGGAGAAGGATGCCTTCAGTCACACCTTCCATAGTTTAGCAACAGCGAGCGACACCGAGGAGGATTTTGGCAACATGCAGAGCTCTCAGGTTTTCTAGTGACAGGTGAGGTGTTTCAGTCCAAGGAAAGACTGTCAGGGGTTGTCTTGGAGTCTGACAGTAGGTTTGAGCTGGTAATGGTGGAGCTGTTTCTTGTTTTTTAAGTTGAACTGTTGTTCTTCAGCAAGTCAAAACCTGGTGGAAACTCTTTGTGTCCTGAGCCTGTGTGGTGAGCTGCACTTCCCAAATGCTGCTTCTGATAGTCTGGGAAGTGGGAATCCTACTCAATGGTGCCAAGAGAAGAAAAGGCCAGAACTCAGTACAGAGTGCTGGCTCAGTTCCTGCTGTCAGCACAGGTTAAATGTTTTATTTGCTGTTTATGTTAACCACAGTGTGGGCCGCTCTGTTTTCATGATGCAAGACAAATTTAGGTCACGATTGACTGGATTGAATGTGTGCACTGCCCACTGCTTTGGGTCCCCAGCTCTCAATAGGATTCTCACAGGAGAATTCAAACCCTGTCACTACTTCAGGCAAATTAAGCTCCTGTTGGAAAGTTACAAGAGCTGGAGAAATAAACCCAGCACAGCCAGGCACAGGATTGCTACAGAAGAGCAGGTACAGAGCTGGTGTTTAACTGAACAGCCAAGTTGTCAGAGAAATGCATTTAAAGAAATAAAAGTGATGAGTTTCAGAGGTCTCTGTGCTTCAGCCTTGTGTTATTTTCTTCCCTCCCCTCAGGTCTCAGCTCAGCCCCATCTCTGCGTCACCAGCAACCCCGCTGCAGTAACAAACACAGCTTGTGCAGTCCACTTTACTTTAAAAAACAACATTTTAGTATAAATACTATATTTATTAAATATCTTTACAATTCATTTAAATGTATTTACAGAACTATTCCTGCATAAGTTATACCTCAGACATGAAATTCACATAATTGCCTCTTAGGTAAGCATAGATGATAGTCTCATTTTAAACAACAACAAAAAAGCAACCTCATTAGATACAGACTCAGATTTGCTTCATTAGCTCAGCTATCTTTGTAAGAAACTACCTCATACAGCCAGTTTCTACACACACCATCTGGTTTTCCCTGGAAAAGGATGTTGGTTACCAAGAGATGGAGATTCCATCACTAAATCCTCACATCCTTGCCAGTCCTTTGCCTCTTCCTCCTCCTTTACTCAGTCATAACTGGTCCCAAAATCTGTTTGGTTGGTTGGGTTTTTTTCCAGGTTTTTTTTTGCTGTTTTCCTTTCTGCTACACCTTCTTCATAAACACAAGTACATTTAGAGGGAAACTGTATGTTGCAGGTCTCCCAAAGATAGCTGTAAAAGTAGCAAGGAACCACAGAGTTTTTCCAATTCACCACGTTGTAGCCCTGTTTTACCCAAACAGGGCAGCAGAAACCCCAGCTCCCACCAGCCCTGGGGATTCCTGGGGTACAAAACTCTTCCTTTTCCTTCTGACCACTGCTCCCCACCCACCATCTCCTGGGAACAAACATGCACCCTGTGCAGCAGCCTGGGGGCAGCTTGTGCTCTGCTCATGCTCCCTTCCATGTCACAGAAACACCTTTCTCGGGCCTTCCTCTCGTGAACAGTCACAATAATCTAATTCCTAGGAAGTGTTACTGCTTCATGCATCATTTAAAATTATTTTGATAGTATGGGCCCTGTCATTCCCTCTGCCAAAAAATCTGTTGTGCGCAGACAGCTTAAGTTCATAGGAAGAAATTAGGTTTGATATGTTTAGAGTGCACATCTTAAAAAAAAAAAACAACCAAAAATAAAAACACCAAACCCAAAAACAATCAAGCATGTGATAAAAATATCAGTTCTTTATAATACAGTATTGCTTTATAAACAGATGGAAAAGCTAAAAGCTTTACTGGTCTTTGGTGTGTCCGGTGAGGGATAAACTCATGATTTGTAAATCAAAATCCAAATTTGTTCTTTGTTAAAAGAAAAAACCCAAAAAAATAATAAATCACGGTGTGGTATGAGGCAAATGGCTCCACAGATGCTGCTCAGAGGAGCAGCTTCAGCCCTATGGATGGTTCTAGAAGGTGGGGGGGTGGGGGGTGGGCTTAAGGAGGGCTGGGGAGGAGCAGGCTGAGAGCCAGGGCTCAGAGAGCGACGCAGTCCGGGTTGGCATCACCCTCAGGAAAGTTGAAGGGAAAGAAGAATTGATCAAATCTGCTCTAATCAAGAAGCTTGACAGTAAATACTGGAGAATAAAATGTCAAAGACACCCAGATTGGAGGGGGAAAGGCCCCTCCCAAATGCTAGAAACAAAGCCCTATACTGCAGTGTGAATACATTCCTCCTCACGAGACAGCAAGCTACAGCTTGTTCAGTTGTAAAAAGAAAAAAAAAAAACACAGAGTGATAATTTGTGCAAAGTTATCCACCACTCACTGTGCCATGGATGGCAAAACTAATTAATTTGTCTTCATTAGTAGAATCCTCCCTGTACCCTCACCAAAATAGCATTTTGGTCAAGTTAGGGTAGTTAAGGCATTTTGACAAGGAATTACAAGGTGATTTAAAATAGATAGCTAACATTATGCCAATTTAGGAATAGCAGATAAATTACTGGAGAGCTTCCAAATTAATCACTTATTATAAATGAAATGCCTGTTACAAGCATGATGCATTGAAATATAGTAAAATGACATGTACATGGTACATGTTAAATGATCTTAAATAAAAGCTTGACATAGTTACGCAAATATACAGTACAAGTCCACAAATATTCTTTAAACAAGTTGAGGTAACCTCAAACTTAAACAGTTTTAATACAATAAACCAGGTAGTAAAAATCTCCTTTTGAGAGCAGGTAAGATTACTTACTGACCAAGTTTAACTGCACTCACCTAAACAGCAACATTACCCGACTTTTTATATATAAAAACATGGCTTTAATTTATTTCTACATACTTTTCTACCAGCAAAAAAGTTAATGAAAAACTGACCAAAAATATATATATCTTTACAGCTATCAGCTTTTTGTATGAACCTCAGGAAAGAAAAAAGGAAAGCTTGCTGGAAGAGGGGGAAACAAATGTGAGCTACTGTCATTCAAAAGGAAATGTAATATTGCAAAGTGGCTGTTAGATAACTGTAAACATCATTAAGGTTCATTCTGAAACCCCTAAACTTTAGTTACTGAAATGTGTTGCTGATTATTCATTAATAGTTTGTGTACGTACTCACTGCTGCTGCCACAGCACAAGCCAAGAGGTGCTTGTCTGAGAGTCTGAAAGGTAAGGATCAACTGGACTCAGACTGGTGCAGATTCTGTCCTACACAAGCGAGAATGGCAATTATTAACACAAATTATGTTTTGTTAATGACAGAATCATCTATCAAAAGTGAAGACGTTCAGAGCTGAGGATGTTCTTGGTGCATCCTCCCACTGTAGCACTTATGCTACATCATCCCGTGCTGGCAGGAAGGGTTAAAATGCTGATTGGGACCTCAGCTTTGGCCAGCTTGGGGTTTTTTTTTTGAGGCTGAGTTAAAATTTTTGTTTTAAACAAACAAACGAACCAAAAAAAAATAATAAAAAAAAAAAAAAAAAGAAAAAAAAAAAAAAGTTATCCACAGCCCAAACCTCCAGATACCAGGCCCATTATGGACAAATGATCTGCAGAACTTTAAGATCACAGTTAAGCACCTGAAATCACAAAACACATTTTGCATCCAATATTAACTTGAACTAAGTATGGTTGGTTTGTTGTAGCTTTTTTTTTTTTTTTTTTTTGAAATTTCATACTAGAAAAGGCTCCTAGGCTGACACCAGGTATGGCAAGAGCAGAATGTTTACAGCAGTTATAAACCTCCTGAAAACTGGAGCTTGGAAACACAAAACCTCAGCTACCACTGTAACAAGACTATGCTTATGGAAGGGTGTTGTGTAAGATACCCTTTAATGAAGAGTGAACGTTCTGAGTAAATAGAGCACTATGCCCTCTTGCAGAGGTTTTAGCTACTGAATTTAGTTTGAAAGATGAGAAACCCACTCTGCTCCTCTGAAAAAAAAGTCACATCTCAAAGGTAGGAGCGACGTGGGATTGATCCTCCCCCTTTTTCAGGACAATGAGTAAGCTCTGAAAGACATGCTTCAAGCCTTGAGCTTCTTCATTTCTTGCTGGCAGACACAGACCAGTGTATGAGGAGAGTGGTTCTTCACAAGGACTCGGGTTGTGCCTCAGGACAGGAGAGGAGCTCGAGCCCCAGGATCATCTGGGAAGGGAGAAGCAATCCTGCCAGCAGGAAACCGTACGGGTGGTGCTGGGAGCTCAGGGGGAAGGAGAAGGTGGCAGCAGCCAGCACCACGGGGGGATCAGTCTGTGTACTCGGCTACGATGGAAAGAAGGACGGTGATGTCATCTGGTTTTCCCCCTGTAACACAAGAGAAAACTATTTAATAAATCCCAACGGGTCATCAGATCATCTGTGAGATGAGTCCTGTGTCCAGTTCTGGGCCCCTCAGCTCAGGAAGGAGATTGAGGTGCTGGAGCAGGTCCAGAGAAGAGCAAGGAGGCTGTGAAGGGATCCAGCACAAGTCCTGTGAGGAGAGGCTGAGGGAGCTGGGGGTGTTCAGCCTGGAGAAGAGGAGGCTCAGGGGAGACCTCATCGCTCTCTACAACTCCCTGAAAGGAGGCTGGAGCCAGGGGGTGATCAGGCTCTTCTCACAGGCAGCTCTCAGCAAGACAAGAGGGCATGGACTTAAGCTGTGCCAAGGGAGGTTTAGGTTGGATATTAGGAAGAAATTCTTTACAGAGGGGGTGATCAGCCATTGGAATGGGCTGCCCAGGGAGAGGGTGGATTCTCCATCCCTGGAGGTTTTGAAGAAGAGACTGAATGTGGCACTGAGTGCCATGGGCTGGGAACCACAGGGGGAGTGGATCAAGGGTTGGACTTGATGATCTCAGAGGTCCTTTCCAACCTGGCTGACTCTTTTGATTCCTCCATCAAAAGCTCTTTAAAAAAATAGTTTGAATATTCAAAAGCTGTTTTGTGCAGACATGAGTGCTCTGCTTTCCCCCCCTCCTTCCCACCACGCAGCTGAGGGCAGCAGTGACATTAACACAGCAAAAAAGCCCTCTTCTTTGCAGCTACTACTAAAAAAAGTACAGACCCTTAACACTGCTGTTAGCCAGCTGAGCAGAAAGCCTATTTTCTAGCAGACTATTTATTGAATAAATGTAAAAAAAACCTGACATGGCTTTGTCACAAAAAAAGCTGCAATAAAAGGTTGGTATCTTCACAGGAATTTCTACTGTAAATCAAACACCTCTCGAGTATCTTCTCCAGCACTGTATTACTGCAGGTCCTTTCAAAAGCCACAATGTTTTTAGTAGTCACTTCTCAAACCTCATCAGTGAGTGCAAAACACTCACTCAATCTGAGAGAAACAGCTCAGGAAAGAGGCATTTTGTTACCTGGGAAGAAGAGGACACAGGAGAGCTACAGTTCCATTACTAAGTGATGGAGCTTTGCAGCAATGTGGTGCCCAAATTTTACAGCTACTGTCTCTACCTTTAGGAAAGATGCTTAAGGCTCTTGCAATAAATCTCTTTATTATTATATCTATTTACTTCAAAAAGAAAAGGAAAAAAGGTGCTTGACAGGACTCTGAACTCTGCCAGGTATCAGTATCTTTCTGGAGTGCAAGAAACAGAACCAACAGAAAGATCAGGAGGGGAAGCTAATGGTACAAGAGTCAGAAATTTGAACCAAAAACCCACACTCACCACCACACAGTGGGCAGAATCTCAATTAAAAGCATTAATAACAGAAGACCAAAAAGCACCAATAAAAGAAGACCTTAGAAAAACCCAATCACAAAACACAAAAACAACACATACACCCTACCAGGCACACACCCAAATCCAAGGAACAAGTCAAATACAGTTTCCGTAAGAGCCTGAAGAACTTGTGACAGGCAGGATTCCTGGGGCAGGAGTGTACATATTAGGTTAAAAAAAAAAAAAAAAGGGTGCACTGCATTCCCTGCATTTCTGCTCCTTCCCCACAGGAGGCTTTGCAGCAGCTGGGGCCTGGGCTGACCTGCACCAGGAGCTGGGATCCTTGCCAAAGCAGCCTGCTGGATTGATGCTTACTGCCAAGCACACTTCTTAACGCCCTATTTTCCTATCAGCTTTTGGAACAACAGAACCTCCCTTTGCTGAAGCTTTCTCAAAGATAGCAAGAGTGGGAGGAGGAGAAAGAAGAAAAAAAAAATCATCTTACCTCTCACATTCAACCCATTGTCACATGCAAACTGTGCAAATGGTGACATGTAAGTGGGATCATACGCCAGCTCGTGAGCTTGCTCAGCAATGCTTCTTGCAGTCTGCTGTATACTCTCATAGTTGGAGTTCTAAATTAAGGAGAAAAAAGGTTTATTCTTACAGGAAATCTACTGGTATTGGTTTTGCTGATGTGTCAGTTTAGATCCTTGACTGCTGGATGTCTCTCTCACAGTTAGGGCACTAGTTATCACCTTCTCTAGGCTTTATAAATTTGGGTTAGAACTGCAACACTTCATCTTTGAAGTCCAGAGCTCTGCTCCCTACCAGCAGCTACAAGGCTTGATTCTGGAGTATTTGTAAAATTTAGAAACTTTGAAGACTAACACTCAAGGAGACTCAGGTGAGGGGAAGAGGGTGCCTGACAGCTACAGAACCATCCTTCCCTCCCAAGGAAGGCTCTGTTCAGGTCATTGCTTTCCCTTCAGTGGGAACCTTACTCTGATTCATCCAACTCGACATGAGCAGCTCTGGAGAGACTTCACAAAGTAGGGAAGTAAAAATTTATTGAGCACACAAACTGCACGTTAAGTGCCATGTTCTTCTGTCTCAGTATCTCTGCTGCTTTACTCCAAGACTTCTCCCACTCCAGCCATGGTGACACAGCAACCATAGCTCTTGGTGTCTGTAACCATTTTAAAATGTTTTGTCCTTTCAAGAGTCCTTCCCACAGTCTGGGGAATTAACAAGCATTTCCGTGATTAACTCCTGGAAAAAAATTGATGGGAAATACCCGTGTCCTTCCCAAACACGCCAAAAGGTGGAGCTCAGCTTGTTTCCACAAGGGAATTCCCTCTTCATCCCAGCCTAACGTTAGAGCTGCAAAGTCAAAGGAAGGTGGGAGCAGAGCTGCAGGATAAATAACCTCCTCACAGGTTAGTGACCAGCCCACCAGGCCCTTCCAAACCTGACAGGACACCCAGAGACCTTCAGTGCTGCCATCACCTTCACTGGCCAGATTAAAGCCTCTTTGACATCTGACAATTTCCATTTCACCACACACTGCTCCATTTCAGCCATGAATATTGCACAGAGAGTCACAGTGGGGACTGTAGGGAGGGGGAAACACATGAGCCTGCCTGATGTGCAGAGAGAGGCCTCTCAGATATTTGTCTTTTGTCTTTTTAACCCTTTTCCTCTGACAGCTCAGATATGTAGCTGCAGGATAAGAGCAGGCAAATTTATTTTACAGCAGCACTATAATTCTACGTGTTAACCTTATTTGCATTTCATAACATCAAAATAGTTTCCTCAGGGAGGTTATACATATTGATACTGCCTAAGTATACCTCCTTTTCTGTAAGTAAATACCCTTAAGCTAAATGTTCTCATCCAAATTAAAATATTTTTTAATGTATTTTTACTACTTAAGATGAACATTTGGGGTCACTAACCTGGAAAAGCTGCCCAGGAAATTTTCTACAGAACATTAAAGATTTTCAAGCACATAAAACGTACAATCCAGAGAGCCCATACAACTTTTGAACTACTGTTTTTTAAATCTTCAGAAAAGCTTCAAATTATTTTTTAAGTGTACAGCTCACCCCCCAAATACCCCAGAAGAGCAGGCTGTATTTTCATGCATATAATCTACAACCTGCAAGTGTAGACAAATCCAGTGTGTGAGCAGCTGGCAAGGGCAGTGCCTGCTAGGGAACATCTCCCCTGTTCCCTCCCTCCCATCTCTACTCAGTGACATGGTTCCAGCTGCTACTTGGGAAATTTATGCCCAAGCTGCTGCTTCTGACTCCAGCCTGGGTCCAGATCCAAGAGACAGTGCTTTTGGGGGTCAAGGTCTGCTGCTCACACATGATATTAACTGAAAAGTCTAAATGACAGCACTTTGTGGTGAGTCTTTTCTATAAAATAATGGTTATGTGGATCGGTAGTAAAGGAAGTAACCCTAAGGGATAACCAGTGCACAGCATGGGAGAGATTCAGAATACACACACTTACCTTCAGCTTTTTTAACTCCTGCAGAATCATGTAGTCAGGCATGTTGTCAAACAGTCCATCTGTTGCAGTCAAAATAATGTCTCCAAGTTGGACATCAAATGAAGTACTATCAGCAGCTTCAGGGCTGTGAAGATGAGAGGAATGTTAAAGGAAAGGATTCCAACTTGTGCTGAGGCACCAAACACTGCCAAACGACACCAACACCTTTTGCACCTCACTACTGTTAAATGTTCTGCTGCAAAAGAAAGAAATCATGACTAACCATGGAGCTCTGGCACCAGGAGAGCTTGTCATGAAAACTCCACCAGAACTGTGACTGCAAACAGGTAATGTTCCAGCTATTACACAAAGGATTTGCATTTAAAATTCCCAGATGAACAATCCTGCAAGCTAAGCCACTTCCCAAGTGGATCTCCATGGAAACCATTAATGGCAGCTCAGGGCTTCCTTCTCACTCATCTTAAATATGTACCAGAGCTATACTTGAAAGGACAACTTGTAACAGGAACAGCCAGAACACTCATGGATTCTGAATCACTTTCTAATGCAATGGAACACAAAACATGTCTGGAAGTGGCCACCAGGAGACCACAGCCAGTTGCTCTGCTCATGTCTAACACATTACACAATACCAGGAGGAGAAAACAGCTGCTTTGGCCATGACTCTTGCTGCAAAATTTTATTCTCAGAAGCAGCATGAAGACAAACCCTTCAGTTCTGAAGATTCATCAGGGGTCTTTACAAGGTTGTTACTGCTGCATCCCATGCCATTTGGCTCTGCCCAAAAAGCAGAAGAGCTGCTTTGATCTGTACCTTCAGGAAGGTCAACAGAGAAGACTGCCTGCCTATTCCCTGATATAGCCAACTTTAACATTTATCTGGGACAACAAATCAAAAAAGAACTACTGGAGAAGCCTTTAGGCAGCACACATGAGCACTAATTAACATGGAGAACAGTGCAGAAACTGGCCAGAAAGCTATAATCATGAGTCAGAACTGAAGTGTGGGAGCTCGTTTATCTTGTGCTTGCTTTATTATCTGATGACTCAGATCTCTTCGCTTTCCTGACTTCCACTGGACACTATCAATTATCCTTCTGGGTTTTATTTTTTGTCTTCCCCCAGATGACACAGAATCTCCGAAAAATGAGGGTTTTTTTAATAGTTCTGGAATGTCAAACAATCATTTAGTTTCAGTCTAATAAAGAGGTTGGATTATTTAAGGTTCTAATTTCAGAGTTCTACCTCTCTGCTGTCTTAGGATGAAGCAGTAAAAGCACATGCAAAAATGGGCAGGAGTTTCCACAACTTTACCAACATTTTCAAAAAGATTATTTTGTCATTAAAAGTTATAATGTACTGCATCAGCTTAAAAACCTTGTATCAAGAACTTCAGGTGCCTATTGCATTCCCTGTAGCCTATCAGTCTCTGAAGATCCCTTTAGCATCTTCCTGTACTCAGAAGAGGGATATCACTTTAATGAGAGCATACCCATTGATCCAAGAGCTGTATCTTAACACATTTGAAAGCTGATTTTTAAAATTTTCAATTTTAAGATTTTATTTTACTGGTGAGACTTCTCAAAGTCAGAGTATGGATCAACCTAACATTCTTAGGGGAAGACACAAGAATAAATGTGCCTTTGAAATGCCTCATTTCTGTGAACAGATTGTCCTTTCCTAATACTCTCATTTCCCAGCTTGGTGTTCTGCCAAACAGGGTTTGGTTTTGTTGTTTTTTTTTTTCTTACACTCATTTTGGTCAAATACAATATGCTGCAGGACACAGGGCTATTTGGAAACACAAGTTACAGTCACATGTCCCTCTGCTCTATTCTTCAAGCCCTTGCTACCTCACTGCCAAGTTATCTAAATTAGTGTGCTCCAAACCAGTCTCAGGAGAGTCCAGAGAGGGGTTGGGAGCAAACACTGCTGACAGGACAGGACACCCAGCATGGACACCAGCCATGTTCTTGGAACAGCAGCTTCATGGAGAAACATCCTCCCATGGACCAAGGCATTCCCAGTGCTCCCCAGGGACTAGCACCCTAAGATCCCAGCACCTTAAGATCCTCTCCCATCTTACCTGTCACTTAAGACAACTCCTTCTGCTTCTGGTGGAGCTATTGACAGTTGGAAGGGAGTGTTGAAGTAATGCTGCTGCTCATCAGATCGATGGACAACTTCTCCTCCTCTGACTACCAAAAATCCAGAGTCTCCCAAGTTGGCTGTATGTAAACGATGACTTGTTCTGTCCAGAACTACTATACAAGCTGTACTGCTTCCTAGAAGCAAACACAATAAACTGGAGTTAGCCTTGCAGAAATTGCTTATTCTTAAACTGATTTGATTCACAGTCCAGTTACTGAAACCATTTATCAAAGCTCACAGATGAGGAAAACCAGAAATATTTAGTAATATCAAAATTAATAGACACTACAAATAGCAAAATGCTAGAAATCTTTGCAACACCAATGAGAATTTTTGTATAGAACTTACTTTTCCTGCTTTGATTTTGGTAAACACATTATGCTGACAAATACGTGTTTTGTTCCACTTTATTTACAGTTTTCCATCCCAACATATGTCAGCACATTCTGCTATAGGACTGGATTTACAGAACTCACATAAAATACTGAAATTCCGAAATCATTGAGATAATAGAATTCCAGCAGCGTCCATACAATGCTAGGTGCTCTCCACACAGTTTCACTCATCAGCTGTAAACAAACCATGCCAAGTAAATACTTAAATTGCAAGCAGTTCTTAGGTATTATTCCATTGCTGTTGTCAGAATATTGAAATTATTTTCTTCTTAGTGGGGCTCTGTAAAGCTATCTTCATGTTTAAAAAAAAAAATAATCCTGTCATGTCTTCAGGATCCTAGCTCCACAAGTTTAAAGAAAATACATTTCAGAGACAAATACTATTCCAGATTTAAGACAGAACAGAAACCTGGCCACTTGTCTGCTGTGCTCAGAACTATCCCAGCTGTGCTTGAGGGCACTGAGGAATTCTTGATTCATTCACTGGAAGTAGCCACCAACTGTGCCAAGGAGCCACAAAAATAACTGCACTGCAAAGATATCCCTCCACAGACCAAGTCCTCCTCAAACAGCAATCACTTCACTTCTTCACACAGCACAGCACAGCCACCAAAAGAACTTTCATTCCTGAAGGGGGTGAAGTACAGCTAAAGCATTTCCTTCTGACTTTGGGCTCTAATGTCAGTCCCCATATCAGCAGCTGGTGAACAGTCTTCATCTTCTACCCTAAAGTTCTCCCAGCAGATATTTCCAAGCAGTTACATGTTGGACAGACCACAAGCTTGCAGTGAGCTAAGCTTACAACCAGGCCTGCTAGTGCTGAAGTCCAGCTGGCTCCAGGCATCCCCTGTTCCAGATGTTTCCCTAATACAGGGAGTTCCCTGCAAGGCACTTGCACTCAGCTTGTTGACTAAAGAACAGACAGGATCTTTTCCACTCTTAGTGAAGGGTAGGTCAAAGCAGTATGTTAAGAAAATTCAGATTTTATGTGTGACAGCAATTGAGATGCTTCTGCAATGCCAGAACATCGTTTAAAAAAGGTAGTTTCCTCCTATTTCAGTTTTACTTTAAAATATCTGCTAGATTCAATTCTGATGATGGAAGTATCAAGACTTAAAGCAAACCAGCAAGGAAAAGTTACTGCCTCATTAATACTCCATGGAGTCCTCTCCCTTCACTTCATTTGAAATAAAACTCTACTCATTGGTGTGACAGTTCCCAGATTTTGACTTCTCTTTCTAAAAATACAATTCTCAGTTAAAGGAGAAACACTAAGGATCATTAGTTTCAAATTCTAACTCTATTAGCAGAGTGTAACCAGGAGGCCATGTGTGGAATGCAGATCTTGTGACTCAGCATATGCTGCTTTTCAGAACTGGAAAGGTCAAGCCAAGCAGGGCTGTTCCATTGGCTCAGCCCCTCCCAGAGCTCTCACCAGTGGCCCACTTTGTAGATCACTTACAACTCCATCTGCTTTGCACCAATAAGCACTATTAAACTCACAAAATCCTAACATAATTACCAACCACTGCTATTTTAGTGATTGTTAAGGTCACTTCTCAGGTTTGAACCTATTCTTTCAGCATATAATGTGAGAACATCTGTTCCAAAGCTCAGCAGAGAAGTTAAATATAGCTTACATGGCACCCTCCTGGCATATAAGTTTAAGGTCAGGTGAGAAGCATGAATATCATGCAGGGTAACACTTTCTTGGTGCAAAAGAGGTCACATGCCCTTTAGAAAAGTATTCTGTTTTCAAGCTTGCCAGTTGAGGCCAAATGCTGCCTCTCTATCTGCTCACCAATCCCAAGGCAGCTGGCTGCCCAGCCTAAAATCAAGTCTGACACAGAATATGCTATGCATCCACTTTAGTTTGCTTTCAAAAACATCTCTGCAATGGTTGCCCCCCCAAGAATTATTAAAATTATGTACGGTACCAATGGTTGCATGACAAACTACTCAAGTCAACCAATTAGGTTTTTGTCCAAGTTCACTGGACATAAAAGGCAGCAGGAGCAGTAAGGCAAGGAGTAAGCAGAACTGCATCCAATTCTCATCAGAAAATATTTTTCCTTGCATAGCTTAAGCAAAAAGCCACAACCAACCATTAGGAGCTTTCAACCGAACAAGTTATTTATACAGACATAACAGAGAGAATGAGAGCACATGGCAAAGCACTTCTACTGCAAAGTTCATTTTGCAAACTCTCTGCAAGCACTGGTGAATAACCACCCTTCACACACAAGGCCATTTTTCCTTTTATATACTATGTACACACACACAGAAACATTCCCTGATTACTGAATCAATCAAGGTAGTGTTTAAACATGGCAGACAACAAGGATGCTTCCTACACAACTACATTTCTACATTTTCTGTTAATGAAGAGAAAGTAGCTGCCTGCAAATTTGTTGTAGAAGCTGACAACAGACTGAGGCAATCCTGAGCGAGTACACGTCTAGATAACACACAACACAGATTGGATTTATGTATTTTTGCTCTCTTACCAAGCAAAGGTACTTTGTTCTGCAGCAGCTCACAATAACCTGCAGTGAGGATCCCAACAGGATTACTGGGTACAAACCGTCCTTCTTTTACTAAACGTTCACACGTTCGCATTAGAGTCCCTGAGAACTGAGAAGGGTCAACCCCATAGTCTCTCCAGCCACCTACACCATCTGCTACCCCTAGGAGAAAACAGAAAACAAGAGTTACATGAAAACAAATGGTTTCCAAAACAATGTTTTTAACTTTTGACATCATTTATGATATTCAGTAGCTAAAAAGTGGGATATAGCACCTGCTTGGAACACATTTTGGATTGAGGAAAAAAAAAAGTTAAGTTTTTTAAAGATAATTTCTGATGAGCAAACCCAAATCTTTAAATATTATCTGGATTGCTGAAGAGAATACAAAAACCCAACACTGAGAACTCTGTGAGGAAGCTGACTTCACTAGGGAGGAACTAATGGGGACTTTGGGGGGAAGCAAGGGGATTCAAAATTTTGATTAGCCCACTAAAATAGAAGAACAGTTTCTCTTAGGTTTAAATGTGAAAGTTAAGATTTTTAATAGGACAGAAATGACAAAGCAACTTTATTCAGTGGCCTGAAGTTACTTGCTCATATGAAGGATAATGCTTTCTATCTGGTAATATCCATTTCTGTAGAAAGTCAAAGTGTGTTAAAAAACTATGTAACCAACACAACCCTGAGACCTATCCCTGTAGGGGCAGTTTCTTTTCTTACAGCTTCAGACAAGCAAGAGAAGGAAAACCAATTGATCCAATCAATTTTTATTCAGTTATTCAATACACCCTACATACCAGAAAATTAGACCAGTTCTGCCAAAGCTTGAGAAGATTCTGAGAAGCCTCAGAGGCAGAGAAGATGGAGACAGAAAATGGGGGTGGTCAGAGAGAGTTAAGCAACAGATATAATATGCTGCTGCCTAGTTGGCTAAATGATTCTGAACTTAACTGTCTTTAATGATAAAAATAAAATCCAAAGGTAATATATAAGAGAAAAAAATATCTCTACTTAGACATTTTGCCAAAAATTATTTTGATCCTTAGCATGTAAGGGACCAACCATTTCAAGCACAGGTTTCTGTAGCAAAATAAAGTTAACATCACCTGCATGATAAAATCACAGAGAACCAACTTCACAGCTCAGATTATGCTGTTGAACTCTCAGGAAAAAAAAATGCCACTATTAGCATGAAAATGTGACTGAGAAAGTAAAACTGAGTTTGCCTTATCTCCAGATGCCCTTCACATGGGACACCATCTGAAACTGAGACGGAAGGTTTAGAGCCGACCTTGGCATGAACTATAATCTGACAGGAGGTTATAGCCAGATTCTGAACAGCCTATCAACATTAATCAGATTTCTCCCAAAAATAGTGCACAACCTTTTAGACACCTGCTTTGTCTGTTTGCCTTCTTAGAAAAAGACTACAGGAAGGCAGGTGACTGCATCCACCTCTTCGGAGCAGACCCTGGGAAGAAGCTCATGCAAAAGCAACGCTGGCATTCTCACAAATCCCTTTTCTGGTTTCTTCAAGAACAAACTAATCCTCTCTTCACAGGTCTCACAACTTTAGGTTAATGCTGGATTAATCCTTTGCTTCCTGTGGCCATGCAGACAAATCTAGAATAAGAGATTATTAGGAAAAAGTCCTACATCTAGAACCTGAAGCAGAAACCAAGCTTCAAGTTGGGATGATGATGTTTGCTTCAGATGAAGTTACCAGATGAGCAGGTTTTTTTCTCCTCCAAGATAACCAGCTGAATACAGTATTGCTTCACTGACAACAGGGCCAATGCAATAAAATAGGGGTGCTTGACAAGTGCTGTACAAAGCTTTTGCCTCCTAAGGTGGTTACAAAACAAGCTCACCAGAAGTTAAGAGTTGCCTCAAGCAATCCATAAACTATTTCTGCATTACCCTGCTTGGGAAATATTTCAATAAACAGTACAGCATTAGCATGCAGTACAAGAACACTATCACAGCAAGCAGCTGATAAGGTAAATTAGCAAAACCTATTTTGATTTTTAAAGGAAAAACAAAGAGTATGCCACCTGACTTCCTTCGCTCACTTCTTAATCCAAGCAGGAAATCTGAGTTTATAATCATGGCATCACACTGCATACTCCTGAGCCATGAAGTGGCTTTGTCTGCCTTCCTTCCTCTACCTTCTGCACACTATAAACAGCTTTAAGTACATTCTGCCAGTGCCTTCCAGAACAGTCATGCTCTGGATGGCCCACAAGGAGGTCCTCAGAGACTGCTTCAGACTCAACAAGCCTGTTGTGCACTGCTCCATCACTGGGACCACTGCAGCACCCAAGGAGCAAGCCCAGGACCATAACACTCACTAACTCATGTACCACCACTGCCACCTCATTCTTGTCCTTGCCCACAGCTGAAAACATTGGTTTGGTTTGTTTTTTGCAAAGGTCTGTGGATTTTTTTAGAGACGTATCTCTAAAAGATGACAGGTCAGTTTGTTTAATTTAAGCTAAATGACCTTGTTGGCTCCAAAAGCAGGGTTCATGAACACTGCCAGAGCAGTCAAGTGCTTCCTCCTGCCTGGCCCAGAGCCAGGAGTCACCACAATCAATGGCAGGACACAGGAAAAACACCTTCAAGAAGCCCTGAACCACACAGTGCCACCTAGATTGGTTTTGCCTTAAAAGGTTTTTACATTCCCTAAGCTCTCTTGCCACTTGTCCTACCTCCAGCATAGTTTACAAACACAACCACTCTCTTTACATTCTACATTCTCAACATAAAGTCAACAGTTTTATGGGAAGAATATGTGGTTTTAAAACAGATGGAGCAAACTGCTGCTGAAATAGGTGAAATGTAAATGAGAAGACAGTTGAAGAAAACTTTGAGATATCTGACATACAGCAAACCAGGAGCTTCAGTTATACTCCAGAAGTAGCAAGAACTGAGAACTGAAGTCATATAAATGGACTAATTTTTTATGTAATAGCATGTTTTCCCCTCTGTCACCAAAGGCAAATTTGAACTATTACTGCCAAGGAGCAATGCCAGGCTCTATTGATTTATATTCATCTTTGTTTTCATCTCAGATGCAAAAAGCCGTAAATACTAAAAATAACTCTTGTGTTAACAAGTGAAAAAAGTTACTCAGGTTTTCTTTTTCTAACATTTCGCCATAAAACATTAAATATTTGTCTTCCAGTATCCACTGTTTAACTGAAAATACCCATCTTCCAAAGTTGGACTCAGGACAGTGAAGTCCAACTGCCTGGCTAAGAAGAATTGCTGAATTTGAATTGTACACAATCCCCACTTTTTTCTAAGCTATCCAGTAAATCAGAAAATTTTTCACAAAGAATATTTCTTTGGATATTCCCTGTTCAAGCCTAGGCAGAAATTACACAAATGTCCACATGACACAGTGAAATGCCTGTGGCTAGATGAAGAACTACTGTAAATAAAACAGAAAATTTCACAATAAATTATTTTAAAATAATAAATACTTCTTAAGTATTTAAGTATACTAAGGAGACTTTTCAGAATCATTGAGAGTTAACACTCCACTACATGGCCTTCTGCTGGAAAATACACAAATACTACTGCCAGATTAAACACTCACTGTGTTTAATCCATGTGTCAGTCCAAAAGCTGGCTCTTTCCAACTGATAAAGAGTCAGTGTATGGAGATCTCTGGGAGAAAGACAGTTGTAATAAAGTTTCAAGACTGATGCTGCAGCACTGAAACTGAGCAAGGGAAGCTACTGGCACTGCAGCTTGTTCAAGTTTCTTTCAAAATGCTAAAAGCAGCAGCTGAAATGCAAACCTGTGAAGGGAACTGCAGAAGTGGGTGCTGAGACTTGTGCTCTCCACCACACACTTTTTAAAGTCAGATTCAGACGTTCTGTCTAGTTCAGAGCAAATACAAACTGAACAGGTTTAAAGTTCAGAATAAAACCATGATAATAATCAAATCTTGTTTAATATAAATAGTGTTATAAGTTCTGGCTAGCTGGCAAACTAACCTGCCCATGGTCAGAGTCCCAAAAGTCTTCTGAAAGGTGGAAACTTCCAAATGCTGCACCAGCCAAGAATAAGCACATGCAGCAGGATCAGGCAGGCACAAGTGTGCCAGCAGGAACTCCTTTTGCATGCAACCACAATGAACAGACACTCCAAGAATCCTTACTGAACTTCCCATTTCTTGAGATCCCTACCTGAATTAGCAAGGAATTAAATTATGAAAGAATACCCAAGGGATATGTTTGTGACTGAATTTATTTTGCATCAAGTATAGGAGAAAGGCTAAAATGGTAACAAAGTGCAATCTGCTGCACTCCAGAAGTCTGAAATACAGCACCTGGTAACTTTTGTCATTTTATCAGCAGTGAGGTAAACCTCACACCTAGACAGGTTCTCCATCCAAAGCAAGATGCAGTCTCAAAGCTGACACCAGCTTTAGTGCCAGGGTGTTTAGGATCACAATGTTACAGCCACAGTGCCGACTTCCCCCACCACGTTTTGACAAAGAAATAACCTTGCTAAATGCGAATTCCTAACGGCAGATTGTGGGTGATAATTAGTTACAAAAAGAAAGGTTACTTATTCACACTCTGCATTTTAAAAGTTACAGTAGACCTTAAACTAGCCTTGCATGAAATAGAAAAGTACTGGAAGAATAAGTGGCTAAATGATAATGAGGAACAAAAACCAAGAGGCAGAGAGAGATCATGTTCAAGCACAAACTGAAGGAGAGACAAGGAAGTGAAAACATTAAATAGTGCCCCTACTTCTAGGAAAAAGCAGCAGTTCCTTGTATCTTCTTTCTTTTCCTCCTCCTACAATACACTGTTGTTCTTGAAACAGGTTTTTGCCAGGTAGATCACACCTATTTTAATAAAGCCTTGAGAAATTGCTCTGTGGGCTTTAGAAGCTACAGGAGAACACCAAACTACTTCTAAAAGTTTCTACAGAACTTCCCTACATAGTTGTAACTATTTAATCTCTCGAACTGTTGAGCAACCATGGAGCTCATTTTCGTGGCTGAACTGTTGACACAAATACTGAAAAGGGAGAGGTACTGTAGCCAGACATCAGGCAAGCTGTACTGAAATTACTTATAGCCTGAGAAATCTCAAGCTCACATTATTAATAGCAATGAGGAGCTGAAGTAAGCAGTGGGAGATTTTTGCAGCATTTCCTGCAACACAGGCAGGATGAATACCTCACCTGTACTCTCTTCAGCTTTGCTTCTTTCCTTCCATGACTTCTGACAAAACCTGCTTTTTGCTCAAGCTAAGATCTGTGTTGGAGTGGCTAACTGCCCACTATCAACAATTAAAATAAGTGTTTAGTTTCAAGTGCTGGTCAGAGTACATCGTGCACAGCAGCTGTGCAGAAACTGGTAAGAATAATAATCAGATTATAGTTTCATTCTCAGAAAGAGAACTACCACATTTCTAAGAGGTTACATCCAAAGCCACTTAAAAACAGCTCTGCTGACATTTGGATTAGCTGTACTGACACCAATGTCAATGAACATGGTGGTAACAGGGATGTTTCTCAATCATCTGTAGTTTCTCTACAAATGGCAGTACTTCTGTTCTCATACTAAAAGGAAAGATTGATTTGCTCTAGTACAAATTCAGACATATATACAGTTGTGTCCAGATCACTGCTTAGTCCCTCTAAGATGCCCCATATTCTCCCAGCAGAGTAGGTGAAAGGCTGCTCTGAAGCAAGGAGACAACTCATCCCGTTTAGTGTGATCACTTGTGATGAGGCAGCAATCTCTTTAATAGGTATGACACCAAATAAACCACTTAACATAGTCTTAAATGACCTTCACACACCAAAGTAAGGATCCCTTCCTCTCTACAGCTGCCAGAACAACCTTAACATTTCATCTACAAATCCTTTTACATTTTCTTGTTTACTTTTCTTGATGACAGTGAGACTAACAATACTCCAGGGGCTTTGCCACTCTAGAAGTTGACATTCCTTCTACACTGGCTGCTGACAAATGTAATTTTCAAATGAAGTGCATTTCCTTTCACTTTAGAGCAGCTGCCCTACAGTACCCCCTCAATTTAAAAAAAAAGAAAAAAAAGCGCGGTATTTGCAGCAAATAAAACAATTACCAAATTTTAACATTGCAGCAGCTGAACACTGCCCTGCTGCCAGAGTTTTTTCCTACTACTGCTGGGGGACAGAAAGGAGTTTGTAAGACAAATCAAGTCACACTGGCTACACCCAAACTTCTCCCGAGCACTGACATTGTATAAGTGATGCTGTCACGGGATGTGCATCAGTCGCTGCAATGTTTCAATAATGAGTCACACAACAGCTTGAAAAATCCATAAAAAAAAAAAAAAAATAGCAAAGACATCAGGAGTCTGATAAGGCAGGGATAAGCAAGAAAAGGCAGATCCCATCAACAGAAAAAACAATCACCAGAACAAGACACCTGAAAAGTTAAAAACAAGCTTCAATGTTTTGTTTTGGTAAGTAAATGAAATGTTTATAAGTGCTTAAAGTTCAGTTTTAGAATTTGTTTTGCTCCCTTATGCACTAGATATTCTACTTGCATGCTAACTAGGAAAAACCAGAGGTGTCAGTTTCTGAAGAATTTTGTTTTTCAGCTTTGCAAAGCAGTATCTCTCATAAGTTACAGAGCCATGCCTTCAGATGGGAAGTACTACACAACATCTCCCAGGTCTCAAGAAAACACATGAATATTCTGAGGGTCTGGACAACCACAACACTGACAATGAGAATAGAGATAGGTGCAGTAATATGGCACACCCAGCAGCAACAAGGAAACATGGGCCTGAAACATAAAGCTCTAGAGATTACTATTAGTAGTAAAGCTATTTCCTTTTCTCAGTGTGATCCCAAAGGAACCACTCTGAGTTTGAGTTTCTTGTCTCTCCCTGTGCTCAGGATGGGAGAAAAACATGGGAATTTAAGAGGTACATCCCAGACAGAGGCAAAACTTTCAAGGATTTGCCAGTAATAGGCCTTATCAAGCCTTTAACAACTACAAGAGGGTTGGAACTAACACAAAACTTCCTAAGCTTTCTGTTGATCCTACTATGAAAGAATAAAGCACAGACTAAGAGTTACATTTTCAGCCTTAAGACTACACAGTACACATATAACAAAAGCAGTGTTTAGCACTTGGCTATCTGCTATAAACACAATGCCTGGTCAACTTTTGTTTGACCTAAGAAAATGAGTCCCCAAGCACTCATGCCAAATGGTTGGGAGTAGCTCTTTCACTGCTCCACCACACCCATAACCATCCTACACAGGCATGCTTCCCAGAGATTGGTTTTGGAAAAGACTGGCAAGAAGAATTTTCAATTAATTATCTGGCACTGCTTTGTCACTGATGACTACTAGGGCAGAGGAACTCTAAGTGATACACTTGAAATGCACTACTCTCTAAAAGCACTCTTACTGTGCCTAGTGTCCATTTTGGCTAAGATCACACCAGTATTGAGTTAGTATAAAACTTGTTAGAGCCTTTAAAATACACTATGGAACCTCATATATTTGTCACGAGAGTAAGAGGAGTTGAGGGCAGAAAAACACTGGTGCTGAAACTCTTTCTGCAGCAGGAAGCTGTACAAGAAGCTTGTTCTTGTTCTTCTGTACAAGAGCTGGATGAGAAAGGGAGAGCAAAGTGGTGACCATGGTAGCAGAAACATGGAGCAAACTACTGTGTCTGCAAACTTAAGAACCAGATATGAAGAAAAAGCATCAAGTTAGATTGCATCAAAACCCATCCTGAGCACTACTGCTTGCACAAGATACCTTGGTACATATATTAGAAAAGCAATAAAGAACTAAGATGAAAATAGCTTTATAGGGGTCAAAGAAAATTTAAATTTCTATTTAAATTGTTTTCTTGGTACTTAAGGCATCCTGGTCTGAAGCTTTCTTTGCAGTTTGATCCTTAAGTGAAGTTACAGTTGTTTGTTTTCAAGTTGCCATGAACATTAATGCAAAGACCAACTTAGAAATGCATTTCCCTGTTGAGTCCAGGAGGAAGACAAAACGAGCTGTAGGTCCACATTTGGCAATTACCAAATATGGCCAAAAAAGCCCTGAACATCATCAAATGGGTCTAAATTCACAAGCTTCCCCACCCAAAGAGCTCACCTGAGCAAAGCAGATGCTGCATTTCTTAAAGGCAAATACTGATTGCTCAGTTATTTATCAGTGCTGGCCTGGGGTGAACTTTAAAGGCAGCCAGCCTTAGTCACATGCTAAAGTAAGATTGTCCAGCAGCTAATTCTCACAGAAAAAAAGTTTAACTGGAACAGAAGCAACAGAAAAGATGCAAAGTAGCTAAAACGTCCTGTTTTTTTCAGGACATCTCCTTGAAAGTTGTAGCATCACCCTTAGGGTAACAGCTCCCGTGAGACCCATCAGCAATGCTGTTACCTAGCACCAAGTTAAGAGCCTCCTAAAAAAATCTCAGCTATTTTAAACGGCAACCAAGTTACAAGGACAGCACCGAACTGTGAAGAATCACCAAGCACCACCACATCACGAGGCACTGCAGTGCAATCCCACCGGTTCTGATTTTTTTAAAAGATAATTGGCCAAAGTAAGTAATCTATTGTTTTGAAAATCAAAGTTCTGATTAAAATTTACTTCTGCTAGTTGCTCAAAAACTAACTTTGTCAGAGTGTCAGTTAGCCAAATTCAACCTTGACTACACAGGAGAAAGGTCAAGCACTGTCAAATCAATGCTGCTCATAAACTAAAGATTCCACCGATTTAAATAGAATTATTCACTATTCCTAATATTTGAACCCTTAAGATTCAGTCTGCACGTGAATCCAAACCAGTGAGTCTAAATCAGGACAGAACAAATACTGAAATTGAAGTTTGACATTTGAAACCAGTCTCAATGTCACTTTGCCTTTCACTTGACAAGGACACAGCAGTCTCTGAAATCAGGAAGTGTCTATTTCAATGATCCTTTCTGTAGAAAGCCAACACATACACATGGGGCATGGTTTGGTTTTCAAGTGAAATGCACTACAGGCTGCTTTTTGGGTGTGGGGTGGTGGTTTTTTTGGTTTATTTTTTGGTTTTTGGAGCCACTAGGCCTTACAGGCACCTACAGGTGAACCAGCAGCTCATGGCCTTGACACCTGCAACAGCTCATCCCAAGCTGAGGTGGGCATCGTGCTGCAGCAAAGAGCACGAAGGTTTCCTTTTGAAGCTACCAAAAAAAAAAAAAAATTAAAAATCACTCAACGCTGACATTTACAGGCGTAACCGGCTCCCTTTGTCTGCAGCTCGAGTCGCAGCCGCTTCATGTGCAGCTGAGGGAGGGGAGGTGGGGACAGCGATACCAAAGCCACCCCGGCACCCCCGAGCAGGGCCCCGCCACCACTCACCCAGCACATCCGCCGACCGGTGCCGGGCCACGAAGCAGGCGTCATCCCCGTAGCACATGCCTTTCTTCAGGATGCCCTTGCGGAAATCTTTGCCAAAGCCACAGCTGGCTGTCACCAAGCTGTAGTCACGGGAGTCCGTCTGCGAAAGGCCGCCCAGGACTGCCCGGGCCACCAGCCTGCCATAGGAGAGCACCGAGAACATGGCGTGGGGCGCCCAGCAGCCCAGAGCCAGGAACGCGGGGAGCCACCGGCGCAGCCGCCTCCTGACCTGCGAGCGCCCGCCGCAGGGAGCCAGCCTTCCCCTGCCCGCCGGCCGGCTCGCCACAGCCCCCGCCGCTCTGCTCTGCTCTGCTCCGCTCCGCTCCTCCTCAGCCCGGTTCCTCTCCCTCCCCTCTCCGCCTCTCGCACTCAGCCCTCCGCGCTGCCCCTCACTCCCCTCACGGCCGGGTTGCCTTCCGCGCTTCCAACTCTCCTCTAACCGACGCCCTCCTCCTCCTCCTCCTCCTTCCCCCCCCCCCCCCCAAAGGGGGGTTCTGCCTCCTCTCCACTCGGTCGGCGCTGCCCCTCGAAAACCTCCGGGGGCCTTCACCGCCGTTCCGTGAGGTGTTCCCGGTCAGAGCCGGCGGCTCCCGCTGCGCCGCCCCCGCACCCCGCCGGCCGCCGCCGCCATCTTCCCCGCGCGTGCTGAGGAGGCCCCGGCACTCAGCTGAGCGGAGAGGTCAGCCCCGCCCCTCCCCACCCGCCGCGCACGCGCAGCCCTCAGCGGCCGCCCCCATTGGCTGCCTGCCCGGGCTCATTTGCATCTTGCGGGACAATAACACCCGGCGGCTCCCGGCAGCCCCCGCGGCGGGGAAGAGCGGGGCGGAGCGGGGCCTCCCCCTCACCCCCTCTCCCTTTCCCACCTCCCCTCAGCGGCCTCGGAGCCCACGGCTGCGGCGGGGGTGTCGGTGGGGCCGGGGACACGGTTTCCCCCGGCTCGCTGCCCTTTTACCTGTAATTATTCCAATTAGGTTTTCAACACCGCGGCTGCGCCTAACCCAGATACTTGGCCTCCACGCCCATATCGGGCCGCATGTCTGGCGTGCTCCACATAACTTGAAGGGGACTCGGTGGCCGTTTGTACTTTTCTGGCTATTAAGGACGGTTATGTGAGTCATAGACCGCACAGAAATTTTTCTTTTTAAAGGCCAACTCCTCCTGTTTTCCCCAGCGGGGTGCAGTTGGGGATAGAGCCAGCTCACCGCGGCGCGTGATGTTTGTGTGGAAATCCGTGATAGTGCAGAGCGTTGATCCATGGCGGGTGAGGGACATGGAGGTGCCAAACAAAACTCTCAGGAGAAGGCCACAGTATGCAATCACCACACAACAAACACTGAAATTATCTGTAATTGCAGGTGAGAGCCAGTTTTCAGGTGTCCCCCTGGTTTAAAGACATCTTCAAGGCATCAAGACACACCGTGTTAAGAATTCCTTATCAATTCCTTATCTTTTGCAGCTCGGTTTTTTGTTCTGGTGTTCCGAAAGGGCTCGCTCCTTTGGAAGCTCCCAGCAAGTAGCTCTGCACAACCTGTGCAAATCCACATCCATACGCCTAAAGGGGTGGCTGCTGCCTTATAGCACCCAAAATATGTAAATAACAATAGAGAGAGGCAGGTGTGAAACCTGAACCCCAAGCTGACTGCAGTGAAAGGAAAAGCTGTATGGCATATTCCACCGACCCAGCCCACGGGGAACATTATGGAAACCCAACATCAGGATAGCATTGAGAGACAGCAGGCATTGCACTTGCTCTGTATTTTGATGGAGACAATGTTCCTTCTCTGTACACTGCCAAAGGCTTCAGCAATGCATGACAATTTTCCACCTAAAGATGAAATCGTATCCAAGCTTATAAACAAAAAATAATAATCTGCCCATTGGAATGTGGAGAAGGAAAGTGCAGGGAACACAGAGAACAGCCCAACCCCAGCCTTGGTGAGTTAGGGAACTGCCCCATAGCCAAATTCACCAATGTGCTGGAGATAAGGGTGTACTGCTGCCAAGGCCCATCAGGGTGTGTGAGGTGACAAACAGCACTTGAAGGATGGCTCCCCACACAGCAGCAAACGCCTCACACCCTCCTGCACCTCTAGCAGGAAAGGGAAGCACATTTTTTCAGTTTCCCTCCCTAGAGTCATTGTTCCCCTCCCCTCATTCTCATTCTTCCTCCTTCTTGTCCAGGTCCCTTCAAGGGTAAGTCCAACCAGGTCTAACACTTTTTTTTTTTTTTTTTCAAAGCAGCAGATTTTGATAGTGCTTGTCGTGGCAGGGTGCTGAGGCAGCTCTGGGCAGCACCAGGTCATCTGTCCTGTGCTGGCTGGCTGTGCAGAGCTTCCCAAACTGAGATCCCCCACCACACTTCCCACTGAACCCGAGTTCTCCACACCTCACCACATTTCCCAGACCTGGATGGGATCTGTCAGCTACAAATTGAGAAACTTGGTATGAGCACAAGGCTGTCAAACACACTTGGCAGAGCCTGAGGCATCAGCCTGATGCCTGATATTTCAGTATAGGCTGCCAAACTGAGGCACACCATGAGCAGTTCACACTCCCTCCATCCCTGGTCACACACCCAGATAGCCAAAGAAAAGTACATAATTCACATGATAATTAATAACCTTTGCTGAACTCCTTCACTCCTGCATGATGACGCTGCACCCAGATGAAAAATGGCTATTGGAATTCCTTCGGAGGATCACTTTGGCTCCTGTGAGATCAAGGATAACCATTTTTAATGAAATAGAACAAAACACTGCTCAGTAGCTGTCCTGCTCCCTGAAAATCCCTCCCAGCACATGCCCTGCTCTCTCACTATTATTCTTGTACCCTGAGGGCCGATATCTTGCCAAGCGATATTTGTTTAAAATTCTCAAATGCACAAATTTGGCACAAAAACTGGGGCAAAGGGCATTCCCTTGGTTACTGCTGCTAGGTGGAATCTTCCCACCTCAAAGTCCAAGATCCATTTACGTTAGCTCATTTAAACTGCAAAAACAAAATGAACTCTTCCTGCTCAGCTTGTTCAGACAGACTGATAAATGGAACCGGGAGCGCTCAGCAGAAGTGCTGCACAATGTAATCAACTCTTGAAGGCACAAGCAGTTTTTCAGCTTGCATTAAGACTGATTCACTTGTAGCTGACGTCAATCCTCCCTCCTGACTATCTTGGCCTTGGGATTGGAGTATGATAAATATTACCTGTAATGCCATCTGCTGTACAGAGACAGCCCAGGCTTCTCACCATTTATTTAAGGGGTAACGCTGTGCTAGACCAGAATGCAGTTTATTTCAGCCTTATTTGACTTTGTTTGGACTCTAATTAAAAATGCCTGCCCACTTGGGTTTTAAAAGTCATCTGTCATAGAGCAAAACCAATGTTTGCCTTGAAAAGACAAAGCTCAAGGCAGCACAGTAGCACACAGAAACCCGATGTGAAACGGACAGTGATAAAAGATTTCTCCCCATGGAATAGTCAAGAGAAAATCTGTCTGATCACCATCTCAGGATGGGGAGGGGGCAAAAATAAAATAAAGCTCTTTAATCAAAAGGATATGTGTTCATGGGCAAAATGGCTGTTGTTGCCCTGCTGGAGGACAATTTGCCCTGCTGTGTCAGTAAACTGCCCCAGTTTACTGACATGGAAATGCACATTTGTAGCTATGTTCTGGACAGAATTGGTGTCTAATGTCTTTTGCTCTGAGGAACATCAGTAACCTTGAGATGTATAAAAGTAAATAAATTATTTAAATCTTAAGTAATTTTAAGAGGGGAGGCTGTGGTAAAAGTTAAATAGTTAAAAATTTTAATTTAACTGAATTATTAAAATATGCTTGGATGAGAGAAACTGAAGTATAAGTAGTGCTGTTTGCTTAGCCTTAACATTTCATTAAGACATCTTAGTTTTATTTGTGTTTATAATCAGTTACTTCCCCTGGTGTTACTCTACTTGATAGAACTTAATCCTGCAATGTCTGAATTACAAATGCCACACTATAATGCTTAAATGTGCATCAAAATCTTACTGCTTAAAATATTATTAAAATAGCAATACAGTTAAATCCCTTAGCATATTTTTAATGGGGAGGAATCTGCTGCATCTTTAAGTGCTTGAACTTAATTTTAAAAGATCACAGTGCCTTTTTAAATTATTAACTGACTCATGTTAGTAGGATAAATTAAAATATCTGTGATGGAGAACATGCACTATTTATTAATGTCCTGATCTTGTACTATACGCTGTGGAGTTTGCTCTTTCAAACCTACTTCAGAAGCCTAACACCAGGCTGTGTTTGGTGGTGGTGGAATTTTTCAAATGTTTTTTCTTATACTTGACTTTTGTCTTGTATTTCTTCTATCTGCATAACTAGTGTGGGGATTTTCTTTCTTTTTTAATTATTATTTTCTTTATTTTTTGTTTTTTTTTTTTTTCTGCTGGGACTTGACTTACTGCATTCTGTTTGTGTGTACATAATTCTGGAGATGCTTCATTACTGTATGGAACTATCAGATCCAACAGTTAAGGAACTCAGAGTGAGACGCTTAAACATTAACAAAGGGGAAACTGAAGTGACAAAACACCTATGTTAATCCTACTCTGACTTTACAGCACATATTGGGGACAAGGTGAGGTGACTTGCTGGTCTGAGTAAAGCCCTAACTTACTTCTGAAAAATACAAAAAGGTCATGAAAAAACCCCCAGATCAATTACATTAATAATGTGAATCACTACTGAACAGCTCCACAGTTCTGTTCTATTTCAATAGTAGATGCAGTTAGAAATAATACCTCCTTATTCATCCAGCTCCTGCCCACATGCATTCAGGGTGCAATCTGTGCTTGGAAATAGCTCACAGATTTCATTAAGACTTGGTTTTCATCTAGAGGTCTGGTCCTCTGTGCACCATGGGCTTTGGAAAGTAATTCTGGATGCAAAATATAATGTATTATATTTTCCCTTGTGTTTTTCCCTTTTTAGTGATTTTAAATGCATTAGAAATGTGTAAACTAATGAGCAGGGGTGCTTCAGTATTAATTATTTCATCTGATTACACTGCATCTGAAAAAGTGATCCAGAATACAACCAATGACAGACAATAAACTCAGCACCATACTCCTTCCAAGCCTGCAAACTCAAGTTTCCAGGTTTCAAAGTCTGCAGAACTTCTGTGTAGTAGAAACATCTTCATCCTGGTTAAGTGACCATATGTGGTATTTGGGAACAGATGACCCAAGGGACTAAGTCAGGCTCACTCAGAGAGATGTCTGATCTCCATCACGTGGCAGTGAAGGAGAGAGCAGCCACATGCTCTGACTGTTCCTTCCCCCAGGCTTGCTTCTCCCAGCCAGGAAAAGCACCACAGTAATTAGAAGTAAAACTCAAAAATCTGTCTTACTTTCCCTCAAGCAAAAGGATGCGGAAACTTCACTCATTTAATAATGACAGAAGTAAAAAGCCTCTCTCACCTTTTAACAGGCAGGAAAACAAGTTCTCCTCAGAGGACTGCTCCTTGCCCAAGGCCTTTCTTGAAGCTGCAAGACTTTTCCAACTCCTCCAGCTGCAAACAGGTCCTCAGCTGACTGTTGCAGCCTATCTGCAGAGCCTTTAAAGACACTGGAGCTTCCAGAGCAGTGCACCAAGACCTGTCCAGAACATAGCTACAAACATGCAAATGGCAAAGTCAACATTTTTGACAGCAAAAGACAGTGCTTTTTGAAGATCTTGTCACTTTCTCCAAATACGGAGAATTCCAATTACATATTCTCCTGTATGGCTACAGCCAGTCCTGGCACAGACTTAGCAAAAAGGAGTCCTGTGATGCCATTTTTACAGCTACTTTTTCAAAATGGAAGTGTACAGGAGGTTACTCTTATTCTTCAAGCCTAAAGAAAAACCCCAGTACCTTTTAAGATCGTTTAGGAGACCTTATTGAAAAGAAGTGCTTATTGAAAAGAACTGATGTTCTCAGCTCCATCAAACTATTCTCAGAATCAGCAAAGAAACAGAGACTAAACACATCAGTTGTTTTTCCCCAAGAAAGGAGGCAAATACATTAACTTTTAGGTTATTATGGTTTTAAGAGAAGGAATTCTCAATTTAATGGAGAATGGAGACCCAGGACAGATTACTGTGGCATCTGAGGCACACATAGGGCTGAGGTACAATGGGAATACACCGGATTCTCACCTTCAGGTCGACACAGCTGTAGAAGAATCTGTTCTTTCCAAGGGGAGGATGGCTCCAGGATTTTCCCACTTAATATGGAGCTATTTCCAATCCATCCTGAGTTACCAGTCCTTTGATAACATCAAATTACCTTGGTAACCCTGTATTGTGTGAGGCAGATTGTAGCCTGTCTTGCATAACTCATCAACACCTTTGTCAATAATTGTCCCTTGTGCAACAGAGGAGAGTGTGAAGAAGTAACAAGGATGCTTATGCACTTTGGAATTGTTTCAGTCCTCAATACAGAAAGCTGGAACATTTCCAAAATACTTAATTTGCATGATGGCATAACACTGAGGACAGCACGGAGAGCAGTCAGGTATATTTTGTGTAAAAGAGAAGGTACCCTCTTGGGGTCTTAAAGCTTTCATCATCTTCAAGACAATAGGAATGAACCTGGTCGGAAAAGAAGAAACACTCCGTAATGATGTACCTGCCAAAGGGAAAACTGGTTTTGGTCAGGTAATGCAGAAGATGGACTTCAGTAAGTTTAGAGACTTTTGTTCTTTGGAACTGAAGCCTGGATGTTAACATTTGTAAGATAACCTCAAGGAACTTTGGTTACTCTGTAGATTAAATTAGTATTAAAATACCCATATATAGTGCAAGATGACCAACAACATTAATGAATTACTACACACAGTATTAAGAACCCATGGCATTTTCAGAATGAGAAACCTATTAACACTTTTAAACACAGCTTACGCATATTCCTGAAAAAAGTGGCAAAACCCATTCTAAGCAGAGGCTTTAATAGCTCACAAGGGGCCATTCCCTCTTTTTATTCTTTTGTGTAACGCCTTCCCAGTTTTGCCCAAACCACGTATGTGGCTTCCACTTGGGGTTGCTAACCCTTCTTGTTGCCCTCAGCCGGGCTGTTTCCACACGGATCCCCGAGCCCCTCACCGGGAGCCATCTCCAGCCGGAGCCTCCCTGCGCTGAGGCAGCGAACGACAGCGGAAAATGGCGGGAAATGGCGCCTGCTCGCCGAGCCCCGCAACCCCCACCTCTCCCGTCAGCCCCGGAGAGGGGCGGGACGCGCAGATCCCGGTCCCGTCCTGCTCCGCGCTTCCCGGTCCGTTTCTAGGGGCGGTCCGGGAGGGTCTGTTATGGAGTCGGCGCTGCGGTTCGGGGTTTTCCTCCTCATCCTCCCGCTGATCCGGGCCGCAGAGCCCGCGGAGAGCCCTGCGGGTCCCGCCGTGCCGCCGGACACCCGCGCTGCTTCCCGCCCTCCCGCTCCGGTCACGGACGGTGGGTGCCCGGTGGGACGGGGTCTGCGGGGTACCGGCGGCTCTCAGCGGGTTGAGGGAAGCCCCGCTCACCGCCTCTCTCGCGGCTCCTGGAGCCCACGGGCTCTTAGGTCGCCTCCGGTTCCCATCGCAGCCGCCCGGGGCTTTCCCGGCTCCCGGCAGCACCTCGGGATCGGAACCTCCTCAGGGCGGGCCCGGCAAACCCCACACAACCGGCGGGGACCGGGACGCAGGGTCCGGTGCTGAGGGAGGAGCGGTCTCCTGCACACCCTGAGGGCACTCAGGCTCCCGAAGCTTTGCCTGCACACCGAGCTGGCCACACGTGTAGTTTTTTCCCCCTAAAACTCCTGATTCATCCCCAGTTTTGTGGCTGTATGGTTTTTTGCTCTGGCAATAGAGGTCACATCTTTTTGTGACTGTGCTCGTTCCCACTGGCAGCTCTACTTGCATTTAACTTCTTGTTTTCCCGGTGTTGTTGCTGTTTGTTCAGCTTCCCTAAACTACTTCCCAAATTAACCATGTCCCAGAATTTACCTCTTGGGGGGAAAAGAGCCTTAAATCCCTGATCTCCTAGACATTGCAATTTAACTACCCATCTTTAAACTCTTATTTACAAGGTGAGCTGAGGATCCCACTGCTAAGCTCTAACAGGGCAGTCAAAGCTTCACAGATTCAGGAAATACCCAAATATTTTTCAGATGCTCAGAGAGCAGCCAGGGAGCTGCAGAGAAATGAGCAATGGTCAAATTGAAATAAAAGAAGCACTACTTACCTAAACAAGTGTTTGAATGCCTTGCCTACAGTCTTGGTCTTCATTCTCTATTCTGTGTTATTCTTTAGATTGATTATAAAACAGCTCTCGTAAACTCCTGTAGAGTAGTATCTTTTATTTGAATTTATAGGCTTAGCCTAAGAATGTTTTAAGAAGTCGACAAGTGGAGTATTGCTAGCAACTACTTGCTGTAGTGTTACAATTATTTTACAGTATCTAAAGACAGAAAAAACAAAAAAACAGTTTCAAGTATGGTTATGTTACCACATCAGGAAAATAAATATATTACATTACTGGGACATACTCAGTACTCATAAACATCTCACTGCTCTATCAAAATGTTTAATTTTTTTTCTTTGTCCCCCAATAAGCTGAAACATGCAGATAAACACACTTTGTTTGTACCTCTTTCATTTTTTTATCCCTTCTGCAAGGCTGTCTTTTTATACCTTCAGAATTTCTATTGACTCAAGTTGCCTTTTTGATTTTACAGGGAACACACCATCAGATTTCAGCATGCCCTTGGTTTTGTTGTTGTGTTAAAAAAAAAATAAATTGTGAATATAGATATAAACTTTTGACCATTGCAAAAAACAAGGCGAGGTGAAAAGTGAAATTCTGGGGGAAGATGCTGTAATGTGTCAAGTTCTAATTCTCATTTTTATTCAAATCTTTCCTGCAGTTGCCAAGCTGTGTGTCTGTGATCTGTTGGTGGCACAGTGTGATGTAAATTGCTGCTGTGACCCTGACTGCAGTGCAGCTGATTTCAGTCTCTTTACTACATGTTCAATTCCCATTGTCACGTAAGTGAATAAAGAGCTGCATAAAATACAAAATCTTGGTTTATTTGCTGCATGCATCTGTGAAGTCTGTTCTTTTAGCAATTCCTCACCTGTTTGTCCCCACCATCTCAACCCCATCCCTGCCTTTTCACCAGTCTTTCCTGCTCTACACCTATCAACTTCTGGTCCCAACCCAGTTTTTCATTCTCTTACTCCACTTTTTCTGAACTCACACTTCTTCCCTGTCTCCTCTTTCACTGTCTTGGGCATTTAAGTGGTGATGCCTTCTGTTGGGGGAAGAATAATGAATTTTTAGACTTGCAATAGTATAATGCAGTGTCTAGAAATTAAGAAAGCTGATACCAGGGGACCATCTGGCCAGCTCTGCAGGTTATAAGCAATTTATCAGTAACCTCTTTCATTAGGGTTTACAGTATCAGCTAGAAACTTGATCAGTTCAGGGCTTAGTGAAGGAGCATGAGCATCTTTCTGATCCTAGTTTTACAAGTCAATGTCTCAACCTGCTGCCTCATGGCCAGTCTGCCACAATGCAAACAATAAAATGCAACCTCACATCAACAAAGTGGTTCCAATCATTGCTGCTCTGCTGTTTACAGTTTATCTGGAAACAACTTCACCCCATTTCACCTTCACAAAAAGGAGTTAAGAAAGCTCACTTCAAAATTGTAATGTAAAAACAAATTAAAATCTCTTGGTGACTTCTCAGAACACTAAGTACAGCTTTTCAACCCACCTTCTGAATGAATTATGGCAATCTGAACACAGGGGCTTATTCTTGGTGGTTTGCAATTTGAATTAGCAGTCACTCCAGACTGTGGTTTCTTATTGTTCTGGCACACGATGACTACTGCTACCCATTTATAGCTATTTATAGATATCAGAAAGGTCTAATCAACACCTTCCTGAGTGGCAGTTCAATTGTCTCAGGTGACTGTTCTGTCTTTGTCAGCTAGAAATGCATATAATGAAGTTGTGCTTCTTTCCCCCAAAGTGTTCATTTTGCATGAAATCCATGGGATTTTCAATGACTGCAATTATCGTGGGTCTCATTATTTACATCTAGACTTATTTACATAATTATTTGCATAATTGTGTTAGTTACTGAAAGGGTTTGGCTGATCACAAGTAAAAGGCTGGGTTGTCTCTGAAGCAGCAGAAAAAAGTGTTTGATTGCTGATGTGATCCTATGAACTAATGGTTCCCCTCATGGAAAAGTTTAACCTTGTCCTTAAAAAGTCACCTCTCAAAGTCATCTCACTTCTTCAGTATCTGTCCTTGGCTGCTTTAACTCTGCCTCAGCCCCACTTTCAGAGAGATCTCATCTTGTATTTCTGGCACGTAGGACACACCAGGAGTCACAGGGTATGAACTGGCACACTCAGTGTGCAGCCTGCTGCAGTTCTGGCTGTTGCTGATGAACCCATGGCACATTACAAATTATTTTTCCTAGATGGGGCGAGTTCTTGCACCTCCTTGTTTCTCACTCTGTCATTTCTTTTATGTGCATCTCAAGTAGGACTTTTCCCTGCTGTTCCCCCATGGGAATATTATGCCAGTATTCAGGAATCTGACCTTTTTTCCTGGCCTCCATGCCATCAGTTACTCAGTTATAAAGGTCATTCTTCCCACTTCAGTTGTATAAATAAAAGTGCTTGTGAGCTTGTGCGTAGCCTGTGGTGAGCCCTACATTTGTGGTGCCTCACACCATCAAGGTCACATCCAACTTGTCATTTTAGCTCTAATATTATTAGTCAAGCTCTTCCCCTTCTCTCTCTTACCTTTCCTCATGTTGCTGCTCACTGTTTCCTCTGCTAGACAGATAAAACACTGCATGCCCCCTAAGGAGGCACAGTAGCTGTACAAATTGTGTTAAAAAGAGTAATTGCTTTTGTGGTTTTTTGGATGCTGCCTCAGTACATGAAAACTTTAAAGTAGGGTCAGATTTAGCTTCCAGTGATTCATTGCTTTTATTATTTTTGTTTGCAGAGGTGACAGACGCCTGTGTACTCAGAAAGCTGCTGTATATTCCCTTGATGTTGAAGCAAATCCACCAGAAAGGATATTTACACTAACTGACCTAGTCAATCCCAGTGTTTTCTGCATTCATGCTGCAAACTGTAAGCAGACATGTTGCCAGTATTAAGCATTGTGGGGTTATTTTTATAAGCTCTTTAGGTACAAGAAACAGACAAGAATTAAAAGGAACTAGACCTGTCACAAAACTGGTTATTCTGTATGCACAGTCCTTATGCTGTAATCCTTTCATGTGTGAAATTCTGGAGTTAAAACATCTCATACTCAAGTCTTTAGTCTTCTCTGTTGAGAAAAGACATTTTTAACAACCCCAGAGGGAAAAACTGCTACTAAATACTGTCTCGGTATCTTTTATCCTAAAACTTATCTAATTCTTTAAAATGTTTTCACAGATGAACAAGCACTCTACTTCAGTCCCCCTGAAATTCCAACTGCTGAGAATTTTGATCAGTTGCTTAAGGAGTTTGGAAGTGCTACTTTTAGTGCTGAGCCTGACAGTTGGATTATAGACACAGAGTCTCAAAATCCTGATGCTAATGAAACTTACAGATATGAGGTAAATAATTATGATTCAATTAGTATGAGATTATTCCATAAAAGAATGAACAGGCCTTCTTTGCTTCTGCTTTTTTAAAAATGCAGTTCTTCTGGAAAAGACAAACTATTTTGGTCTTTCAGTAACAAAATGTAAAAGTAAGCATAGTGTTTTATGTTAGCTTTAAAAGTGAGCTAGATTTTTAAGATTTTTGAAAAATAAGTAGCTTTTTTTTTTACTGTGCTAAGCAAAGCTGTTAGCAGTGGCTTAAGAACTGATGCAGAAAGTAGTATACAGTATTGACAGATATAGGGGAAATAATTACTTCTGTTAATCAGGTTTGTTGTTAATACAAATGCTCTAAAACTTTCCCTGGAATTAAACACACCTAAATGCTTAAATTATGTTGTTTTATTTGGCAGTATGGTGTTCCTATACAGACAGTGGATGCATTTCTAAGACTGCCTAGTCCTGTTGTCTCCTCTTGGTGCTCAGATGCAAATCCTGCAGGTAGGAAACTACACTTGAATTCCAGTTTGTCTCCTTTAGAGTGGTTTGGTCTGACTTGAGCTTAATCAGTCAAAATTGGCACACACTCAAATGTAAATTCAGATAAAGCTTCATGACAAATATTTTTCAAATAGCTTCTGTTTCTTTGTTGGTTTTTTTTTAGACATAGATTGTCTAAATTAAACGAAGTTAGATGTATAAACCCTTGGGAGTCTTGCTAATGAGATGTTTATCCAACAAGAAAACATCCTATTTGGCATAATTGTTTTAATATAATAGTACAAGGGTGACACCATGAGGGAAGAGGGTAGTACACAAAGCAAGACCTAACTGGGCAACATTTTAAGATGTCCCTTTGGTACAATGACCTTCTTTTCACAGCCTGAATGCAACTCAAGTTAGGGTTGAGCTCTGAATTTTAGCCTTTCACACAGTTTCTTGAAAATTGGCAGAGGGGGAGGAGGAAAAAAAACCCAATCTAAAGTCACAACCACAACCAAAACCCCCACACTGGCATTTTCCCAAACCCACTGTTGCTGTTGAGTTACATTATCGTAACAATCATGATATTATCTTAGGAAAACTAAAGTCTTTTGTGAAAGAAACACATTTAATGATATTTCAAACACAAACTGATAAATCTTGCTATTATTAAAAGCCTCTGCTGGTAAGAAGTTTTGTCTCATAGCATTTTGAGAATCTGTATTCATAGCTCACATAGAACTTCAACAGAAATTGTATTAACCTTTACTTTTGCTTGTACCTGAGGTTTTTTTTTTTATTTCTGCTTTTCATCAGTACTCTTTTGTTTCCTCCAGTAGTACTTTGTGACTCTTTTTCAGGGTTTTTAGTAAACCAGGCTACAAAGTGCACTAGGGCAGTAAGAGTGGAAAACTGTGGCAGTGTTGAAGCAGTCAGCATGCTCTTCTATACCAACTCCAGCATTTTAGCAGTAAGTATGATTTGAAACATAGAGCTGGCCATTGATACTACACAGCTTTCTGTGTGTTCAGAATTAGGTAACTTGTATTTACTAAAGGATACACTGTTGGAAGTGGATTTTTATATTGAGAGCTGGGAAAAAAAAAATCTCCCTGTGGAAGAGACTTTTATGCAGAAAGCCTTTAGAAATGCTTTTATTTCAGGCTTTGGTAACAGAGGCAGTGACTGTTCTCTGCTTAGGCAACAAAAATAATGGTCTTGAAGAGGGAAGCTTGTGTCACTGAGTTAGTGCTTACTGCAGTGGCAGCATTTTTATGCTTTTGTGCCTGTTCAAGCTTTTCCAAGAAGCCTTTTCCCAGAGTGTGTAATTCTAAGAAATAGTTATGGTGGGTTTTTTTAAGAGTTGCTAAACTCTTGTACTAAAAGCAGAACCTTTAATCCTCTCTGTATACATCTTTCTTCTCAGCCTCAGTTTTTATTCACAAGGTATTGCACATGCATGCTGAGCTTTCCTTTACTCCTCAAGGAGCACAACCTTTTACCCCACTGAGCAACGTTTGTATCTGGTTTACTCCTAAACACAGCCTGTGATTATATTCCTAACCTAAGCTTACTTTCTCATTCCTTTCTGAGCTAGAGAATGACACCTTTTCTGTAAATAAGAGCCCTTAACAGACACTAAGGAAGACAAAGAAATGATGCATGCAAAATCAAAAATGAAATACATGGTACCTTACTCTGATAGCTCCTTCCAGATAATGACCAGGTGGTCATTAAGAAACAGCCTACTCTACACTAGTAACATTTTATCAATTTATGTAATTATTTAAATTAATTTAATTAGTACTCCATGCTGCTTAAAATCCCTTCCAGTCTCCTTACTGATCCCAAAGCTATCAGGGGGAGGGGAAAGCCCACTGAACAGTTCACATTCTCCCAGGTGGGATCATTCTCCTGATCACTGAAATCAGCAAATTGCTCACAAATGTCAGATTTTGATCATCCTGCTGTAGAAGAGGTGAAGAAACCTCTACCACAGAGTGCTTTGAGTGTTTTCATGTGCACCCAAAATTAGAGCTCTTGGTGGCTGCAGAACCAGAAAGGAAAAGCACACCTCAGGACAGGCTCTGAGCCAGCTGAGTGTTTTTAAATTAAAAGATGAATTCCCCTTCCTTTCTAGAAGAGTACACAAGATGTTACCCACCTGCTGCTTGTACCTGCCCAGCTTAGGAGAGCCCAGAATTCTGTCCAAAGTACATTGGACATCCAAGAAGGAGCAGATGCCAAGAACTGGAGAAGGCTGAAGAGATGCTAGGGATGGTCTGAGCTGAAGATGGGATGAGATAGTAGAAAAGTGACTTGGTATTGGGGACAGGGGGGTGACAGGGCAGAGCAGGGAGTCCTTTCAGTGCCACCAGGTGGAGCTGCCTGCAAAAGAAATGGCAAAAGACCAACCCAGGAAGGTTTTCTGGGAGCCCCAGGTGAAAGGACTTGTATAGAAGGTCCTTCAGAAAACACCATCATGGGGAGCCCATAGATACTCATAACATTGTGATGCTTCACACTCTGGTCAGAGATAAAAAGAATATTAGGAGCTGTGATCATTCCCTCTACCCTGGTCAGAAAGAGACAGCTCTTAAAGAGGAATTCAAACTTTACAAGCACTTTGATTCATAGAGCTGATTCTGATGGCTCAGCTGTCCCTCAAGATGGTCTGAGTGGTAACCTTGGTCTGACATTTCTGCCTTTCCATGAAAACTGGGTGGAAATTTTTCATTATTCACCCGCTGAATAACAAGAGGGATCCTTGCCTCTAAATTCTTTGTTTAGAGACTGTGAAAGTGGACTCATTAGCATCCAAACAGGACAACAAAAGCTCTTCATTTCTTCGGGCAGGAACAGCTTGGCAGACTTCCTCAACTGGTGGTTTGTGAGCTGTGACAAATGTTTTTGCACAGATCTGCAGTAGGAACAACTTCCCCTGACTCCCTCCCTAGGTCAAACGACATGATGCAGAAGAATGGTCACCAACTCTGATCCAACCAAACTTTTTCAGTGTTTCTTAGCTCTGAGTTGCAAATAATGTACCCGAGGGCAACACGAGATTCATCTGCTCCTTACTGAGTGTTTTGTGTATTTACTGGGAAAGTGACTGCCATCAGTTTTCCATCAGGACTAAGAAATTTTCCAGTTACTGCCAGATGCAGAAGAGGCTTGGACTGTAATATTTTTTTGCCTGCTAGCCACAAATACCAATTACTTTCACACTGGAATGTATATCCAGTGTAAAAGTTAATGTAATGCTGGTGAATTCAATAGGCAAAGCAATTAAGCCTTAACTGCTTTACTTAATGCTACTTCTAATTACTCACACCTTTGCTATTGTTTGAATTTGTTCTTTTATTCTCCTCCAGGTGCCTAAATCAAGTCAGATGGTGAGTATCCTCCTATCTTAGTAGGAACAGCTGGGGGAAAAAGTCTTTCTCTGTGACCTTTTCACTTTAGTTCAGTACACTAAAACTTGATCAGAAGTGGGATTTTATCCTTAATGCTGCAATTAAAAATTTTCTAACATTTGCTATTGGTGCTTAGCAACAAGACAATATGTTACCTGCAAACAAAAGCCTGATGCATTCCCATCATAAAACTCTTTTTTTTTAAGTAGTCCTCTCTAGTTACCTAAAAAAACCAACCCCAAAATAGAACCTTTTGTTGAACTTCAGCAATACATGTAACACTGCAATTGTTCAGAGGATTAGTGACTGCTGTCTCTATGGGAAAGAACCCTGAAAGGTCACAAATATAATAACACAGAAAAAGCCAAAAATAATTATACACAATATTCAGAAAATGAATTTGTTTTTCAGGTCAATATTACTGTCCAGTCCATTATTGTCCAGTCTCTGAGTGGCATGAGGACTTTACTTAATGGTAGTGAGGTCCCCAGGCTTCCTGTGACTTTGGGTGAGCTGTGCATAAATATAGTTCTTGAGGTAGGTATGACAGTTCTTGTCCTCCTCACAGTTGATGGAAAGCATGCATGCATCAAATAATTTCTGATTCAGAAAGATGTGAGGCCTTGCACAGTTTCTATCTTGACATCTCCAGAGCAATGTGGCAGGAGAAACAAGTGAGTTTGGAATATAAGAGTATTTTGCAACAAAATAATAACTATAATAACATAACACAGGATGAAATCCTTTTCTGTTGTTACTGACACAACAGACAATAACATGAGTTTAGAACCATTATGCTTGGTATCTTAATTTGTAGCAGAAAGGCAGATCAGCAGCTGGAGGGACAGTGTCTAATCAGCTCCTAAGTATCACTGTCTGTAAAAGTATCTGCTACCCTGGATATAGAGACAAGTCTTGTGCTTTTAATGCAGTTATTGTAAGAATACCAGCCACCTGCTCCAGTTCCTCTCTTTTCTGGGCCCTTTCTACAGCTGAGTTTCTTAAGCAAGAAAAAGTTCTTACATAGTTTTAAATACCTTTTTTATCTAGTTTCATACTCATGCATTTGTTCTAATTGATATCTAAAATGCTTAATTTTCAGGTGAGCTATCACATTACCTACACAGATACAGGAGAAATAATAGAAGCAGCTGCTTCTTTTGTCTTGGGGGCAATCAACAAAGCAGCACTTTCAATACAGCAGAGCTTTGAAATCAGCTTTACTCAGGTAACTGCTGAGATGTTATGGATGACTTGCTGAAAGACATTTAATTACAAAACTTATTAAACTTGTATCGAAACAATTGTTAGGAGCAAGGTAAAGTGTAACTTGCCCTGGATATACACAGATGAGGCAGCATTTTAGAAGTGGGCAATACAGGTCTTTAAAGACTGTTTTTCATATTTAAAAGAGTCATGTCATGACTGCCTAACCTTATGTGCTGAAAGCAGAGACTGCACCACTGTTAGAGAACTGTTGTAACCTTACAGGGCAGTCTTACTACTGTCATCTTGTGCAAGGCAGTTAATACTAATAAAATAAATATTTCTGTGTTTTCCATCCATTTCAGTACAGGAGAACTAATACTGTGTTTGCATTGCAGGTGAATACAACACCAGTTCCTCTCAGTGGTAATCCTGGTTATGTTGTTGGGCTGCCTATCAGAGCAGGCTTCCGGCCACAAGGATATCCTTTCCTTGCTAAAATTCTGTTTGCAGCACTTGTTCCAGTCCCTCTTCACAAACCCTTTCTAGCATCAACACCAACAAAATACATCTGTTCTTAAATAAAAGCAAAACTGTGCTTTTGAGGCAATGGTTTAGAAGTAGACAATGACTCAGTCCTGACTGCAATCTCCTGGGACTTTCTAGTGAGGTAGATTGAGACCTTCATTGTACCTTCTAGTGCTTCAGCACACTGTGAGAGGAGTCTTGAGCTATTACAGCATTTTTCAGATATATTTTGCTATAATAGCACTTTCAAATATATTTTAAAGATACAATTAAGGATTCTTTTTCTTCGTGGTATACATCAAGCACTGAATTTCCCCTTAACTCTGTCTTACCTCTGGCATCATTCAGAATACTAACAAATACAGTCAACTGACCATCATGCAGAGTACATCCAAGCAGGACTGTCTGGCAGCACAGGGAGCCAGAACCCCAATATTATTTGGCTATAACATGGTATCAGGCTGTAAGTTACGGTAAGAGAATGTATCCTTTTTTTTGTTTTTAAATTTTTGTGCTTTTCACCCTCTGAAAGCTTTTTCCACTTAGATCTCCTCAGGTCCTGTGACATTTATACAGCTGAAGAAGTATTGGAAGTGGAGTATTTAATTATAAAAAAGTAATTTAATTAACAGTGGCCTCTCTCTTGAAGTCTGTGTACATCAGCAGCTATATCCAGAAGGCCTGAACAGTACATGAGAGCAAGGAGAGATTATTACTGTTCCAAATGGATTTTGCTTTCATTCATCTTTTTTGTTTGTTTTGTTTTCTGGAAGAATTACTGCAGCTATGAAATGCCAGCCCTTGTCTCAGACCCTCCTAGACTTACTGAAGGGACAAAACTTTCCTGAGTATGTGGCATCGTTTGGAAATTCTCAAGCCCAGGATGTGTTTGACTGGGTGCCAGTAATAACTCACTTCCACACTTCTGAACAGGTAAAAGTTACACCACTACCACCACCCCTTTCACTCTGACTGTCCTCTCTTCTGAGATCTGTACCTGTCCTGCAGCATCAGCTTAAGTTTCTCTGACCTACAAAGGTAAAAGAAAATGCAAAAACAATCTGTGGAAATGTCCTCCTGGAGTATTCACAAAGAAGGAGTTTCACTCTTGCTGCAAAAAAGGGGGTTTACTTTTAATCAAGCTGGTTATCCAGGCACCTCAGTTATGTATCAGGGCAACAGGCGAGGTACAAAATGAGTTCTAGGCACAGTTTAAAGTCTTAGTCTTCAGATGGGATGAAGCACAAGTGGTAAAGTTACAGTTTCTTCTTGGTGCTCTTATATGCCAGTTTAGAGCAAGATGGCAAAAATCTTTTAAAGCACAGAAACAGTGCCTCGAGTGATCCAAGCACTATATTTATTATTAATCCCTTCTGTACTAACCCTTTTCCTCATTTGGCACGTGCTGAATGACAACACCCCCACACCTCCTCCATGAGCAGCTTGTCTGTTGGTTTCTTGCACTTTTCCAACTAAACACTGAATGAGTTCTGTAAACAGAAACTTGACAGTTCACCTAAGACTATTTAAGATTGTAGGCTTCAAAAGTCTGCCCTGGCAGAGCTAAGGATTTTCTGCTCTCCCAGAGCAGAAATCTTACTGAAATAAGTCTTCCTACTCAAAAGAGACAGCTCAGCACTGTCATTAAGAGCCCAAGTCCTGCCCTGCTCAGGTGGAACAGGCAGTAGGTATGGAGTAGTTGCTCTAGTAACCTCCCAGAGCAAGCTTTTTAGGGGCATTCTGCCAATTTACTAAGATGAATAATTAATGTGGCTGCTTCTATACACTGAGAGAATTTATAACACTTTTCAGAGCTCATGCCAAATACCAGTATCACTTGAAATAGAAGTGAAGTGGACTAAATATGGATCCCTGGTCAATCCCCAAGCCAGAATAGTGAATGTTACAGCAGCAATCACTACCACCACATTGAAGCAGGTATGTATTAAATTACAGGATTTAAGATAAAAAGAATGGCTTGTTTTTCTTAGATATCAGCTGTGCCACAGTGACCCAGTTAATCTCTTTATCTAAAAGTAGCAATTTATATTAGAATCTATTGCACCCAACAGTTTCTGTTCCAACTCAAATACAACTGTGGGCTGCTTGCCAAAACACACTTTAGTAAAAATCTATACATCTTTCATGAAAAAAAAAAAAACAAACTCCACAACTTTTCACAAATAACAGCTGAAAATATAATCCAGTCCAAAAAAAGCAGTCATACACAGAGAGGACTGAAGCTAATGACCATTTGTATTTTCATTGCAGCTTCCCTCAGGAAGGCAGAGGACTATTCCTGTAATGAGTTCTGTTGTTTTCACTGATATTTCTTCACCTGCAGAGCCAGGCTATAAAGCTTGGCCTACAATTAATATCAGGTTACCCTTTGATTTTTTCTTTCCTTTTGTCTAAGGTAAGTCTGCATCCACAAAAAAAAAAAAAAGGAAAAAAAAAAAAGAAAAAAGCAGCCATATTTCTGCTTTTTCTCATTTTTAGTCCACCTCCTAAAGAGGTGGGGTTTATCTGGTCACCAGTTTCTTCTAAATTGCAGACCCACTGGGTTAAAATTGGTCAAGAGAGAAAGGGTGAGCCCTTGGGAGGGTTCTCAGAAGCTTTAGGGCTGGAAACAACCCACATTAAGTGGAAAGCTCCCAACTATAACTCTGTCAAGAGGAAAAAAGTTGCAGTAGGACCTTGATGGTGGGCTCTAGCTGGGCAGTCAGCACCTGGAGAGCCACCAGTCCTCCAGCACAGTGGGTGCTCCAAACCCAGCATGGAGGCAGGAGGGCATCCAAAGGGAAGCAGGCTTCTGTGAACAGCAAAGCTAAATTGTTAATTAAAGTCATCATGTGCTATTAGATAAGGCCTTTATCTGTTTTCATAGATGAATAGGCCACATGTTCCTGGCTGCTTTTCCCAAACCACTTATTAGTTACCTGTCTTTAAAAATCCGAGCAGTTAAATTCTGCTTTCAGAGAAACTCAGTGACCCTTCCAGCTGAGCCTGGCTGAAATCTGTTAGAAGCACCTGCAACAGCCAACTCCTTTCCAGATCCCCACTTATTGAATCTTGCTCTTCAACTACAAAATAGTCTCACCACAGGGACCTCCTAGAACCTAAAAAAAAGTCACATTGTGTTCAAACACCAGCCCGGTCCTTTAAAATCTGCTTTCTAATGGGTTTTTTTGAGTCTTAATTGTTCCCAGCAGTCCACTCAGCTACATTTCTTACACATTCCACTTCTTTTAATGTGTTGATTTATGAGCTGTGGAAGCAGAAAGGACTTTGGAGCCCAGCGAGCTGCAAGTGGAGACTTAAAATGGAAGAAGAGCTGAGAGACTGGAGTATCAGAACTGAAATCTGCTGCTGAGAACAAGGCATTGTTTGGGCTCAGATGACACATGTTTGCCTCTGTTTTGCTGCTGATTTGGTTGTCAACTAAAGGAGTGGTATGTTGGTATTTTTGAAACGAATGTTATATAAATAAAAGTGGCACAAGCAGCAACAGAAATGAGGAAACTACCAACAGTGTGAGAAGAATGCCTGGCAAAGAAGAGATGTACTGCTCAGGAGCAGTCAGCTCGTTGAAAAGAAATTACCTTTTCAGCCTGGATTCTTACCATTTGGACTGTAAGTTTCTACAGGGTGTTGCAAACAAAGAACACGATCACAGGAAAACTCAATTACTTAAAATAGGTGGTACTTTTGTGGATGTATAGCTTGTAAAGATGTGTCTTTATTAAATTATTTTGCAGTTTTGACTGTACAAGTGTACAAAGTCTTATGAAATCACTGCTGACAGGGAGTATGCGTGATTAATTTCCCAGCAAAACCGTGTTTGTAATCCCAAGATCTAATCAATGGGTGGTCAAATAGAAAATGTTTATAGACAGCACTGTACAAGAGAAAGCAAGGAACCAGGAAAACCTTTCAGGTCAAGCTGGTGAGTTTCAGCACTGCACTCCTGGGGGCAAATTCCCCACCTCAGAAAACCAGCCTCCTATTTTTCCTCACTGATGAGTCGGTGCTCTCTTAGGATATTGTTAAGCCTCTCAATTTCTCGCTCCTGTGGGGAGACAAAAGGCAAACCAGTAGTATAGCTTTTACCTTAAAACAGTTTCCCAGCTTCCCAAAGATCAGAAATGTATCTCAAGGTGCAGGAAAGCTGGAAAACCTGGCTAAAGGAGGTGGGACAGAGGGAGCTGACATCTGCAGCAAGCAGTAAGGGAAGCATGGGTAGGAAAGGCAGAGCTGTGGTTCCTCAGCCCAGCTCACCCCACAACTTTCTGGTGAGGAAACCAAGCTGAGAGCAACATTGCAAAAAGGATCCTGGCCCAGCTTGTCCTGGGGAGCAGCCAGTGGGTAAAACTTTTAAACAAGAAGTGTTTTCTTACCTTCTCTACACAGCTGTGTTCCAGTTGTTGAACCTTGGTTGCCAGTTCCAGGTTCTCTAGTTTTAGCTGGGACACTTGTTGGTCAGAGCTGGTCTTCACAGATAAGATTATTCCTGCCAAACAATTCCCAGTGGGTTCATTTTATGGGGTAAAACAGCCCCAAGCAGGAGGGTCACAGTGCACAGGGTCAAGGAGTTAAATGTGTTCCACCCCAGCCCTACTTCTGTCCTCTTCAAACCACACTTCCCAAGTGCTTTTCTTACTGAGGAAGTTTTTAAATGAGCCACCCCAGGGATTCAGATACTCTGTTGAGAGACAGGCTGGCCTCTGAGCCACATTAATCAGTCAGACTGACATTCAAATCCCAAATTGGAATTTGCTCCCTTGGCAGAGCCTGGTGGGGATGTGACTGGCAGCTTGGGGGCTGCAGTCTGAGCTGGTTTCAGGTAGTGGGGAGCATTTCTCTAACAGAACTGTCTGGGGCACCAGGTTCATGTCCCTTGCCCCAGGGCTGGTGGCACAGCATCAGGGCCTCAAGGTTCTGGTTTCACCTTGGGAGGCTGCAGGAAGAGCACTGGGACTCTCCTGAGAGCAGAGATGTCCCTTCTCTACTGAAAAATTGTCAGGTTATTAAAAGTGAACTCAACCCCCGCAGCAAAGACATTTTCTTCCCACCCATTTCCGAGAGGGGAAATAAGAAACAGGGAAAAAAAAAAAAAAAAAAAAGCTTATTAAGAGCATGAAGAACATCACGTTCCTCCTACCCACCAGAGCTCTCCTGCCAGCACAGCCTCCACAAAGCAGGGCCTGATGCCTCCTGGTGTTTCTGGCACTACAGGCAGCAAGCTCAGGGTTCTGGGCTTCATTTCAGCTGGAAATTTCCATGGACACCCTCAAACTGCCCCCCCTGCCTCTACCCCCTCCCTCTCACCAGCCCCCAGGGCCACTGAGCTTTGGGCACATGAAGCCTGAAGCTTGGGGCAGTTTTTCTTTCTCCCCCAAGTGGGTCAGGATGGTGAGGAGTGGGGGGGAACCAGGAGCAATCAAGGTGAAGGAGAGATTTACATGTAAATACAATACTGGGTTTGTTTTTTTTTTTCTTCAAAATGGTGTGTTAAGAGACACCAAGGTTCCTCTGGCTGGTTTCTCTCTGACTTTCACTCCAAACCCAGTCAAGCTGTGAGTTACTTTCACATCAAATCATAATGGTTGGGAAGGACCTTTGGGATCATTGAGTCCCAACCATTGGTCACACATCACCCTAACCACTAAATCATCTCCCAAAGCACTACCTCTACTAATTTTTTTAATCCCTTCAGGGATGGTGACCCACCACCTCCCTGAGCAGCCTGTTCCAATGCTCCATCACACAAATTTTTCCTAAAATCTAGTCTGAACCTCCCCAGCCACAACTTGAACCCATTCCCTCCTGACTGCTCACTGGGGAGAAGTGACATTTTCCTTCTTCCCAGACACTACCACCAGGCACCTTCTCCCCATCAAAAGAGCAGCAGAGAGGGGGACAGATGACAGGTTCAGCCCCAGCCATCCTTTTATTCCACCTACCAAGTCCTACAGCTGCATGGGGTACAGAGTGCTCACTGAGGCACTCGTGGGCATAGGAAAGCACTTGGGCTGAGGTTTTGTGCAGAAGTTAGGGATTACCTCATGGCTCCATTTTTTCAATCCCAAAATCCTTTCCCAGAGAAAGAAAAAAAAAACATTTCCATCCACAGTTGTTTCAGAATTTACATCTAGTTGCAACAATTCAAAAGCAGAGTCAGTCAAGTCTGATCTAGGGACATTTTATGTCCCTCTTTTTATGGCAAACCCTTTGAAAAAGTGAGAAAGATCTCAGGTGAGATCGGGACGTTCCCTGCAGCATCCCTGGAGGGGATGATGGAGTCAAAGCACAGCATCAGAGCAGTAAAACTTACTCTGCTACAGCAGCAGACTCAGGAAGGCTGGAGCTTGCCCTGATCCCCTGTTTGAGTGTTGCCAAAAGGATCCTTCCATGTGAACTTAAAACACGAGCCCCCGTCCTCCAGGAGGGAGAGGTGCAAGAACAGATCATGGGTTGTTTTTAGGGGAATGTGCCAATGTTGCTGTGCCTGGCCCAGCTGCTGTGCCCCCATCACTGAAGCATCCCAGATCATTGCTGCTCCAGAGAAATCCCAGCCTAGTGAAGGCTGCACTCCAGCAACCAAAACCACACGGGTGAAAGTCTGGAGTTTGAACAACACCAGAGGATTTCACAGATGGCTTTGAGAAGACAACAAAGACCCAAGTCCAGGGAATTTAGGCAAGATCAACAAAAGCAGCCCATGGGCAAGGGCTGTGCACACCTACCATTGATGATCCTGGCCACCCGCCACAGCCTCAGGAGGATCAGGAGCCCCAAACCTTCAAACTCGGTCTTCCGGAAAATGAAGGTAACATCAAGGATGAATGACACGATGACAACAATCCCATCCAGCACTTCAAACTTGTGGTGGAAGAACTCACAGCGGTAGACAAAGAGTTTAATCCCCACCTCAATTACGAAGATGGTTAAAATGGAAAGGGAGAGGTACTGGAAAATCTGGGGGAAGGAAAAAAAAAAAAAAAAAAAAAGATGGTGCAAGTTTTAGGGCCAGGAAAGCCTCCAGTGTACACACAAGCAGGGAAAATCTCCGCTGCTTGAGGGCATGTTGCATTTGGCTTTACAAAGAGCCTGGGGATGTTTCTCCTGCTCTAAGGGACAAGCAGAGTGAGCATGTGGCTTTGGGCAAGCCAGACGAGGTGAAGGCAACCTCAAGAGTGGCAAGAATAACAACTCTGAGATCTTTGTCCTTCTGCCTGTGACTGCTGTCTCAACAAAGCTGAAGGTCTGGGTCCTGTCTGCCCAGATGTCCTATCTAGTGGGCTTTGAACACCAAAAAGAGGAAACCTGTGGTTCACATTGACATTTCCTTGCACTTTACCTTTGGGGTTATGTGGTATTTGTCTGGATGGATGATATCCAAGTCCATCAGTAATTCCCCAAGGACCAACAAGGCATCCAGGACAACCAAGCAGACAACAAGTATCTGTTGGAGGAGAAGAAACAACGTGAACTCTTTCCTAACACAGACAGATGGGCTGGAGGAGCTGACACAACCTTCAGTTAAACACACCCCAACGCCTTGCACCCCCATTCAGCTGCTTGTATCACACTGTGCTTTCCATTGCTCCCACCCAGGACTCCCACAGCCCCCTCATGAGGTGGGTCATTCCTCCAAAGCCTCACTGCTACAAAACCCCTTGGCTCCTCACCAAACCCAGCCCTTTCCCACTCCTTGGCATGGGGGGGTCTCAGAGAGCTTGAGCCAGGAGAGAGGGAGCCTGTACCTCCATCTGCATCTTGAGGAGTGTTCAGCAAGGCTTTTCACTGCTCATGAAACATCTGCACCCACCACAGCACCTCATTTCATAGAATCACAGAATCACGGAATCACGGAATCACAGAATCACAGAATCACAGAATCACAGAATCACAGAATCACAGAATCACAGAATCACAGAATCACAGAATCACAGAATCACAGAATCACAGAATCACAGAATCACAGAATCACAGAATCACAGAATCACAGAATCACAGAATCACAGAATCACAGAATCACAGAATCACAGAATCACAGAATCACAGAATCACAGAATCACAGAATCACAGAATCACAGAATCACAGAATCAGCTGGGTTGGAAGGGACCTCAGAGATCATCAAGTCCAACCCTTGATCCACTCCCCCTGTGGTTCCCAGCCCATGGCACTGAGTGCCACATCCAGGCTCTTTTGAAATATCTCCAGGGATGGAGAATCCACTACTTCCCTGGGCAGCCCATTCCAATGTCTGATCACCCCCTCTGTAAAGAAATTCTTTCTAATATTCAACCTAAACTTCCCCTGGCACAACTTGAGACCATGCCCTCTTGTCTTGCTGATAGTTGCCTGGGAAAAGAGCCCAACCCCCCCCTGGCTCCAGCCTCCTTTCAGGGAGTTGTAGAGAGTGATGAGGTCTCCCCTGAGCCTCCTCTTCTCCAGGCTGAACACCCCCAGCTCCCTCAGCCTCTCCTCACAGGACTTGTGCTGGATCCCTTCACCAGCCTGGTTGCCCTCCTTTGGACCTGCTCCAGGACCTCAATCTCCTTCCTGAACTGAGGGGCCCAGAACTGGACACAGGACTCGAGCTGTGGCCTCACCAGGGCTGAGTACAGGGGCAGAATCCCTTCCCTGGACCTGCTGGCCACGCTGTTCCTGATCCAGGCCAGGATGCCATTGGCCTTCTTGGCCACCTGGGCACACTGCTGGCTCCTGTTCAGCTTCCTGTCAATCCAGACTCCCAGGTCCCTTTCTGTCACTCTGTGCCCAGCCTGGAGCTCCCCATGGGGTTGTTGTGTTGAACCTCATCCCATTGGAATCAGCCCAACTCTCCAGTCTGTCCAGGTCCCTCTGCAGAGCCCTCCTGCCTTTCAGCTGATCCACACTCCCCCCCAGCTTAGTGTCATCTGCAAATTTGCAGATGATAGACTCAATTCCCTCATCTAAATCAATAAAGATATTAAACAGAACCAGGGCCAACACTGATCCCTGGGGGACACCCAGGCAGGACAGCCCAGCTCAGAGGTCAGAGCAGTTCCTGCAGGGATGGGGGATGCTCACCAGCACGGTGCTGTCACAGGTGACTTTGGCCCAAGTTTGTTCTGCCTCACCTGAAACCTGTGGCAGCTGAAGAGCTTTTTTATCATGTCCTGGAAAGAGATGTGGCTCCTGGTGGGCTCCAGCTTGATCTCAGAATCTGGCTGCTTCTCCCCATTCTCCCCAGCATCCTGCTCTTCCTCCCATTTCTGATAATTGCTGCTCCACTGCACAAGGTCATCTCCCACCACTGTGAAGTGCTTCAGGTACTGGGACATGGCTGTGGATCAAGCTGGCATCACCCTGCCAGCACCTGAGGGACAAGAGCAGAGTGTCACCTCCCCGCCCCGGGCTGACCAAAGACAAGAAATCCCCTTCCTTTCACCCCAATAAGTGTGACAGGAGTGTGATGCTTTGTTCAGGCCCTGCTGACGGGAAGTTGCTTCATGGTGGTGCTGTTGGTTTTGCATCACCTCCCACGTGTGCCACAGAGCCCCCACCACCCACCCGAGGGCTCTTTGCACCCTGTGGTGCTGCTCTAGAACAAGGAACTTCCTCACATCTCAAAATGAAGCATCCATTACAGGACAAAAAACCCACAAATCCAGCCCTTATCTTGCATCTCAATGCAGGAGGAGGCAGCTGCTCCTCTCCTGTTGGAAAGGGCCATTGTCTTGCTGCTGGACATTGATGGAGTTACTGGTCAGCAGCTGGAGGCAGGTGATTTCCAGTCCTTCATTTGCTCTCCCAGGCTGCTGTTGTTGTTGGGTCTGAGCCAAACCCTCTGCTGCACTCCCAGAGCTGCCCTCATCCCTCCAGGTGGCCACAGTTGCAGCCCAGATGCCCTCGGGCCAGCTGGAGCCTCCTCACCAAGCTGAAGAGCTGCCATAATTCCCCTTCATTAATGCCACCCCCCTATAACTCAACCTCTGTAGGCAAAATCAGCAGGTGATCCCATAGCTGCTGGCCAGACCATCCTCCCCACATCTCCCAGAGATAACCTCACCCTCAGGCACCCAGTGAGGGACAAGACCAACCCCAAATCCCAAACACAATCCTGGGAGCACCTCAGGAGAGGCTCCAGCCATGCCCGTTCTCCTGTTCCTGTCACATCCTCACCACCTTTCCCTCTTGGACCAACCCACCGCGGCTCCCCGGCCCGCAAACCCCCCCGAAACTGCTCCTGCACCGGCAGAAAATCCTGGCCCCATCCCAGGGGATCCATCCTTCCATCCATCCTTCCATCCATCCTCGGTCAAAGCCCCCCCGCAGCTCAGCACAAACCACCCTTGGCCCACCCGTGGTTCATCCCAAACCCCGGGCTGCTCCCCCTCCCCTCCCCTCCCCTCGGGGCAAGCCGGGGGCTCGGGGGGCCACGCTGGGGTCTGCAGGTAGGGGTGGTGGCACACGGGCTCCGGGTCACCTCCTCACCCTCCGGAGGGGCTGGAGTTGGCCCCAGGCCCCCGTGGTTGGGGCAGCAGCTCCGTCCGGAGCCCCTCGGGGGACGGCTCGGCCGTGGAGCCCGCCGGGAGCTGGGCTCGGAGCTCGATGGGACCCTGGAGCCCCCTCAGGAGCGGGGCTGTGTCTGGGGGTCCCCAATTTCCCCCCCGGTGTCCGCAACGCCGGCCCCAAGCCACCATGGCGGCTGCCGGAGCCGGACGGAGCCCCCGCCCCGGCGGGACCCCCGAGGGGAAGGACGTGGCAGCCCCGGGGGACCCCGCTACAAATCCCCCCCCCCCCACGAGCCGGCACCCACCGGACCGACCCCGACCCCTCTGCCCCCGGTACCGTTCGCGTCCCGGTCCCGGCTGCTCCCGTCGGAGCCTCCCCCGGCCCGGCCACGCCTCCTCCCCCCCCCCCGGGGGCGGCCCCGCAGCCCCAGCCCGGCCCCACCGCGCCCCAAATGGCTCCGACCGGGTCCTGGAGCCTCCAGATCGGGGTCCCGGGTCCCACGTTTTATATTTTCGCAGCTTTTCCTCCCCCCTTTGGCTCTCTGCCTTTTGTCCCTGAGAGGGAGACACCGGATGGGGTTTAAACTTTTTGGTTGTTTCTAATTTCTAAATTTTTTTTTTTTTTTAAGCGGCCCACACCCGACAAACCGAGCGGCCATCCAAGAATGTCGTGATATGAAATCCTGAGCTTCTGGGGAGCTCAGCCGCTGAGGGGGGACACATTTCAGTCCCCCAAAACCAGTGGGGGGTCCAGGGATCAAAAAACACAAGTGTAAGACCAGGAAGTTTCCTGCTGTCATCACAGGCTCCTGGTTTTGCAGAAGGCCACTTCTTACTTGGGGTTCTGCATCTTGCAAACACAAACTGCATTTGGAAATACCCTGAGCAAACAGCTGCAAAAAGGGATCAGGGCCCCCACCCTGCTGGGACAAAGCTGAAATATTCCTAATTCTCCTGGAAGAAAGAAGCTTTTCTCCATTTTTGCACTTTTACAGCCTAAAGACATTTGTTTCTTGAAAAGGGCTTCTTCCTGGAGAGTGCCTAGAACTTTTCCTGAAGCACAAACATTTTCCAGCCTCATCCCAAAGCACACAGGCCCACCCATCACCTCCTCCCTGGATGGATGGGGAAACAGCACAGGCAATGCCCTCCTAGAACCCCAAACCCCTCCACCCTCACCCCAAACCACCTACCTGCAGAGATGGACACTCAGGAGTGGGATTGCAACATCAGAACCCTGGGGCACCAGCAGGGAGGAGTTTTACCCTGGGAGTTTCCAGCCAGTTCAGCCCTTTTTGTCCCAGCTGACTCCAGTAAACACCAACACCATCAGCACCAGCTGAGATCCAGGTGTACTCCTCAGACCTCTGCAGAGCCGAGCCTCTTACTGGTATGGAGTGCAGGTTTTAAGAAGAAAACAGGCAGGTTCTGCTGCTCCATAACCTGAATCCTCTTGGTGAGGCCAGGCTGGTGGCCAGGGTGCCACTGAAGGGTGAATCCAACCTTACAGGACTGGAAAAAGGGAAGCTCAGATGCCTCACCCCAGGGCCTCACCTTAAACCTCCTCCCAGGAAGCTCAAACTCCCAGTTTTACACTTATTTTTTACAGCAGCAGCACCTTTTCCCACAAATCACAACTGTTAATCTCCATCTGAGCCCTCTGCTCTGGCATGATGGGCATCAGGACTCTGTGCCTGAGCTCTGAAGCCCACGGAGTCCCCAAATCAGCTCATTCCCTGCCAGCAACCTTCATGTCCTGTTGGCTTCAAGCACTGCAGCTTCACCCAAAAACTCAGAGCTGGAAGCCACACCAACACTGACTCATTCTACAGCAAACCAGGATGATTTGTGCTGAAAAGGAGGGCAAAGAGGACTCATTTCACTCATTTCAGAGAAACTGAGAGGAAACATCCCACTACCTGGAGTAACTCCACATTAGTAGATGCTTCCTCAGATCTTACCCCTCTCCTCCTGAGTAACAACACCTTTACCTTGGACCACGGTCACAAGATCAAAGAGGACTTGATTTTATCACAACTTTCCTGCTACCTTTTGGGGAGATGTTCAGCAAGTTTGGGAAGCCTTAGCTGCTCCAGTCGGCCCTTCCCAACTCCTACAAAGCTTTGGGAATGGCAGTGGGGCTGTGGAAAAGGCCTCAACAGGCTCACAGGTTGTCCTGTCCCTTCTGTGTGAGAACTGGAATCACATCCACTAGGTCTGGATGTTTAATATATTAAAATACTAAAATACCACGTAAGATACCACATAAGATTGCACTTAAGATAGCACTTAAGAGAACTTGAGCTATAGAGCATTTCTACTTTTTTTTAATGTTACATTTTGTTTTTTAAATTTTTCTTTAAGTTCTATAGGAGCACCGATTTTTTAAAATTTAGTTTTAAATTAAAAAAAAAAAATTTACTCTTTTTAAAGTTCCTATTTCTTAAAATTTTATTTTGTAATTTTTACTTTAATAATTTCGTTTTTTCTTTTTACCTTAATTTTATTTTTAACAATCTTTTAATTATTTTTTGGTTTAATCTTCAGTTAAACCTGGCTTTAGTTAACCTGGGTGTGTTCCTACGTAAAACACAAATCCCATGGGACCTCCTGGGGTGTCTGCAGGCTTGGGGTCACTGCTTGGGACAGGGGCGCTGAATTTATTAATCCTACCTAAACCTCTGTCTCTCTCTTGCCTCTAAACAGCCCCTGCGGACCCACTGCTGCCAGGCAGAAATCAGGTGATGGAATCAAACGCAGAGAAACCCCCGGGCTGTGCCCCTTCCCCCAGCCCCTCCGCTGCTTTCCGTGCTTCCTGCAGCAGCTGGGGAGCCGGAGGTAGGTGACCCACCAGGGGAATGCAGCCCAAAATGGGTGCGTGTGTCACTAAAAAAACAAATTTGAAAGAAAAACTTAGTCACAGAGGGCAAAGGCGTGACATGGTGACAGGCAGGGTGGCTGCAAAGGGGTTTGTGCATCCCTTAGGATACAAGTCCAATAAAACCCGGTCCCAGGTGTGTGATGTTGTTGCCCAGAGCTGTAAGAGAAAGTAAGGGAATAGAAAAACCCTAGAGCTATCAAGGAAGCCACAAAAGGGATTTTAAAAGGTGAAAGTAAATTTATGAGAAAGCCTTTCAGTCGCTGACACCTCATCTAATGAGCTCATCAAAAGTTACCAAGGGGTGGTTGATTAATTAGCTTTAGAGGGGGGGAGGAAGGGAAGGAAAAAAGCAAACCTTCAAAGAAGGAAAAAGGCTCTTTGATGTGGCAGAGAAACATTAAAAACCAAAATCAGTGGCTGGGGAATGCCCAGAAGATGCATTCCTGTCAAAAAAAAAAAAAAAAAAAAAAAAAATCTCAGCTCACTCCAGGAGTGAAGGGAAACTCACCCACAAGGCAGGCACCAGAACAGAGCTGGTGTTTGTCTGCTCCGGGCATTTCAGTGACCAAGTCCTTCAGACCCAGATTCTACCAAGCACAAATTCATCTCTGGAGGTGTTTTAGGCCAGGCTGAACAAGCCACCTCATCTGACTGCAAACATCTTGCAATAATTGGCAGGAAGCACAGGAGAGAAGGCAGCAGATGAAGGAATAGAGACCAACAGTGCATTCCTCTCCAGGGCTGACTGCACAGAGCAGGCACCACCCCCTACCCACCATGAGCTCTGCTGAGGGATGCCATGGCCAGGTTTGGTGAGTTTTCCTTCCTCACTGACAATTTAGTTAAGAATCGGAGGAAATTGGTCTGGTTCTCAGATATGACCCTAAATTTTGGCTCTCAACAAAGGAGTATTTGGTGTTCAAAACAAACCCCGCTCAGATCACAGCCCCAGGAGGTGAGAAGCATGTCCTCCCCCATGTACCCCAGGCCCTGCTGCTGCTGCATGAGCCTGGGAAGGGCTGTAAAAAAAAAATAAATCAGTTCAGACAGCAGCATCCTCAGTTCCTGACCCAGTGTCCCACAGCCACCCCACCAGGGGCCCTGCAAGTGCCAGGCCTGTGCCCACCCACTCTGGTGGGAGGGTGTTGGTATCTAAAGTCAATATTTATGTATAAAAGCTCCAAAGCTGGGTCTGAATCCAACCATCCCTCCACTGCTTGTATGTAAGACAAATCCAAACCAAGATTTTGTGGGTTTTCAGAACAATTTATTTATCTAAGTCAGGTCCTCTGATAGCAGGAGTGTGGATAATTCTGTGATAAACTGACACTGAGAAGATTTAACAATTTCTTCATTTAATAAGTGATTTTCACTACATGGTATTGTACACTGTTATCTGTTCAAAAAAGATTAACAGTTCTTAAAAAACAAGATTCTGTGAGAGATTTATATAAACCAGCGATCAAGATCAACGCCTCTGGTTGGCTTATCAAGCTATTTTCTAGGCCTTTTTGTAGAACAAAGTCTTTAGGCTAAAATGCAACAACACCATTCAGGCAGATCTAGATCCATTTCTGTAACTTCCAGATTTCTGCCACTGGAAACAGTCCACTTGATTGAGCTTCCAGAAACTGTACAAAAATGTGTTTGCTTTTACCAGGAAGAGAATCAACAGCACAGCATTTCTAGTGGCTATTTCAAGTCAGGACTTCCTTTTGTCTCCAGGAGGAAGGGGTGAACGGAGAGCCCTGCCAAGTCAGGGTGGTGGGTTGTGTACAAACAGTTTTCTAAGCGAACTTTGGCTTCAGGAAAGAGACACAAACACTTAAAATAATGGCTTTAATTGTCATTTGAAGGATACGGAGAGGGAGGCATGTCTGAATTAAATATACATCATACCAGTGAGGCTGGCAAGGTTGAAGGTTACTTCTAAATGCTGGCAGCAATAAAACTAATGTGTACATGACAAGACATTAAAAGAAAAGCGATCCCTTTAAAACAAATTAAGATTTAAAAAAAAAAAGTTCACAGTGGTTTGTATAAACAGTATGTGATTTCTGAAAGTAACAAATCTCTACTCTCACAGCACACTAGTGCCCTCTTTAGATCCTAAAGAAGAAAACAAGCATTTACACACTATTGTTCAGGTTGAGGAGGTCAGTTGTACAATCACCCATCATGAGAGGATAAGATGCTGTGGAGTGTACAGCGGTAACACCAATGGAGGGAAAGTTTAAAACGCTTTTCCTGGGAGGGAGAAAAGTCTTTCATCTGCTGTTACAACCAGCAAATGACATTCATCAAATGAAAAGGAAAACCACAAACACATTACCTATTTTGAGCAAGCTGAACAGTACACATTACAGTTTTAAAAATGGAGGTTATATACTATAATACAAGTCCCAACAAGGCAGTGCCAGAGTGATTATTTCTTTGCTTGTTTTGTGATCATACCCCTGGGAGGTGTTACAGGTCTGCTGGAATTGGGCTTCTTTTTCTCTGCAGGTTTCAAAATCTGAAAAGATAGTTCAGTTGTTTAGCAAAAAGCTTTAGCTTTCTTCCAGTCAAACAATTAATCGACTAGTAAGGGCAATACACAGGATAAATCACAAACGTGCCTCAAAATAAAGGTGTTTCCTACTCAGCTACGAGAGGGCTCAGAGCAGTGGAAGCAGGTTCCAGCTGACAGCTTTGGAAGCTTTAATTCCAGAGTAAAACAGTTCACCCACTCACACCAGCAAGGACTTCTCACATTTTTTAAGAAGTGAGTGCAAAGCCCTGTCTACACGTGGTAGCTCTAAAAGTCTATTTGAAGCAAGCATTATAGGTTTGCAGCAGTGAAGCAGCAATTTGAAATACAGCACATTTAAAGTCTGACTGCACTAACAAGGAGATAAAATCTTCCAATACCATACCTGAAAAGAGCACATTAGAGTTTCATCCACACTCATCATGGCACCCGCATTATCAAATTCTCCACAGTAATTTGGGGCAGAAAAGAGAGTTACCAATTGCCTTTTTGCAAAAAACTCATATCCATCTTCAACAACCTTTAGAGAGAAAAGAATATTAGACTGAACAACTTCTTCCTGCCAAGGTGCAAAGCAGCGTGAACAGAGCCAGCAGCTGAAAAAATGGCTACATCTAAGGAGCATGAGCTTCAAACTTTTACATCAAAACAGGAAGAACATCACAGGATCCTGTGCAGCACGAAGCCCATTAGCAATGAGAAAAACAGGACTGTGCCAGGTTCAAGGCAGCCTTGTTTAGGATTCAGTCACAGTTTATATGTATTAAGAAAAAACAATTCCTTACAAGTGTTGTTAAACACAGGGACAAGTTGTTAAGAGATGAGAATCCTGATCCCTGCAGGTATTTAAAGCTTGGCTGGACAAGATCCTCAGCAACTCTTGTGTTTAATACACATGTGGAGTGGGGGATCAGCTGCCCACTTCAGGTCCCTAAATTATTCTATGGATTAATGTGTAAAATTAAAATACCTGATGGGCTCTACATATGAGATCCAAGTCATGTTTATGGAGAAACTTAGCAACCACTTCAGCACCAAATGTGAAGGAGACTCCTCTGTCGTTTTCACCCCATCCTAAGACATCCTTGTCAGGGTCAGACCACAGGAGGTCACAAAGCAGCCCCTGATCTGGCACATCAGTGGGGCGCATGATTCGTCTGATCTGTTCCATTGACTGAAGGTCAGGTGACAAACCTGTGCAGAGTTGAGACACACAAGTGGTTCCCAGTTTAGTCCAACTAAAGACTGAGGTATTAGTTCAAGACAAAAGTAACTGGTATGAAAACTGACTCCCCACTGCAGGTTTACATAGCACAATGGCAATGGTAACTGATTTTATTCAAGCATTCGTTTTAAAGCTTTTGTAACAAAACACAAGCCAACTTTCTCAAAGATGAACTGGAAGCAAGATAAGCAGAACTAATTTGCACTACAAGAATCTCACTGAAATATTCTGCAAGTGTCTGTTAAAAGAGCTGCTAAGTAAGAGAGACATTAATGCTAGAAATCAAAGAGGATATTTCTTTCAAAGACCAGGCCCAGTAAAAATGAATATAGTATCAAACAGACCTGGTACCACTTTTCATTGTCTCTCCCTGGTGCTAAAACATTTAAGGTGCAGCAAGCCATTTACTACTCTGAAAATTGCATGAGGCAGGCATCACCCAGCATACACACATAACAGAGCCAATTTCTACAAATGACTCTCCAAACTTTAAAGGTGCCTTCCAACTCAAAACATTCTACAATTCTAAGAAAAGATGTTTTAAGAATGGGCATAAAACTCCTAGTCATGTAAGCCTAAAAAGAAAAAAAATTACAAGGATTCTTTAGTCAAAAAGAAAGACTATTAAATATGCCTTTTGATGTAAAAAAAAAACTTTCACAGAACTGGCACCTCAATGATTCACAAAAATTGACACTAATCAAGCTCACACAGGAACCAAGGCAGAGAAAAATCCCTACAGATCTGATCATGTTTATGTTTCATAAACATGAAATTGCAATGACTGATCCTAGAGGACTGCAGTTTCTCAAACATCAACTCAGGAACTCTTACTTACCCCCATGACAGCAGAATATCTTCTCATCCACAATTGCTGCAATTGGTAAACAGTTAAAACAGTCTGTGAAGGTTTTCCACAGCTTAATATTGTATCTCCTCTTACCTAGAAGACATTTCAGAGAAAAAACACTCAATATGCTTTTCTAACACAAATTTCAACCAACCTAACATGGCTACCTAAAGTTTACTCCTGACAAAAAGTCAGCATTAAAGCCTATGCACACTTTATCTTCTCCAATACCCTCTGACACATTTTATTCCTTTCTAGAAAGTGCAAAGGTCTCTTTCACCGTGGCAGAGCACTGAGGTGACTCTGAGGACAGCAGAATGACATTCCACTGTTGTCAGCCAGACTCTCCAGTCCCAACTTTGCTTTGGAAAATTAGCCCTTGGAGAATTTGATCCATTTCAGAAAATCTTGCCATTTGTTCTTTTCTTATGGGGAAGACAGCAATCCTTGGAAAGCAGATTTGCTTTGCCACATCAAGTCCCTCTAGGCAAAGAAACAGGACTGAAAAATGAAAACTGCTGCAGTTTTACTTTCAAAGGGACTCTCCCAACAGATAGGAAACCTGAACATTTGTAATATATGACTCAGGCTGTGATTAATCTCTGAAGAGTCAACTCTGAAACACCACATGCCTTTGTCTCCTCACTGAAGGAGAACAAGACATGGAGAGTACATCTTGGGAGCTGCATGTCAACCATGATTCTCCAGTGCACAACTGATTTCACAGCTTAATCACCTCAGCATTACCTGGATTTGTTAAGTTACATCCTTTGAAACACAAACATACACTTCTACATCACAGCAACATTTCCTGTGATGTGAGGGTGGGCATTAACTGCACAGCAGCACTGTGGCTGGTGAAAAGGAATGCTGGTGGTGCCAGAGAAGCACAGCATGGTTTTTCATTAAAAAGCTGATGCACTGGGTCAGAAGAAACAACTTCTGCAGCTGAAGCCACCTACTGAGTGAGCAAACATCTGTTGCTCAACCCAAGCAGAGGTCTCGCTGAAGGCTCCACACACACTTTGTCCCATTATGGCCAAAGCAACAGCACACAATACAGCAGGGCTGCAGCCAGAGAAGGGCAAAGTCTTTCTTTGTTTTTTGCTTTGTTGTTGGTTTTTGTGTTTTTTTGTTTTTATTTTTACATTACAAGGTTACAGGTCTTTATATGAAGTAGATTGGAAGTACTGTAACATAACCAGTGAAGAGCAGCCCATTTTTCAGTTGAAGTTATAACACAAGTACACATCCTTGTCCTCTCTCAGATGAAAGAAACAGAGGTGAACTTTTAGAAAACATATCAAGTAAAATTCTCTTATTTCTCATTAGGTGATGTTATCTTAGGAACTTTAACAAACATGCAGTAGTGAGAACTGTTAATATAGCAGCCAATTAATAAAATTGCTCCCTTTTATCCTGCTTTGTACTGTGAGGATCAGGGAGAGTACACATTTCCCTTCCTTGGTGGAAGGAATTTGATGAGTTAAAGTCCCTTCTTTGGTGAAGCCAAACCCCCCCTCCATACTTTTCCCTTCCCAAAAAGTGCAAAGGGAACTGCAGGTTAGGAGAGTCCTCCAACACTGCAGCACCAGCTACCCTGCACTCCCAAGCCAAGACTCACATCTCCATTACTTACATTCATCATAAAACCCATAAATTCTGTTGATGCTGGCACATTCGTGATTCCCTCTAAGGAGGAAAAAGTTCTCTGGGTATTTAATTTTGTAGGCCAACAGAAGACAAATTGTTTCTAAAGACTGTTTTCCTCTGTCAACATAATCACCAAGGAACAGGTAGTTGCTTTCTGGGGGAAAACCTCCATATTCAAAGAGTCGAAGCAAGTCATAGTACTGCCCATGGATGTCGCCTGTGGGGAGTAGTCAGAAATTACAATTAAGTGGGAAAGAATGACTGATGCTTCATAAAGAATAAAAACTTGCCATTACCTACAGCCAACAGCATACTTAAAGATTAGTTTGTCTTAATAAATATAAAAATTATCACGTTCTGAAGTTTAATGTCTATGTAATGCATTGGTTAACTGCACTAAGATGAAATATGGAGCTACTCTGAAATATTCATACATGTGCAAAACCCAATCAAGATTCCACTAAAAACAAGCACATGTCCAAATGAAAATTTGACCTCCAGTTAAAGGATTTAAAAACCTTCTAAAGCCACTGTTCAAGTCTGAAAAGCAGCTACAATAAACTACTGTGGTTCTCCTTTGCTTCTCCTTGTTCTGTCATGACTGGGCCAAACATTATTTCACTGGTACAAAATGCTCCTTTCTAAAAACTTAGTAAATTTCTTCCTCAAAAGGCCTGCTGAAACTGAACTGGTTGCTTTTTGGGTCTGGACTGTTTGGTGAAAGTAGCATCTGGCATTTATTTTCTGCTTAAGGTCTGTATTTACCTGAAACCCTCCCCACCCCCCCCAGAATCAAATCAAAATGAGGCTCACCGCAGATTTTCAGTGGAGCTTCAAGTTCTAGTAGAATAGGCTGACTCAGAAAGATTTCTCTAGATTTCAAGCACAGTCCTCTGATTTCATTCTCCTGAAGTTGGACATTTTTGCCTGGTTTTGATCCTCGCACTGTCAGAAGGAGTCAGAAGTCAGTTAATCAAAATCAACAAAATCCTTAATGTTATTTTTAGAGCCTGACTAAATGCCACAGTAATACAAAATGAGAAGATAACAGGGTAATATCAGTCTGCTGAGGGAAAAGTGCACTGCATGCTGCCACAGCAAGGATAACATGTTCCCTTTCAGTTGTACCTTGCTTTCATTTAACAGAATTCATGGCTCAACACTTCCCCTGTTAAATGTCACATTTTAAATAGCACCAGTTTAGTTCTATTTATTTATAAAAGCCATCTTGTACAATGTGACTACATATATTTTTAAATGAAGCTGTTATACACTTGTTCTCTGGAAGCTGTCTGAACTTGAGAAAAGGAAGTCTCCGTTTAGCAATCAACATTGTAGCTCCTGTGTGCCAGGAGGAAAATGCAGCCTGGCCCGAGGCAGTATCCAAACAACCAGAAGCACAGCACCAGTAACCACTGCACAGCAAACAAGGAAGAAAGAAAAACCTGTGATTAGACAGCCAGAACTACACACAAACACACACTTTTGGATCACAGCAACAAAAGAGCTCTCCTCATTGTCACCTCTGAGCACAATAAAAGACAAGCTGGAAGGAGATCTCTCAGTCTCAGACCACTTGCCCCCCTCAATCTGTCACATCCCTTCCATTACTGCTTTCATCTTCCCCACTGCAGCAATTCACAGTAGTTGGTTCACTTTAACATCCACCAGTTCCTTTCCTACTCTGGACAAGGACACCAGCTTGGCCTGAACAAGTTTCTACACTCACCAGCACAGCTTTCCTGCCATTTATTTATCCATCACCCACCTCCCTCTGCATTTCTGTTACCAAGGATATTCCTATGGTAGCAATGCTGTAGTTTTATGACTGAACTACACACAACAATGTTACTACCAAAACAATTTACACTGGGTACTGACTCCCAGAGACCCTGGTCGTGGTGGCACACAGGCTGCCTGGCAGAATCATTGACAATACCCTAGACCACATCCCCTTTCCTCATATAAGCTTCAAAATTAAACCTTAGTTGAAATCACTGTGTACAGAGAGTGACATTAAGATAATTGTAGGTTAAAAGTCAGGGCTTCAGTAATGTGTTCTTTCAAGCAATACATGCTCCTTTCTTATTCACTGCCTGGGTATTATCACTCAACACTAACATTACATGGCAACACCAGAATTACCACTCCACTTCATGTATTCATTAAGATATTTGAAGTAATGAAGCATATAAATGAAAGTTAAAGCTTTGTCACAGCAGTTTATCATGCATGAGGTTTTTCATCCATACAGTAATTTCCCAAACACTCCTGAACCATGAACAAGTTACTCAAAATGCCAAATATCCAGAAGCAATAATGAAGAGAAATCTGCAGAATAAAGTAATCAGGTGGCTGAACTATAAATGTTAAAATTTCCCCTATTCTTAAATTTTAACAATTCACAGTTGCTTTTTAGATAATACAATCTTGTATTTAGTTTTCTGAGATGCAAAAAATGTAACTTTCCATAATTTGGTCTTGTTAGAAATTGCTAAAGCCAAATGCTGCACACCTCACATCCATAAATTAAAAAGTATAAAATATTATACAGACTGTGTAATGCACTGAGTCACTAAAACTCATGAATAAAGATTATGCATTCATTTTTGCTGAAGGTTAAATGAAAATCTGAAAACTGCTCCAGAGAGAAGTTTTCTGTGTTTCTCCAATACATTTCCATTGAACCAGTGTAATCTTCGTGCAGTTTTACTCATCTGCTTTTAGAAAACCTTGACAAGGATGCAAGAACAGGACAATTAAATTCAGTTCTGCAGCACACTGCCTTCAAGTGGCATTTTGAGCACTTTGATCCAACATGGAATCAGCACAGAAGAAACAAGCATGTTCAGTTTCTTCTAACATTGATCTACATATCCTGGAAAAAAATATTCTTGGCTTCAGAAGAATCAAAAATGCGTAAGTGCATCCTGGTGTGAGAAATCTGTATTTTTAGTGCAAAGATTTTCTCATCCAGAATGAAAGAGCTGGCAAGGAAATGTAGGATGTTCAGTCTGAATGAAGGTTTCTCTGATTGACTTTTCAAGCTACTTAGTCCCAGTAAGAAAGGCAAAAATAATCAACTATGAAAAATATGTTGTGTTCACAGTTTCTTTTCTCTGCTTTGGACCAAAACAGGGTAGCTTGTAGAGATCAGACAGTACAATAGGAATTGGCAGGTTGGTCATAAAGTCAAAGGAACAGCTCAATAGTACTGCACATGTTTTTGTGATGCATAAAAGATATGACAGTCTGGAACTGACAGCAAAACAAGCCAAAGATTAATTGGTTCAGGAAAAAAGTCAGCCCATTTCAAATAATATTTTATTTATGTCTTGTCTCAATACAGTGCTGCACTATTGCCAGACAGTAATATAAGCCCACGCTTTTTTAGGCTGAGATGCTCCTGTTCCTAAAAATAATCTTTCAAGATCTTCAATTTTCAAGATCTTGAATTTCAGTTCAGTCTGGGCAGCCTTCTAACAAGTACAAACTTCTCCACTGTACAAATAAAGGAAGAGAAGTTTTGGAAAAAAAAGCTCTCCACTGGATGGAACAGACTATGAAAAAGATTCCTCCCCAGAGCCTGGGTGATCTCTGCAGAGATTTCAACATAGGTTCCAATTATTAAAATTAGAGGACAAGACAAGGAGGAAAACTTCTGGAAAGGCACAATCGGACAGCAATTCTAAAATAAAGGCGTAGAAGCAGAGGTGAGTGCAGTGCAACAGCCACCCAGCAGAGGGGGAAAGGAGGCAAAAGTAAGAAAGCACCCCTGTCATTTCAGTGCAAGCAAAGAGCTTCAGGAGTGAAAATACTGCTTAACATTCAGGATAGCTCTTACACATTTCTTTGTGAAGGACAAACTGTGGGATCTCGAACATACAACAGTCAGACAACCACACGCATGTATAGTGTGACAGATTTCTACAACACAACCTATCACTACCATTTTCCAATGTTCAGTTTGGCACCACACAATCCTTCACTGAAGCCATGTGCAACTGTAACACTTAGTACCTTAGTCAAAGCACTATATATGAAAGTGATGGATACTTAGAAAAGTATTAAAAAATAGAATATTCTAAAGTACTTGAAGTTTAACCCAAAAATCTAATTTTTCTTCAGTGTTACATTAAGCAAAGCAGTTTTAATGCTGTCAACTGGAGTCCTGGAGACTCACATTCTTGTACAGAAACTGTTTCCAAGAAAACAATCAGCAGGTCAGTTCATTTTTGGCTCATTAAGCAACTCTCTTGGTTCTATCATATTTTAAGTCAAGATCTCTGCAATCCTAGAGACACTGCCAGAAATACTGCAGGTTGTTTTTTTGTATTTTTAGAGTTCTGATGACAGTTTCCCATTCAATTTTGCACCACACAGACAAAGGGAATAAATAACTTGAAAATGCTTGATTTACTTTACTGCAGGCACTACCAACTTTGACCCGATCATTTCAAACTCAAAATTGAAAAGCAGCTCCTAAGTGCCCAGCCCTCTAAAACATCCCAGTCTACTTTTTCATGTGACAATAATTCATAGCAGCATTATCAAAAAGAAGATTCTGCACAACTGCAAAATTTTAATCTTGTAACACATTTCCATGCAGGACAGAGCTCCCTAACAACAGGTACTCACACTGATCATCCTTGGGTAAGACCAATTCCTCCACTTCACTAACTGGGCAACAAACACAGGTTTTGATTCACTTATTTGAATCCACAGCAGTGACAGAAATCTAAACCTCATCCAGATGCAGAGCTCCCATTATTTAAAACTGCTGCAACACAGCAGGAAACAACTAGAATTAAGCTACACAAACTATGGAAAATTGCACAGTTTGAAGTCAACAAGTGCTGCTTGTCTATTAGAAATTTCATCAGAGTATCTCAACTCATTAAGAAGTGAAATCTGACCACACTTCAGATCAACATCTCTGAGCATGAGACATTTGAAGCAATGCTCCAGACCAAATCAATGCTGGGTTTAGCAGAAAGGGGACAGAAATAAATCAGAGACTTGTATTTGTCAGACACTCTGTTGTCAGCAGAAGTTCATCCACGCTCTTTGGCTCAACTATTTTTAATAACTGGATGATGCTCTTTCTCCATTTAAAGCAAATTAGAGAGACTATGTCCTTCACAGCTATACAACAGGCTTTACTGGGAATAGAAACCTGTGGGTGTCTAAACAGGAAAGTTTGAGGATTTCAAGCTTTTTCCTGATTTTAGTGCACTGATTAGGATTTCAGCTTTCAGAATACCAGCCTAGCCTCACATGGCTTTATCCAAAGGAGCCTCCATTCATTACTTAGTTTTCCCTTAACAGCTTTTGCAGAGGCTGCAGCACAGAAAGGATTTTCAGTAACATACATCAACTTGGGTTGTCATTTGCTTCTGTATGTTGCAATTGGGTTATTTTACCCTGTTATTTATCTTTACTATGGTAAGTCTAGGACATTTCAATCTTCATTTCTAGATCTGCTACTATCAGCTCCCCTTTCAAACCTGACCCTACTTATCTCTGAATAACTGCCAAGGCATGAGATGAAGGTAATGGATAAGGGGCAGAAGCAATAGGAACACCATCTGACATGAGAGGGAAAGTAAACCATGCTCACACTCAGGGAATCTTGGGATTTGTCACTCATTCTCTGCATGCTCAGCAGGAATTCTGCCATTTCCTGGAACCCTTTCCATGACTATACAGATGCCACTGAATGTTAATCTTCCTGGGAGCTTTTCTGCATCATCTCCACTGGCAGTTTTGATTTAGCAGACACGCACAGCTGAAGGTTCAGAACATGAAGTTACTCCCTACAATACTCCTCCTAGAAGGAGCATAATTTGCTACCCTGTCTGGCCCTTCTTATTCCTCAGTGAAGTTACTATAGTTCCATAAATGTCTGTATCCACTATTGAGGACACTTCAGAACCATTTCAATATCCAGGTGGCAGGATACTGTAAGTTACTATACTTTAGATGCCTTATTCTTGTGAAAATTGTTGTTAGTTACTACAAGTGACAAAATTAGACAACCTGTACTCCTGTTCCTAGCAGAACACAACCCTCATTAGCGCAGACAATAACAAATTTGATTCCAGAAAAAAAAAAAAGGTATGTCCAATGTTTTCACTGGATGGCATTCCAAGGTTGAGAGCAAGGCTACTGAAAATTGGGTTCTGTGACATTTCAATGCCAAATGGCTCTACTATAGGTATGTGTCACGCAAACTCTTCAAGTATTTATCTTAGGATGAGAAGCTAAATATATACTTCCAGGTCTTTTCAAGTACAAACTAATAATTCAGCTTAGTTTAATGTGGGTGGAAGAATATTATGCGAAGGAAAAGAAAGAACAATGTGAGTTGATCAGAGAAGTCAGGAGAGAAACTAAGTAAAAAGCCCTCAGAAACACCTATGAATACTTTGGATTAGGAACAAAGCAACAGCAATTTATTTTTTTTTACCCTTTAACCACTCCACCATCAGACTAGACTCTCTACTGGCACAGCTCTCTTATCTTCTTCCAAAAGTGCAATGCTAAGGCATATTATAAAACATAAGTAGCTGCTTAACTGTATTTTTTAATTGCTTTGAAATACTGCATCAACTATCTCCTTAATACTTGGGAGGGATAATGCCCTGTGGTCATATCCTTTGCTGTTTACTAGCAAAATTACCTGAAGTTAACCAACATAAAAACGTGCAAGTATACAGCTTAAGGAGAGCTGTGATGAATTACCAAATTGCTCTAAAAATTAAAGCTTGCACAGAGATTTGGGTAACTCATTTTGTGAGTAAGCTGATTATTAAAACAGATTTTGCAGTGTTTTCATGTTTGAGCATGATTTTAATCTCTGCACAACCTTTTCAGATAGGGTAGCACTTGAAATGGATTTCTGGTACAGTCACACCAGACTTTGCATAACTAACATTATGCAGCAGTTCTACCAGAACTGCACCAAAAAAGAATTTATTCCTTGCTCCAAATAGGAGAATCCTTAAATACTTTAGAGATTTTCTCCTCCCTCCATTTGAAATCATGCAGACCTCCACTTTAGAGGTTGAGCCATGTCACCTACTTAGCTGGACCTTAATTTCAGGGAAAAGATGAATAAAGATTTTAAACAACCCAAGAGAATGGTGTTTGCAGTGATTCACACATTTAGCACTCTCCCTAAAATGCAGCATTTGCTGAACTGCAGGATCGTTTTGCCCTTTTGGAAAAAAGTATATAAATGACAGACTGCTCCAAAGGTCAATCATTACTCTGTCTGGAAAAAGATGTTTGTAGCAGACATTTAATAAGCAACAAAAAAATCACTAGTATAGGCTATTAAGGGTGGTAATTGTTTTAAATATTGGAAGACAATTCTTGCCTCAAGGAATCCGAAATCCCAGATGAAATGTCAATAAAAGAAAAAATGAATTTCAGTTCTGGCAGCTGATGCAACCTCAGGTAACGTCTTTAGTTGCATGAACCATCATCTCCTATAAAAATCTTGTCAGCAAAACCTTCTGAAGACTGATTTATGAACTCTCATCTCTCCTCACATATAACAGAGAAACACAGCCTGGGTAACCATGTAACAGACACTATATCTTGCTACTTTTTGAAACTTTGAATAAGAGAAATAATTTAAAAAATAATTCAGATCTCTTTCTAGGATAATCTTGTTCCATGTTTTTGACATTAAGAACCTACCCTTTGAGAAAAATGCACAAGGTACACTAGGGGAAATCGAGTCAGAATAGTAACCTAATACCTGCAATAAAACTGAGCATGTATTAATATGTCACCAAACACACAACATACAGGACCTGACAGCTACAAATCCTGCTACTAAAGTTTTAAAAAAATCCTGGTATAAATTTATGACAGGAAGCATTTAAATAATTTGAACCAGGCCAGTTTAAATTGCTAACAGGCAAAACTGAAAACACATGACAGAAGCAGCCCTATTTACTTTTACTTATTCTAGCTCAATAATCCTGTAAGACTTTTACAGGATTTTTAACTCCATATGATTTCTAGAGTAGCACTGTTGTTCCTCTGACTGACCTTTTGCTATCCAAACCACTACACATGCAAAATATTGTAAGAAGGAGAGGGTGTAATACAGCTGAAAAACATTTCTTCATCATTTGTCTCAGCAACATCTCTGAGGACTTTATGCCAAATGGAAAAAAGTTAAATCCCTGACCGAGGTCTCCAAGCTTAAGTCCAGATGAGATGCTTGCCGTGACCGATGTGACATGAGGCTCATCAAGCTGGTTTCCTTCAAAGAATAATTATGATTTTTTCTTTGATGCGAGGAAAAAAAAAATTATGTCTGGCTGTTTCTCAGCCTTTTGCCTTAAGAAAGCTCGGCAGACAATTCTAGTCTGGTGCTGACCGCTGCAACCAAAGGGATGGTGCTGAAGATACCCCTTGCAACTTTTAGGTTTTCCTTTGATTTAGAAACTCCCATGAAACTCCTTCCACCCCAAAGCACTAAAACGACAAAATAAGGCCTTCCACAGACTGCCCGAAAGACCAAAAGCCAACCCTCTATTCACACTTTAAAAAGCTACCATGTGTTACGAATTAAGAGTCAAAGCCCTATGGTAGCTTTAATGCAAACAGCTAACCAAAGCGAAAACCACGATATCCAGAAACCGGTGCCAGTCTCCTCCCGGTTTTTTAAAAAGCTGCCTCAACAGTCTCTTTAAATACACCAAGTCTTATTTCTAGAGCCCCACGACTACACCGCTAAGCACAGCCCCCATATGCATGTGTGAAAGGCCAAAGAACGACCCAGGGTTTTAAAAAAACACTTTCACACGAAAATTATCCTAAATTAAGCATCGCCTTAGAGCTGCAGGGGAGGAGAAGGGCCGCCGGCTGCTCCCAGCACAGCACCGGGAGCACGGAGGGGATGAGGGAACAGGAACAGCTCATGGACATAAAGGATGAAGGAAAAGTTGGGGCTGAAGAGCGGAGTCGCCCCGGGGGGGAGGAGGGGGACAAGCCCCGGGCAGACAAAGCGTCCCAGGGCCCCTCCATTTTGGTCCCCCCGAGCCCACCGGCATCACCCGAAGCGGCGGCTGCGGTGAGAACCGGGAAACGCCAGACGGACGGGATCCCGGGGACCGTCCCAGCCTCCACCCACCCCACGGCCCCCCGTCCCGTGCCTTCCCCGACCCTCACCCTCCAGCAGCCGTTGGATGATGCTGTCGATGTTGAGCTTGTCTATATCCGCCATCGCCTCTCAGCGGACGGGCGGACCCCTCCCCGCAGCTCCCCTCCCTCCGCTCGCTGCTTGGCCGGCCCGACTTGCTTTCCTCGTTCTGCCTCGTTTTACCCCTTCTTCTTCCTCCTCCTCTCCTCCTTCCTTCCCTCTCTCTTTCTTCCCCTCCCACCCCCCCTCGACCTCCGGTCTCAGCAGACACCCAGGACTGAACAAAATGGCCGCCGTCTCCTCAGCGAGCTCGGCCGGCGCACGGATACTACGAGCGCGAGGCGCCTCACCGGGAACCTTTTATAACCCGGGCGGGAAGCGCGGGATCGGAGAACGCAGCGCGGCCGCCACCCGTGCGCCGAATCCTTCCGCTTACGGGAGAGGAAATAGTGCGGCGCGCCGGAGCTGCCGCAGGAACCGGGGTTCCGTCCCTCGAAACCGGGCCGAGACCTGGGCCCACGGGGCGTTTAGTGTCTGCTGATGGCGGGAGGGAGGCAGCGGCTGCGGTGGAGCCTGATGGGAGGTGGCAGGCACGGGGGGTGAGCTCCCCTTTCCCCTTCTGCGTCATGGCTGCCTGGGCAGACCTGGGTGAACAGCACTGAAATGGCGCCAGCAGCCGCCCTGCCCCTCCCGGGGTGCTGCGGGATGTGAGGGGAAGGACTGTGGGGCCAACATGAGGTGAAGGTGGTGGTGATCCCTCCCCTCTCCCTGCAGGACCCGGCCTGGAGGACTTGGGGGTCCCCGGCTCTCAGGGAGCCCCATGCAGGACCGAGCCCTGCCCCATGTTCTGGGTGCCCATCACCAGCTCTGCCAGAGCATGGCCTGGGGCCTGGGCACTGCTGGGCTCTAAGCTTCCATCTCTGCTCCCTCAGAGGAGTTCCTGCAACCTGAGCAGTTCCTTCAGCTCCTGAGCAGCTTCAGGTACATGGCTCTCCCCCTGTGAATGCTGTCAGTAACAAAGGTAGAGTGCTTGGAAGTCCCTATGGATGGAGACAGTAACCTCCTCTTTCAAGGGTATCTTACTGTTTTCCTTCACACTTCTGCTATTTTATCTTACGTGTAGCTACAACTTGGTTACAAGCAATTAAACGAAGTTCTGCATTGCATTTTCAGGGGAGATGGGCATTCTGAACCCCTGTTCAGTTTGCAACTCGGGTTGAATTTTGTTTAATTGCCTTATTTACTCCAGCTTTAATTTGCAGGGATGGCTGCGTCAGCCTCTTTTCCCCCCCTCCCTTCTCTTCCCCATGTGAATTTCTCCTACTACGTGTGCTGGATTCCTCCTGCCCACAGTTATACAATATTCATAACAGCTTATTGGGGCCAGAGCAGAGTTCGGGGCAGTGAGGATGATAAAGGAGAGGACTTGCAGTCTCAGCAACACCTTGGATCTGGTGGGAGGAAGGAGATAAGAGGATTCAGACAGAATCTGCTCCAAACGCAGGTGCTCTGCAAAATGCAACTTCAAGAGTCAACTTCCCTGAGCTAATCCTTATCATAGTGAGCACGCCCAAGTTGATATGCTAATCTTTGATATGCTGGTGTAAGCCCAAAGTAACCCTTCTGAAGACAATAGAGTTACTCCAGGTTTACTTCAACGTGACAGCTTTGACATATTTACATCTATTTTTCAGCTGCACCATCCCAGGAACCACCAGCTCCTTGACACCAAATGCTTGCTTTCCCTTTGAAATCCTTTCTAAGTCTTCAGGGCAAGTTGTTCTCCTGGATTTAGCTGAATTATTTAAAAAGAGAAATTGGTCCTGTGTTTCCAGAAGAACCTTCAATGGCCTTGTCTTCCTTGCTGAAAATCTCTTTATCTTATCTTGTCCTTCAGCTGTCATCCCCTCTCCAAGGATGAGTCCTGCAAGGATCTGAGCACCTTTGGTGAGGTGCTGAGTCCCTTTCCTTCCTGTTAATGCTCTGGGAAATGGAGTGGAGGTGGAGAGCTCAGCACATTCCAGGGTACAACCCAGAAGATGTACTGGGGAATTCACTGGGAATTTAATGAATTCTCTGTACTTCTGGGAGGGAGGAGGGATCCAGCAGAGACTGATCAGGGCAGAGAATGAATCTGACTTGCTGAACCACATCAGGCAAGGTCCAAAGCACTGTCAGTTCCCATTAGAGGAGGCGTAGCCAAAGGGAAGGGAAGGAAGTGACAGATAAAGGTGAATCTGTCAAGGCTCTGTCATCACCTTAATCACCAATGTTCCTTGCTCCAGCTCCGTGTCTCAACAGCAGCCACCACTGCCTGGTGTCCTGTTTGGAGGGGACTGTGTTTTTGCATTTGCAGAAAAAATAAGGACCCTTACTTAACAGCAGTAAACTCTGTGATGAGCCAAAGAGATTAAAATTTTCTTTTAAACATTTAAAACTATCTTTTTAACAAGCTGCCTTTTCTCTCCGGGAAATAACAAGCCTTGCACCACACAAACTTCTCTAATTAGCAAAGGGACCCAGAAAAGGTGTTATAAATATCCTGAAACTATTTTTGTTCTCAAGTGTTGCTCATAACAATGATTTATTTCTAAAGGGGGAATGGTCAGGGAAATCCCTTTGTCCTTAGACTCTGCACACAGACCTGGAGCATTCCATAATTTTGAAGCTTATGGTTCATCTATCCACCCTTTCTTTCTATTTGTCTACAACTGGTATTCTGGTATTCTAAAATATTCTAAATGTATATATTCTAAAATATTCTAACTGGTATTCTAAATACATAATGTTATACAGTTTATCTCACTTGCAGCTCTGAGACCATTGTGTCTATTCCTCTTTCCCCCTCTCTCTGACTCACAATTCCACAAATAAATCACTGTTGGTAACATTCCTTGTGAGCCTCTGTGTAAAATATCTTCCTGCACTCTCCTGTGGATGCCACTTCTGTTTATTGTTGGGTTGCTCATAAGCTGGCTGAGTTTAAAAATATATATATTGTAATGCCCACCTACATCCAGGAGTGTTTCATTATTGGTCTGTACATACATATATATATATATATATAAAATATATGCACACACATGCATGTGCTGTGTGTGTAATATGTCTATACCCTATCTATACACAGGTACATGTCTATGTGCAGGGAATAATGAAACACTCCTTGTTTTATCCTGGTGTGTAGGTGGATCCTAAGAAACAAGAGTCACCCACATTTCCCCTTGCCTTAGATTATGTATTTGCTAAGGCTGTGAAATTCATTGTGTTTGTGTACATTTCAGACAAAGATCTACACGGACTGTCCAAACACTGCAACAAGAATGGGTGACTTGTGGGTCAAGTGTGCTTTTTCCTAACATGACACCCAGCCAAGATTTAAATGTTTTCCTAAATCCTGCTCTCTGCATGCAGATCTCCTCGTGTGACAGTCAAGATGAAGCTTTTTACGCCCTGCTTCTCCTCTCTGAAATATTTTGCTGACCCTCAAATTTCAGATGCTGCAGAGTTCTGGGGGCTGACAGTGCCAATTTGTCAGACAAAAGCAGAGGAGCTGGAACACACTGCGAGGCTGATCTGGAGATGTAGGGGTCCCTGTCCTCTTTGGAAGGAAATCACTGACGCACAGGCAGGTGTTTTCTTAGTGTCATCTTTTATTTACAAAACATCCAGAGCAATGATCTCCCTCCAGCAAGAAAAACCCTGCAGGCTGCATGGCTGCACTGTGCAGGACCTGGGGAAGAGCTCAGGGTTGGCTTCTGCTCTGGAGCCTCTGGCTTCACATTGGGGCTCCCCAAGGGCTTCAGTCACATGCTGCATGAAACCTCATCCCCAGACACCCAGCACCAGGGTGCCAGCCCAAGACTTTTCTCTTCTTATGACACAGCCTGGACACCAGAGCCAGGCTTTGATTTCCACTGAGCCACATGCTTAGCAGCCTTAACAAACTGCTGGGTTCTGTCAGGAATCTCCCACCAAAGGAAGCTGTCAACAATGTCAAGTCCATATCAAGTTTGGTAAAATCAAATTTTTGATCAAAGATTCTGCTTGAATAGTCTTGAGACAAGCTATTTTGACATGGGAGAAATGTCATTTGCCATTCTTCCCCTCCTACTTTTATTTTTTTTATTTTCTTTTGTGGTAAAAGTAGTTCATAGGTTTCTGATGGAAGGTATTTTCCAGTGGAGAAATGTTCTGTAGGTGAGTTTTTGATATAGGCAAAAATGCTGCTGCTAAATTCCTTATTATATAAAGGTGCCCTTTTTTTCCTAGTGCAGCAGTGCCCACAATAGGATTTTTCCTGCTCTAGCTACTTGGATTAAGGAAACACAGCACATTCCACCTTCTCAGTGAGCTTCTTACATGCATCTGAGTTCTAAAGCTAAATCAGGCACAAGAGAAGAACTCAGTTGCTGTGTCCTGCCCCCACTGAACATCCCTGGGCAAGTGTGGCAGAGGTCTGCTCCATTGCTTAGAAAAAGAGGAGAATTGGGGCTAAAGGAGGCTTTGTCCTACTTTAAGTGGAGCACAGCCATAGCAGATCACTTGACACTGCCTTGGCAAGGAGCAGAGCCTTCATCTTCCCCTCTTCAGTCAGAAATCTCCATGCCCTGCCAAAGCCTCAGTTTCATAACCTTCCAGAGAACCTTCTGGGGGTTCTCATGGGGCTCAGCTGAGCCATTCACAGAGGAGGAAAGAAAAAAGTACAGGGTGGTCAGTGCTGTGCATCCAGGAAAGGGCTTTTCAGCCCTTCTTTGGTGGACTTTTCTTTTTTTGCCTTTTCTCTTTGCTGTGCTCACCTTGGTCTTCCTGGATGTGGTTACAGAGGAATGTGAATTGTCCCAAGGTGTGGAGCAGACCTTGAAAGGTGGGGAGAGGCAACTGCTTCTCAGAAAGGTTAAGGGGGACATATTGTGTAGCTTCAGCTTCATGTGGCTTGAAGAAAGCATTTTGTTGATGTTCCTCATTGCATTGGGCAGAGGTGCACAGTAGCAGCCTGGGACCTGCAAGGAGCTGGGCTGGGACATGGCTGATTTCTTTGGTTTCTCTGATTTTACCCCAGCATAGCTCTGCTTCATGGGTGAGCTGCTTCCCTACTGAAATCTGAAGAAAAAGGAGGACCAGGAGAGCTGCCAGGAGAGCTGGAAAGTGGAAATAAGATGAAGGTCTGTTGGTGTGTTTTTGGTCAAATGACTCCTGTGCCTCTGAGGGCTCTGGTGGGAGACACATCACTGAACACAAGATGCAGGAGCAAGAAAAAGATCTTCCATGCATCCTGGAGATCACTGGCTCCACTGGAGATTTTGAAATGCAGATGAAATCCCACCTGCAGCTGCCTGCAGGCTTCCTGAAGGCTGGTGCTTCAAAACCTTCCCAGGCCTGGAGCAGGCTACAGTTGTATAGAGGGCAGTGGCTTTGCTGGTCCAGGTTTTACTTTCCCTGAAAGTAAAACTCCTGAAAATCCAGAAAAATACCACTGATACTTCAGAAACTTGGAGCTTCTGCTTACAATGTTTGAAAAAGTGGACCACTGTGGAGGTAGACACCACGTGTGCTTATTTATTTGTTTCTATTCTCACCTCCTCCCTGCTGCTTGCTGCTCACGAGCCTGGCAGATTTTCAGGAGCCAGACTGCTCTTATGTAATGTTGTCCAAACTTGAGCAGAATCCATGGATGGAGTCACCTTTCATCCTTGGATTGTCCCCACAGCTTGGGCAGGTTCCTGTGAGCTGCTGCCTTGCCCTGGAGCATCTCCTGCCACTGGCATCCCTCAGACCCAGGTGTAATGTGGAGGGCAAGGTCTCCATCCATGCCACATCCCTTGGATTGATGGATTTACACCACCCAGGAGAAGGGGTACACTCCATGCATCCCCCAGCTCCTGGTTTGGTGTGTGTCCCCTCTGCCAAGCCATCCTACCTTTGCCACTTCTCCCAGTGCCACCTCAAACAAGTGTTGGGGATTTTTTTTATTCTTGGCAGCATGTAGGTCACTGGAGAGCCTTGGGGACCTGGCAGCTGACATTCATCCTTGAATTTGCATCTGTGTGTCAAGCTTTCTGGAAGCAACTGAAGTGCAGTTGCTGGTGTGACCAGCTGCCTTCTGTGGGGCTTCTATTAAATGTCTTTCTCAGCATGGGATAGTTGCCAGAGCTCTTTATATGTATATATATATATATAAATACAAAAGAAATGGTTTTGTTTAGATATATATAGAAAAAATCCCACCTGGCTTTTTGGAAGGGGTTCAGCCGGAATGTGACAGATCCCATATTCTTCTATAAAAAGGTGAGCTGTAATTTTCAGCTGAACTTTTCTCCCTTTTATAGCTGGGATTTGGCACACAGGAGGTGAAAGCAACCACAGGGGCCCTGCCCTTCCCCATCCGTGGAAGGAAAAAGCAGCAGCACGTGCCAGGGGCAGCTGCCCAGGACAAACCTGGGGGCACACAGGCTGAGCCCTGAGACTTTTTCACCATTGGGGGCTGTGCTGGAGGCAGCTCAGGGACCCCAGGAGATGCATGTCCTGGCCACTGAAATGCCTTCACAGCCACGACCTTCACAAGGGACCCATGGGGATGGTCATGCTGGAGCCCATGCTGCTTCTCCCAGCCTTTATTTGCTTTGCCTTCACTCCTCTTTCAACCCAGGCTGACACCAGCTTTCTCTCTATTTTAACAGCAGTGTAAGCATGGGCAAAATGTCAAAACAAGCAGCCACCACTGCCTCTGTTTTCTTTCCTCCTGCACCCTTTTAAATTTTGGTTGCTCAAAGGACCTTTTCCAGCCCCCCATGAGCCACCCTGCACCGTAGTTGTTTGCTGCATTTTAATTCGTTTATTGAATTTATTTTTTTTTTATTGGTTGCACTTGTTTTTATTAGTCATTTACTTATTCTGAAGGGTGCAGATTGCAGCCTCCTCCCAGCCCCAGCTGGTGAAGTGACCTGCCTGGTCTCATCCAGCCTCTCTCCATCCAGCAGCAGGCGATGCCAGAAATGCTCCAGGAACCACAGCTCCCCAGTGCAACATTTGCATCAGAAACTGGGGAGTGAGGAGGAAATAAAGTACAAAGAGCTGTGAGTCACTTGGTGAAACTCTGGTACTGCTGCTGGATTCCCTGGAGCTTAAAACCAGGAGGGATTGGAAATCCCAGGGGTGCAAGCAGCCAGGATGAGAACAATCCTCATGTTCTGGGAGCTCAGCCATGACAATGAGCTTGTTTCTCTTTGGTGTTTTTTTTGTTGTGCTCTGATTAATACAGAAATTGTCATATATGCCCAAGCTGAGTGACCAGGCATCCCCCTGCTTTTACTGCCCCTGCTCTGGAAATGGGTTTTGGGCTGTTCTCAGCTCCCCTGGGTTGAAGTGGGAGCACAAAGTGATGTTTAAAATCCTCCACTCGCTCCTCCCAGCCTTTAAATGCTTTGCCTTCAACTGTTTGATTAATTAATGCTTCTTCTTCCACTTTGATGATGATATTCAGTGATGTGACTGAAACTCACCTCCCAGGGTGGAGACAAACTCCTGCAGTGAAATGGGCTGGATGTGTATTTTTAGTATAACAGTCTTTTCAGCTCAGGGTTTTGAAGTTTCTGGTCATTTCCCTGTCTGTCTCTGAGTCACACCTCAAGTCCTTTCTGTTGTTTGCTGCAGATGTTGAAGGTTACAATAATGTGGGAATTAAGTGCTCAGCTTTGGGGGGAAGAAGGAAGGGAGCAGCAGGATGAGCTCTTGGTGCTCCTTGGCACCAGGCACCCCAGCTCAATGCAAAACTTCCAGAGAACTCCAGTCTACAGATGAAATTACAAAAATCATGTATCCAACCAGGTCTCCTCCAGGTGCTCCCAGGTCCCAGCAGCAGGTTGGTGGCACAGGAGGAGCTGGGGGGCTGCAGTGGGGGTGTGTGTGGGGGGTGAGCCAGGCTGCCCTCCCATATTCCTTAGTGTCTCCTTGCCTTTGCCTGCAGGCAGGGATTTAAGCCAGAAACACTGTCAGTCAGGTTTGTCCTGCCAGCCCCAGCTCACCTTGGAGCTGTCAGCCCTGCAATGGCACTTAACCCTCCCTGGCTGGATGTTGCATCCTAAGAGCTGGTACCTTGGTGTTTCCCTCCTTACCCTTACAACCCAGATTTCTGAACTCTTCAGGGGTCAACAGACATTGAGAGCACCAGGAGAAACATTGAGAGCATGAGGAAAGACATGGAGAGCACAGGGAAAGACATTTAGAGCACCAGGAAAGGCACTGAGAGCACCAGGAAAGGCACTGAGATCCCAGACAGGCTGTGAGAGCACTGAGTTTCAAAGATGCCATGAGCTGCTGGAGCTTTAGGGTTGGGTTTCTTCTCTGGGGAGCTACATCCTGGGATGTAAAGCCCCCATTTTTGATCCACAAGTGTCCACAGCCCTCCTGGTGTACCCAGGAGTCACAGCAGGGTGACAGAGCCTGGGTAGCAGTGAGGCCACCCCTGGCTCTGTCACCTCACTCCCCCCCTGCTTCGGGGACACTGATTTTTGTGGGAGAGATGAGTGGGACTCTCTGCAGAGTCCAGTTTGCTGGAAGTACCTGGCTGCTCTTCCCTCCTCACCTCCCCCTGGGGATTTCTGCAACCTAAAAGAGGATTTTCCACCAGCAAGGGCTGCACCTGCCCTCCAAGAGCAGCACGTTCAGCTGCTTCCTCCCCTCCTCTCGTGGGAGAGAAAAATTCGCAGTGGGAACAGAGCTGGTGACAGCACTAATGGCTTCAGAGATGGCATGGGGCTGGGGGAATGGCACACCACGAGGCTTTAAAAGCACAGATGAGTGCCTGGTGGGACAATCTGCCAGCTCAGAAGGAGAAGGAGATGGGAGAGGGCTCAGAGCTGAAGGGGGGGGGCACACTGTGCAGGCAGGTTTCTAGAAGGAGCACAAGTTGAGCTGGTAAATTATAAAATGCCACACTTGAGGTCTCTTATGTAACGTCCCTTTACTGAACCTGGGAGCTAAATATAAAAAAAAAAAAGAGAAAGAGAGAGAGAGATACATTTGGGGCTGGTGGAAAATGATGCTCCAGAATGGGTTTGTGTGGGAAGGAGAGTGCTACAGCACTGTGAAAAATGGGAAAGCATTTGGGACCCGGGGTTTGCTCCCAGCATCCATCACTTGTTTGCTCTGCAACCTTGTGAAAAGCATCTGCTCCCTGAGTCTCAGTTTCCCTCTCTTTAAATCAGGAGCAATAAAGCCTCAATTTCCTCGCAGCTGCATTGTCAGGATGAATTCATGTTTGCAAAGTGACCTGAGAATCTATAGAAACCTGAGCAGTGTATCATTATCCCCATCTCAACTTGGCAAATAATAGAGGGGCCAAATTCCCCTCCCACACTGGAGGAGCAGAGGTTGTGTCAGCCTAGCTGAGAGGAAAATACCATCCACCCTTCCTAACCCAAAAATCCAGAAGACAAAAAACCTGTTTTGTTTTCCTTGAGGAAATTCCCCGCTTCGTCAACTCCAAGCAGAAGGATCAGTTCCCACACAGATGGGCACATGGAGAGGCTGGACAGTCATGGAAAAGCAATGTGGATTTTCAGGTCAGCTTTGATGGCTCAGTTTAGGGGCTCAAGGAAGCCAGGTCCAGTCTGCAGGGCATCCTGTACAGTGCCCATCAGGAGCTGGGTTTCACAGCCCATGCCCAGCTGCAGGGCTGGGACCCGACCAAAGTGAATGTGCAGCCCCTCCAGGGATGGTTCTTAAAATCACCTGATCAGCCAGGCCTGATCCTGTGCCTGTGAAACTCATTGGAATGGCTGGGAAAAATGTTTTTTGACAGGATGGAGATTTGCAGGGGGGTTGCCAAGCAACTGGCAAAGCTCAGCCACCTCCTGCTCCTCTCCTCTGAGCACTGAGCAGGCAGGGGATGGCTGCATCCCTGCATCCCTCTGCCCTGGCCAGCCCAGAGCTCACTTGTCACCTTGCTTCTGCCTGCCTTCCACTGCAAAAAGCTGCTGGGACAGGGTGGAGATGGCCACTCCTGCATGCACAACCCCTGGCAAATCTCCTTCAGCAGCAGGGTTAGAAACAGGCTTGGTCTGACACCCCATCTCCCTGCTCTGTGTTCCTTTTGAACTAGCCCCAGAAATGTGTGCTGACACCAAGCAAACTCCAGGAGAGGCTCATCAGAACCCGACTTTGATAAGTGACACCATTTCCTTAGAATCATAGAATAATTTGGGTGGGAAGGGACCACTAAAGGTCATCTTGTCTAATCCTTGCAGGACTCCTTGCAGGTCACTTCAGATTCAGACTCCGAGGAATATTCCTCCTGAACCCTTGGGATTTTCTTTTCTAAAGCTTTAATTTAAAGCAGCTCTTGAGTAACAGCCCCTGTTACAACAAACCAGCTGACATCCCTTGTACAGCTTTGGTCCAGCAGCCAGGGGATGAAGCGAGGGCTGGTGGGAGGGGAGGCAACTGGTAGCTCCCATCTTGCAAGAGGTCAGTTGCTGAGTGAGTGGCAATAAAGAGCAAATCCAGCCAGCTCGTAGAAATGGCAAATGGACCAAACTGTTCAGAACAATCTGTTCCATCTCCAGAGAAGGGCAGCAGTGCTGGTGGCAGGCTGGGAAAGTGGCTATTCTCAGCATGAGCTGGTCTGAAATTCTGCTTCAGAAAAATGGCAGGGCCAAGACAGGGTAATTACAAGGAGACATGTTCCTAAATCAAATGAAAAAGCTGCCAGTGGCTTTGCTGGGCTGATTCTTCTCCAGGGAGGTTTGTGCTGAAGGAACCCTGCCCTGCCTTATCCCATTGACCTGCTCACTGCCACCTCCATGGCTCTCTGCTCATCATCATTGTGCTGATGCTCAGAACCCTGAGCTGATCCACCCTGGGTCATTTATCTGCATTTGTGCAGTTCTCTGTCTCATACAATCATCTGCTTAATCAGGCATTAATGTCACTGAGCCAGAAGGGGAGAAGTTGGTGTACCCAGTTTCTTGCCATTGAGCTACCTCAGAGTGCCCAAATCTCTCCAATAACTCCAAAACTGAGGAGGGAGAAAGGTCTGGGACTGTCTATATCATCATCATCATCATCATCATCATCATCACACCAGGCTGGACCTGGGGTGAAGTTCCTCCAGGCAGATTTATTTCAGGTGTCTTCCTTTCCTTGGTATTCCTGCCCTTCCACCCCAAATCCTCTCCTCCTGTGCTTAACCCAAAGACCAAGTGATCTTCATTTGATTTGGTAAAGTAAAAGAAGATGAACTGAATGCAGATGGTGCAGAACACTCGTACAGCAGTTTAATTAATTGCCTTTAAATGTTAATTCAAAATAATTTCCCTGAGTGATCTTATATAAGCAAAGCCTCCTTTGCCTGAAGCCACGTTCAGACAGTGCTCAGCTAATAAGGTATTCCTAGCCCCAACCAAGAGCATTGCACGGGGTAATAATCAGGAATAATTAACTGGAAAGAACTCTTCTAAAACTTGCTGCACTCTCCTGTGCTGCCCAGCTCTGCTTGGGGAGCTCATGGGGACACAGGGAAAGGACTTTCCCTCCTGACCCCCCCCTGATGTGCTGCTTTCTCAGCCACAAATCCCCCTCCTATCCCTCTTCCCAGCTGGAGTTGGCAGGAAGGCTTTCCAGCACGACATCAGGAGCAGCCAACAGCCTTCCCTGGGGGAAAAATGGGATCTGGGAAGTCACGGTGGGAATTTTATCAGCTGGGATTAGTCACAAGCAAGTGCCTTCTCAGACCTTCAGAGCTATTGCATTGCATGCCCCCCTCCCAAGCCAAAACCCTGCCTCCTGCTTGGGTCTTATGCTGTAAAATGGCTCTTTTCCTAAAAAAAAAAAAAAAAAAAAAAAAAGGGAAAGAAAAAAAGTGCTGAGGGATCAGCAGCCCTGCTAAGAGTGTTATTCTGCCTAAATCACAGGCAAAAAAATAATCTCTGCATGGAGAACTCAGACAGGACCCCGAGTGACAGCAGCTTCTGTCCTTGAATCCTCTGTTCTCTCCTCTTTAGCTCAACTCTTCCTGCAGTGTCTGAGTGCTTCCTACGTGCCAGATTTGACCTCAGGCCAGTGAAATTTTTGGACTTTTCATGCTTTCGGACAGCAGCTTCTCCTCAGCTATTGTGCAGCTATTGCCTCTGCCCCCCCAGAGGCAGCCTTTGAGCAGTAATTCAGCACTGAATATCTGCTGCAGACAAAAGCATCTGTGAGTTAGCACGGAGAGGTGAAGCAACTCCACGTTATTAGGCTCCACTGGTGTTGCTAAGCCTGCAGTGGAAAAGAGTTTTACTTTCTCAAAGTCAAGACCTGGGAAACATGCTCCTAAAAATGATCCTTTAGGAAAGTCACAGCAAGTAATGCCATGGAGGAGTCAGTTCTGGCTGCTGGAAAGCACTTTTTGTGGGGTGTCAGCAATTTAGAAGAATCCCAGCTGCAGGAAATGATGATGACAATTTCCTCTTTGAGCAAAGAGGAAATTACAGCTGTGATTCCTCTTGGTTGTAATCGAGGAGGCAGTGAGCAACCTCCTCTTCCCTTAATACCAATTACTCTTAAAACCTGGAGCTGTGTGCCTGAGCAGACACCTCTATCCCATCCTGCTACCTTCAAATCATTCCTGCTGCACTTGCAGGCTGCCAGGAAAAACCTCCCCAGAGGTGAAACCCAGTTACTTTTGTACTATTTTGTTGTCTCTAATGATGAATATACACTTGTTATTTTTCCCCTCTAAACTTTCAATGTGAGAAGGGTGTCCTGCTGCATGGCCTGGCATCTTTGGCTCTTGTTTTCTGGAGATTTTAAGTGTTAAATAAGAAAAAAATACTATAGCATCAGAAGTTTGTAGTGTTGTTTCAGATGCTGGGCACTCTTCTTTCCCAGAAGAGTGGGTGCTGAGGAAGGGCAAACAAGGAGTAAATTACAGGAGAATGGCTCAGCACTGGGAGACTGGATGCAATGTATTTTGAAATAAACCTTTTCTGTAAGAGATCCCCAGGGCAAAACCCAGGCCAGTTGCAACAGTCTACAACTCTCAAATGGGTTTGCAACTCTTTTGGGACCAAAACTGGTTTTGCCCATCAAAGGCTAGCATGGTCCTGCACATACAAAGATAAACAGAAAGAAAAACCTGGGTAGAGAAAGTGCTCATGAGAGGAGGTCATACTCAAGCTAAGGTGACACCCTAAGGATGAGGTATCCCTCCAGGTCCATGGGCCAACATTTCAGCCAAAGATTTAGGGCTTCTTCCATGAGGTTTTGCCACTGGACTGCAGGCTGAGGTGTTCTTTCTCCATCACCAGCTGCCTTAGCAGTTGTCAGCATCTTCCTGCTCCTCCCAGTGCTGCTGTTGGAGCTGGGGGGAGTTTGGTGATGATTTAATCCAAGCTTTTAGAGGAGGGGAAAAAAGAAAGTTCTGACGGTTCCATATATAGTCCTCTGACTCACAGCTTTCATGTGTCAAACGCCGAAGATGGGTTAAGTAGAATTAAAATTGGGATTTGTTATAAATAGGCATTAAGTAACATGAATGTGTTACATTTGCATGACAATATGGGCCTGATTCTCTAGTTTACCCCTGAGATTTTTTTTTTTTTTTATGTCGATGGGACACTTCCAGGAAGGTGAGGTCAGATCAGAGCCAGCCCAGCTCTGACCACCCCCTGCAGGACCTGGAGAAATGGGGAAATAATTGCTGAAATTGGGAAGGATTTATGCTGTTTGCACAGATCAGAATTGGGTCCTTAAAACAGTACAAATTGTTCCAATTAGACCCTAAATCTGCAGCTGCAGGAGTAATTTCTCCATGTCAATCAGTGCTAACTGTGCTTATTAAATCAGGGAAGATGAGTTAAGATGAAAATTGCAGAGAAAGTCTCTTTTCTTCTGTTTCACCCAGAAGATGGAGATTTGTTGGATTTAGATGTTCCAGTCTCATCCTGCTGCTGTTACCTTCCTGCTCAGCCACAGCTTAAAGGTCCTCCCAGACCATGAATTCATCCTCACTCAGAACAAATCTGACAGTCCAGCACTGTTTGGGTGAAAACAGTCCCCTTTAGTAAAAGAAATGCTTCTGCAATGAGTGTGACAGACACAGGCTCTACCAAATCAGATCCCTTCTCAATAGATTAATTGCCTGACTTGTTCATGGCTAAACAATTGAGAATTGGTCCATGGAGAAGGAGCACAAAAAGGACAGACAACCTGGGCTGTATTTTGAGGCTGGACCAGTTCAAGCCAAGGGAAACCAAGCTTTTGAGCTACCCAGCAGAATCATTTCTGAAAAAGTAATGTCCACCCCTGCAGCTCTACCTTTATTTTGTGCTGGGGGTTTGGTGCTGTTACTGCTGAGGGTGAAGAGGAGCAAACTGAGGAGAAGGGATCTGCAGTGTGACACAGCCAGGGCCACTGAGACAACCTCATCCCTGGAGACATTATTGTTATTATCCCCTGAGCTGTCAGCTGTGCAAGGATCAGCATGAAAAAGCTCTGAGTTTCCCCCAGCCCCAGTGGGACCCCCAGGCTCCGGTGCCTTCCCAGCATCTCTCTGCCTTTGGGTGAGATTTTTTTCTTATCTAATGCCCCATTCTGCTCTCTGCCGTGAAAATAATTTCCAATTAAATGCATCCTCAGAGCCTGTCTGGCTGTGATTTAGCCTGGAATTTGATGGCTGACTTGTTAGCTCATCAAAGTCTCCAGGATAACGGGGAGGTGAGGCACTGCTTGGGGATTTTGCTGATGGCCTTGAACTCGCTGCAGCTCCACAAACTGGGACAGGGCTGTCCTTTGCTCACCTTCAGCAGCTCTTTCTCCCCTTTCATCCCAAAGCTGAGTAAGGAACACCAGGGCTACAAACCCCAGCTCTGCTACAGCCTCTGGCCCTGTCTGGTGCTTCTGCCCTCCTGGGATTTTGGGGTTTGCTGAGCCCCGAGAAGGAGCTGGCCACGTGCTTATGGAGAAGGGATTTTCATGGCTCTTGTGACTCAGCCCAGGGCTCCCCTGTGCTTCCCTGCATGGAAATAAGGCACAAAGCTTTAATTTGCCTCCTATGTTGGCCACCTAACCAGGCTCTGTCCCCAGGGACCTTCTCCAGGTTGGCAATGCCAAGCTTTGCTGCTCTCTCCATGGTGGGCACCTCCAGGGCATCTGGATGCAGCTGGAGATGGCAAGGATGGGGTGGTTGCTGCCTCTCCATGAGCAGAACAGATAGAAACCAGGTCAGAAACCCAGGGAGCTGTCAAGGAAGGAGAGGGAATGGCAGCTTCTTGGTCCTGAACTCTGCTGGGGATGGGGCAAAAGTCTTCCAAGTCCCAGGTTATGGGATGGTTCAAGCACTGCAGAGAGAAGGGGATAAAATGAGGGTTTCTGCTTGCTTTGGACGTGCATCCAGGGAGATCTCAGAGCTTCAGGGTTGGCTTTGGGGCATGGAAACCCTGTTGGTCCACACAGTGTAGGTTCCCAGCACTCCCATGGTGCTCCATCCCCATGCTCCATCTCCTTGCTCATGGTCCCCATGGAAAACCAGTCCATGCTCCACCATGATGACACCGTTGTGGTCACCAGACCAGTGCCAGTTCCATGGGACCAGCTCTCTGCTGAGAGCTTGCTTCTCCAGTGCTTCCCACTGTTATTAGGGGCTGTTGCTTGGGAATACCCAAGTGCTGTGACAGTCCCATCCTCTGGCTGGAGAGGATGTGCCCTGTGTCAGGGGGAGCAGTGTTAGGGGGGAGAGGGGATCCTGAAGGGCTGCAGCAGGTTTGGGGGGCAGCTTTGGGGTGAGGGCTGTGGGCTTGGCCCTGGTACCCTCCCTGGGTGCAGTTGGATGGGGCTGAATCCAGGTGATGTCCTCACCTGAGCTCCCCAAGGGCTCTGCCTGGGGTGGCCCAGCCTTGCCAGGATTTCTATGGAAACCCAGGTAGCAAACGGGGTGGAATAGCTCAAACCATCTGTTCTCTCCCTTCCTCTAAATTCAACAAGAGGAGCTTTTTTTTGCCATGACATCACTACATACAAATGCTCTCCTTTTACTCCTCGTGAGTAGGCCATCTGTGATGGCTGCCTCATGTGCCAAACATGCAGGGGGACACAACCACCCCTTTACCTGGGGTTCATTTCTCCCTCTGAAAAGCAGGCTTGGCTCCTGGAGCCTCCCTCATCCCCTTCCTGAGGTGTCTGCAGAGCAACCAGCTGAGCTGGCAGAAACGAGCAGCCCAAAGGTAAAAACTAAAGCATGAGCCAAGGCTGAACTTCTCCACGGGCACCGTGGAGGATCTGCCACGGGGATCACCTCCTTGCCAAGAGAAAAGCAGCTGGTGGGCTTTGCTCTGCAGTGGCTGGTGGGCTTGGTTTGTGTGGCTTTGGGTGGCAGTGAATATCTGAGGTGGCAGCAAAGAGCTGGAGGTGGGGATGCCATTAACCACCTCCCTTGTGCCCAGCTCTGCTGTTTATCCCTGCTGGTGATGTGTTTGCTCAGGTGACCAACCTCCCTGTGGCAGCAAGGAACATCCTTTGGAAAGCAGAAGCTCTTCAGGGGTTTATTTCCTCTGGCAACTTCCCACTGCTGGCAAAAATCTTTCCTCCACTCATTCCCCCTGCACCAAGCCCTGTCTGGCCAGCATCACCCAAACCTCATCTTTTATTCCTCTGCTGCTCTGCTGGGCCTTGCTCCACAGGGGCTGAATTTCCCTCCAGAGGCAGCTGCTTTTCCACTGTGACACAAAAATAAACCCATTCCTGGTTAGTTTATGTTTCTGCGTGTGCAGGATGGGATCTGGTGGGATTAAAGCTGCCTCTTGAACTGTGAGCTCCTTAATGACCTGGTTGCTGTAGCTCAGGTCAGCAGAGGGTGTTTTCTTTGGCTGAGTGTCCTGACAAGAGTCCAGAACACAGGGGTGGAGATTAAACTGTCTTTTCTCCTTTTTTTTTTTTTTTTTTTTTTTTCTTTTTCCCCTCTGTGTGCAGATAAAGAGCTTGAAAAAAAAAGAAGCAAAAACCAGGTGGTGAAGGCAAAGCAAGGGAGCAGTGGCAGCCAGAGGCACAAGCAGCCTGAGACCCTAGAGAGACATCTAAACAATGTCAGCAAACATCTTGCAGAAGTTTGGAGACTGTGTCTGGGGCCTGTGTGCAAAATGCTTTTTGCTCAGGAAAAAGGGTAATGGTGCAAATTCATTTGGTTGACCCAAGCTGCATAAAGGTCCTGGCTTGTTCCTCTGTCCTGATTGCTCCCAGAATATCTCAAAGGCTCCTTCAAACCTGGTGACCCAAATGCCACATTTGTGCCATGCCAGGAAGCCTCAAGGTCTGCACCTGTTTTGTGATAAAACCAAGATGCTCAAAGCCACCCTGCCTTGGACAACACCAGCTCCAGCTCTGCCTTGATCAGCCTGTTGCCTCTTCCACTCTTGAGAGGGGGATGGTGCAGAGCCAACTTCAAATCTCTTGGGTTGTGTTTCTCCTAGCCCTGGTTGAGGTCTTTCAGTAGAGATCTGATCCCCCCCTGGTCCTGCAACACCTTCAAACCATTTGCTTCCCTCTCCCTGGGTCACTCTTCGGTCTGATACCATCCTGACCAAAAATTCACAGCCTTTGAGATTGAAAACCTGCAAATGCAAAAGGCTGCTCTTGGCAACAAATACTTGAAGCTCTGTGAGAAGCTGAAGAAGCAGAGGGGAAGGTTGAGCACCTCTCTTGAGCAGTCCAAATGAGCCCAGGAGCTCGGTCCATGGCCTTGCCAAAATCCTATGGCAACTTTGGCATGGATGGGTGATGCCAATGATGAGTGGGGGGGTGAAAAGAGGGGGGCTGCAACTTCAAAGAGAGGATTCACTGCTCTTGTCTAGAGCTTGGGTGCTGAGAATTAGGTGCTGGGGTGGGTTTTTCCTCTCCCATGTGTCCAACATCGCCACCCACACCAGAACCCAGCTCAGGACCTGCCCAGGGGTGGGATGAGGGGAATGCAAAGGGGTAGCAAAAAAATAGAACTCCAGCAGACAGATTACTTGAGATCTCCGAGCCAAAAGTGTCTCAATGCTGCCACCGTGTACCCAGCAAAAATACTGCAGTGTCTGGAGGTGCAAGAGCTGCCTGGGCTGTGTGGGGCTGGCTGGAGAGGGTGTGGGGCCATCATCAGCCCTCCTGGAATGGGAACAGTGGTCCCCAGGGGGATCCAAGTGGGATGTCCCTGCTCCCAGGGTAGAGGGATGGTCCCCAGCCTCTGTTAGGCATCTCTGGTGGGCATCCCACAGCCTCTCCTGGGATTTTCTCCAGTGTCCAGGCTGGATCTGGCCAGCCCTGGGGTGGAGGGGAGAGCAAGGGGCTGGTGAGACTCCTAGCAAAATCTTTGTTGATAGGAAAAACTATGGAAAACAGCCGAGGAAGCCAGCTTGCATGAGGAAAGATGCAATGAGAGCAGCAAAGTCATGGCCCAGCTTAAACATGGCCCAGAGACCCTGCTGCAGCAAGGCAGCTGTGACCATACCAAGGTCAGGAAAGAGCTTGGAGGAAAAGGGCAGATCACGGATCAGAACCTGCTGCAGGTTTTTTGGTGGGTCAGGGTTCTCCATCTTTCCCCCCTCTCATGACCCAGACCTTGGATCTCCACCACCTGCTTATTCTGTGTTTTAATTGAGCTGATTTTTATTCCTGCCCCATCATGCAGGGGTGTCCTCTGGGCATGGCATGGATACAAGGATGAGATGGGGACCACAGTGCCAGTCCTGCACCATGTCTGCTCCAGGGGGACATGAAGGGACACCGAGGGGCTGAGTGTGCTCGCTGGCTGTGCACAAAGAATTTGGGGCTTCCTAGCAGCTCAGGTCTTGGGCTGGTGGGACCAGGTGGGTGTTAGCCACAGCCCAGTGTGCAAAGGGGTGTTTAGGGCTGGGAACTGGGCCGGGCTGGGTAAGAGTGGGGCAGAGGGAGTCGGTGATGTGCAGTGGGGCAGGGAGGGGTCTGGGGGTTCCCACTGGGCACAGTCACCCCATGCAGACACCACACAAGCACCTCTCACCAGCATCTGGATTTCCTCTGGCCCAAAGGCAGTTTAATGTGGATGATGTGTTCCCCAGGAGGGGAGAGGCAAAGGGAACCCCCCCCCCCTAGTGCCACCTGCACAGAGGTGACCTCGGGGACCCCGGGCTAGTCCTTCTCCTCGCCGTGTGTGATGACATGGACAAGGTTTTTGTAGTCCAGGTTGCCAGACATGTCTGGGGGGAAGGCTGCAAACATCTGATCAATCTGCAGGGAGAGAGCCAGGGCTGAAGGAGCAGCAGAGGAAGGGTTGGGGGGGCTGGGAAAGGGGTCTGGGGGAATGGCTGCAGTACCTCCTCCTGGGAAAACCTCTCGCCCTGTGTCATCAGCATTTCTTTGATGCTGCAAAGGAGAGGATGGTGAGCACCTGGGTGGGGACACCCCCTCCCCAGGCACCCCTTGCCCCACTCACTACTCAGATTTCAGGCCTTTTCCCTCTGGGTCGAACACCTTGAACGCGTTCAGAATCGTCTCCTCCGGATCAGCACCTGCGGGTGACATTGGAGGTGGTGGGGGAGGAAGGGGAACCTCCTGCACCCCAAAACCTTCAGGGAGAAGGTGTGGGGGGGTAGGCTGGGAAATAGGGGACCTGCAGAAATGCTGACCCTGCAGCGGGGGCCTCCGGTGTGGCTGGAGAGGAGCAGCCCCAGGGTCATGGTGTGACCACGGAGCAGTGTCACCCCCTCCCTGTCACCCTGTGTTTATCTTCTCTTGGGGTGTATTTATAGAGCTGCAGGCACAGGCCCTGGGGGCTGTGTGCCTCTGGGGGAGTGACACAGAGTGCAGTCACACAGGGCTCTTGGGTCAAAGCCGTTCTGTATGTAGCCTATCCAGGGTGGCCCTGCTGGTCAGAGGTGCCACACGATCCCCTGTCCCCTCTTTCTATGGGGACAGTAGCATCACAGTCAGGTGTGCTGCTTTTTTTTTTTTTTTTTTTTTTTAAATGATTGGGGAAACTGAGGCATGGAGAACCTGTTCATCCTGCCCAACAGGTTGGGGAGACGCTAAATAAAATCCAGGCCCCACCTCTGCTTTTGGAACTGTTGGTATTGCAAGTCAGCATGAGTTTTGAGGTGTGGGGACCTTACTGGGGACAGCTGCTCAGAGTAGAGGACACTGAGTTTGTCCTTTCTGTGGTGTCTCAGGATGGGGAAGCAAGGAGAACACCCAAGCCTGCTCAGACACTGATTTGGTCAGTCCAGGCTTTGATGGATAAGGACTGGAACTCTTGGGAATGGGTGTTGCCAGTGATGGTCCCACTGATGCCTCTGGGAGGAAATGGCACTGAAGGATGTGGGAGTAATGGGTGAAGGAGATAATGTCACAGTCATCCAAGGAGACTCTGATGGAGCCAGATGGACTTTCTGTTGGAAAGGTGACTGAGGCTCCAGGAGTTGGGTGGCTTCCCAAGGATATCAGGGTGATATGGGTGCCCACTGACCCCCTCCCAGCTCCCTGTGTGCCCTCTTACCTTTGAGTTTCTCCCCAAACATGGTGAGGAACACGGTGAAGTTGATTGGGCCGGGTGCCTCCTTTATCATCTCATCAATCTCCTCATTTTTCACATTCAGGCGCCCTAGAGGAGAGCAACATTGGGGGATTCTCATGGCCCTGCCTGGCTGCAAACACTGCAGCCCTCCAGGCTCTGCTCCATGTGCCAGGGGCTAAAGGATACACCATGGGAGCTTTGCTCTGGAGGTTTTATTCCCACCCAAGGGAAGTGACACAGCCCTGGGAAACCATCTTTAACAAGGAGCAGCAGCAGAAAAAGTGGGGAGAGGGAAAAATCATTTTTTGGCACAGGACTTTGGCTCTGGTTTCTTGGGCTCCAGGATCCCAGAAAAAAAAAATGTCTGAGTCCCCGGATCTCACTGGCTTGTAAAAGCAGCTTTGGATCAGGAGGTTTTCAGCAAAACAGGAGATCCAGGGAACCCCAGGGTTGGGTTAAGTGGGAGCTCCCAGGTGGTTTCTGGGTTAAGAGGTCTGATGCTTTTGAAGCTCTTGGGGTGGGGAAGAACCTAAAAGGGGCCTCACCGAGAGCAGCAAATGTGTCTCTGAGATCCGCTTTGTCGATGAAGCCGTCCCGGTTCTGATCCATGATGGTGAAGGCCTGGAAGCACAGGGAGAGGACAGAGAGCACAGGGAGAGCTGGTGGCCTTCTCAAAGGTTTTGTTACCCTCCTCCTCTCTTTGACATGGGGGGAACGAGGGCACTTTGGGCCCTGCCCAGGATGGGACTTTGGGAGTCCTGACCCAGCGAGGAGGAAATAACTTCATCCAGCAGCAACCCTGGCTCCTCCTGCACCCTTGGGCAGTGCAGGGTGATGGCTTTCTACAGCAGCCCCAAACCCTAATGTCCTACAGCCCCTCTGCCTTTGGCAAGCCCCAAGCCCTGGGACAACGAGAGGGAGGACATCCTGAGCCATCGACTCCCCCAACTGGGACCAGTTATCCCTCTAACTGGGATCCACACAGGCTGGCATGGCAGGAAAGAGCCAGCTGGGAGATGTTCTGCTCTCCTGGATGCTGCCAGCTCCTCTACAGGGCAGAGGATGCAGCCTCCTCCTCTTCTGGGACACTTGGAGGCCATGCTGTATTTAAAAATGTCACCGAGTTGTTACTCACACTTTTAAAATAAAACAACTCAAAACCAGGCGTGCTGCCTCTTGTAAATCAGCTGTCACCAACCTGAAAGTGCTGAGGGAAGAGCTGAAGGTCCCATCCTATCAAAGACCCTCAGTCATTTCCACCAGACCCACCTACCTCTTTGAATTCCTGGATCTGGGCCTGCTCGAACATGGAGAAGACATTGGAATTAGCACCTTCAATCTTCTTCTTGGCTTTCTTGGGTGCCTGAAGGGGTTCGAGTATGTATCATTAAGTCAGTAGCTTTTTATGGTGTGAAAAAAAAGCTTTAAACTCCCCTATCCTTAGTTATGAGTCCTTCACGGTGGATTTGGGCTGGTGCTTGAGTGCTTGGTGCCTTTCCCGTGCCTTGCTCAGGAGCTCTGGGCACATCAGACCCTCCAAGATACTGAGGGACATAAAGATCCCTCCTTAAATTACAGCTCCAGCTTCACTTCCCTGATGAATTTAGGCAAATAGATGTGAGGAAAGATGAGCTGAGAAATCAATTCCCACCCAAAGGCTGGGGCAGGGGAAAGGATCGACACTGGAGTGAGGTTTTCCCTGGTGGAAACCCGGATTTGGGAGCACTGCTGAGGCTGCATGCAAGGGCTGTGGTTGTGAGGTGCTCTCTTACCTTTCCGTGCCTCTCTCTAAGAATACAAAAAAACCCCCAACAACAACAAAAAAACCAAATCTGCCTTTTCAAATGCTGAGGTTTGAAACAACTAGAAATTGCCTGATGGTTCTTATCAACAGGAGGGGAGGATGGAGCTGCTCACCCTCCCAACCTGCCCATCATCTCATGTCTGCCCACATGCTCCGGCAGCTTTTCCCTCTGACCAAGGGGGTCTGCCAGGAGGAGGCAGAACAGGAATGATTTTGGGGCCCAACAGCCTTTCTTCTTGCTGCCTTGTAGGAAAGGACAGCAGCAAGAGGGCATTTGGACCCCAAACCGGTTTGTCCCAACCAGAAAGCTCTGCTGGGGTGGCAAACACCTCTGTGTTCCCACGGGGATGCCCGATGCTCCCCAGTTTGCTCATCCCCCTTCTGGGGCCGGAGGGATGGATGGATCCCTGGCTATTACATCCCTCTCACTTCCATTACTCCCTGCCCTGTGAAGCTATCCCGGTGAAAGAAAAACCCAAGAGACTTTTCCTCTTCCCACTGGAGCTCTCAGTACTCACCATGGCTTCTCACGGCTGCCGGCGTTGCTGGGAGAGGTGTCTCAGAGGCAGTGCCCTCCCTGCCCCTGGGCTGAAACAATAAATACATCCCAGTCCGGGTTAAAAATAACCCCATGCCCACTTTTGGCTGTAATAGTTAAGTGTGCTGCCCTCCAACCCTCTTGTCTCTGACTTTACTCTCTCCCTCTCCTTCTAATCTGGAATAGCAGCTTGTCATTGTCACCGGCTGACGTGACATGTGAGACAGAGAAGCTTTCAAGGTTAATGAAGTGCCAGGCAAGCCCACAGCTCCCACCCTGGAAGTGCTGACCCACGGAAGGGACTGCAGAGGAGCAATCCCACCTGCCTGTGTCACTCGGGCTTTTCCCCTCTGCTGGGACACACGGGGAGGACTTGGCTACAGTCTCCCAACCTTGGGGCATGGGTGTTTTGCCAGTCATTTTTGGGAGCCTTTCTGCCCTACCCCAGGGTTGACATGGAAGGGTTGGGTGCTACTCAGGTCCTGGAGGAGCCCCACTGTCCAACAGGGTCCCACTGCTTGCAATGCTTGAATCATAGAATCTCAGCCTGCTTTGGGTTGGAAGGGATCCTCAAGGTCATCCACCTCCAAGGTCCTTCCATGGGCAGGGACACCTCCCACCAGCTCAGGTTGCTCCAAGCCCCATCCAACCTGGAATTCAACACTGCCAGGGATGGGGCAGCCACAGCTTCTCTGGGCAACCTGGGCCAGGGGCTCAGCACCCTCACAGGGAACAATTTCTTCCAAAGGTCTAACCTAAATCTGCCCTTTTTCAGTTTAAAGCCATTCCCTCTCACCATATCCCTCCAGGCCCTTGTCCCAAGTCCCTCCCCAGCTTTCCTGGAGCCCCTTCAGCCACTGGAAAGTGCCCTGAAGCCTTCTCCAGGCTGAGCAACCCCAGAAGTGCAGAGGAAGCTGCTGGCCACCTTGTCTCTGGGTGAAGGGGACCATCCTGCCACCGTGCCCGCTCAGAAGCAATTCCCCATCCAAGTGCTGGGATGGGGCAGGAGGTGGGTGCTGAGCTCTGGGCTCTGGGCTCCTCTCTCATGTGTCACCCCCCATTGAGGCACCTGTCACCCCCTTAAGCCAGACACTTGCTCACCCTGGTCCCGGTGAGACTCAGGAATGAACTCTCCCCATCCCAGGCACTGGCTGGGGGTGCAGGACCACATCCTGCAGCACCCAGGAGTGGTGGCACTGCCACCACGGCCACTACGGCCACCAGCCCAACTCGGCACGGCCACTCTGGCTGAAGGAAGCCACTGAATTCAGGGATAAAAATCCCACTGAAGCTTTTTCTGGGCTCTGAGACAAAACCCCGGAGGAGTGGAGCCGCTGGTGATGCTGGTTTGTCTCTTTTGTCTTCTATTTTTAGCTTGTTGGTTTTATCTCCTCTCCTCCTCGCCTTGCTCTGCCGACGGGACCGGGCTGGGAATGTCACACTTCTCCCAGAGGGCACAAATCCCATGTTTGCACAAATCCCTGGCTTGCAGATGGGCTGAGCCGGAGGCTGGAATTGCACAGGGGGGTTCAGGAGGCGGTGGGGAAAAGTGCCTGGAGAGGAAAAAATTCCTGATCCAGGAATGATCACCTTATCTGGGTGGAGCTGCATCTGAGGAAGGGATTTCTGAATGAGTTTTGGTGTCAGAGAAAAAGGGGGGGAGAGAGATGAGAGGCTGAGCTGGGGTGAGGAGCAGCCCCGGGCAGGCAGGCAGAGCTGGGGATGAGGGGGATCAATCCTGGTGTGGATGCTCCCTTCTCCTGCTATGTTCAGCTGGATTCATCAGCTAGCTGAGCCCAATTACCTTAATTTGTGGCATTAAGGAAAAATCCATAAGCATCAGGGAAGTGATGTGTAGTGGTTTAACGGGACCACTCGGCCACGGAGCTGCCAGCTCTGCCTTGATGATGGTGCCCATCCCTGGCTCCATGTCCATGCCATGGCTGGTGGAAGCCCTGGAGGCAAAGAAATTGCCTAGAATATATAAATATATATGTATATGTATATATATATTATTTTTAATTTTTTTTTAAGGTGAAAGCACCATTTCTGCCAGGAGGAGGTCAGACCTCATTCTCTGTAGCCCATGCTGAGATGATGGCTGTGGGGCTCCAAGGGATGGAGATGGAAATCCTGGCTGAGGATGGGGTGGAGATGGTTTCTGCCATAGTTTGTAAGGTGGTGCATCTGCTCTACTCCTCACTTCTCACTGCCAGACACAAACCCTTGTGCTGCACAGGCCAGGTCCTGCCCCAGTGGTGAGGATCCTGGTCCAGCCTGGGTCCAGGCTCATCTTTTCATTCCTCTGCTGTGTATACTGGGAGACTTCCTGGCATCCAGGGGAAAAAAAAAAAAAAAAGAAATGAGTGCTTTAAATATATATATACATGTACATCTGTGCCTATGGAGCTCTCTAGTGAACAAAAGAGCTGTTGGGAAGTGGCTGCAGGCTGTGAATGGATGTCAGGGAATAACATAAGTATCTGTGCCACAGGAAAATCAAGCATCATCCCTTCTTCTTTGCCAAAAAGAAGCCCGTGTTTTACATGAAAAAGCCTTTCTAATTAATAGTACAGCCCCTCTTGAGCTCGATAAAAAACAGAGTTAAAAGGATTTGATTAACCCCTTGCTCTTTTCCTGGTGTGTGCTCTGCCTGAGCCAGCCCTATGCAAAGTCCTGCCCTGGAATGGGGTCCCCCAGCCCAGGCAGCATCATCCATCAGGGAGCCCCAAGTCTGGACACTGACAGGGACAATTTTGGGGTGTCCAGACCCTGGGGATGAGCAAGAACAGCCACATTGAGGTGCTGGGATCCAGAGCCAGCCCACGCAGCTGAGTGCTCCACACTGGTGAGGGTTCCTTGTGAATACCTCTTGCTCTGATGGATATTTATTTTTTTTTCCACAATCAGATACCTTTGACTAAACTAATACATATGTATACCTGCTGGTACATTCCCATTCAAACCAATGTAAATTACCTCTGACCAATACGTTTTCCTGGGAAATCAATGCATTTTAACACTGGGTAATATTTATGAAATTGAATTTTTTTTAATTGAAGCTAATGTAATTCTCTTCTATTTTATGCATTTTTATTAAACGAATGCGTTTTAAATTAAACTGTTGTATATTAGCCACAATGGCTGTTGGTACTTACAGTAAAATAATATACGTATGCTCAAATCAATACATATTCCAAATCTAGGAATTCCCAGTTAACAAGCCTATGCCAAATATAAAAAATGCATGTAGCTACTTAATTTGATGCTTATATACACTGCTTGCTATATTTGTGTATTGGTAATGATTACTTTTAAAGGGAGAAAGCTTATTAAAGGTAGAAAGATGGATTCCTGGGCAGCTCAGAGCTGCAGTTTGAGCTCAGCCTGTCCCTGGTCCTCACACTGCTGGGGACCATGGTGGTGGCCTATGTGTCCCTGTGCTGGTTGGTGACAGAAGCCACATCCCTGTGGTGTCCTTGGCCACATCCCTGTGCTGCACTTCCCTTTCCAGAAATGTTTGGGAGCATTTTGCCTTTTCCTTGGGCTCTCCCTTGCTCAGTCCCACTCCTCCCCTGCAGCTCTTTTCTGCTGGAAGCATCCCCAGGAGCTTTTGGAGGATTTTATCCCTTCCCTTGGTATGCCAGAGGTCTGAACGTTTAACAGCTTATTCCAGAAACACCTAATTTAGCAGCTTTGCCTGATTCAGCTCCATTTTCACTCGGAAGGATGGATCACTGCAATAATGTTCAGGAAGATTTGTCCAGCTCGGGGAGGGGTGGTGGTGGTGGGGGGTGTTTGGGAAGGAACAAAACTGCCATGAGCCCGCTGGCCTGAGGACAGGGCAGGTGACAGGTGACAATAGTGCCATCCCTGAGCTGCTGGCCCGTCCCGGGGTTGTGCCCTGCCCTGTGCAGAGGATGTGGCCCCAGGAGGAGCAGCAACAGAGCCGGGAAAAAGCCATAAAAAGGAACATTATCCGCCCAGCACACGCCGGATGGCGCCATGGCAGAGAGAGTTTGGACGAAGCAATAAAAAAGGAAAAATTAATTCAAGTGTTGCGCTAATTTTAGGGGGAATGTGCCTGGAAATAAGGCACCTTGGCAGAAATGTGGCCGGCGGAGGGACCCCGAGCACCCTCACAGCGCATCCTGGGGCACGGGAAGGGCACTGGGGGCTGAGGCCGGGGACAGCTCAGTGCATGCTCCGCCGGACCCCCAGCAGACACTGAGGGGACATGGGGGTGCTGTACCCCCCCGGTGTCTCACCCCCCTCACTCCTGTGCCCTCCCCGCGTCCCCCCCCCCCCGTGTCTCTCAGTGTCCCACTTGGAGAATCCCCCTGCAGTATCCATTCATACCTCTGCCGGGGGTGTCCCCCCGCCGTGTCCCCCCCAGATTTTCGGTGTCCCACATACCCCGCCGTACCCCCCCCTCTTCCCTCCACTCCCTGATGTCCCCAGAGTCCCCCGTGTCCCCAAGACCCGACCCGCTGTAATCCCCGCAGTGGCCACCAGGTGGAGACATTGGAGCGGGCGCTGTGCGGGGGCTGCGAGCGAACGGGGGGACCCGGGGGGACCCGGGGGGAAGGGGGGGAAAGGGTCTGGGGGAGAGGGAAGGGAGAAAGGGGCAGGGGAAAGAGGGGCAGTGGAGAGGAGAGGGAGGGAAAGGGGTCGGGAGGAGAGGGCAGGCTGCAGGGAGAGAGGAGCTGGCCGTGAAGCTGCATCCCCCGCACTCTCAAATGTTTTAAATAATTTGTAAGGATATGGGAATGGCACTGGAGAGGCTCCAGACCCCTCTGCCGGGGGGGATTGTGGCTTGCTTAGGCTGGCAGATCCAGGCAGAGGCATCACTCGTGTGGCTCTGTCCTTTCCCAGGTGGAGGAGGCAGAGAGCCCACAGTGGGGGCATGGGGCAGGCATTGGGGTCTCTGGGGTCTCTGGGTCTCCCAGACCCCAGGTCCCAACTCTGCTTGCTGAGAGCTGACAGGAGCTGTGCTGAGTCCCCTGAGCGGGATGGGGACAGAGCTCCAGGAGTGGCCAAGGGGGGGTCTCCATGAGAACCTTTCTGCCCCGTGCCCAGGGCTGAAGCTGGCCCCAAGATCCTGGCCAGCCCCGAGACCTGGCTCTTCAATGACAAAACTGTCCCTCTGAGGGGCTCCTCGTGTCTCCCTCCCTGGCTTCGGGGCAAGGTGCCCAAGCAAGCAAGCCCACCATCACCATTGACACATGGACCTCCACCTAATGGGGCCAGATCACCACACAAAGGACTTAAGGTGAGAATAAATCACCCCTGGATGGGAGTGTGCTGAATTCTGGCTTTTTTTTCTTTCTTCTTTTTTTTTCTTTTTTTTTTTTTTTTTTTTTTTTTTTGAGTACAGAGAGAAGCCCCTTCCATATTTTAATTAAAAGCTTTTCAGAAGAGGAGGCAAGGGGCTGCCATTTACAGCGGGCTATTGTCAGGCACACAAAGCAAAGCATTCTGGAGACAAACTGATTTATTAACCTGCACCTCGCAGTGCTCCTGGGGGTGGCTGAGCTCTGGGTGGTAGGGGGATTGGGCTCCCCCTGCCCCTTAGGGTGCTCCAGGGCACTGCCTGAGGGACACAGGGACAGAACATGCCACCCCACAGCTCTCCATCCCCCTCTTGGGGGGCACAACCCCTCTCCTCTTCTTTATGGTGCCTTTCAATTTATTAATAATTTAGCCAAACAGAAACATTCCTCCAAAGCCCACAATTTAATTTCTCACCAAAAATGCCAAGTTAGTTTTATTTCTGATTTCTGAGCAGGCTCCTCTGTTCCCTTGGCAGTAGAGTGGGGCACTGATTTATGGACATGGGATCAGCTTTGTGGGCACAAGGAGAAGATCCCCTTGCTGGGACCCATCTCTGATGGTGTCCAACAGCAGATGCTTGGAACATCTTGGCCACTGAGCACAATGGGCCAACCCCATTGCTTGCATGGAGGACATCAAACAGCAGAAACCATCTCTCACCCCAGCAACAACCATCCATCCCACCTGAGTTTATTGACCAAACCTCTCCCTGTGCACTGCTCTGAGAGAGGGGTGGAAATTAATTTTCCTGGAGGTGATCTCACCCCTGGTGAATTAAGGCCTTGTTAAGCCAAAGGTGAAACACCTGCCTGGCAATTCAGCAGACCCAATCACTTTAAAAACCTCAGTGCCTCCCAGTGGTCTATGATTTTTCTGATTGTGGGGTTAAGGGAGGATCTATCCGTAGTCCTTGGGGTCCCAGAGCAATCTGGGGTGCACCCAAGCAGAGGCACTGCTGGTTGGGATCTTGAAGTCTCCATGGACTTTGCTGTTGATGGCAACAAGGTCAAGATTTCAGCTCAGCATCTGCAAATGCATCTGGGGCTCACTGGTTCCAGAAGGATGCTTGTGTTGCAGCAGAATCTGCTGTGGGAGCTCCCTCCTCCAGCCAGCTCTGGACGTGGGGGAGAGGCTGGAACCAGGCTTGGGGGAGCATCCATGCTTGCTCTAACACAAACTGCCTTGGCTCTTGCAAATTCTTTCTTTGAACTTTGATTTTCTGTTCACTTGTTCTTCTGCCTGAGGCATTTTGCAGTTGTGGGATTGTGAGCAGCTCTGGGCTTCACTGAGTGGAAGAGATGAGAAGGACGGGATAATTTCCTAGCAGTTTGTGCTACAGCGTGGTGCCAAGGTCACTTTGGGTGTTTCCTTTATTCTTTTGGACAGTTTTCCTGGCCCACGTGAGCTTCCAACAGCAAGAAAGGAAGGCACAGACCTGCCCCTGTTGGAGGTGCCTGCAGAGCAAGGTGCAGGTTGAAGGCTGTCTCTGTTCTTTGGTGTCTTCTGAACTCAAATTGTACTCAAGACTCCTGCAAAATGCAGGTAACAAGAGCAGGATGATACCTGAGCTGACAGCTGGGGCCAAGCCCTAGGATGGTTGAGTGGCTTCTTCTCCCCAGTCATGTTCATGGAGAGAAGCTCCAGTGCTGCAAGAGGAGCTGAGAGCTTTGGGTCTGGGACAGTGAAATGACTCCAAGTGCCAGCAGCAGGAACACTTGTCCTGGGTTTGCTGATGTCCACACACACAAGCAGTGGAGGCTTCCAGGATGTCTGATCACCTCTCTCCGGGCACAAGGACCTCCACAAAGGCAGATGGTGGCAGGTAAGATGGGACCAGCATGATCTGGGCTTTTCAAAGGGCAGAAACATTCTTATGTCTGCATGACAGCTTTGGGGTGTTACCTGCTCCTCAGCAGGAATACTAAAATGCTGCACTTGGTTGTTCTGCAAACACCTTTTCTGTAAAATGTACCTGAAGGGGCAGCTCAGCCCTTTGCTCAAAAGCGAGCCAGGGTTGGCAGCACTGGGATCTTTCCAGTGCAAACATGGTTCTGCTGGGAGGTTTCCCCCTGGGATGGGATTTTAATGCTCAGAGCCCTTTAGATGTTGGTGTGGTCAGTATGGCAGGCTGTGGGGAAGAAACCATAAATGTGTATTTATTTTTTTTTTCGCTAGGAAAGCAAAGGGGTAGTATTTCTGGGCAGGTTTTGTCTGCACCTAAGTGCTTCATTCTGAATTCTCCTGAGCCCAACCGTGTTAAGTCATTTAAAAATAATAGGCTTAAAGCAGTATGAATTTGGTGGGTTTTGGTTTTTTGGGTTTTTTTTTGTTTGTTTGTTTGGGGTTTTTTGGGTTTTTTGGCCATGCTGTGAGGGCATTTGCTATGGCAATTCAGTTCCCACCAGGGGCAAAGGTGCTGGATGTGTCAGATTGGGAGGGGGATAAAACAAGAGCAAACAACCTGGAAAAGTTTAGGCGGCAGCTTCCAGGTGGCGATTTTCCCCCTTCCCGCGGCACGTTTGGAAAATACCAATTTGTTTAAAAAAAAAAAAAAATTAAAAAAATTTAAAAAATCAATTACATTGAGACTAAGCGCCTCTTCCCCAGGGGAGGCCCGAGGGGCGGGGGGTGTCCTGGGAAAAGGGGCCGGGGGGGGGGGGGTGATGCCCAGGGGTTGTTGTTGGGGGGGGGGGGGGACGGGGAGGGGCGGGCGCTGGGGGCGGGCGGTCCCTGCGCTCCCCTCCGCGCCCCTCCGCGCCGCTCCGCCGGTTCTCCCCCAAGATGGCCGCCGAGGTGGGATCGATGTTTCGATACCGGACGCGGTTTGATGTCCGCCGGCTCCAGGTTGGTGGCGGCGGCGGCGGCGGCCGCGGGGCTGACGGAGGAGGGGGAGCGGGGACGCGGAGAGGAAGGGGGGGGGATCCGGGCGGCCGCCCCCATCCCTCCCTCTCCTCCCCCCCCCCTCCCTCCCTACCCCCCCCCTTCTTCTCCTCCTTTCCCTCCCTCCGCCCGCCCTTCCCCATCGATAGGTATCAGAAATTGATCCCCGCCGCCTCCGCCGCTCTTTGTTCGGCGCCGCCCGGGAGCATGGAGCAGCGCTAACGGCAATGGAGCCCCGGCCCCCCCTCGCCGCCCCTGAGGTGACAGCGGGGCCGGGGGCGGCCGCCGCTCCGCCCCGGCGGGAGGGAAGGGGAGGGAGGGAGGGAAGTTCGGCGGGATGAAGTTGCGGGGAACGCAGCCCCCCGCTCCGCCAAGTTTCTTGCCGTCTTGCTGCAAAGTGTCCCCGCTGTCGTGTCCCTCCGTTCCCCTCCTGGGTGACGGGGTTGGGGGGGGTGGAGGGAGGCGGCTCTGGAATTTCTGTGCGTGTGTCCCCTTCCTCCCCTCCCCATCCAGGGCATGGATGCGGGGGGCTGACCGGAGCCCCGCCGCGCTCCCATTGTTAGTCGGGGCCGGGGGTTTGCGGGGCTGGCTCAGCCCTAAAGGGGAGGGGGGCGAGGGGCAGCCCCCGGCCACTAGCCCGTCCCGCCATGGAGGGGGGGGGGTGAGGGGTTTGCGGGGCTGGGGCGGGAGCAGCCGGATCCTTTGTGGCTGTGGGCAGGTCCCGGGTGGCGGATCCCGCCGTGGTGCCCTCGGTCAGGGGAATTACCGGTAAGTCCTTTGTTACCGTGGTGCGGGAAGGGGGGGGGGGAAGGTTTGTCAAGGGATGCTGACAGTTTGGGACCTGGAATAAGCACCTCTGGAGGGAGGGAGGCGGGTAATTAACACAATAGCTTTCCCAACGTAATGGGATGAAACCCAACCTGGATCTACTACAAAAGGCGAAACGCTCATTTACATGGATATTAAATGGGTTTATCCCTGTAGGATATTACAGAGTTTAAAATGCAGCATGCTTCATAGGGGAGTCAACAAATTGCAAGGCGATTTATGGGGCTCCGGTATCTGTATCAACAGTTCCGGCATTTAATATAGCTTTAGTTTGGGGTTTTGGTGGTGGTTTGTTTTGGTTTTTTTTTTTTTTTTGGTTTTTAAGCAGATGATGTGCTACATCTATGCTAGGCGACCCTAAAAGTCCGGCAGGTAGCGGGGTCGGTGGGTTTGTCCTGACTGCTCCTTTAGGGCACTGTGGTTGGAAGGGGATTTAGGGCTGGGGGTACAAAAGCATTTCTGGATAATGACTTTTCCTGAGTGCGCGCAGACCTTTATTTAATGACAAATATTGGCAGGTACTTTTCCGTGGGGTTTGGTGGGAGGGGGAGGTGGGTTGCGGGGTGGGGGGGAGGTGGGTTGCGGGGTGGGGGGGAGGTGGGCAGCTTGGGTGCGGAGCTGGCGAGGGAGCTGCGGGGATTGAGTTCTGTCCAGGCAGCCTCGGTGGGGATCAGGGTGGGAAAGGTGACCTTGTGCCAGCTTGGCCTAATGCCCTCTGTTAAAAAAACAAACAACAAACCAAACAACAAAACAAAACCAAACCGAAAAAAAAAAAAAAGGGAAAAAAAAAAAAAAAAAAAAAAAAAAGAGAAACAATCCATTTATTATTCTTCCAAGAGCTTTCTCCTATTTTTTTTTTTTTCTGCCTTTTTAATGCGTGTGTCTGAGCAGCTCTGATGGCCTGGGGCTGGCTGGGAATGGCAGAGTTTGAGCAGCCCTGATGAATGGTGGGCATATGTAAAACACGTAGATAATGTGCTACTCGGCAGCACTTTGATCAAAGCAGTGTTGAGCCTTTTTACAGCAAATAGTCTCAGATATGAGAAGAGATAAAATTCTATCAAAGATAATGCCAGGCATATTTCACTGGGTTATGAGATTGTTTTATTGTGTACATTACTAATGCAGTATTTTTATTTTTTTTTACGGCTTTCTTGTGTGTAATTGTCCGAGTGGGATTCATACCTTATGGGTTTTTTGTCTTTTAATTTGTTCTCAGCTTATTATGTTCTGGTTAGCTTGGTATGGATTACATGCTCCCCATGCCCGATGCTGTTTTTATCCAACCCGTTCCGTGTTAAACGGAAAAAAATTGGAAGAGTTGCGAGCGGCTGATTTGGGATAATAAATACAACCACGAGTGGGGTGGTGGGGGGATTGGTTATAGACATCCTTTATAAATGTCTTCTCATCTCATTATGCAGATGAGCTCTGGCTATATGGCTCCAGTGTTTTGTTTTGTCAAATAAAATGGTTTTTGTTTGATTTCCTGGAATGCAAACTCTCTCCCTGTGCCGGAGCAGAGTTGGGTAGAAACTTGGTTGGTGGTTGTGCCGGATGGTGATGTGCTGGGAGCACTGGGTGGTCTGATGGAATGTTGTGGGGTTTTTGGTTTTTTCTTTCTTGCTGTTCAAAGTTTAGGGGCGGAGGAAAAAAAAAAAAAAAAGTGGATGTGATTAAAATATTATAACCTTATGATATTCTGAAGTGCATAAATTTTATATCAGCTACAGAGGGAGTTTAGACATCCATTAAATGATATGACAGCTTGACTTATCTAAATGTGCTATCATTTAACAATGTGTCAAAATTCTTCTTTATATAGATGACAGCAGTAAATAAGCTATCAGTCCTCTTGGCTGAAGCTTAATTCCTGCAGTTTGGACTAATAAGGGAACTCTGCTCTTGTAGAGCAGCCCGTGGGCTGGGTAACCTCAGGGGGAGGCCAGGGTGGTTTCAGGGCTGTGAACAGGGGGAACTTCACCTCTCTGAATTCTCCCAGTCCTGTGTGGGTTTTAGGGCTTGTGGCTGGTGGGATCTTCCAGTTTCCTTCAGCATCCAACACCATTCCCACCCTTGCTTTGTGGAAGTGGAGGGTGGAATGGTGCCTGTGGTCACTGTGCCCAAGGGGAAAGCTTAGGGGGCCTCTGGGGTCCCCCATCTCAGGGGGATTTTGTCTCTCCAAGCTGAAATCTTTGGGTTTATCAAGGGCAGCCCATGCCTAGGATGTTGTGGGGTTGTGGATGGGGTTGTGCTTTGCAGCAGCTCCAGCTTCTCCCTGTGTGTTGGGGCATGGGGGGGGGTGGGCTGCAGGATCACCCCCTTCCAACAGTTAATATCAATTTAGGAGCAGTGGCACTAATGAAGCTTGGGTCTCTGCAGATGTTCCTCTCCTGGTTGGGTTATTTGTTGTTGGATAGCTATGTGCTGCTGTTGAGAGTCTCCCAATGGAGCAGGATGTGCTCTTCATGTGGATTCTCTGCTGTCTGCTGCTGTGGCTGTGCTCCCTACCCCATCTCTTGGCAGGGACACTAGTGATGTTTCTTTCCTTCACCCAGGAGCCTTTTTTCCTTTAGTGATCCAGGGCTGTGGCAACTTGAAGTGCTTGTCCCTTCAATATGCCACCAAGGAAGCTCAGCTGAGCTGACCACCAAAGCATAGCTGATGCTCCTGCATGGCCTATTAAACCTTCAACAACTCAAGGACGTGTGTGTCTCTGGATGTCACCATCAATGACCCCTTTGTGGTGTCTCCTTCCTCCACACCTCCACTGCAGCTCCCTCCTTGGGACAGGCTGAGGTACAGCATCCGTTCTGCATCCCACTGTCCCCCTCCAAACCTTTCATTGGAAGCAAACACTTGAGATTTCTAATATTTCCAATTTATATGTGAAGGAGAGAAGGAGATGGGACTCGTTCCTGGTCCTACCTGCTGTGCTGAGTCTCTGTTGTGCATCAGCAGAAAGTCAGACTGTGAAGTTCCTGAAATGTGGATTTTTTTTTTTTTTCTTTTCTTGTGGCTGAATAATTGAGATGCTGCCAGACAAGAGGAGAGCTGCAGAAAATGAGAGTTTATCTTTAGCTCTGCAGTTCTCACTTTAGAAACTGGTGACCCCAATTCCAGCCCAAAGAGTGACTTCTTCCCTAATTAATAAATCCATTAATTAATTGTGTGCGTGATGCAACCCATTAGAGATGTACGTGCTGGCCTCCTGATCCAGTTTAGTGGGTTGTCTCTGTGGCCTTGGAAGGGGAGGAAAAAAAAAAAAGGGATCGTGACCAAGAGGTGCATAAGAGACAGGGATGGAAATATAATTTAATTTTTTGTGGGAGCAGAGGTATCAGCCCTATCCCCTCCTGGTGGGTTCCTCAGCTTGGAGGTGGCCATGGGGACAGCCAGCAGAGCACTTGGGGCTGCTGTGCTCACTGAAATGGGGGAGAGGCATTTCTTTGGGGTCTCTGCTCTGTGTTGTTGTCACCTCCCGCTGCCTTGCGGCTGGGAGCTTGGCAGGGCTTTTGTGCTGCAGGTGGAGCTGAATGTTAAAGCAGTTGGTGATCCGAATTATTATTTATGACCAGATTAAGCAAACAGTGCACTCCCAGGCTGTGAGTCCTTTAGGAGGTACTTGCTTAACTAGATAACCTCAGCGGAGCGTGCAGAGCTCGCTCTTCATCTCCCTCCATATGTTGGCACAGGAGCTGCTCCCTTCAGTTAATTTTTCTTGCTGTCTGCAGAGACTTCAAATAAAAATGCAGGCAGAATTGTTGTGTGCTCTGGTCCCATAGCTACTGCTTTCTCTGCTCAATGGAAAGTTAACTGTTGGCAAGAGAAGCATCATATTTAAATGCAGAAGGCTTTGCTTGCCTGTGGATTTGGGGGTGGAAGGGCCTGTGCGCTCCCCCCTTTTCCTATCCTGGTTTTGCTGGTTGGAGAAGAGCAGTGGGTTGGGTTCCTGGGGTGGCTGTGTCCCCTGGGGTGGTGGTGATGATGCTCCCCCCCTTCCCCAGGGTGCTGGTGCCATCCCGGTGCTGTACATCCCCAGCTGATGGAATTCCCACCTCTTGAATTTCAGGGAATTATCCCGGGAGCTGCTGATGCAACATAGCAAATTGCAAACACGGGGCCATTGTTTGCAGGGAGAGTGATGGCGAGCTGCAGCATCCTGCTCCTCAACAGCCTGCCCAAAAATGAAATTAATTTGGGGTTTAGAATCAATGATGTGTGTTTCCCCCCTGGCCAGACCTCAAGATAGTAACGACCCTGCAGCTTGCTCAATGAATTCATGGCACAGCACAGTTCCTGTTGGATTGGAAAAAGGCACATTAGAGACATTCATCTCCCTCCCACCTCTGAAAAAAAAAAACCAAACAAAAAACAAAACAACAACCAAACTGGGTGAAGTTTCTCAGAACATTTTGTACCATCTTGCTCCTATTACCGAAAGATGTAATTCCCCAACTTGGGAGATAATAAGCAGGTATTGACTTCTGCTGGGGTCATTATCAAGATTTATTCAGTCAATATGGCTCCTTGGGTCAATAAATCTTGAGGTTGATAAAAGAGGAATATATACTTGCAGACTTTATTAAAAAGTTTTCCCCGTTTCGTAACACTTTCTCACGCGGGTTGGTTAGGATCCATGACAGAGTTGCTTTTAATTAACTTTTTTTTTTTTTTTTTTTTGCGGCACACACTTTCCTGCAGCTTTTGGTGGGTCTTGTTGAGACAGCAAAACCTGGGAAGAATTCCCCCCCAGGATGGGTCTGGAGTGAAACAGCCACAGTTCTGGGTGGACATCTATCTTGGCACTTGCTTGCTGCCTTGAGTGGTGGCTTTGTGCCTCAGTTTCCTCACTCCTGGATCACAAGGGATGAAGAATTTTAGCAAACCAGAATCTTGGGGTAAAGTGCCCCAAAACAAGGCCTGGCAACACTGTGGTCCTTGTGCCTTGGGTCTGTGGGATTGTCCCCAGCTCAAGGGCTGCAGCACATGTTGCTGAGCAGAGGGGTCCAGCAGCATCCTCCCCTTCCCCCTTTCCCAACTTGGATTTGGGATGAGGGGGGCAAAACTGGTGCTCCCAGGCAGGAATTTCATTGGAAGGGCATCACTCTGTAACTGGTTGCTTCAACCTCATCAGTGTGTTCCATTTATTAATATGTATTAATGACATTAATTTTGGCCGTATCTGCCCAAGCTGCGTTCCAGTATTGTCACCAGTGATGGTTTTTGTCTGTGGGAAATTTTCCTTTTTCTGTTCAGCTTTTTCTTTAAGCTTTTTCTTTTTCCTTAAGCTCTTGCCTTTTCTTTAAGCTTGCTTTTTCTTTTCCCAATTTTTTGTTTGTAGGCAGTCCGAGCCGACGACTCCTCTTGAAACGATTTCAGTGATTTGGTTGCTGTGGGGTTTTTTTGTTTGTTTTTTTTGTTTGTTTTGTTTTTTTGTGTTTTTTTTTGTTTTGTTGTTGTTGTTGTTTTTTAATACGGCATTGCTGTGGTTTTTTTGGTGGTGTTTTTTTTGGTTTTGGATTTTTTTGTTTGTTTTTTGGGGGTGGTTTTTGTTGTTTTTTGGTTGGGGGTTTTTTTGACTACTTTGTTGTAGCACTTGATTTCCCCAAAGCTGCAATAGGACCCCGGAGCATTGATGGAGCCACAATTTAAGACGACACGGGGCTGTTTTAATATTAATTTTTCAGTGGGTGCGTGCTGGCCGGGGCTGCTGCCACAAAAAAAAAAAAAAAAGAAAAAAAATTACGAAAAAGCAAATAACCAAATTGAACCCCGGGTAAATATTCCACGGGTGGGAGCTGCGCTGTGTCCCAGCCGCTCCGAACGCGCCGCCGTTGCCTTTGGTAACGTTCCCTTGGTTTTGAACACCCCAGCCAGGATTTCGGGCATCCTTTTGTTTTTTTTCCGTGGGGATAACCAAGTGGGAAGTATTACCTGACGTTGGAAACGGGGTTTGTAATGTGTGGTGTAAGCAGAGCCGCTGCTCGGCGCCGGGGCTGCCGCGTTATTGCTCAGCCTGGTGCAGAGGACATCGCTGCTTTATTAATCCCAGTGACTGGGGGGGGATGGAGATTTGTGTGTGTGTGTGTGTGTGCTGGAGCTGCTGGGTTCAGCTGCAGCTCTTGGAGAGGTTGGCAAACATTGCTTCATCCCCAGGAGCTGGGTAATTATTAGCCTTCTTGGTCCCCCTGGTTTGTTGGCTGAGGTGGGAGCGGGGGAGTTGATGTGGGGTGGGGAGCTGTGTTGATAAAATCATAGAAACATAGAATCTGCTGGGTTGGAAGGGACCCCAGAGATATCAAGTCCAATCCTTGATCCACTCCCCCTGTGGTTCCCAGCCCATGGCACTGAGTGCCACATCCAGGCTCTTGTTAAATATCCCCAGGGATGGAGAATCCACTACTTCCCTGGGCAGCCCATTCCAATGGCTGATCACCCTCTTCATAAAGAAATTCTTCCTAATATCCAACCTAAACTTCCCCTGGCACAACTTGAGACCATGCTCTCTTGTCTTGCTGATAGTTGCCTGGGAAAAGAGCCCAACCCCCCCCTGGCTCCAGCCTCCTTTCAGGGAGTTGTAGAGAGTGATGAGGTCTCCCCTGAGCCTCCTCTTCTCCAGGCTGAACACCCCCAGCTCCCTCAGCCTCTCCTCATAGGGTCTGTGCTCAAGTCCCTTCACCCTTCCCAGTGATGCTCTGGTGGGATGTGGGGGGTGATGGGGAGGATGGTGCCCTGCAGGAGGAAGGCTCTTGGGACAAACATACCAACCCCCTCCCTCCCCCCCAAGACCAGTGGCTCACCACTTTTCCTGACAGAGCATCCTGCTAGGTCCCATGAGATTCCTTCAGCAGAATTTTTGGGCCCAAAGACAGGTTGAGAGAGTTGGGGGTGTTGAGGCTGGAGAAGAGAAGGCTGCAATGGGGAGACCTTAGAGCACCTTCCAGTGCCTGAAGGGGCTCCAGGAAAGCTGGGGAGGGACTTGGGACAAGGGCCTGGAGGGATGTGGTGAGAGAGAATGGCTTTAAACTAAAAGAGGAGAGATTTAGGTTAGACCTTTGGAAGAAATTGTTCCCTGTGAAGTTGCTGAGCCCCTGGCCCAGGTTGCCCAGAGAAGCTGTGGCTGCCCCATCCCTGGCAGTGTTGAATTCCAGGATGGATGGGGCTTGGAGCAACCTGAGCTGGTGGGAGGTGTCCCTGCCCAGGCACCTAGGGAACTAAATGATTTTAGAGGTCTCTTCCAGCCCAGACTCATTTGTGATTCTATGAATTCAGCACCCAAGCCACTGGGGGCTCCTCCACAGGTTCTCTCCTCCTAGGAGCATGTCCTGTGCTTTTTTTTTTTTCACCAGAGAGGGATGTCCTGTCTGTGCTGCTCTCTTCCCTTCCTCCAGCACTGCTGGTGGGACCCAGCCCATGGCCCAGCTCCAGGGCATCCAGGCCCAGCAGCTTTGCCCTCTCCCTTCTCACGCCGCAGAGGTAGCAGCATCTCCTGCCACTGCACTTTTCTTTCAAATAAAAGCAGCTAATTAACATTATTCTTTAATTATTGCCTTTATCAACGAGGGGTCTGGTTTATACCAGCAGGATAGTCGCTTTCCTTCCCACTACCCAAGCGAATGCTTCAGTTCCTGTTGCTTTTGAAATGAATTTGATGTCATCTGCCCATTGTCACTTAATGGGGACACTTGGGTAATGATTGCACGCTCCAGCCCTGTTAGCAGCACTGCGAGCGTGTAATTTAGCCCCTTAGGCAACAGTACTTTTGAAATCTCTGGATAGTTTTGAACTCTCTGTTCTTAATTAAATATGCAATTTTTCACGGTAACCAGGTTAATTCTTTTGTGTTGTGTTGTAATACTGTTAGGAATTTTCATAGTTCTTATTAAACATTATTCAGGCATTGTGAATTCCATAATTAAAAAAAATGAAAAGAACAAAGCTTGATTCACTTCTTTCTTTTCCCTGGTTAATTTATCAAATGAATTTTGCAAATTTTTCTTTTTCTCCCCAGACGGCGTGCCAAGTGTTTTAAAGGGGAAGGATTTAATTGCTCTGTAGGGATTGGTTGGTTATGAAGGATTTGGCTGTTTGATTAGTAAACCCTATTGGGAATGGTTTAATGCTCCATGATCTTAAAAATTGTCTGATTGTTAGGCTCTCCAAGGATGTTTTCTCTTTGCCTTATGTACGGCAACAGCTTTGCACAAGTGTGATTATTAGATAGGGAGGAGGGAGCAGAGGGTGATGGCCAGAGCTGGGTGAGCTTCCCTGCCCTGGCAGGGTGATGGTGATGATGGTGGCAAGAAAAACCAGTAACCCTACAGATGGTGGGAATGGATCACTGGCTGTGCCAGAACAGGGCTGCTCCTGTGCTCAGTTTCTCTTCCAAGACTCCTTCTTCAGTATCTACTCTGGTAATATAATGGAATTACACAGAAAATCTGATTTAGCAAGAGGTAAAACCCTGCTGAGTGCACCCTGGCTGAATCCCTCCTGTATCCCACTGGGCAGCAATCCCTGTGAAGATGCTGGGGGGTGCCCAGGAGGTCTTGCTGGGGCATCCACAGAGCCCTGGAACTGGGTGCTAGAAGGGATGTGGGGTGTTAACCCAGGTGTACCATGGCAGGGGGCTGTTAAAGTCCTGATCCAGGCGTGATGTGCATGATTAACCTACTGACTGGTTATTCAGAGCCTGGATGTATCCAGCCAGGAGCCTTTAACCAGGGATTTTTAAAAAAACAAAAACGGAAAAATAGCACAAAAGTGCTCTGCTGGTCCTTTTTGCTGGGGGGGATGGACCCTGTGCCTGGTTGCTGATGCTTTTTTATTTCTCCCCACCCCCATGTAAGAGGAGGGCTGTGTCCTGCCCTGACACCTTCAACTGATGTTTGGGTCCAAAATCGATGGAGATGATGTCAGCACGGTGACATCAGAGCCAGTCTGTGACTCCAGCCACCTCAACATGCAGGGAAGAGCTCTGCATTCCCAAATTCCCCCTGGAGAGGAGCCTGGCTGCCCTGCCAGCTGCTCTCTGGGTTGTTTTTAAAGCACTTTTGGCCTTAATATAGCCAAAAAAAAAAAAAAAAAAAAAAAAGTCAATATCTGGTGTTTCTAGCCATGCAGTGCCAGCTGAGGTCCCCCAGGTCCCCCTGAGGAGATGGACAGTGGTGGGCTCGTTATTAAATAACCAACAAGCACCCAGCAGGATTTTTCTGGGGGTGCAGGAGGGGTTTCACCTCCCAGCTAACACATGGAGCATCCCCAGGAGGTGCTGGGAAAGCCCAGCCCAGCTGGGATCGATTGCAGCCGGTCCAGGGGGGCTCCCTGGGGGGTTCCTTGGGCTTTAAGGTGAGGTCAGAGAGTCATTAAACTTGGAAATATATTATAATTTAAGAGAAGAGCTGTCATTATCTTGGAGCTTGGTTTATGTGGTGCCAATTTTATCCCGTTCTGGTTCAAGCCTTTTAAACTGGGTGGATCAACCAGCACCTCGGGTAGAATCGTAGAATGTGATGATGAATGAAAGTGGGGCTTAAAAATAATTAAAATAAATAAATAAAATCCCATTTGCTCTCCCAGTTTCTCTGTTTATCATCTGGCTGATGCAGCAATGCTGGGCTCTGGTTAAAGCAGGGATGCAAAACGTTTGCTGGATGAATTTTGTGACACAGGGCTTGAGAGAGCAGCCAGGCCTGTGGGGCTGCTCCCTGCGGTGCTGTGCTGAATGCAGAAAGTCATTTAAAAAACCAAAAGGAAAAAAAAAATAAAGGACTAGAGATTTGCAAGGCCGGCCAGATGCCAGTAATGTATTCCCAGGCATGACACAGAGTGGCAGAGTGTCATGAACCGTGTCCCCAGGGACCCCTGGGTCTGTGATATTGGCTTTAACCCCCACCAGCTCTGGTCAGGGTGTAAATTCATCAGGCTTACGGGTATTGCTCTTGGACTACTGAATAATTTACAGTTGCAGAGCCCAGCCAGGTTCAGGTCATTGGGGTTCATGGGTTAATAACAGGTTTGGTTTTTGTTGTCAGCAGCTGCCTTGATAACATATGAAAGAATCCTATTCTGTTGATTAGATTTTGAAATGGATCAATTTTTAATCAGCAGAACATCTGACTCACTCAATAAGAGGAGCGTGGTGGAGACAGGACGAGGGGCTCGTTATTTACAGGATTGTTTGTTTTTACTAATACGCAAATCCTCACCAGGGCTGGAGCCCGGCCCCTGCCTTCCCTCACCCTGGCTCCCCCAAAATAAATTGTGGGGATTATCTGCAGCCTCACATCAGGTATTTGATTCCTCTGCTGATTTGGTAGGAAATCCATGAGGCTGCTTAAAAGATCCAGGGGTGTGTGGGGGCTTCGATTCAGCTCTCTGGTGGCATCGATGGAAAAATATTTACTTACCCATCGCCAAATCTTGGATGCAAAAGCAACACAGGGATGCTTGGTTTGCCCCTTCCTGAGTTCTTCTCCCTGAGGACCACCAAGGAGCACTTTCATGATGAGCTTTTGGGGGCTGGGAGACCTGGGGACAGACCCCAGGGGGGTGTGGAGAGGTCCTGCTGTAAGCAGTGCTTCAGAGGGAATAACTTTGATTTTGTCATCAATACTAAGAGAGCTGGATCCCATTAGAAGTTAAATACTGGGTAGGGACCTGGGTAGATCCTTGTTTTTATAATCATATTTTAAATATTTCAGCCACAAAAATCATCCCTCAATGTATCTTGTTGCATCTTGATACATGCGTTTCCTTTTTATGCATTAAATACATTATTTTTTTCCTCAGTTGAATCCACTGGGTCAGATTTATGCTTGAAGCAAGTGTTAACCACTGAAACAGGACCCCCTGAAAACAAAACCGGATTTTTTTTTTAATAACAAAAAAGGTGAAAATCTTGTAAATAAATAACTTGGGGAGGAGTGTCAGAGGAGCAGGGATGACTCTGTGGTTGCTGGCTGGGCACTGGGGAGGGTTTGTTGCTGGCAGATATTGATACTGATAAGGACTCGGTTGGGATGGTAATTTGCATGGTTTTGCCCTGGCTGCTTTGGGATTTTACTTTAAAAACTTGTGCCTTCTGGCAGTCTCCTTAACCTAAATAAATATTTTCCCTCTTGCCACGGATCATTGAAGATTATGGCTGGGAGGGGTGCTTGCTCCTGGCAGGTTTTTTTCCTGTTTTGTTTTGGTTTTTTTTTTTTTCCCCTTCTAGAAAGAGTTGCCTCTTATTTAAAATTAAGTGGATTTATGAATTTCTATCTATAGTTTTTCTGCTGCTTTGATGAGATAGTGATTTAAGCACCAGGAGGAGCATGGGGATGAGCTGTGTCCTCCTGGGTGCCATACCAACACGAGCCACACCACCAGCTGTATATTGTCACCTGTGTCACCTCTTTGCTGACCTTTGGCCACAACCAGCCACTCTCCTAGGTCCCCTTTGGAGTTTTTCATCACCTGCTGCAATTCCAGCACCATAAGCCTGAGGGCTCATTTTATAACCTGGGAAGGCTGCAGGTAAGAGGTGTTTGCTGATTGCCCCAGCAGGAGCTGCTGGACTCTCGTGGCTGTCAGTGGGCATGGGTGATGTATCAGCTTCTGCTAAAAACATCAGCAAACATCAGGAGGTTAAATCTGCCTATTCCATCATCCCTGGTGGTTTTATTTTCAGGAGAGCAACGGGTGCCACAAGTTCACGACATTGAAATTGAGTTTATTTTGGTGATGGAGAATGGTGCTCCTCTGTTGAGCACCTGCTGGTTATTTTCTGAGATGAGTTGAAAGAAAAACCGTTCTGCAAAGAGTAGAGGGGAATTTGACCTGGTTTTTATTTAATAATGGGAGCTTAGGAAGCTTGGATGGAGACGGTGGGTCTTTAGCATCCGTTGTTGGGCAATGGGAGCTGCTCAGTTCTTGTGCTCCTCTGGTAACTTATTAACTTTCAGAATTGCCCTTGTGTTCAGCAACTGAGTAAATGAATCAGTGATGGGTCCCCTGGTGTTAGTGTCACTGTGCTGGACAGGATTGGCCCAGCAGGATGCTGGGGTTGGTTCTGCAGTATGGTGGGAACTGCATCCTGCACCTGGTGGGAGCAGACTGCATGGGTGAGGTTGGAGATGGTGCTTTTACTGCTCCATTTGGGGTTTCAGGGCATGTAAGGGGGTTGTTCATTTGGAGCTGGGGGTTCAGTTTGGGATCTGTGAATTTGTGCTCATGATGGTCCCCATGATGATGGGTACAAGCCCTTGTGTTGCTTGAAGGCTACACTGAGTAGAGTTCCCAGGACCAGGACATTGTCCTCTCCTTTTTCCTGCTGGATTTTTAATCTGTTCAACTAGTTATGAAGATCCAACAATTTGGGGCACCACAGGGTGTTTAGGTTTGTTAGGGCTAGCCATAGGGAACTCACAAATTGCCTTTTGGCAGCAGTTCTCTTCTTTTCACCCATCCCTCTCTCTCCTGTTGAAGAACTCCTTCCTACCAGGATGTGTGGCCTGAGCCTGGAAGGGTTCCTGTCTTTTGGTCTTTTTTTAGGCTAATAATTAAACATGAGCAGAGCCCAGTATATCTATTTAAAGAGCAGATGGAGCATCCTGACTGTTAACATTGTCTTGGCTCCAACAGTGCCAGAGTGTCCTGGATGTGCCCCCCAAGGACCAGGATATTGGGCAAGGCAGCAGCAGCCCCGTGGGATGCCAGCTCTGCCACTCAAAATGCCAAGGACATTGTTGGGTAGAGGTGAGCCCAGAGGCTTTTTCTGCCCTCCCTCCCCATCCTATAGCTGAATCTCAGGGAGCTGCTTCTGGGCCCTGATGGGTCTGAGTTTTGCCACCTGAATCGGCAAAATCTCCGCTGTGTTCTTGGCTCCTCCATCCCACCTCTGCCAGCAGCTTGTGAGCAATCTGTATTTTAAGATTATAACAGGCATAGGTCTTTTTTTTGCTGTGTGACAAATACTTTATAATGGGTAATCCCAGGCTGCTACTTTAAAAAGCTATAAAAGAAAATAGCACAAGCTCTGGCTGCAGAGCGTGCCCGGAGCCGCTCGCTCCCTCCTTCCCAACGCTGAGCGATGAGTTTGGGGCTGTGGAGCTGTCCCAGAGGGTCCAGACCAGCAAAATCCTCTTCTTGCCCCGTTTTGTCTCTCCCTAGCATTGAAAAGCTCCATTTTTATTTTTATTTTTTTCTTAAGCAGCTGCAATTGATAATTGAGCTCTGGATAGAGCAACCTTCGAGCTTTTTATTTCTCCAAGGCCAAACATCGATGTTGTGTGAAATGGGAGCTTTGAGGAGGCTTTGTATGGAACTTAGCTTCCTGAAAAATTTATTTACTGCGACTGTGATCTGCAGGAGCGGATTGATGTTTATCTATAGTAGTTCTTGCCAGAAAAATAAAATAAAATAAAATTAAAAAATGCATAACTGCACTTTCTTGGGAAGGCTTGAAAGGCCTTTTAAATAAGTGTCTAATAGTGGGCTCTCTGTAGCAAACAGCCAGTGTGATAGACAGTGTACAGTGTATTATTAACTATAACAGGCTTAATATTTTTCTCATGTTTTAGAGAATGCTTTATAGCCTTGTGGCCAAAGAATTCATGATCACCAGGTAGTTGAAGCTAAGCAAAATTATTCCTGCTGTTAGCACTGAGATCGATACCGCCGAGCTCCTGCATGGGTCCTGGCGTCAGCTGCTCCCAGATGGTCCTGGCTGTGGAGCTTGGGTTTAGGTGATGTGTGATCCCTGGAGAAGGATGTTCTGGGGGTAGTTTGTTATTAATTCTCTTCAGCAGTTGTCAGGTGAGAGCTGAGGAGTCTGGCATGGGAGTTGTGCACAGGTCCCAGCTTGGTGATGCAGGGTTTGGCCCTGCTGGGGTAGAGCTGGCTCACCTGCATCTTTCCTCTGCTGGATGGAGTGAAAACAACAAAGCAAAGCAGAACTTTTGGGGCCAGCAGCACTAGGTTGGATGTTAGGAAGAAATTCTTTCCTGGGAGGATGGTGAGATGCTGGAACAGGTTGCCCAAGAAGTTGTGCCTCTTCCTTGGCAGTGTCTCAGGCCAGGTTGGATGTGGTCTTGAGCAACCTGGGCTGGTGAGAGGTGTCCCTGCTCATGCAAAGGGGTTGGCACTGGGTGTTGTTTAAGGTCCCTTCCAACCCAAACCATTCTATTATTTGCCCCAAGATAAGGTCCATGTGAGCCTCCAACAACCATCTTTGCTTGTGATGGAGGGTGATCTGGGACGTGTGCTCTAGCACCCTGGTTTGCAGTAGTGTTTTTCTGCTTTGTTGGATGCTGGGAGCTCTGGCCAGGAGTCAGAGGATCGATAGATGGTTAAGGTGATAAGTGGCTTTGCTCAAAAACCAATTTTGCAAGGGGATCTTGCAAAGAGGTTGGCGGAGAGGTTCTGCATCTGTGCCCCACGTGGCTCTCCTCTGACCTGAATTAACCTGGGAGGCATCCCTGGTGTGGGTCACAGCCCCCCCTCTCCCACTTCTCTAAATCCATGGAGATCCCATGGACGGGTGAGCATGAGGAATAAGGTTTTGGGTTTTTTTCTTCCAGAGAGAGCTTTTGGGGAACATCAGGGAGGTGAATGTGCCTGAAGGCAATATAAAATTAAACAAGCAGGATTTGCTCAGCTGGTATCTTCTTGCCGGTCTCGGAGCCGGCGGCTCTGCCAGCATTACAGGGATGGTATTTACATAGGGATGAAGTGTTCCAGTATGGCTCCTCCAGTGTGGCTGGGGCTAAGCAGGCTTTTCTCTGAGCTCCACCACAGCAGGCTTCTGCTTCCAACTTTATTTTCCCTTGAACAAATATTTTTATTTGACCACCACTGAGAGGATCCCGTAGCGTGGTTAGGGTGTCCTTACTGCTGGGACAATGCTGTGCAGGGACATGGTGCTGCCTCCTGGCATCACACACAGATGTCCCTTGGTTTCCTGTTACTGTGTGACCCCTGACCATGTGTTGCTTGAAGAGATGGATCTGGGAGCAATGGGCAGAAATAGGGAGCAACAGATCTTCAGGGGGTTTCACTAAAGCTGTTTCAGCCACCAGCAGCTGCTACATGATGAAGCTGATGGCACCCAAGATCTTTCTAACTAAGTTTTGCAGCTAATCTTGGTCATTTCCAAGTGCAAAATCCCTCTGCACATGTGATGAGTCCACAGTGCAACTTGCTGCCTTCTCCTTTGCTGTATCCAAAGAGTCCCAGGTCCCAGTCTTCGCTGACTTGAGCCTGGTTTCATTGGTGACTGCCTGTCTCTGTGGAAGTCCTTGAGCCTTGCCTGCTTCCCAGGGCTGCATGGTTGGGGTGGTTTTGGTGGTGCCCCACAGAAGAAGTCAGTTTGAGCTGCAGTTCCTTGGACTGGTGATTTATTTTTAGGGTATTGTAATGTTCCTCTGGTTCATCACATCCCTAGTGCATCCTTACCTCCACTGCGAGGTGGTGAAGGTGTGGGCTTCCCCACCTATGCCTTATATTTTCCCTGGGCAGGCAGATGGGTTGTTTTTAGGTTTCTGTCATTTCTCAGGCTTTTTCCCACCTGCAAGGCCAGGAATATCCCCCAAACTCCTGCCTTCAAAGGCAGGGCCCTACAGCTGACAGCAGGATGAGCTGCCCCCTCCCCTTGGCCAGTGCTTCTTTTTTTTTTTTATTTTCTTGTTTTCCAATTTCTCTACTGGGATTTCCCCTTGGCTGGTGCTCTTGGAAGGAGGCTGGTGGGATGCTCATGCCTTGCTTCTGGGCTTTGCTTTCACACCATTATTTATGACTCCTCAGCTCCATTACGCATCCGCAGTTTGAATGCTGTGGCTGAACCTCTCTCATTGTTTTATTATTTTTTTTTAATCATACTGGGGAGGCTGTTTCTGGGTGTTGATTGATGGAAACATCTTATCTCCTCTAGTTGGAGTGTCGGTGCTTGCCGTGGTAATGAAATAGTTTGACACAAGTGTCAAACACTTTTTTTTTTTTCTGTCGATGCAAGCAGCAGAATCTTTGATCTAGGTACAAACTGGTTTCATTACAACAAACAGACCCCCCCTCCCCTTTTCGTCCAGGAAAAGAAGATGAGGGGTTTCAATCGGTGATAACTACCAGTTGTTCTTAAGGATTTTTATTTTTAAAATCAGAAAAAAATATAATAGTAGACTAGGTAAGCTATTATTTTGTGTTGTAAACTAGCCCTGGTGCTGTGGAGTGAAAGAAGGTGGGTGTCACACCAACAGGATGAGCAATAAACATCAGAGAATCCTTCTAAAGTAAAACAATGGGAATATTTGCTTTTGGGAGATGTTAATTTGTTTTTCCCAAGCAAGGAAATAGCATGTTCTGGAGAAAATGCATCTTGCTTTACATAAAAGTGTCAAAGAACCTGTAAAAGAACCACTCCCACTGTTGGAGCTCTTTTCAATCTCCCCTTCCCTGGTTTTCTCCCAGGCAAGTCCTGGCAGGAGGCTGGAGGGGAGGAATCCTGAACATTTCTATGATAGATGGAAATCGTGAGGTTACAGCAAATCCTGATGTTTCCAGGGAAGTTTTCTCTTCCATCCTGGACATGAGTGGCATCAGCCTTGGTGCTGCCTGAAGGCTTCTTCTTGCTTTGGGCATTTTGCTTTGAGCTGTTTTTTTAAGCTCTTTCACTTTGAACATTTTGGACTAGGTGATCATTGTAGGTGAAACTGAAAGTGGCCCATCTCCTGGCCCATCTCCTGGGCCACCATGATGCCCAGCTCTGGTGGCCCCAGCATTGGGTTTCTTCCCATGCCCTGGTCTGTCCTTGGATGTTGTCTCCCCTGAGATGTCTCTACCTAGAGCCATGGGATGAGGAAGCATGAAGATGGTCACACATGGGCAGAAGAACTCAATTTAGTGTCTCCTTAATTAGCACAGCAACTTCTCCTCATCCCTGTTTGCTCAATGTTGGGGCTGGAGTGCAGGGAAATCCTCCCAGGGAGAGGCTGTGTTTGGAAATGACAGGGGATTTGGGGCTTAATTTTAGCCAGAACATGTGGCTCATTTTTGGACACTTCTTGAGTCATGCAGTGGCTTTGTTGTAGTTGAGAAAAGGAAAAAAAAAAAAAAAATCCCCCCAAACTGGAAAGGCAATGTGGTTCAGATGGTATCACTCCACAGAGGGAGTCATGGAACTGAAGGCAGGGTTTTGTGAGCTGCCCTCTCTGCATGGCAGCTGGGAGAGCCTGTGTTGAAGATTAAAACTCACATTTCATTTTTATACACTGTGCTTAATCCAATAATGATCCCGTGTTAGGAACGGCAATAATATCTTTCAGCATAGTTAATCAGAAGAGACTTAATGCTGTCACTGTTTATTAACCTCTGTTGAAAAGCAAGAAGTTTTCCTGCTAATCTGTGATGGTTGCTCTTGTCAGGCTCTATCAAGTGCAAACCAGACTTGGCGTTGGGGACAGCAGGAAGGATGCTGCCACCTTCCCCACCCCCCATCTGCTGCATCCCACCCTGGGCAGGTCCTGCAGGGTGCAGTGGGGTGGTTTGGGTGTTGGTGGCCAGGCTGGCTGCTCCCTTCTCTCCCATCCCCATCCCTGATGCTCTCAGTTGGGTGACAGCCTCATCTGCTCCTCCAGCAGTGTGGACCTTACAGCTTTACCCCTCTTGGGGTTGCTTTCTGGCTGCTTGGACCACGTGCCTGTGTTTGTGCTGGGGGAAGGGGGCTTCACTGGGGGGAGACAAAGGGATATTCCAGATTGCATCACCAGCAGGTCAGGGGAGGTGATTCTCTCCCTCTACTCTGCTTGGGTGATACCCTCTGCAGTGCTTCGTCCAGTTCTGGGGTCCCCAACACCAGAAGGTTATGGAGCTGTTGGAGTGAGTCCAGAGAAGTCCACAAAGATGGTCAGAGGGCTGTGGGAGCTCTGCTCTGGAGCCAGGCTGAGAGAACTGGAGGGATTTAGTCTGGAGAAGAGAAGGCTGCAATGGGGAGACCTTAGAGCATCTTCCAGTGCATGAAGGGGCTCCAGAAAAGCTGGGAAGGGCCTGGAGGGGTGGGATGAGGGGGAATGGCTTTAAACTGTGAAAAAGGAGGAGATGTAGATGAGAAGAAATTCTTGGGTGTGAGGATGGTGAGCTCCTGGCCCAGGTTGCCCAGAGAAGCTGTGGCTGCCCCATCCCTGGCAGTGTTGAATTCCAGGTTGGATGGAGCTTGGAGCAACCTGGGCTGGTGGGAGGTGTCCCTGCCTACGGCAGTGGGGTTGGAATGAAATGGCCTTTAAGGTCCTTTCCAACTCAAACCAGTCTGGGATTTGGTGATGCTGGACCTGGCAGAGGCAGGCAGGAGGCAGGGGCAGTGCTGCCCTGGAACATCTCACATCAGCATTTCCCAGGCAGGTGCCTCACGTGGCTTTGCTGCAGTGTGGGCTTTGGGTTTGTTGGGTAATTTTTATTTTTTTTATTATTATTATTATTTTTTTGAAGCTCCGTGGTGATAAAAGGTCAGTGCATGAAGGAATTTCAGCCTTCGGTGTTCTCCCGTTTGTCTCCTGGTGCAGGGAGGCCGGTGCTGGAATTGGCTGTAGGAACACCTGGAATTAATGAGCCAGCTTGGTGCCGTGCAGAAATCGATGCTTCCCGCATTAATTGTGCTGTGTTCGAGCTTCAGCTTTTTATTCTGAGTTATGTAGTTACAGGGAGAGATGTCTCTCTTCAACACAGCCCTTCATCCCATGGGAAAAGGGTCTTTCTCCCCACACCCGCCCTGACTGGGGGTGGCACATCCTGCAGCCCTTCCAGACATGGGATGGGGGTGCCCAGTGCTGACTGGAACAGGAAAAACCAAAAAACCACCATAAAAATAAACCCCCAGCCTTGCTGCCTTCCCCTGTAATCAGCCAAACAAAGAGACCACATGGGTGTACATCCCAGGGTGAAAAAGCTGCTGGTTTGTGATGGGAGATGCACAGGCAGGAGCAGGGAGGTCCCTCCAGGAAGCTGGGGTCTCCTTGCAGCAGCTTTTGTACTTATTTGCAAGTGGTGTCGCATTTATTTGCAATTTCTTGTTGCATATATTTACAATTTAATTGTCACTTCTGTGGTAGGTTGGAGAGCAAAAGGCCCCCTGGGCTTCAGGAGCTGTTTTGGAGGAGCAAACATTGCTGTTATTGCTTATTTTTAGGGTGGACAAGGCATGGAGCACGATTCTGATCCCAGTTTGGGCACTCAAACAGGTGCAGTTGTTTTATGTACAAAGAATCCCATTTTACTAATGTTGTTAAATCCTAAACATGGTATTTATATTTTTAGCAAATTGTTCTTTATGGTATCGATTTACATGTAACGTAGCCCTTGCATGAATAACTACCATAGAGCTGGAAGAATTTATCATCCAAAATAGCTGCAAACTCAGGCAAATCTTGTGTTTGTTAGACACAATTAAGGAGCCTAAACTGCAAGGCAGAGAGGAAAATGTAAACTGTTTGGTTTGGGTTTTGTTTTTTTGTTTTTGGGGTTTTTTTTTGTGACCATTTTGGAGTTTCTGCCATTGATCTGTGGTAAGAGGTAAGGGTTAAGGTAATCTGGTGAAATGAAAAAGTAGGGAATAAATTAAAATAAATGGAATCTTTGATCTGGCCTGTCAATACTGGGGATGGTGTCTGCCTCTGCCTTCCCTGCCTGACTGGAGGAATTAACTTTTGAACCCTGGCTCCAGGCTTTTTCATCCTGACTTCCATCCTTGGTACTGATGGGCAGCAGGGATGGGAGCTGATTTGTTATCCCATTGATACTGAGCCCAGCAGAGCTGGGATTTCTGCACCCAGGGCTTAAAAAAAGTGTTTCAGTCTTGTTTGGTGTTTGTGAAAGTGATCATATTAGAAAAAAAAAAATAATTAAAAATTAAATCCAACTCCTGAGCCCTGGCTGGTGCTATGTGCCAGATGTGGAAGGTTGGAGTTTGGAGAGCTGGAGGGTTTCTTGTTCTAAATGTAGCCATTTAAAAGAAGATTATGGACTATCCACTTGGGACTTTTAAAAAGGCTTTCACAATAACTCTTGAAAGCTTGATGCCTTTAATCCTGAACTTTAATTTAAAATAAAGAAATCTTTTCAACTTGTCACTTTCCCCTCCTCCATCCTACTGTTCCACGTTTTTTCCAACTTGCTTACGGAGCAAAGATGTGCTAAAGCTCTTTTAATTTCTTAGTGAGATATTTATTTTTAAATAGAAAGAAAATCAAGTCAACACTTGAGAGTATACACAGCAGTTTACCATGAGAGAAGGAATTAATCAGTCTATAGAAAGCTGAGAATGTACAAAGAGGGAAGAAAAAAAACCCCCCGACTGATCAAACACGAGGCTCTTCTCTGAGATGTGAAGATAAAAGCCTTTTCCTTCACGAGCTTTTCCACCATTGGCAGCCAGTGGGGTCAAGATTATTATTTAATTTTTGTTGTTGTTGTTGTTATGGAAAGCTCAAGATAATTAATGCTGTTGAAAGAGGCCGGTTGGGTTGGCGTCTGGCAGGCTGGCCCCTGTGTCTGGCATCTTCTGAAACAGCAATGAGCTTGGGGAGGGGGGGGAGGTTGTTGGGGAAGGGAAAGTTTCTCACTGAGGGATCTGCCAATTTAAGTGAGCAATAAATAATATTGAGAGATAAAAAGAGCATTTAAAAAGGGAGGTGGTGCTGCCCTGGCTGGGGGAGCCTCTGTTCCCTGACTCGAGCACTCGTCCAGGTTGCTATGAGGAGTGTGTTGGGTTGGGATCCAACAGCATCTGTCTGGGGTTGTTCCTCTGGATGCTTGTGCAGGGACTTTAGGGAAGGGCTTGGTGTGATGGGATGAGGGGGAATGGCTTTGAACTGGAAGGTGGGAGATTGAGATGAGTTATTAGGAAGAAATTCTTCATTATGAGGGTGCTGAGCTCCTGATCCAGGTTGCCCTGAGAAGCTGTGGCTGCCCCATCCCTGGCAGTGTTGAATTCCAGGATGGATGGGGCTTGGAGAAATGTGGGCTGGTGGGAGGTGTCCCTACCCATGGCAGGGGGTTGGAATGAAATGGTCTTTAAGGTCACTTCCAACCCAAACCAGTCTGGGATTCTATGATTCTATGAAATACCTACAAACCTCCTTGTGGATACTGGGAATTATCAGCCCAGCCACTTGCTGCATGCTTGATCTCTCTCTTCTCCAAAAGCTCGTTTGGATGTGTCCTATTACAGCATTTGTGTTAAATCTGCCTTTGCTAATAATCAATAGATGTATGGTCACCCAGGCTGTTTATGTATCTCTTCTATCAAAGCCCTGACAACCCAAGATCAAGATGCAAGCAGGGCAGGCTCGTCCATCGAGCGCTGTTTAAAAAGCAGGATGAATTAATTACTGCCATTAATGACTGGGGAGAGGCTTGAGGAAGCTGCAGCTGATGGTTTGAAGGCTTTTCATGCATGAGCCAAAGCAAGTAGGTGGTATCTTAGGGTGCTTTGTCACTGATGTTGCAGCTCACAGTTGGGATCTTGTGGTCTTTTGGTCCCCAGATGACCAAAATTTGAGATCTGGTGGGGAATGGAGCTGGGGGAAAAGGAACAAGGAACATCCTAGGAACAAGGGCATTTAGATAGATCTTTTCCCCCCCATACCTTGTCTCTTTCATCAGCAAACCTCCCTGGGGACATTAGGGGACCAACACCTAATGTTTGGTCCCCCAGTGGGTGATGGTCCCCAAACATCCCACCAGGGCTGCATCCACATCCTTACAGCAGAGCTGTCACATCTGGCTTTGCCCCACCCAGCTGCTTTTTAAAAATTAGATTAATTAATGATTAATTGTTTTGAGGGTCTTTCTGTCTTTCCCCAGCACCCTTTCAAGGAGAGGAGATGACACAACTGACTCTCCCACAGCCTTTTCCAGTTATTTAGTATGCAGCCTTACCAGGATTGTTCTCAGACAGGGCTTGTCAGCTGTAAAAGACAATTGCAAACTTTATTAGTTGACAGAAGGGGTTAGGTTTTGGTTGGGTTTGGGGGTTTTTTTCCGTTTCTTTCCCCTTCTGAAAATATTAAAAAGTCATTTTAGTTTGGAAACCTAATTTTAATTGAGTTAGGTTTTAATTTCATTTAGTTTTTAAATTCATTTTCCAGCAGAACTCAATTTTTCAAGTGTAATTTGATGCCGTCAGTCGCCATAATGTTTAATGTCCTACCTATAAATTGTGGGGATGGCTTTGAGATGATTTACAGGATCTGGGGGGGAGGCTAAAGCTGTCTCCTGGCCTCACACTTGGGAGGGACTGGAGACAAAATATTTTTATTGTGACAGCCGCAGAGGCTGGTGCTGTTACCTATGGAAAAATGGGGGGAAAAAACACCCTTAAGTTTCCTTCTGGTTCAGTGCTGGGTGGGGATGGATGGAAAAGAGAGATGGGATTTGTTCTGGGTGAGAATGCTCTGGGGATATTTCATGTATTGTCCTCTGCTTGGTTGTGTTGGGATGAGGTGGGACCCAAACAGAGGTAAAAGGGGGTTTGGGTCAATGACATTATCCCCCAAACCCATCTGCTTTCCAAAAAGTGAGCTTTCTGGGCATGGGCTGCTCAGGGGTGTGAATTTGGGGCAGAGTCTTAGAAAAATGCAATGTGGTTGTGTGAAATCCCCTTGCCATGTCCTCCAGCCAAGTGTCACATCTAATGAGGGGTTAGAGAAGTCTTCAGACCATGTATTGAACGTTGGAAATGGGGATAAGATGATCCTGGCAATGGCTTAATTGAGGCTGTCTGTGCACATAGTTGGGTTGGGGCCAAATTGATTTGGCAGAGGAGGAGAAACCCCTCAGTGCTTTGGAGAGCAGGGCCAGGGAGAAAGTTTGATGTTCCTCTTGGTTTTGGCCACTGAGCAGTGGCTGTTGGCTCCTTTTGGTATCTGGGGATTCCCAGCCCCTGGGAATTCTTGCCTGGTGGAATATTTTGGAGGGAAGAAACTCCCCTGCTGTGCATCCATGGAAGGGAGCATCTAAGGGCATCTCCCAGCATGGGGGTTTGGCAGTGGCTGTGCCATCCCAGGTTGTCACCAAGTCCTCAGTGGAGGGGAGGGGGTGTGTGTGTGTGTAAGCACAGACCTTGTATTAGACACTGGAGAATCCACATGGGAGCCTGGGCTGTGCCACCATCCTCCACAGCTTCTCCTGGTGAACCCAAACTGACTTTGGGCTCCTGCTGGAGAACCCACATGGAAGCTGTTTCCCATAGCCTGGGCTGTGCCACCATCCCTCCCCGTGCCACCGTCCCTCCTGTGTCACCATCCCCCCCATGCCACCATCCTCCACAGCTTCTCCTGATGTCCCCACACTGAATTTGGGCTCCTGCTGGAGAACCCACGTGGAAGCTGTTTCCCATAGCCTGGGCTGTGCCACCATCCCCCCTTGTGCCACCATCCCCCCTTGTGCCACCATCCCCCCTTGTGCCACCATCCCCCCTTGTGCCACCATCCCCCCCCGTGCCACCATCCCCCCCCGTGCCACCATCCCCCCCCGTGCCACCATCCCTCCCGTGCCACCATCCCCCCCGTGCCACCTTCCCCCCCATGCCACCATCCTCCACGGCTTCTCCTGGTGTCCCCACACTGACTTTGGGCTCCTGCACAGTCCCAGTGTTGCTCAGAGGGTTCTCACCCTGTAAACCCCCCCCCCCCCAAGCTCCAATCCCAAGGCTGCTGTGGTGGCGCCGAAGGTGAAATCCCAGCGCCCCGCCGGGGTGTCCGTCTCTCCCGGCGTCCCCTGGGTTGTCATGGTTACTGACACATGGGACCCCAGAGACCCGGCTGGGAATTAATGGCAGCCTGGGATAAAGGATTCCTGTCTGGGCCGAGTTGATGGATTACATTGATGTGCCATTTGTCATCACGTAATTGTTCTGGCAAATGTAATACCCACCAGTATAAACATTGTGCTGCTTTGCTAATAAAACTGAAAATAGGAAGAGAAAGGATGATGCAGTGTTATGGGTGGTTAAAGAGACACCACCTCCCTGCTGGCACCAGGGGCTTTGCCTGGAAACCCACCCCATCCTGTCCTCTCCAACCATGAAAAATTGGCACAACCACCGGAGAGATCCTCAGGGGGTGGCTGGGAGCTGGGGTGGCTCCTGGCATTGCGTTGGCCATCACTGTGTTGGATTTGCCTTTGGGGGGATTTGTGACAGGGTGGGTGGCTGTCCCCGAGTGCTGACCCTCCCCTTGTTTTGGGGGGCACTGGGGTCTCTCCTGCCCCACGAGGAGCAGCTGTTGCCTGAGAATTTTCTGGTAGTTTTGCTTTTTCACTCCTCAGCCCGTGGATTAGGAGCCCAGTGGAGATTTCAGCTGGGGTGGAACTGCTCATCCTCCTGTGAGGAGGTGATGGAGTTGAGAACACTGCTGGATGTGTTCCCATGTGGCCTGCCCAGGGTGATCCTGCTTTGGCAGGGGTGTTGGATTAGATGGTTTCTAGAGGTGCCTTCCAACCCCTCACATTTTATGATGAAGAAGGGTTGGAGGTCTCCAGCCCTCATCAGTCCTCACTGGAGGCACCTCTCATGACCATGGAGTGATCTAGGGCACCATGTGTCAAGCCACAGCTTGGCTGAGCATTGGATTGTTATCCTGTGCCTGTGTTTTGGGAAACCAATGGGACCATCTGTGTCTTCTCCCATGTTGCTGTCTCAAAAATTTACAAGGATGAGGATGGAGAAGAAGAACCACCCTTCTCACTGCAGCCTCCTAAATCCTGGTGTGGTTCAAAATTCAAAGGCATTGTGGTTTACACCATCACATCTCCAAATGTTTTTAAAGTTTCTGGTTGACCTGATTTGTAGGAAAGAGGAAAAAAAAAAAAAGATAAACACTCTTTCTGTGTTTGCAGTCATATGTAATTTTTATCTCTTGACCTTTAAACGTAAGCAGCAGTAAAATGAAGAACTATGGCAGTCATTTAACACCCTGCCTGTACTAACTGGTTTCTGCCTGTGAGCCGTGGTTTTAAATTGGCTAATGCAGAATACTTGCAGAGCTAATAATAATTCAGATTACTCCTGTCAGCTATTCCGGTTTCATGGGTAATTTAGTAGTTGAATAAATTTTTTAAAAAAATTCATTCGTTCCCATGCACTGTTATGAATCAGTAGATGGTTTACCATTGGCAGCAGTAACTGTAAGAAGATTTAAATTGCTACTGAAAAGGATTTGAGTGAAGGTAATGTTTTATAATGTTCTAAGCCATATGCACTACTTTCAGGCCTCATCAGTTTTACATTGATTCCTAGTGAAGTGTTTAATTGCATCATGAATGCAATATAATTCAGTTCTTTTTGCTAATATGGTATATATCTCAAAGTGATATACAGCACTGACAGGGAGGACTCAGGATTTTCTTAGGGTTTGAAAATATGGGTCTGTGGGTGTGTTTCATGCACAGGGAGCAGCTGTGCCTGGCCCAGAGCTCTTGGCTTGGAGGATCCTCTGGGTTGGGGGCTTGGTGCTGAGAGCTGCTGGCTCACCTGGGGCATTGGCACAGGCTTCAGCAGGTAGGGGATCTGTGTGTGTGTAAATATAGGGTTAAAAAATATAAAAATAGATATAAAATTGGCTGACCTTACACTGCGACTGCTCTGATCTTCACTGATGCTCTATGGGCAGCTTTGCTCCAGCCCTGGTGTAGTTTTGGTCCTTCCCATCACAGTTTTGGTCCTTCCCATCACAGTTTTTGTCCTTCCCCTTGCTGCTCCCCCCATGGTGGGTGCTGGCACCTCATCTGGAGGCTCAGGCACGGTGCTATCAGAGCCTTGGAAACAGAGGGTTAAAAGAAATGAGATTTTGTGTTAACTGAAAGACAATTTACTGGAGCCTGCAGAAGAGCTCAGCAGTGCTGCAGCAGAGCCCTGGTCACTCCATGCTCATCCGGAGGGAAAGGCCATTCCTGTCCTGTTGTGTGGGATCAGCCCTGGGCCTCTTCCCACTTTCCCCAATCCCTGTGTGCCTTGTGGGACAGGGACCTTGCCCATCCCTCTTGCTGCTTGTGCTCACTGCAGCTCCATCAGCTGCTTATGGATCAGTGCCGGGCTCTGTGGGTGCCCTGCAGAGCATCTTGATGGGGAAACTGAGGCAGGCTTGATACAGGTTGAGGTGTTCCTGCAGAGGAGCATCCCCCCGCCTTCCTGCTGCAACCCCAAGCTGTCTGCTTGGCTTTTCATTCCTAAATCTCCATGGCTTTGGGAGGAGTGGAGCATCTTTTGTCTTTGGGAATCTTTTATTTTAGACAAAAAAGTTCCACTTTCAGCATGCGGCACAGTTTTGGTCTTGGTTCTCATCTTGCCATGTGGTAAAGGGAGAAATCCTGCTCTCAGTGGGGCTGGGGAAGGCTGAAGAGAGCAGGATGAGTCCCCACATTCGTGGTGTTCCCTCTGGAAGCTCCTCCTGGGTGCTGGTGGGGCCGGGCTGTGTGCTGGCAGTAGAGCCTAATGGGATATCAAAGTCACTAACACGATTATGCTTCTCTATCATATTAGGGAAAATGAATACTAATTCAATACAAACTACTAATTCAGTAGAACAGAAAATTGCTGAGAGAACTGCTGAGCATGCTGGAGCTGGGCATGGCTGGCAGGAGATCTGCTGGCTGCCCATGGCCCTGCTGGGCCTGGTGACACAGCTGATGCCAAGGTATTGGGTTGGATCTGCGGGAGAACGGGAGCAGAAAAGGTGGAAAATGGCTCTGGGTGCTGGAGAAGTGGAAGAAAACCAGTGTGAGAGGGTGAGCATCCCTGCTGGCAATGTCTGCCCTGGATGCAGGAGCTGCCTGGTGGAGCCAGGAGTTTTAAGAGGTTTGTTTTTCCTAGCTCACCCATCTTGTCTCACTTTAAGGTGTTTGTTTTTTCCAAATGCACCCATCAGACCTCACTGCTGGGTTTGCACTGAGCTTGAGCTCCCCGAGGACCAGGAAACCATCCCTGGCCCAGGGACCATGACACCGGCTGGCACCTCCTGTGGTCCAGCTTTCCTCCTCAGCATAAGCTCTGGATTTCTTCCTCCTCGTGGCACTTCTGTTGTGGATGTTTTCCCCTTGGCATCTCGGATGTGGTCCTTGTGGCAGTTGCTACCACAAAGTGGCTGCTCCTCAGGATGGTCCCTGGCACTGTGGCTGCTCCCACAGCACCACGGGGGTGAGAGGCACCTGCTAGTGCCAAAAACTACCTGCCAAACTCATGGGGTTTCTTTCTCAAATCATTATTGCTTGTCCAAGTTGTCAGGACATGGTGACAGCATCCCTCAGCATCCATCCATTGGCATGGCCAGGGAGCTGGTCCTAGTGAGCTGGTTGCACTTTGAGGAGAAGCCAAATTTCATTAATGTACCTCTTGAATAAGGAATTTGCATTGCAATTTCATACATTTACTGCAGGTCATTGGCAGAGCAGGGTCCTCTGTGCCTGACACAGCATAGTCCCATCCCATGCTTCCAGCTTTGGATGCACCAAATGTGGCTTGTTTTGGAAACACCAGGAATTTACCAGGTTCAAAGAGAACCCTAACTGGGACACACGCTGTTTCTGTACTCACATGGTAGGAGAGTCTTATTGTATTAGCAATTTTCCATCAGCTCATGTCATATTAGTATTGTATTGTATTAGTATTTGTTTTCACTAATGTGATGTGAAAGTTGCTAATATGATAAGACTCCTGCATTGTATTAGTGAAAACAAATATTAATATGATAGGATGGAAAATAGCTAATAAGAAACTAAGTTGCTAATCTGACGTGATGGATCTCCTAAAGGAATTGGTTGTAGCTTTTCAGTACTTTTCCAGAACCACCTTGAACCTTCTCAGGGAGGGAACGAGAAGGTAACAGCACTGATGTGTGGTGTCAGTGAGTTTTAAAGGGATGAATCTGCAGCTCTTTGGGGATTAGATCCAGGGTTTTGTTAGGTAGGGGGACAAAAACCCCCACCTGTTTGTGGAAAAGCCCATGATGCTGGTGCTTCTGTGCCAGGAGCCCTTCTGAAGGGTCCTGAGGAAACTGGCACCTGGAAAACTGGAGCAAATCTGAATTTAGGGGAAGTGGAGCCATTTCTTCAGTTGGCTGGAGGTGACCTCAAGCTGCGGTTACAACACAATCCAACTATGTGGAGACGTAACCAACAGCTTCCTAATTTTATTTTATTTTTTTTCCTAGCCAGTGGAGCAAAAATATCAATTTCTGACATGGCGAGCTAGGGTAGGTGAACCAGAGCTAAATAAAAATAAACATTAAACAATTATTGGAATTTAGATTTATTTTAAAAATCAGCAGGGTTGAGAGAACAAGCCACCTATTAGCAGGGAGAGAAAAAAAAAAAAAAAAAAGAAAAAGAAAAAAAGAGAAAAAAAGCAAAAAAAGCTATTGGGCTTTTTAACAACCTGCTGTTTCTTGGCGGAGGCTGGGATTTGGGCTGTGCATGGTGGCAGCCCTGGATGTTATTGATTAAAGATGATGTAGCAGCAGCACAATTATATCACAGTTTGTGCTCGCCGCGGTGGTACCATTGGCTTCTCATTTGTCTGCTGGAGGTTTGGTTTGTTTGCCTTGCCCTGCCCGGGTGTCACTCACTTCTCCAATGGGTCAGGTCCCTCAGCACCAGATGGGGAATGCTCGGGGTGGCTGGGGATTTGGCTTGGCAGCAAAGAGATTTTTAATTGCTTCTCGCCCCTTGTTGTTTTATTTGTGTTGCTTAGAATCATAGAACGGTTTGGGTTGGAAGGGACCTTAGAGATCATCAAGATCCAACCTTTTTGTGGGCAGGGACACATCCCACCAGACCAGGTGGCTTCATCCAACCTGACCTTCAACACTTCCAGGGATGGGGCATCAACAACCTCCCTGGGCAGCCTATTCCAGTGTCTTGCTACCCTCAGGGTGAAGACTTTTTTCCTAATATCTCACCTAAATCTACCCTCTCTCCGTTTAAAACCATTATCCCTTGTCCTGTCACTGTCTTCTCTGGTGAAAAGCCCCATCCCAGCTTTCCTGTAGGCCCCCTTGATGCACTGGAAGGAATGAGAATTCCAGATTCTGCACGAGCTTCACTGCAAATAGTAAGGGAATACTGGGGTTTGGGAGGCATGGAGCTGCCTGGGGTGGCATCACCCTATGCCAGAGGTGGTTCCCTGAGGTTGGGATGGATCCATTGAGCGTGCTGATGATGCTTGGGAAGTTGTAGCAGGCGAAATCACAGGGAAAGGTGTTTTTTAAAGCATTTCCAGAAAATTCTGTGCAGGTATTGAGGCCAATGTGGAGCTGGGCGACGTGCAGGAGCGAGCAGATAGCTTGCGGGGAGTGTGCATCTTGGAATCAGTCTATAATGCAATCAATTCTGTATATCCCTAGTGAAACAGCAACATTTATTTAACGTCTTTTATAGAGCAGCTGAGTTTTATCACAAATCACATTCCATTTCTATTCATCGGGGACCCCTTGAAGGCTAAAACGCACTTAGTTTCCTCCGAGGAAGTTTACCAATTCTTCAATAAAGCCCCATTTGCCTCTGTATGTAAAATTGACACGTTTATTGAATATTAAACATTTGCTGGTTGCTTGGGCGCTTCTTTCGACTTTATCTGCTGCCCTTAAAAGTCATTAAGGGATGGATATATCAAAGTTGCAATCAAGACCTGTTTATGGTTGGGAAGGGGATGCTGAAATCCACCAGAAGGGCTGGTTTAGGCTGGTGGTGGCTCCGTCCTTGGAGCAGCCCCTTTCCTCTGCCATCTCTTGGCAATAACTATTTGGCAGGGTTTTTTCTTGGATTATTATAAAGGATTTTCCATGCATAAAAGCTGTTCTGTGCTGGGTGCTGGTCAGGGTTATTGTGCTTTTCTAACCTGGAGTCAGTGGAGCTAATTAGGAGGCCCAATAAAACAAGTTTTGCTTTTATCACTGTTACTAAGTGCTGTTGTAAATCAATTAAAATGTATTCTAGTAATTCTGTTTTTCCTCGGTGACTCTGTTTAAAGAAATATTGAGCCATTAACAATATTTTGGTTATGTTTGTGGGTGGGTACCTTTATGGGATAATATCAAACCTTTGCTGTTGAGGTTGGTGATGAGTGCCATGCCCTGCGTTCTTCCCACACTCTTGTGAGTTTCTACTTGTTTATTTGGAGAAAGGAGCAAGGGGTTTTTTTGAAGGTAATAAGGAGGGAATTTTCTTTTCTTTGAAACGTGGATATTCATGCCAATGGTTGTCCTGGTTTATTAATTGCTGAAGAGGTAGCTGTGTCCTTCAGGCGTGTTCCCAGAGGTGTTTTTTGGGGAGTATTAAATTAAGAGGATGTGAGAGCCATGTGTGACTGTGCCCGACGCTCCAGCAGTAATAGGACCTTTAGGTCCATTCTCTGAAGATATCAGAGCCTTTGTGCAGTGGGAAATACCTCAGCAGCCAGAGAAAAGGTGCCAAAAGTAAAAAATTAGGGATCTACAGCCTTTCTGCGAGCCATTGTGTAGATCTCCAGCCTTCCTCCCTCTTCTCCTCTTGAATTCCCATTATTTTAAGGAGAATTTACAGACTTGAGCCAGCTTGTCTTACTGTATGGATAGTTTCTCCCACTCTACCAGCTAATTGAGGATACCAGGTTGGATGGGGCTTGGAGCAACCTGATCTGTGGGAGGTGTCCCTCCCCATGGCAGGGGTTTGGAACTAGAAGATCTTTAAGGTCTCTTGCAACCTGAACCAGTGTGGGATTCTAAGAAATTCTCCCAAGTGGAAGAGCAAATGGGTGTGCCAGGGAGCCAGCCCATCTTTCTGCAATAGAAGCAAATTTTTGGGTTGCTTGTCTGTATTAATTCGTAAGAGAAGGTGCCGTAATAAATGGCACCTACCAGAGCTCCAGCAAACACAGCTCATCGTGAGTGCAGAATAAAAATAAGACATGGCTGGGGGGAGATTCTGCTGCCCACATGACCCTCATCCCCAGCAAGAAATCCCCAAAAGCAGCTCTGGGCACAAATAACCTTTGCAGTGCACCGGGAGGCTTCTCTTTATGGGTGAGGGAAAGTGCTTAAAATGCTTAGAGGGAATAAACAGCTTTTAATGAAGTTACATTGCCACATAATGGGTATCATAAAATTGCCTTCATAGTACAGGGTCCCAGGATGGCTTTTATTATCGACTGAGCAGGAATCCTGTCTGTAAAGCTCCAGCAGCTGCAGAGAGGAGAATGCAAAGTCTTCTTAAATTACCTGATTGAAATAACCGACAAATATTCTGCTTTGCTGCTTTGTTGAAGGCAAAAGCTGCCTTTGGGGTGGTCTGTCAGACCTGGTTTGCAGCTTCTGAAGAACACAGGAGTTTCATTGCAGCAAAACAGATGTTCATCTTGTTTCTCTATCGGCTGTTTGATGAGAAATTTATTGCTCTTCTGCTGGGCTGGAGCTCCTCTGCCGCGGAGTCTATTAGGCAGCCCGGGAGCTGGCGGGGAGCCAGGGAAGCCGCGTTTTGATGAAACTCATGAAAAAAAAAAAAAAAGAAAAAAAAAAAGAAAGCTTCAGCTTTCGCAGGCGCCAGTAATAATGCATCGGCTAGACTGCTCGGATCGGGCGATTGATTGCCCGTGATTTGATTTATTGATCAATACCCTCAAATTTGGCGTCTGAGAAGCTGCACTAATCTTTAACTGCTGTGAACATCTCTGCCTGGTGGAGAATTAGAGCTGATAAGGAATGTATGAAAGGAATCTGAGCTTATCTTAATCACACAGTGCCCCGGCGCTGCCTGTGCCGAGCGGGAGTGGATGTGTGCAGAACACAATCACCAGGCAGAACAGAGCAGATCTATAAATTGATGGAATTCAAAGCCTCCAGCATCGATTACCATTATAACAAACAGTGGCGCGCTGAATGTCTGATTATTTTTAGACAAAGATTCTGTGCTCTCAGCAGCAATTTTGCTGATGCTGTCACTGTGTCAGATGTCTGTTGTTGATTGCAATTAGATGCGATACAAAAAAAAAATAAAAATTTTCAACTATCTCTTGCCTATGGTTTTATTTCCACTTATTAAATCTCCTCCTTTGTTTGCCTCCTCCTAATGTCTGCAGCTGGATGAAATATTGCATTACCAGAAGAGATCTCTTATATTCAGCTGGGTATAATCACTTTACAGATCATTGGATTATATCTGATATGGTTCAGATAATCCTGGGGAAATGTGGGACATTTACTCTGCCTTGGTTAAATGCGCCCTGCTTTAGGGTTTTGAACGTGAATCTGCGTAACATTTGGGTTTCTGAAACAGGTCTGCAACCCTCCCCATCATCTGATTCTATTAAAACACTAATCAATTCCCCGTGACGTCAGTTGCTTCCCTGCCGCTGCCGAGCGGTAGGTCCAGTGTGGATTTATCCTGTCCTTTTTAAATGGTTTTTGGAGCTGCCACAGCACCGGCTTGAATGGTTTAAGGAATTAATATCCTGGAGCCATTTGGTTTGCCAGAGTTCCCTGTGCTGTTGTGCCAAGTGTATCCGTGGGACTGATGCTTCCCAGTTTATCTCTGGGGCCGACGTGTGGCTGAGCCGGTTTGGGATGGGTGGGTGCTGTGGGAATGGCTCTGCTGGTGGGCTGCAGCTGGCAGGGGGGGTTTTCTGGGATGGTTCTCCCAACGGGACCCCTCCTTGGAGCCCAAATCCGTACTGGGGACTGCAAGCCCACGCAGGGAAGTGAATCCACGGGGAGCGTGGCCGGGCTGGGTTTGTCACTGCGCATCCCACCGTGAGGCTGGTGCAAGGTACTGAGGGAGGTTTCACCTTCTCATTTCAATCCCGGGAAGGGGGGACATGGGCTTTGTTGTGTGGCAAAGCAGTGGCCGTGGCCCTGGCCCTGACCTGGCTGCCCTGGGAGCTTGGGGTCACCTCTTGAACATGACCCCATCTTGGGCGGACACGCGCGGCTCCGGGGCTTGATGGAAAAATGCGCCGAGGCGGAGGAGTTATGTGCTGCTGGCAGCTGGTGTTTTCTTTCTTTGGGAAATCTAATATATTGATTAGCTTTCTTCAGAACAGCATCAATAAAGCGGATAATGGCCTGGCTGGTGCCTGCGGCGTCTCCTTCCCTGGTCTGAGCCCCCCTGGAGCCGGGAAGGGCTTTGGCTGCTCCGTGCCAGGCTCCGTGCCCGCCCGCTGCTCCTCCTTTTCCTGGCAGCTGTGGGCTCTGAGCTGCCCGGAGAGGGCTTGGCCAGACACCTGGGTCCTCTGCTGGGGGATGGTCCCAGGAAGCCTTCAGAGAATCCCAGACTGGTTTGGATTGGAAAGGACCTTCAAGATCATCCAGCTCCAATGTCCTGCCGTGGGTACGGACACCTCCCACCAGCCCAGGTTGCTCCAAGCCCCATCCAACCTGGAATTCAACACTGCCAGGGATGGGGCAGCTGCAGCTGCTCTGGGCAACCTGAGGCCAAGGGCTCACCACCCTCACACCAAATAATTGCTTCCTAATATCTCATCTGCATCTCGCCTCTTTCAATTTAAAGCCATTCCCCCTCATTCCATCCCTCCAGGCCCTTGTCCAAAATCCCTCCCCAGCTTTCCTGGAGCCCCTTCAGGCACTGGAAGGTGCTCTAAGGTCTCCCCATTGCAGCCTTCCCTTCTCCAGGCTGAACAACTCCAACTCTCTCAGCCTGGCTCCAGGGCAGAGCTGCTCCAGCCCTTGGGTCATCTTAGCTGTCACCCTAGGTCCCTTTCCAGGAGCACATGGCTGCTCTGCAGACCTTCCCTGTCCATGGGTCACAGCTTTAGCCCCACAGGGAAGATGGCAGGAGACACCTTTTCCATTAAAGCTTCTAAGAGAGCTTAAAGGATGGTTTATTGTTGTTCTTGTGGTTTTTTCTTTTTTATTTTAATTTTTTTAAAAAGCTGATTGATCTCAGTAATGAATGGAGCCCAGAAATGGTCTGGAGTGGTGGCTTGAGGCTGATCACAGGGTTTCAAGTCCTGGTTGGCTTCAAACCCTCTTGACTATTTCAGCTTTCATCTTTAAGACATACAGAACCTTATTTAGGGCTCTCCCAAGTGCCAGTGTGGGTCGCAGCGGGTGCCTCACGCTTGTCAAGACCTGTATTATATACTGCTGGCTCATTTAGTTCTTTATGGTTTGCTGGAGAGTGAATTCATCCAGGGGGATGATCCATTCCACCTTGGCACGGTGTGGTGGGTGAAGGCAGCACCATTCAGGATCGAGCCTGCTTTTATTTTTTTTTATTTTTTTTTTTTTCATCTTTCTTTCTTTTGTGGTTCACTGGGCTAGAGGTGCATCCTGGTCTCCCACTGCTCAGGGCTGGATGTGGCTGGAGCTGCATCCCCCCCCCAGCTGGGAGCCAGGAAGGGTATTCTCTGCTTCTCGAGCATCTTGCTATGAGCTCATTGCAGAGAAAGATTTTTCAGGGCAAATTGACAGCTGATGACTATGGGAAGATGTTTTCAAAAGGAGAAACAATTTACAATAATTAGAAATTTATAAAATGTCTTTAAACATGGTGGTAATAGGGATAAGAAAACACTTGCTGCAGTGTAATCAGTTATTAGCAGCTGATCATTTATCTCGGTGGATAGTTGCTGCTGGTACGTGAGACATGTAATAAAAGGGCTCTTGATTAACTAATTTGAATATCTTTTGAGAACAAATTCTGAGTTCTCTTTTTTCTCCATTGTAACGGATCCGTACATCTGCGAGATAAACACTGAATGAATATGGTAATGAATATTATTCTGGAAGTGGAACCCTCCAACACTACCATCCCAGCCCTGGCCTCAAGAATAGGGACAGGGCCTGGAGGAGCCCCCCAGCAGGAGGGGGGTTTGCCAGGAGGTTTTGCAGGGATATGGGGGGCAGGACCAGGTTGGTCCCCTCCAACCAGGCTCTCCTGGGCCTCTGGTGAGGAGCAGGATGGAAGAACACCAAAGTGGTGGAGCTAGCCACCAGCAGCCCCCAATACGTGTTAGAGAACATCCCTTGATAGATGTTTTTGGTTTGTTTTTTTTTAAAAAAGTGTTTTCCTGCTTCCCAGGGATGGAAATGTGACATGCATCTCAAATCTCTGCCCTCTGCCACATCCCATTTCTGCTCCTTGGAGAACGTGCTGGGAACCCCAATTCTAGCAGAGATGCTGAGACCTCATGGCTCCACATCTGGGCTCTGGGACTCTGGAACACAAGTGGCCCTGGGTGGCAGTGGCAGGGGTGACCCCAGCTCCTTCCTGCCCACTTGGTACCACTTGTGTTAGTGGGAAGGGACACAGCCACACGGGTGGGACAAACTTGTGCTTCTCCTTTCTGCACAGCAGTGAATGGACTCCCAAGATCCAAATTTTCTCCTCTCTCCCACTTATTCTTTTGGCTGTGTCTCTGATTCGGTGACACTGTGGCTCTGTCCCTGTCACCCACTGTCCCCTTCTCCAGCTCTGCTGCTGAGGGCTGGGAGGAGGCTGGATATGTGGGGACAGGAGGGTGACACTTGGGGACAGTGGCCTTGCTCCTCCTCGGTTGTATTTACTGCATTGAGAATCAAAGTCCATGTAGCTGAGGATGCAGTTTACAGGTAATTAAACTCAGCTTGTTGAAGATTTAAACATGAATATTGATGCTAAAGTTTTTAATAAAATATAGGTAGAGAGAGAGAGAGAAAGTATCATCGATTCCTACAGGCTTTTTTTTTTTTTTTTCCTCTCCTGCTTTTGTTGCCACAGGGAAGGGTTGATGTGTTGGTGAGCCTGAAGGGTAAGGGTGCCCTGTGCTGGCACGGGTGAGGACAGATCTGATCTCAGAATGACAGGGTGGGGAAAACTGGTAGGAAAACACATTTGGGATTGATCCATATGGTGAGGTGATTCCCAACCTGTCCCTCCTGGGTATCCTCTGCGGTGGGCATGGGCTCAGCCCTGTGCTTGGGGGGAAAGCATCCGTGTTTTGGGAATGGTGCTGAGCCTCCAGGCTTTCCATGTCCCACGTGTTGCTCTCCCTGGTGGGGGGATCAAGACACAACCCCTTGGACCACACTGTCCTGTTTGGGCTGATGGCATTGCTCCCATTCCCAGCGTAGCCCTATGGGTCTGGGATGGGGACCCTTAGGGTCCCCCCCCTCTTGCTGCCCCAAATTCCCCTCTCAGCCCATGTTCCTGTACCCCAGCAAAGGCCATTAAAAAGATGCTGACAGCCGTTTCTCACTCCCTGCTTCTCTGTGTACACACGGGACACGGGTTTATCTGCTTTCTCGCCAATATTTTTTATATATAACAGTGAAATATTTATATTGTCCAATAAAAGGCAGTCAGCTTGCAATCTCGCCCAAATTCATTTGAGACCAGGAGCTTCATTGGTGGAATTTCACACCCAACAGTGACCCTGGTAATTGGCTCCATACATCTTGAGCATCAGGGATTTACATCAGGGGTGATGGATGGAATGATGATGTGATCCCGTGGGATCACAGAACTATGGAATGGTTTGGTTTGGAAGGGAACCTTCAAGATCATCCAGTCTGACCCTCCTGCCATGGGCAGGGACACCTCCCACCAGCCCAGGTTGCTCCAAGCTCCATCCAACCTGGAATTCAACACTGCCAGGGATGGGGCAGCCACAGCTTCTCTGGGAAACCTGGGCCAGGGGCTCAGCACCCTCATAATGAAGAATTTCCTCCTAATAGCCAACCTGAATCTCCCCTCTTTCCTTGGCCCCCAATTTATCAAAAAGCAATTCATACCCCACCCCCAGCTCAGGTTTTATGGTTTCTGTCTCCTCCCACTGTCTGCAGGGCAGTAATTAGAGGCTGTCTAATGAGTTTTTCATGGCGGGGCTACATTCTCTCGCTGTAGCTCCCCATCAGACAAAGGCTTTGCCGCACTTTATGGTGCCAGTGTACATTTTTTCCAGCTGTTTTAACCCTAATACAAACCAGATAGGGACCAGGACATCCCCTGGCACATCTGGGTTGTAGGATTTACCAGGCAGCTTTGCATCACCCCATCGTTTTTATATATTTTTAAAAATTCTATTTGTTTTGCAATTTCCCCTCACATTCCGCCAAAATTAAAAAGCCATCTATAGCTTAAAAACCTTATTTATGAACATTTAAGTGTAAGTAAGTCTTCGTTGGCCAGCTTCCCTCCCTGCTGATGGATGGAATCTGGCACCAGGGTGGACCAGGAGGGAAATCTGGCAATACAATATGCTGTGCTTGACTATTTTGACACTTGGAGTGCGATGTTTTTTTTACAGTTACTGATGAGCTTATGGCACTGCTCCTTTTGGAGAAGCGAGGAGGAGGCTGGGGCTGAGAATATTGATTAGCCAGCTCCTGATTATCTCAACAACCCTCTCGGCTTGCCTTTTTTTTTTTTTTTTTTTTTTTTTTTTTGGTGGGGAATACAGAATTTCTTCAATTATTCATATAAACCCCTTCATCAATATCGCCATTGCTCCGTGGCTGTATGCATCAGTCTTGGGGGGTGGGTTATATCCCTGCAATCTCAAAGCTCTTAAAAAAAAATAATCCTTTATTTTGTAGGGGTTTTTGTCTTTTTTTTTCCCTCCCCCTTTTGTTTTTGTTTTGTTCCAGGAGCAGCTTAATTCTGTCACTTGGCAGCACAGTGGGGGGAAATTGCGTGGCCTCATAAACATTTAATTGGACTCAGACAGGAATTTTAAGAAAAATGCACCTGAGGAAGGGGAGATTTGCTGGTAGAGAATTAACTCAGCAGGGTGGTGGATTTCCCTCCATAACAACTAGATTTTTTGGGAACTAAAGATGTAAGTGGCTACCAAGAAGGGAAGCTAATTAGCAACCAAAAATAGCCCCTGACCTTAGGTTTGGGTTTGGCTCTTGGTGTCTCCCACAGTTGCTTTGGATGGGCAGAGCTGGTACCAGGGGGACACAGAGGGGACTTCTGAGGGGACACAGCATCCACTTGGATGCATCCCAGCAGCGGGGGAGGAAACTTTGGATTTGGAAACGTTTATAAAAAGCAAACGTTGAGCAGTCGGCGCTGAGATGCTGGCACCCGGCTCACAGCCCAGATGGGGGGAGATGTGGTGGGTTTAAAAAAAAAAAAGGAAAAAATTAAAAATATAAAATTTAAAAAAAAAAATTAGAAAAGGGGGAGAAAGAAGAAAAAAAGAGCAACTGTAAAATAGCTTTGCTGGGAGGGTTTTCTGCCTGCCTGGTGCGAGGAAAAGCTGGCAGCCTTACAGGGGGATGCTTGTAGGGGAGTGGGCAGGACCTGCACTTGCCCCCTGTGGTGTTGGGCACCATCCCAGCCCCTTCCCACCCTACTGGCTCTTGCAGGGTTGGAACAGGGAGGACAAAGCCCTAGGAGGGACATACTGGACTGTGTTTGGTGGGGTCAAGGCATGGGTCACCATCCCTGACCTCTGTGTGGGTTCTACAGATGATAAAATCTGTCTGGTTTGCTTTCCTGGATGACACAGGGTGGTTCTTGTGCCACGTGTGGAAAAGGGCTGGTGATGAGAGCTTCCAGGCAGGGTAAGAGCCATCACCATGAGGAGGTACCATGGTGTGTCCAGGAGATACCATGATGTGACCAGGAAGTGTCATGGTGTGGTCAGGAGATGCCATGATGTGGCCAGAAACGATGGCATAGCCAGGAGGTGCCATGGCCTGGCCAGGAGATATCAGGACATGGTCAGGATGCACCAGATGAGGTTGCAATGGGTAATCTGAGGAGAAGCCAAGCACTGGGATGGGACAACATGGTCCCAACCCACCACATTCCTGCAGAAGGCATCTCTTCCAGCCTGACCCAACTGCTCCCTATCCCCATGCCCCTTCCACATCCCCACCAGCTCTGCCATTGCTTCAGTTTTGGTCTGCAATGCCAACAAGAGACCCATTAAACCTCAGGATACCTTTTCTTCTCCCCAACTTTTTAGTGCCAGCCCTTGGGGGGCTGCAGCCTCTGCTCCTCTAACTGCAGTGCTGGAAGTCCCCGGAGAGCCACCGGCAGTGCCAGGTTAGGATCTGTCATCTGCTGAGCATTACCTGATTTTAAATCTCTCTCTTCAGAGCTGGGGAACTGCATAAGGAAATATTAAAGTAAACAATAAGTGGATTTACACAAATGCGACTGATTTCCATATTTTTTATCACTTCATTTTATTACTGACTTTCCTGATACGCTCATTTATTTATAGGGCAATCCAGTATTGATTCATTCCGATGCGCTGGGCATAAACACATAAAAGAGAGCGATAACAATAGGAATACATTTTCTCTCTTTTAAATACTGCATTTTTTTTCCCCTGGTAGTCTTCATTAGATCCACTACAAGAAGCTGAGCTGTGGCCTTCAGGGAGCCCCAGCCCAAGGAGCTCAGGATTTAGGGGGCTCAGAGAGAGCAGGATGCGATTCCCAGCTCCACAGCAGCTGCTGCTCAGGCTCTGCCCCCTTCTTCTCATTCCCCAGGGGGTTTATTCCACAGGAGGTTTTGAGGGATTTTATTCCAAAAGGATTCAGCTCCCTTGAGGTCAGGTTTCTGGGATGCTTCAGGGCCAGGAAGTGGGGAGTGGACACCTGGGAGCTGCTGCTGCTCCTGGGGTGAGATGTGCCACCCATCTGGCACATCTGGCCAGATGCTTTTTACCTTCTTTTTCCCCCCTCTTTTATCTTTTTTCCTCTTTTTCCCCTCCTCCTCCTCTGTTTTTTTTTTTCCCCATTCCCTTTCCTCTTTTTTTTCCTGTCTTTTTTGTATATTTTTCTCTTTTTTCTTCTTCCTTAATCTTTTATCCCCTCCTTCCCCATTCTCTTCATTTTTCCTCATTTATCCATTTTTCCTTTTTTCACTCCTTTCCCATTTTTTCTTTTTTCTCTTTTTAAATATTTCTTGCTTTTTTTCCCCTCTCATTTTCCCCCTTGTCCCCCCACCCTCTTTCCCCCCCCTCTTTTTCCTCTTCCTTTCCTCTCCCTTTCCCTCGAGGAAGGAGGAGCAGAGCCAGGAGGATAAATTGTACCTACAAGTAATAAACCTGGCTTTTATTTCCCTCCCCAGATTATCCCCAGGGCAATTTCTGTCCCCCCCAGAACCCATCCGTGCCAGCAACTCAATGGCAGCAGCTTGAGTCGGCCAAAGTTTGAATATCCTTGTGACGGAGAAAAGAGCAAAGCGAAAGCCCTGCTAATTACAAAAGTTGCTTTATGAAAGATAATTCAAAGCAATAATTTAGCAAACATAATCAAGTAGCGCAGATGGGGATTTTGATGAATAGTTTGCAACATGCAATTAGCAGCTCTTGCAGTTACATATCATTAACCCTCAGAGCACAAAAATTATTTTCTCATTATTAGATGAAAAGGTAAAATTAAGCTGACTAGACAGTAAAGGAACAAACTACAATTAATTACCTTCATTTATTACAGTCATTATTTTAAACTTATTTTTTTAAAAACTCTGATAGATAGATGAAAACATCTAAATTAAAAGTTTTGTTCTGCTAAATGGGAGGTGAAATTTCTGGGTGCGCCTGTGTGCTAGGGCCACCCTGGCTCCATCCCTGCTCCGTTCCAGCTCCATCCCTAACCTGGGAACCAGTAAGACCCCCCCTAACCCCCCACATCATCCAGACCACTGATGCAGACCCTGCACATCCCTGCCCTTCTCTTCCAAGGACCTGGACCACTGCTGCCAGTGGGAAGTTGGCATCATTTTGCAGGGAAATCATATGACAGGCAGATAATTTTCCAGGCAAAGGATTTTCCAGGCAAATAATTTTGTGAGGTCATGAAGAATTTGGTTCTAGTGGGAATGAATCCACCTGAGTGGCACCTTCTCATGCTGCTGGTCAGGAATTGCTGACCAGCAACTTTGGAGCTGTATTGGGTTGGATGCTGAAGCCTTTGGTTTCAGTGTGTGTGCTGGGAGCAGATGGTTTGGAGTTGCCAACTGTCAGCAAATGCACTAAAATAATAAATTAAGAAGAAGAAGAAAAAAGGAAATTAAATAAAAAGAAAAAAAGAAAAAAAAAAAGGAATCAGAGAAAGGAATAAAGAAAACTGGAAAAAAAATAAGGAAAAAAAAAATCAACTAAACCAGCCGGTGGAAAATAAAAGAAAGTGGGTTGTTCAGTTGGTAAAATAAACCTGAAAAATTTTCCCTGGGTGGTGGCTGGAGGCTGTTGCTCACCTGGGGATGGGAGGAGGAGGCAGGAGGTTGGTCCCACAGGGGCTGGCAGCACCAGTGCTGATTTGGGGGCTCAGCCCAAGAAATCCAGGGGGTCTGCAGAAAGGGAAGGGCTCCAGCAGCTTCTCCCAGCCCCAGCCGGGCCGGGATGCAGCGGAAAAAGAGAGGGTGGAAAAAAAAAAGCAACCTAATGAGCTGAATGTCTTCTGCTCTCAGGAACTTTGCCAAAGCATCATTAAACTTGTCAAGAAGTATTACAACAAAATTAAGAACCAGCAGCAATTTTCTTGTGTTTGGGATCCTGTGCTTTATGAAGTAAATTATTAATGCATTTTTTTTTCTCCGTTAAGCAGTTATTTGCAGCAGTCTCGGTGTATTTCTCATTAGCAATAACATCATCTGAAGAACGTCTATTGATTTCTTTTTTTTTTTTTATTTTTTTAATCTCCGAATCATGAACATGAACAACATATTTCTATGACGTTCCCTTTAACTAGAATTCTCAGGCTTTATTTTTATATTATTGATCTTTTTGACGTGAATTGCTTTTTGGCCTCGTGAAAACAGTGGGAGCTGCTTCTGCCTTAGGAGGAAGGGACTGGGGGAAGCAGGAAAGGAGGTGGGATGGGGCTGTGCCCATGTGTGATGAGGTTGTGCATGGGTGTGGTGGGGCTGTGCACACCTCTGATGGGTTTGTGCACATGTGAGATGGGTCTGTACATGTGTGATGGGTTTGTGCACACTTATGGTGGGTCTGTGCACGTGGGATGGGGTTGTGCAGGTGTCTGGGCACACGGATGATGGGTTTATGCACCCGTGGGATGTGTTTGTACATGTGTGATGGGTTTCTGTGTGTGTCTGCTGGGGTTGTGCATGTGTGCAATGGGTCTGGGCACACGTGGGATGGCTTTGTGCATACATGTGATTGGTTTGTGCACATGTAGGGTGGCGTTGTGCATGTATGTCATGGGCTTGTTCATCTGAGATGGGTCTGTGGATGGGTACTGGATCTGTGGGTGGGTGCTAGGGGGTTGTCCACATGCAGTGGGTCTGTGGGTGCATGATAGATCTCTGCACATCTCTGATGGGTTTAAGGAGCTGGTTGGATTTGGGGCACCAAGAAGGCAGCAATAGACCCTGGGGCCACACAGGGGCTCCCCAGCACATAGGGGACCAGATCCCCCCCCTGGGAGCAGCAGCTCCCTCCCAGGCTCACCCCCCCTTGCAGCCCTCCCTGCTCTCCCCGACTTCTTTACACATCAGCAAAAAACCAAACCCAGCAACAACAAAAAACCTGAGGAAAATAGCAAAGGCTTGAATGAATATTTTTTTTTCATCAGTTTTCTTCAACATTTGGGGTCTCTGCTGCCGCTTTCTCCCCTGACAGCTGTTCCTCTCCGCTGAAAAAGAGCTCATTTGTGGTTTACTGCCACCAGTATTTAGATGGAAATAACCCACTACTTATCCTGCACTTGATCTCATGGCTGTAAGAATAAACTCCCCACCAGTGGGATGCAAATCCTGTGCCTTTGGAGAGGGGATGCTCAGACAGTCCTGTCTGTCCTCACCGGGAGGAGGGACCGAGTGTGCTGGGGGAGTTTTACCATTTTGCCAGTCAATTATAATAATATTTCTGCTTCCAAATGTTTAAAAAGTTGGCTTCAGAAGGTATAATCATGGCAGAGAGGCCAGGCTGACAATAGTAATTAATTAGGCTATTACGCATTCTACAGTGATAATTGCTTTGCTGGAAAGTCACCAGCCATGAAAGGGACCCGGCGTGTAAATGTAATTCATCACCAGGCAGCAGCGATCCCGTGCTGCTGCTGGGCCTCACCTTGAGCCCAACAATGCTGCCAGGGGGGTTGGGAGAGAAATTAATAATAAATAATTAATAACATATAACCGGGAGGCAGAGCTCGGCGAGGGCGCTGGGGGGTTGGCCATGGCCAGTGGGCTCTGCAGGGACAGGGGAGTGGGGATTGAGCCTGGGTTGTTTGTGGGGACATTCAGCTCCCCCATTTTCAGGGTTTTTTTTCCAACAAACCTCTCAGTTTCAGGGCTGATGAGGGTTAATTAAGCTTTATGTGAGGAACAACAGTGGTTTGGGGAGCTGGGGTGAGCTGTGCCCTGTGCTGATCCAGCAGGAATCACCCCTGGCATTTGGGTGAATTATCCCCATCTGGAAAAGGTCGCTGAAAATTTTAAATATCTTCTTTTTTCTTTTTTTATTTTTTTTTTTTCTTTTATTTTCCTGACATTTCCTTGAAGTTTAGTGGCACTCGGGAAGAGCAGAGCTGATGCCAGCTCACCATCCTGTCCATTGGTTCTGCTGGTGATGCTCTGGCACCAAAATGGGCTGGAACATGCCAGGCCTGAGCCACAACCTGGGATGGCGAGCCAGGGCAGGAGCCAGGGCTGATAAATTGATCCCCAAATGCCTTCTTTGATATAAAGGTCCCCAGATGCCTTCTCAACAGCAAACTGCTGCTCCCGTGCCTCCAGTTAAGATGCTGGTGGTAGTTAATGGGTGCAAAGATGCTTCATGTGCATCCCCTGGGATAGGGCTAGAGGTGGATGAACATCTGGACCCCTTCATGAGCCATGAGGCAACCTGCATCCATCTCTGGTGAGACCAGGGCTGGTGGCCCTGGAGAGGTGAGGTCCATGGGACCATGGTGTGGAGATGCTGTGGGCTCCTGCCCACCCCAGAGCCACAATATTGCTGCTGGGGAATGTTTGGATCTCCATCAGGATTGATGAAGAGAGGAAAAGGTGTCAAATCTTCCCCTTGAAAAGCCTTTTGTCTCTATGATGTGACTTCAGGAATGAAATCCATCAGGAAGAGCTCGATATGGAGGTCTGAGTGATGGAGAGGTGATGGAGTACACCTCAGGGCTGGCTCTTTGCACTGCACCCTTTGGTTAACACCACCTCAGGGGAGGTGAAGCTCTTCAGAGCTCCAACTGGGCTGGTTGTCCACCCCTTCCCAAATCCAAAGGGTGTGGGAAGCAGGGTGGGGGTCACTCCGGGTGGACACCACGGACCACCCCACCACCACCACATCTCTGTGTCCTCAGGGACCCCTCAGCAGGGCTCCTCGTGCCACCACTCACCAGCTGCCTCCCCCCTCCTTTCCCCACTTTACTCTTCTGCTTTTAAAGCCCCCTGAAGCCAAGCTTTTTTTTGCAGAAGGCTGAAGAAAAGCCCCCAAATTCCTCCTCTGCTGGCAGCGCGGCGCCGAGGAAGCGGGTTTGTGTACGAGGGGCTATAAAAAGCCTGGCTTATACAATTCGGAACAATAGAAAAATGATCTTTGTGCTCCAGTGCCTGCCAGCTTGCAAAGGCAAAAGGCGTTTTGCTCAGGTAGCTGCTGGATTACAAATGAGGGGGTTTGCTTTGGGTTTGACTGATAAGGAATCACAACCCAGGCTGGTGGGGCCAACCAGGGGCTTGGCTGGCACCGAAGAGGGAAAAGATGTTCTGGTGTGGGAGCTGAGGCATGAAGTTTGGGTTTCATTTGGTAATTGAAGCCCATTGGTGTCTTAAGAGTGGTTTAATTAACTAACCTGTTGTTGGGAATAGTGTTTTAGAGTGGCTCTGCCCTGGAGCCAGGCTGAGAGAGTTGAGTTTGTTCAGCCTGGAGAAGAGAAGGTTTCAATGGGGAGACCTTAGAGCACCTTCCAGTGCCTGAAGGGGCTCCAGGAAAGCTGGGGAGGGACTTGGGACAAGGGCCTGGAGGGATGGGATGAGGAGGAATGGCTTTAAGCTGAAAGAAGAGTGATTCAGGTCAGACATTTGGAAGCAACTCTTTGGTTTGAGGATGCTGACCCCCTGCCCCAGGATGCCCAGGGAATCTGTGGCTGCCCCATCCCTGGCAGTGTCTGGATGTCCCTGTCCCTGTCAGGTTGGATGGGGCTTGGAGCAACCTGGGCTGGTGGGAGGTGTCCCTGCCCATGGCAGGGATTTGGAACTAAATGATCTTGAAGGTCCCTTCCAACCCAAACATCCTATGACACATCTGCCAGCCCTGAATGCTGGGTGACCATCTCTCCCTCTCTCACCAGTTGGCACAAGTGCCCAATTGAGATCAAACTGGGCATTTTCTGGCTGGGAATGGGTCACCTCCATCCCTGCCTCCTGTGGCAGAGACACAGAGATCCATGTGTCCCATGGACACCCCATCCCATCCTTTGCAGGGGTCAGCAAGGGGATCCTCAGCAAACAGAACCCTCTGGAGCCCGGTGGGCAGCACCCTTGAAAACTTCAGGGGGAAAATGATTGCTCCTCATCAATGCTGGGTGGCAGATTAATGTAGATTTGGGTTATTAGCAATGCAGTGTGTCCTCTCCCTGCCACCCAGCCAGCATGAGGGCCACCAACCCCCCCGGGGGTGACAGGGACACCACGTCTCAGCACCAGCATCCCGGCACAGCTGAGAGCTGGGCCCAGCAAGCACAACAAGGGGCAGGCTGCTTGATTTCTTATTTAAACACTGACATTAAATGATAATTTTCATTTACTCAGAGCACATCAATGATTTAGGGTGACGTGCCACGGCAGCGGGTTTAGCCACAGGCAGCAGAGCCTCCCTGGGGGGGGGAGGGATGGGACACCCACGTGCCTGGCATGGGTGGCACCAGTCCTGGTGGCCCAGCAGACCTGGTTCCTTCCCCTCCCCACCCCCCCAGGCCCATCTCTCACCCCTTTTTTTCCATCTCCCTGCAGGTGATTGCACTTAGTAAGAGAAGCAAAGAGGCAGAGACGGCGTTCCTGAGCGTTTACAAGCAATTAATTGAAGCTCCAGGTAAGCAACACAGCAGGGGTGACCTGGCTGCCTAACAGGTGGCATGGCAGTGCCAAGAGGACCCCTGGCATTCCCTGGCATCCCTTGGCATCCCCTGGCATCCCTTGGCATCCCCTGGTGCTCTGGAAATACTTGCTGGGGAGAGGAGCAGAATCAGCTTTTGCCATCGCCCCTGAGCCAAATGCATCTTGACATTAGGAAAGGGATGGGTTTGCTCAGCTCCTGTCCCCACGCCGTGGCTGTCCCCACGCCGTAGCTGTCCCCAGGTGTCTTTTGGATGGTAAATTCACCAAAAAGTCAGAGCTGCCAGCTCCTGACCCCCCGTGTGCCCCACTCCCTCCTGCTGCTGAACATCTTAGGAGGGGGAAACTGAGGCATGGGGCAGCCTTTGAGGGTTGTGTTGGCAGAGTGGGTGCTAGGACTGGGTGAGGGGCCAGGACCCCCCCTTCTGCTGCCCCCCCAGCTCCAACCCTGGGCTCTGCCATGCTCTGAGTGGGGTTTTGGCTGTGCTGGGTCTGGAGCATCCCCCAGCACAATAAGGCCGGGGAGCTGTGTTGCGCTGAAGCTGCTCAAAAGGGCTCCTGCAGGGCCACTAATTCATTTTCCAGACATTTAGGAATAACAAAATGTTTTAATGATTTCTTAGGGGAAATAGGGAGACATATTTTTGTCCTCATTAAATTTTCTCCCACGCCACGAGAGCCAAACGTCAGCTCTGTTTCCAGAGCCCGATTATCTTCCCTCCCTGTGCTCCTCCTCACACACATCTACACAGATGCACACCCCAAAATTGGGCCTTCCACATCCTCCTCCTCCTCTCCCAGCCCTCCTGCAGCATCCATCCCTCACTTCTCTCTCCCCAAATCCTCCTCGGTTTGTCCCCATGGGTTCCATGTCCGTGTGTCCCTTGACAGGCAAACTCTTTGTGTGACACTTTTACAAGCACCACATAAGTCCTGATTCAACATTTTTTTTTTTCTTCCTTTGCTTTGAATGGCTGCTGTCAACACAAATCTCTGGCAGAGACTGTAACAGAGCCTGATTGCTCAGCAAGTATTTTGATAAGTGAGCTGGTGTGTGTCTGTAATTACGGGAGAAAACCGTAAATCTTTGGGATATTGTTCACACAGATGTGGCGGGAAGGGAAGGGGGGAAGCAGTAAAATGTGTTAAAAGCATAATTAATGTCATTGTTGTTGGGGATGATTTGATTTAAGGCTGACTCTGACTGGTGGAGGGAATCGTAGGGCGCCGGTGGCTGCTTTTGAGCAGGTTGGGATGGGGGGTAGAGGGGGTGCTGCCCTGGTGGGTGAGGAGATGGTACCATGGGTGGGCCCTGGAGGTACTGTGGATGCACATGGATGCAGATGGATGTACATGGATGCACATGGATGTACTTGGATGCACCATGGATGTACGTGGATGCCCGTTGGCTGTTCACGGATGCACCGTGGTTGCACGTGGGATGTGCATGGATGCATGTGGATGTACATGGGTGCACCATAGGTGCACCATAGATCCACCGTGGGTGCCCTGAACTGCTCTTGGAGATGGGCAGCAGCATGGAGCAGTTGTAACCCTCCAGCCCCCACCACCAAAGGGTGAGGGATGACCTGCAGGTCCCCAGGGATACAGGTGCTCCCTGGAGCTCTGTGTGCTCAGGAGAGGGTGCTGAGCACCCAGGACCCCTCCTGCCCTATCCCACCAGCACATGGGTGCCTCGAGCTGCTCTGCTGGCCAAGCAGTGTTGTGGTGGGATGTCTAGGGGAGGGTCCAGCAGCAGCACAGACCCCTTCCAGCACAGGGAAAAGCCCCTGGTCTTGCTGGGGCTGGGGAGAACAGGAGGGACCCCTGCCCACATCCCTGTTCCTGCTGCAGCATTGCTGGTGCCACTAAAGGACAGCCAATAACGCCAGCTAGTGGCAGCACTGATTATATATATTTATTTTTATATTTAGATATCATCTTACGATGTTTATTAAGCACCTTAGCTATTCCTTCCAACCCAAAGCATTCTATGATCCTGTGATATATTCTATTGTTTTTGTATATATAAAATACATGCTTAGCCATAGTGGAGGAGTCTATGGAGTGATGGATAAGCTGGCCTGGGCATATCTGCAGTAGGGCCTTGGTGGCACGTGTGTCACCATGACCCTGCTGTGCCATCGATGGGTGGGCAATGCCAGGGGTGCCACGGGTGGACACAGTGCCCCAAGGTCCTGTTTTGCCAAGTGCCTCTCTCGTGTCACCTGTCACCCAGCTATGCCACCAGCGAGCCACCCCCGTGGTGTCAGCACCACCTCCTCTCACCTGCCCCTGGGGACTGTCCCCTGCATCACGAGCAGTGTCCCCAAGCCCTCCCGTGTGGCTCGGGGTGTGACAACACGTGGTGCCCGCAGTGCCTTGGTGGGGGTGGATGATGTGCTTGGTGTCAAACATCTCCTCCCTGCTGCAGCACGAGGGGGTGTTCATGGTGCTGCCAGGGTGGCATGAGCTTGGTTGAGCTTGGGCTGAGCACGGAGTCATCTTGGGCAAGCTGGGGGGAACAAAGCATGGGGTGAGCTTGGGCGAGCTTGGTGCCCACATGATGAGAAGCTGGCACGAGGTTGGTGAGCTTGGGGTTTTGGGTTGAGCTTTGGGTGAGCTTGGGGTCAGCTAGGGACAAGCAGGATGTGAGGTTGGTGTCCAGCCCCATGGTGCATCCAAAGCCCTGGTGCCTGGTGGTGGAGCTGAGGAAGCTGCTTTCCCAGCATGTAATTGGCATGATGGTTTAATCCAGCTGGGGGGTTTGGCATCAGTGCTGCCTCAGGACGTTGAGCTGGAGCACCTCTGGCTCTTTTTTTGGTGAGCTCCACTCCTACCACTTCATCCCGGGCTCTCAGCTCTGAACAGGGAGCAGCGAGCTGGGGGATCACCCCAGCTGTATTTCAGCAGCAGGGCTGGAGCTCACAGGAGGGAAAACATTGACCCCAGGGAAATCCCTGGAGTTTTATCGGTCGTGCCGGTTCCTCCTGTGTTATTCCTGATGGTGGAGGGGAGAGGAGCTGCCGGCACGGGTCAGATGGGGCCTGTCCTGGTGTTTATCCCTGAGGAGGTGGTTGGCACAGAGCCTCCCTCCAACACCCCTGGGGGCTGAGGGAGCGTGGGGAGATGCCTGACTCCCCTAGGCCCTGAGCTGGGAGCCCTGGAGCATGGGGTTTAATTAACTGTGTCGTTATCTCAGCTCAGTTATGGGTGTAATTAATGGCTGTGAGAGCATCCAGTTTGGTATGGGACCATGACACCCTTCCTGCATCCTTGGGTGGGGAATTGGCCTGAAGGATGCCAAGCCCTGGCATGTCATGAGCTGAAGGATGCTGTGAGCAGCCCAGGGGGACCCCAGCTGGAGCTGTGTCACCAAGTTGGTGCCAAAGATGGCAATGGTGCCAGCAAGGCTCAGCACCCACCTCCAGCTGGGTCCCAACAGCTGAGCTCTGGGCACAAACCTCTCCTCCCAGCCTGGCTGTGGGGTCTCTGTGATGTCCAGCAGCAGGAGGAGGGGTTGTTCCCTCTGGAGAAGGACACACCAGGTGCTTTTGTCCATTCTGTGGGTGCTGTGGTGGGGCCCTGCACCCCCTGGCAGTGATGCAGCAGTGGGGCAGGGGAACTCCCAGGCCCCACCTCAGGGAATGTGGCTCTTGGTTTCACTCCTTTGCCTGGAACATCCATTCTGGGCACACACAATGAGGCTCACAGCCCAAATCCTGTGCTCTTTGGGCAGGTTCACCCCAAGGCACCCCGTGCTCTGCTTGGGCTGTGCAGACCACCTCAAATCCCACAGAACAGCCACGTTGGTGCCTTCCCCATGCACCACTGCCATCTCAGCAGGGACTTGCTGAGCAGGAGCTCTGCTCTGCGTCCCATTCCAAGCAGGGACAGACACTTATTTTCAATTTTTTTCCATCCCCGTTATTATTTTTCCCCCCTGGATGCCTGCCACGTGGCCCAGCTGTACAGTAGCACACCCAGCTCCACCCCACTTCCCTGTTTGTGTAACTTTTTGACCCTGGAGAATTCATATCTGTTTTTCTTCTACTTCTTTTCTTAGAAAAAGAAAAAAAAAATTAAAAAAAACCAACCTCAAACCTACATTAACCTGACTCAATAGGAGGCATTTCCTTGAACTTATTAAAAAATCCAGACTTGTAAATTAATTTGTTCGTGTTGTACAATGGCAGTGCAGATGGACTCATTAGCATGCACACAACAAATAATTATAGATGAATTTTTAGCTGGCCTGCTTAATGGGCTTGCTGGGTTAATTATGTCAATGTATAATTACATCAGCCCTGGGAGACATAATGGCACACCCTGCTGAGCAGACACCAGCTAATGATGGTGTAATGCTGACAGAGGGAAGACGGACGGCTCCGAGCGCACCTGCTTACCTCGGCACAAACCCAGGGCCATTGTCTGCTCCCAAACGGGGCCACCAGGGCTGTGGGGGCCACCAGCTTGCTCGCCGAGGTGACAGGACACACTGCTGGGGCTGAGTGTGGAGTGGATGTTCCTGTCCCCCTGGCGCGCCGACATCTTTGGGGATATTGGGACCAAACGGCGTCCCCGTGGTTCCTGGCCCCAAGTGGCACCCACCACCCCATGGCACCCAGCACACCATGGCACACACCACCCCCTGGCACACACCAACCCATGGCTCTACCACCTCATGGCATCCACCACCCCATGGCATCCACTATCCCATGGCACACACACCAACCCATGGCTCCACCACCTCATGGCATCCACTATCCCATGGCACACACCACCCCATGGCACACACCACCCCATGACACCCCATGGCACCCACTGCACCATGGCATCTACCACCTCATGGCATCCACCACTTCATGGCACCCACCACCCCATGGAACCCACCGCCCCATGGCACCCACCACCCCACGGCACACACCAACCCATCCAGCTCTGGTTTTAAGCAGGATGCCAAGGGTGGTTGCCTTGGGGTGGTGGTGAGGAGGGTGGCAGCGAGTCCCCCAGGGAGGAGGTACAAGGGGCCTTGATGGGTGTCCCTGCCCCTCACCACCCCTTCCATGTCCCACAGACCCTGCTCCTGTGCTGGAGGCTGCCCGGAGCCTGGAGGACCGTCTGCAGCAGCTCCAGCGCCTCGAGCCCCAACCCAACCCCCTGAAGGACCTGGGCCGCCCTTGGAAGAAGCACCCAGAGCTTTTCATCACCAAAGGTACCCCCCGGCACTGGCCACCCCGGCGGATGAGGCTGGCAGTGACAGTTCCCAGCCGGGGCACCTCTGAGCATCCCTGGGATACTCCGGGTCTCAGGGCCAGGACCCGTCCCCTGGCCTGTGGTCCCCTGCTGCCACCGCCGCTGTCCCCAGCGTGGCTGTGTGGCACGTGTCCCCCCGCAGAGCTCAGAGAGGGGACGTCGCCGGCGGTCGGGCTCGTGGCAGCGGCCGAGCTCCCCGGCGCCGAGGGCAAAGCACCGTGTGCCGAAACCTTGCTGCAGAGAAATGAGGCTGAAAAGCAAAAGTAAGTGAGTGGCTTTTTGGGGGACCCATGATTCTATTCCCTGCTTTTGCACCAAGGTGTCTTGTCTGGCCTTCCCTCTCCTCCTTCCCTTTTTGCTTTCTTTGCTCCCCGGTTGAGAGCAGCCACATCCTGCCCAAAAACCTGATACATGGGTTTGGGTACTACCAGCATCCATCTGTCCACACATTCCCTAAAACCCCCTGGTTTTTGGGTAGGTCCCTCCCGCCGTTCCCTCGTGCCATCTCCCTGGCACGTGGCTTTGCTTGGACAACTGGATTAAATCCAGGGGGGGGAATGAACCTCATTAAATGGCTTTTTAATTTGGAGGCTCCCGCCTCGCCCGGTGCCTTCATTGTTATTCCTTAACACTCTGCACTGGGAAACAAATGAGGAATCTTTAAACCCTAAATGGCAGATCTCTGGGAGTAAGTTCCTGGCAAGTGCAGGCTATAAATAATGCAGAATAACTTTGCCCTGATTGCTTCCCCTCCCTCTAATTAATGACAGGCAGGGGTAGGCTGCCACCCCCCACCCAGGAGAGGTTTCAGCTATGAAGATTGGGACCATTTTCCACCCAAAATGAATTTTTTTACACCTGGGGTGATAAACCCTTTAAAATCCAGGGTGACGTGGCTTGAACACATCCCACTATGTCTTTCCCTGGCGTCACCAAGTATTGGGGTCAAGGAGGGCATGCAGTGAAGGCTGGGAGTGGGTGGGCATGGCCACAGGGTCACCAGCACCCATGGGTGTTGCCCATCTCTGGCAGGGGGCTGCAGGAAGCACAGGTCACTTTGGCTGCACGGCTGGGAGAGGCAGAGGAGAAGATCAAAGTGCTCCACACAGGTAGGAGAGCCAGGAGAGGGGACATCAGCCACGGGAGGGTGGGGTGGTGTCAAGCCCCTACCCCATGGCTCACCTTCCTCTGCCTCTTCCAGCCCTGAAAGCCACCCAGACAGAGCTGCTGGAGCTGCGGTGTAAATACGACGAGGAAGCAGCCTCCAAGTAAGTCACCAGGGATGCCTGGTGGTGGCCAGAGGTTTGTGGCATGCCTGAGGCTGAGCCAAGCCACCTCCTGCAGCACCAGGACATCCTCATGGGACTGCAGAGTGGCTTGAGGAGCTGAGATACTTTTAAGTGACCACACAGCAGCATCCCAAGTCACGGGTGGTTCCAAGTCAGGATTCCTGGCTGGCAGTGGAGGGTTGTGTCCCTGTCCCCACACTGGCTGACACCTCTTGCTTTCTCATCACAGGGCAGACGAAGTAGCCATGATCATGACAAACCTCGAAAAAGCCAACCAGGTGAGCCATGAGGTGACCTTCCAGCCAGCACAGGGCACAGACCCTGCTCCCCTTCCACAACAGCACCATGAGCATCCCCATGGCCTGAATGTCTGTCCCCAAGAACAGTACAGGATGACCAGGCTTCAGGACAGGGAAGCCCTACACAGGGGGAGCTCTTGTTTCCTTCACTCTATGGAACCCCCAGCCCCATTTTGGGGGATCTCTGATGTGTTTGGGCTTCTCCCAGGCTCTGTTTAGGCTGCTGGAGCCAGCGTTTGTCACCTCCAGCCTCTCCTGGGTGTTTTAGGGCACGACCCACAGCAGCCTGGTGTTGGTTTCTAGTGTAATTAGGACTGGTTCTAATTCCTGTTCATTAGTTACATTTAATTCTGCAAATGTAGGTACAAATAAATGCGCATGGATAATAAAAGAGGCTTAAAGAGCAATTTGCATGTAAATACAGCCTTTTGGGTGGAAGAAAAGCAGTGTCCTGGAGCTGGGCTGTGGCTGGTGCCTGGGGATCAGGACCAGGAGCAGTGTTAGGAACCAAAATAGGTGGAGAGGCTTACGCTGATGGTGGTGGGAGCAGGATTCTTGGAGAAATGTGGGTCGGCGTGGATCCCAGAGTCCATCTCTGCCCTGGGTGGGATGAGGCAGAGGTGCCCCAGCCTGATGTCCTTTCTGCTCTCTTGCAGCGAGCGGAGGCGGCGCAGAGGGAAGTGGAGAGCCTGCGGGAGCAGCTGGCAGCAGTCAACAGCTCCCTCCGCCTGGCCTGCTGCTCCCCACCAGGCACTGCCGGGGTGAGGGCACCCCTCGGGGACACCAGAACCTCATCTGTCACAGCCAGGAGCATCCCATTGCCCTGGGGAGCACCCCATAGCATCCATGAGCCCCACATCATAGCTAGGAAAAGCCCATAGCAGGCAGGAGCACCTTGTTGTCCTTTGGAAGCACCCCATCCCAGCCAGGAGCACCGTGTTCAGGAGTATCCCACTGCACTGAGGAGCACCCTGTTGCATTCAGAAGCACCTTTTTGTGTTTAGGAGCATCCACTGTGTTTGGCAACAAGCCCCAGATGCTCATGACTGAGGCATGGGGGTGGTAGGGTTGGCCATGCCCTACCTGCAACCTCAAGCTCTTGTGAGGAGGGGCACCCAGCAGATATGCCCAGGAGACCTTCAAGGGCAGAGGAGAGGTCTGCCCCTGCCCACAGCAGTGTCACCCCAGGTCCCCATCCCACAGGGCTCACCTGCTCCCCGTGAGGACATGTTTGATGGGGAGGGTGCTACCTGCCAGGTGGCTGGGAGCTGATGGTGTCCCCTCTCCCGGCAGGACAAAGTGAACTATTCCATCTGCTCAGGGTCAAGGCTAGAGGCAGCTCTGGCTGCCAAGGACCGGGAGATCCTGAGGCTCCTGAAGGATGTCCAGCACCTCCAGAGCTCACTGCAGGAGCTGGAGGAGTCCTCTGCCAACCAGATCGCCGAGCTGGAGGGGCAGCTGGCTGCCAAGAACGAAGCCATCGAGGTGTGCCACAGGGGACTTGAGGCTTGACGGGGAGGGGGGACGTGGGTCTGGCCACTCCAGGAGCTCGTTACATGGATTGATTCCCTTCCTCTGCTCCACAGAAGCTGGAGGAGAAGCTGCAGGCACAGGCGGACTACGAGGAGATCAAAACCGAGCTGAGGTATGAGCTGGACCGGCGTCCGTGCCGGTCACTTCAGCTGGCACATTGGGTGACTCGATGGAAAGCCATGCCCTCTGAGTCACCCCCCTTGTCTCCCCCCCAGCATCCTGAAGGCGATGAAGGTGGCCTCCACCGGCTGCAGCCTTCCCCAGGCAAGTGCCATGGCACCCGCCGACACGCTGGCCAGGCTGGGCTGTGCGTGCCGGCCCGGTCACCGGCGCCTCCGCCGCCATTTCCCATCTGGGCTTGGCTCCTTGCAGAGCATATCGAAGGCAGAGGAGGCCCTGTTGCTGGGGAAGGAAGCTTTCTACCCCTCGCAGAAGTACCTGCTGGAGAAGCCCAACCTGCTGGCCAGTGCAGGTAGAGTCCTCGTGTCGTGTAGCATCCTTGATCCCAGCAGGAGGATCCCTGGGAACATGGGCAGAAGGGCTGGGTTGTGTGCCGGCTGTGGGAAGGAGGCAGGAGCCAGCAGTTGGGCGGGGGGTTGGTGAGATGCTGGAAGGCACCTGGGGAAACTGAGGAAGGAGATGCTTCACTGAAGGGTATGGAGAAGGCCACAAAGATGGTCAGAGGGCTGGAGCACCTCTGATCTGGAGACATGAAGTGGGAGTTTGAGTTCTTCAGCTTGGAGAAGGCTCTGGACCTTCGAGCATCTTTCAGTCCCTGAAGGGGCTCCAGGAAAGCTGGGGAGGGACTTTAGACAAGGGAATGGCTTTAAACTGGAAGAGGGAAGATTTCGGTCAGACATTTGGAGGAAATTCTTCCCTGTGAGGGTGCTGAGCCCCTGTCTCAGGTTGCCCAGAGAAGCTGTGGCTGCCCCATCCCTGGCAGTGTCTCAGCCCGGGTTGGATGGGGCTTGGAGCAACCTGGGCTGGTGGGAGGTGTCCCTGACCATGGCAGGGGAGTGGAATGAGGTGATCTTAAGGTCCCTTCCAACCCAAACCAGCCTGGCATTCTATGGTTCTATGAAGGCTGCCGTCCGGGGGAACTCCAGTGCGTCTCCCTCTTTCTCGTTCATCTCTAGAGGAGGATCACTCTGAAGACGAGGCGGGGAAGGATTCACTGAGCATGGAGCAGCCATACCCATCCCCCCAGCACGCCCCAGCTGATGAACCCACCTCCCCGGCACCCCTGCCTGGCCCCGGCCTGGCCCCCGATGGCCCCCGCCCTTTCTCACTATCCCCCTTCCCAGGGGGTGAACGGCTTTCGGGGGACCCCACGCCCCCCCAACTCCAGCCACCTGCCTACAAGAGTGAGACCGCTGGTGGGGGAGGCCCGTCCTTGCCGTCCACCTTCTTCGGCGCCAAAAGCAGCACCGGACCCCCGGCCACCGTGCCGGCCCCCAGCCCCCCCAGCGAGCCCTCTGAGGGCAGCAGTGCCGAGGAGGAGCAGCTGGACACGGCCGAAATCGCCTTCCAGGTGAAGGAGCAGCTGCTGAAGCACAACATCGGGCAGAGGGTGTTTGGGCATTACGTGCTGGGGCTGTCACAGGGCTCCGTCAGCGAGATCCTGGCCCGGCCCAAACCCTGGCGCAAGTTGACGGTGAAAGGCAAGGAGCCGTTCATCAAGATGAAGCAGTTCCTCTCCGACGAGCAGAACGTGCTGGCCCTGAGGACTATCCAGGTGCGCCAGAGAGGTGAGTGGTTGGGGTGGTCTTGGTTGGTAAGTCCTGCCCTGAACCGCAGTGGGGATGCCCCTTGGTGCGTTGGCAAGATAGGCGGCGGTGCCAGGCGGAGTCACTGGTGGTACTTGGGGATTGAAGCCTCATGGTTCCCCTTCTCAGGGTGAGATGGAGCCTGGCTTTCTGCAGCACAGAAACCCAACTGGGTCCTGGGCTATGTCAAAAGAAACATGACCAGCAGGACAAGGGAGGTGATTCTGCTCCTCTACTCCTCTCTGGTGAGATACAGCCCAGAGAATGATGAGGTCTCCCCTGAGCCTCCTCTTCTCCAGGCTGAACACCCCCAGCTCCCTCAGCCTCTCCTCATAGGGTCTGTGCTCAAGTCCCTTCACCCTTCCCAGTGATGCTCTGGTGGGATGTGGGGGGTGATGGGGAGGATGGTGCCCTGCAGGAGGAAGGCTCTTGGGGACAAACATACCGACCCCCCCCCAAGACCAGTGGCTCACCACTTTTCCTGACAGAGCATCCTGCTAGGTCCCATGAGATTCCTTCAGCAGAATCTTTGGGCCCCAAGACAGGTTGAGAGAGTTGGGGGTGTTCAGCCTGGAGAAGAGAAGGCTGCAATGGGGAGACCTTAGAGCACCTTCCAGTGCCTGAAGGGGCTCCAGGAAAACTGGACTTTGGACAAGGGTCTGGAGGGGTGGGACAAAAGGGAATAGCTTTAAACTGGAAGAGGAGAGATTTAGGTGAGATATTAGGAGGAAATTCTTTGGTGTGAAGGTGGTGAGCCCCTGGCCCAGGTTGCCCAGAGAAGCTGTGGCTGCCCCATCCCTGGCAGTGTCTCGGGGCAGGTTGGATAGGGCTTGGAGCAACCTGGGCTGGTGGGAGGTGTCCCTGACCATGGCAGGAATTTGGAACTAAATGATCTTGAAGGTCCCTTCCAACCCAAACCAGACTGGGATTCTATGAAATGGTATCAATTAACAGCAACCCCTCATGGAAGCTGCATCCCCAGATGTACTTTGCTCATTTATTCTGACAAGTGCCATTTAATTATTCATCAGGCTGCTCCATGGCGTATGAATCAATGTGCTGGGGAATATTTCTGTACAATAATGAAGTCTTAATGCTTCAGGACCTCGGCACGGTGATGGTGCCGCCGTGAAATGGTAACAGGGATGGTAGCTTCTGGCCTTGTCTTGGTGGTGGCAGGTGGTCACTTGGTTCCCACAGTGGCACAGGGGCTGGTCCAAGCATCTGCTGGTGCATTGGCCCAAAGGGCTCTGGTTTATCCTCTGGATCTGATCCAGCATTAACTCTTTAGGATGCCATGGTGCCAGGGATGTGGGCCGTGGTGGTCCTCGTGCCCACGTCTCCCTGTGCACTGGTGAGGAGCAGATGCCCTTGGATGGGACAAGCAAGGTGGCCAGGAGATGCCATGCCAGAGACAAGAGCTGGCAGCACGAGCTAACAGGTCTGCAGTGCTAGTGACTGATCAGGAGTGACATTTGTCTTAAACCCAGCATCCCTAAAAATAGCTGAACACGAAGAGGAGTAAATACTTCCTGACATACAAACGGAGCTTGTAAAACCAGCACCAGTGACAAAGCTCTTATCCTGCCCCTTTGATCAGGTAGCATCACACCACGGATCAGGACACCGGAGACTGGCTCTGACGATGCCATCAAAAGCATCCTGGAGCAGGCAAAGAAGGAGATTGAGTCACAGAAGGGAGGTAGGTGCTGGCATGGGAGTGACCAAGCCCCAGCTGTGCCCCCGTGGGAGCAGCATCCAGAGGGGTGGCTGGGTTTGTGTCCCAGGGCACGCTCAAACACCCACAAAATTGATGGTGTCCCCCACAGGGGTCTCCGTCTCCCCTAGGAAACGTTAGCCATCCCCTAGACTGATTTATCCTCTGGATCTCATCCAGCATTAACTCTTGAGGAGGGCATAGTGCCAGGGATGGGGGCCATGGTTCCCATGCCCACTTCTCCCTGTGCACTGGTGAGGAGCCACCTCTGGGCAGGGTGGCACTGGGTGCCCAACACCGTGTTAGCCCAAAGGGGGATTTATTTGGCATTACTCCTGTTGAGATTTGGGGTACAGTTGGAGGAAGTGCTGCTAAATACTGATAGGGATGGGAGATGCTCCATGCAGCCGTGTTTGTACCTGGGCTTTTAGAAACTTTGGGTGTACCCTTTCCTCCCCCCGCCCCAAACCAGATGATTAAATGAGGATGCATGATCCATTTGGCAGGAGGAATCATTAAAGCAGCTGCGCTCGCAGTCAATTACAAGAAATGAAATACATTAAAGCAGGTAGTCTGCTGAGAAAGCAGAATCCCAGAGAATTAAATTAGACAGGAACAGTGGAAAAACAGACAGGGAAAACAAACATGTTTGTCTATTGGCATCGTTGGTAATGGGATTTATTTAGCCATCATCAAAAAAAGAAGCTCACTTGGAGCTGGGGGTGTTGAAGCTTTTGCTTCCTGGGTGCTTCTGGTCCTTCTGATCTGCACCCACTTGGTGGAAAGCACTCCAAACCAGACTGGGACATAATCCCTTTTCTCTGGCATTTCAAGCTATGGCCACGTGGTAAAACAGTGTGTGCTGCACCTTCGGGCTCCCCACACCCCTTTTTTTCTTTGCAGGGGAACCCAAAACACCTTCAGCATCACAGGCAGTGGCCAACGGGGCAGGTGGCAGCAGCTCAGAGGAGGCCATCAAGAGCATCCTGGAGCAGGCACGGCGGGAGATGCAGGCGCAGCAGCAGGCGCTGCTGGAGATGGAGTCGGGGGGCAGTGGGCACCCCGGGGACACGCCACCCGCCGAGCGCTCCACGTTGGCCACCGTCAGCCAGAACATCGTCCCCACCTACGTCAAGCAGGAGGAGGGAAGTGGGTCCAGCCCTGGCCCACCCCAGACACCCCTGGCTGTCCTCTCACCCGCTGCCTTCGTCCAGAGCATCATCCGGAAGGTGAAGTCGGAGATCGGTGATGCTGGCTCCTACTTTGACCAGCACTGGGCATCAGAGCGGAGCCTGCTCAGCCGACCCTACACCTCCGTCTCACCTTCCCTCTCCTCCTCCTCCTCGAGCTACTCCAGCATGGCCAACGGCCGGGGCTGGCAACGGGGTGAGCCCGGTGAGAGTGGTGCCAACGAGGATGAGTTGGCACCGGTGGAGGATGAGCCCCACCGGCTGACGGAGATGAAGGCAGAAGGAGTGGGCGCGGAGCCAGGGCCGGGTGGTCGTCTCTCCTACTACCCAGCCTACGTGCCACGGACCCTAAAGCCCACTGTGCCACCACTGACACCAGAGCAGTATGAGATGTACATGTACAGGGAGGTGGACACGCTGGAGCTGACCCGTCAGGTCAAGGAGAAGTTGGCCAAGAATGGCATCTGCCAAAGGATCTTTGGAGAGAAGGTACCAGCCTGTACAAGGGGGGGTCTGGTGTCTCCTCTGTTCCATGATGCAGAGCTCAGGGCTCATCAGTGGCCTCTGCCAGCTCCTGCCAGGGTCCCCGCTCTCCCTTGGAGGATGCCAAGTCCTCAGGGTCTGTCCCAACCCCGAGCAGTCTCCCAGCAGCCAACACCAACTGGTTAGTGGCACTTCCCAGTAGAAACACCCTGTGCCCTCTGCAGAGCACTGTGGGGACCATTCTCCCAAACTACTAGGGCACATCAGGGGGACCCAACCACCATCCCAACACCCGTGGCTGAGGCCAAGGGGTTTGGCCATGCTATGGGGCTGTGAGCTTGGCAGCAGCCTGCTTCTCCTCCCTCAGCTTGGGGAGGGAGAGCAGGCAGCAGCCCAGTGACACCTGCATGGTACCTAGGTGCTGGGACTGTCCCAGGGCAGCGTCAGTGACATGCTGTCACGTCCCAAGCCATGGAGCAAGCTGACACAGAAGGGGCGAGAGCCCTTCATCCGCATGCAGCTCTGGTTGACCGACCAGTTGGGCCAAGGCATCAGCCAGCAGCCAACCCCCTCTCAGGGTAAGTGCCACCACCATCCTTGCTGTCCCCATGTGCCACTGATGTCCCCAGCACTTCTGCATCTGCCCCATGCATCCTCCCCTTATCCCAGCAGCCCTATCCCCACACCCATCCTGGGACGTCCCCTTCACTCCCCTCTCCTCTGTTAATTTGTCACTTAGACAATTTAGGGCTGTTGTACAAATCCTCAAAGGTTATTTTGGGGTTTGAAAGCCATCTGGTTAAATTAAAAAAAAAAAGGAACCACAAAAACCCCAAATCCTTGGCTTTGTGCCTGGCATAAAGAAATAAACCACTTTTATATTAGTGGTGTTTTCTCTATAATTATTCCACTGGCTTCTGCTTTGCCATAAGTGCTGGAAAGCCGGGGCTGGTGTCCCTCCCCTTTGGAGGCCAGTGGCCTGGGCACCCCCAGAATGCTCCCTCTCGGTCCCCAGTGCTGTCCCCTGCCACTGTCCCTGCTGACCCCTGTCCCCCTGCAGCCAGCCCCGTGGAGCCCCAGCCGTCCCCCTCGCCGCCCCCCAGCCCCGCCGAGCAGGAGAAGGGCTGCCAGGAGCCCCTCACCCTGGCCTTGGAGAGCAGCAAGGAGAACCAGCAGCCTGAGAGCCGGTCCACGCCTGCGTTGGGTGGGAAGACCTACCCCAACGGCCAGGGAGCTGTAGGCATCCAGGAGATTGTGGCCATGTCCCCCGAGTTGGATACCTACTCCATCACCAAGAAGGTCAAGGAGGTCTTGACGGACAACAATTTAGGTGCGGAGCTTCTCCCCACCCTGGTTTTCGGGAGCTGCCGGTGAGGCCATGTGGATGCATCACCCCAGTAGCTGTAGACCCTCTCGCCCTGCCCCCCCCTAGTTTGCTGTGGGTGCTCGGGGGGATCCCGGGAGGATGCAGGCTGAGAAGGGGGGTACACCTGCTCTGTGGGGGGACTGTAGCACCCGTCCCATTGCTCTGCCCCAGCTCTAACCACCTCTGCTTCTCCTCCGCCAGGCCAGCGGCTGTTTGGGGAGAGCATCCTGGGCCTGACGCAGGGCTCGGTGTCCGATCTCCTCTCCAGGCCCAAGCCATGGCACAAGCTGAGCCTGAAGGGGAGGGAGCCCTTCGTCCGCATGCAGCTCTGGCTCAACGACCCCCACAACGTGGAGAAGCTGCGTGACATGAAGAAGCTGGAGAAGAAAGGTGAGGCTCAAGGTGATGCAAGCTCGGTGGGGCTGGGGTGTTGGCTGAGCCGGGGGCTCCCCAGGCTGGGGGGGTGAGCAGTGCACAGCTGGGTGTCCTCTCCTGCAGCCTACCTGAAACGTCGCTATGGGCTGATGGGCACCGGCTCCGACAGCGAGTCCCCCAGCGCCCGCTCCGAGTGCGCCAGCCCCGGCCTGCAGCCACAGGACCTCAGCCTCCTCCAGATCAAGAAGCCACGGGTGGTGCTGGCCCCAGAGGAGAAGGAAGCCCTGAAGAAAGCTTACCAGTTGGAACCCTACCCCTCCCAGCAGACCATTGAGTTGCTCTCCTTCCAGCTCAACCTCAAGACCAACACCGTCATCAACTGGTTTCACAACTACAGGTACGGGCACTCCCCAGGGTTTGGATGTCTCATGGTGCTGTCTCACCAATGTGGTGTTATGCTTGCTCTTCCAGCCCTCTCAAGTCTCTTTTGTCTAGATGGGGAGTTGAAGAGACACATGGAGGTCCCCAGGTGCAGAATCTTAGCTGAAATGCTACAGGTGCCCTGGCTGGCATCTGGTCAAGAGGTGTTGACCACCTTGAACAAGTCATGCTGAGCATCTAAAGAGGTTACTGTGCTCATGTCCACCAACCACCAAGCAGAAGCTCCATAGTGGGTGGGGGAGAGCCCTAAAGGGGTTCTTGGAGCCCAGCATCCATCCCCAGAGCAGCCTGGCACTGGGAGGAGCACAGACTTCATCCTCAAGCAGTATTGCAGGTGGACATGTGTCTCCTGCTGAGAGGCACATCAAGAGCCACCCTCTCCCTCTGTCATGAGTCCATGGAGCCTCCAACTCCCCCCAGGCAGGGTGAAGTAGATGGTGGATATTTCTGGAAGCCAACTGAGGTTTCTCTCGTGAAGCCATTGCATGGGGAGTGCAGGGAGAGCTTGAAAAATCAGGCATTTGGCTGAAATGTTGACTAGTAGGGTTTTTAAACCCAGGACCTTTCCTCTTGTGTGGTTCCAGGAAAGTCCCTCCCACTCTTGGTAAACAACCACCAGAAAATAATCCTGTGAATAATATATATTAAACAACAATTAAAAAAACCATCATGGAAACCTCCTCAAAACTGGGTTGGTTTGGCTGGGAGCAGCCGAGAGTGCTGCAAAATCTGGTCCCTGGGTTCAAGTCAGAGTATTATCCTCCCCCACAAAAAATTTGAAAGGCTGACAAGGTGAGATTTTACATCTCCAAGTTGTTGCATTGTCCTGGTTGGAAATGCCTTTTCAGACGTGACGGGTGGCAGTCTCCAACCCTCAGTGGTTGTGTCCCCACAGGTCACGGATGCGCCGGGAGATGCTGGTGGAGGGCACTCAGGACAACGACACGGACCCAGAGCAGAGCAGTGGGACGGCCATTCCTGGGCACCGGGCACCCCACAGCCCCGATTCAGATGCTGAGGACCATAAACCCACCTTTGGGGGGGCCGAACACCCTTGTGCCACCACCACGCCGGTGAAGGTGAAGGAGGAGCAGGGGGAAGCGGGCGGTTGGAGCCGCCGGCGGGACTCGCGCAGCCCGGCCGGGGCGGCTGAGGGGACCGGACCTCCCCAGGAGGAGCGGGGGGCAGCCCCTCACGGCGTCGCCCCCAACGCCGGCAGCCTGCCACGGCGGGGCGGTCGTGCCGGTGCCAACACCAGGGGACCCCCGCCACTGCCACACCCCGACGGCTCCCAGTCCTCCGCCGGTTCATCCCATTGCAGTTTGGAGGTCTCCCCAACATCACCTTCAGCGGCCTCCTCTCCCGGCCTCGCCGGCTCGGCCTCACCGGGGCCATCCTCTGCTGGGCCGGTTTCACCGGCTCTACCCCCGGCTCCCGGCCCCCGGCTCAGCACCAGCGTCCAGCGGCGCCATGAGAAGATGGCCAACCTCAACAACATCATCCACCGCCTGGAGCGGGCTGCCAACCGGGAGGAGGCCCTGGAGTGGGAGTTCTGACCTCCTCCACCCCGCTGCCCTCAATATATATCCACACGTCCGTATATATATAAAAAAATATATATATATATTTTGTTAAATGCAGCACGCACCGAGAGGCCACAGGCGGACGGCACCACGTTGGTGGAAAAGGGGGGGAGGGTCCCCTGCTATGAAGCCACCCTCCCCCCCCCAAGCTTTCTTTTAAATGTGAAAAACTGGGAACGATTTTAGAAAAGAAAAACAAAAACAAACAAATAAACCCAAGAAATATTTATAGACCTCTTTTAGATATTTTAATAAAGGGATACTTTGGAATTTATTAACAGCTCAAGCTGCTTTGATATTAAAGATAGCTATAAAATCAAGATGATGTAGCAGTCGTGTCATTAAATGTACACTGAAGTCTTGTAGTTTGCCACTGGATGAGATTAAAAACAAAACAAACAAAAGAAACCCCATGGAAAGGACTTCCTGAGCAAAGCCATCGAGAAGCACTATGAGACTGACCAAATGGAAGAAACTTTTGCCCAACAGTTTCCACCTCTGTCTGTAAGACACTGCATCGCTTCTGCCCCTGCCCCAGACTGCCTCATAGTCCCTGAAGACTCTAAAGCAAAACCCTTGATGCCATCGAGGATGTCTTTAGTTCTGGTGGTTTTATGTTATGGTTTTTTGGGTTTGTTTTTTTCTTTTGGAACCCTTGTAACGCAGAATGTCCCGTGCAGTTGTATATGTTGTAGAAATGTCTGCAATAGCCTTCTGGAACAAGATGTAGCATGGTCCCAACACCGTCCCTCGCGTTTCCTCCAGCCAGCAAGCGGTGGCAGCCCCAGCATGGCTCCCAATGGAAGAGGAAGAAAAACCCAACAATATCATGCAAAAGCAAAGGAAGCATCCGGTGTCTGCCAGTTTGGGAAGAGGTACCCGGGGGTGATGCTCTGGCTCACTGGGATGGGCATCTGTGGGATCCTGGTTCCCCACCCTCTGCCCTTGCCTGGTTGTAGGGGGGAGGGAAAGAAGGAGCCTCTGAGCTTTGCACCTGGGGTGCAAGTCGTTGGGGACCAGCACCCAAAAACGATGAGCCACCTGCCACAGGGGGCTGAGCCCTGCTTGGGGCTGCTCCCAGCATCCCAGCAACAATCCTGTGGCTGAAGCACTTTTTTTTTTTTAGGGAGAGCACCTGGGCAGGAGGGGTGTCCCCTGGCTGTGGCTGTGTCCCCAGGTGGTAGCTTTCCCAGTGAGGGTTGGAGTGCTGTGATGAGCCCTGGGGTGTGACCTTGGGCTCCTGCCTGAATTGGGCAAAGCTTTGGCTTTGGCTTGCTGGGGCTGACCTCATGCAAAGGTGCAGAAACTCTGTGGTGTCACCACCACAGGGTGCTCCCCGCCACCTCCACAACCCCACCACTCCCTGCCACCTCTGCCAACTAAACGCCCCGGGGAAGCCCTTGCTGGGCTCTCTTGCCCTGTCCCCTGCCTGCATGGCATCAGCCATCACCCACCAAGGCCACCGCTGTCGGGAGGTCCCCTGCCAGCCTCTGAGGCTATGCATTGACTTAAATTTTCCACTGTATACATTTTTATCAAAATAGAAGGTATTTTTATACTCGAGGAGCAATGCTCAAAGCAGCTCTGCAAAGGCAAGGCTCTCCTTGCCCACCTGCCCTGCCCCAGCCAGCCCCAGCTTGCCCCCGGCCACTCTTTTTCCCTGCCACCACCCTGCAGAAGGTCGAGGTGTGACCATGGACTGACTGCTCTTGTCTGTGACGTGTGAGCAGCAGCTTTAGTGGAACGGGATTGAAGGAAGCACTTAAGACAGTCTTGAACATGGCAATCCTGTTGTATTAAAGCTAGCGGGACAGACCGGTCACCTTTTTGTTAGGCTCATGTACTGTACTTCAAAAGTTTCTATATGAGATCAATGAACTTTGTTTTAACGATTTTGGAAGGAACAAGTTCTGTAAAAGAGCCACTAAATACAGAAGTTGGATATGACTCTGGCTTTGGGGTGTGTTTTGTCCAGAGGTGGCTGGGATGGGTGGCTGGGTTGATCTTGGCTCCTGTCACAGCTTTGCTTTGAGTTTATGGTAAGAGCTCTCACTGCCATCAACATCTCCTGGTGCTTTGGGGTAAAAAGGTGTTACCTGCACTTCATCCAGCTCAGGGTGTGATCCCATGAAGGTGCTGTGCAGGTTTGCTCCTGTCCCTGGGGTAGCTCAGCACCCTCCAGCGTGAGGTTCAGCACCATGGCCCAGCACATCTCTTCTCCAGAGACAGCCATCACCAGGCAAGTCTGCAGCTTCCGACACGAGGGGGGGTGTTTGCCTTTGATGAATTAATAAATCCATATGTTGCATATCTGTTTAAGCTTGTTTGTCGGCTAACATGATGGGAAGGATTTCTTTTTAATGAATATCTCAACGTCTGGAGAAGCTGGGCCAGCTGCCATGGAAACTGGAGTCTTCCTCTGAAGGTGACTGATGGGGCTGGGTTAACCATCTGGATGCTGCACGTGAGTCCCTGTGGGGCACTGCCACCTGCCCTGGTGAGGGGACAGAGATTTTGTGTCTGGCTAAGACCCCTGGCAGAGGGCTGGGGGTGTTTGGAGGGATGTAACACCCCAACTGAGCTGTAACACATCAGCACATCTGCAACTTGTGCTGGGGCACCCAGTGCTGATTCCACTGGTGAAAGGGTGGGAGGGCTGTGATTCACATCTGTCTCAGGGTTGCTTTTCCAATGCCCAAACCCCCATGTTGGTCACCTGTGCCCTGTTGTTTGAGCCATCATGGAGGGCAGGACTATGCTGTCTGTGCTGAGGAACCACCCTGGCACTGTGTGTCCCAGTGTCCTCAGAATGGCATCATCCCACCCATTCCACCCCATCCATCCCATCCACCCCAGTGGGCAGATGTGGGGCACTACGAAACCCTGCCACCAGTTGTGTCCCACTCAGGTGACATAGCCCCTCTCCTGCTCCATAGATGTGGTGGGCACAGAAGGGGGATTGAAATGGAGGATTCATTCCCATCTGGGGCTTCCTGCCCCAAGGGTTTAAAGGCTCAGACAAGAACCAGGACCAGAAGGGAATTTCTGAATCAACTTTTATTGTAGCCAAACCTTATGCCAGTCCTCGAATGGTGTCAGATCCACCCAGCCCAAACCTGGGCCACCCCAACTGCCCCCCCCCAGCCTTGAGGTGCCTCAACCCACCTCCCACCCATCAGCTTTACCATCAGTATGAACCCCTGAGGACCTAAAAGAAGCACGGGTGTCACGAGACACCGGCATCACTCTGGTTCGGCACATGAATCATTTGACACCCTGTGCCGCTGACACAGACGTTCCTGTGGGCTGCCCTGAGCTTCTCCTTAGTGAGCTGGCCTGGGATGATGCCCTGCCCTGAGATATCCTCCTGGCTAGATGGTTGTGGCAGCCACCGTGTCCCCTCAGGGTCTGTCCCCACAGCGGGTTCCTCAGCCGGGCTGCAGGAAGCCATCGCCCTGCGCCAAACGCCCGGGGCCGGGTGTCACCCGCTTCCCGGGGCACGCAGTGCTACTGCCGTTAAGGAAGGGCTGTGCTGGGTGATATTTTAATTTTCAAACCACATCCTGCTGGAGCAGAGGGATCTGGTGGAGCTCAGCTGACCTCAGTCAGTCTCTCATTCCAGGCTGGGAGGGGAAGCAGCCTCCCTGCAATATCTCCCCATCCAAATTCTCCTCCAAGGGCACTGCTGGTGCCTCACCCCTCTGCAAACAGCATCGTGGGGCCCCACCAGACCCAGTGAAGTGGTCAGTTCCCAGGAGGTATCAGCCAACAAGTGGTTTGTATCTTGCTTGCAGTGGGCGGACCACCCTGCACCCATGGCCAGAGGGATTCATTCCATCAGGGAGTACCCACTGCCTGGCATGAGGTGTCCAACAGCCTGGCAGCACCAAGAGTCTGGGGGTTTCATGCCTGGTGGGCAGCGTTCTGAGCCATCCGTGTCAGGCTGGCATTTCACCAGTGTCCCTCAGCCTTGGTGGCACCATCAGCAAGTATCCGTCACCACCACGGACATCCCAGAGCACATCCCAGAGTGAGAAGGGGATCGAGGTGGTCCCGAGGACAATCTCCTCCTCTCCACCACAGGTCCTGATGGGACAGGCTGGCATGGTCTGCAGGGCCGTGCCACCTCTCAGAGCCAAGGGCCACGCCGCCTCTCCAGCCAGTCCTGCCTCAGCCGGGCCACCTCCTGCCCGTACCGCTCATGAAGCTGACAAAAGGAGGATGGGCTCTCCACCACAGCCACCCTGACACCTCCCGTCTCGCTGCTCGACGCCCGCCGGCGCGGTGGCAGCGGCGGTGGCCGTGGGTTCCCATCTCCATCGTGCCCACCACAGCCAGAGATGTTGAGCGGCCGGTCTGCTCCTGGGGCGTTGTTCCACACGGCGCAGCCGTTCTCCTTGGACAGGACGGTGGGCAAAGCCGACAGCCGCTCCACACACAGCTCCGGCCCCGAGGGCTCCTGTTTCCAGGATCCAGGTGACCCCCGGCAGCCCCCACATCCACTGCCCAGCCCCCAGCGCATCTCCTCCAGCTGTTTCTCCAGTTCCCTCACCACCAGGCGCAGGTAGTCGAAGCTGGCCCGCGACAGCGACTTCACCCACGACTCCATGGCCGCCTGGCTCTCGGCCGCCAGCACGTAGGTGCGGGATTTGGTGCCGCCGAAACGGATGGCGAAGGCGAATTCCTCGGCCGACTCGCAGAGCTCCACGGTGCAACCTTCCAGCACGATGACTCCCACCGGCTCCCGGCTCTCCCGTTCCTCGAAGTAGAAGAGCATGTTGCCCTTCAGCACGAACCACCGGCGGTGGTAAGCTGTGTGCCGCTCGCCACGCTTGTAGAGGAACCCGGTGTTGTCAGCCGGGGAGTCACAGGTGGCATAAAATGCCAGGCTCCTCTCGTTCAGCTTCATGGCTCGGTGCCCTGCAGGGACAGAGGGTGCTCTGACAGCACCCGGAGGAGTGGGTGTGCCTTAATTGCTCTGTAATAAGCCCTCGGCTTTGTGTTCCGGGCCCTGGCACCCAGGAAATGGAGATGGTGAATAACCAGCCCCGTGATGGCAGCCAGGATAACCCTGCTCCCAGCTGAGGGTGCTGGGTGGTTCCGAGCACCCTGGGGAGGGGGTTTACCCCTCCTGATGAGTGTTTTCCCACTGAGGAGCCCCACGTCCCAGTGCCCGATGTCACCTTCCACATGTGACCTTACCACCCTTGGCCCTGTGTGGCAGTGCTCCTCCCCACACCTCCCGGGGAGGGTTTATGGCTTTGTGCTGCAGATCCAGCTGCTGCTCCAGAAAGCCATGGCCATCAACCCCGTCACCCGGGCAAGGCCACCTCTCCCCTTGTCCCCTCAATCGCTGGTGGCCTCGCCAGGCCAGGCTTCCCACCTACCTGGACTCTGCCTCTAGCTCCCGTCTCCGGCACACGCCAGCATCGGTGACACGCAGGTGGCAGTGGTGGCTGTGGTGGCCGGGGGACAGTTGAATCCGGGGTTGGGTGATGTGAAGGAGCCGTGCGGGCCACCACCCCAATGTCCCCGCTGTGCTGGTTCGTCAGGTCACCCCAGCCTGCGGGGCAGAGGGCGGACACCTACCAGGATAATTATTATTTTCCTATGAAGCCAGATCGCCGGGATCTGGGAGACGAAACGGGGGCTCTGGGGGCACCGAGAGGGAAAGAAGGGGTGAGGCAGCGATCCCCCAGGCAGCTCGGGGACTTCTTTGGGGTCCCCAAAGCATTGGGGACATTTGGGAGCGGGAAGGCCGCCTCCTCCGGCAGCGCTCCGGCTGGGGTCCCCCCGCACAGCTCCCCACTGCCCCCGGCACCCCCCAGGGACCCCCCCAGCCCCGCTCCCGGTCCCTCCCGGTCACCTTTGTCCTCGGCTCCCGCTGCCCGGGCTGGACTCGGCCCGGCCCCTGCGGGCGGAGCCGCCGCCTCCTCCTCCTCCTCCTCCTCCTCCTCCGCCCCTCACCGCTGCTCTGGGCGGGATGGGGAGGGATTCTTGGCTGGGTTTAGGAACGGCTCCAGGGCTCGGCCCCGGGGTTGAGAGATCCCGGTTTGGACCCAGGAAGCGAGCCCGGGTTCCAGTGGTGTCCGGGAGCGGTGGGAGCACGGATCCAGGAGTGCAGGGGGATATGGATGTGGATGGAGACGTGGATGTTCAGTGGATGTATCCACGAGTGGAAATCGGGGAGTTTAGTGCTGCAAGTGGCAGCACAACGTTGGATCAGGTTTTTGTTGGGCTGAGAGTGGATGCCCAGGAGCATCTGGCAGGCATCAGGCAGAGGTTGATGGATGGGGTGGATGAGGAAAGGAGCTGAGAGGCTGGTTGAGTGTTGGGAGAAGGTGATGAGTGACACAGGGAGCAGGGGCTGACAATCTGTGAGCTGATGGGTGTTGTGCAACCGTGTGGCAGAGGTGGCAGCCCCCTTGCTCCTTCCTGACCACAGAAGCCATGTGGCACTTGGGCCACTGCCATGCTCTCAGCTGGGTGGCCAGTGCTTGCCCCATCCAGGCCAGGGCTGAGCAGGTCCAGAGGCTCCAAAGGCTGGGGGAAGGAAGGAAGGAAAGACTTCCCATAGCTGGTATCCGTGTCCCAGGGTAACCATAAACCTTTTGGTTGGGAGAAGGCTCCAGTCTGACTTCTAGTCCTGGATGGCCTAAAAGTGTCACCAGTCCAAGGACCACCTTGGCAGGGCTGACATCTTCACCACATCCCAATAAATACCAGTGTCAGGGATTTATTCTTATCACTGTGCCTATTCTTTGGTTCCCTGCTTGGCTGCACAGCAGTGGATATATTTTACCAAACACACACGCTCATTTTACAGGCCCTCAACTAAGAAATACTGCAGCTGGTGATCCCCTCTGTGACTGACACTGCCAGCAGGCCCTGGTCCTCACCATTCCCCCCCTCTGTAGCTGCCCCCAGCACCCTACATGGCTGCTGGGGGCCTTACAACCTGCTGCTGGGGGCCTTACAACCTGCTGCTGGTGGCAGTGGTTTTCATTTCACTGGGGCCTTTCCCTTTTGCCTTCAAACTTTCACTTCCAGACTGTAAAAAAGGATTTAAACCAGCACTAAAAGCATTGGGGCTTTATCTTCCCCCCTGAGCAGAGCAGCTCTGTTCAAGGCCACTGGTGGGGAGTCTCAGGTCTCTGGGCAGTGCTTATCTCCCTGCTCTGCTGAGAGTCCTTTCACAAGGCAAGATTAGGAGAGGGAAGGACTGTGGGGAGAAGCAATGTCTTTATCAGACCATCTGGGATTATTAAAAATAGATGGGCACAGTCCCAGCTCTGCCTTCTTTCCAGGGACTCCAAAACTTTGCTTGCTTCTTGCAGCCCCACCAGCTGCTTTCACAGGGGTTTTTCCTCCACCATGGCCACTTCCCAGGGAGCTCTTTGGAAGCTGTTTTGGAGGACTGAGCCAATTCCTAAAAAAATACCAGCAAAATTCCCCTCTGGTTTTTGCTTCCTGTTGGGTCTCCCTTGGGACAGTCACATGTCTCTGCACAGGCTCCAGCACTTCCTCTTCTGGGTGGCCCCAAGATATTTTTTTCCCCTCTTGTCCCCACTGGTGAGGAACACAGAGCCATGTGCCTCAGTTTCCCCTGCCAGGTCTTGCTGAAAAAGAGGGGGAAATCAATTCCTACGCTGAGATTTCCTGACAGTAGGGAAAAGGAAGAAGAAAAGTTCTGGAAGGAGGCAAGGAGCTACTGGATGTCTTTTTGGATGTGGGCTGCCCTTGGCCTCTGCTTCCTGCTGCTCCCATGACTGATGACTGGGTGCCTGGTTACACAGCAGTGGGTGCTCAAGGGCTCAGTGAGGTGACACAGGGATCTCTGAGTCACCCTGGGTGCTGGCTCATTGGGGGCCAGCCTGGGAATCTGAGGGTGCTGGGGAATAAGGAGGGGCTGCTCAATGCCTGGTGCTGTGTGGATCCCCAGCTGGCACCAGCAGGATGAGGGTCTCATCACCAGCAGCAGGGAATGGTCCCCAGGGATCCCAGCTGGATCCCAAAGCTGTGCCCAGGGGAACAAATTGTGACAGTCACACAACACCCAATGTGGGGCTGACAAGAACCCCACAAGGCATTTTGGGGTACGGGCACCCTCCCCCCTCCCGCTCCATCCCCAAGCGAGAATCACTGTCCCACTGTCTCCAGCCTGGCAGCCCGGGGGTCTGTCACCCCCCCGCTGTCCCCGGGGTCCCCCCCCAGCTCCGGCGGGGCGTGAGGTTGCGGGTGCAGTGCAGGGGGTGCCCGGGAGGGGGCAGCGGGAGCCCGGACACGGCTGCGGGGAGCGCTGCGGGAGCTGCGGGTTCTGCGGGGACAGCCGGGCCCTGGGACACCCCTCCCATCCCCGGCCTGCCCAGCACCATCCTGCCCAGCACCACCGTGTCCACCGCCACCCCTCCAGCACCCCCCGGTCTATCGGGAACCCCTCCCTCACCTCTTCACCCATCACCCACCCTCCCCACTGAAGGTGGGCACAAAATCCAGGCTGAGATTTTTTTTTTTTAAGGGAAGGAGCATCACCAGCTCAGACCCCAGAGCCAAGCACTTCCAGATCTTTCCCACCCTCCTTCGCCCCCCACCAGATTCCCTCTTGGCAGAGAGGGGAGACCCCCACTTCCCTGGGGAGGGCAAGGGTCCCCCCCAGCCCATCGCATCCCACCCAGGGAAACCCCCACGTGCCGCTTCCCAAACACCCCACGCGGCCTGAAAACGAAGCCGGCCAGAGGGTGGGACTCAAAGAGAGAAGTGGGGAGGATGGTTGGAAGCTGCTCAAAGGTTTTTACAGGGAGAAGGAAGCAGCAGTGGTTAAAATTGAGTCTGGTGCAGAGCGGAAGGGAAGCGCGGGGTGTGCGGGGGTGTGGGGGTGTGTGAGTGTGTGTGTGTGTGTGTGTTTGTGTGTGTGAGTGTGTGTGTGCACAAGGGCATCTGCACAGTTCTGCACAAACAGAAAAAGCAGAAGTCGGGGGTAGTGAATTAGCAGTTGGGGACTGTAGAAAAGCCATACAGGAAGCACAACAGAAGAGGGATTTCAGGCCACGGGGGGGGGGGGGGGGGAGATGAGGATGCAGGGAAGGGGCTTTTGACGTAAATGAAATTCCTGAAGCAAAGTGTGAGATAGCTGGGACAGCCACCCGTGGGCAGGCATTGCAAAAGAAAAAAAAGAAAGAAAGAAAAAAGGCCAAAGGTGCAATTATGCATGAAGCAACGGCAGGAGGAATTAAAAAGCAGCTTTTAAGGTAAAATTTTATTACATCAGCGGCTCCCAGCCACTTCCCTATGGGGTTTGGGGGGGGCTGGTTGGGGGAAGAGCCACCTGGATCCCTGGAGCAGGCGATGGCATAGGAGAATGTGGGGTTAGGCCCTTCAGGAAAGCTCAGATTTGATCTGTGGGGATTGGTGAGGCTGGAGGGGAGTTGTGGGGCTGCAGCCACACTGGTGACAGCCCAGGGACATGGGCTGGGGGTGGCCAGCCTCGGGACACAGCACCAGCTGGGGGCTCCTGTTTCAGTCCTTTCCCCATCAGGAGGGCATGGATTGGGAATAGATGGAGTGAGCAACTGGGGTGTTAAAATACACCCCGGGTGATGGAACCCACAGATGTCCGGTCACAAACAGCTTGTGTGCCTCAACCCCCTCTCCAAGGGCAAAATCCCACAGCTTTAACCTTCCCAACACCCACAAACTGATTGTGTGCTATCAGTAAATCCCAGCTGCCACTAACCCAGGGCTTGCCTGCTATGGCAAATGCCAGACCCCAAGCACGGCTGCTCTGCCATTCTCTTGGCATACCTGGCATGAGAAGCACCTGCCTGAAGGGCTCCTGAGCAGGTAGACCCCCTCTGCCCCCCACACTGCTGCCACCTGGGAAGGACAAGGCCCCAGAGGAGCTCTGGGGACAGCTGGTGACACGGGCTGGTGATGTCAACGGGCCAGATGTGACGGTGCAGACCACAAACCATCCCTTTCCTGGCAGCAGGTGCAGTGAAAGTTTATTGTCCTCCCATTTCCCATGGCTGGCAGAGTGGGTGGCTACCAACCAGGCCACCCCTGTCCCCTTGGAATGGCCCCTGGGGTGGGACAACTGTGGGCCCTGTGGCCTGATCTGCTCCCTCTGGGCGTGGGCAGAGCCCAAGGTGCCTTTCACAGTGTGAGATAGTTTAAGGCAGAGGAAAATCATGAGAATTGGGGTTTGAGGCAGTCTCACCCACTGCGGACACTGCAGAGGTCCCTTAGGTCCCTGCCCATGAAGCCGTGGGAGGACATGGCCGGGAAGGAACAGGAAAGTGTTTTCCTGCACACACCCTTCCTGAGCCCCCAAAAGACCCCGACCCCCGAGGGGCAGGGGCCAGGCTGGGGCCGGGGTGTATGTGGTGCTTGGGCACCCTCAGATTCCCAGAGCAAAGAATTGGAAAAGTCATTAAGAACTTTTTTTTTAAAAAAAAAAAAAAAAAAAAAAAAAAATTGAGAAAAAGAAGAAAGAAACCCAGCCCCACGCGCGCAGCGGGGCTGTTTATGTCGCTGCCTCCGCGGGCGCGGATGCGATAAGATAAAAGCAGCGGCGGGGAGGGGCAGCGCGGAACGGTGCGCACCCGCGTAGCTGCCGGGACGGGAGGATACCGACAGACAGACCGACAGACAGACAGACAGACCGACAGACAGACCGACAGACAGACCGACAGACAGACAGACAGACAGACAGACAGACAGGCGTGTCAGCCTCTCCGCTCCGCCCCCGCGTAGCCTCCGCCCCCGGCCGGGGTCCGCGCCTCACGCCGCCGCGGCTCCGGCTCCTGCTCGGCGGAAATGCGGAGCTGCCTGCTCCGGTTTCCTGCCTGAACCCAGTTTTACCGAGCCGTTCGGTGCCGTTCTCAGCCGTGCTGTGCCGTTCCCTGCTCCCCGTCCCTCCCGTCCCGTCCCCTCCTGTCCCCGGCCGCTCCTCCGCGCTCCACCATGGGCGAGCGGCCCCCGGCCGACTTCTCCTGCAGGTAACGGCGGGTGCGGTGCTCAACGGGACCGAACCGGGCTTGGGGTGGGACGGGCTGTACCGGGACGGCCCCGGGAAAGCGGCTGCTGGAAAGCCGAAGTGTCGGGGGGATGAGCGGAGGAAGCGGATTGGGACCCTCCCCCCCTGCCCGGCCCGGGGCAGCTCCCTGGTCCGGCAGCCCGGAGCCTTCGGAGCTTTTCCCCCCCCCCCCCACCCCCGTGCCCCCTTTCTGTCCCGGGACACTCGTATCCTGGGCCCCTTCCTCAGGCTTTCCAGCCTCGTCCTCAGGGACCCCCATCCTCTCCATACCCGTTTCCCCCCGGCTTCTCCTTGTCCCTGTGGGTGCCCCCAGCCCAGGGGACCTTCACGTTCCCTTTTACCCCACAACACTCCCTCTTCTGAGCCCCCTCAGGCTTTCCCCTTTCCTAGCACCCTAATCCTGGGGATCCCTGATCCAGGGGTGCAACGTGCCTGGAGCCAGCCCTTCCCCTCTTCCCTGCCAGACCCCTGCAGCCTCCACCATGGGGGTGGCTCCTCCGGGAGGCCACAGCACCCAGTGGGCTCATCCTGGTGAGCTCCAAGCAAGCCTGGAGCTTGTGTTTGTCCTGAGATAAGTCCAGGGTGGGCTGTATCCATCCTGTCTGTCCTGGTGGGGTGATGGGGGAAGCCAAGTGTCTGGCTTTCCCCTGGATTTGAAGTGCTGTAACATGGACTGTGTCCCCAGGGGTCTGTAAGCACCCTCCTCCTCCACCATTGTGGAGTGCTACCCTGCCCTGCTTGCCCACCCCACTGCCCCTTTCTCCTCAGCCCCCATGCCCGCTGCGTGTGCCAGGCAGAGGTGCCAGCTGGAGCTTGCTGAGCAGCTCCTCTGGCTTTCTGCTCCCTGTAGACTTTGTTGGCTGGCAGGCTCTGCTTGGCTTGGCAAGCACCGGGACTCGGAACACGAGGCCGATGCACCGGTCAGCATCCCCTGCCCTGCCAGCATCCCTGCTTCTGCCAAAACCCAGCCAGGTCACCTGCAGAGAGAGCCCGGACCCTGCTGGCTCTGATGGTGACAATGACACGGTGACTGCTGCCCGGGTTGGGATTTACTGGCAAGGAAACCGGGACGAGTTGTGGAGTTGAGATTTCGATATTGTTGTAAATGGATTCAAGATGTGCTGGAGCTGTGGGCTGGTTGGCCCCGGGGGGGTTTTGGGTTGCTGTGCTTAGGTAGGAAAAGCAACCAGAGGTGGCTGGCATGGGGACATGGCACTGCCTGCTCTCACATGTCCCCAGCTGCCACCCAGCTTTGCTGGTATGCTACGGGATTGGAGTTTAAAGGCCTGTGAAATTACTGAGAGGTTTCACTTTGATCAGATTTCTTTTGCTTTGGCTGGAGGAGAACATTGTCCCTGTGCATTTCCCCTGCTCCCGATGCTGCTTTTATTTTATCTTTTATGTCATTATTGCCTATAAAATGATCTGGTTTGGTTTTACCAGAGCCTGTGGGGCAGTGGCTCTGCCAGTACCGTGGATCACACCAGAGAGATTTGGGTGTAAGGGACGGTGGCTTTTGAGCTCCCTTACCCTCTCCTCACCCATAGCAAATCCCACCCACCCACCCACCCACCCACACCCCTGTGGGGCTGCCAGGGCTGACCCTGGCACGGTGAAGACCTCGGGGACAAATCCCAGCGGGTGAGACAAAGTGAAAGTGCAAGAGGGTTTGTGGTGTTGCCAGCGCAGTGAGGAGAAAGGGCCCGATCCAGCCCTGGGGGAAACCACTGTGGTAGGGGGCTGAGCTGCCAGCTGCCACCCTCCCCCATGTCCCCCAGAGCTGAATCCAGGGACCCCCATCTGGCTGCTCCTGCGGGAACATTCCCTGTACCCAGCTTCTCCCACGCCTACACTGCAGCGATTCATTTCGTGCAACAAAACAAACCCTGTTGAAAGAGGCCACCCCGCTGCCGGGCTTCTCCCCACAGGCAGTGGGTGTAGGAGAGGGAGATGTGATGGAAATGGGGCTGCAAGGTGCCAGATGCCACGGTGTTGGGTGCTGGGCTGAAGGGAAGCAGGGAGAGACTCTTGGAGGAGCCGGGCTGGCTGCAGTGGCTCATCCTGGTGAGCTCCAAGCAAGCCTGGAGCTCGTGTTTGTCCTGAGATAAGTCCAGGGTGGGCTGTATCCATCCTGTCTGTCCTGGTGGGGTGATGGGGGAAGCCAAGTGTCTGGCTTTCCCCTGGATTTGAAGTGCTGTAACATGGACTGTGTCCCCAGGGGTCTGCATGCAGCACTGCTCAGCCCACACAGAGCTGTAGCTTCAGGCCAGCTCTGGCCTTTAATATAGCAAGCTGTGTGGCGCTGGGTGGTCAGATAAGGGGTGTGTATGTCCTGTGAGAAAGTGGGGATAGGAGAGCATATTCAGCTCCCTCCCTCCCCCCAAACTTCCCAGCATTTAACCCCATTTCCTAAGGAAACAGCCCACGTCAGCGTGCAGTGGGGTCTCTGACCCGCTCCAATGTCACTTCTGAGTTTGTTGGTTCAGTTCAGCAGAAAAAGGGGGGTGAGGTAGAAGGTCCTGAGATCCTTGAGGTCTTCCAGCTTTTGTGGAAACAGCTGGCAGGTCACAGGGAGAGACAGTGCTGTGCCATCACCCTGTACAAGACCCCAGAGAATCCACATGACTTCAGGGGGGCTGCTCCTAGAGAGAAGAGCTGGGCAGTGCTGGGAAGTTTCTTCTGTGGGGTTGTGGTGGCCTGAGGCACAAATGGTCTCAGCTCTTTAACAGTGATTCTATAAATATGAGGGTGCTGTTTTTTGGGGGGCCCTCTTTACCTCCCATGGAGTCCCCAGGGTGCGTGGAGTGGGGCTTTCTTCTCTGCTCGAGGGGTAAATCAGCAATATTTACCCCACTGGTGATGTTGGGCTGCTGGAAGGGAAAAGAGGCAGCAATAAAACTTCATGGGACTTCCTGTGGCCATGCTTGGGGCAGGGGACACGCCGTGAACACGTCATGTTGTGACCCAGCTTGGAGGAGGGTGAAGTCAGGGTGCTCTCCTCTGCTCCCCCCCTCTTACCCTGCATCAGGGGGGGCTGCAGCTGGACCCTTCCCCACTCTCGCCCTGCATCAGGCTGAGCAGCTGCATCCCTGTTCCCAACTGGCCACCTCTCCGTGCTTTCAGCCTGGGGTGGCATCCAGCTGCTCCTCCAGCACCCGCTGCCCCCCTTCCCAGGAGATGGGGATGCAGAGAGGGGCTGCAGGGCAGCACAATCCCATGGGGCTCCTCCACACCACCCAGCCCTTGCGAGCCCAACCCTGGGGACCCACTCCCCCCCTCCGAACCCTCCCCAGGGACCCTCATCCCCCCCGAGCCCCCCGCACCGGATGCTTTGCCATTGAAAGTGCTGTTCATTGTAACTCAGCCTTTTATAGCTGCCTCGGAGTGGGCTGCAGGGCCCTGCCAAGAAAGGCTGCTGCCGGCTCAGAATAGCTCTTTTCATGGAGGACATCCTGGGAAGGAACAATGTTCCCGCTCTTGGGATTGTGGGAACTTTGTCTTTCTGCCACCCGGAGCTGCAGGGCCGGCGAGGGCGTCTCCCAGCCCCTCACTTCATTGCAAATAGTCCTCAGGGTGAACTCGGAATAGCTTTCACACTTCTAAAAAGGAGATGAAAAATACCGCCGGCTGCTTCTCCTCCTGGTTGGGGAGCAGTTGTTTCAGGGAGAGCCAGCCCATAAATCAAAATTTCCTATTTAGGGTGCTGGCATGCGTTTTCCTGGCACAGAGATTCGGGGCCGGTTTCATTTTCGGATCGCGGTGTGTCGGCTGCGCTGCATGTGCTCCGGGGACACCCAATGCTCCTGTCTGTGCCAGCTGGGCTCACTCAGCACCAGGCACGGTGACACGGTCCCTGCTCAGTGACATGTCCCCTCTGAGGCCGGGTTTGCAGTGCTGGGTGCTGGAGGGTGCCCATCACACAGAGCTGCAGCCCCTCATGTGGCTGTTTTGTAGTGGGAAGGTGTCAGGCCAGGTCCTGGAGGTGTTTTCCATGGTGGGATCCAAACCACTCATCCTCCAGGAGCTGGTGGCAGAGCCACGGCACTGGTTCCTGGTGCTGCTGATTCCTCTGGGTGAAATTAAACAACAAATGCATTTACTGGAATATTTTTGCTTTTCTTTTCTTTTTTTTTTTTTTTTTTTTTTGCCACCAGCGAGGCACAAATAACCCATTGCCAGCTCCAAGCTGTGGTTTCGGGGTTGCCATCCCGACACCTGCTGCCGCAAACACCAAAATTGGGCAAGAGTTTTAATGAAACCTGCAGGGCTGGGTCCTGTGCAAGCCGGGGCTCGTTGCCCCAGCCCGCATCAAAGCCAGCCCAGCACCAGGCCCTCCCCTTCTGCTTGTTCTCCAGCTCCTTCTCCAGCACCCCAGAACAGCTCCAGCACCCCAAAACAGCTCTGAGACAGGGTGGGCTCTTCAGTGGTCGGGGGGACACCTTAGCCCCCCCCCATCCCAGCCCACCTGTGGTGTGTCCAAGGGTGGCTTGGATCCTCCATTCAGCACAAATTACAGGAATTAGTCGTTATGACAAGTCCTTCAGCTCGGTGGTGACCCACGGGAAGGCCACGAGCCCTTCGTTGGGAGCGTATCGGGATAAGGGATGGACGTGGAAAGTGGGGAATTCCAGCATCTTGGAGCACGGAGGGCTGGAGCAGGGAGAAACCCACCCAGCAGCTGGCACTCGTTTCCCTGCAGAAACCTGGGGCCAGGTGGAGAAGCTGGCTGGTGCTGCTGTAGCTGTGGTGTAGATTCCTCTGGGATAGGTGTTGGGATAGATGTTGGGATAGGTGTTTCCATGCTGGGAGCACGCCGTTGTTTCCCATCGTTGTGGTGCTGGTGGGGGAAAAAACCCCGTTGGTGCCAGAGGTGCCTTTTTCCCATGCTGTAAACCTCTCCCAAAGCTGGCATGGAGGCAGCCTGGAAACTTGGATGGTGAATTCCCTGTCCCAGGAATCTCCTGCCCTCCTGAAGTGCCATCCGCAATGGTATCCTCTGCTTTTTGGACACCCAGCTGGTGGTGTCGGCGGCGATTCCTGGGTGCTGGGAGGATGCTGAGTCATGGACAGGGTGGTGGCACTGATAGACTGGGGGGGGGGCCCTGATTTGGGGGCCCCACCGTGGGGTTTAACAGGGCCACAGGCGGGCTCACGCCCGGCACTGCCACCGCTCCGGCTGTCCCCAAGCCTCGGGTGGCTCTTCTGAGAAGCCAGGGCTGGCGGGGGGCTGATAACATCTCCCCTCCCCTGGAAACTTCATGGGACGTGCTCAGAAGGGCAGCGGGTGGGCAGAGATAGAGGTTTGCTGCCCGGCGTTATCACCTCCCCCGGCTGCAAAGAAGATCCGCAACGCTGGGGTGCTCTGCCTCGCTCCGTTCCCTTCCTCCCACCCCATTATTATTATTATTATTATTATTATTATTATTATTATTATTATTTAAAATTTTTCCTCCTCCCTGACAAGTACAAGCACTTTTTCTCCCCTCCGAGCAGCCAGGGTTTTGCTGCTGGTGCCGGTGGCAGGATCCGGGGGGGTTGGCTGATATTTCCTGTCGGAGTGGGGTGCAAAGCCCCGATAAGTACGGGGGTGAGCTCGGGGTTCGGTGGGGAGCAGCCGGGTGCAGCCGGGTTGTCCCTGAGGAACTTGGCTGCCGGGCTGCACCCAGGCCATGGGTGCCCTCAGATTGGGCTGGCAGCAAAATCTGCTCAGGGCAAAGATACGGTGGGGTTTGCTGGACCCTGATGGCCCCCCAGCAGCCCAACACCCCCCAAAAGGGACACGGGCTCATCCCCGGCCACCCCGGTGGCACGGCTGCTTCTCCCCAGGCTGGGTGGATCTGGACGGCGAAGCATCTCCGTCCCTGGATTTCTGCAGCTTTTCGTGTTGTTTCCTCCCCCTCTCGCCCCAGCTCCGGTTTTTATCAGCTCCGTTGAAATAGATCCCTGGAGGGAAACCCATCGGCTTGGCAGGAGGAGAGCGGATGCGGCCGGGCCGGGTGTCCCTGCGGGCCGAGGGGCAGCAGCTGCCGGCAGCTGTGCGGGCAGGAAACCCCGCAGACACCCCGCTCCGCGCCCTGCCCGCACACTCCACCTGCCAGGTGGGGAAACTGAGGCACAGCCCTGCCAGGTGGGGACGGGGGTGCGAGGTGCTACAGCGGGGCCTATAGGTGCTGGGCAGGGAAACTGAGGCACGGCCCTGCCAGGTAGTGATGGGGGTGCGAGGTGCTACAGCGGGACCTATAGGTACTGGGCAGGGAAACTGAGGCACGGCCCTACCAGGTAGTGATGGGGGTGCGAGGTGCTACAGCGGGGGCTATAGGTGCCGGGCAGGGAAACTGAGGCACGGCCCTACCAGGTAGGGCTGGCGTGGGGGGGGATGTGTGGGGTTATGCCCTGATGTGCCTGTGCTCTGCCTTGCAGCGCGGCAGCCTCGCTGGAGCCACGGCAATGAACGGGCAGGCCCTGCCGGCCGGCACGCCAGGACATCCCCGGGGCTGGCATGAGTTCTGCGAGCTCCACGCCATCAGCACCGCCAAGGAGCTGGCGCGGCATTACCTGCGTTTCGCCACCGAACACCCGCACCATGACCTCCTGGCTGCCGAGAACTTCTCGGTGCAGTTCACCGACCTCTTCCAGCAGTATTTCTGCCACGAGGTAAAGGAAGGTTTCGCCATGAACCAACTCCGGATCCTGCCCGCCGGCCCGGTGCGGGATTACCGAGAGACGCACCGGCGGCACACCGATGCCTCTTTGGGCACGGTGGCCACTAAAGCCGAGACGGAGGTAGCCACCCACCCTGAACAGCCCAGCCGTGTCCCCGAGGCCACCCCGACGGGGCTGCGGAAGTCCTGGAGCTCGGAGGAGCTGGTGGGGCCTGCCCGGAGGCCTTTCTCCCTCAGCCAACTGCGCCGGAGCTGGCGCAGCCTCTTCCGACGCCGTTCCTCGGACACCTTGCCCGGGGAGGGGGACGGGGAGGTGACAACGGAGGCGACGGCAGCTCTCAAACCGGGACTGGGCAAACGCATCCTGCCCTGGGGGTTACCGCGGGAGCAGCCCCCCGAGGTGCGGAAGGAGGGGTTGCTGAAGTACGGGCTGCTGGACGAGACCTCGCTGGACGTGGGGACGCGGTGGCAGCGGTGCCGCCTGGTGCTGCGGCGAGCGGGGATGTCTGAGGGTGAGGACTACGTGCTGGAGCTCTTCGACCCACCCAAAGTAAGGACCCGATGATGATTTTCAAGTGTTTTGGCCCAGGGGATGCTGTGGGTCCCTTGGTTGGGAAGGAGGCCGGGGATGTTGGCAAACCCCGCGGGAAGGGGAGGGGACACAGTGTGTCCCTGCCTGCAGGAGTCTGTCACCATGGGCAGTCGTTGAATCCCAGACTGGTTGGGGTTGGAGGGACTTTAAAGATCACTTCCCTGCGTGCAGATGCACCTTCTGGTAGCCCAGGTTGCTCCAAGCCCCACCCAAAGTGGTTTTCAACACCACCAGGGATGGAGCAGCCACAGCTTCTCTGGGCAACCTGGGCCAGGGGCTCAGCACCCTGACAAGGAAGAATTTCTTCCTGATGTCAAGCCTAAATCTCTGCTCTTCCAGTTTAAAGCCATTCCTTTCATCCTGTCCCTCCATTCTCTTGTCAAAGGTCCCTCCCCAGCTTTTCTGGAGCCCCTCAGGTGCTGGGAGGTTGCAGGATGCCCAGCACTTGTCCATCCTTGCTGCAGTCCCTTTGCTGTGCCTTCTTTAAGACCTTTGAGAAGAAGAGCTGAGCCAATGCCATGGGCTTATGTTTGGGGGTTGGAAGATGCTGTAACGATGCACCAAGGGGGATGGAAATACTAATTATTGCAGTCGTTCCTCATGCAGTTGCCTTTCTCCTTGCCGGGTCCCCAGAAGTATCTTTTTGGGCTGGAAGCAGAGCTCTGGCCTTGCCCGTGGTGCAGAGCAGAGGACAGGGGCTGGTGGGCTCTGCACCCCTCGTCTACAGCCCCGTGGACCTGTCCAGGCAAAGTGTGGGGCGAGGGACTCCCAAATTTCCTTTTTCTCCCTGCCCCCACCCAAGTTCCCTCTGTCCCTACCCATGGCTTCAGCAGCCAGGGCATCTGCTCGCCTGAGGAAGGAAAAAGGGAAACAGAAATTTGGCTCTGTGCCTTCCTCTGTTCCCTTGTAAGGGAGTTGAATTTTTTTTTTTTTATTTTTTTATTTTTTTTATAAGTATTTTTGTGGCTGGAAAGGCAGAGCCCGGGAGCTGCCCCGGGAGCTACAGCGGCTGGAGCGGAGATGATGCAGGATGCAAGCAAAGGGGGGGAGCTGCCGGGTTTAGGCTTTAAAAAGACAGTTCCTCCACATGGCAACTCTTAGGGCAGGCTGGGTTTTCTCTTTCTTTTTCTCAAATTTTTTTTTTTTTTTTTTTTTTTTTTTTTCTGTGTGTGCTTTTTTAACTTTGATGACTAACTTGTGCTTGGGAAGGAGGAAGCCTGGGAGGAGCCTTGTCCTTGCCTTGGGGCTGCATTTGCTGCTGGCCCCGGCACTGAGGCCAAGGAGCAGACGGCTCCATTCCAGCTATTTCTGTCAAACAACCCTATTATTAATTTAAAAAAAAAAAAGAAAAAAAGAAAAAAAAAAAAAAAAAAAAAAAAACAGAAAAAGAAAAAAAATTAAGAAACAACGCTAAAATTGTAAAATCTTGAAAGTAAAAGCCTGGTTTGCTCCCTTGGGTAAGGGGTTGGGTTTGTTTGTCCCTCTGGGAGCATGTGTCCCCATCCCAGGGCCCAGGGAAGTTCTTTTGGGGCTCCTGGAGGGGGTTCCCAGCAGTGCTGGCTGCCAGCGTGGTCTGGTGCTTGCAAACGTTGCTTTGTCCTCTTTTTTTTTTTTTTCTCCCCCTATTTTTTTTTTCCTTCCTTTTCCACTTCCTTCCCTCCCCTTGGGACTCAAGCCCAGCACATTCTCCCTCTCCCTGCAGCTTTGCCCCCTGAGCTGGAGGCATTTCAAACAAGACCTTCTTCCTTGCTGTTTGCTACAGATTTCCATCCCGTGGAGGTATTTTGGGGAGTCCCCATCCCTGCAAGTCCCCCGTGGCCCCAAGCAGGAGGGTTTCTCAGCCAGCTCTGGGGAAGGAGGCAGGGGGGGGGGATATGGGATGTTCCTCACTGGATTTCGTGAGTCTCCAGAGTAAATTGCTTCCTGTGCAAATATTCTAAGGGTGGGTCCTTCCTTTCTAATTAACTGGGCCGAGGCCAGATCCTGTCTCCTTTACAGCAGAATTATTCCATCCCCTTTCCTAGGAACAGCAGTTGAATTCCAGGGGGGAGGGATTGGAAAACCTTGCACCATGCTGGTAGGTCCTGTTCCCCACACTCACCAAAGGAACGAGCCTCAGAAGGATGGGAACAGAACAGTTTGGAGGTGCTTTGGGTTTTGGTTTTCTTTTCGTTTTACTTTAAAATAGCTAAATAATAAGTAATAACTCCCCTGGGAAGGCTGGGAGGAGCCCCCTCCCCTCCATCCTCCAACCATGGGGTGCTCAGGAGGCTTTGCCACTGCCTTGTGCCCAGGTGGTGGACCTGCTCCTCATCTGAAGATGTTGTTGATCAATGTGAAATATTATATATTAATGGTTTTAAATAAGAAACTGTAAAAAAAATTAGTCCTGGGGGTGGCTTCCATCACTAGCTGGTTTCTGGCTTGTTCCCCCTTGAGGTCTCCCCGGAAGCACCCTCATCTTTTCCTTGTGTATAATAGGATGCAAATGGAAATGCAGCTCAGCCTCGCTGCTCTGCAGTCAATCCCCAAACACTCAACACCTTGCCATGACCTTGGAAAGCCTGGGAGAGGGGGGGGAAGCCCCTTGTGTGCCCCCCCTCTCTAGCCTCCAACTCCGTCCCTCAATTTTTGCAGCTTTTATCTTATTTCTCCCCACCCCAACCTCCCGTTGGGCTACGAGGAGGCCTCTCAACCCAATCTCTTCCTGTGCCCAGCATCAAAGGGAGAAGGGTGCTTTGAAGAGCCCTAATCCCATTTGCTGTTTGGGTGGCTGCAGCTGGTGCTGGGTGCAGGGCTGAGGCTTGGGGTGCTGTGCCTGAGCCACCAGCACTGCCCAGGGTGTGTGTCCCACCTCCCAGGGATGTGCTGCTCCCGTGGGACCTGCAGTTGGATGAGATGGGGATTCCTGTGCTCACACCTGCTGTGAGCTTGGTTTTAGCATTGCTCTTTCCTCAAGGAAGGTGTTTTCTCAACACCTTCAGGTTGGAAAGGAGGGATTTGGAGGTGATTGGTCCAGAACTCTGCCTGGTGGGCTCAGGGCACCCGGACCCCCACACTGGGGGCATGCTGGAGGGTGCCAGGGTGAGGTGCTGGTGGTCTGTGGCAGGAGCTGCTGGGGCTGGAGGATCTCAAGGTGTCTCTAATGCTGGTACAGATGGATGGGTGCATGTGCAGGGAAGCCAGTGAAACCCTGGCCATGGTTCTAGATGTGCAGGCCAGGTGGATTCTCTGATGTCTACTGTGAGGGTGATGCTTGCCCATCCTCCCTGCTCTCCATGGAGGCACTAAGGGCTTTTTCCTCCACCACCCTACTTACTCTCATGAGATTTGTAGGATTGGGGAGCTCTGAGCCCTCTCCACCTTTGTACATTGAAGCCAAAGCTGACAAAACAGCTTTTTTTTTAGGGCAGCCTTTTTTTTTTTTTTTTTTTTTGGGGTGGGGGAGAGGTTGGGTTCATCAGCTGAGCCCCAAGCCCAAATGCCTTTTCCCCAGCCAAGTTCTAAACTCGCTGAAAACTGTGATTTGCAACGGAAATGTCCCAAGCCGGTTCTGTTGACCAGATGTTTTTACAGGAAGGGCAAGGGAAATGGGATTTGCATTTGGGCTGGTTTCTTTATAGCATTTTAATGAAATCCAGTCCTGTAAATCCCCAGCATGCCGAGCTGAGCTGGGAAGAATCCTTTGGCCCAGAACCCTCCATGCCTGTGTCACAGCTCATGTGTCTGCAGCCCTGGAGGAGCAGGATTTTTATCTCTGCTCAGTGTGAGACTGCTTTGACTTCCTATTTTTTTTTTCTTTCTTTTCTTTTATTTTCTTCTCTTTTTTTTCTTTTCTTTTTTTTTTTCTTTTTTTTTTTTTCCTCTTTCTTTTTCCCCTTCCTTTCACCTGAAGCTGGTTTCTGAGAACTGCCACCTTCTGAGCAAGCAGGTCCCATGCTGCTGAGCTCTGATTTTTACCCAGGCATGGGGCTGGGGACATCCCAGTGTTGTAGACCCCATCCTAGCTTCTTCTGGACCTGATCTGAACCTCCAGAAGCAACTGGGGGGGTGACATTAAGGCTCAAAAATGGCCTTAAGTGACTCCACCAAAGACATATGAGAGGCAGTGGCAGAGGGGGAGCTGCAGTTTGTGCCCATGGGTCTGGAGAGGCCACATTTTGGGAAGCTTCTGGCAGCTGCATTTGCATCCTTATCCCAGGGAAAGACTTGAGCAAACCCCCTCTTTGGCAGCTCAGTGCTTTGCTTCAAATCCAAAGCACGTTCCCTCTTCTTAGTGACCTGAAATTAAAAACTGGATGTGCTGAGTGGGATGCACAAATGTCCTTGTCACTGCTGCAGCCTTTCCTTTTCCCTTTTATCCCTGTGGAAAAAAAAAAAAAGAAAAAAAAAGAAAAAAGAAAAAAAAGAAATTAAAAAAAGGAAAGATGCAAATGGCTTTTTCACCAGTGAGTGCCCTGCAAGAAGGGATTTGCTGGTGGTGGGAAGCATCTGAATATCCCAATCAGCTCCTTGGCCCAGGGAAAGGCACGTTTTAGTCAATCTGGATCCCATTGGATGTCTCCCATCCTGTGATCTGGTGTGGGCTGGACCACGTGTGCTCCTGCCCTTGTCCCTGTGGTTCTCCCATGTCATTTTCTCTCTTTGTTGTAATAATAATAATGTTAAATGATCCCAGGCTGCTGGGGGTCCAGCCATGAGTGATTCCATTGCATTGTTCCTGGCCTCTGGACAATGTGTGGCTGAAAAGCTGCATCCCTCTCCTGACATTCCCTGGGGTTGCATCTGTCCTTCCCCTGGCATCTCCAAGGGCTGCATCCTTCTCCTGGCATTGCTCTCCCTGCATCTCCAGGGCCCACATCTTTCTGACATCTTGTCTTCAAGGTCCTCATCCCTCTCCTGGCATCTCCAGGGGCTTGCATCCCTCTCCCAGGATTTTTAGGGACCACATCCCTCTCTTGACATCCCTCTCCCTGCATTCCTAGGGCCTTTATCCTTCTCCAGGCATCCTCCTCCCAACATCTCCAAGGATCACATCCCTCCCCTGGCATCCCCAGGGATCATATCCCTGTGCTGGCATCTCCAGGGCCTGGTTCTCTCTCCCATCATCCCTCTTCTGGCATCCCCAGGTCAGGAGCTGGCAATCCTTCCATGGGATAAGAGTTGGGTGGGTTTGGGTGTCCTGTGATTCCTTTGGGAGAGGCAAAACTGCACCCAAAGGTGCCCAGAGCTTCACCAAAACCCACTGGCTTCCCATCCCCTCGCTGCTTTCATTGTTCTTCAAAATCTTTTTGAGATTTCAGTGGTGGCTTGTTCTATTTATTCCACCCCCCCTTTTTATTTATTTAATTTTGTTTTGGTATCGCAGAGCGAGGGCACCCAGGGCGGGGAGGGAAGGGGGAGGAGGAGGGGGGAGGGAGAGTGATGAGACAAAAGGTTATTTGTCATTTATTAACCACAACTTTTTCCATCCTTGGTCATGCACGGAAAAAAAAACAAAACACTTTTAGCAGCATAACCACAGCCCCGGCGTTAATTGCTGAAGAGCAAAGTTTCTTATTTTGGAAACTGTGTTGCTGGGATGGAGCTCGGTGGGGTTGGGAGGGGAAGCAGAGAGGGGCTGATGGAGAGGGGCTGGAGGGTTTATTTTGAACCCCGTCCTTTCAAACCCCTCTCTGCTGTTGCTGGAGGGGGGGTCCCCATCACTGTGACCCCCCCCTTGCTCATGGCAGGGATGCTGCAGAGCTGCTGGGCTTGGGAAGCCCCGTGAGCAAGGCAAGGAAAAAAATGGGGATATTAAGTGAATTACAGAAAAAGGTGCTGGGAGAAGCATTCAGGGACCACGCTGCTTCCCCCTGAGCTTCCTGCAGGCAGGGGTGTGAGGAGTGTGGGGTGCAGGAGGGGGTTATGGGGTGCCTGATGATGGGGGTTTTGGGTGGCTGTCTTTTTTCTTTTTTTTTTTTTTTTTTTTTTTCCTTTTTTCTTGATTTTTTTTTTTTTTTTTTTTTTTTTTTTTTTTTTTTTTTTTTTTGTACGGCCCAGGATGTGGTTGTTTCAAGGCTGAGCACTGCTGCTCTTGCAGGTAAATATTTATGAGGCTGTTCAGGCAGTGCCAGGGCTGGAAGGATTCATCTGGGAGGGATCCATCTCCCCCCCAGGTGGATCCCACTCCTCCCCACCAGGCAGCTGGTCCCATGGTGGACATCAGCATCTTCAGCTTGAGATTATGTTCAAAACAAAGCATTTGAGGCAATATCTTCAGCCAGGCAGGGCACAGGGGCAGATCCTGCTGGGGGACCAAAATACATCCCCCTGGGGAGAAGAGCTTTTGGAGCTCTCAAATCATCCTGGGGGATGCAAAATCCCCCCCAAATCCAAAATTTTGGAGGTTCAGGGGGGGTTCTGTGCTGTCCACCCCCTATTCCCCCAAACCCTATGGGGCCAGGCTTTGGGGTGACTTATTCCCCAGCTCCAGCCAGCCCCTGCTCTCATGGAGACACCTTGTTTATTTTCCACACTCATTATTTATTCCAGGAAATTATCAAAGCAGCCCGAGCCAGCAGTGGGTTTGGCTTAAAATAAATTAAAAATAAATATTTTTGGTAAAAAAAAAAACCAAAACAGGGGGCTGGTGAGTGCTGCCTCTTTACAGACCCTGTTTGTAGCCCCTGTCTTCCCGAGTCCTCCCTGTGAATGTGAGACACAGGGCTTGATGGGTTTGGGGGTGATTTGCAAGGTTTTAGGGTGATTTTCAGGGTTTTGGAGAGGGAGTGTTGGCTCATCTGCATGGCTCCCTTGGCTGCTGTGGTTTATCAATGCAGCCAGCCCCAAAGATGGGGTGAGGGGGGGGTTCCAGCCTGAACCCCCCCACAGATCCCTCCCCATGGGAATGGATTTACCCGACAGCTCTTGGGGCTGTGTTTTGGGGAGGGGGGGGGACTGGGGAGGTCCAAGCTGTGTTTTTTCGTGTCGTTGCTTGCTGGCTCTTGGAACAGAAGGAGCTTTGTGCCCTCCAGCCAGCACTTGGGCTGGCACAATGCTGCCTCTTGTCACTGCTGAGCCTTGGCCCCTTTGGAGATGGCTCTGTCCCCCGCCACAGGTTTTGGGGACACTGAGAGATGGGGTGTCTTGGAAAGTCCTTTGTCCCTCCAGTGTTGGTGGGTTGAGGGGGGCGGGGGAGGCTTGAACTGCACATACAGGGGTTACCTCTTCACTTGTGTTTCTTCACTTAAAAGAGGCAGGAAACCTCCTACACACAATGTCCCTCACCCAGAACAGAGAACCCCGTGATGATGCTCACTGCTGCTGTCAGTAGGTTTCAGAGTGAACAGCCCCAGCATGCAGGCAGAGAGGCTGGAACGTGGCACCCAGATCCCTGAGGATGAACACTGGGATTATCCATGGTGCAAACACCCAAGGGCACATGCTGGGATTATCTCCAGTGCAAAATCCTCAAGGATGAAGGCTGGGATTATTGGTGGTGCAAACAGCCAAGGACAAACCCAGGGATTATGTGTGGGGCAAAGTCCCCTAGGATGAATGCTGGGATTACCTATGGTGCAGACCCCAAGAAGGAACACTGGGATTACCCACGGTGCAGATCCTGAAGAGGAACACTGGGATTACCCATGGTGCAGCCACCTTGCACTTTGTTCCCCTCCAGTTCTCCTGGGATCCCGTGGATGGGGCTGTGGATCTCCATGTTCCTGGGAAACTTCACCAAATTCCCCAAGGCTGTGGATACAGGATTTGTTTTTACATGGGAACAACCCAGAATTTGCCCCGTGGTGGCTCTCAGTGGTCATCTGTCCATCTGTCAGTGTGCCCAGGCAGCTCTGGCTGAGGTTTGTCCCTTGCATAAGGGCTCCGTGATTTATAAGAAGCAACAAATCTGGCCCAGATCCAGTGGGGACCTTGCACAAGGGTTGGTGGCGTGACTCAGAGTGGAAGTGAAAAAGCCACCGTGGGGAAACCCCCAGCACGTGGAGGGGCTGCAGCAGCACCCACTGCTCTCGAAGGATTTGCTGTCTGCTCCACACAGCCTTGGCTGCTGGCCCCACCACCATCATCACCGTGCCATCACCATCATCACCGTGCCATCACCATCATCACTGTGCCACCACCATCATCACTGTGCCATCGTGGTCATTGCCATACCACTGTCATCACCACCACCATTGCAGTGCCATCCCCTTCATCGTTGTCACTGCTGTGCCACCATCATCACCATGCTATGGAGGCCATGACACCACCTCCAGTGCTGTGCCATTGCCATCATCACCGTGCCACCACTGTCCTTGCCAGGCCACTGCCACTGTCACCAGGCCACTGCCATTGTTGCTGTGCCACCCCTGTCATGCTGGTGCCTTCGTCACCTTCTCCAGCAGGAGGCTTGGGCACTGCCCCAGTCCTCTGAGATGGGTGGCTAGATAGAACCATAGAATAATTTGGGTTGGGAGGGACATCCTCAAGCAGATCAGGTTGCTCAGAACCTCATCAAGCCTCACCTTGAATATCTCCAGGGATGAAGCCTCAACCACCTCCCTGGGAACCTGGATCACCATGGGCAGCCCAGCCCAGCCTCCCTCAAACATCAGTGGGAAAGAAAAGGGACACAGGAGCCAGGGTGAGAGCTGCCACCAGGGATGCTCATGACAGAACCACAGCAGCTCCTGCAACGCCCCAGCACAGCTCTGACCTTGGTCTGACCTTCAGCTTGTGCTCCTGGCACGACCACAGCTCTGAGCTCCCTCTGCCTCCTTCCTAGATTTGGCAGACACCAGCAAACCCCTCTTGCTCCTGGCCACCCCACCACCAGTGCTGTGCCAGCACTCCCAGTGACACGCCGGAGTCAGTGGTACCATTGTCCCCAGAGGTGTCCCCTGATGTCCCCAACAATGCCCTGCTGCTGTCTGGGATTTTGGGGTATGGATCCTGCTGCCATCAGCCCTGTGATTTGGAGATTACTGTGTCACAGCCCAGGATGGCGGGTTTGGTGTTGGCACCAGGACCAGGGGTGGCACGTTGGTGGCATGGTGGTGGCTGTGTGCTGGGGGTTTGGGAGTGCAGCTTCCCAGGGTGTTGTGTCCCTGGGTGATTTTGGGAGGTGCTCAGCCTTGTGCTGGGGTTTCCTCTGTGTGCACAGGTGGGGGGGTTGGAGGCTGAGCTGGGGCAAAATCCTGAGCATCTCATCCCATTCCATCCCATCCCTGAGCATCCTGTCCTATCTTGAGCATCCTATCTCATCCTATCCTGAATATCCTGTCCTATCTTCAGCATCCCATCCTGAGCATCCCACCTCATTTCATCCTAAGTATCCTATCCTGAGCATCTCAACCTATTCCAAGAATCCCATCTCATCCCATCCCATCCCATCTCAACTCATTTCATCTCATCTCATCCCATCTCATCCTAACCATACTATCCAGAGCATCCCAACCTATTCCAATCATCCTCCCCCAGCCACCCCATCCTGAGCATCCTATCCCCCCCTTTGAATCCCATCCTGGCCCACCCCCCCCAGCAGCAGGATTTCCCAGCCCCGTGGTGCTGCCCTGGCCCCAAGAAGAAGCCGAGGGGTGTTGGGAGACCAGACAGGGTGTTGAGTTTGCAGTTTTTTGGTTACCAAGAAACACCTTTCCTGGTACTGACTGCCTGGAGCCAGGCAGCTCGTGGTGAGGTGCAGCATTCCGGGGGGGTTGGTGGGGGCAGCAGTCCTGTGGTAGGAACTTCTCTGAAACCAGCCCAGGGTTTGGGTTTTTTTTTCCGGGTGCTGTATCTCTTTGCCACATCATTTCCTTCTCCCTTTGCCCACCCCTGGGGTGGGGAGGGACGCCAAGGGGCTTCGCCGAACTCCTTTTTCCTGGAATTTCCCACTTCCTAGGAAAGCTCAGAGGCCAGCCCCAACACTGCAGATAAAACCTCCCACGCCAGCAAGCGAGGCGACGTGCCTGGTGTCACGACCTGAACGATTGGCATGGCTTAACTCAAAAAAATGGCAAAAAAAAAAATCAATCAAAACCCCTTCGGAATGAAGCACCAGAGGCTTGTGGCAACCCCCAGACCTGACATTGTCACCATCGGGTCCTAGGGCTTGCCACGAGCTGGCATCAACCCTGTTGTTGAGTGACTTCTAAGAACTTCCTTTTCGGTGCTGATAAGGGCTGAGCTCGCTCTCTCATATTTCATTTTCAGCCCCAAAGTCCACTGAGTCCTGGGGTGAAGGAGGGAGGAAAAAGAAAAGCAGCCAAACATGGTTTGGTTGGGTAACCGTGGAGTTGTTGAATACCCTTGGTTGGGGACAATGGCAGAGGTGACTTTGTTGTGAGTTGGGAACAAAATTATTGGGTGAAATTAATGGGCTTTGGTTGGCAAGTGAGTTGGTATTGAGTGACTGTAGCCCAGTGTCCTTGAGGAGATGGTGGCCATGGATCCCAGGAGCAGTCAGCATCCCATCCAAAATTTTGTCAGGCTGTGCTTGGCACTGCACCAGCACTGGTTGGACTTTGCATGGGGCTGCTGGCTCAGCTCTGGCTGCAGGAAGGTCATGGTCAGGTGCAATGGTCAGGCACTGGGATGAGCTGCCCAGGGCAGTGGTGGAGTCACCATCCCTGGAGGTGTGGACTTGGCACTTCAGGACATGGTTTAGTTGGCCTGGTAGAGTTAAGTTGGTGGGTGGACTTGATGATCTTAGTATTTATTTATTTTTTTCCCCAACCTTAATGATTCTGTGATGAACGTGGAGGGTGTCCAGCTCCAACACTAGTGTTCCCCAGGGAGATTTTGCACCCAGGAGTGTCCCTGGCACCCTGGATCCTGATATTGGGTGCCATGTGCTGCTGCCTGGCCGTGGTCAGCAGCCAACTGGGTGGTGGAGGAACTGAAACCTGCTGGAGGGATGTTGTTATTATCAGCTTTTGCTGGAAGCGTTTGCTCAGCGTTTTGTCACGTGCCTGTGTCAGCCCCAAACTGGCCGGGTGGCCATGGGGAGCTCTCAGCAGGCCACTGCCCCCAGAACCAGGGGGGGAGAGGGTCCCTGCCTGCACCCCAGTTTCCCTGCTGTGCTGGGAACCCCCTTTGAGTGAGGTGGGTCCCCAGCTCAACCCTCCCAAGGAGGGAGATCTGATAGGAGCCTGTGCTGTGTGGGGTATTTCATTGCTCTGTGGGGTATTGGGTAGAATCCCAGACTGGTTTGGGTTGGAAGGGACCTTCTGGACCATCTAATCCCACTCCCTGTATGGGCAAGGACACCTCCCACCAGCCCAGGTTGCTCCAAGCCCCATCCAACCTGGAATTCAACACTGCCAGGGATGGGGCAGCCACAGCTTCTCTGGGCAACCTGGGCCAGGGGCTCAGCGCACTCACAGGGAAGAATTTCCTCCAAATGTCTAAATCTCCCCTCTTCCAGTTTAAAGCCATTCTCCTTCATCCCATCCCTCCAGGCCCTTCTCCCAAGTCCCTCCCCAGTTTTCCTGGAGCCCCTTCAGGCACTGGAAGGTGCTCTAAGGTCTCCCCATTGCAGCCTTCTCTTCTCCAGGCTGAACACCCCCAACTCAGCCTGGCTCCGGCGCAGAGGGGTCCCAGCCCTCTGACTATCCCTTTGGCCTCCTCTGGACTCACTCCAAGAGCTCCAGGTCCTCCTGGTGTTGGGGACTTGCCACACGGGGTATTTCCTTGCCACATTGGGTATTTCCCAGCAGAGCCGGGAATTTCCTCATTGGCTGCTGTGCTTGGGGTGGCTCCTGCTGGAGGAGTGGGAAATTTTGGGGTGTGGAGGGGGGGAGGGGGGGCTTGTCAGGGCTCAAGTTCAGCACCCACTCCCTTCCACAGGGCTCCAAGCCGAAGCTGCTGACCTCCTGCTCCACCATCCAGGAGGTGCGGAGCTGCACACGCCTTGAGATGCCCGACAACCTCCACACCTTTGTCCTCAAGGTAGGGCCCTGCAGCCCATCCCATGGCCTTTCCCACCCTCCAAGGTGCACGTGGCTCCCCCCAAAGCTCCTGTGCCAGGTTTCAGTTCCTCTTCCCAGCCTGGGAGGGGATGTGGTGTCTGGGGAATGGGAGGGGGGATGCTCTGGGGTCAGGGTCGACCCCTGAATGTGGGGTGGGTGGGAAGGGGATGCACATCTCTCTCTATCTCTCTCTCTCTCTGTGTCTCTCTCTGAAGTTCTCTTGTCCCTTTTTGATGTCCCCCAGGTCACCAATGCCACCGATGTGGTGTTTGAGGCAGGGGATGAGCAGCAGCTCAGCTCCTGGACGGCCGAGATCCGGGAATGTGCGCGCAGGGGGTAAGCGCCCACCCCGTGTCCCCAAGCCTAGGGATGGGGACAGCAGCTTCATGTCCCCCAGCGCTGCTCCTGTCCCCTGCTAGTGCTCAGCCTGGCTTCTCCTGTCCCCAGCAGGTGTGACACGGGTGATCCCGAGCTCCTGGCGTGCCGGCACCCAGACCCCGTGGCCACCAGCCCCACCACCAGCACCAACACCCTCAGCCAAGGTGAGCAGTGAGGACACTCAGGGGACCCTGGGGACAAGGCAGAGGTGCTGGGGTCATCCCTCACTGTGGGGAAGTCCCTGCCATGGCTGTCCGGGCTGGTCTGGCATATCCAAGGGACAGAGGGGAAGGGAAGGGGGGTGACAGGCAAGGTCCCCACGTCCCCAGGGCACTGATCCCTGTGCCCCGGCAGGGGTGACGCCGGGGGTCCCGGGGGAGGCGGCGGGGCCGAAGATGGAGCAGCTCCTCTCCTCCTGCCCCTGGTTCCATGGGCCCATCTCCCGGGTGAAGGCAGCTCAGCTGGTGCAGCTGGGGGGGCTGGAGGGTCACGGCGTCTTCCTGGTGCGGCAGAGCGAGACGCGCCGCGGCGAGTACGTCCTCACCTTCAACTTCCAGGGCAGAGCAAAGGTACGGGTGGGAGAGGGGCTGGGATGGGGAGGGGGGAATCTCACAGGATCCCCTTCTAGCAGCCTCCCCACCACCATGTCGTCCCCATCCTACCCCGTGGAGATGTTCTCCTTGCCTGGTCCCTGCTGTGACGCTCACGGTGGGTTGGTGGCCCCGTGACCTGCTCCTGGTGGTGGTGGTGGTGGTGGGGGGGGTTCTCCTCCCATCACCATCATCTCCTCCAGCAGCTGGTGGAAGGGTAACATGTCTCTGCTCCTCCCTGCAGCACCTCCGGCTGGCGCTGACGGAGCGGGGTCAGTGCCGGGTCCAACACCTCCGCTTTGCCTCCATCCTGGAGATGCTGCACCACTTCCACCGCTACCCCATCCCCCTGGAATGCGGGACAGCCTGCGACGTCCGCCTCTCCAGCTACGTTGTCGTCCTCCCCCAGCCCCAAGGTAAAACACCAGCACGGAGGGACAGGGATGTTGCCACAGGGTGCGGGGATCCCCCGGGTGGGTGTGGGTCCCCTGGGCTGGGCAGAGCCGGGTCCTTTGGCCACTGGCATCCGGGCGTCACAAAAGGTGACTCCCAAACTCCAGGCTTCCTCCTTTGAGAAAGCAGAAGCTGCCCCAAACCTCCATCCTCTCCCCACTGTGGTCAGGAGAGGTGCAGGATGAGCCCCCCCACCTCAGCGGGGTCAGGAGCATCCCAACCCCCCCACCTCCCACCACCCACCATCTCTCCTCTCCACCCGCAGCTCCCGTCTCCACCAGCACCATCCCTCTGCCCCTGCCCAGCTGGAGCCCCGACTTCAGCCTGAACCCCACCAGCTCCTCCTGTCCTGAGACCCCCCCGGGTCCCCCACCGGAGCAGATCTTCCACTTGGTGCCATCCCCAGCCGAGCTGGCTCAGAGCCTGCGTCCCAGCGGGGTGGCCCCAGCCCCTGGCCCCCGGCCCCACGATTCGGACTACGAGGGGGAGGCAGCGGGCCGGGGCCACGTCCGAGCCATCGACAACCAGTACACACCACTCTGACTGGTGCTGGGATGCACTTTTGGGTGGAGAAACCCTGAAGACCTTCCGGGTGTCCCATCAAGAGAAAGAATGTACTTCGTTTCTTCCTTCTGGTTAGGGATGATTATTTTATTTACCCCGTTCTATTATATATGGGGTAATTTTTCACTCCAGTACGGGTGTGCTCCCTCTCTTCGGCCTGTTAAAGGGCCTTTAATTGTTTTTATTTTTATTTTATTTGTTGTTATTATCAAAGCTTTCTTGTTACTGTTTACACTCTCTGCTCCTGCCTGCGTCCCTGTGTGCCGAGCGTTGCGTCCGTGGCCTCAGTGTCCTTCTTGTCCCTGGCACCACAGTGCCCAGCAAGGGAACCCAGGTCTTGTGCTAAACCTGTGTAATTAGAGGGGAAAAAAAAACGAAAAAAACCCCCATAATTAGGTTATAAATTCACTGACCAGTTGCTGCTTGGGGCTCCCACCCCAGCTGACCCTGACCTGTCGGAGCTGAGCTCCCGTGGCAGGTGAGGACGAGGGTTGTGATCAGAATTTGGCTTTTCTTTTGAGACAAGGCAAAAAAACCTGACTTTTCTTGCTCTTCTCTTTTAACCCAGCACAGCTGCAGTCACTCCCTGCACCAAGCAGAGAAATCCACCACCTGCTTTGCTAATTAAGCCGTGAACACTAACTGCTCCAGCCCTAACAGGGGCACTGGCAGAGAGCTAATGCTGAGGGTGAATAATCCCTCCTGGGGATGGAAGTGCCTTATCCCAGGGATGGAGACGTTTTATCCCAGTGATGGAGGTATTTTTTTACTCTGGTGATGGAGGCATTTTTATCCTGGTGATAGAAGTGTTTTTATCCTGGTGGTGGGAGACCTTTTAGGCACCAATCTAAAGTGAGTTTTTCTCCTCAACATTTTCTGCACCCCTCAACGTGCCTTAGGTGGAGGAGGAGGGCAGTGGGTTGGCATCTTGGTGGCAGTAATTTACACATGATATAATTACACACACCCTGGAAGAGTGACACCCACATCTGGCCCTGGGAGCACCAGTTGCTCACACAGGGATTGTGGAGCAGCTGAGCCCCGGGTGCCATGGTACCTGCTGGGGGCAGCCAGGCCAAGAGGAACTGCTGCTTCAAAGCTGCTGATATTTTAAGAAAAAAAGGAAGGGTTGGAGCTGTTGCAACACGTGGGAGGGGATGTTCACACCACTCAACTTCCAGATTTCTCAGCACAGCTCTCCCCAGGATTTCGGATGCAAAACTCACCTTGAAGTTGCCCTGAGGAAAAGCCTTTTAATTGTTTTTTGTGTTCTGTTTTTTTTTCCTTGAGGTGTGAACCCTCAGGAGCCTTCAGATTTAGGAATTCTTCTCAAGCACAAACAAAAAGCCTCATGGGCCCAAGGTGAGGAGTTTTGCAAACATCAGCCCCTGGGTAGGGCTTTGCCCTCAGCCAGCCCATGCTGAGCCCACTTGGCTGGAGGAGCCCAAGGAGCCAAGATCTGCTCGAGGTCAGGAATTGAAGGGCAAGGTCATGGCACTGCTTTGCTGGGTCAGAATGGGCAGATAGAGCACAGAAAGGGCCAGGCCCATAATAGTCAGGGCTTGTTTGACAAGGAGTAGTCAAAGGGTGAGAACTGGGAGAAATGGGATAACAGCAATGTGAGAAACCACTTTGGATTTGTAGTTTGTGCCTCTTCATGTTTTGCCTCAGCTCTCTCCGAGCTGTCTTCATACCCCCCCCACCCCCCAATTTTCTCTATTTAAAGCAACTTAGAAACGGGTGCATGGGGAGCAATCCTGTATTCCAGCAGGGATCAGGGGTTCTGGCACATCCCGGCACACATTCACTCTTGAAACCAGAGCACTAAGAGCAAATTGCACCACTCGGTCACATCTCCAGCACTGCCAAACCCAGCGATGCTGCTGGAGAAACAAAGCCAACCCTGTCCTTGGCTGGAGCTCCCTGGCCGGATCCACAGCCCATTTTTTTTTTTTTTTTTTTTTTTCCCTCCCTGGAGCAGCACAAAGGGTGCACCCAGCAGCAGGAGCAGCTTGCCGGGGTTGGGGTAGGCCAGGCAAGTCAGTTCCCTTCAGTGCTAATAAATAACTCCCCGTGGTTTTTCATTTATAGGGCTGAAGAAGGGAAGGGGAGGAAGCACAGCAGAAGTTTTTGGCTCCTTTGCCTGCTTGGTGCACGGTGCCCAGAGCACACACCCCTTGGAAAACACTTGCACATGCTAAATCATGTTCAAATGCTGATTTTTTTTTTTTTTAAATCCTGCTGGGCTCCAGGTGGCCACATTCAGAGGGGTTGTGTGGTTTGGATATTTTTTTTTTTTTTAGTTTATTTTTTTTTCCCCCCCAGAAGATGTGGTGGGCTCACCTGACTCACCCTCAGAGCATCTTCAGGGAAGAGCAGGCTGGGCTGAGGGATGGTTGATCCCAGCCCTGGGCAGATAAATCTGCTGCTGCTGGGGTGTGTTTGAGGACTAAACAACATCCACACGCCTGGGGCATTTTTTACCCTGCAAGCTAATTGCAAGGGGGTTCTCCAGAGCTGAAAAGCAAATTGCTGGGCTTGGGTAGCAAAATCTGTGTTGAGTTCAGCATCGCCTCGGCAGCTGCCGAGGACCTGGGGGGGGGGCGTGGTGTCTATTTTTTTCTGGGGGGGGGGGGGCTATTTCCCCAGCTCCTGAAGGGCTGAGTTGGAAATCTCATTTCTCCTAGAAAGCTTCTGGCTTATGCCCTACCTCTGCTCCTGCCAGCAGACATTATCCAGGTTCTCCTCTTTATTTCAGCAGTGGGCAAAGAGCGTGAAGCCATTCTAGCACATGGAATGTAAGAAAGCTGAAGGAATCTTTAAATTCTTCTAAATGTGAAGGATGAAAAGCACCTAGGACTTGGCAGGTTTACTTCCCCAGCCTGCATGGGCTTTTATTGGCCTTTCTGCAGTGTTATATTTTGAGTTTTGGGCAGGGGGAGAGCCATGAGGGGTTCCTAGAGCTGCAATAAAGTCAGATGTGGCCACCAAGGTCGCATCTTGTGCCTTAGTCCACATGTGCACATGCCACACGAGTTTGGAGCCAGCAGAGCAAAGCTATGACCCGACCAGCAATGACTTTCAGTGCCTTCACCCCATGACCACTGCTGCAACCCCCACCCTGAGGAGAGCCAGCCAGGTACTCAGGACAGTTTTTGGCAATAAAGACAAAAAAAACCAGGCAGTGCCTTCAATTCTTGTGGCAGCAGGGACCTGGCTTAATGCATAGCTTAAGACTTGGGTCCAACCCAACCTTCTCCCCTCTGCCCCATCCCTATCTTTTTGCTGACAGCCCCTCCTTAGCAGTGGCCTTTGTGTGTCCTCCTGGGTGACAGGTTCTGGAGAAGTTCCTGCCATGAAGCATTATTTCACCTCTTTGCCCATCCCTCCCTCCTGCATCCCAGCCCTGAGGTCACCAAACACTGACACCCCCTGTGCCTCCCCCGTGGTTTTCCACCAGAACTATTTTTGGGAAAAGCTCTGAGGAAGAGATCTAGGTCCAAGGGTGAGGCCAAAGCTTCTCATTTCTCCTGCTCTGGACCACAGAACACTGCTGGCACCCAACTGATGCCATTTGACTCTTTAACAAGCATCTCAAGCCTCAAAACCTTGACTAAAGAGGATTTCAAATTTTAATTTAAGCTTGTTCCAGACTCAACCTTGTAGCATCGGGGGAGGTGGCTGTGCCTTCTCTAACTCAGCCTCCAGCAGGATGATGATGAACACCAACACTTTGTTGGACGACAAAAAGTGCATCGATTTCTGAAGTTCTACTTTTCACCTGCACAGATGTTCTTCTTGTATAGTAGGATTTTCTATATATTGTTTCTGTATGTACTGTACGAGTAACTTATTCTTTAATAATGCAATTTTACCATAATATTAAATAAATAAATAAATGAATGAATAAACAAAACCTGCTCTTTAATAAAACCGTTTTTAAAACTTGTTTTCTCACTTCTAAGGTGAGGATGCTGCCTGGATGCTATTATTTTAACATATAGGGGATGCTAAAAGACAGACACCCGCCCTCAGAAGTGAAAAGCAAGCCAATAAGCCTGGGTGACAAGCTGTTCCTCCTTAAGACTCATTCAAGGTTTCCAGCCCCAAGTCACCACCTCTGTGACAGTCTCACAGCCCCTGGTGTTCACCCACCTGGCAGGATTCAGACAGAAGCTGCAGCATTATATTTTATATTATATTTCCTGGGATGTAGCAGCTGTCTGTGCAAGTGCACTGGTCCTACCTCTGCAGTGCAGCTCCAGTAGAACCCAGTTGACCCAGCATCATCTCTTGGTGAGCCAGAGCAGGGGACAGACAGGACCACCACAGCACTGCAAAACCACTCTGCACCTTCCTGAAGGGTATTTTGGGGAGGTTTAGATTGGAGATTAGGAAAAGTTTCTTACAAAGACTGGTCAGGTATTGGAACAGCCTTCCCAGGGCACTGGAGAGGCTCAAAAAAAAAATCCCACGTGGACACTGGATGTCAGGACACGGTTTAGTTGGTGTGGTGGGGTCGGGTTGATGACCTTAGAGGTCTTTTCCAACCTTACTGATTTTGCAGCCTTCTCTTACCCTTTTTCCCATCCTCTCCCACTCATTTCACTCAGAATCCTGATTGCTTCCTTCTCCAGCAGCACCACATCTTGTAGAGTTCATTCACCTTATGGCATCTTTGGTGTCACCACCCAGAAAAGCAGGAGGTTGAGGCACCTGGGAATCCACCCCAAGAGAGGAAAGGCTTTAAAATCTGTAAAATCTCAAAACCTCCTATTTTTGTGCCCCTACAAGTGACCCACAAGGGCTTTGGTTTGGTGTGGGGAGCACAGACCCAGCCCAGCAGCAGCACCCAAGCAAAGCTCACCTGGCACACGCTGGCTCCACTTCAGATGGGAAGCTGGAGAGAGAATGGTCAAACAAAGACACGAGCACTAAGTGGGTCAGTTTTTAAAACTTTTTTTATTTTTTAATTTTTTTTTTAAGTTTTTATTTTATATTATCTACAAAGTAAAAGTTTTCTTAACTTAAAAGTTACATCACTGTCTCACGATAGTGATTATCTCATCAAACGTGATTTATAAATAATAATTCATCAGTTTGACGATTAGAATTTTTTTTTTTTTTTACTGAACCTGTTTCAAGTTTAGTTAGAAGTAAAAGGGATCTCCAAGTCTTGATTTTTAGTGATAATAGCAGCAAGAATCACTCTTGTTACTTCTTTTGCTAGCTGATGAGTTCATAACTTTGAAGGGTCATTAAAAAATAAATAACTTCCAGTTTTCAGCAAGCAGAGTTGGGGCACTTGCAGGACTCAGATACAGTGCATGGAATTATGGAATAGCCCACAAGTTCCTAAATGCCTCTACTCAGTCCGAATCTCTCCCACTGCAAGATGAACTGTTAGCATTCCTAGTGGATGTTACAAGAAATCAATTTTTTTTTTTTTAAACAAAATAAAATGAAATTCTAGTTTTCTGTGCTTCCAGTTGGCAGAAGCAGTAGAAGGAGGGTATTTGGCCTACAAAAGGTATCCAGCCTTTCAGTTATTCCAGATGAGCCTTACAACTGCTGTTGGTGGTGGGCTTGTACTGTAAAAAAAAAGTTCAAATGTAAATAATAAATTGGCAAGCCACACAACAGTTTGCTAGTAAAGTGGTCACAGGACAACTACCGAGCTGAACTTTTTTATTTTTCTCTTTCTTTCCTTTTTTTTTTTTTTTTCTTTTTTTTTTTTTTCTTTTTTTCTTTCTTTTTTTTTTTTTTTTTTAATGTACAAAACAAAACCCTGCCCATCAAGATGTCCTTCGGATGTTTTGTTTTTTTTCATTTCTCCCATACCTAAACCCTCAGAAAGCAGCCTTGTTCTGCTCACACATTCCCCAAGAAACAAAATCAGGTATCTAGTTCACTACCAAAGCCTCGAGGCTGTTTGGAAACGAGTAACAATAAAGAAACCTATGGTAAGGTTAAAATTAAAGCAGAAAGAAGTCATACAGCACCTACTTTTCCCAAAAAGTAAAGCTGCAGAATGTTACTCTTGAATTCGAAAGATTTAGACTTCAGTTGTCATTTTACTTCAGTGAGAAGTCTAACAGCAACAGGCATTTTACCCCCAGGCAACATTTTCACTCCTCAAGACCAATCGCTTTCCAATTTAATAAAACCCCCAGATCATTATAAGCAGGCTACACACACTCCATCCCCCACGGCAAAAAAACCTGGAAGCTCACAGTCCCACAGTGCCAGTGTCTGCAGTTTTTCTCTCCTTCAGCTCAAGAGAAGCAAAACCTTGGCTAAAATTAACCACACCTCACCCTGGGGCCGGCCAAGGGCAGCGCCCGCACCCTAACCAAGGACATCGCCACTTTGCGGGTTTGATTATTATTTTTTTTTTTTTTTGGTTCTTTTCCCTAAATCTGGTTCATCAAACAGTTCTCACTACTCCGACCTGGCTGAGTTAAGGTGCAGGTCTCCCAGGCACACACTCCTCACCTGAAGGGTGCGTCATATAGGGGAAATGTGTTGTTGTCGAGACTGGAATGGGCTGTAGTGCACTTTGAGCGATGGCGGCTTGGGGACCACCAGGTGGCTGTGTCGTCATTAGCATCATTGGAGCATGGGCAGTTGGGTGAGAAGGAACCATTCCTGACTGTACATGAGCCTGAAACAAAGAGCTCTTTAGTATAATGGTCACAAGGAGGCATCACTCCTGGCCACATGACTGGTCAAAAGTTTTGTTGTTTTCCAGCTGTACCCGGTAAATCCGGAGATTTACTCCATTTTAACTAGATTAGGGATTAAGGCAGAGATCTTAACACACAGACAAAAAAAAAAGAAAACCTAACAAAAAATTTAAAAAAAAAATTTAAAAATAAAATTAAATTAAAAAGACGGCTCAAATCCTTACTGCTGGCTCGGAGTCACACTCTCAATTTTAGCCATTTGGATGGGGAGAAACCGCCAGCATTAAATGGTGGAATACTTAAAAAATTAAAAAAAAAAAAAAAAAAGCAACAACAACAAGAAAAACCCATTTCAGCAACAAATCTTTAAAACATTACTGGATCAAAGCACGTCCTGTGCAGAGAGTGCAGCGGGTGCAGACAGGAGCTTCTCACGCACTGGGAGGCTGCCATCCCTTCCCCAGCTGCTCCTTACACAACTCCACATTCTTTCATGGTTCCCTGCCCTACAAACTGCTCTCTCCAGTGACCCGTGCCCACGTTCTTCATCTCAGCAGTCCTTCTGAGATGAGTGATTTCATCCTTTTACACTCCCGGGTCAGCTTTGTTCTGGTTCCAGTTAAGCTCATCACAGTTAAGGTCCTTGTGCAATCTAAGCAATCATAGTTAAATCCCAGTGGAAAAAAGGAGATTAATCTCTACCATGGCTGATCACCTTCTGGCAGACAAGTTCAGTAACTTGTCAGTTGGCTTCTTTAGCTCAGAGCAGTTCATGTCTCTAGAGGTCATCACTTTTTTTGGTTTAAAAAGCCAGTAAACACACTAGTTTCTTAAAAGCACAAAACATTAAGGAACTCTTAAGAGCTCTCAGCGGGTTTCTCTTGGAAAAAAAACCAAAACAACCAAACAAACAACCACCAAAAAAACCAACAAAACATTTGAATCTAAGGTTTGCTTTGTCCTTCTACCATATCCCATTAACAGAGACAGATAGCAAATAGTGGCTACAATTTTATTTCTTAAAGACAAAAGGGTTACTTGAAACTCATCACAGACATTCCTCAAACTCTTTATCAGACTTGCACTGTATTAGTAGCACTCAAGAAGCCTTTAAAGGAAGGAACTGCAATTCAAATCTCACTCTTGCTCTAAAAAAAGGCTTAGAAGATAAGGCTGTGAAACAGAAATACCTCTCAGGATCAGCACCATTTTTGCTTTGACAAACATGCTATTATAGCAGCCATCATTCTAAAGCAGCTATTCATATAGCAGCTGTATTCAGTACACACACTGGATCAAAAATTTTTGCTGTGGCTGAAATGTTTTGCAAATTGGCAGCTGACAGTACTCTGTAATGAAATTTTAAGTACTGTTCCTCAAGTGAGGTATCTAACAGCTCAAGATTCATCTGATAACCTAAAGGGAAATTTGACTGATCCCCTGCGTGAGCTTATCTGCATTTCCTACTGCATGGTAGTTCAGAATGGTGTTCAGAAGTTGGAAATGAGGCTTCTAAGAAACTATATGAAATCCAGTGATTAGTTTCCCCACGCTGGAATAATTACATGCATTTGAAATTTCTTACAGAACTGTAGTTATTCCTTCATTAGAGATTTTGGAGGGAACTACTTCATTTTGAAGTTAGTTTGGTGTAAATATCATGGATTATAGATTGGAGTTTTCATCTGAAGAAAAACTGGAGCAGAGGAGACTGCCTAAGTCAAAAAATCACAGGTAAGGCAGGCTCTGCCTGTGACTGCTCAAAAATCCTGACTGAGTCAGTCCTAACTAGAAGCTGCATCTTTTTTTTATTTTTAGGTTTATTAATTTAAGTGCTTGGCACACAGAAAGGAAGGCAATGGTCGCATCCTCCAGCACAGGCTGGGCCTGGCCATGACCTGGACAGCACAGCTCAAGTACAGTTTGATTTTTCATCTGACCTTGAACCAAACATGCTTTGAGACATGGCACTGAACGTGCCACTAACTCAGGAGCTTCCTGCAAGACCCTTTGGAAGGGCTGCAGACAGGACACCCCCAAAAGCTCTCCAACCTTAGCATTCACACCAGTGCCATCACACCAGAGAGGAGAAAATCTCTTGTTCCTGGCAGAAAGCAGAGCAATGGGAGGAACATGGCAAGATGCCACAGTGGTTGTCAAGTTGGGACATCCTCTCCTTATCCTCCCCACAGTATAAAAGCAAAGAAATTAAAAGCCTAATGGAATAAAAAAGCTAAAAGCTCAACATCAGTAAAACGATTCCTAAATAACTAGTAATTATTTGGTTTAACTGACTGTCCCAGGAAGCAAAGATTTTAACTGAATTCTGCAAGGGATTGGACACTCATTAGACTAACATCTGTAATTACAGTTAGTCATGATAGCTCCAACTCCTGTTTACCTGTGTGAGAAGGTGTAAGCCAGACACCAAGAAGAAATTGTGCAAGGCTAATTACTGATTAATTGTCTGTTCTTTGACAAAAGCACACTAAACCCATGAGATTCAGCAAACAGAAAATCTTTCTAATGCTGCTTTACGCAGAGCTCTTAATCAATCATGTGCTTCCCTCCCCAAATCTTTTTTTTTTCAGTGAGTCCACAGCAAGAGAGCAGTGAAGAGAAGTGGGTTTCTGGTCCTGAAGCAAGGACTGTTGTTAAGTTGCCCAACAATCACCAGGCATCTCCTGAAGAAGCAGCTTGCTTAGAACCAGACACATCCACACACACATCCACACACACACACACATTTTTCTTTCAGCAAGGATTGTCTTGCAGTCATCTGAACCCAACCTCTCCCATCTCCCATGGCAGTGCCTTGCTACTCCCTAGTTATCCCGTGTGATATCCTTTATTTGGATGTACTTGTAGAAATTTGACTACAATGCAGAGCCTAAAACTGCCACCAAAAGCAGCGATTCAGCCTTCCTCCACTCAGCTCTCACCTCCAACCTTTCTGTATGCCAGCTCTTCCTGTGATCATGCAGTGAACCTGAGCAGTGAACTGATTTGATTGAGAAATAGCCTAAGAGGGGGGCAGGGGAGGTACACGTCAGCTGAATCATGTTCCCAGTCTGGTTTGCTGCATGGCCAAATAGTTCTGTGAGCAGAATGGTGGGGAGGGACAAGGATGGGAGCCGGGGAGAGGGAAGAGAGCTCAATTTCTTTCAGTAGCAGTGCCACCTTAAGATGTCTTCATTAAACTACAGTTGTAGATGCACTGGGTGTTGGAAGCTGGGGTCGAAATATCTTGTCAAATTCTAAATAAAACAATGTACAGACAAGAAACCTAAATAACACAAACAGGTAGTCTGTGCTGAGAGGTGACAGAATGGAAATCACTTCAGCAGGCCCGACTGTCCTAACTTTGTGGCATTAAGACATTTAGTCTTGGAAGGTTGTTAAACTGTGTTTACCTGGGGGACATGGGCCATGTGTGGCGGATTGGTATATGCAGGTTGAACATGGGAGGGATGAATGGTGAAGACTGTTTGTTGTGCTGTAGGAAAACTATTTTGTGGAGACTGCGTGTTGGAGCCTGGCGTCATGGAAGGTGGGGTTGGAGCTAGACCTGCGTGGTAAATCGCCGACTGCTGCTGGGGGTTTGCCAGGTGGAGTGCCTGAGCAGCCTGGTGCTGATGATGCTGCCAAAAAAAACACACAAAAAAAAAGACAAAAAGATCATTTAGGTTAGGGTGCAGAAGTGAGGCGTGTTTACTCTGTAAGCCAGCGTAAGCGAAGTTTGCAAAACTACTCCCAATTGTGACTCTTTCAAGTGGCAAGTCTGAGGATTACCACATCTGTGGTCGTAAGGAAAGTCATTTCAAATCCACCAGGCTCATGTTCTCCTTCCACTAAAAAATCATGTGAGAAAGAGCCTGGAAAATGGAACCTAGAGTGGCAGGTAAAAAGGAGACCCTGGAAGCATGGGGCTGGGTGTACTTCACTGGAGATTCTGTTTGAATACAAATTTTTCACTCTGAGGACAGACATTGGAATGGTCTCCCAGAGGAAGAGGTTGATTCCCCCACTTTGGAAAGTTTTAAGTCTGAGCTCGACAGGGTGCTGGGACATCTCATATAAACAATAATATTAGAAGGATTGGACCAGGTGATTCTTGAGGTCCCTTCCAACCTGACATTTTGTGATTCCATGGTTACCAGTTGGTAACTAAAGCAGCAGCACTATCAGGAGGCCTATTTTGTTTTCAGCTGCTTGTCTAGGACAAAATATAATCAAAGGCTTCTCAATGTTTATCTGCTATTTCCAGTTGCAGCTCCACTCATATTAAAGCGCTGACAAAATTATGATCCTTAATTGTCACACAGGAACAAGCTACAGCTCATCCCCTGTGAAAATAGAGAACTGAACAGCAAGACTCCACTACTGGTCCTGACTAAGAAAAAAGGACTGCCACAAGTTTTCCTGCTGGCATATCTGACAAACTGTCTTGGATCTAACACCTGTGAGGCCTAAGCATAGCAAGCAAGTTACATAGCTCTACCTCCTTCTTTCCAAAAACCAGATGGGAATCTAGACAACTGCACATCATCTGCCACATGCAGTTTGTTTGGGCAACTGCTCCACTTCACCCTTTTTCCTCTCGAGGAAATCAATAAATTCATGTCAAGCATCAGACTGATGAAACCTTTCAGCAGAGCACATTAAATACAATGGAAAGACATTCACCCCCTCTGAGTCCTGTTACCTGCACGGGGCTAGGAGCAGGGTGGCTTCCAGCATGTTGGCTTTGCTGCTGGCCAGTTGGTGTAGCAGAAGGCTGAGGATGCGGAGGATGCGGATGCAGGGTAGCATTAGGGTGGGCATACTGCTGAGCAAGTGAGCCAGTGGAAACTAGGATGAAAAAGAAGAACATTTAACAACAGATAAGAGATTATACATCTCAGCAAGTCACCATCTGCACTTGAAGATTTTGCTACATCTCAAACATACTGTAAACACATCCCCCCCTTCTAAAAAAAAAAAAATTAAAATCTCGCAAATAGCTGAATTATCTTACCTTGCTTTTGTGTAGTTTGGTTTTGCAGGAAAGTCTATAAACAACCATAATTAAGACAGTTCATCTTCCCTAGTTTGACAATGTAACAGATACTACACAGAAAAAGTAGTATTTCATCTTTTGTTTTGTCACACAGACCAGTTTAAAATAGCAAATTTCTTATTTTTCATACAATTTAGTTTGTCCTGAAATACACTTGGTGTTACAAGCCATTTTTATTTCCACCATCCAAAAAATTCTTTGGCCTTATACCTGGCTAACCTCACCATGCTACTCTTCTGGAAATTGCTCACAGTCCAGTCAGTGTAAAGTACACAGACTGCATCTATGCTGGAGAGCTAGAGGGACACATGGAACACACAGAACAGCTGAGAAAACTGAGGCTGCTTGAGCAGCAAATTTTTGCTGAAGTCAGTATCTTGTACTAAAGTAAATCATCTTTCCTCTCCCCTCAAGAGCCTTTTCTGGATCACCACCATTGTTTCTGTGAGCTTCTCAACAGTGCCTTGAAATTTCTTAATTCCTTGGAACAGTAGCAAATAAGGTACAAAATTCCAAAAAAAAAAGGAACAAACTTCAAAAAACTTTCACACCAGTGAAAACTCTTCTGTTGCTACAGTGATACCAGTCTCTGACACCAAACCAGTATCAACAAGTCCCTCCTTGAGGAGTCCTGCCCTGTTCTGCTTCCAAATGGGCCACACTAAATCAATTTTTTTTTTTCCTTTTGAGGGAATCCAAGACATCATGAAAAGCCATAATGAGAGCAAGCCTTCCTTTTTAGACACAAAGCATGCAACCCAAAAGCAAGACCCTATGAAAATGAAGATGCTTTGCCTGTTCCCCTCTATTGCTTTTAAAACTTGTTCAACAACCAGTCCACAGTTTGCAGCTACACTTCTGCCAGTGTCAACTTGCTCAACTCTCTCCAATGTCACAGCTTGCCAAGACCCAGACTTGTTCATGCTAAAAGACCAACAGTGGAAGAAAACTATCAACTTGCCCCTGAATCTGTTCCCCACAACCCTACCCTATTTGCTCTGGTCCCTTTTTTGTCCTTCTGACAAGGTAATTACTGCTTACTATCTATCAGGTTACAGCATTTTTCAATGGGGTTTGTGTTACACGAGGACTCGATGGCCAATGATGTGCTTGTCTGCAACATCTTTACAAGTGATGGGGTTTCTGGTGGTGTTTTCCTGCCCTTAATAAACAAACCTGGAAAGCAAGGCACAGGGAAAACCTGGAGTGCAACTGTGAAGCTGCAAGCACCTGCTCCATGGATTCAGGGCTGGTGAGGTGTGCTCCTGCACTCCTGTGAGTAAACCCTGCAGCTTTGGAGCTGCCCTGTGCTGGGCTCTGAGTTCACACACACACAGAACTGCCTGAGAGGACAGAAAGGCTGAAAGACAAGATGGGTGGAGAAAACAGACAAAAACGTAGCTGCATCTGAAAGCACAATGCCAGTCAGCAAAAGCAAGTCTCAAAAGGACAGCAGCCCCACTGTGCTCCATTAGCCAGCCCTGCCACACCACTGCCCCGTGCCAGTGCTTGTTTTCAGGCAGTCTGCTTTGGTAGAAAGCTGAAAATACTAATTCTAAAATATTCAGACTCACTAGAATACAGATAGACAGTATTTTTTTTTGCCCAACTGAGCTACTTCTCCCCTGTAAAGGCCATTGTGAAGGTCTCCCCTTTATAAAACAGCTGCCTACCACATTTCACTTAATCCCACCCTGCTGCCTTGGAAGCTCCATTAAACCTTCTCTGAGCCTATGGTCCAATGGTGATGAGAGCTACAGTTTCAGGCTACTAATGCACACAAACTTCATCCACATTTGTAAACCTCAATTCTTGCAGTTTGAGTTGATCCTCTCATACTCATGTACGAGCAGGTAGATGTCCTTAAGCATGACTGTACAATTGTACTCCTACACTGTCAGCACTTTACTGAGAGGGGTTTTGAAAACACCTCGGTATGTTCTATTCATATCTGCTCCAGCACTTTGTTATGCTTTCAAATGCAAGGAAAGTCTTTTTATTTTTTTCATATCACTACCAAAATTTATTTTGCAGCAGCATCTCAACCATGTTTTTACTGGACTTTGAATGGCAGCTCCCTCTTACGAGGACTGACATGAAAATTATCAATAGGAACATTGATCATTTTTACAGCAGGAACTTTTTGGTTTCCTCCAGTAGGAAAACTTCTCAACCCCCTTATTATACAACACTCTGAAGAAGGCCAGAAGTTACTATCTCTGTCAGAGTATAAGAAATAAATGCATAGAGGGAGAAACTTCTTTGCCAAAGGGCATTTTACCAGAACCCCTCCTCAGCTCTCATCCCACTGCCTGAGCCACAGAGCTGGCATGCCTGACTACAAATGAACTTCAGCTCCATTCAGAGAAAGGTTTTAAAACGTGTATGAAAATTAATTCCAAGTTGTAAGATATTCAAGGCTTCCCACATCCTGCCACATTATTTAAGAGCCCCCGAAATAATGTGGTCCTCCCTCAAACCATTCCTGCAATTCATCTTTCATTTCTTTATAGCCCAGAGAATAATAAACCAAGTTATTCTGAAGCGGATACATTACAGAGTAAAACTTCACAATGAAGAATTTCTCTCTTGAAGAAACCAGTTAAAGTGAGGAACAGTACCCTGAAGAGCAGATACAGAAGAGGGGGGGAGGATTAAGTTTTTCTCATAGTAGCCTATTCCATAACCTAATCTCTTTGATCCATAGCTTTGCATTTAAAGTACCAGATTCTTTACACTGAAGAATTTTCTACTTGCCTAGCTTCTCCTCTCCCCTATTTTGTCTTTAAAAAATTCCTCTAATAAGCTCTACAAATTTGGTTAAAACTAGTTCAGATGCTGCTGCAAATTATGTTTCAATAGTTATATTAAAAGTGTCTTTCAAAAACCATTATGTGGACACTTATCTAAATCCTGTACCAATACTGCATGCAAGTCAAGAATGGTTCAGGATGAGTGGCACCAAGTCTGAAACACATCCAGTCTTTGTTAGTTCAAACCTAGAGTTCAAACTTCAGTCTCAAAACGTAAAAAGGTTTTCCATGCTTAGCTAGTGCAATTAATAGTTCCCAACAAACCAATGAAATCTATGAGACCAGCAAGCCTGTGAAAGAGGTCTTGCAAAACAGTCATGAGAAACTCACCTGCTTAGCCACAACTAAAGCACTTTCACTGTGACTTTTTGTCAAGAATTTTTGCCTGCTCACTACAGGTATGAAAGAGCAAATAAAGACAGGAGATGGGGAAGAAAAATAATCACCAGCTATCCAACATTTCCCCCCCACTGTCAGAACTTTGGAGATTTTCCAAATGGCCACCTAGTATTCCAAGAAAGTGCTGAGAAAGCTCTAGGAAAGGACACAGGTCTGCCAGCCCCCTTGCTGCAAGTAACCTCAGCTCATTCCAGTACAAACACAGTTTTTCTCACCCCTTATGTTCCTCTGTCCAAGAAATACTCCCTGGGCTCATGAAATTCTCCCTGGGCTCACCCTGCTTTACTTCAGCATCTTTTTCATCAAGTTGTTTTGGACTACTGAACTGCACTGACCTTGCAGGGGTAACAGGGTGAAGAGAAGTGATTCAGCAATGAAGTGAGGAAAAAGATCAGATGGATTCTATTACTGAACACAACTCTACAAAAGTGCAACCCATTTTCTGAGAGGTGAATAAATGAGTAGTCAGCCACCAAACCCGCAGAGCTGAAATCAGAAGGAGGTCAAAGCAGCAGAAATCAAGCAGAACTCTCAGCTACAAGGGTATATGCAAAAAACCCATATAATGTAATTCTGTCTTTTCCCTTGGTAGGGATTTCAATGCTGCCAATGGTGGTCATCGTTGGTCAATGTCCAAAGCTGCACTGAAGAGCCTATTTTCAAGAACTGACCAGTGAACAAACTTCAAAAGTATTGCCAGACCCAGTAAGATGGTGAGGATAACTACATTTAAAAGACCTGAATGGTAGGAAGCAAAGAAATAGCAAATGTTTCTTTCATAATACAAACATTTAAAGAAAGCCATTTTACACAGGTAGAGTGGACTTCACTTAAAGGATTATCCACCAAAGGAACGAGCTTATCAATGTGATTTCAGTGCACCAAACCAAGAGGCATGAAAACAGGACAGGTCAGCACCCTACAGCACCAGTTCATGCAGAACCAATTCTGAACGAGGAACACAGGCAGCCTGCTCCAGAAGAGATTTTTGGAGAACAAATGGTATTCCTCACATCCCATTTGCACAAGCTAACTCAGAAAACCCCAGGAGAGTGCCTGCCATGGGCTGCAGGGACCATGGGCTGACAGCCACAGCAACTGCAGGACAGGAGCAAGTTCAAGAACACCCTGGAACTACAGTTCCCCTTTCCCATGTCTTGGGTGACAACTACAGCTCATCCTGCTTCTTCCTCCCCACAGACCAGCTGCTTCTGATTGCTGTAAACACCAACATAGAGGGCAGGAATTTGTAGTTATCCACCTTGCCCTGTACACACACAGAGCTCTAGTCTGTGTTAGCTGCTGTGTGCTGAGAGAACATCAGCCCCTCTCCCACCACTTGTACTGATGGAGGTCACCAGCAACACCACACAGGAGCACTGGAGCCAGGGAACCTCACTGGTGTTGTTCTTCTGCTAAGGAGGAAGCAACCAAAGGTACACATCAGCGAGGAGCCCTCTCCTATTCACCCTACAGCAGTGACACCTGCAATCCTCTGGTGACACCAAGATGACACTCCAGCTGCCCTCATTCCACCCAGGACCTCAGAACCTGAGCCACAGCTTTTTACAGAGAGGGGGCACGTGATATTTCCCCTTTTAGAAAGCAGATCAATTTGCCAAATTTAAAAAACCTGTTTGGGGCATGAAAGAAAGGGAGTGAGGCAGCTCACCTAGGTGTTAAGCAGAAGCTATCCACATGCAGCACTCACTTCTGGCAGCAGATGGGAAGACTGGGTAGTAAAGTTAAGAGGTATTTTTTTCAGCATGCAAAATACATTTTTGAAGGCTGACAAGTCAGCTTCCTGTGGTCATATAAATCTGTTCAACAGCTTCATTCCGATGGAAAGGAACCTTCCTGCGTTTTCCACATAGTGGTTTGGTGCAAGGAAACTTGTTCCCTCAACACGTCCCATTCCTTTAACATCTGTTCTTTAGAAAGTGCTTTTCTGTACAATCAAAATTAGTACAAAAAACCCAACTCACTGGCAAAGTAGAAAGAAGGGCCTGTCTCCTTGCTGTATGGTATTTTGGGACATGCTGAATTTGGGAAATAGAAAGGTGAATTAGCCTCTTGCCACGTGCATACTTCCCGTCTTCTGGAAAGGTCAGCATCATATATATTTTTTAATTTTTTTTTAAAGTATATATATATATAGTAGAACCATGCATATATTTTTATTTACTTAGGTGCTACTAGAGCTGGATATTTAATTTTACAAATGAGTGGAGATGAAACAACATCAGTCTCAGGTAAGCCTTCCTTCTAAGCTGTGACACTGAGGTCTCCAGTTCTTACCATGAAAATAAACTTTATGTCAATTAATGGTCTCTTACAGTCCACTGCAATAAGAAGGTTAAAAAGTAATTACGTTAAAACCAGAAATTGGCCCCTTGCTTTTTCAGCTCTATCACTGTCAATCTTAACAGTTCCAAGACACCTTTGGTGACTGGTTCACTCTTACTCCCTGGAGAATCCTCTGAAGTTTATATTATATCCACCATTGTACTACCAGGGTAATAGAATTTACTCTACTGCTGAGACAGAAACCAGATAAAGTTAGAGACAACACCAGACCAGTAAAACATATGCAGAAGGGGAGAAGGGAAGGGAGAATGGGGACAGGAACGACAGCACAAAAAACAGAGGAAATGCATCCGTATAAAACCAAGGTCTGGTTTTACACAAGTTTGGTTTTAAACACAAAAGTGAAGTTGGTTTTGTTTTGTTTTTTTTTTCCTGAGGGCTCCAGTTATCTGCAAACACAAGCAGTTCAGCAAAACTAACAGCAGGTCATTGTCACAGGAGTGAACACATCCACCCTCGACTTGGAGAACCCAGTTTTCTACTGAAGGCACAAGGCAAGTTTAGGTCTTCGTGAGACACAAACCAAGCACTCCAACTGCAAACCACGGCCAGCAAACTCTCCCAGCCCAGTGCCACTGGTACCAGGGAGGTGACACGGAGCCCCAGCTGGCCAGTGAAACCAAGGTGGGTTCAGGAGGGTAAAAGCAACAACTCCAGGTAGGTGTGTGTGGCAGCTAAAGGTGGGTGTGCTGCTCTGCTGCAGCAGTGCCTGCATTTCAAACTCTCCTTGAGGACATCTAAATGGACCAGGTCTCCAGAAGTTATGAGCTGAAGTGGGTAACGAGACATTTTTAATCTCCTGGCTGGTAGATGGGAAGATTAAGTTGCTTCAACATTTTCCTTCCCGACTGCTTTTTGAGGGGAAAAAACCCCAAAGGTTTACACACTGCTCCGTCATGTCTAGATGGGTCTAGAGGTGACCAGGCAGCTCAGCTGCTCTGCTTCTCTTGAGCTCTTGGCAACAGCAGGTTGGGAAACAGAGGCAGGAGACACTGTAGACTGGCATGGAAATCCCCAGGAGTGCAGAAATATCCCATTCAACAGCATTAGACAAAAATATTTCTCTTTAAAATGGAAGAGTGCTTATCAGCAAGTGGAGGTCACCGTATGTATTTGGGATTCAGCTATCTCTTCAGGAGACAGGAAGGAACACAAAACCCAAACTTTTGGCAGTGAGGGCACTTAAGAGATCAAGAGCCACATCTCTTCGCTGGCAGGCAGTTACTACTTGCCACAGACTCTCAACTTGTCTCAAATCATTAGTGAAGAGGGGAGTTTCACCAGCAAACACTTCACACCTTAAGAATACTTCATAAGCAGTGCCCCCCAGCCCCCACATCTCAGCACAGTTCTCCTTGCAGACATCTTCTCTCTACCACACACGTGGGGAAAAAAAAATTGAGTGAATTTTGCAAGAATTATCCCAAAGAAAGCACAAGGACCTCGAAAGATAAAAGGGCAGCAGAGCCCACTGAATCCTGCTACTAGTGGAGGGAAAAAATAAATTTTAAAATGAAATAGTATATTCTTTCAAAAAAATTAAGACAGTATTTTAAAGAGCCAAAAGGAAATCTGACAACTTGAGCAAGTGCTCCAGCAATCAGAAGCAGCAGTGGTGGTTGTTTCTCAGCAAGCTGTTATCCTGTACTTTCAAGTTTTAAGAGAGGAGCAGAATCAAAGTGCATTGGTATATTTGGCTCAAGGATACTGTAGGTAAACTTAAGGTTCCCAAAACACAGAAATTTAAGTTATGGATACTTTCTCATAGTTACTCAATCAGATGTGAATGGTTCCAGCATGTTGTTCTTTAGCAATGTACTCCATAAGCAGCTTCTATTTATCACCTCAGGCATTTCTGTGTTTTTCCCAAGCGTTCCCACGTGGATAAATGGAAGCTGAAGTGAACATGTTACAGATGGACACATTTTCAGGACATACAATCTGTCTAGGCAAGGTCTTTAAGTCCTCAGCACGTGGAAGACTTGCAAAAATCTGAATTGAGACAGTGCTAGTGCTGCACTGTATCAGAAGTCATCTCATGTGTAGCCTACTGCAAACTGCGCAGGTTAAGGGTACATTTGAACCAATTCATGGTCACTAGGCAATAAACACATCTGAACATGGCAAGAACATACTCCTTAAAAAAATGTCTCATATAGAATTTATGATCCAGCTGGGTTGGATGGTTTCAGTAACAAGAATTTCAAGTACTTCATCATTTACTGGGAAGGCAGGAGAGTATTTAGAAGAGTCACCAAGCAGCTACTTGAAAGGACACAGGAGGACATGCAATTTCTGTTAAATAGGTGCTCTTGGAAAATTAGTATTTAATTACATGGCAGAAAACACCAAAGAATTCTCAATTTTGACCCAACTTAGTTGTTTGCACTGGTAGGCAGTCACAGACCTATAACAGATAAGCTAAAAAAACAACACAAAATGAGATCTAACAGTTGGAAGTTAAAGTTACCAGTGAAAAAACTATACAGACATCTGATCAAAGCCAACCAAGGGAACGGGCCAGTACTTCAGCACTGCAGAGCCCACTGGTTACAGAAGATAAGGATGGTTTTGCACAATGGGAGATTGCTAGGAAGTCACATGCAACCATTCTGGATCAAATCTTGGATTATCTCGTGTTTGGTTTTATTTTAATTAGGATTTGAGAGGAGAGTTTTCACCAATAAAGGTCTGAAAGCCTTTGATCGTTCACTTTAACGGAATTCTATTTCCTCTGATGAAACAGCAAACAGAAGATCTGTTTACAGGGACACCTCAAGCACAAGAGTTGAAAAGATCAAAGTAATACAATTAGCAAGGACCTGTGAGAGAAAAGACTTAATCTCTACAAGTAACTTCCACTTCAGCTTCAGCACAAATGAGCTGAAATGTTCTTCTTCCAAGTGTCAAAAAAGGTTTCTCTCTATTACTTTTGCTTCTTAGCTCTGTTACCATACGACTGCAGAGATCTGACAGGATGTTCTCAGATGGGTAAGACACAGACTTTGGAAAATCAGAGTTAATTTCACACTAAACTTCAGATTCTTAAGCCTTTTAAGCTTTTGTGACACATCATGGATTTCCATTAAGCAGCAGTGTAAAACTAAGCACCGGAAAACATACAAAGATGTCTAAAGGTACAGAAAATCTTTTATTAGAATCTAAGTCAATAATATATGTGACCCAGTAAAAGTCTTCCTCAGGTACTGTAACAAGTATTGAAATGCCACGTTTTCAAGAGACCATCTGCTGTTTTGACATTTTATGACAATTTTCAAGCCATCTAGCAACCTTGGTTCTACCTCTTTCATGTGTTGCAGTGAGATTTTTTTTCCTCTGAATTGGGCATTGATTTATCATACATTTATAAAGTTCTTTCACATTTTAATTTGTAACAAGGTAACCCACATTTTCAGCACTTCACTGTAAGGGAAATACTCCCATCTGATAATGCTGGAGACTAACTGTCAAAGTCAGAGCAATACATGAGCTGTTCCATATACTTATTCTTGACTTACCAAAAAAGAAAGGTAAGCAACACAGGTTTTATTTTGCTTAAACAGCAGTGTTCATACTGTTAATAAATGCTAGTAGTATCATAAAGACAGCATTTCACTAGTTGTCAGAACTAAAGTCAAGTTTGGAAACTGAGGTCATAGCCTTGCAATAAAACAAGTCCTAATTATAATCAAGAAACAATCAAGGGATGTTGTGTCAAAAGCATCAAGAGAACTTGAACAAACTTCTTTCAGCAGATATTCTTTAGCAGCTCCCAGGTTGAAATTTCATCTTGGTCACTGGCATCATACTGAAATCAGCAAACTTGAGTTTTCATTTTAACCAGGTGGCTCAGTTTTCAATGCTCATCATCTTACGCAATATAAACCACACCTACTGGTGGAATCTGAATGAGACCCATGGCTGAAGCTCGAGACTAAACACATCCCTGGCACAATGTAAATGAACTTAAAAAGTTACATATAACACAAAACGTTTCCTACCATACATAGCATGCGTCTGTTCATGCGCACCATACTGTGTTGCAGAGGAAGATACTAAACCAGGCTGTGCGTGTGCTGGTGGTGCCATCATCCTAGCGTTGCCCTGTATTACAGGGCTATAAACATGAGGATGCTGCAGTTCAACAGAAAGAAGAAAAGAGACAGTTAATTGGGGGACTGTTACAACGAAACCAGTGTCAGCTAAACCAGAATTATGCACTTGGAAACAGCAGGGGCTTGGCCTTACTAAAACAACAGAGCCATCTCAAGATTTCGTGCCATGGCAATGATTCCAATTGTTTTTCCAAATTTAAGGACATTTTAATTTTTAAGGGTAGTTTCTGCAGCGGGCTAGAAACTGGCAAAAAACACTGGTCTATCTCATTTTTGCCTTTCTAATAGTAAGCTTATGTACATAATTATATATTTATCCTGTTACATATGTATATTTAAAAGCCTTTGAAGTAAGAAGAGTACACCAAACACTTGAGTTTTAGAACACATAACCAGCTGTCCTGACCATGACCTGAAAGGAATTCTTCAAAGAGCTAAAAAGGCAGTATTAATAATAAATGCCAACTTCTAAACTGACCTCAAAATTTTTTACAGGCTTGGCAGCACATTACAACAGCACCAAGCACGCTCCAGAACACAGGAACTGTTCAGAGCAACTTCTTAAGGCTGAAGACAAGGGAGTATTTAGGACTGAACCATTAAATCACATATTTTGACACAGCAGGCATGCTAAAAGGACTCTTACCTGAGATTGGTAGTGTGGCACATGCTGCACAAGAGGCTGATTAGGAAACTGTTGGGGACTATATGCAACATATTGTGTTGAGTAAGCAGGTGGTGTAGCTACAATTGGAGGGCCTGCTGCTGAGGCAGGATGCATCATGGTGCTCTGATGATGTTGGTCTTGCCGTTGCTGTGGCATATTTGGTACTACAAAAGCAAAGAGTGCCTCATGTTAGAAGGACAGGACAAAGAATGATTGCTCTTCCTGAAAGGTTTTACTTTCCAAAGTCACTGTGACCAAGCAGAATATCCTTACCCCTCACCTTTAAGCAGATATTTGAGCTCTATCAAAAAGGAACAGCATAAAAAGGAGTTCCTCCAAGAAACATCTGACTTTCATGACTGCCTCTGAGCCACTTCTATGGCCAAAAACCCAGGCCTGCTTTTTTTGTGGAAGAAGGAAGAAAGGTGGAGGAAGAGAAAAGCTGACAAGAATCAGTAACGGAAGAGAAAGGTTGTATCAGGACACCTGTATTAATCAGATGTGATCCTGCTCCCCTCCAAAGGCTTAATTCACCCTCTATTGGAACTACTCAGCAACTGTTCCATCAACTGGAAAGCTGAGTCTGTTAAAATGATTTGTGTTTATGGCTGAGGAGAGCAGAATAAAGGTCTCCATGCAGCTGCAGTTTGAGGTATTTGCATCTTTTCAGCTCTGTGCTACCCCTCAGGACAGCAGAAAGCAACTCCTCAGTCACAGACAACACTGAAAGGGACAAGTCAACCTAGGAGAAGAGGAGCAGCAATAACTAGAGGGGAGAAAGATGAAGAGAGCAGAGAACTGCAGTGTGGGACTACCTGAGCTATCCTGGTAAGACACCCACCCCAAGGTCAGCAGGAAGGCACTGGGAACAAACTCATTCAGTCCACTAAGCAACAGGGCATGGGAGCTCAAGGTGTAACTGCACTGTCTCAAGCACCTGTAAGCTCCACTGCAGTGTGGGCAGACCCCATGGAGAGGGGAAAGGAAGGCAATGTTGAAGATATCAGTAAATTCACCCAATGGTGATTGCATTTGCACTGCAAATCAGCAACAGAAAAAAGTAAACACAGGATGCAACTTGCAACAGCATGGAGACACTGAACTTTAACCCATGTGGCTCCTTCAGGACTACTGCTGCAGAGAATGGATATGCAGAAATAAAACCTAAAGAAAGAATTCAGAAGAGGAGAGTGGCCTCACACAGCAAGCAAGTACACAACAATATATTTCTGATTAAAACAAGCAGTGCTATCAACCAAACGATTTTATGAGTCAGGCCATAGTCAAGTTAGTGTCTTTTAAACCAGAAAGACATTGAAAGTTTTTGTCCTCCCTACATTCATAAAGGCTATTTGTTTATTTCCAAACAGCAGAACTGCTCTTCTAAACAGTTTCTTCCTCCAGTGACTGGAGCTGCAGCACTGGAACCTATCATCAGGAACCACTGTATCAAACTGCAAGAAAGCAGGCACTGTGTAGAATTAGAGCATTATCTGAAACATGACTATAAAAACAAGACCATCATTTTTCTGCTCCTTCACTGCACTGCAGAGCAGAGATCTTGCCTCACTTGCTCTCATCCCACAGCCACGGGTGTCACTTGTTAAAAACACAGTGGTGTTGGTCCAGCTGTTCAGTTGCTGCTGCAGAAGGAATGCAAAAGAACTAACAGGAACCCACAGGAAGCGCTTTCCAGAAGGGCAGTACAGGATACTATTTCTCACAAAATAGCAATTTTGCTTCTTAACAAAAAAAATTTTTCTAAATTCCATTAAGGCAGGGTTTGGGGCTCTGCTGTAAACCAGCACAGAAAGTTCTCTTTGAATTAACCCATAATATTTATGAAACACAGGAGCCGATCAGCTTACCCTAACATTCCAAGGAAGAGAGACATTTTCCCACTTGTCAAATCAGATTCCAAACCAAGCAACTCCCCAGACTCAAAATTATGTTTTGGCTGAATTAATTTATCTAGAATGGCATTAATCTTTCCACTTCCTTCCCTTTATTAAAACTAGCACTTAAAATGCCAACCCAAAACAAAGTAACATGGATTAGAAAATTATACAAAGATTTGTAATTTACTCATGCTACATGCAGACTAAGAACCGAACAGGCAGTATTATTCTCACCTTTACCTGCTCTATATGTCTTGGCTTGGTTCACTGGCATGGGTGTCATGGGAATAGGATACAAAGGCTGAAAAAGAAGAAGTTGAAGCTATGATATTCCTTTAAAAAAACTGATCGTGTGGCTGGGTGGGGGCCCCACTCAGCTTTGATGTGTTTTACTTTGTTATACTACATGGTTTAGTGAACTTTGCCTAACCTATGATATTTTCTTGGATGACTCTGATTCAAAGTCTGCACATACAAACAACTAAGACCATATGGTTTACAAGAACCAGTCAAGTGATGATACTACTGCTACTTCAAGCAATGTACTAAGCTTTTTAAGAGTTAGATTTGAAATTCTAGTAAAATCTATGATGACCAGAAACCAGTGGGACACAGCTGGAAGCAAAGGACAAAGACACAGCTGCTCGAAACTTAAGAGTGGGACTATGCTGGGAGGACTGGAAGTCTGCACTGATTAATAACAAAAATGAGTAATAGCTGCTGGAATTTACAAGTGTTTGAGACTATTAGGTCATCTAGGTTGAGGGCCCACTGGGAAAAGACAGCTAAAACTTAACAAAAATGCAACTGTGCCCGTATTTACAAGAATAATACAAGCTGTGCCATTTCACTGCTTGTGATTTCCTAAGTCACCTCAACAGTGTTAACAAGTCTGCAGCATCAGCTGCTCTTACCTGCACGCCTGGACTCACTGGAACTGGGTACATCATATTTGGTGCAAAACAAACAGGCTGAGTGTACACTGGGGTTGGCTGCTGATGGCCCACCATGGAGGGGCTGGGTTGAGCTTGAGGGCGAGGGGAGGTTGGAGTAGTAGAAGGTTTTGGCTAGAGAGAGAGTTCAGCAATGCACATGCAAGATTAGCTTGATTATCCTCCAACTAAAAGGTTTGCTTATAAAGATCTACTCAAAAGCAATATTCAGGAGTTATCAACTCACCTGAGCAAAAGACCGAGGGTTGAATTCTTTTGCGTTGGGATTAAGTGTTGATTTTCTAACTTGCCTAAACATAAAGAACACAAAATGACATTCAGTGTGACTCTTTTCCAAGCCTACCTGCAGAACCCCCTAACAATTAAAAACTGATAGAGAAGAAATACCCCATTTCCATCCGTGAGTCAGATTTTTGAGAACTGAAACAACACATGGCATGCAAAAAGCTGCTCTTACTGACAGGACTCTCACTGTATTTATCCATAGAACAGTTTTTCTGCTTTTGTTAAAACAACTCACAGGAGCCAGGAAAACATTTAAATAAGCATTTCAGCCTGGACTAGGCAACAGCAGGACCAGAGCTCTATATGCAGCTCTGCCATTGACTCAGGAGATGATTTTTACCTATTATATCTGTGTAACAGGAAGAATTTTATCAGCCATATAAACAGTTAAGATATAACCCATTCAGAATAGGTTTTCCTACAAATGGCTAAAAGCTAAAAGCAGATGTGTTTATTCTAAAAGACTTAATTACTCACTCAGAAGTATCTTTCTTCTCCTCTTTATCTTCTTTATCTTGTTTACTTCCAGGCCCAGATGTCTGTACACCTTGTGAAGTTACCTCAGGCCCCCGCTTTTGCTCAGAACTACTACTTATTGAAGGAGAAATACTTGGACTATTAGGTTTGCTACTGCCACCATTGGAGTTAGTATTACTGCCAGTTTCTATGATAGATTCTTTAGGGGTTGCTTCTGTCTTCTCTTTAGCTACATCTCTTGTTTTTTCACCTTCTCGGGTTTTGTTTAGCAGCTGATCCACTGCATCTGAAGAGGAACTTGACTGTAACTGAAAAAAACCCCAAGGGAATATATTCAGCAAATTCATACACAAAATTAGGGAGAGACAACCTCATGCTATCAAGAGGCACACAGTAAAATACTGCCTTATGAGCCTCAATCATCTGGAAAGGCCCTTTAAAACATACATTTCCATTTCTACTAGAAAAGAAATCTATAAATACTGACAATGTTTTCAGTCTATACTATGAAGAAGCTATCCAGAGGCTCAGCTGACCTATATGTTGATTAAGAAGTGACAGGAACACTCAAAGACAACCCTGTGTACACATCTCACTGTGTGATTTAACAGCAGCACTTCAAAAGCTAACTTAATTTAATAAACCATTATAAGCAGCAATTAAGTAATACGACTTCACCTCCAATTTTCCCCAGCAAAACCCTTTAATTTTGAATTTAATTTTGAAACAGCTAACAGCTTTTCCATATGGAGTTTAAATGTGATAGCTATTTGCACTTAATGATCAAACAGGTTTCAAGTACTATTTTCAGTGTCCAGTCAATATGCACGTTTACACCTATTAGGGAAGAGTACTAGCAAGAGTTGGCATTGATTTTGTAGTATCTAGAATGATTTTTTATAGAAATTTTCATAAATTAAGCTGAAAGAGTAAGGACACGTTTTCCTGCTAACACATGCAATGTATTTCATTTATTAAAATTATCTGGATGCATACAAGAACTATGATACCTTTAAGTTAAGATACAAAGAAACTTACCCTAAAGTCATTCTTAAATTTCTTTAAATCATCAATCTGTTTTCTATGTTCTGAAACAATTGGAGATACACCTGCCAAATACAAGACCAACATTGTCCAAGCATTTCTAATACAAGTTTTCTACAAATTGCACATCTAAAACTGAAACACAGTGATACCATTTCCTCTGTAATCTGGTGTAATTCCATCAACTACGTGTATGAGCACACAAAATACTCTGTGAAAGCAGGGCATTACATAACTGACATATCTGTAGTTCTAACACATCACACCAAGGCAGAAGCCCTGAGGTGCAGGGACTGCAGAACTCAGCTGATCACAAAGAATCAAGAAGAAAAATCCTCAAAAAAGAAAAGGAGGACCAAAAAAAAAAACCCCTCAGCATTTCAAGACACAGAAATCAAACTGATGGAGGTTAGGTTGATGGTTAAGACTTGATGATCTTAAAGGTCTTTTCCAACCTAAACAATTCTATGATTTTAAGTTCAATGAAAAGAGTTTTTTTGAGAAATTAATGACAAAGCAATGCTGTGGAAAAAGTAAAATTTAAGGGATAATAGGAAGAAGTACAGCTACAAAAAAACTGTGCTGGCCACTATGCTCCACAGTATTGTGAGCATGGCTCTAAGCAGAAATATTCATTCAGTCCAAAGAGAGGTAAAAAACAGCTTTGTGAGCAGGAAAAAAACAAAAGAAGAAGAAAAAAGAAGAGAAAAAATAAAAGAGAGAAGAGAAAAATAAAAACATATGAAAAGAAATCACACCATCCACATGAGCACCTCCACACCTTGTGTTAATGAAATGAGTCAAGAACAACATTTAAAATTGTAGCCCTGCCACTTCACAACTGCATGACCAAATTTTTGCTGCAGTATAGGCAAGGCAGTGCCAGAAAGTCTTCTTTAAAAGGCTAACTAAAGCAACCAAAATAGCAGGTTTAGTGCTTGGAATTCCTACAATGCTCAGATATATACAAAAGATTCTGATACAAACCTTTGTTTTCAGGTTTAGGAAAACTAGGAGAAGTCTCACTTGGCTTTATATTCTCCTTGCTTCCAGTTGCAGAATTTTGCCTCTGGTCCTGAAGCCTGGTATCTTTAGCTAGAAAAGAAATTGCCAAAGTTACTCCCCTACACACAGCTCAAACTTAACAAAGAGAGATGGGAAGATAGAAAAAGAAGACAGATTTAACCATGTTTAGCTTACAAAAAAACAACCCCATGTTACACATTTTCTGTTACCTACTTAGGGCCTGAAAGGCCCCCTCCCCTCCCCACCCTACTTAGACCAAATGAGAAAGGCCCAGTCAAACACAGCCCTCACATCATACACAGAACCTTAACTAGGCTGAAAAAATATAAACAAATTCATATTAGGCAAATATATATATATAAGTATATATATAAAGCAAATTAATTTTCAGTCCAAGCTGTTCATACAGAATGGGACAAAGATTTAAGAGTTCTTAAGACATTTGACTGTGCTCTTGAATGTTGGGGTTTTTTCCCCTTTCTTTCACTATGGCCAAAACTGCCTTTGAAACCAGTGGCCTAGATTTCTTTAGATTAGAAAATAGCTAGAAACTCAGTTTGGAAAAAAATCTGCAACTAAGTTAAACACCTATAAACCCATATTCCTTACAGGACAGAAGAAATTAAGCATCTACACTTATCAAAAAGTCTCTCTCCAGCCTGAGTTTAAAGAAAGCACTGTAAGAAAAGGGAAACTCATTACACAGTAAAATTAAACACAAGAGAAGGTTCCCCATCATTTAGGAAACACCTTTGCTCTTCTCCAGGTGTATTTCTTGTCAGGGGTTAGTGACAGGGAGGCAACCAGGGGCATTTACCTTCACTGGAAGGGGTAACTGCTCTGTTGGATGCAGGGCTGGCAGGTGTTGGAGAGGCAGCTGGGACAGGCATGGCAACAGATTCAGCAGGAATAGTACCAGGCTGAGGAGAAGGCAGAGCTGGGCCCGTGGGAGTGCTGCTCTGCCTTGGAGACCTAGGTCTGTGTGTTTTAGGGGACAATCTTGGAACTAGAAACAAACAGGAGAAAAAGAGTTATAGGGTAAGTCTCCTCCACCTGCTCAGCATTTTGCTTATTTTTATAACGACTAAAAAACATGCTTTAAGCTACTTAGTGGAACATTATATAGTAACTGAAAACCTGTTTACCTGTCAGGTACATCTCCTAGTTCTTTAGAATGCAGGATTTCAGCTAAGTGGGGCCATTTTTTCTGCAGATTGTCCCCCTAACATGTATCACTGCCCTGAAATCCCACTATGACACTGCAAGGTGCACCCCCAGCAGTACAACTACAACAGCTCACATTAACACAGTTTTCAGGCAGAACAGAAAAGGTGGTCACATCTCCATACAAAGAGATGCAAAATATTTTTTAAAGGTCTGAAAAAACAGATCCATTTTAGAGTGTCCTCTTTTGGAGGTCTGCCAGCTGGAAAAAACCCAACATATCCTATTGAAAGGAGATTATCTGATGCATTTTGCTCCTGTGTTAAAGCAGCAAAGTGGTATATATATTCTTTAAATTATAAAGTTGCACCTCCTGCTTCCTGCTCATCCCATTGTAGCTAATTAGTTACTTTATGACATATATCAACTTCAAGTGAGCAAGGAGAAAGAGAGGTAAGCAGTTTAACAGTCCTACTTGCAGGTTAATAATACACAAAGTGGTGGGTGGGGAGGGAAGATGAATCAGAGATAATGCCAGAACTCAAGAGTTTAAATCTTTTTCACAAGGCAACAGGTCTAAGGGGGGCTAATTCATACCTTCTTTCTGAAAATTCCCATCCCACTGCACTTCTCTAGAATTCTAGCACTGCTAAAAAATACCAGACTCCAAACTGCCTCTCACTTGCCCTTCAATTCAAGAAAATGCCCAGGTGCTGGCAGCTCACTAGAACAGGGTCCCAACTACAAAAACTGTAAACTAGGGCCTGTGTCACAACACTGAGCTTTAAATTTCAAGTCAAAAATTTTAAAAAAATATGTTAACTGATTCAAAAGAGACACTGACTATATCTGCTACTAGAGTACTCAGCTAAACACAAGATGACCACTTAAAACCTGCATCATTTTTAAAGGAAAAATATATCCAACTTCACTTGAATGTAATTTCACCTTCTCCTTTACCACCAACCTTGCTCTCTCAAAAAAACCTCATTTGTAAACCACAACACAGTGACACTGCTATTAACCAAACACAGTGATGCAATGGAACATACCAACTTGCTTTGTCTCCTTCACTCAATTTCCTGAAAATGACCTCTTTCAACAACTAATCCTCACATTTCCCCTTCCCTTCTCATCATCCAGCATCTGACTTCACCTCTCTGCAGTTAAGACACTTGAAGGACTGATTCACCAACTACTTTACTAAAGCTCTCAAGGAACCCCCTTCTCCCACTTCATCTAGGCAAGCTAAGTGAGCAGACCAATGTTTATTCAGAGCCTGAATTGTCTAGAAATGCAATATTCTGCTTAGCATTCACACTCTACAGTACCCCCTGGCAAGCCATCTGCAATAAGCCAAGCTTTACCTACCCCCACTGACAACTGATGACCACGTCCCACCTGAAGGGCTGCCTCGGGCCACTGCAGTAGTAGATGCTTCCCCTGGTGCATTATGAGATACAAATTCTAAGCCACTTGAAATTGTACCCCTACCAGTAGAGACTCTGTGACCTCGAGGGTGCCGTTGTGCCTTAGGAGACATCCGTGGAGGCCCTGAGAAAAAGAAGACAACCCCACACAATAAGTACTTAATGTCCAGCACTGACAGTATCCAAAATATACTGGTTTATAAACTGGATTTCATCTAATGACTCTCATTATTGCAGTAATAGTCAAGCAATCCACCCTGACATCGACCAGAACCAGAGATCCCCCAGACTAAAAAGGCCAAAGCCACACACTCACCACCTTGCTCAAGTTCATTGATATTTAGAAGCTTTATCAGAAATGAAACAGACACGTGCAAGGCTTGGATTTTAAATATTTGAATCTAAGTATGCAATATTGCTTACTGCAAGACAAGCCAAAAGGGTTAGTGGCCCAGCTCCCTCTAGATAATCACAGCTCCAGGCTGTCAAACATTTTCCAGAAAAAAAAAACCAAACTGTAGTGGCTTTTGTCAGGTGGTCTGTGATACCAAACATTTATTTACAGAGTAGTCACCACTGGCTGACCAATGCTCTTAGGGAATTTCAGCAGAGCATTCTGCACAGAGGCTAAATTGCCTGCAGCAGGTCACAATTCATTTACAAGTCAGCAAAACTGCAACTAAACAAGTTATTGTTATCCCAAGGTTCAAATCATGCATGTTTTAACACCAGCAGCTAAAGTTGTAAGTGAACACAGTCATCCTGAACAGCTCACACAGCTGCCCCAGAATGGCCATGCTTGAGTCTAAGCAGCAATACAATTCCTACATCCTGATCAACATTTTCTTTGCAAGATGAGACTCCTGTGTTGATACTTCAAAAAGAAAAACTGTGCATGACCAGAAGACACTCGGGCTGATTTACACTTCCTTTTTAATGTAGGTCAATAATAGAGGAAAGTTCAGATAATGGCTTTCTGGTTTCAGATAAAGTTCTAAAATATCAAGTACCTCTTCTGGTTACATAAACTTTTAAATGTCAGCCTCTACTTTAACCATGAACCCACAGTACACTTCAATCCTAATCATATACAGACAAGCATTTCAAAGAATACACACTTTCCAGCAATCCTCTTTTCAAACTGAATTTTGCAATAAGCAGCAGTTCCCTGCATGCCTGACATATCCATTGCCAGTACTAAAGAAAACACCTGAATTTGCATGTGGATTCTCAGTATTTTACTACATAAAGGAAGCTCACAAGGACAGCAGCACACCCTACAGACATCCCTGCTGCCATCCACCTTCTGCTTCTGGACCCTCTGGAGCATTTCTCAGGCAAGCTGCAGAACAGTGTTACTGATCCAATCCAGTGGAGCCAGTTCCAGCAAAAGCTGTAAGTTTCCAGTGAGTCTGATGTAAGCAGTTTGCATTTTTCCAGGTTTGACAGAGAGTGCAGTGCAGGTTTTTAAATGCACTTCAATAAAATCAAAGTTTTAAAAGTGTATTCCCTACTGTACCCTTCCCAAAGACATTTAGTTGAGATGGTTGTGCATACAGTGACTCAAGACACTTCTCTGCCTATTGCTGACTGCCAGGGAGGACATTTACTGCTCTGCCTCAATGCAAACAGACCTAAGGTTTTCTATAGATTTGCCTCATCTCTCCCATTCCCCAGTGCAATTCTCTGAATGCAGCATTTTTTTTACTATCACTGTTTTTGTTGTTGGCTTTTTAAAGAGGGTAATTCACTGATTGAGTCAAATTTGAAAGTGCTTTTCGTGGACCAACTGTATTAAAATGTTTGCTATTTTATATAAATTTATATTCCTAAAAGTTATAAGATAAAAGATAACTAAGATAACTAAAATATATATATAATATATATATAGTACATATATATATATTATATAAGATGACTAAGGTTATCAGGTCCTGCATGTTGCTGTTGGTTAAGACACTGAGCAGCGTTTACAAAGCTGAGCTTATTTCATACCAACTTGGGAAATTTCACAGCTTTATTTTGTTTTTGTAAAGTTCTTCGATTTAAAAAAAAAAAAACCAAAACAGCAAACCAAACCAGTAAGAAAAAAATAAAAATAAAAAGGTTAATAGAAATAAGCCTGATCAACTAAAGTTAAAACACAAATTATAGGTTAAGTCATGAAGAGGAAAAAAAATAAAAATAAAAAAAAAAAAAAGAAAACAACGTCGGCATTAAAACTCACGGAGGAGTTAAACAAAGACAAACAAAAACATGAAACAAATCGTGGTATATTGTACCTTCTGAAGACATGCGTTTAGGCATAGTAGAGACAGGAGCTGGAGAACCATGAGCAGAGGGGTGAGACGGGGGCCTGGAGGGCCGCGAGGGGGGCCTGGAGGGCGGGCGTGTAGGGGTGGCTGCCCGAGGTGGAAGAGAGTTGGGACCTGACTGGTAGCGAGAAGGTGGGCGAGAGGAAGGAGATGGGCAAGGCGATGGCCAGGGAACACCTGACAGAACAAATGATATGAAGGAAAGTATAAAAACGAAAGAAAAATTATGGGGGGTGGGGGGTGGGGGGGAAGGGAAAAAGTTCAACGGAAAAAAAAATAAATAAAAGAAAATAAATAAAGGGGGGAGGAAAAAAAAAAAAAATGACAAAATGATTTTTTTTTTTTTTTCACATTTAACCCTTTGGGGATTGATTTGTTGGGGATTTAGGCCAGTAATAAAATTGTCTCTGTGAGGTTATTTCCTCCACTTCTGGTCAAATTGAATGGCTGAATGTCACAAAGTCCCCAAAGGGTTAATTAGGATCTACAAATACTACTAAGGAATAGACAGTAAAGTTTGATCTGCTAGCCTGTCATATATATATTCTACAGTACGCATCACTCTCCACAAGGTCCTTACAAATTTAGCTACCAGAGGTTCTCACACAGTGGTTTACACACAGTACTGACTCTACAAACTGCTACTTTCAAAGCAAATGATGGGCAATATCAATTCTAGGAACTGTAGCTTTACAAAAAACAGCGGTGTTCAGTGTCTGAATCCTGACATTTGTCTCTATCAGTTATCTGAAGTATTAAAGTAGTATTTTAATCTCGCACATAGGGCTCACTGTTTCCAAATTAAAGTAATTGAATTTATAAGCCATTCTGATTATTTTTAGGTATGTGATGTTCAGCAGAGTAACAGCAGGACAGAAACCAGAAATACTATGAACAAATTTCAAGTTTAGCATTGCCTGGGCAAGACTCAGCTGTACAACCTTTATACAGCTGCCTCTGTGTTTGAAAAGGAAGTCTCACTTACCTTTAGATGTTGCTCAGACTTCCTCTCCAGATAGAGGCACTTGAGTATTATTTATTTTTCATTTACTCACAGCAATCTCACATAGTACTATTTTTAACTTAGCAAAAGAATGCCTCAAGCATAGGCTACTGCTGAAATCCATTGGTTTATGAAACACCAATTCCTGCTATGCAATGCATAGCCATGTCTGTTTAAAATATTACCCAGGTGTATAGCACAAAATACTCAAATAGCTTTTTGGAGAGAAGGCTTCTGATTCCTTTTCTCTTACTTCCACAAGTTATGCCCCCCCCCAGCTCTCATTATCTTAAAAGTCAGGGAATTGGCTTTATCCTTTTTAAGGGAAACAGAACTGATCCATGCACCAGAAAGGAAGAGTGAGGCTGCCTCAGCTCCCTTTCACTAGGTGTCAGCACTGCTGCTCCTCCACAGAGCTCAGCTGTCATCACACATACAGCAATTTTTCATCTTCAACACCACACACTGCACCATCATCCAAGACAAAGGTGTTTGAGAAGGAGAACAAGTGACACTTCTGCTCCAGTGCAGTCAGTGCATGTTCCCTTATGAGTGAGTTAAACCCCAATCAAAATCATCACCTCTGTGTTACATGATGAATGGCAACCCAGCTTATGGAACACAGCCCTGAGATCACCCCACCAAATGCAGTTCCAACACCATTAGATAAATGACTTCATTTTATAAGGCACATTTGTTTAGACTTTAGATACTTGCCTCCATTAACTACTCTCTGATCTGCTCCAGAGTTAGGACTGAATTCTGAAGTATGGGATCCAGACCTTGAAATTGGTGGGCCTGATCCAGATGGGCCCATCCTTGGTGAGTTTTGTCTTCCACTTCCCCAGGACAGGACATCTCTGTTCCTCTGTCCAGGTGGAATGTATTTATTTTCTCTGAAACACAATAAATTTCTATCAGCGTTAAGACAAAACTGAAAGACAACAAAAAATACCTGCTCAAACACTCTGCTGGTGTTATCTTACCCAAACCAACCTAAAGGGAAACACTAACACATGCTGACCTAACACTCAACTCATGAATTGGCTTTTGATCTTGACCACTTTCTATGAGCCCACAGACACTGAATGATTTAATATTAATGCCTGAACTTCTCCACAACATCCCCAAACCACTGCCCTTTCCTGTAATTTGGTACCAATTCACCACAGTGACATAGAAGAACAGGGAAATCTGTTTCAGTGCAGAGATAATGCAGGGCCAGGCAGAGGTGTACAAAACAACATGAGTGCCAAAACCAGCACGTGCTTTTTTTACCCATGGTTCCTAACCTCATCAGCCTGACTGAAAAAGCAGAGTTTCAAGGAATAGATTGCTACTGTACCAAAATATGTAGATTGTTTCAATAAAAATACTATTCATAGTACAGGCAAATACCTCGTGTTCACACCATGTCCTTCTCTTTCATTAGCATTTCTCTGAACAGCAGTATATTTTTCTTCTTCTGTTCTTTCATCATTTTCCAAGGCAACCCGAGCTTTGTATTGGGCACTTGATTCAATTTCCTCTGCTAATTGAGTTGCTCTGGCTTCCCGTTTTAAAAACTCTTCTGAATTATCTCTTTCTAATGGCACCCTAAAAGAACAATGGAAAGGAAAAGAATCTCTGAAATGCATTCAAAAGCACAAAGGAGCTACAAAAATTACACAGTGTTAATTCTAACCAAGTTAAGAGTGAAAAAAACAACTTGCTTTTAAGCCAGCAGACTTGCTGTCTTATTTTAATACATCAATATTTCTGGACTGGTCTGCCTGACATTATGTGCAAATTCAGGGTCATTTACCTGCCTGAAGAGCTGAGGTCATGGGACAGAGCTTTTCCATAGACTTGCAAAATCCCCAGTCCCTAAAGCTATGCAAAGCCTCCAACTTTTAGAGGGTTATTCCTAATAAAAAGCCTTTATCTGCTCTTCAAATTGGAAGATACAGTAAGAGACCAAATCTGGATTTTTTTACCTATTTACACATTCCCAATAGACACGAGACTCCAGTCCTACTGAAATTAGTTACATGCTTAACCCTGTGATAATTCCAGCCCCAGGATTTCAGCTCTTCCTATTTTATGTACCTGCAGGGAGGATGAAGAGCATGAGACCAGAAACCCATGACTCAATGGCAGTGTCCTAGGACCTCAAACTCCTTTCTCCCATGTAAGGTAATACCATATTACAAAAAGTACATGAAGAAGCCACCAACTAAGAATTCAATATATGGCCAATGAAATCCTGGTGCTTCCTTCTGCCCACCTATGGCTTTGGTTTTTACCCAGTCCAATTTTTGTTAAAATATCAAGGTTTATAAAACAAACAGCTTTGTGCTTTGTCTTTTGATTTTGAGTCCCAAAAGCTGTTTCCTCCAACCTTATTTTTCAATAAAACGACATAAAAATACAGAACACAGTTGAGACTTGGACTGTGCTTCACTGGGCATCCAATAATCACTACCACACATATTTTGAATAATACAAAAAAGAATAACAAAGGAAGTAGGTGGAGATACAAGCCAAGTATGAAATAATATATGCAAGATTACTCAAGTGTTGGTGGCAGAACTAGGAAAACAAGTGGCTTTGCCAAATTCCAGGCCAGCACTCACAAGTTTCTCTCCCCACACATGTTTTTTGGCCAGCCAGGACATCTCCTGGCTTTATCAGCACTCACTGCAAGAATACTCAATTCTTCTGCCTTACCCTTCAGTGTGAAGCTTTGGCTGAAGTAAGATAATGCATACAAACCTGAAGTCATGGGCCTTGCTTGCCCTACATGAAGTACACAGACACATTACACCCTTTGTTTATTTAAAGTGACTCCAAAAAAATGAAAGGGATGTTTTCAGCAGCATTGGTGGCAATCAAAAAAAGCAAATAAATGATTTTACATTTTCTAACAGAGAAAAAAGGCCATTAGAAGTGAAAAATAGGGGATGGGCAAGATGACTTTGTTCAGAGCCCTGGTGATGAGAGATGCATTTACAGCAGCTGATCAACACACTGATGCAGGAGACTCTCTAGAACACAAACTTGTACCTCTGTACAACTGCTAACACTCAGCTCTAGGAAGAGAAAACAAACAATAAATCTTTTACAATCCTTCAGTTGCACACTAAGCATTTAGCTACACTGCTGCTCATCACAGACTTGGGAGAATCAGGGCATGAGTTTCCCAGTTTAGCAGACAGATGTGCAAAGCACATCCAAAGCTTGCCTAGGAAACAAGGGAATTTGTCTGAGGCAATTTAAAGCCACCTTCATGTTTTTAATCTGTTTCCATTAATATCCAAAGCAGAAAGATGGAAGCTTGAAGTTCAAAGGGACAAAAAGTATTTAAGGCAGTGAAGTATCTGAAAAGAGCAGCTTCCTCAGGATTCATGAGGAAACTGATAAAGAGACTTTGATTGTCACCATGTTACAGCTCTATTTTAACAAAATAATAAAAACAAAATTGATGAACCAGAGACCTGTAGACAAGAGCTCCAATTCTACATAAAAAATGAAATATTCACTGCCATTTCTGAACAAAGTAAGCCTGCAGTTTAGGGGTTAAAGAGTGGGAAAACATTAAAGACATTTCAGAAGGGCTGCTGAACATCTGCAATGGATTTGTTTTGCAGTTACAGTTAACATTATAGCTGCAGACTATTGGGAACAGGTCCATGCTGCCAAAATAGCCAGAGTGGGCTCTATACTACTTCTATATTCCAGTTACTATTATATTGTAACTAAAACTTTAGTTTAGATCTGCTGAACAAGTCATCTACAGCACACACACCCCCTTACCAGCCTCATTTCAACATTCCAATCTCAATAAAATTAGGATTTATTTCAACTGCTTTGCTAGGTTAAACACAAACTATAGGTATAGCAGCTATGTAAAGACAGATTACAGTTTTAAAGTTTCACAGTTTGGTATTTTCCACCCTATTCATAAGGGTTTTTGTAAGAACCAAGTCTTAATACATGTCTAAGTTCAGAAAATGTTGCAATGGGAATGAACTCTGCCCATTTAAGGGAATATATAAGGATTACTACATGTAACTATTCACAGAAGGCTGGCAAGGTTTCTTAAGCACTATTCATTCACTGCTTTTTCAGCTATTTGATTCCAGAACTTTAGAAAGCATGTAAAATTATCTTCAGAATATAAGTTTGTCAAACCCAGGAGACATTAAATACAAATCTAATAACAAAATATTTGAGAACTTACGTATAAGAGGATAAACTGCTGTCATAAGTTGATACTACACCATAATTTTCTTCATTGTAACGAAACATGTCATTGGGATCCCATCCATTAGACTAGAAGAAAATGATGTTTGTTTTTCAAAATGACACTGGAAAGACATTCCCTTAAAATTAAGGACTGATGGCAGAATTTAAACCTTTTGCCTGTTTTCCTGGCCCTGTGAATTCACTGTCCAGATAACAAAGTTACTAAAGTCACAATGTATTTCAGGGAACTTGATTTACCAGATGCACAGATTTTACCTTCAAAAGCCAGCTTTTTGTCTGTTGTGGTTATTTGTTGCTGTTTTGTTTGTCTGATGTTTCTTTTTTTTCTTTCTTTTTTTTTTTTTTTTTTTTTTTTTTTTTTTTTTTTTTTTTTAAAGCCCCATGCTCACTCTGTACTAGAAGATTACTGGCTGGCAAAAATTATATACATGACTGCCTTTTCCAAAAGTGCAAATTGACACTTCTGAACATTAAAGTGTCCCTTGCTGTGGCAAGGGCTCAACCTTTTCAAATCCACTACTGATGCAATTATCTGAGACACACAGAGCACAGGCAGAAGGCCCCTGTTGGTCTGCACAACTTGCCCACTTCAGTAAAATTGCTTCTACAGCACTCAAGCACAACAATAAATGTTTTGAATGTTTAATAAAAGCACCGACAGGATTAAGTATTCTAGTAAATCTCATCTGTGCAATATGTGCAGTAAAATTGACAGGATAACTGTTCTACCCAGACAAAGTTAATATGATATAATACAGTAACATGACTGGATTCTTCTCTAATCAGTAATATCATCTTATTTCTTTAACACATTGCAGTCTAAATACTTTACTAAAAAGAATGCATGGTTGAGTAAAAGCTGACTGCTACGATATATAAAGAAATATCATTTGAGACCATACTGCTCATCTACCAATTTATAATTGACTGAGATTGTATCTGTGCTTATTAAATCATGGGTCAGACTTCCATCAACTTCTTTCTGTTTAGCCCACAGACAGTTAGCTAAGCACAATTTCAATATAATTTCCAAATGCAATGAGAGTCAGAAAGGAATGCTCTGATTAAACCTAAGTCACCTCAGTGTATTGCTGAATTTGGAGCCTTAATAAAAGCTCCTCTTTCAGCCAGTCCATGAGTCAAACAGGTCCCTCACCACAGCAGCTGCCATTTGTCAATATTTGCCAGAAGTGGCATTTGAAATCCAGTTATTCAAATTGTTAAAAAGTACTGTGGCAGCTGCTAGCAAAGACTGTACATACACACCCATACAATGGAAGTCAGCAATTTTACTCAGAAGTTCATTACCAGATTATAATTAAGGAATTGTTGCAAGGCATGTCCAGAGAAACAGCTTATTTTCTACAGTCTGACACAGATGATAAAAAAACATTACTTACAACATCTGTCTCTAAAGCCTCAAGCTCCTCAGCAGCAGTGGTCTCTCCTCCATCCCATGGTTCAAGATCCTTTTCCTTGTGTTCACCATTAACTTTAGCACTGATGGCTGAATCAGTAAAAGCATCTACAATGGAGTGGGGAGGGATGGGGGTGAAATCAATTTGGTTAAGCACAGGAAGAAACTGCACACACTATTTTACCTGAGGAACAACCAAATACAGCAGAATCACAGGCATGTTAAACATCATTCACCTTCTCTTCTAGTTGCTGTATTTAATAGGACTACATTAGAAAGGTGCCTACTTAAAATTATGAAAGTACAGACTAAGGTCTAATATAGCAAATAGCAGTAAATACTGTTAGTTATTTCAAAATACTATGCATAAATTACATGTTTTTGGGGGAAAAAAAAGAAAAAAAAAGACTACCTGAGGATCCTCATTCCTCTAGGAAACCCCAGCCCTGTATAATGTGCTGCTCCAAACTTGCACAACTGCCCACTAACAGATCACACAGATTTCTAAGAAGCATGAATGCAGCCCAATCCCATTCCCTAAAAGCTGGGCAAGTTTCCCTTCAAATCCCCAAGTTTCTTCTATTTCCATCACTCCCCAGCACACCAGCATGCACACACACTTTTGCTCCCTCTGTAACTCAGCTATATCCATCAGCTTGGGGTACCTATTCCCCGTGAGGTGAGCAGAGGTGTCCTCCTTCCTGCACAAGGTTTTTCAAGAAGCAGCTTACCCAAATCACACAGCAAGATTCAGAAACTCCACCTCTTGATCTCAGCAATGTATGAAAACAAAATATACCACTGGGTGTGCTAAGCAGCCTGCTGCTGTTTACATGAATTATAAAAACATCCATAAAAAAGTACCACGAGCTTTCATTTTCACTCGTTCATTTTTCATTCAAGCCAGACTTTAAGAAGGAATGATACAAGAATATTAAAGTGCTGTGAAAAAAAATGTACAAAGCCATTCATCGAGGAAGCCAAGCTTTTTATATCTGTAAGCAACTAAATTTCAGAGCTGCCTGCAAATTCTTCAATTACTGAAACAGAAGGAACTTGAAAAACTGAAACAAGCTTATTATAAGCCTATAAATAAATAAATAAATAAGACTCCATAATTTCCTATTATCATTCTTCTGATAAAAGAAAGAGCAAACATTTCAGACCTTTAGAAAAGATGCCATCAAACCACCAGGCAGTGCCAGGTATGGAAGAATGTGGCTGAAATTAACTTCTGGCAAGATCTGCAATCATACTACAAAAAATGAACTTTAAAGCCACCATGAAAAGGATTCACAACATATGAAGTTGGCCACTGACATTACAGTTTTGGAACAATCACTGGAGATTTTTTTTTTTTTTTTAAAGCGAGACTGCTGACATAGCTCATTATTCCTGTTTTATCCAATTTCACAGTGAAGTTCTGCACATATATTGGTATGATCTGTCATAAAAGTTAACTGTGCTTTGTCTGTCTGACAACAGTCAGCACTATCTCATGAAATGCTCACTCAACTCATACACAAGGACCAAAAGAACTATGGGTAAGCAATTAAGCGTTAATAAGCTTAAATGAAACAAAATGTTACAGAAGATGTATGAAAAATAAGAGCTTATTAGCTAAACATTCATTTCAAATACAAAAGAATCAGGAAAACAATAGAAGAAAGCCAAATGAAAGACACCTAAGGAGGCACACCACTGTTAGGGCTCATGTGAAATTGCAAAAACCTGCATCAACCACCTTGGGAGATGTCACAGGCTGCCAACCAAAGCTGGGACAGGACCTACACAGCTGGAGTTAACACTTTCCAGTGGTTTTTTAGCTGCTCTTTGGATGTATTTTAGCTCATCACTACATGCAATGCCTTCAGCAGGCAGGTTCTGGGATTACTGGTAGAGTGTTCTGAAACAGAGCCACTGGGTCATGGCAGGACCTATGTGCTGATGCAAAATTTCAATCATTGCATTTTCAACTGCTCAAATAGGTAAAAATCAAGGGTGAGAAGTCATCAGCTGCCAGATACTCTAAATGAGTCTGTGAAGTTATGCATGCATGTTTTACAGTGCCATCAATGTGCGAGCAAAGATAGTAAGTTTCTGTTACATATTATGGTAACAAAAGCATTATGAAAGGCAAGATGCAGAGACATAGAGTGACTGCCAAAAAAGTTACCTGTTTCTGAAGGAACTACAACAGATATGGAGAGAGAAAAAATTGGAAGACATCAGATATAAATACAGGTGGATTTTTTTTTCACATTACATGGCTGAATTCAGGCATAACTAAACTCTTCCTAGTCCCTCTCACATATGCAGACTGATTATACATCTCCCACCTTGCAAAGATCATTTCCATAGTATAACTTCAGGAATGCTCCCACCCCCTAGGATCCCAATGTGTTTTCCCATCTTGCTTCACCAAAAAAAAAAAAAAAATTCCAATAGCCTATGGATTTCTAAGGCATACCAATTTGAAATAGAACATCTCTGTTTTCCCTTCACACAAACAGCTTTTAGAATATACGACAGAAAGAGAAAATATGTTCAAAAGTCATCTGGGACTATAGAGTAATGCAGCACTACCTCAATTCACAGATAAGCAGTAACAAAAAGGAACATTTCACTGGGAGGCAAAAGTAAGGCACTTGTAGTTGTAAACTCTGTGTTTACCTTATCAATACCCTGTACACTGCCATGAACCAGACAGAGCAGTGTTGCTTTTGTTCTAAACATCATTAATTCAATGTTTCATGTTTGATGCTCTCAGACTGGGTATTTTACACCAAATCCAAGTTGTAAACTTTCCATCAGTTAGGAAGCTGTGGCATTGGCTTTTACACTACACCACTGGGGAGGAGGGAACTGTTCTCCAAGGAGATTGGATCAGTGGGAGTTAGAAGGATTGATGACATCACCAGATGGAAGTCATCTTCTGTATTTTAGAAGGGTGTTTCCCAAATTTCTATTAAATTACTTCAGACAGAACTCCATACACAACTGTGCCATTTTGGATACTGTGTATAAAATACTCACTTAACAAGACCCATCCACTCAACCCACTAATTTTCTTATTTAAAAAGCCACATAAACAGTCAGCAGAGTGATGTTAAAAATTATAATGATACAGTTCAACTGGGGGGGAACCAAATCAAAACAAAAGCCCCCACCCACTAATGAATTCCACAGATCTGAGCAAGATGTGAACAGCCAGTGAGAAGTTTCCCAGAAGAACCCAGTGTCTCATGGAGCACAGGAAGCTTCCCTGCTCTTCATTTATCTCTCACTTTAGAATGAAAGTCAAAAATGAGACTGCAATGTGAGTTTAAGCTCTACAGCTGATAGAAAATCCAGTTTGGAGACATTCAACCCACAAAGCTTGACTTCTAGGCAGACAACATGGTCTCATGAGCATCCAGGCAAAGTTTAAATGTAGCAAAAAGGTACCTCAAGACACAGATCACTATTTTCCTGCAACAAACAGCTGGGCAGGCACATGGGACACCAAAGATTAAAAATGCAGCAAGTCAAGTAAGACCTTACCAAAATTAATGAGCAACAAAATTGAAAACATATGTAAAAGATAAATTAAACCCATAACTCTTTCCAAAAATAAAAAACCTCTGCTTTTAAGATTATTAGTAGGGTAGAAGCTAGAAGATGAACTGCTGCTACAAGTGCCAACTGGCAGAGTAATAGCAGACAAGACACTGACTGCACAGGCTCAGCCTCTCCCTTATCTGGTGCCTCGTATCTCAGAGCTGGTGAATGAACAATTCACATGACACCTCAGCACAGCCAAATTTTTAATCAATCCCTTTTCTATATGGTAAACCTGAAGTTAAAGACAAAATGAAAACTGGTCAAACAAAGAGCTTGAGCTTTAATATACAATTAGCCCCCTCCTCTGTATCTGCCCAACGTGACATCTTCTAAACAATGAAGTTTGATATCAAAGACCTTGCATTTTGTTTTAAAGTCTGCTAACTGGGAAAAAAAAACAAGGACAACTCAATGCAAAAGAAATTCACATTAAGGCAGATTCAATATACACAATCTGAGAAAAACTCAGCTTGGGCTCAACTCTTTTAACAGTATGTGCTGTTAAAAGAGTTAAGATGCCAGACAAGAGCAATTAAAGAGTCCAGGCTTAATTAATTTCAGTGTTTAACATGCTAATTTTTGCAAACATATTTTGAGCTCCTAATGGTGAAGAGCAGAACTATGCCACTGAGTGCAACTCTGCACTTCCAATGCTCTGAAACCAATCGTCAGGATGTGCCAAACCTCTCCGTGCTGCACACTCCAAGCTTTGGCCCAAACTAACCTGAGGTTTTATCTTCAAGGTTTTAACAGTAAACTCTCATTTGTTTTGTAACTACTTACTACTGATTTGAAACATTAAAACCAGTTGCCACCAGCTTTGCCCCAGCCAACATTTCCTCCCTTTGTTCACAACATGCCTACTGCTATTCCCCTTGCAACACTTTCTCTGGAGGGATGCCACTTGCAGTGCTAATTCAAGCAAAACTGAAATAGCCAATTCTCTTTTGCTTGCTTTTTTTTTTCCTCTGGATTTGTAATATTTTTCTCAGAGTGCAGTAACAGTGCCAAAAAGACAATAAAAATGTCGTGGAAGCCTTTTACTTTAACAGTAGTTACGACCTGGAATTGTCCTGTCTCTAAAGAGAAGCCAAGAAGGCAGCTCTGAAGCCTCACTCCTATTTGAATCCTATGCAAAACTGAGCTGAGCAGTGTTCAGGACTGCAGGAAACACTGCTAGGAGCTGGCTCTGCAGAAGATCAGAGAAGTATTCCTGCCTCTTTCCATCAGGCAGCCCAAATAATCTACCAGCTACAAGGTCTGGGCTCTTCACCTTTGCCTCAGGAGAAGCAGAAAGATGTCTCATGCTCCAGCACAGCCAAGGATTTCTACTTGCATGTTAGAGTGGATTTTTAGCAGTGGATTTCCAATGCCACCTGCAGAGGAGTGCCATATGCATCTTTAAATGCAGACAGAGGAGTCTGAAAGGGAAATGATGGATATAATCCAATTTCACCTGAGCTTTCCAATGCATGTTTCACTCACCAGCCTGCCTGTTCTGCAGAAAGCCCTAATCCCACAGTGAGAGACCCTCAGGTTGACTCCTTTCCACTCTTTCTGAAGCCCAACAGGAATCTACAGGAGCACAAAGGTTTATGCAGACTGACAGAGCTACAAATAAGGGCCCAGGAAGTAGGGACAGATTTTTTAAACAAAAACTGTCAGAACACCCTGATCCATGCAGACCTACTGTTTTTTTTTCTCCCAACCTTTCTAATTTCTACAATCTGGGCAGGCACCACAATTCCTCCACTGGTGCATCTAAAGGAGCAATGTCATGCTTGGCACAAGCAAATCTAAGCTTGCTGCTTCCAAACAGGGTGTTTTCCCCCACCTCAAGCCTACACTGTTACCTCCCCTGCACTCCTACTACTGATGTTGCTGCAGGATGAATTATCAGCTCACTGCTCCAAAGCTGCACAAGTATGATAGCAATGAAAGGTGCCTGACAGACTATTTCACATGGCTCTTTCAGAGGCAACTGTGCTTTCCACTCCTCTGAAAGGAGAACCCAGCCCATGCCCTTTCTCCCCACTCACTGTTTCCAGTCCTCTTCCAGTCTCTTGTCTGACTCAGGCAGACAGGCAGACAATGCAGCACACAGCTCTGCTATTCAGCTCCAAGGCAGGAGATCAAGACCCAGAGAGTCAAGAGCACCATTTGTCCACACTCTACAGTCCAGCAGACAAGCAAATGCCAGAATAAAAATTCCTAGAACTCCTGCTAAGCCAGGATACACTAAAATCTCCAAAGGAGCATCTTTGGCAGACATTAAGTTTACTTCAGGGCTTCCTCAAAGGTCTAGTAGTCTCCTAAGGGGTAGGAGAAACTACACACACTGACCCCAACAAACCCTACTCCAGGTAAGCCTGTCCTGTGGCATCAGAGGGCTTGTGAAGTGCCTTTTCATGTGACTACATTTCTAAGGAAGTGAGAGCAAGCTCCCTTTCCATTTCCAAATTCTCAACTAACTTGTCTGTGAAAGCCAAAAATATTCAGAGCCTGGCAGTTTGTTCCTGAGTAAGTGGAATACTGTCAGACTTCAGGCACTGGACAGTAACCATTCCATTATAAAGGCAGCAAAAGCACCACCTCCTCACCTAGAAGTTCAGAATCCATTTTTACTGTGAGTCTACACAGGTTTATCTGTCTCAGTACCACGAGGATTTGGGTTTATTTAGAAGAACAAAAGGACAGCAGTTCCTGCATTCATCTTAACACCCTTCCATTCTTTTGAATCCTTGCTTATTTCATTTCCCAAGAAGCAGGAAGCCCTTCACTGCTCTAAATGGCATGTGTGATCAGAGACTGACTTATTCTTTCAAGTGTCATTTCAAGATAATACATTTTTAAGACAAAATGGAAAGGAGATTAATTTACCCTCTACAAGTTATCAAGGTTTGCAGCCTCCCAGACTATCTTGCCCCAAGTCTCTACAGCTTTATTTCAGCTCTCCTCTCCAGCTACCCAAGAGATTTAGATTCAAAGACATTCCACCTAATAAAGCAAACTGAGTGACTGTTCAACCTGAAGCAGTCGTTTTCAACCAGAAAACTTCCACTGAATTAATTATTCCTAGAAGTAGTAGTGTACTCTTCATTCCACAAGCTCAAAATCTGTAAGGATTGGGTAATGCATTTACATTAAAGTGACGTTCAGAGCAGATCCATTATAAAACAGCTCCTGTGCAATTTAAATTCAAAGTCCCATCCAGAACCTGGAACCTATCTGCATTTCAATGCTACATTTGCTCTGACATTATGCATCTTCTTCTGGGAAAAGCAAATTCCTTGAAACAACAAGCCTCTCATTCTTCAGCTTTGTATCAGGCAAGAACATACGTACGTACAAACACAAGGTGAAAAGAGAAAGAACTCATTAAACACCCACCAGTCCCTGTGCATCCCTAAGTCACTGCTACATGGGAATAAAGCTATATTTGTGTGTGTGACAACAACATTTTGCTCCCAGTGACAGCTGTTGACCAACCTGAGAAAATATACCTCTGCAATTTCCATGGCACAAGAAGTGATGTATTTGCTTTTATTCCTTAGCCTGGCAAATCAAGAACACAAGCATAAAATCCCTGGAGATCTGCTGCCCAAAAAAAAAAACAACCCAAATCTGCAAAGGAACTAGAGCTGTCTCTCACTTATGAGCCTCTTAGGTTCCAGAAAAATAATTAGGGTCTTGAAGGTCAGACATTAAATGCAGAAGTACAGAGATTGCCTGGCTGCCTGTAAAATGGTTTAATTCTGAGGTTTCAAGTATTTTTGTAGTATTTTTAGAATATTTATATGAATGCATGATTAGAGACAGAAGTTCCTTAACTAAGCATAGACTCTATATACACACCAACTCTGATCATTAATATTTTAATGAAGAATTTCTATATCCATGGATTTTCATATACTATTTCATAGACTAATTTAGAAAAAAAAAACGAAAGACCAACCTCACACAAAAACTGTAAAATTTTTGTAACTCCACTAAGGATTTGCTTTCCAGACTGCTGCTTAGCTGCTCAATGCAGTGTGGTCTCACCTCACAAAGCTTCTGCAATCTATTTTTTATATTTTAATAAATTTCTAGGGGTGCTGAGCATGCACTTTTTTTTCCATTTATTTTAACGGGATAGGAACCTAAAGCCTCTGCTTTGAAAATCTTGCCTTATAATCTTAAAGATTGAGACAAACTGTAAAAAACAAGTATACCTCTTCTTGCATAATTGGTATCCATATCCTTAAAATGCACCATCACAAAATCTGAAGACTTGAACAAGATACTCTCAAGGATGTCTTCACGTTTTGGCCCCAAACTGGATTCTGCAGTTTTCCGATGAGCAGCATCAAGCACTAAATCACACTATTAAGAGATATAAAAAGAATACAATAACTTAATGCCCAATATTGCACTCAGTGGCTTCATGTACTTGCAAAAAACCAGATATTTAAAATGGATTAGAAAAATAAAAGCAAGGCATGAATGGTTAAAATATTTAATAATAAATATTTGAACTTTAATCAAACATTGATTTTTCAGTATTAGGATCTTTTAAAACAGGGAATAATCAAAATGAAAATTAAAAAATTACCTTAGGACTGTAGGTTTTAAAAACTCCTTCATATATACCACCATTTTTCACCTGTACTTCACATTTGGATCCCTAGAATGCAAGAAAAATGAAAATACAGCTTTCTCCCAGACTGACAAAGGACATTTGAGTCATTTTTCTCAAAAATGTATTTTTAATGTAAATAGAATGTATAAAAATACAGTTTTAAGTCACCTCATTCAACATTTGCCCATTTATAAATCTGTCCCTGTGTTTTGCAGATGCAAACTGCTGGGTGTGTACCAACATTTTTCTGAAGGGATTTAAAGATACTCAGAGAAGCAGATTTGGTACTCAGAAGGTTCTTTACCTCTTAGACACAAATTTTTGTGCAAAAGCAAAATCTGTGCATATGTGTGGGTGCAAATAAAGGTGAAGGCCTTATCCTGGATTGTAGCAGATGTGGGACAGTCAGCCTTATTTAACTCTGGCATGTAAAAACTTGCCTTAATATTTGGGGAGAAAGCACCCACTCTCTGCACACACTCATTTTATTTATCCATAACTTCTCTAAAGACAGAAAATTCAATCTATGACCTAAGAAACTTGCTACTGTTCTGCAAATTGTTTTTGAACTCTCCCATGCTATTTTTTGAATCTTGGCAAAGGGTGCCTGCTGTTAATATTCCCTTCATTATATCACAATTAGCAGACTAGTTAGCAACCCTGTGTCACCACAGAAACTGTTTACCCCCCCTTTACAAAGACTTACAACAACTGATGTAAGGATGTGAACCATTCTCATGTTTGCATAGATGCCATCAAAAGAAATCTGAAAAATGAAAAAGTCATCATAAATACAGGAGAAAAACGTGTAACAATTCAAAAAGCTCATGTGCCAAAAATAATGCAGTCTTTCATCAGTACACCCCAGCTCCCAGAAACACTGGTCCAACTCCTCACTCAGTAAATATAATCTTTTAAACTGTCAGCTACTTAATCCATTTCCTTCTGTGTCAGCCACCTTCCTGGGCTCAACAGACACATCCAAGGATGCTCCTGTGCTCAACACTCAGTACAGAGGATGTAAAAATTAATACTTTCATGATGCTTAATGTTTGCATATGACCTTTCTCACCACTCTTGCTCAATGCTTCTTTGATCTTACTGAGAAGTCTTGATATTTTCAATAAACATTTATGTAAGTAAACTAATTCTTTTAAACATTCCTACTTCTGCCCCATTCCCCAAAATTATTCATCCTTGAAAAGCAGGCCAGTAACAAATAGCAAAACATTGATTAGTGCAGTTCAAAGAATCACTTTAAATCCAGATTCAAATCTTTAGCTTTGATAAAATTATGTTCCAGAAGTCAAGCCACACCTGTATTTCAATAATACCTGCCTTGACAGCAACTACAGCTACACATTCAGGTTACCAATAATACTGGGTTAGCTAATTTACAGTAAAGCTAAACAAAATTCTTATTTTTATCTAACTAAATGCTGTCTTACTGTCATCTTTTTAAGGAAGAAGTCAATGTCAGACTCTTCAAAGAGGAACTAATTCAAAAGCATTGCCTTAAGTTAAATGATATCCATATCTACAACTATAATTGCAAGAAAAAGCAGATGATTTGTATTAGTGTAGTCAAAAGTTGAAGTGACCCTTCCCTACCTCACCTTCTCAGGAGAATTAAATTAATGCAAGATGTTACTCTTTCAGAAAAGCATCAACTCAAGTCTAAAATACAGGATATCCAAAGGGAAAAAATGAGGGAATACTCTAGTATCTGTTATTCTTCCATTGAGATACTTGTGTTCACTGCACAGAAGTTGTTTCCCCATACCCAGAAATGGTACAACAAGAGAAAAAAAAATCTACTTACTGTAGGCTGAGGTGGTCCTTTGCCACTGCTGCGACCTCTGAAATGAGATATATACATGGGATATGATTAAAAGAACTGCCAGAACTGGTTAATTTCTTAACAAGTAAGAATTCCAAAGACCATCTTAATTTAGTGTTGAGAATGGGATCAAAGAAAATCAGCACTCCCCTAGAGCAGAACTTGACAACTACAGGGCCCATAGCATCTATCATCCAAACTACTCACCTACAAGCAAGTAACACTGGTTAGCAGGCAAGAGGGTTGTGGACAATGCATGAGAGAACCAAATGAGGAAAATCTAAGTCTACATAGCTAGAAAAATCCCTAAATACTCTCTCTTCAGCAGAATCCTGTAACTGAATCAAATCTTACTGGTGCACAGAGCCAAAAATTACTTTCAGCTCAATCCCTACTGAGGACCACGACCCTACCTCAGCCCATCCTCACTGTCCAACCCATCAAGGGCCACCCCATGCTGCAAGGTACAGAGGAGCAGTGGCTGCAAGGCCTGCCCATCCCCTCAAAAACACACAATCACTGAACGTTTAGGTTGGAAGAGACCTCCAAGATCATCCAGTCCAAACTTTGACCAACATCACAGTCAACTACTAAACCAAAACCAACTACTTGAATGCAAATCTGTCAATGTGTAGCACTCAGGACACTCCTCAAGGCTTTGAAATTAACCCGTGTGCTCTCAATACTCTGCAAACTGAGATGGAAGAGTCTGTGTACTCCACCTCAGACATCTGAGTCCCAAACAGCATCCCTGAAGCTAGCAAGTCTGCAGTGGCTACAACTCTTCATTTCAAAGGTACTTCCTTGTACTAGTAACTCCCAGCTTCAAGTATTTCTCCTAGTGATTTAGATTTGTATTACAAGGACTTCAGCAGTGCCCACTGTAATGTGAGAGAAAATTAAGTCTTCTGTTCTATTAAAAAAAAAAAAAAAATCAATCTTTTAAATAGAGCCACCTTCCAGATGCACAACCATTTAATTAAAGAGACCCAAAGAATCATGTCTGCATTTCAAAATATCCAAACAACACTGAAATCTGAATCCAACTGAATGTCAACTGCCTTCGATTGCTTTTGCAAACACTGTGCTGTGGCTGAACACAGCCTTGCTCTCCAAACATGTCCTTAGAAACAGGGCTCATGAGTTAAGGCAAGAAAGCAAAGTTCTCCCAACAAACATAAATACCTCTTCAATAAATTCTGCAGAAATCAGGAGGTCCATCAGAGAACCATAAATGGCATTAATGTGAAAAAAAAAAAAAAAAAATGAAAACCCACTAAGGTATCACCTGACTCATTTAAGACAACAAGCTTCTGAAACAGAAATGTGGTGTCAGACAGCATCACACACACTGATGACATTTGCTGACTGGCAACAACTGCAGATTGCAGGTGTCTAACTGACATTTTCAGAATACTTGCAGAGTACTCATCTCACCAGAAAAAAAAAAAAAAAAAAAAAAAATAAAGGAAAGCCTAATGCAAATAGCCTTTATTTAATTAACCTCTCAGCCTTAACTTTCCATAAGGCAGCTTCACAACTTCAGGCTTGCTCTGGAGGCAACTAAGTCCCACCATTCACCAAGTCTGCCAGTTGCCAAATGGCAACCTCGAGCTGGGTGCTGAGGTGAGGCCTTTGCAAACCTGGAACATCCTTTTTGCAAATCATTCCGTTCTCCTCTTCCCCAAAGTCATTTTGCTGCATGTGAAATATCCAAACAAAAGAGAAGTACAATCCAGCTCTAGTTTTTGCTTTCATTACTATCAGAAGTGTCAGCAACATGGTCTTTGTGGATGAAGTCAGTTTCATCAGTTCCCTCTGGCTCCAGAAATTGTGGAAGATCCTCCTTCCTATATCAGCTATTGAAATGGTCAAATGTGAAAGAGTTTGAAGTTTTTGAAGTGGAAAGCACTCCCATTTTTAGTGATAGGTATTCTTAGAACTTAAATAACTAGGTTGCTAGACTGGTCATAAAGTTTGGAGTATTCCCTTTAAGCATCAACTAAAGTGTTCCAGATTTTCCATCTCTTACCACATTTCCAAAATTACTGTTCCTACATTTCCCTAAGAAACCATCTGATTGTGCACATCCACACTGACACGAGGTTCTAACTTCTACATCAGACCAAGAGTTAAGCTAAATGAAGAAATCTTCTGTTATTCTGATCTAACATTTGATCTCTTTATAGAACCAGTATCGTTTTCCAGCTACAGCCATTAGACCCAAACCATTAGAAAAAAGACATTCAAGATGAAAAAAGACCTTGGCAGGTCTGCCAGTCCTACAATTCAACCACAACTGTGAGCATCTTCTGCTAAAACCAAGGCCATCAACTTGACATTTCTATTCCAGCAGGTGAAGATTCAAGTTCAAACTACCTTTGATGCATCATATGAAAAAAACAATAAAACAGGACTCTTACAAAAGCAAAAAGTTGATGTTTTTTGCCGAAAGCTTACCACAATTTAACAGGAAAGCACCACAAAGAAATGGAAGAGGGAGAAACTAGAAGGGTCAGTAGCAATTTGTCACTGCTACACCAAAACCACATCTCGCTTACAGTAAGTATGGCAAAGAAAAAAAAAAAAAAGAAAAACAAACAAGTTTTTTGTGTTGCAAAAATGTGGTTAAAGGTAGGCCTGGGAGAAGGCAGAGCAGCAAGGCAAACTCAGCTTGTAAACCCTTTGCTTTGGGGTAGTAAAGTCAGAAAAATGCTGCACCAGACAAAGTAAGGATCAAGCAATTAAACTTGGTAGCCAACACACTGCAGGCCAGCAGTTACACTTGTGAGAGTCTCCACAGGGGATTAATCCCAAATGCTGCACAACCAACATTTTTCCCATCAGTAACTTGCAAATTTTTTTCTATTTTTATGAGCATTTGCTATCCTATTCCTCAGCATCCCTCACCTCCCACCCTAATGTTTACATGCCAAGCAGAGTGTTTGTTATAAGCAAAACAAGGTCACACATTTATATTTTGCCAGTTATATGAAAACTAATGCAAGGGAGAGGAGTCTTTCCAGGATGTGCAAGTTTCAGGTATTCTTTCCAGCAGCATCTTCACTTTGACAAAATGCAAACACAAATGCAAACACACTGCAATTCATGTTTGGAGCAGAAGTGCAGCCACAAAGACTGCTGAATGTAACAGGGTGCATGGATGTTTCTGGAGCACTGGCTGATGTTAGTACAGCTTTGAAAACCAACTGAGACAATACTCCAAAGAACTTTCACTCCAAGTGCAGGGAGCTGGTGAAGCTTTCTTCTAAGGGTAAAATCAGAAATATAAAGTTTTATTTAAGTGCAGCATTTGTCTGGCTAAGCCAAATGAATCAAAGCTGTCGAATTAAGATTGGACACAAATTAAGAAGGATACAAGTCCTGCAGCGTTGTTTCCTGTTGTTTTTCTCCAATATTGACATTAATACTGTCAATTGGTATCTCCTTACAAGATGACAACTTCTGGAGCATCTGAATATGTAAGTAACCTGACTCAGGTCTGGCCCAGTGCACCTCTCTAACCTGTTGATGGACTTAGTCACTGAAGAACTCCTTCATCTGCATTGCCATGAATCAGTTGTTAAATTAAAACTCTACAGCAGGTGTATAATATCACCCTAAAATGCATTAAGAGCAATAAGAGACTTGCAGGTTACCTGTGCATGTTGCTCAGCACTTTAGCATTAAAATCCACACATCCACAGTTGTTAGAACAAACCAGAAAACCTCAGGGTGGCACGTGTGACCAAAGCTCCAGAACAGTCAGTTCCATTCTATCAGAGCACCCCAGCACTCCTGTCTGAACACAATGGACACCTCTCTTCTGCCCTTTATTTAAGCCTTTAGTCAGACTAATAAAAAAGGATGTCAAGGAAAAAGTAGCATAAGAGGAGGCAAAAAGCATCAGGTCTCAAAAGCAAGCTGCATAACACGGGATGATTTCAGTTTAAATTTCTTAATAGGCAAAGCCATTTATACAAGACAGTAACTTCCAGTGTCCTTAAAAGACTCACATGCCCAGTTAGGCAAGAAAAATCCCAAATAAAAAGGGAAAAGACCTTCTCCCACAGTTGTAACTAGACACTTAACCACCCAAAACTGAAGTCTGAGGTGCTTTGCCTTCAGATAAAATAACAACAGGGAAGATGGGCAACAAAAAAAAAAGAAAAAAAAAAAAAAAGATGCAGTTTTGAAGGGCTGCTGGGACAGATGCAACCTTCAATCACAGGCCACCTAACCTCCTTGTGTTTGTCTAAGGGCAAAATTGAACTAAAACACAAAAAAGTAGAGATTAGAGAATGTTTTGACTAGAAGAGCCCAGCAAGTTTGTGTATCAGGTCTATGTTTTTCCCAATTACAGTTCAACCTGCTACTGGCATGCCCCTACAGCCCATTTCCCATCTGCCATATTGCACAGGCAGTTGCTATTAAACACAGCATTTCACTTAGTGCCTCCTTATAAAAAAAACGTATAAAAAAAAAAAATAAGTATTAATCCTTCCTTGTGAACACCTCTAAAGATGCCTTCATTTGTGATTTTTTCCCCTCTTACGTAAGAAATTAATAACACTCTCAAAATACTTATTTGTACACATAAGATTTTACCTTTCCTAGTATGAAATTCATGCAGCCATCCTTATGAAAACAAATGTAGTGCTCCAACCTGACCCTCCACTCACTACCAGAAGCAGAGGAACCTGGTGCCCAATTAAGTCTTAAAGTAATAAAAACACAGCAGAAAATGAGGTCCAGGACAGTTAACTATCAACAGAGGTTTCTACCCAAATCTAAGCCTTTTAAGAGCAACTTGCCATGGAAAGTAACATTCTCTTGCATCTCAAGAAGGTAAGAAAAGGAACAGGAGTGCTGCAGGGAAATGAGCAGCAAAACAGTTAGGAAGAAAGCCTGGCATGAACTGGAGATGTTTATGTTTCTATTAAATTACATAATGCTTCAAATTGAAAACAAGATGCAGGCCAACTAAAATGAAACAAATAATTTGATTTTTCGAACAGAGAAGCCACTTAGCTTTTAATTTCATGGACAGATTTGTACTATGAGCCATCTTTGAATCTGTACTTTTAAAAATGCAAGATTTTTCTTTGGGACAGCAGTAGGAGAAGTTCTCAGAAGGTGCTCAATGAGTCTCCATTAGCCCAAGGACTACGATTTTTACAGACCCTTCTTTCAGAAATGCCTTGAGAATTTGATTAACAAAAAAAAAAAAAAAGAGAGATTACTACCACTTCTCTGAGGGAGCATGCCAGTTGTTTTGCAGGCCTGACAGAACTTCCTCAGGACTTCAGAAGTGAAATTTATCTAACAAAACTAGAAAGGCATCACTGGTGGGAGAAACCCAGTGGCTTTAGCCTTAAAACTTCAGTGAGAAATTTAAGCTTGAATTCCCTCATCTAGGGAGGCAAGTGCTCACCATCATCCTCAATTTTCAAATAAATAAAAAAAAAAAAGGTGTGGGTTTTGTTGCCCTTCATGTTAACCTCTATGGTGCCACTGTGTGTTGGCAGAGATAACTGTTTAGCAAGGAACAGTAAACATCAAGTTCAATCCAGAAAACTGTATGTAAAAACTATTAAAACGTTTCAGTGTAGTGCAGAGGTATCACTGCTGTTATTCCAAGTTTATTTTGTCTTTTTCAACCCTACCAAAGCTTTTCTGCTTCCAGTTCCACCGAGTGGTAACAAAGTAAAACCTTATTTCCAGTGAGGTCCAACAATGGGACCACTGTAAATTCTGATTTATTGCCAATGCACAAAACGGGGTAAGAAGAGAAGTTAAAGAGCAAGATGAATAAAACTTGAAATGGAAGTGGTCCGAGTGACTTTGACCTTCAGAACTGTTATTGTCCTGCTTCGATTTTTTATTATGGCCCCCACAGCCCTGGAAAAATTCACAACACTAGAAAGCAATTTTTTGGGTTGTTGTTTTTTTTTTTTCCCCCCCAGAATTACGTGTGAATTTGTCTATCTCATGCCCTCCGATAAGGAGCAGGATCAGCCCCCCAGAGCAGTGTGAGACAGCAGAGCCTCCGCAGGGCGGTGGGGAGGGGGGAGAGGAGATGGGGGGGGTCGGAGCCTTCCGTGAGACCCCCATCCCCCCGAAAAAAAAAAAAAAAGTGATGCCGTGGGGGGAACCCCTTGTTTAAACATCGCCCGTGGGCGCTTCTGCGGCCTCCCTTCCCGCGAGAATTTTATTGCGATTTAAATAAATATTTTTTTTTTAAATAAGATATTTTTTTAAAAAAAAATATAAACACGCATATATATTGTAATATATAAAAATAAACACATCCCCCCCCCCGCTTTCAGCCGGAGGTACCGCACGGCAGGCTTGGGCCTCCGCCGACTTCCCCACGGCGGGCAGGCTGCCCCCCACCTCCCCCCCCCCCTTTTTTTTTATTTTTTTATTTTTCCTTCCCCCGCCCCGGATCACCCCGCCGCCCCCCGGCCCCGCCGCCGCCATCGCCTCCCGCACCTTCCCGCCGCCACCGGCCCCCCGCGCACGTGCGGCCGCCGGCCCCGGCGCTTCGCCCCCGCCGCCCCCTCCTCCTCCTCCTCCTCCTTCTCCTTCTCCTCCTCCTCCTCCTCCCCCCGCCGCCGCCGCCTCCTCAGCAGGCGGGTCACGTTGGCCCGGGGGAAGCGGCGCCCCTCGCCCCCACCGCAGGCCCCGCCAAGGCCGCGGGGGGCTTCGGCCCCGCCGCCCCGCAGCGGAAAAATGGAGGTCCCGCCTTGCCCTCCGCCGTCCCCGGCCCGCCTGAAGGGCAACCGGCCGCGGCCTGGCCTGGCGGCCTCGCCCCGGCAGCACTGCGGAACCGTGCGGGCCCCTCGGCGGGCCTGCGTGCGCCCCGCCCGCCGCCATGCCGGCTCCCGCCCCGCCGGGCGGAGCCCCCCGCGCCGGGCCGGGCCGCGTCCCCCGCCATGCAGCAGGCCCCGCTCCCCCTCCCGGCCGCGCCGCCGCCGCCGCCGCCCATGGAGGCCGGTGCAGGGGGGTGGCGGCGGGGGAGGGGGAGCGGCGCCCGCGCAAAGCTCTCCGCAGCGGGGTCGGGGTCGGTCCCGCCGCCGCCGCCGCCGCTGCCGCCGCGCACCCACCTGCCCATGTTCTGCCTCCCGCCGCCCGCGGCTGACGGGAGGCCGGGGCCGCCGCCGCCGCCGGGGGGCTTGCGGTTGTTGCCGGCGGCCTGCGCCGCCGCCGCCGCTTGCTTGAGGGACATGACGAGAAGGGGAGAAGGGCCGGGGGTGCGCGCCGGGGGCTGGGCGAGGGCCGGTCCGTGGGGCCTCGCTGCGCTGGCGGGGCCGGGGCACCGCTGGCTCGGCCGGTTGCTCCCAAACAGTGCGAGCGGGGCGGAGGGAGCGGAGCGCGGCGCGGAGGGATCCGCGGAGGGGAGGACGGGGAAGGGAGGGGAGGAGGGGGAGAAGGCCGGGCCGCGCCGGCGGGTGAGGGGAAGGGCGAGGAGGAACGGAGGGGCAGCGACCTCCCCCCGGCCTCTCGGGCACCCCCGCGGTGGCGGCCGGGGTACGGCGGGGCGGGAAGCGGGCGCAAGCGATGCGGGGAGGGCGGCGGGCGCGGACTCTTTACGGGAAGTCGGAGGGCGCCGCGGCGGTACTGCGGCGGGTGAAGGGGCGGAGGCGGGAGGCGGGGAAGGAGGAGAAGGGGGGGCCGGGGGGGGACACGTGAGGCGGCGGCGCGGGACGGTGGCAGCTCCCGCCGCAGCCCCGGCCCCACGGAGGGGTCGGCCCGGGCCCGGTGGTGCCGTGAGGGCACCGCAGCCCCCGCCCCTCCAGCCCCCCTCTCTCCCCTCTTCCCCCCCTCCCCGCATCGTCCATCCGGTCCCGCACGGCCTCTCCGCCTCTTGTCCCCCGCCCGCCGTAGCCCGCAAGGACAAACCCGCACCGCTGCCAGACCCGCGGCACCCCCGGTGCGGCCGCTGCGGGCGGTCCGCAGCCCCCCGAGGGGAGCGATTCCCCCAGCTCCGCCTCCTCCCCGCACGTCCCCAGCCCCGCAGCGCAGGGCCCCGGTGTTGCGGCCTCCTTTGCGGGCCGCTCCGCAGGCCGAGGCCCGTGCGGGGCAGAAGGTGGGGGTGACCCGCCCGGCTCTGCCCGAGGCCCCGCTACCTCCCTGCCCACCCCCACCCCCGCTGCGGGGCCGGTAGCGAGCGGGAAGGGTGTGCGGGGAAGGCCGGAGGTGTCGGGTTGGGCGATTCATCGTTTGAAAAGAACCCGAACATGGAGAGAGAGTCAAAGTGAGGAAAAAAATGGCCGAGCTGCCTCTGAAAGGCGAAATGGAGAAGCCGGCTCCCCGCCTCGGCTGCCGAGCTGCGGCCCCGCTCCTGCCGGAACCACCGGCGCTGCCCTCCCGCTCCAGCCACGGGAAAGCAAGATGGGGCCCAAGGAATCCTCACCTTCCATGCTAGCAACCCATTGCTATTAGATATTTTAAATTTATACATATATATATATATTCCCCCCCCCCCCCCCGCAAATTGCTGCAGCCCGAAGTAATTAAAATTTGCGTTGCACTCACAAAAAAAGAATATTTAAGCCCAAGATGCCCTTCCTCCCACCACTCCGTGTTCTCTATTTGCCACCACCAAGCTCCCTGCAGAAATCCACCCTTCAGCTCTGCCATGTTCCTGGTACCGTGGTTTTCACCAACTCATACCAACACACAAAAATAAATCCTGGTCTGTCCTGTTAAAAAAAAAAAAAATAAAAAAAAAATCTGTGTACATACAGGATTAGTAAGAGCAGATGTTAACTCGAAAAACCAAGAGCTAAATTGATTTATAGCCATGGTGACTCAAAATGCTCCGGGTTCAATCTATTCATGGAAATGCTCTAGAAATCCCACAGGATTCAAATGTAATAAAAAAGGAGCGGTGCTCTGGGGCGGGCATTATTTATACACCTTGCTTGTAAAGCAACAGCTTTCCCATGCGGTTGGAAGAGTTGTGGGTGGCAACACACAATGGTAAAAAGATAACAAATGTTAAACAGCCTTCTGAAATTAACATTTCCCCCCCCCCCTATGTCCCCCTACACTTTTGAGTGTTGAACTGCTTGTTTTGTTTTACCTCCCAGGCCCAAATCACCCGGTTACCACATTATTAGCTGGATGACAGATCCTCCTGGAAATGGGCTCAGCACAAAGAATATTCCCAGTGAAAATGCTCGCCCTGAGACAGTGGTTGGAAGGGAACTCCATCCCCTGAACTCACGAGACTCTTGGCTATTTCACAGCCAGGGTGCTGGGAGAGGAGGATATCCAGGATTTCTGCATTTGAAGAGTTTCTGTAGGAGACACGAACACCTGCAGAGCTGCAGACAGCTCACACAACCACTGGCACACATTTTAGAGCCATTTACTGTAAAAGCAGAAGCCTCTTTCACTGCACATAATGGGATAACAAACAACCATGAGAAGCTAAGACAAGATCTTTTTCTATATATAAACACACTCACACAATACATACACACACACAAATACATATATATTTAAAATACACTAGCATAAAGCCCTCTGCATTTAGCCAAACTCTTTTCTGTTTATAAATTCTTCATATATAACTTTTGGTGGTCCTGCTGGACCTCAAGCAGAATGCCTCCAGGAGGTACTACAGGAAGGAAAATGCTGCAGGGAAGGAACCTGAAGGGCCAAAATATGCCTTGAAACTCCCTCAAGCTACAGCCAGCAGGGATTCAATACTTACTCAGTGTGTCTCATCAGTGGGCTTTGCATTTTAAAATTAAGTTACCAAGAAAAAGCATAAGGAAGTCTGCTAAGAGACTGAGAATAACGTCTCCAGCTCACTAAATATTTGGTTTTTTAAAAGGCCATTACTGCAATGCTCCTTTTTCAGCTAAGAAAAGTTTGCAGCGTGCAGCAATTCCTCGCTATTTATGTGGGAAAAGATTAAAAACTGTTAAAGAACTTGCAGTGTTTTCAAGTGGCAGCTCTGCCGTGGGGTTCCACTGCTCGAGATGGAGCCCCTGATGGCAAGGATGTCAAAAATACAGAGGGAAGTTCCACGGGCAGAGATGGTTTTTAAGACATGACACGAGCATCTTAAATTGCATTTTGGGGCAACGTTACGTGCTTGGAAAGCAGCATGTGAGTAAGAGTCCTGTTCACGTCTGCAGTAATGACTCAAGTGCAGTTGCAGTTTGACTTGTTTTCTCCTTCAATGTATTCTTTGTTTTGTTAAGCTCTGTTTGGCTTTCATTGTGCCCTCCCTTTTCTGTTTGTCAAACATCTTTGTAAAAAAAAAAAAAACAAAAAAAACACACACACAAAAAAAAAAAACCCACATTAAAAGTAAATATTGAAGTGACTGTATTAAAACAACCCCGTGGCCACCAGAGAACCTGGAGGTTGGTTTCCCAGTCCAGCAGCAGCCACCTCCTTCAGTGACCACCCTGGACCCTGCTCCTCACCTTTTTGTCTTGGACTTCCCAAACTTCCCAGCTTAATGGGATTATACACCTGCTAGGGCACACATTCCCCTTAATTTTACCTCTCTGAGCACCCAGCATTCCCAGTAAGGCTGCACTGATTACTTTATGGTCTGGCTCTATCAGCTCCTCCCTTTTTTTGGCTGTTCCATACCATTACATCAACCAGCTTGGTTGCACATGAGGTTGTGACAAAGGACAGGAGGCTCAGTGGTCTCCCTGTAGAAATGCTCAGGATGCAAAATCACCTCCTCGGTGGCCAAGAAAAGCCACAATTTCCAGTGGAGAACCTGGTTTGCCCTTTCTGTCCCCATTCCAGGTTAGAGCTGCTCCTTTTCAAGTCTACTGTTTCCATTCAGATCTGTGACTACATCTGCAGGCTGTGTTTGCATATGAAGATGAATGAGCCTGATAATATCATTACTTACCAGGAAGTGCTCCGTGATGTAACATTTCCTTGATCTAACCTGCTGTTAGGTGCTGGGCTCTCTTCCTTGAGCTCTCCAGCATGATCCTCACCAGCATTCAGCAGGATGAGACAGGTGTGCCTGCAGAGGGACCATGGGCACCCAGCATTTATTTGATTTATTGGAAGCAAAATCAGCTGCTGGAGGAGCTCTGTGTGTTTCTACACACGCTTTCTCTCTTCTCTGAAGACATCTGTTATTTCCTCCCATTAACCTTAACCCTGTTCTTGGGGGCTAAAGCTTTGTGAACAGCACAGGGATCTCCAAAGGCTTGGAATGACATTAGGAAAACAAATCAGATCCCACAGCACCCGAGATGATCTTCCCAGAGAGATGTGATATTAGCTTGTCAGCAAAGCTGCTGTCTTTAACTGCTGAACAAACACATTACTGCCCAAACCAGAAAGAGGTACAAGACATGATGGGAGCAAAACCAAAGCCCAAGCTCCAAACCCACCAAAGCCCAAGCTCCAAACCCACCAAAGTGGGACAACTGCTGCCTGCCTCTGCCTTCCCTCCCCAGCCCCAAGCACTGCGTGGGGTCTCCTGCAGCCCCCCCCCCCCCATTCACAGCTCTGTTCCAAGCAGACACCAGCTCCCAGCAGATGCAGGTTTTGTTTGGAAACTTCACTTTCATTGCTATTTCTCCTCGATTTCCCCCCAGCCCGCTGGTGTCCCCCTCCAGCTCAGGTCTGACAGGGTGTGGGTGATGGCAGTTCCTGCTGGCCGTGCTGCTTCTGCAACCAACAGGAGATGAAGGGAAATGCTCAAGAGAGAGGTGCAGAAGCACCAGAGCTCGTTTTACCTATAACCAAGGTTTTAATGAGCCTTCTTCTCCACTTCCATTGGCCTCAGATGCTAAACGAGGGCATTTCCTTTCTCGGGAGGCAAAACTCCAAAAGTGGTACACAATGCCGTAGCTCCCCAGCAATCGTTTTGGGACAGAGCTCCAAACTGGGAGGCACCACCTCTGCCCAGAAGGCTGCCAGGTGGTCTTCAACCAAGTGATTTACACTTTTAGATGTCACATTTTTACAAAAGGGAGAGGCGAGGGGGAGGGAGGCGGGGGGGTGGGAGGAGACCCGGCCTTGCTCCCGCTAAGCAGCAGCAGCAGCAGCACACAAAGCAATTGTTATGCCAAGATTTAGCTGTTAAATCCCTCCAGATCTGGTGCTCAGAGAGCATAAACAACCTTTGCCTCAAAGCCTCGTTGAGCTGTACCTCCACGTTTCCCCGGTGCAGAGCCGCCAATACCCATCCTCTCCCGGTCCCTTCGCGGAGACAGGCATGCCAAGAAGAAAGCCAGTTGCCATGGCATTTTTTTCCCCCTACAGACAGATGTCCATTAAAAACCAAGTCAGCCTCAGGTTTGCTTCACAGAGCTGCTTTCAGTCATTATTACCAACCCACAAGGAATTTCCACCGTGCCCCCTTCACCTCAGATGTTTCGATGCTCTTCAAGATTAATCCCTGGGGATTAGAAGGAAAAGTACAACAGAACAGGCACAGGTACGTTCAAAGGAGAAATTTAGGACTGTGATCTTGTTTTATGTTTTTGGCAGATGACTACCACATGATGGCATTTGGAAAGGGTTGAGTTTGTTACCTCTGGCGCTCGTTCCCCTGCTCACCGAGACTCTGTGCTAAAATCATCAGGCAAGTTGGAAGCGAGACGGAGAACTTTATCCTCTCCTCCAACCTGGGGTTCAGATCTGGGATTTTGGCTTCAGGAAGAACCTGTGATGCCAGGAGCATCACTGAGGCTTCCATCAGTGGAGAAAGGACTGAAAGCCCTCTGCATGGGGACCCCCGGCAGCCTCTGCTCCAGCTAACGCGCACACGTCGAGGGGTGATGTCTTCTTCCTTGGTTACCAGGACAGATTTTTATTTAAGGTTGGAAAAAACAGCTTAATGGATTCCATACTCCCCCTCAGCCCATCCTACCTGTGGTCAGGGCCAAGAGCTCATTGGAGATGCCCCTTGGGAAAAGCAAAAGAGCTTCCAACTACAGTGCTGGCAGCAGCACATCACCAGCATCTCTGCAGAGGGAGCAGTCAGGTATTTTTGTTTGGGCAGCAACAGTGTTAAATACACAAGAAGTAGATGCTGAAATTTAACTGTACAGTGAAATTAGTTTTCCTTAAAGAAATCATTAAGGAAATCCTCTTTGTAATGTCCAGGGAAGGCTCTCCCCTCACATCTGGGTCTAAACCTGGCAAGTGTTCTTCATTTAGGTTGTGGCACTTGGGAGGCATGGGCCTTCTGCGTGGGAGCTGACATTTTGGAGACATTATTACAACTCAGAGCCCTGCATCCAGGCTGGTTTGCAGCAAGTTTTCCACAGGAGCCTGGGTCTTCCAGGGAGCCAAGTATCACAAGTGGAGCTGCAGGAACAGGAGCTCCTCAGGGCTCTGTAGATCAGCCAGGGCTGAGCACATCCCCAGATGCTGGGTCCCAAGGGAGCACTCCCTTTCAGGCTCAAAGTCACTTCCCAAGGTGAAGCATTTGGATTTCTCCTCTTGGTTGCAGCCAGTGTGGCTGCAAATATAATAAAAAATATCTAATCCTCTTAACTGCTTCTGCAGTTTGACTCCAATTGCTGCAGAAGCAAATGCCAGTGCACTGCCTGCATTCCCACCCAGCTGCCTCTAAACCTCAGCTCTTACACAATTGTCCATCCCTCCCTGTTGAAGGAAGGGAGGTGTCTGGCTCCTTGAGATGAAGCTGCAGGAGTACATAAAATGATAGCCAGGGGTGGAGGTCAGGAGGTCCCAGAGCTGAGCTCAGCCCTCAGTGCTCCTTCAGTGAGCAGGTAAGATCCAGTTGGGATTTCTTTTTTTTTTTTTTTTTTTTTTTGAGCACATTCCAGGGAGAACTGCTTGCCAAAAGTCCTCCTTGCTCCTCACAGAACCTCCACACTTGCAGAGGGAAACTCTTGGCATGGTTTTGCTCAGACAAGGCAGGCAGCTGCCCCTCCATCAGCACAGAGCCTCTGGAGCAGCATCCCTGTCCCCCATGGGCCATCTCAGCCACCACATTCTGCTGCATCTCCCACCCAGCTCCTCCAGCCCTCACAGATGATTTTCCAAGTGGGACTCCACACAGGCTGGGGATTCAAGCCAAAAGCACCAGGAGTGTCTCCAGCCTACGTTAATTCTGCTGGGACTAAGATTACCAGTAATGGAGAGGAATTGTTCTAGGAGATGGACTCATGTTTTAGAGGCTGAACAGATTTACTGGGGCTTTATTATGGGTTTACAGAGCTCAGACACAGAGACCATGAAATTCCCATGGAATCTCACTCATACCTGCAGTGGGAGTCTCCCTCACACCCAGGAGCCCACCAAGGTGGGTTTGTTTCATGTGCTGGAGCAGCTCCTCTGTTTTACAGGGCAGGAGGAGGTGCTGCCTCACATAACAGCATCAGACATCAATAGGGACCAATAAACACCACAAAGTCACATAAATAGTGAGGGAAGATGGAGCCTGGGAGGCAGAGGCTTGTAAACAGGTGTCAAGAGCTTCATCTCTGCATCCAGAAAACCAATGTCCTACACTGACATTGTCCTCCAAGGCCATTGCTACCACAAGGGACATTGATAATGAGTAAGAAAAACAACTCAACTGCAGTCTCCCTCCAGGAAGGGCCCTCCTTAACTGCACAAAGGCAGTTTGGGCTCACTCAGGTGCAGCCAGGGGGGTTTTGCAAATGTTCTGCAAACTCCCCCAGCATTAGGTGGAGCACTCGTAGCTCCCCACTCAGCCCAGGCTCCCACACACCCCCAGACACAACCACGGGGGCTTCACAGCTCAGTTTAAACACTTCTGGGAGCAGTGAAGAAGAGAAGAGAGACTGCCACTGAAGTGTCACCTTCAGATGACAAGGAACATGCAGGGCCCAGCAGCAGAGACCAGCACAGCCCCAGGGGTCCCAGGTTGGAAATCAAACACACACTTAACCCAGCACAAGCAAGCCCAGAGCTCCTCCTCACCCCTTTAACCCAGAAAACCTTTAAAACCACAAAACCATTCTATTACTAAACCTGCACGAAAGCCCCAAATCTCCCTCTCCTGGCGAGCTCAGCAGTGTCTGCTCCAAGCACAGCTCCCAGCAGCCAAGTTTTCCAACTCCTTCCCGACCTCAGCACAGCTCAGGAAACTCCCCAAAGAGCCCTCACCTCCCCCAGAGCCAACTCCAGCTCCAGCAACCCCCTAGGTGCTGCAGCTTTATAGGAGCTGCCAGCCCTGGAGAAGGTTCAACCAGGACCAGTTTCCTGGTGGGGAAGTAAACATGGCTCAAATTGAGGCTTTTGATGTTTTTTTTTTAAACCAGCTTGGGATGGAAGGAGTTTGACTCTCCAGCTCCTTGTGAGAAGGTGGAAGGAAACCGTGTGAGTGTCTTGAGGTTTGTTGTCGGACTTAATTAACCAATGACTTCCAGGTCAAGAAGGGGCAAAGCTGTAAATGCTGCTTGCTGCTATAAATAATGTTTGCTCAGGGGTGGTGCAGGAGCAGGGAGTATTAGGTGTGGGGTTGTAACCTGGGTTTGAAATGAAAGCAAATCTCCCCTGCCCCCCCCCCCCCGTTGCTTCCTGCTCCCAGCAAACCAGTCCCTATTTTGCTGTTGCCCCTGGAAAGCTGAAGGGAACCACTGCACAGAGGTGGAATTTGTTTTGGGAAGGGTGGGCAGGGGTTCAGGCTGGGGGATGAATGCACAAATATCCCTCCTGTGCTGCAAAACTCCCCTCCGAGCACTGCTGTGTGTCCTGGGGTGGGATCTGCTGTGGAGAGTGGAGCCAGCTGGATGTGTCTGCCTTGGAAGTACAGTTAATAAACCAAAATGCCCATTTATGGATCAAAGAGAGGGGAAAAAGAAAAGCCTGGGAGAAATCGATGCGAGTTTCTCAGAGCTCAAATGAGAACAGACAGGTTGGTTGGTGTGGATCAAGGCAGGAATTTTCCACTGGGCCATAGGGAATTGGGGTGCTCCAGCTGCCTGGACAGATGGACATGGTGATGCAAGGTGACACCACGGGAGGCTTTTGAGGGCACAAACCAGAGGTGTGTCACCTCACCTGGGACCTCAGCTCCTACAAGAGCAGAACTGCTGTCGTGGAGGGGATTAATTGGCATTAAGGGACAGGTTCTCCCCAAGAGGCAAATTAACCCACCAAAAAACTAAGGAGTCCCTGGAGCTGTGTGGGACAGAGTGATGTCACCCAGGTGTCACCCCAAGCTGTGGCACCCATGGGTGGCTGGGCTTCATGGGGTCCTCTGGGCTGTGCTGGCCCTGAAGGGGCTCCTGGAACCCACCAGCTGGTCCCCTTCCACCCCAGCAGATCCTGCTCAGAGCTGGGACACAAACGCTGTGGGTGCTGGAGGTTGGGGGGTGGGAAGCCCTCAGATGGGGAATTGCCTGTCCAGGACAGTGGTGGAGTCACCATCCCTGGAGGCATTTAAAAGGTGTTTGGCCCTGGTCCTTAAGGACATGGTTTAGTAGTTAGCTTATGGTGTTGGTCAAAGGTTGGGCTGGATGAGCTTGGAGATCTCTTCCAACCTAAAACATTCTGTGAAGAGCCTGGAGTGAGGCAGGGACAGCAGTAGAGCCCTGGGCCCTGCTCACCCCATGTTTCCCCTCCAAGCAGGGGGGGATGTGGCTCTTTCTGTCCCTGCTGTCCCCCTGGCTGCGGGTGTGAATGATTCCAAGAGCTTCCCAGCAGGAGAGACTCTGCCAAGCTTCCTGCTCCATTTGTGTTTCTCCCAGGCCATTGGAAATCCCACAGCCTCTCCTGGGGTCGGTCCCCTGTCACCTCCTGGCAGGAGCAGGTGGCACTGAGGGGCAGAGCTGACACCTGGGGCTCCTGAGAAGATTTTTGCTGGCACTGTCCTGCCCACAGACCCAGAACCTCCGAGTGGTTTTGCTGTGCTGCTCCCTCTCTGCCAGCCTGGGATTCAGGGAATCTTTTGCAGAGAGGGAAAAGCAGGATCTGGTGAGGATCACCCAACCTGCTGGCCACTGGCAGCCCCTTTGGGGGGATCAGGTCCCTCCTCCCTTGCTCCTGCTGGAAGATCTCCTCCACATTACTGCCACGTGGCAAGTGCCACGGCAGGTTTGTCCTGGAGCTCTCTGATCCCATTCCAGGCACCAGACAGAAGACAGTGGAACCTCTAAGCTGTTCATCAGGGGTATGTGTGTTTCTTTCATGATTAAAAAAAAAAAAAAAGAAAAAAAGGGAAAAAAAAAATCTATTTTAAGGTTTTTCATCATAGCAGGAGCTTGGCCAACCTCAGCTGTCCAGTGCTCAGGAAGTTTGTTGCTGCTGCAACCTTTGGCTGTGGTGACACTGTCACCACCCACAGAGCTGTCCTGGTGGTCAAGTTGCAGATGGCAAAACTTGCCCACAGGCTGGAGAGATCCGAGCCCCACAGCTTTTTCCAGGGTGGCTGGATGAGGGGTAAAGGAGAATCACAGAGCAGCCTTCACTGGGACTTTTCCATTCACCATGAGTGGGCTCAAGCTGCACCCACGCTGCTCCTACCCTGCACAGTCCCATGGGGGGGGTGTGCAAGGGAGGGTGTCCTCAGCCCCCCAGGAGGACCTGGTGGAGCTACAGCAGCAAATAAACACCTGGATGGACACTGGGGGTTGCTTTGCCACCTGGGATGATTTTAAGAGAAGCTGGAGGAGTGGGGGAATGTTTTAATGCTGAAGGGTTCAACGGGTGTTGCTTTTTCTGCATGAGCTGCACACTTCTTGCAAGGCAGAGCCAACACCCCTGCCCTCTCCACTTGCATCAGCTCAGCTGAACCCAACTTCACCCCAACCCAAACATGACCAAGAGCTGTTTATGTCAGCTTTGCCCTAGAGTTAAAAAGTGGAAGGCTTCAAAAAGAGTAAATCTGATGTTTTGCTCTTCTCCCTCCCCTTGCAGTTGAGCACACAAACAAAGATACTGCACACTGGTTTAATTGTCAACTGCATTTTTTGAAAACAAATTCCAAGATACAGGACAGCATCTTAGTGTTCTACAGAAAGCAAGCTTCCAGCAAAAAGTCGGAGGATCTTCGATGGTGTAAAAATATCTCTTAAATAAAATAGTTTCTATAGGACAGCAAGCTGTGTTCTACATCTCCAAGTCCTTTAGAATGATTTACAGAAGGCAGAAGCCTGGTTGTACAATCCCCCTGCTAGAAAAAAAGTTGGTGTACATTTATGCTACAGTTAGAAAAGGTGAAGTTCCAGGTGTGCAGGGCAGAGCTCCTGACCCGAGTGCCCCAATGAGTGCCCTGGATTTCAGTGAGAAAGTTCAACACTTCCAGTCCCTGCAGCCAGGAAGCAGCTCAGAATGATTCACCTTCCCAGAGCCATTCTGGTTATTCTAACTCCTTCCTTTCCATTAGCCAAAAAGAACTCCCAGCAAGAACAGCCTGGCTGCTTGGTTTCCTTGCTCTGCTTTGGAGCTGGTCAGTCAGAGCTGAGATCAAGGCTTTTCCTGGGGTTCCATCACACCATGGTTTGCAAAGACAACCACGGGGCTCCCCTCTTAATAAAGGTTCAGCCTTCAAATGTTGGGACTGCAACCCACCAACCAGGGCAGTGGTGTCTGCAGCCAGGGTAAAACTGCCCAGCCCCAAGCATCAAGTCTGGTGGATATTCTAAGTGAAAACTAACAGAAAAACAACCAACCAACCACAAGTTTATCCTCAAATTCCCCTGACAGGCTCTGCAGACCTGTGGGGCAAACAGCACTAAGGTTTTGCCAGCCCAGAGCAAATGTTTCAGAGCCTGGGAACAGGAGACAAGAGCTGCATCTAGTGGTCAGGGATGTGGGACATGGCGAGAGCTTTTAAAAGACTGTCCTGGTGGTTCTCCTCACCTGGTGTGGAGGACAGCAGCACTGGAGCTCCTGACAGCAGGGCTGGACCACCACAGCAGCTGGGTACACTGTGTAGCAGCCATTCAGTGTGCAGAAACACCTGAAAAAATCCCCTCTTTAAAGAGTTTCCAGCATATAAACCATCCACACCGCCTGCCCCACAGGCAGCAAGCACTGGCCCTTCAAAGGCCATCTTTAAAATGAAGAAACAGATAGTAGCAAAGTCCCTTAAAGTATTTAATATCCCAGATTACAAGCCTTTAGGCCTCATTTAATTTCTTATGTCACTAAGATGATTTCCTTACCTCACCTCACTCCTTAACTGATTTCCAAGCAGGAGTTCTACTCCTTGCACCAGCAGTTCTGCAGTGCCAGGACTGCACATACTAGAAGGCAATGTATAGAATCTAATTTACACTGTTTATTAAATAAAACCATTTCTTACTGGAGAATACTTTTTAATCCAGGAGAAGAACTGGAGGAGCCTCAGGCACTGGGTCATGCCAGCTCTACAGCCTCCCCTCCAGGAATGCCATGTTTGACACATTCACAGCCCCCCACCCCAAAACAGGACACTCTCCAAGAAAAAAGTCAAATGTATGACAGGAGGGGCTTTGGAAAGGTAGGAAGGCAAAACAGGCATTAAGATCTGCCTAAAAATAGCTAAATAGTGCAGTGAAATGCTTTTAAATACCACAGAGACTTCCAAGTGACTGGCAGCCAGTTTTATGAGCAGCTCTGAAGATAAAATTTCTAGCTGAGCTTTAGCAAACTGGGTGTTCCCAGCCAAAGTCCCAAGAGGTGAGCCTGGCCTGCCACCAGGCCCCAGCTTCAGGGAGGAGCAGGGCATTCTGCTTTTCACTTGCCCCTCTTGCCACGGCCTCTCCTGGATGAAGCTTTGCCCGTGCTCCCCGTGGAGGAGCTGGCAGATGATGCCACTGCAATGTTGATCTGTCCCTCCTGAATCTCCTGACGGGTCTCAGCTGGGAGGTGATTGATTTTCTGTTGTGTCTCTAAGTAGAACATGACATCCCTCAACTGCTCCTGGATCTCAGAGATCTGCAGGTCCTTCTGCTCACAGGTTTCCTTTAAGACTCTCTCCTCCTCCTTCAGTTTGTTTTGAAGCAAGGCTTGATTGGCTCGCAAGCACTTGTTCAGTTCTTGCTCCTCCTTCAGCTCGTTGGACAGTTTAGCCACTTTGTTATTCAGCTGAGAACACCTTCCAAATAGAAGCAGGAGTCAGGAAAGCAGCACACTACACCAGACCAAACCCTCCTGCATCCTCTTCATTCCCAATCCTCTGGGCAATTGGCCTGCCCCAACCCCACCAAAACCACCTGGAACCTGGTTTTCTGGGAAAAGATGGACAAGGGAAGGTAACTCTGAAATCCCCCCCTGGACTTTTTAACCCAGCTGAAGGCTTGGTAGCTCATGCTCATCTGTCTGGTGTGCCTGCACATGGACTGGGATGTTCTTGAATCCCTTCCTTTTTGTTTTTTTTTCTTCAGAATGTCAGGTTGGAAGGGACTTCAGGGGTCATCTGGTCCAACCCTTCTCACATTGTTTATGTGAGATGTCTCAGCACCTTCTTGACCTCTTTTGTCCCTCCAAACTCAGTAGAATCCCTTCCCTTGCAAGTTTGGCAATTCCATCTTGTACCAAACCCCAACAGGGTATGTGTGTGAGAGCAGGGGACTGGAACCTTCAGGACACATCTGCAACTTATGGAATCAGTGCTGAAAAGGGCACAGATGTGACACGGGGTCCTTGGAAAGCCAAGGGTAGTCAGGGACTGATGCTGGCTCCTGACATACTCTGAGTACAAGACCCTGGAGATACCAGGAGCCTTGTTTGACAGACAGTGTTTCCTTGCTCCTAACAGCTCAATGCTTTTGCCCTGAGAGCTTGCTGGCATCATACACAGCCTCCTCTCTCCTCAGCAAGGTGAGATGCAGGAGCCCAGCCCAGGCTCCCTGCTCTGACCAGGACTGATGGAGAGGCAGTGGGGATGGTGGGAAGAAGGGAGCAGACAGTCCCAACCTGGGGAGCTGAACACCCCGAGCTGCACAGTCTCCAGGCTTGACATCTTCCAGCCAGGCACTTCCTAAAAATCTACATTTTCCTGTGTGCAGGCTCTGCTGAGCTGCTTTTCTTTTCTCTGGATGTATCTGCCAATTGTGGAACAGGCTGGTGGCTCCTCCCGAGCAGGCAGAGGGAGGATTACTGAATGCTAAACATGCAGACTGTGTAAAAAGAGCCAAGAGCCCAAAAGCTGTGGTTCCAACTCTACAGGCACTTTCCATTTGTGAACACCTACAGAAAGCAGAGCTTTTTTTTTTTTTTAAATAAAAAAAAAAAGAAAAATAAGCTGTGCTCTCAGTAAAGGGGTTTAAATAGCTCACAATTGCCCAGGAATAGCAAGATTTGTTTCTTTTTGGATGCCAGTGCACGGCAGTTTAATGGCTGCATGGAACTGAACCTGGCAGGGGTACTCACTTCCTTTCCACAGACTGCTTTTCTTTGAGCAAGTCATTCAGCCTCTGCTCCAGGCTGTCACACTTCTCAATGGTCTCTTTAAATTTGGTCTTCATGTTGTTAATCTGTAAAAACAAACACACAAAGCGATCAAAGTCCTCTGGGCTTTCATTAATGGCATTCATTTTTCTGGAGTGGTTTCTAGACTTTGACCAGTTACCATCCCCAGGTGAGAGGAAGCTTTGAGGCAAGAAAAGGCTTTATTTGGAGGAAGCCCCTCTGCCTTTGCAGCTCACAGCACCCCAAAGAGGAACCACGTTGCCGTGGAAGCTGCTCACACAGAGCAGCAACTCAGGCTGCAGATCTGTGCCAGGCACCCCCTCCAAACAAAAGCTGCATCAGATCCTTAACTTCTTATTGACTGCAGCTCAGCCATTCTTTCTCGGGCTCTTTTGTAGCTGTCAGTAAACTTACATTTCCATCTCAGGGCTTCACAATGCCAGGGTTTTGCTGATTTTCAATGAAACCTCAAATAAAGTATGGTCAAAGTCTGAAAAGGAGCATGGCACTTTGCTCAGCCCTGACTCAGCAGCTCACTGTCATAAGGCTGTGACCTACTGACACCAATATCTTACTCATGCAAAACGCAAACAGAAACACACGTACGTTGGCTTCCTCTTCCCCTCTCCCTCCCAGCTCCAGACTGCTGCTGCTGCTGAAGAAAACCAGGCTCTCAGTCTCCAGGCACTGCACAGAACCTCTCACACAAGACTTGCAGGAGATTTACAAGCAGAAATACTCATTTCTCCTCTGTTCCAGTCAAAAGCACGCTTGCGTGTAGTGGAGACAGGAATGTAAAGGAAAAATGCTTTCCTGAAGGAGCAATCTGGATAAATGTCAGTGTCAGCACACATGGTGCCTTCCCTGATGCCAGAGTCAATGCAGAGCAGGTTTTAAGCCTTCCGGCCTTAATCACTGAATGTTTATGCAGCTGATGGTTAATTTGGGAAGTAGCCTGAGCACTGATAATGGAATACACTGCATGGTGGCACCGAGCCAGGCCAGAGCGGCACAGAGAGAGTGCCATGAATAAAACTGTAAGGACTTTAAACTTGAAACCATGTTTGGGGCATCTCTCAGTCCTTCCACTTGGAAGCTGCTTTGTGGCTCCTGTTTCCTGGTCACGTGCCAGATGACTTTTGCTACAGCTTTTCCTTTCATAGGGCCCTCCATAAGATTTCTGGGGCTGTTCTTTAGACCAAGGTCAATGGCGACGATGTCAGTGGTCACAGTTCCTTCATTTATGATGCTCCTGAACTGCAAATACTAAATGGTTAATTAGAAGTCACGTGGAAAGTTCAGTTCAGGACCCGACCTGAAATCCTGACTCACTTTAAACCTGTCTGAAAGGATCCATGTAGAGTGAGAAGCATTTCCAATATTCTCACAGGATTTCTGCTCCTGACATTTTGAAGCAGTCCTGCCTTACAGAATGCTTCGTAGGAGGAGACTCTGAACTTTTCCCAAAGGGTGAGGAGGAGAGAGAGGGGATCAAAAAGAAAGGGCAAATCAATATGCATTTGGAGCAGAAAGACTGCTACCACTTTCTGCAGCCGAGCAAATTAAAGTCATATTGTCTATGCTACACTAACCTTCCCTGGAGAGACACGTCAGAGGGAGATGGATGGCAGCAGCAGGCAGGGATCCTGCAGCAGCACAGACTTGTTTCCACCACTGCTGCAGTTTCCTGAGCCGTGCATTTAAATCACCCTTCAATCTAGGCAGCAATCTACCTCCTTCTGCACCACTGAGCAGCAAATTGCCAGATCTCAGCATCCAGATAAGGGATAGGTCTGGGAGCCAATTTTCTCAGCTGGTGGTGAAACAGGCTGCACCAGGCTCCAGCTCCCCTTCACCCAAGCAGCATCCAGGGGCCTGTTTCAGCAGAGCTTTCACACCAACCCAGGGCAGAGCTCACCTCTTCAGCTGTATCCTTTTCTATCCGGACAATCTTGTTTTCCCAATAGATTCTCTGTGATTCCAGCTGGCTCGTTAGCAAATAGGAGTACTGCAAACACAGGAGAGGCACACAGGCCAGTCAGCTTTGCCAGAAGAGTGGTCACAGTGCTTCAAAAGCCTCAAAGGCTCCAATATCCAAATCAATTTCATCAGATGAAACTGAGCACACAGGACATCCCCAACCGACGTGCCCAACGCAAATCCAGCAGATGCCTTTCACCAATTTGATTTCAAAAATCAAACCCCATTGATTGCTGGAAGTCAAGGAAAGCCTTCAGAGCACAACAACAAGGATCAAGTGCAAGTTCTACAAAGTTGTACCCAGTACCATGCCAAGAAGTTCTTTAAGATGAGGCAATTTTTTGTTGTAGTGGCAACAAAGCTCTAGAAGTTTTATACTCCACAGGAAAATTAAAACATCAGCCCCCCTCCCTGTCATGTGAGTCTGAGACCCCAAAGGCCGAGTTCACAGCCCAGAATCCAAGGCTGAAGGGTAAGTGCATATATCCACCATCACTGAAAGGAGGTCTCCAAGAAAGCATCCTCATCTGTGTTTAATGAGGCACAATTATTGCTCTCCAAGAAGCAGGGCCCTTTCCAATGTTGTTTTGGCATCTGAACAAGGACACAAGCCTTACACCCCCCCTTCTTCCCTTCCTGGTTCTGCAAATGAGTTACAAAAAAGGTTGGAAAACCTGATGGCTTCTTATCATCAGGCTAATAAGCACCAGATTAGGTGTTCACTGCAGAATTAAAAATGTGCAAAAAGCCTTGAACACTCTCAGCAATATCAGAGTGCCAAAATACGCTGCCAAATTCAGGCTCTCCAGAAATATTTAGATCTCCTAAGCTAGAGAGGTCTTCAGGACTTTAAGCACCGACCTCAAGAGAAAAAAAGGGTTAAAAATAGCCAGTTTAGCACCTAAGTATTACTTCAGAAAATCCAGGGAAAAGCAGCCAAATATTTATTTGAGCAATAAGCCTGTGAAGCCTCTCTGGGCTGCTCCTCCTCAGATCCCCTTGTGTCTAATGCGGCTGAAATCATGCTGCAGTCTGTCTGCTCAGCAGAGCACTCATTGTGAGTTTCTCTCCTTTACTTTTCTAGTTAGGGCAGGAGAAGCTGGCCTAGAGGTACAAAACAATGCTTATCTGCTCAGGAGAAGGCAGCAGAGCAGGGCTGGGATCAGCTGAGCCTCTCAGCTTTCTTTGGTAGCAGAGGTAAGCACACAGCTATGGGTTCCTACCTACTGCTGGGCTGAGAAACTGAACTGCTCCAGGTGACAATGCCACACACATCCAGGCTCCTCCATCAAGGCCCAGTTCCACCATGATGGCTTGGGTGTGGGCTTCTGGACATTTGGACCTATTTCTCTCTCTCTCTCTCCAGTGACCTGAGTGTCTATATGAGCATAACCAGCTAATCTTCAGCCTACCAGTGAAGACAGGATGAAACTGCAGACAGCTTACACTCAGCTGCATTGGCTTTGCAGAGCCTAGAGGGTTGTGCTTTGTGGTTTTTGGGTTTTTTTTGTTTTGTTTTGTTTGTTTGTTTGTTGCTGTTATTGGTTGGTTGGTTGTTTTTACAAACAAGCAGTTAAAAACATCCTGCTTCTGCCCGAAGATGATTGCCTGCACGCAGGGAGCAGGTCTGCTGCATAAGCTGATGTAATTTTCCTGTAGTGATATCTGGATTGGAAACACTTCCATACAGCAGCACAAAGCAGAGTCCAACAAGCTAAAATATTTACCTCTAATTGTAAGGCATCAATTTTCTCTTCCTGACACATATCTCCCTCGCACTCATACTGAACTATCTTCCCATCAGTTTTACTTGCAACCAGACGATGGACGTAGTTATCTGAAGAGAGAAAATTCAGCCACAGGGAGTTTTAGCTTAAGAACACCCAGGTTGCCACCAGTGGAAATACTTTATGCAGCACAATTAACCATGCAGACTGCTGCAACAGCATATTAGCAAGGCAGAAAGCCAACAACAGATGTATTTGTTATTTATCAGACTTCGCACAGACACCTTACAGGATATTTATGACCCAGCCCATTCCCATACCTCAGGGCAAATTGATGGAAAGGGAGTAACAAACATTCTGCAGAGACCTGAGGACTGCCCTGGTTCATTACAGAATCATGTTCTCCCTCCTCCATCTGCTACAGCCCTACAGAAACTGCTGCTAGGGACGAGATGGATGTTCCCAGAAGACTATTAGTACAGATACAAACCCTTTAATCTTCAAGCAAACTCTTCCACAAGTAGACTCAACCAAGGGAGTCCCCAGAGCTGTTTTACAAACAAGGTGACCCTACAAGAGGACAAAGCACTGACCTCCAGCATAGTCCCAGACTCTGTGGTTGGTCAGCTGCATGGCATAGGTGTGCTGGGTCTCCTCAAAGTGTTTGTAAGCGTGGCGGCTGACGTAGCGCCCGCAGCCGATGTGCCCGCAGATTAAGCAGATCCAAAGGTTCTGTCAACAGAAGGAGAAAGCTCTGTGCACACAGCACAGCCAGGTGGTGGCATCATCACTGATGGTGCTGGGGACATTCTTAGAAAGCCAACAGGGTTTCCTTTCCCTCCCCTCTCCTTTGGCAAAGTCTGTCTCCGAGGGATGGTTGGAGAGGAGGTACCTGCTCATTCCAGCCTGCAGGTTCCGAGCACCTCGACAGATCCATGAGCATGGAGAGAAAAATGGGCTTGGTTAAGGAACAAGGTACCTCAGCAGGAGCCCAAAAGCAAGCTCTGAAGGGCACAGACCAGGAGGGACCACCAAGTTCAGTGTTAGTTTAGCTGCTTGCTATCATGCTCCTCTGATCAGGTTATGTGCTGATACTTCTTTCCACGAATCAGAAACGTTTGTCAGAACAGGAAACCTGGGAGGCAAGATCCCTTCCCATTACTGATTCCAACTCAAAAGGAAAGCAGATACACCATGGACTGGTAAAATCAGCCACAGAATGAACCCTAAAAGCAGCTGAGCAGCTGTGCAGTCAGATCTAGTCTAGATCTCACTCACCATCCACCCACCTACTTACTTCTTGAACTCCACACTCAAAACACTTGTTCTCTTCCACAGGCTCAGGCGTTTGGCAGTATCTGCAGACAGGACACCTAGAGGGCAATAAACACCCTGATTAGACACAAGGAGCTCCATCTTAATATCAGGGTAATTAAAAAGAGAACCAGAGAGCTCCAAGTAAATGCTTTATGTGGTAGGATGCTCCTTACGTGCTCACATCTCTCAGCTCACGTTCACCCCACTCAAATTTGCCTCCCTTCCACACCAGGCTGCTGGTTCTAAGCCAGTGACAGGAGAACAAAGAAATTCTTCCAAAGCCATTTGACAGTCTCAGCTTAATCTGCTTCTGCTGCAGTCCAGGTGTAGAGAACATCTGCAACCCAAAGCCTCAGCAGGGCTGCCAGCAACCTCAGCCTCTGCCAGCAAGGAAAAAAGCTGGAGGAACACTGGAAGGAAGAAGAGCTCGTGCAGATGTGTTACATGGCTCAGAACATCACTCCTCAGCCTGCTGCCAGCTTCAGCTCTCCATCACCTGCAGGGTTTTACACAGCAGCTACACGCTGTTGTAACTACACACTGTAACTACAGACTGCTGAGGAGAGCAGGGAGGGAGGTACTGACACTTTGCAAACAGCCCTGAGGAGATGAGGAGATGCCTCCAGCTCACCCCAACATCACAGGTTCAGTCTCAGCCCTCCCAGGAGGAACATCCCATGACTGTACCCTAGAAGGACCAAGGAGCAGGCACCCCACTATCATTTCTTTTAAAATTATACCCCTGTGCTGCCAGAGAGACAGAAGATCCAAGGCCTGAAGGAAGCTCTGCCCAGACCCTAAACACCAGAAGCTCAGCTGGGGTGCGGGGTTAACTGAGGCTGAGCATCCTGCTGCCAGGACTCTTTATGTATTTTTCATTAGCTGCTGGATAAGCTACAGAAATATTCAAGGGAGGAGGCACTTGGATTGCAGTCATCTTTCTACACAAACTCAGGCACTTACAGCCTCCCTGGTGCCTCAGCAAAGTGCACAGGGATTTTCCTTTATCGTTTTTCTGGATTGGGAGTAAGTTCTGCTTAAATTGTATACTACATATTTAAGTGCTAATTTGGATCTTGCTCCTACACTGGCTAAGCTCCACTGCTTCGAATGTAAACAGGTTTTGATTTATGGGGCAAAGCAGCTCAGACTTGAATAGCTACAAATCTGATTAATTTTACCAAAGTTCTGTTATTTTGGCTTACAAATGGTACAGAGAGGGCTGAAATCTTCCCCACACTCCACCAGAGCATCAGGCAATCTGAGGTACCAGTGGCACAGAGAACAGTGGAGAACAGCAGCTTCCTGCTGCAGTACCTGTGCCTGCCTGATGTGCAGTAAACCAGCAAAACAGCATCCAGAACAATGCAAAATACACACAACTGATAGCAGGACCTGTGTGGCATCCAGGGGCTCTGCATTCCAGAGCTCAGACAGACTGAAATCCCCATCTGCAGGGATGTGCAGGATGGAAAGTGGAAGAATAGGAAAGGTTAAGCAGCAGCAAGGAGCTGCTTCAAAGGCAGAGGCAATTCTGGCCCCCAGCACTGCCCAGAGCCTGGCTAAAGCAGCTGCCTCCCCCTGCCCATGCACTGAGTGATCCTCTCATCACCCCTTCCTTCCCTGACTCCCTTACCAGTCCTGTGTCCCCATACACCTGCTCTTGCCCAGGTCTTCTTCACCCTCTCCCAGCATCTAAGTAAGACAGCAAGACTGCAGGGCTCCCAAAGGGCCCCAAGCTCAGCAGATCTGTCTGCAGCACAGCCTCAGCCACGCCAAGGAATCCAGTGACCCAAGAGACACCCAAGGCTGAGTGGAGCAGGGTTTTGTCTGCATCCCAAGCTGTTTGCTCCAGTGTCTCTATGCTAAAATATTTTTAAATGATCAGCATTACTTCACAACTCTCTTCTTGCCTTGGCAGTGAGGCCCAAGGGAAACATTGTTCAATTACATTTGGCAGGGAGAGATTTCTCTCTGGGAGTCCCTTAATGGGAAGAGAAGAGCATTAGAACTGGCAGCAATTCCTGCCCCCACACTCTGATGAGCAGAACCAGTCTTGTCAGTACACAACCACCACACTCAAACCAGAATTCTAGAGGTGGAGATAAAAAGAAAAAGCTCTTACGTGGTGTCCTCCCAGCGCTGCAGACACTGGCTGTGGAAGCTGTGGTTGCAGAGGGTGGTGAGGATCCCGTTCACAGACTCATCCATCCTCTCCAGACACACAGTGCACTTGGGGAGCTCTGTCAGATCCATCACGGGCAGGCTGGCACCCTTCAAAAGAGCAAGTAAATTGCTCAGCACCCTCAGTCACCACATATCAGAGAAAAGTCCAACCTTTATGAGGGTACAAAAGCACTGCAAAGTTCCCCTGGGAGTTTTTAAAAGAGAAAAAGTGGTCCACAATGTTCAACAGGCCCCAGCCAGGATGCTCATTGTGGCAACCACCAGCCCCATTCTGGATTCACCAGACCTACTGCCCATAGCAGGTTTGGGTCAGAGACCCTGCTGCCACCAACCAAACTCTCCCAAATGTCAACAGCACTGGATTGGGACAAAGGGTTTGGGCAGAGCTTTCTGCCCTCCAGATAACATTATTAAAATCCTCTCAAGTGTGTGGGGGAAACAAAACAAAAACCAACTTACATCTTCTGATTTGAAGACTTCAGCCCTTTCCACATAGACCAGTTGGCAAACATCCTCCTCAATGGAGTTGAACTGGCGGCCGTTGCACGCCATGTAGAAGCTGTCAGCATCAGCCTGCCCAGAGCAGAGGAGGAGAGTGAGGAAGAGAAAACTTCAACTGATCCAACTGAGGAAGAGGAGGAGAAATCTGCTGCATCACCTCTTCCCCCCTCCACCAATCCCCCTGGCCCCAGAGGAAAGGTTTCAGACAGTGCAGTTTGGTGGTGGTGCCGTGGGGGCTCCTCGGAGAGCTGAGCCCTCAGCAGCAGCCAGAGATTTCCCTTCTGTCAGCATTCCCAGGGTATTCCCAAAGCAAATATGATCTCTGGGAAAAATTTCAGAGGGCCACATGGCAGGACACTGATATCAGTGCCAGGGAAAGGAACAACAGTTTAACAGGAGAAGATCCATTTCACTGGTCCCAGATCAAGCACCATAGCCAGATCCTTAATATCTATTTCTTAAATATTCCGACGAGAAGAAATGGATAGGATCACAGAATGGTTTGGGTTGGAAGGGACCTTAAAGATCATCAGGATCCAACCCCCCCTGCATGGGCAGGGACACCTCCCACCAGCCCAGGTTGCTCCAAGCCCCATCCAAGCTGGGCTGAGACACTGCCAGGGATGGGGCAGCCACAATGTCCCCGGGCAACCTGGGCCAGTCTCTGCCCACCCTCAAATCAAAAATTTCTTCCTAATCTCCAAACTAAATCCCTCTCTCCCAGTCCCAAACCATTTCCCCTTGTCCTCTCACTGCACACCTCTGTCAAAAGCCCCACCCCAGCTTTCTTGTAGCCCCCTCCAGATATTGGAAGGCTGCTCACCTTGGAGTCTCTTCTTCTGCAGGCTGAACAATAAGTGAGAACATGGCAGGGACACATCTCCAGGTCTAGGAGTGGGACTAATCCCTGCCTGCAGCCCCAGGAATGCTCTGGGCAATGGGGCAGGAATGTTTCTCAGAGGATAAAGTGCAACCTGGGCTAAAAGTTTTGGGCAGCCAGCTCTCCTACCCATGACAGCACAGTCCCTTTGACAGCAAGGGGGCTCCTGGTGCTTACCTGGGAGCTGAACTTGATGAGCACCATGTACTGGTTGGGAGTGGAGTCTCTGATGATCTTCATGTGCTCAATAACTTCACAGAAGGAAGCCACAAACTTCATCAGGTCGTGGCTGGTCATGGTGGCAGGGACAGTGAGGATGCAGAGCATGGCACTGCGCCGCACGTCTTCTTTCAGAGAGGTCATCTTGCTGAGGGGACAGCAGTGACACAACTTCACCTCCTCTGGGAGAGGGCAGAGCTGGGTACAGCACACCCCCACGACAGCTTTGGCATCAACCTTACACCCTCTAGCACATTTGTTGGTATTAAGGAGGAGAAGCAAGGGGCTGTGGTAAGCAATTACCCACAGGAAACTTGGGATTCAATTGGGCAGCTCCAGTAACAGTGGGTTTGCCAGGAATGATTTTTCTATAAAACACTTGAAGTTAGCAGTCATGGGTGCTCAGAATTGTCCCAAGAACCAATGAGCCATGTTTGTTTCCATGTCAAACACCCATTTTGTGCCTCCTGAGAGAATGGAAGTTCTCACAGAGTGAGAGGGAAAGGCTCCATCTCTGAAGCCTGGGATGAAGCCCCCTGCCTCCTCCTCAGGCCTCTGCCCAGGGAGCACAACCTCATTGGGGGAACCCTTTCAAACATCAAATCACAGAATGGTTTGGGTTGGAAGGGACCTGAAAGCTCATCCAGTTCCAAACCCTCTGCCATGGGCAGGGACACCTCCCACCAGCCCAGGGGGCTCCAAGCCCCATCCAGCCTGGAATTCAACACTGCCAGGGATGGGGCAGCCACAGCTTCTCTGGGCAATCTGGGACAGGGGCTCAGCACCCTTGAATTAAAGAATTTCTTCCTAATGTCCAACCTAAATCCCCCCCCCTTCAAGTTTTAACCCATTTCCCCTTGTCTTCTCCCAACACCCCCGTGTCCAAAGCCCTCCCCCAGCTTTCTTGGAGCCCCTTCAGATATTGGAAGGTTGCTCTGAGCTCCCCTGGGAGCCTCCTCTTCTCCAGGCTGAACAACCCCAATCCCTCAGCCTGGCTTCCCAGGGAGGTGCTCAGCCCTCTGAGCATCTGAGTGGCTCTGCTCTGGACACCTTCCAGAGCCTTCCTACATTCCACATCATTTCAAACACCATTTCTTTAGGAATTCACATTCATCTTACAGCCCTGGGATGTAATCTCAGCCTGGAGCAATGTCACCCACAGCAGTGTGTGTGTGTGAGGGGGGGGACACACGACCTGGGCCAGCCTCAAGCTCCACCATTAACTCAGCACCCAGCTCTGAGTCACCCTTCCTGTTTGTCCCAGCCACAGCCCCAGGGTGATGGGCTCACCCTTCTGGGTGGGGGTGGGTGTTGTTCAGGAGCTCTGGCCCCACCAGCACTACAATTACTCAGCCATCCTTACTTTGTTTTGTAGAGGTGCATGATGCCATGAACAATTTCCACCGAGGGATTCCCGCTGAAGAAGGAAATCTGGTCAGGGAGCTGTTTGGAAGGAGAATCTGGAGCAGCCTCATGCTCTTGGCTTTGATCCTCATCTTTAGTTTTGTCCTCAGCAGATGTGGCCTCTGAGGATTTTCTTCCTTCCGCGGCAGCCTTTGTTTCATCTTTTTTTTTTCCCCCCCAAATGAAAAGTTTTCCTGTTACTGACAGCACCTCAGAAACGCTGCTGCTCCCTCAGCACAGCCTGCACAGCACCCTGAGACACCGAAGTACAACCCTGGAAAGCAGCAGCAGCAGTTGTTTCCCATCTCTGCTGTTTCAGGAGAAACTCCAGAGCTGCCAGACAGGGGGTGCCAGCCCCCAGCAGGACCCCCGTGCTGAAACCCCAGCAGGGAGAGGTTTGCTGAGGAGGGGTGAGGAGAGCCCGGCACAGAGGCTGCTCCAACAGCAGCTCAGACATTACACAAAACCGAAAAGTTTCCATCTTGAAACTCCCCCTGGAGCAGGGAATTTAAACACCTACAGAGCATGCAAAACACCAACCAGCCCCCGACCACTTAACCCTTTATGGAGTGGGAACTGTTTGCTAGCAACGCCCAGCTCTCCCACCCAGCCCCTGACACATATTCCTCAGCTTCTCCCCTCATTTTCCAACCGGTGTGACCGACCCCAGCCCCGCAGCACAACCCCCCCCCCCGGGAACCGGCGTTTCCCACCCCCGGGGCCGGTACCTGTCCGTGGCTGGATGGTCTCAATGATCACGTCGGTCATCTCCCTGCGGCCGAGGTGCTGGTGAAGGATGGCCGCCCTTTCACCGGGACCTTTTCCTTCTAAACAGGAGGGCAGAGCAGCCGGGGCCGCCGCGGTGCTTTCCGCAGCCATCTCCGGAGCTGCGTAGGAAGAAAAAGAAGTGGTGTGAGAGGAGCTCCAGCACCGGCACCCACCCGGACGGTCACCCCTGGAGAGATGGGGAGGGGAGGAGAGGGACCAACCCCACACCTCCCCACCAACCCCACACCTCCCCACCAACCCCACACCTCAGCACCAACCCCACACCTCCCCACCAACCCCACACCTCAGCACCAACCCCACACCTCAGCACCAACCCCACACCTCCGCACCAACCCCACACCTCCGCACCAACCCCACACCTCAGCACCAACCCCACACCTCCCCACCAACCCCCCACTCCCCACCAACCCCCCACTCCCCACCAACCCCACACCTCCGCACCAACCCCACACCTCAGCACCAACCCCACACCTCCCCACCAACCCCACACCTCCCCACCAACCCCACACCTCCCCACCAACCCCACACCTCAGCACCAACCCCCCACTCCCCACCAACCCCCCACTCCCCACCAACCCCACACCTCCCCGGTACCCCCCCACTCACCACCCCCACCCCCCGGGGGTTGTGAGGGAAGCGGAGCGGCGGGCAGGGACTCACCGGCCGCGCTGTAGGAGAAGGCGGCGGGCAGCGGGGAATGCTCGGCCAGCTCCAGCCGGATCACCACCAGGGACACGCTCATGGGCCCGGCCAGAACCGAGGAGGCCGAGGGAGCTGTGAGAGCGCTTCCGCCTCCCTGACCTTTCCCCTTTGACCCGGTGGGGAGGCGGGGTGGGTGGGGAAAAACAACAACAACAACAAAAAAAAAAAAAGGAGGGGAAAAAAAAAAAAAAAAAGGTTACGTCGGCGTCGCGATGACGTCAGGGGGCGGTGATGACGTCGCCGTCACCGGCGGGGGCTGAGGAGAGAACGGGGGGCTGCGGGTAGAGGCGTTCGCGCGAGATTTCCAGGTGTGTTCTCGCGAGATTTGGGGGGCTAGGGGAAAGGCCTGGCCTGGCCAAGGCCTGGGGGGGCCGGGGTAAGGAGGGGGGGGATGCGGAAGGAACAAAAAAAGTCCCTTCCGCTTTCCCCTCTCCCTACCCCGGCCCCCCAGGGGTGACCTGGAGGCTGAGCAGAGGGATGGGACACCGGGAGGGGGTGACAGGCCTGCCCGCAGCAGAGCCATAGGCTCTGTTACCATGGCAACGCTGGAGGGAGCAGGCCCCATCCTCCTCAGGGTGAAGCGCCCTCCCTAAAAAGAAATAAAAAGACAAAGCCCCTTTCATCCTGACTCCTTCCCTGTCTCGGGGGCTGCACAGTGTGAACGATGAAGTAAAAAAAAAAACAAAAACAAACAAAAACAAAACCAAAACAAACAAAAAACCCACACAAAATCAAAAACTATTTCGTAATTCTGTACTTCGCCCCCTCGGGAGCTGAGAATTTCCCTCAATCCCTTCCCTGCTGTTTGCAGAATGTACCTGAGGAGAGCTGCTCCTTGCCTGCTGCGTGTCGGGAGCCGGTGGCAGCCTCGGGAGTCACTCCGGAGTCACTCCGGATGGTGCCGTTACAAAGCTGTCATCTTTGAGGCTGGCGGAGTGCTCCTCTCCTCCCCTGGCAGGACAGCTGCTGGTGCGTGGCCTCTTTGTGCTCCTCTTGGTTTCTCCGGAGGGAGGGGAAAGAAAGGTCAGGTGTGATGGTATTCCAGTGGTGGCACTTGGTTGTGTCACCAGAAGGAGTGACAAAAGAATTCCGGATGGGGCTGAACCCATCTGGTGAGGAAACTCTCCTGATGCTGCCCGATGTTGGTGCTGTCCTTCAGGACACTTTAGGAACTCAGTGTTTTCACCCAGACTAAAACCAGAGGAGAGGTACTCCAGCTGGGGGGGGGGGGAAAGGCAAAAATTTGGGTCTTTTGGGTGAATCCCCCCCGCCTAGCAGAGTTCTGGTTGATGGATCAGCTCTCTGAAGCACTTCAGGCTCGTTCCTCAGCTCTGATGGTGCCACCACACGTGTTCCCTCCTTACTTTTCTCTGTACAGACTGGGAGGCCCAGCACTGGATCCCAGCTGGCACCATCCAGCAAGCTCTACACTCTGGAGGGGAAAACAGTCCCTCTGGGAAGTACAGCAGAGGAGAGCTGACGGCTGTGGAGTTTTTGCAGGAATTGGGACAGCGGTGCTTTGAGATTGTAAGCCCACCCCCTCACCTCCCATCTCCTCTGTGCTGTGCTTCCTGCAGCCCTGCAATGTGGGGGTTCAGTGAGGAACGAGGGTGAAGCCTTTGATGCAAGGGTTTGGGTTTTCCATCTAGGAAGCATTGCTGTTGGATCAGGGCAGGATTTTTGCTGCCGTTATCATTCTGGTGCCGTGTAGGATGCTCAGCTGAATTTGCCTTCACCTCTGCCAGCCTCTTCCTGCATGTTTCATAACTTTTGTTTGGTTTTTATTTTTATTTTTATTTCAAGACACCTCTAGGGTCAGCTGAGATGAGAAGTCAGAGATCAGCCACCAGGGTTTTTGCTGCTATTTCCTGCAGGGGCACGCTGAGTGGATGGAGGCCATGGTCTCTGGGGAGGGTTTTTAAGATCAGTAAAAGCCCCTCCACCACAGCTCCGGGGGCACAGGGCAAGAATCCTCTTTGGAATAAAGTCTTTTTTTGGAAAAGCTCAGTCTGAAATGTATGTTGCCTTCTGCTGGATGCTGAAGCAATGTTTCTCTCTAAGCTGCCTCCTTCCTGGAGCAGGCAGAGTCCCAGTGCAGCTCTCTTTCCCCAAACCAGCCCTTTATCTCTGCTGTTGCTTCTGTAGAATCAGTCATGTGAAAATGTTTGTTTATTTGGTGTGAGCAGTTTAGTTGGGAGGTTGACAGGCTGCCTTCTGCTGCCGAGGGAAGAAGGACAGCAAGATAAGATGATCAGGCAACCTACCACCACCACCACTCTTATTTCCCTCCCTGCCTAAAACCCATTTACAGCTAATTATCACCTGGGGGGATTTTCTCTGGTTTCTTAGGCAAATGTCTGTGTTCCCGTGGACTCTTTTCTCTCGGACTTAATAAAAACCGAGCTGATAAAACAGCTCCCCATCCTGGCAGAAGCAGCACAGTGTATCCGTGCAGAAGGTCTTAAGACAGCTCTTCTAAGCACCAGCTTCTGTCTGCCGACTGGAGAGAGCTTTCTGCCCCGAGCCCCAGAGCACTTTGATGTGGTAAGTTTGGGGGGGTTCCCAAACGCAGCTCTGCTGCTGGGGCTGGAGAAAACAGCAACTGAAATTCTTTACGTGCAGGTATCAAAGGAAGGGCAAGGGCAGCCAGGTGGTAGTGGGCATAAATGTAACAGTCTGTGAAAATGTTTCCTGGCGTACTGCCCTGCAGTGTGGGGGCCTTGGAGAGGGTCTGAGTGAGTGGCAGCTTTTGGTGCACTGGAAAATGCATTGCCAAGTGTCCACACAACCCCAAGTTAATGTGTAGCAGGCATAGGTAGCAAGCTCAGTAACAGACTCAGAAGCTGCAACACTACACAAGAAATAAATGTGATTCCCTTCTTCCCCTTGCCTGCTTTATAGTTAGCCCTTGGTCTTGTAAAGCTTGTTTCATCCCAAAGAATTGCAAAGCATACACCCTACACTACAAAAAAATCCTGCTCCCCTGAACTGCTGATCTGAGACCCCTCTCCTCACACATTTCACTTTTCTAAAGATGAAGCAGCAGCAGAGCCATGAACCTCGAGGCTGGTTCAAGTGGCTTCAGTTTAACAGGCAGCTGTCAGGACTTGTCTCAGCACAAAAAAAATTTGCTTTTTGTGTGTGCTCTGGCTCACATCTTTGAATTTCAGGAGTTTATTCATTACTTAAGTTTGGTTTATAGCTTTGACTGAGACAACAAAACATGCAAAGAAGGGTCATACTTCTACATTTAAAACCTGGGACTGTTTAAACTCATCTTGTCAACATGATGTCATTCCTGAGTCGGCTTTCTGAGCATTATGCTGGGGACACTGGTGCCTGTGAGGTTCTCTTAGTAGAGTGATGCTCTCTGGAGATGCTCTGTGGTACCTTTCATCCCAGGCTGCTTCAAAGCACTTTAATAACCCTGGTTTATCCGGTGTCATCACTCATGTGGTGTGGCTCTGCTCTAACAGCAGGTGACAGCTCTGCACAGTAATTAGTGGGGAAAAAAAAATAATTGCATGTGGGTTTCCACCAGGATTGGCTTTTATGTTTAGCTAATAGATTCATTTCTATTCCTATCAGTGCTGGGGTGAGATATTGCTTGAATTTTTCATGGTGTTAAGGGCAATTTGTGTATTCAGAGACTTTGATGCAAATTTGGGCAGATGATGATGGTCAACATCCCTGCTGCTGTGCAGATTGCTTTGGCACAGTTGATAGGTGCAGTGGTCAAAACAGCACTTTTCCAGATCATTTGAAAGGGGGTGCAATCCAAGGCTTTCTTGGACAGCACTGAGCAATTGGTTCAGCACGGTCTGAGCCATCCAGTGAGTCTCCCACATTGTGACATCCCGTTGGATATCTTCCACCCAAGGACTGGCTGATCCTGTTGAGTTTATTAGAGCTGACAGAGGCACAGCCAAGCAGCTGGCACCCACACACTCACTTCAGCCACGTCCTCTCCAGCTCCGTTCCCCGTGTCCTTTGCTGCACACATGACTTAGACTGTCAGTCTCATTTCCCACCTTCCATTTCCAACACTGCACAGATGTTTGTGGCCACAGAAGGCTCATGCATAATCCATTTGTTGTTGCCATAGATGATTGAATCTCATCCAGGAGGGCTGTGCAAGCCAGATCCTGGGATCTACAGACTCTGCTTGGAGCGCTTGGGCGTTCAGCCCCAGGAATCCATCTTCCTCGACAGCAGCAGCCAGAACATAAAAGCAGCAGCCCAGCTGGGCATCCAAACGGTGAAGGTACAGAGCAGCACAACCAGGGGGGCCTTTGGGTTTGGTTTTTAAGTCCAGAAGCTGCCTTGGGCTCGAATGGCTCAGGGGTTTCAGTCTCAGTTTGAGGCTCGTGTTGCCAAGCCTTTTGTTTTACCCATCCTGATTCTTAGAGTCCCCTGGTAGAGAAGCAGCCCTACCCACGTGGTTAGGACAGCCACATCCATGCAGGACGTTTTTAAGACATCCCTAGAAGCTCTGAGGTCCTATGGATCTGTCAGATGGGGACTGATTAACCCCCAGGCTTTGGAGACAGCGAGCACTTGGGTTTTACTTCACTGAAGGGGAAGGACAAGCTTGGGACTGGTGGGAAAAGTAAACTCCACTCCCTGGACTGCTCACTGGGAGTTCCAGTTCCTACCCCAACCCAAGCTGGGACAGGAACCAAAGTGGGGGGCTCAGCAAAGGAATGGTCCATGAATCCCTGTGTGTCTCAGTGGATCACTGCTGTTGGACTCACAGATAAATGCATCACACGTGTACAGAGCTCTGTCTTTCCCAGGCAGTTTTATCTCCCAAGTATCACCCAGTGTTTCTCCCTCCCTCCTGCTTTCAGGTCGATGATCCAGAAGTAGCACTCAAAGAGCTGGAAACCTATCTGGGTTTTCCTTTGCAAGGGTTTGTTCCATATACATGTTCAGTGAGACCAGGCATGGAAATCCCACAAGATCATCTGCAAAAGTACCTTGAAAATGTTCTTGGTGTCCAGACAAGAGGTATCACAATGCTTTTTGCTCTTCAGCCTGAAATCTTGCATATTCCAGAGCTGTTGACTCTTTCCATCATACAAGAGATGGATTGAAAAATAATATTAACAAAATGCTCCTGATCTCCAAGTGAGTGTGGCAGCCATTCAGGTTTCAGTGAGGCAGTTTAGGACTTTCTTTTGGGAGGGTTTGAGCTCAAGCTGCTGAAGAGAAGCCAGGAACATTCCTGCCCTGTGAGCCATCCACGAGTGACTGCTGTGGTCTCCAGGGATTTGGGATACAGGAGGAAAGTCTAGGTTCCTGCTTGCTGCAAGTGAGATCTTGGAGCCAGGCACAGAAAGGGGAAGTAAAACCTGATGAAGTGGTGAGAAATAATCCCAAGCCATGCTTCTCACTGCTGCCCCTCTGCTCTCAACTCTCCAGGCCCACCAGTGTTACGGCAGTTTGGCCACCGGACATACTGTGTCCAGTTTGGAGATCACCTCCTGGTGCTGAAGAAGGAGCCCTCTGCCAGGCTGTGTCCCTCAGGCTCTGCTGTTGGGAGGGAATACAGGTGAGGAGGAGCTGTGCCCCTCATGGGCAGACTCTTGTAGAGGATCCCCAGACAGCCCCAGCTGAGAGACAGGGCTCTCTTCCACATCACACACACACAGCTCACACACCTGCAGTCCCCCACTGTCCCCCCTCCTGCAGTGCAGTCAGGATCACATCACTCTGAAAAACACCCTCCCTGCTCCTGCTCTGTGATCCTGCCAACCCAGGGAGCATGTCCCAGTTCTCCCAGCACATCCCAGGAGATGCAGGATCTCACTGTGGTCTCTGGCACCTTGGGTGGGAGAGAACTTGTAGCACAGCCCTGCAGCTGATCAGGAGGAGCCTCACCAAGGGTGGCCCCGTGCTGGGGGGCAGGTCATACTGGGAACCAGTTTGCTGTGTACCAGTTTGCTCTGCCAGAGCTCTCTGCCTCAGCACCAGAACAGTTGGACACTTTTTTTTTTTATTTATTTTTTGGGGGGGTGGTTGGGAGCTGCTGTGATCTGCCCTGGGTTTTCCAGAGTGTGTTTGTCTCAGGGCTCTGGGCCATGCAAAGATTTTGGGGTGCTGCTTTCCCCTTCCCCCACCTGTATTATTTTGGTGTTTCAAACTGTGCACAGGGCTCTTTTTTTTTCTTTTCTTTTTTTTTTTTTTTTTTGATATTGTGTGTCTGCCTAGCAACAATGCAGTTGTAGGATCAATTCCCCAATGCTCTCTGTGCTGACACAGCTCTCTGACTCTCCCTGGCAGGGTGCTGAAGGCTCTCTCTGAGGCTGGTGTTCCTGTGCCCACCGTACTGGCTCTCTGTGAGGACAAAAGGTAATCTTGTCCTTTCTTGACAACTTCAGCCAGATTCCCCAAAAACGAGGAGGGGAGGGAAGAAGGAGCCAGACCACACAAAGTGCACTGGTCTATTGAAGTGTTTGCCCTGTCTCTGGCTAGAGGAGCCTCTAGAGGTTCAAAGGACAGTAATCCCTTCATTTGACTTCCTTTAGTGTGTCCCTATTTTAGCAATCAATCAAAATACTCCTTTCCTTTGAAAAGCAGCTAAAAACAGTGTTGTAGAGTACTACACACTGACTCAGTACTCTCAGGTGCCCAATAACGAGGTGATTTTTTTTTTTTTTCTAACTGCCCCAAGGTCTACAGCCACCCTAGCAGCACCCCTGTGGAGCCTGCAGGCAGCACAGCCATGCTCAGCTCTCTGCTGGCTGCAGCAGCAAAGCCTCTGCACTGCAGCTAACCCTGTGGCTGGTTCTGTTTGTGTGCAGAGCCTGCTGCAGGGCAGGCAGGGAGGAGGGTGATGCTGGAACCTGGCTCCAAGCTCAGCTTCTCGGGGCTGCTCTGGCAGCTGAGCCCCCAGAGCTGGGGGTGTGAGCACTCAGGGAGCTGTGGCTGCTCCTCCCCTGGCCATGCAGGTGAGGCCTGGAGGCAGGGTGAAGGTGCAGGTGAGATCTCCAGGGGTTAGGCAGCAGGATTAACCTCAGCCCCACTGGTTCCCTCTTGCTTCCCCAGCACCCTTGGCACCCCTTTCTACCTGATGGAGCACTGTGCTGGCTGTGTCTACAGTGATGTCTCCCTCCCCATGCTGCAGCCTGGCCAGAGAAGGGCTCTTTATGCTGCCATGAGTCAAGTCCTCTCCATGATCCACAGCATGGACCTGAGAGCAGCCAAGCTGGAGGACCTCGGGGAGCACGGTGAGAGCAGGCTGTGGATCCTCTGTCACTGCTTTCTTCTCCTGTGTGTCAGCATTTCAAGGGATGGGCTCAGCTACAGGACTTGGGGGCAGTTGGGAAAGTGGAGTTGGGCAGCAGAGTGTCTGCATCCCCAGGCACAGTGGCAGAGCTGCTTCAGATCCCCCAGAGTTGTCCTTGCTGTTAGAAGTCTGGGGTTTTTTTTTTCCCAAGATCTGATTATTTCCACCACAATATCAAATCCAGGGCCAATTAAGAATGTCTGAGACACGATTAAACTCTTGGAGCTTATCTCAGGGTGCTGGACTGAGATCTTGGCTGTTCAACATCTTCTGCATGCACCTTTTATGCATCTCTTCTGAAGCCTCTTTGTGCCTGTCCCTTTCCCTGAGAGTCTTTGTTCCCTTTTTACAGGGAATTACATCCAGCAGCAAGTTGAGGCCTGGACAAAGCAGTACCGAGCCATGGAAACTCATGTGATCCCAGCCATGGAGAGACTCATCCAGTGGCTCCCTCTGCATTTTCCTAAGTCTCAGAAGGCAACAGTTGTGCATGGTGATTTCAGGTACTGCTTGGCTGACAGCACTTCCCTGGAGCACATCCCAGGTGGCAGAGAGGGAGAAAAAGTGTAAAGCAATGTGCAGACTTTGGGGTGATGCTGAGTTGGGCTGGAGCAGCAGCTGCAGAGCAGTCAAGAGGCTGGGCTCTGGGTCATGTTCAGCATCCCCCAGGTAATGAGACCTAGAGGGCCACAAACCCTTCACATCCATCAAGAGAAACACACCCCAAGTGCTTTGACTGGTTCTCTGGCACCCAGAGCTCTCCTGTTTCCCCCAGTGTTTACCTGTCTCCTGGTCTGTGGCAGTTTAAGGCAGTGTCCATTGGAGAGGAGGAAAAATGTGGCAGGAACTGAAAGCCTGATGACCAATTCACATCTTCTTGCTTCATCAGAGTTGCAGAGTATCTTTGCAGCACTGGTCTAACACTGGCACACCATCACCTGTTTCTGCAACACTCAGAAATCAGTCCTGGAGTGTGAAGGGTGGCTGGTGAGATGCTACAGTTCCTGTGTGACTGGGAGCTGGTGAGCTCTCTGCACCCTGGCAAGGTGGTTGCCCTCTCTGTCTCCTCCTCAGTAGGCTGCTGCCCTCTCCTGGGGCTCAGACAGGTGAGTGCTGTACCGTGCATAATCTACAGCACATGAAAATGCAGGGCCTGGAGTTATTTTGTGCCTTTAAAATGACCAGAAGGTGCCCCTGGGCAGTGACTTGCCTGCTTCACTTTTTGGCCAGCCTGTGCTGTAACATCTGTTAATGAGCTGAGAGTCTGAATAACTGTGTTTCATTTTCAAAGCACAATTCAGTTAGTTCATCATTAACCAGGGAGTTCACTATTGAGTAATCTCCATCCTCCCATGCAGAAATTAATCTTTCACTTGTGCAGCCTCCCAAAGGGCTCAGCAATTTTGCAAGAGAATGAAAACCACAGGAAAGCACCTACTGCTGCTGAACAGAATTTTTTGCCCCCTCTGGAGACTTTTCTGATCTCTTTTTCCCTCTGATACAGGATGGACAACCTGATCTTTCATCCAGACAGGCCAGAAGTCCTTGCTGTCCTTGGCTGGAAGCATTCAACCCTAGGAGATCCCATCTCTGATTTGGCAAATAACTGTATGGCCTACTTCCTGCCACCTCACTTTAATGCACTGAGAGGTACAGAGAGGGGCAAAGGCACAGAGAGAGGAACCAGAGTTCAGAAACAGATGAGCTCCTGCCCAGAGAGGCAGCAGAATGGGTTGTGGGTCTTGTACTGTGCTGCCTGCTCTGCCCTTTCTCTCCTCCCTGAAGCCCCCTCCCTCCCTCCTGGGCACCTTTCTGCATGTCCAGTGGTCACCCCATCCCCAGTTTGTCTCCTGTCTGGCAGATACTCTGCCACACACCCCCTGTCCTGTTTGGTGCTGTCACCTTGCTCATGCACGTGGACCTTTTTTAGCAGTGGTGTCAGAGATGGTCCCAGAGAGGCAGAATCTGCTTCCCAGCTTCCAAAATTGCATTTCAAATTACTTTGGATTATTTTCCTCCTCGCTTCAGCTGTAAAGCTGGGGAACTCTTTTTGGTAGGGGTTTGTCCACAAAGTCATACACTCACTGAAAAGAACAACAGAGGGGTTAAGCATGGAGGAAAATCACTCCCTGATTTAGGAGGCAGATCCATCAGCACTCCTTTCCCACACTCACCCTGATGAAGGAAACTGCCACATTTGCATGTCACCTGTGTGGGGGTGGATGGGTGCAGGTGTCTCCACTGCTCCACAGCTCTGCCACAAGCCTCATGGCATCCCTAGAAAGATCTGAGCTCTGTCTGCTGCTTCACTGTTGCCTCTTCACATCTTCCAGGTTTGAGAAAGTGTGACCTGGGGAGCCTGGGAATCCCCACAGCAGAGGAGTATGCCCAGATCTATTGGGGTCAGATGGGAGTGGAGAGCCCTGAGAACTGGAATTTCTACCTGGCTTTTGCCTTTTTTCGACTGGCTGCAACTCTGCAGGGGCTCTACAAACACTCAGTGACAGGTGAGGGACCCAACCACACCACAGGTCCCCAGCAGCACTCTGGGTTGACCCTCACATGGAGCATTTCCCCCAGAGCTGCTTTTTGCTGGGTGCAAAGTCTGGTCTGCTCCTCTTCGTGCTGCTTGGGAGTTCCTGTGTGGTCGCTTTTCTTTCCTGGCAGAAGGAAGCAGGGCCCGGAGTTCAGAGCTCAGTGTCCTACAGGTGGAGCTCTCAGACTTTCAAACCAACCACCACCTTCGAAGAGAGCCTGGAAGGCAGGGAGGTGGTGTGAACTCTCAGTGCTGGTTATCTGCCTACATCGAGTCCGGCCTGGGAGTCTTTATCAGAGAAAAACAAAATGTTGTTTTTGTATCCCTTAAGGAGGAGCGTCCCTGAGTCCTGCTGGTGCCGTTTGGGATGTGACACGGGAACAGGGGCTCTGTCAAAAACAAGTGTCCTTCTCTTGTCCCCAGGGGAAGAATCTGGAGGTGAAAGGAACCGGGAGGATGCAGAGTTTGTGGCCGACCTGGCCTGGGATTTTGCCATAAAAGAAGGTTTCCGTGTTTTTGACAGCCTCCCCACCAAAAAGCCTCTTGCACGAGGTTACAGCACCTGGGCCAGGTGTGGGCTCTTCCTCAGCAGGAGCTATGGTACCAGGACACATCCTGGGCCAGCTCCTCCTGAGCCCAAAGTCCCCCTGGTCACTGCCCCCCACCAGCTCCATGGGGATGCTGCAAGGTCTTCACTGGAAGCTGGAAAAGATCGTGGGAGTGCAGTGGAGTTTTATGATTTCCCAGCCCAGATGGACTCCATGTGCCCTTCTGGAGCTGAAGGTGAGAACTCTTCCTCCCTAAAGCAGCTTTGCTTTGCTGGACCTGCAGCAGGGTGCGTGACCATGGGTGACCTTGCTTTCCTGATCACATCAGATACTGAGCTCCATGTCTGGCTGAAGGTCCTGAGTGGTTCAGAGAACAGTGCTCTACAGACCCCATCTGAGCCACCAACCACAGCACTGGGGAGCCTTGGACATCAGACTGAACCAGCAGCTCCAACACGGGAGTGCTAACAGCATGGTGACAGCAGCATGGCAGCTTCTGAATTGCAGTGGTGTTTGCTTTTTCTCATATCTGTGACTCAGCCTTCACTGCCAAGCTCAATATTTATCGGGCAAAATACATCCCTGGATCAGGAGGCTGCAGGCAGTCTTGAAGGGGGGAGAGGTGGTTAGGAATGACCAGGCTAAGGTTCAGAACTTGGGTTTTAGGAATAAAGAGAATGGAAAATGGTGTCTCTTGTCCTTCAGCACAACATCTTCAGCAATCTGCAGACTCTAGAAGGACTCCAGTCGCTGGTGGGGTGAACTGGATCAGATCCTCAAGGATTATGGCCTTGGTGGAGGCTCCAAAGCTGAGGCAATGCCTGGCCCCTGGAGCTGGGAGGAAATGGGAGAACTCTGGTGCCATGATGGCAGTGGATCTCTGGGTTCCTCTGGGGGTCAGGGAGGATGCAGAGTGGCTCAATGGAGGCTTTCAGTGAGGCCTGCAGCAAGGAGAGAACTCTGGGGACAATCACTGTGGGAACAATTCTTGGGCTCTTTATGTATGGTCTGGTATGAATTCAATATAAAAATAATGGGCACTCTTCTTTGAATTCTTCTCCAGCATGGGTGCAGCCTCACAGACCACTTTCACGAGGCCATGTCCATGTGCCCAGGGTCACCACCACACCTCTGCTCTCAGAGGCACAAGGGGTGTTGCAGAAGGGCCCTGGGGTGGCTGCGTTGGCTCCTCAACACCAGGGCTGAAGTGAAGCCTCCTAACCTGAGCTTTGGTTTCTCCCAAGCTCCAGGGTGAAATTCTGCCTCAAATTCTGCCCTGGCACTCAGCTCTGGAAGGGAGAAGGAGCCTGTGTCTGCACAGCCCAGACAGTTGGGATTATTTCCTAACAAGCACCTGCCTTCAGGCCTCCCACCATCTCATCTTTCAGGCAGGCTCAGTCCCAGACAGCTCTTGCAGGCTGAGAGTTGGCTCTGCCACGAAGGTGTCTCCTCCATTGCATGTGGTTTCAGTGCTACTGGGTTTGTCTGCCAAGCTGCAGGGGAGGGAAGGGTCCTGCTCCAGAGGAGAAAAGCATTAATACAGGAGTAGTGCCCAGTGCCCTTGGTTGTCTGTCCAGGTGTCAGCAGAAGACACACAGGAGAGCCTTAGGCTTGTCTGGAGCTCAGCTCTGAGAAGTGTCCTGAGCAGGCCCCTCTGGGAGATTTGGTGCACACAGGAACATCTCTGCACACAGCTCTGTGGTAGAACAGAAATGTCCTGCATGGCCCAAAATGGCTGGAGCAGTGGAGATCTGCAGTAGGAGGGACAACAGGTTGGAACTAAGAAGCCCCACAAGTGCCAACTCCTAAAGGGCTGCCCAGGACCCTCTGTCAGGGAAATGGTCACCCCTGATATGGGTGGCCAAGGACAAGAGAAGCTGAAAGCCAGCACAAGAGGATTTCTTTTCAGCTGATCTAGGAAACATGCAAACCAGTCTGGATAATCTTGGGCTTTGCCTCTCTGGGCTTTGTGGTTCCTCCCTTCAAAATGGGGCTGATATTCCTCTCCTGAGAGGAATGCCTGGAGAGCTGCAGATGCAGGAACCACCACTGTGCTACCACAAGACTTTCCACAAACCGGGTCTTCCAAGACAGTTGCTTAAACTATTTTTTAATTGACATATTCTACAATTTTTCTGCTCTCCCTATTACCCTTCACAGACCCCTCACAAAAGAAGCCAGAGAGGTGCTGTCTGGTACAGGGTAGTTACCACATGTTTATAGTGCAGGTTAAAAACTCTGCATATTTGCTCTGTGGCTTTGATTAAAAACTCTGTATTTTTGGTCTATGGCTTCCTTAGTGATGGTGATAACTCGAGAACATCCCTGTTCCCTGCGTGTGACTCTGCATTTAAGCACTCTGAAGTTGCACAAGACATCTTAAGCAAACAAGCAGAAAGCTTTAGCTATTGTTGGGTTTTACAAAGCCTCTCATTTGCAGGCACGCAGACACCCTCCTGCTCTGAGAGCCTTTTCTGACTTTGTTCCACTTTTCCCCCACAAAGCAGTTTCTTTTTTGGGTTTTTGTTTGTTTGTTTGATCCCTGTGTGCACACTCGTGGACTCATGGTGGTGTGTCCGGGTAACCAGGGGTCCCCAACCCTTTTCCTCATCCCACTTGGCACAACAGAAGTGTTTCTGGATCTACTCTGCCGTTCTGCTTCTTTTTGCTTTGGCATGGACAGGGACAGACAGGGCTGGGGACAGGGACAGACAGGGATGGGGACAGGGACAGACAGGGTTGGGGACAGGGATGGGGACAGGGACAGACAGGGATGGGGACAGGGCTGGGGACAGGGCTGGGGACAGGGATGGGGACAGGGACAGACAGGGATGGGGACAGGAATGGGGACGGGATGGGGACAGGGATGGGGACAGGGATGGGGACAGGGTTGGGGACAGGGATGGGGACAGGGACAGACAGGGATGGGGACAGGAATGGGGACAGGGACAGACAGGGATGGGGACAGGGCTGGGGACAGGGCTGGGGACAGGGATGATCACTGCTGGACCAAGCCGTGCCGATTTGATCTGAGCTGAGCTGTGCCAGGCTGAGCAGTGCCAAGCGGATCCGAATGGAACCTGGGCTAAGCCGGGCTGAGCCGAACCTTACTGCCCGAACCCAGACGAACCGAGCCGATTCGCTCCAAACCGTGCCGTGCCACGTCGGTTCGGCTCGGCTTGCGCTGATAGGGACGAGGCAGAGCCCGGCTGGGCCCACAAGGGGCGGGCGGAACGAAGCGGGGCGGAGCGGGGCCGGCCCGGAGGTTCGGGGGCTGTTCCCGCAGCCCGACCCGGCCCAGCGGAGTTCTGCAGCATGTGGAGAGCAGCGCTGCTCGCGGCTCGGCTCTGCCGCGGCCCGGCCCGGTTCGGTTCGCCTTTTTCGGCCGCCGCCGCCTCTCCTATCCCGGCACCCAACTCGCGGCCCGATATCGCCTATAACAAGGTCAGGCCGGGAGGGAGCGGGACGGGACGGGACGGGACGGGGGGCCCGGGGGTTGCGGGGTTGGGGTTAAACCCATCCCGAGTTTAACGGCGAGGCGGGAGGGGACGGAGCCGCCGGACCCGGGGCCAGGAGCTGGGCCTTGAGGGAAATCCTCTGGGGAAGGAGAGAACCCGGGAGGAGGAGGAGGAAGGAGGGAACCCGGGAGGAAGGAGGGAACCTGGGAGGAAGGAGGGAACCCGGGAGGAGGAGGAGGAAGGAGGGAACCCAGGAGGAAGGAGGGAACCCGGGAGGAGCAGCCGGCGGGTCCGGCGGCCATCGGGTGTCACCAGAGTCCCCGCGGCTGTCGCAACCCCCGCTGCCGTGTGTGCGGGAGGTGCTGGGTTCGGTGCTGGGTTCGGTGCTGGGCTCGGTGCTGGGCTCGGTGCTGGGTACCTGCAGAGATCCGAGCCGCTCTGGGGTGACACGGCCCGGGTGACCCCCCTGTGGGGCTGGGGGAAAGCTCAGGGTCCTCTCCCCCTGGGTCAGCGGCAAAACCCTGGGCGAGCACCGGGATCTTTGCACGGCAGCTCTCTTGCCATGGAACTGGGGAAAAAAAAAAAAAAAAAAAAAAAAGAAATTCACCGTCACTAAAAGAGTGGGTGAGCAGCTGCTGGTGGCACCTGGTTCTGTTTCAGAAAGGAACATCAGGTGATTGGGGAAATGCTACAGAAGCTGTTGGTGCTTTGTAGGAAATGAACTTCACCGGCCCTGCCTGAGGGGTTCTCCTCCTCCTGCTCAGGCTCTGTCCTGTCTGTGCCTGAAGGGTTTGATTTCCCCACTGTAACTCTCCTGGTGTCCCTGCAGGGTTCCAGCCAGGCTTCCAGGTCCTGCAGACACCTCCTGAGAAGGGAGCTGCTTCCAATTCATGTGCTGAGATGTGAATTCTTTTTATGAACTTGAGGCTGTGTCTTTTGTTGTGCACTTTTAGGCACTACTAAATACTGCTCCATAGTGTTGGTGCCTTTTTGGAGGCCCCACAAGTTGAGTCTCTTTTAATTAAAGCCAACTTTCTAAGATGTCATCAAACTGAAGCTCTTAATTTCACCTAGAGCTGGCTCTAAGGCTTAGGAGTGCTTTGCTTTTTTTCCTTGCAGATTTTCATAAATAATGAATGGCACGAAGCAGTCAGTAAGAAAACTTTCCCTACTATCAATCCATCAACAGGAGAAGTTATCTGCCAGGTTGCTGAAGGTGATAAGGTAAGGGTTCAGTCAATGAGATCAGTTGGTTTGCCTCATCAGCAGAGTTTCTTCCCAGACTGCTTCCCTCTGGAAGGGAACAAACACCACAAACTGGTGAGTTCGCCCCTCACCAGTGCAAACTGGGACCAGAAAGGGTGGAGTGGAATAGATGTGGAGTGCAGCAGAGCCAGAGTTGGGAGGCTGGGCAGGCAGGGATGAAGGCACCTTTGGGGTCCCATGGGTGCTGTGCTGGTGGTGTCACCCAGAGTCATGGTGGCAGAGGAGATGAAAGGTCAGGAGTCACCTGAACAGTCCCTTTCTGCTGGGGGGAGACCATCCCTAGGAAAAAGGAAAGGAAAAGGGACAAGGGAAAAGGGAAAGGAAAATAGTGCTGGGGAACAGAGTGGTGCAATCACCCCCTGCCTTATGCAGGGCCCTCCTGAGAGTCTGTGGCAGAGCTGAGGTGGTGTTTCCCAGCAATTTTGGTTCTTCCTACAGTCTGGAAACTTGTTTATATTCCCCAAGGGAGAGGTGAGTGAGGGAAACCCTTTGTTGTTTGCTTGTTTGTGGTAGACTGGCTTGTCCTGGCAAGAGCATTACAGCAAGCCAAAGCAGAACCAGCTAGAAACCAGTGAATGCCTGGCAGGACAAAGTGATGGGTGAGAGATATTTGATTAAGGTAAAAAACTCCTTTAGACTGTGCTGGTGAAAGGGAATCCTGACAGAGTGTCAAAAGCACACTCCTGGAGATTTTCCCATGCCTTCTAGGGAACATATTGTTCATAGGGAGATACAAACACAGGAGATGCCACTGCAGGAGTAACCTGACAATATTTGCACTCTGCATACCTGAAATAACTGAGAGGGTGAGTGCAGGTGGAGGCTGCACCCAGCTCTTTCAGTGCCATTTTTCCTCCCTCTTCCCCAGGGGTGCAGATGGGGTGAGGAAGCTGCAGCTGGTCCAGTGGGGGCCAGGGGCTGCAGTGAGTGTCTTCCAGTGATGCAGCTGTTAAGGCTCCAAGTTCTTGTCCCCAGAAAGGCAGCAGCAGCCACTTGTGCTGTCCAGCTGGAGGTTGTTTTCTCCCGAAGCCCAGCGAGGGCTCCAGCTGTATTTTGAGAGTGAAAGTACAAGCTGGTAGCTCCTTTCTCACCTTCTTGCCTGGACTCTCTTGCAGGCAGATGTGGACAAGGCTGTTAAGGCAGCCAAAGCAGCTTTCCAGCTGGGCTCCCCCTGGAGGAGGATGGATGCTTCTCATCGTGGGAAGCTGCTGAACCGCCTCGCTGATCTGATCGAGAGGGACCGGGCTTACCTGGCGGTGTGTATGGCGCACGGGGCTGAGAGCTCTGCTGCCAACCCGAAATCTGAACCCCAGCCTAAACGGGGGGGTTGTGTCTCCCGGGTGAGATGGATGGGGATTTTAGAGCTGCAAAAGGATGAGGAAGTCCCTTGGGGAAGCTGGAAGCAAAAAGGCCAATGTGCCCCAGGGATGCACATGACAAATGGGGAGGGGAGTCTCAAATCTGTACCTCTGACCTCTGCCACCTCCCTCTTCAGGCAAGCTCGTTGTCTTTTGTAGGCCCTGGAGACTCTGGATAATGGAAAACCCTACTCTATTGCCTACCTGGTGGATCTGGACATGGTAGTCAAATGTCTCAGGTAGGTATGGAGGCTGCAGCCACAGCACAAACTCTTCCTGTGTCTGGCTGGCCTGGGGTAGCTCAGCCCCTGCTCCTGCAGACACCCTGTGCCTCCCATCCAAGTGCTGTGGGGACAGGGCTGGGTCTGACCTCTTGGTGCCATCTGGGAGAGAGGAAATGTTGTGGTTACTCTCCCTGCTTAAAATCACTTGTTTGAGAAATATCTGTATTGGTAGGGGTTTAGGAAGTGACTGCAGGAGGAGGAAAGCAAACAGCTGGAAGAAGTTTCTCTGATTTTCTGTTGGCAAGAGACTTGTTGCTTTCAATTCAGTGACCAAAACTTTATTGTTTCTAGATACTTTGCAGGCTGGTCAGATAAATTCCATGGCAAAACTATCCCCTTGGACGGAGACTTCTTCTGTTACACGAGACACGAGCCAGTGGGAGTTTGTGGTCAGATAATCCCAGTGAGTAACATGTATCAGTAGCTCCTGGAGCATTTAAAGAATTCAGTGTTACCCTGAAGAGTTGTTGTGCTAGCACTTTACTATCTGTTGCTAATCACTGCTTGCTCCAGTGGTGAGGAAAGTTCTGGCTGTGCCAGCTGGGAGGGCTGGTGCTTTGCTCTGGCAGTACAGAAGCACCTGTTGCTTTCATGGGCTCTGAGTAAGATTTACTTTGTATCTGCTGAAAAAAAAAACCATATTGAAAGCCCTTTAATGAAGTTACCTGGCTCGGAACTACAATGAAGTTTAAGCTACTACCTAACATTAAAACCCAAGTTCTGTGTGATGAGCAAGCAGAGGTCTAGTGTGCAATATTCAGCTTTATGTACCTGATTCTGTTTCTGTAACAGCAAGAGTAGCAAGGTGGTTTGAGCACAACAAAGCCACAGATACACAATGATCCATGGGCAGTTACCTCTTCACAGGAGTTGTCATATTCTGGTTGTTGCACACTGTATTTGCACAGTTTTCCTATCTTTTTGAGTAAGACCTGGATGCAATTGCCTCACCAGCTTCTGTGAACTGCTCTGTCATTGCAAACAGCTTTCTTTAAAAAAGCCTCAAAAGAGCATTTAACCATTAAACTGGCAGTAAAGATTAATTCCCCAAAAGTCAAAGTTTTTGCAGTGTTTTGCTGGACAATCAGAAGGCATTGCTTGAAAAGGAGCCCACCACTGAAGAGCAGTTAGGAGAGGATGAGAGACTGCTCCATAGGGGCTGCAGCTGATTTGAGTGAAGCTCACTGGTTCCTTCCTGATGAATCAGGAAGTTTCAAGTCCAGACCCTCTCTGTTTTTCAGTGGAACTTCCCACTGCTGATGCAAGCATGGAAACTGGGGCCTGCCCTGGCTACTGGGAACGTGGTTGTGATGAAAGTGGCAGAGCAAACCCCTCTGAGTGCTCTCTATGTGGCTAACCTGATCAAAGAGGTGAGTCAACAGGTTTTGCAGCTATTGGCTCGTATGGGGTGATCCTGGTGAGCTGGGGAGGGCGTGTGACAGCCACAGAGAAGAGCTGCCTGCTCCAGTGAAAAGCTGGATTGTCTTGGGTTTCTCAGTGTTTGAGTAAAAAGCTCTTGTCCTTATACATGTGTAAGCAGAGGATGTAAATCTTGATTAGGGAAGGACTCTCTGAGGTTCAGTCAAACAAGAAACTTCAGGGTGAACAGAGACCTCCAAGCTCTGCATAGCAGGTGGGGTGGGGAGAGAGGAGTTATCCTGGTCCTTGCCAACTGAACATTAAAACTAAAGACTTGGGAGATGCAAGTGAGGCAGGAAGTGCTGCTGCAAGGTGAAATCCTTGCTTTGTAAAAGTAAGAATGTTGCTGTCTCCCCCTGGCAGGCTGGGTTCCCGCCAGGAGTGGTGAACATCATCCCCGGTTACGGGCCCACTGCGGGGGCTGCTATCTCTTCCCACATGGATGTTGATAAAGTGGCCTTCACGGGCTCCACAGAGGTGAGGGAATGCCTTCAGCTGGCAGCCTGTGGCTTGCTGGGACTCTCTCGTTGCTGTAATACCTCCTCTCTACAAAATGCTGGAGGTGCCTTGCCTTCTCCACTTCTTTTTGAGAAACGCAGTTGAATTTGGGGGGTGAGGTTTGCTTTTGCTGCTTTTACTTTACATAAGAGTCTTTTGTAGTCCCTGTTGTTTCCCTTGAGCTCCTTCTTACTAAGAGGTGAAGAGTTCAGTTGTTTCCTTAAATCCCTGACAGTGAAAGGATTATTATTAAACTGCTGACTGAGAGCTGAAGCCAGCCTCCCCTGCCAGGTGCTGCCAGAGTTAAATCCCAATACCTGTTGATTCCCAATACCTGTTAGTTCCTAATAAATACCTGTTGTTCTCCTGAGACAGGTTGGGCATCTGATCCAGAAGGCTGCAGCAGAGAGTAACCTGAAGAGGGTGACCCTGGAGCTGGGAGGAAAGAGTCCAAATATCATCATGTCTGATGCTGACAGTAAGCACCTGCTGGTGGAATCCTTGATCTGCTCCTGTCCTGTTGGCTTTCTGGGGGAGGCTCCGTGCCTCCTGCTGGAGCTGCCCTGTGGATCAGCACTGCTCCACTCCCATTTCTTTCCCAGTCCTGCCTAAAAATTCACTTACCAACAAATGAGAATGGTTTCAGGCTCTCCCTTTAGTCTCGGTTTTCTTTCTCTTAGTGCATGTCACTCTTTACTCACTTTACAAAGTTCCCCAATTTCTGGCAAACAGACTCCTTTTTGGGGCTTGATGAGCCAACACAGGTGCTTTTTGTATGTCAGTAAGGAGGGAAATGCTTCTAGATCTGGAATAATTTGTCCTCAGTACCTGATAATTTCCAGTGAGAACTGTAATCTGCCTCAGAAAAGGTTTTTTTTGCTCTGGTAGGTTTTAATAAGCTCTCATACTAATTAAATGTGTGTGAAACTTCCAAAGAATGGAACACCTGTCACTACACCTGTCAATTACAAAGACTTTGTATCACTGATACTTACATGATAATTGTTCAGAAGTTGTCACTTGCTGATCTTGGTTGTTCCTGTTTGTTTTCTCTCCTCTCCCCAATCTCAGTGGACTGGGCTGTGGATCAAGCCCATTTTGCCCTCTTCTTCAACCAAGGGCAGTGCTGCTGTGCTGGATCCCGAACGTACGTCCAGGAAGATATCTACCAGGAGTTTGTGGAGAGGAGTGTTGAGAAGGCCAAGGCCAGGGTGGTTGGGAACCCCTTTGACTTTAAAACTGAGCAGGGACCTCAGGTAAGAGCAGAAAATGTCCTGAACTGTGAGATCTGAAGGTAATGTCCATTGGTAGGTTAGAATCAAAGGTGTACTTTGCTCTCTTGGTTTTGAACTGTGCCTGGTGCCTCCTTCCTTGTGCAAGAGGGAGAAGGTAATCAACCATCCTGATGATCCCAAGCCTGCACTTGATGCTGGCATTTATAAATGATCACCTTCCTGCAGGCTGGCTTGGCAGTCTGTTGAAATGAGGAATTGCTAGAGCATAATGCTGTCCACAGCAGGTTGTGTTTGAAACCCTTTTTATCCCCTGTAAAGGAGAAGCTGATCTGTCTGTCCTCATGGCTTTTAGGTCAATGAAGAGCAGTTTAAGAAGATCCTGGGTTACATTAGTACTGGGAAGCGTGAAGGAGCCAAACTGCTGTGTGGTGGCAACCCTGCTGCAGACAGAGGCTACTTCATCCAGCCAACAGTCTTTGGAGATGTGCAGGACAGCATGACTATTGCCAGGGAGGAGGTGAGACCTGCAGCACCTTCCTGACCATCACCTTCTTCCTTCTTCATCATTTTGCCCCTTCTGATGCAGAACTGTGAAACTTGGTAGAAAGTTACCACATTAAACTTCCTTTGAGAGTACATCCCGGGCATTTTGTAATAGGGAAGTGGTACTTACAGTGCTGTGTAACTTTTACCATACACAGGTAACTCCAGTGATGAATTCACACAGATTTTCACATGTTCCCTTTGGATTCTGCAGATATTTGGGCCGGTCATGCAGATTCTGAAATTCAAAACAATTGAGGAAGTCATTGAGAGAGCAAACGACTCCAAGTACGGGCTGGCGGCCGCCGTCTTTACGAAGGATCTTGACAAGGCCAACTACGTGTCACAGAGCCTGCGTGCTGGGACAGTCTGGTGAGCATCAACACTTCCTTCTCCATAAACTGCTGGAAAATTCCCTATTAAGCTTCCTCTCCCATAGCCTGCCTCTGCTTTGGGTCCATTTTACCTGCACTCCTCTATCTTGGCAGCGCTGAGGTCCCACGGCCACGGGGCTGATGCCCTGGGGAGGAGAAGGTTTGAGTGTTGGGTTGTTCTGTCACCTGAGAGAACTGACAAGTGCAGAAATCCTGGGGAAGGGATCTCCCAGTAAGTGGTTCTGAAACTGCAGGTGCTGAGCTCTTGGTTTCCATTGCAGGATAAACTGCTACGACGTGTTTGGGGCACAAGCCCCGTTTGGTGGCTACAAAGCTTCTGGGAATGGGCGAGAGCTGGGGGAGTATGGTCTGGAGGCATATGTAGAGGTGAAAAATGTGAGTATCCCGGAATCCAAGGACTTCCCAACCCTCTGCCAGAGCTCCACACTCTATCTGTGCCATTGAGCTGTTTCTCTCTGTAAAGAATGGAAGTGTGTGGAATTCTCCATGAGTTTATTTTGTGGAGAAGAGGAGGAGCATGTTGAGTGGGAGTCTGGGCTAGTACAAAGTGACAGATGACCACTGGGTGCTCTTGACTCCAGAGGGGGAATCTGAGCAGCAAGCACTGGTTCTTGGTGTCATTTTCTTGAGTTGCTGTGCCCTCGGGTCCACGTGCAAGACCAAGGTTCTGGTGTTTGGCAATCCCATCACCACAGGCTGAGTAATTTCCTGCAAGACAAAGCAGAGGGGCTGTCACACTCTCTCGTTGTTTTTGCGATGTCCCAAGGGTGACAGAGCTCACCCATGGCCCTGGAGCTACCAAACAGCGAAGTGCTGATGGTTGAGGGCCTCCAGCTTAGAGCTGGTGCTTTGGTACAGGAGCTCCAGGTGAGAACAAAGTGCCAGCATCTCCAGAGCATCTCCAGAGAGATGCTGTGACCCACCCTTCAAACTTCCCACTCTTCCAGATCTATCTCCAGACCAAGTAATCACTGACTGGGATATACTGGACTCTGGTTGTGGTTCTCCTCTCTGGGATGCTGCTTCCTCTGAGCTCCCAAGTGAATACAACTGGACTGTGTCTTCAGGAAAATCACTTGTGACTTTTTTTTTTTCTAGGTGACAATCAAAATTCCACAGAAAAACTCCTAAAAGACAGCAGCCTGCCTGTGCAATTGGAAACACCTATGCATCTTCATGAGACAGACAGCAAAGAAAGCTCTTCTTAAACTTAGGTGGAAAATACAAAACTTAACTGCATTAAGAAATGTTTCTTTAGAAGGTACCAGAAGGAGCTTTTGTTAGAAAACTTTATTTGGCTTTATCTTTTTCAAATACCAAATACAGTCAATCAAGTACTAATGCATTCTATGGGTGTGCCCTTGTTGCACCTCTATTTCATGAATGTTTTTCCCCAAGAAATCATTTAAATGACAACTTTGTTGGCTTACGCAGCCAGCTCTGTGCTCCTTGCCCTGTATGTCACACACGTCCCTTTTCTGTGAGCAGTGAACTGAGACTCAGTTTTAACAGAGCAGAAGAGCAACTTCCTGTGTGAACCTGAGGTAAAAGTTTGCTCTCACTGTATCTACTCACAATAAACATTCTTGTCTTCTTGTCTTGTCTCATCCTTACCTTTGTTGGAGCTGTTTGTGCCAAGCAGGAGCTTAAGCACACACGAGTTTGTATTTTCTTACACACATCAAGCAATTTTTAAGGCATTCGGCCTTTCTTTAGGTATTTTTAAGATACTGAATGACTTCCTGCACTCTTCCATGTTGCCTTTGTGTGCAATGACGCCTTACACCTGGCATCTGTCGCCAGCAAGGCAAGCAGCAGAGCCACGACAATGACAAAACGTCGGGAGGACGGGGGTGACCTGTGCCTCAGGGAGCGGCTGGGGGCTGCGGGGAGGGGGCACCGGTACCCTGGGGGCTTTAGGGGAAAGTCTGTGTGAGGGGAGCCCTTCCTCTTCCTCTTCCTCTTCCCCTTCCCCTTCCTCTTCCTCTTCCCCTTTTCCTTCCCCTTTTCCTTCCCCTTTTCCTTCCCCTTTTCCTTCCCCTTTTCCTTCCCCTTTTCCTTCCCCTTTTCCTTCCCCTTTTCCTTCCCCTTTTCCTTCCCCTTTTCCTTCCCCTTTTCCTTTCCCCGCGCTTCCCCTCAGGGGGCGAACAACCGCTCGCGCCCCCAGATCTCGCGAGGTTTCGCTTCCCGCCGCCCCGCCCCATCTCGCTCGCGTCATTCCCGCCAAGGGGCGTGGCCTGGAGCCAATGGGCGTGGTTTAGGCCCAGGGGGCGTGGTTTGAAGCGGGCGGTTTCGCTCCGCCCCCTGAGCAGCCTCGAGCTCCCCCTTCTCTTCACCTGACGCCATTGGAACGCGCCGGTAGCACGAAGGCCCCCTCGGGGACCTTCCTGGACGGGTCGTGCTTTTAGGGGTTGCGGCGGCCGCCTGTCAACCGCCTCACCGCGGTAGCGGCGGCTTCTAAAATTCCCCGGTGGGAACGAGAAGGAGGAGGGGAGCGCGGGGCGGCTTCCCGCGGGGTAGGAAGGAGAAGGCGGCGGAGTTTTGGCGGGTCGCGGCACCCGGCGGGTGTGCCCGGCTCAGGGTACCGGCAATGCCTGAGCGCCGGGCGGCGCGGGCGCCTGGGAGGCGGTGGCGGTTCCCGGGCTGAGCCGCGGCTCTGGGCCCGCCCGCGCCTTCCCTCCCCGCCTCCCCCCTCCAGCCGCCCGGCCGGGGATGAGGCGGTGCGGCGGTGCCACAAAGGCTCCACCGGGGCTGCCCGTTGCCTGACGCGGCCCAGTGCCCACCCCCCTTCTCCCTTTTCCATCCCCCCCCCCGGTTCCCCGCCGCCTTCCGGCTGCCTCAGCGGCCCTCACGGCCCTCACCGGGAACGGGCCGGCGGCTCCCGCCTCCCCCCCGCCGCCCGTATCCCCGCGGGAGGATGTCGGAGGATCAGGAGATGGATAAGATGATCAAGGTAGGCTCGGGGGCTCCGGGGCAGGGAGGGGGGCAACCGGGGCAGGACCGGCGGGTCCCGTTCTCCCCTCTTCTCTTGGGGCTCCGGTTCTGTTCCTCTCTGCCTCTCCGCCGGGATCCGGTTGCCCTGGGGCTCCTTACCGGACACCGGGCAGGAACCTCCATGGGATCTGCCTCGGGCACCGGTGCTGAGGCGCTGAGTCCCGGGGGATGCAGAACCGGGATCTCCCCTGAGGCTCCGGAGGCCCCGTTACCGCCTCAGCCCCTCTCGGAACCGGGTCTGGCGTCTGGGCTGGTTCTGTCCCGAGTGGGGGGAGAGGAGCTGAGCAGCCCCGAGGTTTCTTTTTTTTTTTTTTAATTCTCTTCCCAGCAAATCCTTCGGCTGAGGGGGTTTCCTAAAGAACGTGGGGAAAGCCTTAGGGAGGGATCATAATCCCAATGTTTTAAAGGCTCTCCATAGGTTCTTTGCCTTCTCCAAAGTGTTGGTTGTCACAGGTCCTGGGTGCTTTTGTGGATGTGTTTCTATGGGCTGAAGGAATTCGGCAGGGGTGTGGGTTAAAACCCTGGTATTTTGGTGTTTTTCACCTTTCTTTATCCCAGTTATTTGCCACGGTAGGATTTGCACTTAAAAAACTCCCGGGGGCCAAACTCGGTGGGAGAGAGGCACCAACAGAGTCGTGTTTGGCTGAAATCTGGATTGATTTAAAGCATGTGAGCCTTGCCTTTTGACTTAAAAAACCCCAAAGCAGAGGGGAGTGTGAGCCCTGTGTTCAGATCAACCCAGACTGTAATTAAATTATGGGATCAAGGACTGGAATTGTGCCCTGCCCTCCTGCTTCCTCCTGGGGCTTAACACAGTGCAGGTGAAGCAGCTGTCTGCAGAGGTTTTTGAGGGGGAAAAAAAAAAACCACCACAATTTTTGTGTATTTCTGTGGTATTTCACATAACAATAAAGATCTTCCTCAGAGCTTCTGGGGATTAAAAGCAAAAGCAAAAGGCTGAAGGAGTTCTGTAAGTCTGACAGCCCTTTGCCTGCCTTGGCTTCTGCTTGACAACAGCTTCTGGGTAAATCCTTTGGGTTCTAGGTATGGTCTGAATGTAAAACATAATTTAGGACTTTAATATGTTTAAAAAAATGCTTTAATATGTTAAATGCTTCCCAAAGACTTGGTTACTGCTCGGGTTTGATTGGCTTTCCCCTCTGCAGCCTTAAGGTCTGGGATTCAGGACAGCTGCAGGAGCAGAGGTGGAGTTACCCTGGGATGGCACTGCCTGTTGGAGCCTCACCTGCAGTGTGTCTGGAGTTTGTCCAAGCAGCAGCAGCAGCCTGGGGACTTTCATTTCACTGTAGCAAGTTTGTGTTATCCTTGAAGCACTTTATTTCCACCCTCTCAGTGTTGGGAATCAGAGCAGCACCTGAGCTTTCCCCTGCACGGTGCTGGTGTGTGTCCAGCCCTGCCTGAGAGCAGCTGCTGGAGAGCAAACTGGGAGAAATCTCTCAAGTCCTGGCATCCCAGACTGCTGCCTCTGCCTGAGAGGATGCTCGAGCCATGGTTTCAGGTGCCCTGAGCTTGCTGAAAGGGAACGGTGCTGCTGGAGAGAAGTCAGCTCTTAAAAGTTTGGGTGGGATTTTTTATGACTGAATAAATTTTAAACTCGTTCGTTCCCTTTGCCCACTGGAAGTGAAGGAGTGATTGGAAATTTAAAATGCCTTTAACAGAAGGAGCAAAAAGGTTGACAGAAAGAAATTGCCCTGCTGCAGATTTCTTTCTGAATGTACTCTCTCTGCCTCCCTGTTCCCAGCCACAGCAGATTAGTTCCAGCTGACCCACCAGGCAGTCTGCAAGTTCTGAGCTGTCCTACTCCAAGGGATTTTATTCTCCAGATGTGGAGCTCAGCACAGGATCCTTACCCTCTGCTCTTTATGTCCACCCACACAAAGAGGCAGCAGACTGAGCAGCTGGGATGGGCTTTGATGTTTTTCAGAGGGCAGTTTTGGGTCTGTACATTTTAGGGATTTCACACTCTGAGTGTTGTGAACCTGTGTTGGTTTGCAGCTGCAGTCTTGGCACTAGGTGTGAAGTTCCTGAGCTTGAAGGAGATGTAAGAAGGTCTGGTACACTGATGGACTGAACAGAGTTCTCCAGTGCTGTATTTCAGGGCCTTAGGAAATAGTGAATAGTTTTTCTTCATCACTGGATTATCAGTTTTTACTTCTGAGTTGTAAAGCTACTTTGGAATGAAGATTTAAATCCAAATGAAAATGGAGGAAACAGAAGTGTTGGCTGTTTTATTTACATAATGGTAGATATGGAGAATATGAAAGAGGTAATTGATTTTTGTTAAAAACTGACATATGTTGTTGTTGAACTGAGAACTATTTAGACCTTATTCTCACCTAGATCACAGGCTTCCCAATTCCTTATCAGCTCCTCTGTTCCACTTGGCTGAAATGAAGCAAAAGGTCTCTGTGCTATCACAGAAGTGGCAGCAAAAACTGTTCAGTCAAGACTGGGCTTGTGTCTGGGGACACTTCACCCTTCTGAAAGGGTGAGGAGGTGCTCCCCAGGTCAGAGAAACCCTTTCTCTTCTCACTGATGTTCTTCTAAAATTGTGTTTCCATTCCACCCATGACACCTCTGAGTATCTGCATCTGGATAGCAGGAGAATTAAATTCATTTTCCCTAATGTGCTTCTCACAAGTGAAATCTGTTTGTTAAGCTGGGAAGGTTTTTGTGCTTCTACTTGAAAACAAGAAACCATGTGTGAGCCACTGTGCTCTTCCCCTTTCTTTTAAAACCCTTCATAAAAGGGTTTTAACAGTTAAAGTCAACTTTTTCCTCTTCACCTTTCACTCTGGTTGTTTATGATTTCTCTGATACCCACTCTGGACTGCATTAAAAGGCAATTTTTCCTTTCATAGCCACCTTTTGCAGTCTCTAATACCTTCAAATCTTGCCTTAAATGTCAGCTTTCCACTCACTCTTGCTTTCTTCCCAGCCCTTGCTGGCTGAGCTCTGACTCCAGCTTGGCAGTGATGTCCCTGAGTGGGGACTGCCCTGCTCAGTCCCTTCCTGAGAGCATCAATGTTCTCAGTTTCCTCATCGTTTGTAGCAGGAGTGAATTCTGAAGTGCTGCATGTTCAGAATGGGTGTGAAGAGAAGAGCAAATCTGATGAGGACAAAGCTGCTCTGCAAGCATTGAACTCTTCTCTTTCTTTCCAGTGCATTTGGGATGTATTTTACCTCCCTGCTTCAGCTCCTCCAGTGCATGCTTTTCTTACCAGCTCTTTTTCTTGCAATTTCAGAAAATTTGAGAGCTGGAGTTTTGTGGTTTGGTTTTTTTTTTTTTTTTTTTGTCTGTGTGTCTGGGGGTTTGCAGACAAGATTTCTGCTGTCAAGCCCTGCTGCTGGATGGTGTCCATGTGGGAGCAGCACCCCCCAAAAAGCTGCCTGGACATCCCACCTGGAGGCATGTTTAAGCATGAGGGCAGCACCCCAGCTGTGTCATAACAAAACCAAACCCTCTTTGTATGGATTTGGACAAAAGGATTACAAACATGAGCCTGGTTCATTATCAAACAAGCTAAAACTAGTCACGCAGGGTTTAGTTTACAGTTTAATGATTCCAGAGGGCTGAAAACCCTAAGAAGGCAGCAAAACCGTTTTGTCTTGCACCCCGTGACCTAAAAATGCACAATAATGCTGAAACTGGGCCTTTGTGTGCAGTGGGGTTTGATCAGTCATAGGGAGGAAGCTGACTTGAAGAGTCAGGGGAGGAAAAATTGCCCTTGATACACTGTCTTTATTAAAGGCACAAAATCCCATTTATTGTTCCCAGTAATCCTGGTCCAGAATGCCAGGGTGAGTTGTCTGAGCCACAGAGAACTGATTTGAAACTGAGCTATATTATTCTGTGAGCATTTGTATTTGTGCTTCATTTTTCCTAGGTGAAATAAAATTCCAAAGCAAGCTCTTTCTCTGCTCAGGTATCTTATAAATTGTACCTGCTGAGCTGCTTGGGTTTTTTGTTTCCTTTTTTTTTTTTAATTTCTTGTTTTGTTTCATTTTTTTGGTAGTAATTTATTTAGTTTGCTGGGGGTTTTTTTGTTTGTTTTATTTTTTTTTTTACTCCCTCTCTCCTCCCCCTGCTCTTTCTTGAACAGGAGACCTCCATTTTAGAGGAGTACAACATAAACTGGACTCAGAAGCTGGGAGCTGGGATCAGTGGTCCTGTTAGGTAAGACAGAGTCATTGTGTGTCCTCCCAGCCTGTTTCATTAGCTCTGGAGAAGTGAGTATGGATTTTAATCATAATGTGATCTGTGGAAGACTTCTCTCTCTAAACCAGTGAATATCTCTGTATTCCCTGAGGGTCCTGCCTGATGTCTGAGTGAGATGTTGTCTTTTAAGGGATGCCTGTGAAGTCAAAACTCTCTTCTCTACCCAGCAAACAGTGGCAGCAGCAAATTCTCCCCCAGCACCTTTGTCCTTTGGATACTGGTGGTGCAAAGGTCACTGCTCCTGTCAGTGATACCGTGGCTTGGGGCAGCAGCACTCTCTGCCCCTTTTGCTATTTTTACCTGCCTTTTTTTTTTTTTTTCCCCACATCATCATGTGAGGCCAAAGCAGTCAGTGCCATGAGCTCTGCCTCCCCTCCCAGCCTTGCCCACTGTGAGTTTCTAACCCTAGCAGGAAAAGGATTCTGTAAACCCAAATGTGTGCTCCTGTTCCAACATGAGCTCTCCCTTTTGAGAGCAGGAATTGGGAAGCAGAGATTTGCACAAGCTCTGGAAAACAAATGCCTGTGCCTCTCTATTCCTGGATGCTCCACAGGGTGATTGTCTTTTGCCATCATTTATCTTCCTGTCCAGGCGAATGGTTGCTCCTCATTTGTTTTCAGTTGCTGTGTTGCCTCTGATCTTTATTAAAATATCCTTTTGTTTTCTATTCTCTCAGCTGCCTGTTAGTCTGTGGGCCCTGCCCTCTGACGCAGTTCAATTGTTCATGTTAAATGGGGGAGAGAGAGAAAAAAACCATGCACAGCACAGTTGGTGGCCTTGCTAAAACAAGGATTGCCATTCAGAAACACTTTATTTATTGCAGCTTGCAGCCTCCATTGGTGAGATTCAGGCTGCCACTCTGTGGTTTGGGTTTTTTCATCAGAGATTTCTCTTCAGGCTGGATGTCTGGAGTGCATCCTGCTGGGTGAGGTGACCCATTGCTCTGAAATGCTTCTTTTGCACTGCTGGAAATAAAACTGGGTGTGAGGTGTTTCTCCAGAAAAAACTGGAAAGCTGAAAATGGAGGTTTTCAAGCTGGGATGTGGTGACAGGTGCCCTGTATATTCCAGATTGTGGGCAGTCCTGTTGATTCCCAGGTGGAGAGCAAACTCCTCTCTACAGATCAATTGCTTGAAGTGTCTCTTTTTGCCTTCTTGCTGACTGAATAATTTTGTTACTGTAATGCCAGAGTCTGCGTGAAAAAATCCTCTCAAGAACGCTTTGCACTGAAAATTCTTCTCGATCGTCCCAAAGCTAGAAATGAGGTACAGTTCCTGTTCTTACTGCCTGCCTTCACACCCCAAAAGCTCAGGGAATTGTTGCAGTGGGGTTTTTGTTGTTTGGTTTTTGTTTTTTTTTTTAAAAAAAAAAAAAAAAAAAGTTCTGCAGGTTTTGCTGTGCAGGATTTCTCAGGTTTGATCCTTCAGCCTTGCTTGAGGATGAGGTGGTGGGTGAAGCCAGGAGGGCTTTCTGCCTTCAAGTTTGCTGTGGGTGTTGGCTGAATATCTTCAAGAGTAATGTGCAGAGCTGTATTTTCAAGCTCGTGTCCTCCCAGTGCCCTTTGTGATGTGACTGGTTTAGAACTGGTTTTGTTTCTATACGTCCCACTCTTGGATGTCATTACTCGAAGAATTGCCAAGAATGCTTCAAGTTGCACTCTAAATGATTCAGGGTTATCCCTCCCCTAGAAGCTAAGTAAGCTGCTTGATGAATATAAATAATGAATATAAATGAATATAAATAAGCTCTTTGTGATTTGGGATTGAAAAGGATGGGCAGTTGTTCAAATCATCACGGCAGTGAAAGAAGAGTTAATTGTCCTCAAGATTTGTGAAACTTTCTTGTTACTGAGCAAATTCTCATTTAAAGTTCCCAGGGAAAAAGAACCTGTTTACAAAGAGCATCAAGCCTTGACTTGATTTGGCAGTCCAGCTGGCTTTAAACTGGGAAAAATTCCCTAGGTGCCCATTTCAGAGAGTGGGACAGGAGATGAAGTTTCATGTGTTGTGAGTCCTAGAACACTGGGCCATAAAAGAAGCCAGATTAGGGAATTTCAGGTTTTATTCATAGCTTTTTTCAGGTTCAGTTGTATCTCCACTACTACTTTAAAGCTAGCTCCAGCTTTAAATTTATTTTTAAAAGCCCAGAAATCAAAGATTGGGCTTTTTTCCTGGACCTCACTGGGTTTAATTCCATGGTCTGTAATAAATATGTTGTTAAGAGATGATCTTTTTGTCCTACCCAGTCCAAGTAGTGTAGTGGCTGTTGATCACTCCTATAAATGCTTGCAGGCACTTCTTATTTTGGGGATAATTTTAAACTGGGTGTGCCTGAGCCCAGCGGGCAGCACATGGGCTGGTGAGGGCAGATGCTCAGGTTTGTGTCAGTGATGTTTCTTCCCTTCTCTTCAAGGTACGTCTGCACATGATGTGTGCAACACATCCAAATATTGTTCAAATTATTGAAGTTTATGCTAACAGTGTGCAGTTCCCACATGAATCCAGCCCAAGGTAAGATTACACAGGGTGATTCATTCCCACAGCTTGCTTTCCTTGTTTAAGCCCAGGTATAGTGAAGTTTGCTTTTTTTTTTTTTTTTTTTTTTAAAAATCCCAGAGTGACCAAAGTGCATATTTATAGTGTGTGTTCCAGGTACAATGTTTCTACCTCACACTAAGTAACACTTGCTTTTTCCCCTGTAAATGCCCAGACCTTTGCATATTTAAATGAATTTGCTTCTCTTACTACTGGTTTTGAACCCATCTTCATTTTTTAGGTTGTTTCTTGACCCAGTCTGTGATACCTGCATGGTCTGAGAGAGTAGATGAGCTTCTCTCCTGCTTTGATATTGCTGTAGTGGCTTGAATTGAATTGTTACCTTTGAGCCTCCTGCTTTCAAAGCCTTGTTAAAGCAGGATTGGAGCTGCAGGTTTTGTTGCTACCTAGAATCCTAAATGAGATCCTTTTTCACAATGGTGATGCCTGTGAGCTGCTGGGAAATTCAGAGTGACAGTCTTCATTAACAAAAAAAAAGGAAGAGAGAATTGTTCCTGAAAATACTGGGTTTTACCCTATAAACTCTTAATATATTGTCCTGCTTAAAACAAGCAAAGCAAAATGTGAAGCAGACTTACTGTTTTTCATACATTAAAGTTGTTTGGGATAAAAGAAATGTTTTCTCCTAATAGGATATTAGTTGAGGGGAGAAAAAACTCAAAGCAGGACAGGGAGAATTAAAGAGCTGAGACCTGGCTTAGTCTTTGATGTGTCTGATGTTGCTGTGTGGCAAGAAGAACTAGAAGTTAGTTTCTTGAGGATCTCCCACTCCTGATCTCCACGCTTCCACTGTGTTGTTCTTCATAATTACAGCAATAAAACTGTAAATGAAAATAATGAGGTAGAGTAGTCAGACTCAAAAGCATTGGAGGTGATTCCTCGACCTTCTCCTTCAAAGATGCCATGAATCTTTTTTTGGCAAGAGTGGCTGCAAGGATGGGTGCAGACAGGTGCAGCCAGCTCCAGCCTGGAAGCAATTCAGAATTATTAATTTAGGTTAATGCAAGACTCTACCTGCTGTAGTGTTCTTGGAGGGCAGAGTTTCCACGTTGATGGCTCAGTGGCTTCCAGGTCCCAGGTTTGCTGTGGAAGACATGGGTGGAGGTAGTGTGTGTCCTGGAGTTGTGTCCATGGTGTCTGTCCCAGCTGCATTGGGAGCCCAACTTGAGGAGCAAACTGTAGACTCCTGGCTGACCATCAGGGAGGCAGATTGGGCTGGGAGCCAGCAAATCCTGCATTTTCAAGGGAAAATTACAGAATCAAAATAGGCAGAAATACCATAGGAGCACCATGTGTTTCTTTCTTGGCCTGCATCGGTAGCTCTGAAGTTATGCATTATTACCTTAGCAATTCTGTTACCTTTTATTATTTTTAATATAACAAAATGAAATGCTTTTGAACAGGGCTCGGCTCCTAATTGTAATGGAGATGATGGAAGGGGGAGAGCTATTTCACAGAATCAGCCAGCACCGGCACTTTACTGAGAAGCAAGCAAGCCAAGTAACAAAGCAGGCAAGTTAACACCCATGTATAAGCAAATCCATGAATGATAATGGCTAAAGTATTTAACAATTTCTTGGGATGGGGGGGGGGTGGGAAAAAAGGAAGTTAAAATAATCCTCAGTTCTGATCCGATGATCATTGCCTGCTTTGTTATAACCTGACAATGCTGAAGTTTTAATAGAATCAAAGAATTGGAAGGTGTGGGTTAGTTCTTCTGGTGTGTCTGCTGTCTTTAGCAATGGTTTTCCCAACCTGCTCTACAGAACACTTCACCAGAGAGAGCTCTTCTGCACAATCTTCCTGCTGGTCTAAAAATGTTACCTCCAACAGGCTCTCACCAGACCCCACGTGGCTCCTGAGCTCCTGCTTGAGAACCTCTCAACCTTTCTCTCCCCTCTTGGGCAGGGTAGCAAACAAAAACATACATGTGCCCTAAGCCAGTGCTTTTCCAGCCAGGTTCTGTGTTTGCTTTTATGAAGTCCTGCCTATCATGGAAGATAATAAGAGGAATGGGCCACTCTAGTGTGTGTTTTCTGTGCTCTCTGTTCTGATAGATTTTTTTCCTTCTCCCCCCCTGTTTTCTCCATTTCTCTAGGCAACTCTCATGAATGTTGTGGGCTTTTGGGGATTGTGTTTTTATTTGTTTGTGAGCTAAGTTAACACTGAAGTTCTCTTGGCACAGTAATTTGCAGTTTTCTCAGTGCTTCACCTCAGGTACTGTGTTTGGGTAGGATCCTACAGGAGCCGGTAGGAATATTTCCAAATGAAGGCTGTGTGGCTTTGTCTTTCTTTTGTTTCGGTAGTTCTGTTTAAGTATTTATTCTTTGGTGTTCTACAAGTGAATTGCAATTTCAAATGTACAGTCGGTGGCACTTTCATGACTGGGTTACAGGTTTCTAAACCACAGCAGTGTAAGAGGTTGTATTAGAAATGCATTGCTTGATTTTTTTTTCAGTGTAGTGTCAGATGAAATGAGTAAATTGCAGGCAGCATCATCAAGAATTATAGAATAAAACTGTCTGAATGTTCAATCCTAAGTCAATAACAAATGCAATAAAATATTCTTTGAAATATTGAAGCAAGAACTTGCTGTTGACTGTTAAACAGAATGGAACTGATGGAGAGTGTGCAAGCAAGTGTAGTGACCTTGTAGGCCCAGCACAGCATGGAAAAGGAGACTGTCATGATCCCTTCCACTTCTGGGGGTGGGGGGGTAAATAATGCCCCAAGTTACTCACACTGGATAGCTTGGTGGGTTTCAGTTCTCACTGCACTGTCCTGCAGTAGGGCCAGGCTTGGCTTAATTCAGGATTGTACCCAAGTGGAGTGAAAATTCTGGGGTCTAAGCTGTGTTGGCAATGTCCTTTTTAAAGCTAAAATAACTGTCTGGGCTAAAAGAGGAGGTGTGTAATTGTAGTTGATTTCTTGTGCCCTTTTTCAGATAGCTTTGGCTTTGCAGCATTGCCACTCATTAAACATTGCACACAGAGACCTCAAGCCTGAGAATCTCCTCTTCAAGGATAACTCTCTGGTAAGATGGTGACTTGGTTTTAATGCTGAATTCTGTAATGTGGCTCAATGGGGAATTTTCAGAATGGTTGTAAAATGGCATTAATGCAGTGTTTTGCTCACAAAAATTAATAACCCTTTTTGGCTGTATGCTTTTCCATGCCCTGGTCTGCTTGGAGTAGAGACTGTCCAACTGCTGATGCTAAATATGGGTCTTATTAAATATGTTCTAAAATGCATTCTAGGCACTCTGACTTCCCCAAGCACTCATCTGTTTCTTTCTTCTGCTCATAACCTCCCTGCATACACAGTGCCCCCCATCAATGGGCTTAGTGCTGCCCAGAGCTGAGAGTGGGGCTGCTTTAGACCCAGAGCACTTAGGAAAAACAAAAATAATTGCTTCACTTTATGAGAGAGAGATCACTTTAATTAAGAGATCACAAAAAAAAGGGGTATGTGTGGCAAAGGTAAGATGAATGCAATGCAGGAAATACCTGATACAATGAGTTTTTGTAATGAAGGCTCCTCTTCTTGCTTTAGGATGCACCTGTTAAATTGTGTGACTTTGGATTTGCCAAAGTAGACCAAGGTGACTTGATGACACCACAGTTCACTCCATATTATGTAGCACCTCAGGTAACAAACTATTACAATTACAGTTTTGAGCTAAAGGAATGTATAGGAATAATGATCCTTCTTGCATGTGCCTCAATAACCATGACATTTTAAAAGCCTTGGCTGTCCTATTAGGAGCTTGTGGATGCAGGAATCTTGAGTAATTGTACATCAGCCATGTGTTGAGATGGAGTGCCCAGGTGATCTGTTGATTACAGCAGGAGACCCTGAGGCAAATATCTAACTTATTTTCTTAGCACTGACTTATTGCTGATGCCTTCTGACTCTCCCCAGCCCAACTCCCTCTGGTGAGACTACTCCAGGAGTTTGACAATTGTCCTTTAGCTGAATTAAAGTGGTTGTTTTGGAGAGGTCCCTGCTTTGCAATCCTTCTTCCAGCTCAGGCTCATAGAAGATTACCTTAAAAAGGACTGTGCTGAAACAAAAAGGTTCTGTAAAGGCAGTTGGTCCAGAAGAGGGCAGGGCCAGGGGGTCACCCATTCACCTTGGCTTGGCCTCTCAGTATGCATTGAGACATAATCTATAATTACAGACAAGCTGGGGTTTGTAATGCTGCTCTTTTGTGCTTTGTGTCAGAGTCCTGAAGAAAATAACAAGAAAACTGCAGATAGATATTTAATTGCAGGGCTGGGCTTGTGGGCAGCCTTCAATGATTTGGAGGAATAATTGCAGAGCAATCAGATGGCACAGAAAATCAGACCATGCAGTCACAATCCAGTGTCCTGAAAATGCCTCCTCAACTGGAGCCTGCTGGTGAAGGGCCATGAGCACTACAGGCAGGGGGGTTTAAAACAAGTGAACTACCAAACCTGTGGAAAACTTTTCCTCAGCATATTTAGACTGAGACAATGCTGATGTGATGAGCAGGGGACAAATTGGATTTGATTTCTGCCTGGGAGAGGTAAAAAGAGACATCTCTGAAGCTGGGGTTACCCTCCAAACACAGCTGCAGTTTGACTTCCAAAGAATGGACCTGCTAGAGTTTTTGAACAGAAGAGCTGTGAGCAATTGCTTTAATTCAGGCAAACCTGGAATTTTCATCCAAAGCAGCAAAATATTTGAGCTGAAATTTTTGTATGTAAAAAGTTCCAGTCTGTCTTGGGAAGAAGGGTTTGAGTTTGGCAGAGTCACTGGAATGAGTCCACCTAACAGAAAAGCATCAGGCATCTTTGTAGGCATTGCTGTTTGGTGCCTGTGAGATGTATTTTGCATTTTTTTTTTTTCCTTTCATGGCAACAGGTATTGGAGGCACAAAGAAGGCACCAGAAAGAAAAATCTGGTATTATCCCCACCTCTCCAACTCCTTACACTTACAACAAGGTAAGCTGGGAAACAGCTCCCCAGTCAGCATTTCTGTGTGTCTTCCCCACTGCCTTGAGGTATCTGCTGTAGAAGTAGCCTAGAGATGGTTTGTCTCTTCAGGCAATAAATTTGATTGCCCTGAAATGACACAGTTATGGCCAGGAGCAATAAAGTTGTTGTGATCTCTGTGACAGGAACAGATCTCATTAGCCATACACCTCCTACTGAGTCCCAGAGCAGGTTCTGCAGGGCACAGCAGGGAAGTGTCATGTTGCTTGCTGGGTTGTGTACACCTGTATTTTCAGCTGTAAGGAAGTGGTGTCTTTGGGGCTGTAGTTCTCAGAAGTGTGGTTCCTTCAGCTTTTCTAAAAGGGGTGGTCAGGTAGACAGTGATATTGCTCCCTTAAAAAATAACTGGGTTCAGACCAGTGCAACTGGCAAATTAGAAGATGTGTGCAGGTTGCTGTCTTTTTCAGTCAGTTTAGAAGGGACACCTTAAAAGGTGCTGCTGGCTTTGTGTTCTTTATGATGAAATTGGATTATAAAATACACACTTGGTCCAAGCCTAGTTAATGATCTTCTTATTAAAGGAAAAATATACACAGACTGTTAGGGACACACTAAATATTAACAAGATTTTGGAAAGAATTGAACAATTCAGCTGGAATGTGGCCATGTGGGAAGTTTCACCTCCCCAAGAGGCTGGTCCAAAGGAATAATTTCTGCTGTCAGCTGGAGTTTTTGGATGTGCAAAGTCCTCTTTAGACCATCTTATTTGGGCAGCTGTGTTGGTACCTTGTCTGTAGCAGGGATTCTCTCTTTGCTGAGTTTGTCTGTGCAGCTTTATGAACACCAGTGCTGTCCCAAGACAGGGGGTGGAACATACAGCCTGGGGCAGACAGTCCTGCTGAGGTTGCTTCAGTTTGTAGCTGTGCTGACTTCTGTCTGTGTACACAGATCACAGAACCTCCCCAGATCTTTCCTTGTGTGTCTTTCCACAGTCACCTGAACCTGGCTGGAGTTCAGGCTTCTGCTTACACATGGCTGTATGTTCCTCTGGCTCCCCCTGTGCTGGCATAAACCTTAGGGAGTCGCCTGGTGGACTGATAGGGCTGGAAACCAAGCCAGTAAAACTAAATAATTAGCTTCACAAATGCTTGTACTGGCACAAATGAAATATTGGGAATAGGTGGCCGAGGTCAGAGCAGGTCCTACCAGCCCTAGCCTGCACTGTGCCATAACCAAGTGATACCAGAACTGGATCTTTAAGGGATATGGTCCAGCAGAAGCTGGAATTGAAGTTTAGGCTGTTGAGGACCTATTCCCTCCTTCTGAGTAGTGTCTTTGTTGTGTGAATGCACAGAGATCCAGGTAGAGACTAGATCTGGCCTTCAGCTTCTTTACTGAGCTGGTTTTTGGCTGGATCCACCTTCTGCATGAAGGTGTTGTGTCTGACACCAGTGCAAGGGCAGAGAGGGAGCTCAGGGCTGGGGTGGGAGGGCAGGGGAGACCTTGAGCAGCAGTGAAATACCCCTCCTGCCTTTCTGAAGCCTCTTGGTCTCTGTGGCTTTCAGGATCTGTTTTTCAGTACAGAGCTCTCTGATTAAGTATCTCTGCCAGGTTGTTTTTTGGGTGGTTTTTTTTTTTTTTTTTTAATACTGAAAAATGACTGCATTCTGGTTTTATGTTCTGATACTGAGTGATCAGGATCCCAGTATCCTCAGCCATGTAATAAATGCACCTCTGACACTGCTTCCATACAATTTCCATACAAAACAAAGTGCTTTGGGGTTCTAGAAGTAGTTTAGCTTGGTAGCATGGAGTTCTCTGGTGCTTATTTGCCTTTTTGTATCCATGGAGATCCTCAGGTGGACCTCTGGAGGAGCTGGGAGTCACGTAGCTACAAATCACACCCCAAAGTGATCATTTCCTTGCTTTCAGAGCTGTGACTTGTGGTCCCTGGGTGTCATTATTTATGTGATGCTGTGTGGATACCCCCCGTTCTACTCCAAACACCACAGTCGGACAATTCCAAAGGACATGAGGAAAAAGATCATGACAGGAAGTTTTGAATTCCCAGAGGAAGAGTGGAGCCAGATCTCAGAAATGGCGAAAGACATCGTGCGAAAGTGAGTCAGCTGAGGAGAATGTTGTACTGCTCTCTGCTTCTGTTAAGAAATCAGGGGGAAAAAAAAAAAAAAAAAATTCACTTCAAAGTGCCTTATCACAAAGGGCTCATTTTTCCCAGGGCAGGGTTGGCTGCACCACAGCCAGCTGAAAAATTTTCTGTCATCTTCAGCACAAATGAAGTCTGGTAAATGTTTCTTTTTCCTTCTCTGTTTTTTTGTTGTGGGTTTTTTTTTTTTTCTTCTTTTTTTCTTCCACAACTGTTATGCTCATTTTTTTATTGTCTCCTGTTTCTGAAGTTACCAGAGTGCATTTGTGCCTTTAGCCTGTAGGGCAGTGGGTACATTACCTTCAGAACAATACAGACAACTGACTGCCTCATCAGCAAGCCCTCTCCAAGCATGTACCTGCTGTAACGTCTGAACTCCTCTTCAAATCAGGGGATATTTAGACAGGAACTGGCCAACATCAGTAGATCTGTCCCTTAAAACCCTGAGCACGTAATACACAGTCTAAAAGGAATCAAGAGAGAGGCCTGGAAAGGGAGGTTAAGATCTGTCAGAAGGTGTCAGGCTATGAGATGAAGTTTTGCATTGAGATTTTATTCTAAATGCTAACGGAATTTCATGGAATATAAATGTTTCAAAGGCTGTGATCCCGTGGTCCTGTTAGAAAGCAAGAATGTAGTACTGATTAAATCTTGACCTCACTTATTTTTCAAAAATGTGAGAGGGACTGCTTGCTTGTATCACCAGAGGAACTGGAAGGATAAAAGCAACATGAATAGAAAAAAAAAATCAATTAAACAATTTTAAACTGCCACCTTCTCCTCTGACACACTGTAAAATCTCCAAGGACTTGACATTGTTTGGAAAGGGTGTCTTGAGTCTTGTATCAAAACTGAACTTATGGCCTGTTTGGCAGCATGGCCTTGCAAGGGAAATTTATGAGCTAGCCTGTGGTTCTGCTGACATTTTGTAAAAGTCATTTCCACTTTCTTGGTACATTAAACAATTCTGCTTTGCAGCCAGGAAGCTGATTTAGAGTATTGGCTTAGAAAGTCTGACAAGCTCATCAAGTCATTCTGTTTCTAATTTAGAGTCTCTGCATAACTTGTCAGCAAGCTGAAATTTTACTTCTTTTATTAAACAGTTGTGATTATCATGGGAACATGAGTTTGTCTGCAAATTCTCTTTCCAGGGTTTCACTCTAATAAAATGTAATTCCATAGAGTTTTCAGAGATCTCAGAATAAAATCCCTTCTTATTTTGAGGTGCTGTAGTCTGTCAAAGTGCCCATGACTTCTCTCCAGGGGGAGAAAAGCTGAATTGCATGATGAAAGCAGTTAATTCAGCAGAGAGGTTTCCAGCTTTGAAACTATCCCTTATTTCACCATGCCCACAGTCCTTGGTATGAGTACAGACTATTAGGTGAATGAGCTCTAGATGTGGATTTTTCAGAGAATGTCCATTTGGATCATTTCCAGTTCATCTGGAAGATAATTTCCCCTCTGGAAGGATGTGAATATAGAGTTCAGCAGCACACAGATATTATTAAAATGGCCTTCAGTGCCTTTCTTTTACACTGAGTTGCTGAATATGTTGCTGAATATAACCTGAGCTGTGATAGCATTAAAATACCACTGTAGCATGGGTCAGTGAAGCTGGTAGAAAGTCAGACTGCCTTTGGGTCAGCTTAGTGTCTTCATTGTTAGGAGGAGTTCCTTTTTTGGCCCCTCTAATGCTCAGAGATTGCTAAGTGCTCTGATCCCAGACAGAGCAGCACATTGTAGATCAACAAAGACCTCTTTATGGACTGATTGGTTCCTCTCCTCTCCTAGGCTGCTGAAGGTCAAACCTGAGGAACGTTTGACCATTGAAGGAGTCCTGGACCATCCCTGGCTCAACTCCACTGAGGCACTTGATAACATCCTACCCTCTGCCCAGCTGATGATGGACAAGGTCTAAACATTTTATTTTATTAGGGATGTTGCGTAGAGGAGCTGGGTAGCTCTTGGGTTTGAGTGGTTTTTTTAATGTGGTATTACACAAAGAGCTCCCCTCTTGCCTTCATGGGAGCCTGAGCTCCTGGTAAGAAAATGGAAATGGTTCCATGTGAAATCTGGGCTAGGAGGAGATGTTCCAAGATTGGCAGTAAAGAGCAGCCACGTGCTAACACAGAGAGAACAGAGTATGGCAGTAGAGCTGCCTGAGGACTCTTCTGCAGGTCTTTTCTCTGTCGTTGCCAGGTTTTATACCTGAGCTGGCCTCATGCCATGATGAATGGCCCTTCTTGCTTCCTTTAAACTCTGCTCAGTTCAGTCAGCACTCAAGCTTGTGAACATGAGAAGCAGAGATGATCCTTTGTCCTGTTCAGCCCTGTGAGGTCAAGATACATCACCCCACACTCCAGGACTGTAGTTCTAAATATGTCTTGCATAATGCAAACTTGATTTTTGTTATGCGTCTCTGAAATGAAGAGGGTTTTCTTGCTTTATTTATTTGTGTGTATCTGCGGCTAACATTACCGATGTTACTGTTCTGGAATTGACCAAAAAAAAAAAAATTATTAGAGCATCAAGTGCAACTCTTTTCATTCCAGGCCATGGTTGCAGGGATACAACAGGCTCATGCAGAGCAGCTTGCAAACATGAGAATCCAAGACCTCAAAGTCAGCCTCAAACCCCTCCACTCCGTCAACAACCCCATCCTGCGCAAAAGGAAACTGCTGGGGTAACTCTGACCCTGGGCTTGCAAGATCCAACCTTAGGCAACCAGTGTGCACTTGGAGCATCTTAAAAGCTCCTCCAGTTGTAGCCCTGCTCCTGAATTTCTGTTTTGCTTGACACACTCTTGGTGCTGGAGTGGGTAGCTGGAGTCCCACAGTACTTGCAGGATGTGGTGTTTCCTCCAGGCTACAGCAGCAGGGGCAGGAGGGAGGTTGGAGAGTGGGGATGTTGGATGGGTGGTGGGACTGATCCCTTAGGAGAAGATGGGTTTTATGTTGAGTCAGGCAAGGTGTACTGGGAGGAAGAATTCCAAGTTTTTTTTTTCTAATCCTGATGTTTACGTACTGAAAAAAAAAAAAACCCAGGTCATCTCTTTGTTACCTATCTAAAAAATAGGATAGTGCATTTTAGGATTACTCTTTTTTTGAATTTATATTACTTTTCTTCATATTTAAAGTGATCTCATAATGCAGGACATTGTTACATTAATGCTAAATCTATCTCCTAGTCACAGCTTTCCAGACAGTGAAAGGGAACTTTCTACTGGGGCCAGTTATGAGCTTCAATTTCATTCAAATTTTAATTCTTTCCTCCTTACTCTTTTGCAGCACTAAGCCAAAGGATGGTGTTTATATCCATGACCCTGAGAATGGAAGTAATGATTCCAACGTGGCTCTGGAGAAGCTCAGAGATGTGATTGCTCAGTGCATTCTACCACAGGCTGGTAAAGGTTGCTACTTTTTAGAAAGTTTCATTCCTAAACGTGTGAGACACTGAGGTTGTCCTGTGTCAGTAGTGAGGAAGGATAAAAAAAAACCCTTGTTGTCTTAGTCTCAAGAGGAAAGCTTTGTCTGTGGATGTAATTTTGGTGCATGCATAACATGAGTGTCAATAGTGATGTGCAGAGCTGTTAAAATAACTTTCAAACCAGAGTGTCTGCTTTCAAACCAATTTCCTAGTTTCTGTGAGGTGAGGAGGAATAACTTGCACACGCTGTGTTCTGAATGTTGCTCCAAGGCAGAATGACAAACCTCCTCTTTATCTTTGTGCTCCTAAACAGGAGAGAATGAAGATGAGAAGCTGAATGAAGTGATGCAGGAGGCCTGGAAGTATAATCGAGAGTGTAAGTTGCTGCGAGACACCCTGCAGAGCTTCAGCTGGAATGGTGAGGAATTCCTTCTCTTCCACAGAGGGTGGTGGCACTGCTGGGTGCAAGAGGGGAAGCAGTGACTTTCCTCTATGAAAAGAAAAACAAATTTCTTGAATTTGTATCAGACTGATTTAGGTTTTGGCACTGTTTTAGCCTCTCTGCCAGCAGAGTGTTCTAGAAATGAGGTTGAAAATTCTGCTTTGAGGTTCAGGGTGGAGTTTTCAAAGGCACAAAGTCATGTAGAAGTGTAGGAGCACAGATGGATTATCACTTCAGAAATGGCTTTAGCTCTTTGGAGCTGGGTTCCTTCCAGCTGGTTATTGCACTCTTTCTGCTGAAGGCTACTGCCCTGTGTCAGCACAACATCCTTTCTGCTTGGTTTGAGTAGGAAGCAGAGTTGAACAGAGCCTTGGGAGTGTTCAGGTGGCTCCTTAACAAAACAGGGTGGCAGAGGGGTCAGTCCCCAGGAGCAGATGCTGAGGAATGTAAGGGAACCAGGGTTCCAGGTCCAGAGGCCATGTCTCTTCCCTCATTCTGTTTTTTTGTTTGGTTGGTTTTAATTTAAGTTTTGAAGTGCTTGACACTTTGAATGGAAGTAGAAATCATAACTCAGATTGGTTCCCTTGCAAACGTTCTCCTCTGTTTCTGCATGAAGGACTGGTTTGTGTCCAGTCAGTGGATAATCAGCCATGACTGCTTTCCCAACACCACCTGACCTCCTGTTCTTTCCTTTCAGGCAGAGGATTCACAGATAAAGTGGATCGACTAAAATTGGCAGAAATAGTAAAACAAGTCATCGAAGAGCAGACAAACTCCCATGACTCTCAATAGCTGGAGCTTCTTAATCTTATTTTTTTTACCATTTAAGATTTATTCTTTAACTGTAAAAAGTATTTTTATGTAAATTAATAAATCATAATTATTTCATTAAATTTCCATACTGCTTGAAAATGCTGTATAGTTGTAGATACAAAAAAAAATCATTGGTACTGTAATATTTTTTTAAAACTCAGTTCCTTGAGGTATATATGATCACTTATGTACTGTTAATCATGAGTCCCTCAGACAGGGCAAATTATATTGTTAAAAACCATTCTTTTTCTTAATAACCAGTTGCAGAAGCTGCCTTCCATCTGCTATAGCCAGCTGCAATGACTATCTATGTGAATGAGACAGCCACAGTTTCTCAACACCCTGCTCAGTGAGTACTTGAAGCAAGTGCTGTGAAACAAACTTCATAGCTACCCTTTGCACCTAAATTCTGAGTCTTTATGCAGAGGCAACTGATAAATAACCCTCTGTTTTGCTAGATGACCCAAGAGCTATGCTTGGCCTTGCCAAGGGCACCTGAGGCCATCTGCTTGCTGTATTTTTCAGTTCTGCTTGGTAGCCCTCCTGTTTTTTCTTCTTCCTCACCTTCCTCAGACCTTCTGTAAGGCTTACCCCTCTTTTATTCTTCCTCCCCATCTTCCTCAGAATTTTTTTAAGGGTGAATTGGTCTTTCAGCATAAGACTCTTCTTCTCATCCTGTTCAACAGCAGAACAGAAGAATGTTCTAGTTACTTATGTACTACTTACTTTTATTTTCATGGTGGGATCTTCAGCAGACAACACTAAGTGTGGGGTTGATGTGCTTCATCCCCAGAGCAGCAGTTGTGTCTGTTCCAGCCAGGTACTCCATTCTTTCCTTTCTAGAAGATCCAACACCTAGTTTTCAACGTGTCCCCTTGTTTGAAAGAGATCATCCTGGCAAGGGTCATAGCACTGCTGTGTGAATCCACTGGTCACCCTTCTCTGGTGTCACCCTCTGGAGTCCAAGCTCCCTGTCTCTTTGATGCCTTTGAGCTCCTCCTGAGGGAGCAACAGATGCAGGGCTGCTCCTTGGCACATGTCCTTATGCTGCCTGGACCATGAGGCTGCCCAGGGCAGATTCTTACACTAGTCTGAAACATTGGCTCCAAAAGCTGCTTTTTTAAATTTTAATTAAACAAACAAATGGGAAGAATCTGTACATATTTCTAGTTTTCTATCTTCTAATGCTTTCCTTTCTTTTGAGACTGGTCGGAGGCTTTTTATAGAGATATTTTGGTACTAAACCTGTGCAGACATTGAATTGAGTTTGGTCTGCAGACTGAAGTGCCAATTCAGGGCTATTAGTAATGACTCTTGAACATTACTGTTATATTTCATAGCTCATTAATTTTGGGTTAACGTTTACAAACCTGAGCCATGAATCTCACAATTTTTTCTTACAGCAGTCCAGCCTTGTTCTTTTTTGTCTTTTTTTCTATACCAGACTTCTTGCAACCTCCAGCTTGAAGACAAACCCCTGTCTGACTCTTTTTTCTTACAGGATTTTGTAAACAATGACTTAGTTTTTCTACATGAAGGAGATACTTTGTTTCCTGTTCTTCATCAGCACCTTGTCAGCTTTCTTTTAATCCTGTTGACAGCTTTCCAATGCCTGATTTATTGCTGAGTCCCTACTTACCCATCACTTTCTCTGATGGAAAGAGGGAGGGGTTTTTGTAAGCTGGAACTGTACCTCTGACACTACATGGAATGTTGTGCACTGACATCTATTGATGGCAAGGGTAGAGATTTAGCAAGAGACAAGGATATTTGTCCCTAGAATCAGCATGTTTGCAGGCCCTGTTATGTGCATTTCTGTTCTTGCCCGAAATTCTAGGCCATGTCAACATCCACACAATCTCTACATGGTATAGATCATTACCTTGTAAACTTGAAATATATATATTTTTGGTTGTTTTCTCTGATAAATCTCATTGTTTTGAAACTTCAAAGTGTGGCAAATGGAGAAATAGACAGGGAAGTCATCTCTGCTTGAATGGGAGTGCAAAAAATGACCCATAAAAGCACTTTGCAACGCTGCCCTCCTAGGAGGAGAGTACTCAGGCAGTTTCTTTGGGAGCCAGGATTTCTTAGAAGAAAAATGGATCAGATTGTAGCTACTTTGGCTGTCAACACAGAGAGCAGTCAGCAGAGACCACTGCCAGGGGCAGATACCACAGGAGCCCCTTGTGAGACACGGTGGGGCTTAGGGGTGGCATGCTGGGACCTGGGGTTTTTGTCTCTGGTGTTAAAGGTGACAGCAGTGAGGTTTGTGTGTTGTGTGAGGGGCTGTAGGAAATGGCTTCAGGCTGTTTCAGAGTGATTTTGGTGTCCTGGGAGCACCCCAGGGTGTATCACAGGGTCCCTCCTCTCCATCCTCCTTCCAATTAGCAGCATGGTCTCAAGCTGTTACTGATTGTGAGGTGGGTGCATCTGCCACTGGCCATGATGTGTTTTGAGGGAAGTCAAATTTCTAAGGGCTTTTGTGGATAAGGAACTGCTTTTTATGGTTTTACTGTAGATTTTATAGTCTGTGATAACTAAGAATGGCCTGGTGTAAAATGGAGGTAGGGAGGGACAGACTAAGAAAACACAATTTGAAGATAAAAGGTCAAATGGTTTTATATCTATGAGAAAGTTGATTATTTTACTCTTTTAAAAGTTATGTTTTAAATTTCAACATTTAATACACTATAATGGGTTAACTTATATTTTAAGTAGTATCTTTCTCCTTAATTTTATTTTTCAGTTGACATAAAAGCAAGGTATCTTGCTTGACTATATGAGGTTTTACTTGGTAATAAATCTACTGATCCTTTATAGCAGACTGTGAATATTGTAAATACCTTGAGATGGAAGGGTTGTGTGGATCAAAGAATACATTATTTGTACAAACACTAAGAGGATATGAGAAAGCTCTGTAGTTTTGGCTTTTTTTAAGGATTTTATTTAAGAGAGAAAAAAATTTCTGAAATCATTTGACCTTTCCAAAATTTTATGTATATTTGACTTCTCCTGTTACTTGATTATTTTAAGCTCTCTCTATATATATAAAAGTTAGAAGAACTTGACTAGGCAGAAGAGTTTTGATTGGAAATAGCAAGATGTCAAAGTTTTGCTGTCATTACTTTGCATTTTTCTTTTGGAAATCTCAGTCTGTCCTCATATGCCATGTTTAACTTCCGTGTGATAAAAAGTTTTCATTTCTCCTATTCAGTGTTACCTGTAATACCTTAGTTTATTTTGGATCAGTATTATATTGTAAATATTACCCATTGGTGTATATAAATGATTTTACTAAACTCAAAAGTTACCTGTTGATTTTGTTTGGTTCCCAAGTCCCCATGGTGCAGAAGGGAGGAAGGACAGAAGTGGCCTGGAGGGGCCACCCCAGACCTGTCCTGCCTGCCAGTCCTCCCTCCTGCCTGCCTTACCCTCTGGATAACCACTTTGCTTTGTATTTTTAGGAGTGCTGAGAGGTGAAAGCATGCCCGATGGGATAGGCTCGATAAAGCCCTGGAAAATCGTGCGCTCTGCCTGGCAACACAACCCAAAATTGCCTCTTTTAAACCCAGCTTTCCATGAGATGGCAGCAGCACATGCCCGGTGCTACTGCTTTAACCCCCCTCCAAGGTCTGCAGGGTTTTTCTTGTAGCTGTGATCTGGGGAGTCAGGAGGGATGAGTTGTTCCCTGTTCAGTGACATTTTCCCTGCCAGCTCCTCCATTCTGCCAGGTGTGTTCTTTGGGGCAGGAGCTAAGGACCCAGGAGTACCCATGGGGCCCAGGGCACCTTCTTTGTAGGAGTTACCATCCCCTGCTTGGTACCTCTTGAGGATTGAACAGTGTGTTGGGTAGTGAGTGACTGCCAGGGCTTCCACAGCATTGGGAAGCGGATTGAGAGAACAATTTATGAGCACTCTGGGAGTATTTAAGGCAGCCAAAAAACAGCTGCAGGTGCCCTCGTGAAGAGGCACAAGACCCTCCCCTACTCACAGGAGAAGGTGTGAGCCTCCCTTTCTGGCAAGAAAAATTCCCCTTAAAATAAATAAATCAGTCCGTAAGGTGTTCAGCTGAGTGAGGAGCCCTGCCAGGATGTCTGTCAGCAGCCACTGGAGGCTCTCGCCCTGCAGCTAAAGGCTCCATTAGCAACCACCTCATTGTGTCCCCGGTAATCTTCCACTGCCTTCTACCCAGGGAGCCTTTAATCCCCTTTTAAACAAATCGCTGCAGCAGCAGTAGCTGCCGGGCTCTGGGCAAGCGGGGTCAGCCCAAGGTGGGGAGCAGGAGACGGGGCCCATTTCATGTGCTGCTGTCAGGGTTCCCTCCTCCCTGGGGAAGGTTTCTGAGCCAAGCAGGGCTGGAGCAACGGTCACCCCTGGGGTCTTTCCCGTTCAGATCTCCCCCTCTCCGGTTCGTACCTCACCCCAGGGCTGCTCCGCTCTCTGGCAGGTGGGGTGCGGGCTGGGTCCTGCCAGGGAGAGGCCTCTGGGAGCACTTTGAGGGGAAAATGGCCGCCCCTCAGGGCAGCAAGGTGCCACGCATCTTCATCAAGTCCCGTGCCAGCCCTGAGGAGATGGTTCTGTCATGGCCACCACTTGCGCGCCTCAAGGGAGAAAGGGTTAAGATGTCCGTGCCAGGGTTGGCAGGATCCGCCCCGAGGTTTCTTACTGCCACTTTGAAGGGGTTGTGGATGCAGTGGCTCCAGGCACGTCATGGCGGCCAGGGGAAAGCACTGCTCCTCCAGCTGGGGCTCTGGGTAATGGTGGTGGGCTCTCTCCTCCCCGGGGTGGGCAGCCATCACCCACTGCCAGGCCAGGAGATTGTCCAGCCGAGGAAACTGTCCCCCAGAGCGGGTGAAGCTGTGGAAGGAGAGGTGTCCTATGTCCTCAGGGTGGATGGGGTGAACCGCATCATCCACCTCAGGCAGAAGAGAGGACTTGTGGTGCAGAACCTGCCTGTCATCACCTACAGCCCCAGGGGGACAAGGGTGGTGGAGCAGCCCTATGTCCCCGAGGAGTGCTTCTACCTGGGCTATGTGGAGGGCAGCCCTGGCTCCCTCGCCACGCTGAGCACCTGCTCTGGGCTGAGGGGACAGATAGAAATTGGGAACCTGAGCTACAGCATCGAACCTGTGCTGGGGTCCCTCACCTTCCAGCACCTTCTCTATCAGCGAGAGGAGACCCAGAACAAGACGTCGGTGTGTGGATTGATGGATGAGGTGATTGAAAACCAACCAGGTAGGATGGGAGCTCAAAAACTCTTAGGAAAGCAAGATTTATCTCAGAGCCTGAAGCACACCATGTATGTTGAGATTTTTGTTGTGGTAGACCACTCTCTGTTTTCCTTCAAAGGGAGCAATGAGACTTCTGCGATGCTTCTGGTAATAGATACGATCAATTTATCTGAAACATACTATGATCCTCTGAAGATTCGCATCTGCCTGATTGGGCTGGAGATCTGGACACACAGAGACTTCATCAGTTACAGCCACAATATCACAGAAGTTCTCAGAAATTTTAATGACTGGGTGAGCAGGGATCTTTCTCGGCGGATGAAATACGACATTGTGCATTTATTTACTTACATGGACTTCGGGCTAAACATTGGCCTGGCCTACATAGGTGGTGTCTGCCACCCTGGTTATCAATCAGCTGTTGTCTCACATATACGCAGAGATTTCAGAACCTTTACGCTTGTTTTCACGCACGAGCTGGGTCACAGCCTGGGAATGGAGCACGACAAAAAAGAGTGTGTGTGCGGGGAAGCCACCAAGTGCTACATGTCAGAGAACCTCCTCGATGACACCAGGGCTTTCAGCAACTGCAGCAGGCAGAGCTACCTCCACCTGCTCCACCGTGGGGACGGCGGCTGCCTGCGCAACGTCCCCGAGCCCCACAGCCTCTTCCAGTTGAAGCATTGTGGCAACAAAGTCATGGAAGAGGGGGAGCAGTGTGACTGCGGGGGGTGGCAGGAGTGCCGAGATGATCCCTGCTGCCACCACACCTGCAGGCTGAAGCCGAGGGCCCTCTGCTCCGTGGGGAGGTGCTGTCAGAAGTGTCGCTTCCACGCTGCAGGACACAAGTGCAGGTCGGAGGTGGACGAGTGTGATTTGCCTGAATATTGCAACGGGACTTCCGAGTGGTGCCCCGAGGATCTGCACGTGCACGACGGGACGCCCTGCGGCAACGACGGCCACTGCTACCGTGGGAAATGTGTGAGCTATGACAACCTGTGCCAAAAAGTCTTTGGGAAGGAAGCTCGGGGTGCTCCGGAAAGCTGCTTCAAAAAGCAGAACACCAAAGGGGATCGATTCGGCAACTGTGGGGGTGACGGGGCTGAAGTTGCTTTTGTGAAATGTAAACCCCAAGACGCGCTCTGCGGGAGGTTGCAGTGTGTCAATGTGAAGAGGGTGCCTGTTCTGGAGGGGTCTGAAACCATCATTCAGGTGCCAGGACCTGAGGGTTGGTGCTGGGGCACAGCCTACCACGCCGGCATCGACACACCCGATATCGGAGGAGGGCTCGATGGCACCAGGTGTGGGCCAAAAAAAATCTGTCTGAACAAGACGTGCACAGATGCCCCGGCCAGGTCAAAGTGTGATGGGAAGGTTTTGTGTGGGGGGAAAGGGGTTTGCAACAATCTCAGGCAGTGCCACTGTGAAGCTGGCTGGGCTCCTCCAGACTGCCAGGTCCGTGGCCTAGGAGGGAGCATGGACAGTGGCCCTCCACCACCTCACACAATGTCTGTGGTGGAGACTGTCCACAGTAAAGTGTTTGGGAGGGTAATTGGGATGACAGTTGCCATTGCTCTCCTCATTGCTGTAATCAAATACAGAAAGGCAATAGCTGAGTTTTTCAGCGTAAGTTTAGCCAAAGAGAGAAGTGAGACTCCTGCAGCTAAGGAGCAAACTATGGATGAAGAAGAGTAACAGTATGTTCAAAAAAAATCCATGAAAGCAGTGGGAAACCCACCACCTGAGGTAGAGAAAGGAGTGGGGGCCCTGTGGGTATGACCCTGAAGGTGGACTGCTACTCCCAGGAGTTTTTTCACAAAAGGATTTACTCAGCATAACTGTGTAAACTGTATGAAAGTTAATTACACAAAACCTGAGTATTTCCTCTTGTGTGACATGCTATGTAAATAAATTTGGGTTAGGCTCAAAAAGTAAAGCTGTTAGAAAACAGTGTTAAAATTTAGAAAGTTGTTTTCAATGCAGTTAAAAATCTGTTTTATTTCCTGCAGAATGGTAGGAATATGGTAAATAATTTACTTGTGCATCTAGAAAAGCACAGATTCATGCAAAGTCCTGTTCACCTGGCTCAGGAGACATGAAGGAAGAGTATGGTGGCTGAGCAGGAGCTGGCATGAAGAACAGAAGGGAAATGTGAAAAAACCCAAGGCATGGAAGGGAGTGTTGATTATTTTTTTTATGCTACTTTGCAATTTTTCTTTCCTTGCAGTTGTCTGTTGGTATGGTACGTGTCCTTATTTTAATAGTGAATTAAAAGTCAGAGATTGAAAAATATTCACCTTTGCTTTACTGTTAATTTGTAACGGCAAATACTTAGAGAAGTAAAATAACCTTTGACCACCTACCCTCAAAGGAGCTGTACCACATCTCTGAGCTCTTACATATAATTGGCTGCATTTCTAGGGATATTTCCACGAGGAGAAAGTCTGCACTAAAGTTTAACCATGTTGAAGATTCCACTTACAGTCCGTATAAACCTGTAAAATAAATAACTATTTCCACTGAAGTGTCTGTCTCTGACAGCTGCCCCTCAGGCTCCTCCAGCAAACTTTGCTGCTGCCAAGGCCGTTGGCAGTGGCCAGCCCAGTCCTGGGTCTGGCTCACATGGCTAAAACACAACAAGGTCTTGTCAGGACGCTGCTGGTTCTCCTCTGATGCAGGAGTTCATCAGAGCAGGGTGGATGTGGAGCCCTCCACGGGGTCAGGGGTGCTGGTGGGGAGGGTGCTGGCATAGAACTTCTTCTGGGAACGTAGGAGAGGGGTCTGGGTGTCCACGTCCCGGCAGGCGCCGCGTTTGAGGGAGAGGAAGACGTGCTGTGTCCAGCCGTACACGATGCAGTTCAGGAGCCCCTGGGAAGCTGCTGTCAGAGCCTGGGAGAAAGCCGAGGGGAGAAGAGGGCTGTCCTGTCAGCTCTCAACCAGGCTGTCAAACCCAGCACCTTACCCCAAGCCTCTTCCTTCCAGCATGTTGTTTTTGGTTTTTTTTCCTTGCTGTGTCCCCATGTGAGATGGGAATCGTACAGTTACTTTAATGATCTTTGCTAGAGGCTGCCTCAGGCACATCAAGCAGCCGGAAAAGTGGTGTGGAAGAATTGCATTTGGAGACTTTCATAGAAAAGGAAGAAATTAAGTGATTTCTGGGGATATCTCCTAGGCCTATTTTCTACAGTTTCCTTGGGGCTGTGATTGGTTACTGAAACCTTTTCAAGCCTGGAAAGCACACAACTAACCAAGAAAAAGCATAAACCAAACTCCTCTACCAAGAAAAAGCATAAACCAAACTTAATAGCTTAGAGGCTACAAACATACTTTGTCTAGAGAAGCTAAGTCACAGGCAAACATTCTTTTTTCTGTTCAGGCAGAGAAGGCAAAAAAGGAGGTTGACATTCACCTGTAGAATTAGAAGAGCCATGTAGATTTTGCTGTTTACCGCCCCTGTCAGCTTCAGTATTCCAAGGAGGACAGCTGTGAAAAGGGATGGACAAGAAGGCATTGCTTTAACACCACCACTTTGGAGTTTCATTGCCAGACACTATGTTTTAGAAGAATGTTGTGAAAATAACTCAGCTCTCTGCTAACCTGGGGCCCAGCAGCAGAAGAATGTGACGGGGTAAAAAACCACCCGTTGTTCCACCATCTTAATCATGGCCCACTGCTGATCCCCCAGGAATCCTGTGGAGTTTACAAACCTTTTGTACAAACCTCGGGCTTGACTGAGTATAACCTAAAAAAAAAAAGAAAAAAAAGCAGCATCTTAGCATCTGTACTTTCTGTACATGCTCTGACCTGGCTTGTTCACCTAGAACATAGTATCCCCTGAAGTTTTTTTAGCCAAAATCTTATTTTACACACAGTTTGCTCCCTGGGGGGAGCAGTTCTTTGTATCTCATCTTGTGTGAACTGCAGACTCTGGATTGATTTGGGTTCTTGTTGACTCAGGCTGTAGGTGATCTCTGCTGACAAGCTCTGAGCCTTCTCTACCTGCTTTTTGGGATGGGTTGACAGAACCCAGGACTCCAGATGGATTTATATGGTGGCACAAGGATATTTCCCTACCACCCCTTCAAAAAGAGAAGCAACACTGCACCATTATTCCCCTGATATGGCCTGCCTGCTGGCACCACCCAAGTAAAAAATGAAAAAGGGCAAATCTCAGAGTGATCACCTGCAACAGTCAGTGTGCAAGGACCATGTTTCTTACCAGAATGGCAAGGAAGCTGATCAGAAAGGAAATGAGGAAGACTCCGATGCCGTAGAAATGCATCGCGCGGCAAACGGAGCCACTCAGGGTCTGCGGCTCGCTGGGGGCAACGGGGATTTCCGTGTGCATCAAGAGACATCTGTGGGGAGAAAAGGACCAGCTTGAGCTCCCCCTGGGACTCCCAAGCAGCCAGGCTGCTTCAGAGAGAGGTGTGAAGCTTACCCATGCTTCTGGCTGAAGTTCTGGTAGCAATTACTGCTGTTGCCCAGGCAAAACACAGGCACCATGAGAAGGAAAGGGACGAGGCTAAGAAGAGAAGGGACAATATTGGGTATTGCACTGCTCCCACCCCCAGCTAAACCATACTTGGTTTTCATCCTGTCACTATAGAGGATTTAAAATTTGTTTTTATTGACACTGCTCTAGGAAAGTATTTTATCAGCTTTACTAACATATTCGCTTTCACTCATGCAGGCAACAAATTGGTAAAAGCAGCACTTTCTGAAAAACTACATGTAGCTAACATAATTAAGTTGGCCCTTGGGGAAAGGGCCCTTATATCCAAAACCTCTTTCTCTGAGGTTGTTAGGTCACCTGCTCTTAGCTCATGAGCTTAAAAATAAATAGGAAGGAGAGATCAGCACACTACAGTTTACCAAAACCACATCATTCTGCCCAAAAGAATTAAATCTTACCTAGATGAGATCGTTGCTATGCGGCCAATGCAACTCACATACTCTACAACCTGCAAAATCCCAAAAGGATTTTAATTAATTAACCATTAATTAAATGATCTTCTCAGCCACTGGTTCACAGGAACTAGCTTCTAGGCAGCACGTCAGCAGCTGAGGGTTCTTCAAAAGCTGATTAATCCCCAAAGGGAGCACTTTGCACTGAATCAACACCTCCAAGTTCAGCCTGTGCTGATCTGCAACCCCCAGCTGATCTCCACCCACCCCCTCCCTGCCTTGTTCTCAGTCTGCACTGGAGGATCTGGGAAGGGAGCTTGGAACTGGACAAGGAGCAGACACTTGATGAGCTCCCTGGTGTAACTTACTCATTTTTAGTACTGTTTATTCGCTTCACCTGGCCCTGAACCTCAGGAATTCATGTTCTGGTGAAGAAACATTGGCAATTTGGAGTGTCCTGGTCTCTGCTCACCAGGAAATGTGCTTTGGCACCTGAGATCCACACACCAGCACTCCAGCTGGAGTGGTGGGGAATTATGGTATATATTATGTTTTGAATTGGAACCCAGCAAGAAGGAAACCAATCCTGTAAGTGAAACCAAACCTATAAGCAATAGCACTTGAGACATCAATTGCTCTGCCCAGTCTGCTGCTCCCAGATCAACAGCTGGAATATCTGGGATACAAAGATTGCTGTGCACTGCAAATGCCTGGAGAAGAGACAGGATCTGTACAGAACTGGGGCTGATGGGTTGGAGGGAAGAGCTGCAGAAGGAACCTGTTGCCTCGCAGCATCAGGAGCACACAGGAGCAGTTCCAGCCACAGCTTAGCCAGGTGTGAGGAATGGAACAACCACAAGGAGAGATTTTGGTCATGCAGTCCCTGAAGTGTTTGTTTAGCCTGCAACCCAGAGAGTATTTTTCTGAGTACTATGTCCTTGTTGCTCAGTTCCCAGCAATTACACTGGTTCCCCAAAGGGCTTTTGTAAAGGCCAAGTGATGATGAAGTGATGACTGGGCACTCTTCACAGCCCCAACTGTTCCTTTTATCGCTACCTCATTTCCATCACAGTTCCTACCTCAAACTCTTACAACATTTACTGAGGCTCTCAAAAGCTGTATGACACCTGGGAAGCACAGAAATGATCAGTTCTCAGTTCCAGGCTGTCCAGGCACCCTCTGCTTTCCTGTCCCCTCTGCAGTGCACTGACAGAAGGCAGTGACACCAAGACACCAGTTCCTCATCCAGTGCAAATTGTTGTTTTTCTAACTGTGGAAGAACTTCACCAATACCCAGTCCTCAGCTTTCTTTGCTCTGAAGTGGACACTGCCATTGGACTCTGCCTGCTTTGGTCTTGCAAGCCTGACCTTTCGCTGAGCTCCTACAGCTGACCTCTATGGGCAAGACATGTCAATTCATATAGCTGTGGGGCAGAAGGGCTTTTAAAATCCTTGTGGTAAGATAAAGGGGTATAAATGGACCTCCAAAACCCCACCACAACCCTACAGCTAGACCATGGTACACAACACTTGTTGCCTGTCTGTCCAACTCACCTGGGGAGGCATCCTGTGGAGGTTCTGATTGTACTTCACCTTTAGGTCCATGTACAGATGCCAGGTGTAGTTGACAGTGTACAGGAAAGTGGCCATGTAGAATATCTGAGAAATACAAACAGATGGTATTTCAGTCCTATAATAACAGTTCCTGTGGCACTTTTAGTTGATCGTGGATGAACCCAGAGCCTGAGGCAAGATGGTAAGAGGCAAGATGGCAAGAGGCAAGATACTGAACAGGGTCATGTCAAAGGTAAGGGTTCCTCTATGCTCACATCTACTGGGGTGCAGTGAGACACCAACTGGGAAGAGCCAGGGAGAGGAGGGGTTCCCACCTTAGGCCCCAGAAAGGCAGCTTCACTGTGGCCCCAAACCAGGGACAGGAGAACTAATGACAGTAGACTCTCTTAAAAATACAAACCTTTGACTTGGCTCTTTTTCCTGGCCCAAGTCCTGGCAAGGAAGGGTTCAAAAGCTCTTTGACCCTCTCTGTGCCACGTCCATTACAAAACACAACACAGATGCAGCACTTAGATTTGCTTCTCACATAATGAGCTCTCTGCACAGTGAATTCACGGAAACAGAAAACAATAGTGTATCTAAAGAGCAAAGTGGGGTCACAGAATATCTGAGTTAACACCCCAAGAACTCTTTTCTCTCCATGGGAAAAAGGAGGAAAGACAAGATACAGAACACTGTTGCCCACGAGGAGTTACATAGCCCTTAATTCCATCCTGAGATGAGACCAAATATCTAAAATTTCCCATAAAAACTCTCAAATCTTTCTTGTATTTGTTTCTGAACCCGTGGTTACTCCAGGCAGTCAAACATAAACAGCATTGCCTAATGACACACTATATATGTGTGTGCTGTGTTGATTACAGGAAGCACATGCTTCACTGGCAAAGGCAAAGAGGAAGGGCTGGAGAAGTGAATTTTTCAGTGGATTTGCTTTCCTTCACCAAAGAGGCAAAGAGCACAGGTTTGCTGCCCTGATATCATCTGTGTAGTCACTAAATAAACTTGGTCTACTTCCCTGAGGTTGCAAACTCTCTTGGCTAACTGAAGAGGTTGAGTCCAAGGGACTGTGACAATGTAACAGGAACATTACAGTGACTTTCCAGCTCATTAGAGGAGGTTTAATGAGGGTTTGCTGCCCTCCTTCAATTGCTTCCAGGGAAGGTCATCAAAACAGTCCAACAAAGATCATTCTCTTGCACTTCAGCCTGCCTTAGAGAGGCTCACAAAATGTCAGCACTGCCTTCTTTTTCTGGAAGAGGGAACCAAAAGCCACTTGTGAAGTTACCAGCAGAAAGTGAAGGGAATTCTCCTCTCCTGAGCCCCAGTTTTGGGGCTGTGGGTGAACACCATGAGGAGACAAAGCAGGGGCTGGGAGACCTGAGTCCCTCATTATAACACTTCTGTGGCTTCCCATTGTGCTCCCCAGCATGAGCAGAGCCTGCCAGGACATTATTAGGCCACTGGAACTGAACTGGAAGAATGTGGGGGCATTGTGCAATTATAACCACAATCTCTATTCTGGAAATCATCATTGTAAAGCAAAAGCAAGGCAGGGAGAAGCAGAGAACAAAATCAAGGACAGCAGAAGGGAGTAGTTGTTATGTTTAACATCAACCAAGAATGTGGTGCTGAAACAAGGAAAGTCCAAGAAACAAAGCAAACCCCTCCTTTATGGTACAGGATGGATGTCAGGGGAGTTCCAAGCACTGCAGTCCCTCCCCGTGGTGATAAAGTGATGGTAAACAAGCTGAATAAACCAAAATACTGCTCTGCTCCTAAGGCAGCCCTTGAGACAACCACATCACATGGACTGTGGTGTGAGTCCCTCCAAGAGCTGCCATCTGCAGACACCAGCAGTGAGCAGTCCCCAGCCCATCCTCACCCTTCTTGCTCAGTGCACTTTTCCTCTTCTAGGTGCTTGTGTGCAAAGAAGCCGGGTGTGTTTATGAGGCACCCAGGAATGCAACCCTTGAGAGTCTTCTCCTCTCAGCACGGGCAGAATGGGGCCAGGAGCTGTTGACTCATTTGGTTACAGATCACTTATGCTCTGCAGAAGCTGCTGGTTAAACCTGTTATGGGCTCCTACTTATGGACAAGGTGTTCCCACCCTGCCAGGGCACTGCTGGGGTGTTCAGTAAGGAGGTGTCCTGTGCCCTGTCATATGCACCCTGCTGGCCTGGTTTCTATGGCAAATGCTCCATTTGTTTTAATTTCTCCCAGAGCAAACAGTAGTGACAACTCCTGCCAGAGGCAAGCTGGCACTGCCATCCCTGCAGCCCCCTTGCTGGGGGTGGTCTGCTGGTGGCAGGAAGGAGAGGAGTCCAGTGACCCCCTGGCTGAGCTGGGGGGTGGCAGGCACCCTGCACACCCCACCACAGCACCCTGACTGTCTCCCATGGGGCTAAGGCAAAAGCAAATCCTTGCCCAGGGCCAGCTCTGCCTCGGAATGGAAGTAAAGCTCCCACCTTGCTCCCATCCCTTGCTGTTGTCCCTGAGGAGCATGGTCACGGGCTGGAAAAGGACAGGAATAAAGCCAGAAATGCAGAGGAGCATAGCATGCTCCCAGTGTCTCTGCTGAGAAAGGATGGAGTATCATCTACATCCAACCTACTTCTCCTCTAGCAGTGCAACCTGTCTTCTCCAGGCCATAAAAAGATCACAGCAGCATTAAGAACTGTCCCCCAGGCAAAGCTGCAAGGGAAACAGCTCTGAAATACTCCCAGTCCCCAGTGCTCCTTCCACCTTCCTGCTTCTCCCAAGCTCTTCTCATCTTCCCTTAGACCAGTATCTTTGATACTGTTCTGCATCATTCCCCAGGGGTCAAGTTCCCCAGACCCTGCTGTTTCCTCTCAATGTGGTGCTGCCACAGCGGCAGAGAGGAGCTGGAGAAACCAGAGCTCAGCCAGGAGAGGAACAGCTCCTCTTGCCATCATGAGTATTATGGTCTTACCCACAAAAACAGTCTGTTGAAACAACTCTGGGCTGCTGGCACCCCTCCCCAGACATTTCCATACATTTTCTCCTTCCCTCCCCAGGGCACATAAATAACCTCTCCAGCTCCAGATGCTGCTGCTCAGTGAGGACCTTTGATTTCTCATCTGTGGGTACCACTGCATTCCCAGGGAGCTGCCTGAGCTCACACAACACACAGCAGGGCTCTTGACAGCCACTTGCTCTTCCCCACCATGTTTTTGTGGGGAAACTATGTTTTGTTCCTTTAAAAGGAAACTGCTAAACCCAGAGATCACTGCTTGTGAACCACCCCTGACTCTGGCCCAAGCTTGGCTGTACCCTGCAGGTTTTTCTGAGAGTGATGACTTGCTCATGCTGAAATGGGAACTCAGTGAGACAAAAGCAATTGCATTTTGCTCACTGGGCTCCAATTAGGCTCCAGCACATGAAATCAGCTGAATGGCCATGGCATGGGGCTGAGCATCCCTGGGATTGTTTGGGAGGATAGGGCCAAGTCAGCAAGGATTGTTTATATGAGTAGTGTTGTCAGTCCAAGCTCAAGCAAATCATAAAATGTGTCTGTTCCTGCCCAGGATGAGGAGGAAGCAATAAGAGGAATAGAAAAGCTGCCATGTGAGAGGCACAGAGCTTATCACCAGCACGGGTCCAAGAGGGAAGAGATGAAGACCCATCTACTCACTTTACACAAGGAATCCCATGCTCTCTTTGCCTTCCTCATAAAGGCACAAACCAGATCTAGATAAAACCAAGCATTGCTGTCTCTGTTTTACACACAGAAGGCAAAGAAATCTGATAAATCAATTTCCCACAGGGAGTTTCTGCCAAAGCCTGTCTGGAAATAGTGCCCCCCGACCACGTTCCTATCAGCAGTGAGGATAATTGTGGCCAAGGGTGGAAATTAATAGCATGAGTGGTGATGCCAAGGCTACTCACTTGTCCTGTCACCTGCAGGTTATAGCAGATGAGATCCTGCTTGGAGGTTGGTGTGCTGTAGAGAAGGGCCCCAGTGAGCCAGCACATGCCCAGAAATAGGTCAGAGAGGCTCAGGTAGAAAAGAGGACGAACCTAGGAAAAATGGAATTGGTCAGAAGGTCTGGGTGATGTTCTCAACACTCCCACAACCACTTTACCCCATCTTCTACACATGCTTTTGTCCTGCAGCTCTCCTTGCACACAAAGATGATGCTGGTTCCTGCTCTCAGGAGCTGTCTCTATGGAGGTATCCCTCTCTAACCACCCCTTCTGCCCTCAGCAACACCCCAGAATTCCAAAGCAGCATCAGCTCCTATAGAAAACATCTCTAAGAATGTCCAGAAGTTTACAATTTTACACACAGGGAGGGAGAAGCTATGTTAGTTCTTAAATCAACCAATGGAGAAATCAAATTTCTGGTAAACACAAACCCTTCTTCAGGTCTGAAATAACTTGAAACAGACTTTTCCCTCTGCATTTCATGTCATTTCAGTTGGTGACTGAGGCTGAATCTATTTTACATGCCAGATTAATTGTCACTGTGAGTCTCTGGGCTGCACACTGTATCATGCTGGAACAGAGTGGCATCTCCACTAATGGGCACTTTCCAGCCCATTTCCAGTTTGCATGCCCTGGCCAAAAAGGACTGTAAACACTGTAGGAAAACATTTGTGCAAAATTCTGGCCAACACTGTTGGTGTTAGTGGGAGAGCAGACACTCTGGAAAAGCAGCCTAATTATCTAGATTCTTAATTGTAGCCTTTTGTACCTGATTTTCACCATCCTGGAGGTGGTTGGGTTTTTTTTATTTTTTTCCCCCTACAGGAAATTATAATGCTAAACCCTGCATGGAAGCATTTCATGAGACCTTGATTTTTAGATTTTTTTTTGCATCATGAAATTGAGCTTTTGATGAGACTTGCTTCAATATTGTCCTTTAAGTAAATGTTTTCCACTTATTGTGTTGTGTGATCCTTGTCTTGTTTCCATAAGCAACAAGAAAGAGCTTAGTGAGACTGATAAGAGGTTGGGTAGATCTGATCCAACCTCATCTGACCTCATGGCAAAGCTGGAGGGAGATGTCCCTTGTGCCCTCCTGGGCCCCCCACCAGGTCTTCTGCCTTCTGCAGGATTTCTCCTCCAACATCCTTGTCTCTCCAGTTCCATATTTGTACCATCCAACCCAGCAAATCACACTGCTTCTGCTCCCTAAATATCTGGAGTTAGTTTGTACAACATTGCATTCAGACATATCTTTTTAAACCAGGCTTTTCCTTGGTGGTGCTGGACAAAACAGGCTGGGGACATTGTCCAGTTTGCAAGCATGGCAGGTGAAAACCAAGCAGGTTCCAAAATAAGCAAAGAAACAACCTTTGCAATCAAACAAGTGACCCCTGTCTCTAGCAACAAGTGCCCTTGGAGGAGGGCACCATTGGTTGAGGAACTGTTCTGGCACAGACCTAAACAAAGAAGTAGGTGACATAGGGGTAAAGGAAAGGCAGCATGGTTCTTCCTTGCACAAGGGAAAAGAAAAAAACCCCAAACAAATGGTATTTATAAAATAGAGGAAGGGAATGTGAAGACGTAATGATTCAGAGGAGCTGCCAGGCTGGAGCACACGTGTTGATTTAGCTCTGTTTGGCCACTGCCCAAGGAACATCTGCCTGCCCAGAACCTGTTTGCTGCTCACCATCATCTCTTCTGAATGATTTAGCTCAGGCTGCAGTTTTATTGACCCCCTAGAGACAGAAAACAAGCTTCAAGAATGCAATCTTTGATTTCCTAGGCTGGGGGCAGAAGGGGAAGTGTTTATAACAATGTTGTCCTCCCAGCCTCCAGAACTGTTTATTTTTAAACATATTACTCTGGAGCCTCATGACTCAGGAAATAAACTGTTTGTGGCAAGCTTTGATATGGATCTTTTCCAGCCCCTTTGTTTACAAATTTCCACCTAAGACCAGAAACACGGGGACAAGGCAGTGGGGAAGTTGCTGCATATCCTGCAGTTTTTGAAACACCAGCAAAGGATCTCCCCTGGCAGCAGATCAGGAGCCTGGAAGCCTGATGCAGAGGAGTCACTGCAGCTGGTATATCCATCCCTCCTACCCAGATTTGCAGAAATAATCCGAGCAGGAACATCTGGACTCCCTCAAGCAGAAAGGAATCTGTCTGTGACCTAGAGCCATATGTGGCTCTGAAGCAGCTGGAGTGTGGCTACAGCCACATTATATGGCTGAGAGCAGAAGGGCTCCTGCGTAATGCAAACTTTGAAACATGGAAGTAAAGGGGCTGAGGCTGCTGAGTCACGTTGGGACATCTGCCAAACCCAGCTCCCTGTCACACCAGAATGGAGGACCCCAGGAGAGAACCATGTCTGGAGCTCTCTAGGGGCAGGAATGATGCTTAGAGGCAGCCTTTGATGTGCACTCTGTGCAGCACAAGCTCAGGCAGGCTTCCTATCCCAACATTAAGGTGAAGTCCCAGCCTGTATCCCTATCCACAGATGCACAGAGATTGCAGCTCATCCTTGAAGTGCTGGGCAGAGCATTTCCAGGAATAAGAGTGCTCTGCAGGTTGTATGAGGTGCACATTTCCCCTGCAAACCTGGACACATGTTCTCCTCCCCATCCAGCTTCATCCAACGATGTGTCAGTGGTTAGCTTGACTTTATAGCCTTTTTCCCTGGGTATAACTCACTGCATTCCCTGGAAGTCCTGTTCTCTGGGCTGCAGGTCAAACCCAGAAAGTACAACCATAGAACCATAGAATGGTTTGGGTTGAAAGGGACCTTAAAGGTATCTAGTTCCCACCCTTCTGAAATGAGGTGATCTTTAAGGTCACCTCTAATCCAAACCATTGAGATGAGGGAAGTACAAACACAGCTTTGATACAACACAGCTGACAGCTCTACTGTCCTATTGCTCTTAGCAGTCACCCACCATTTGCATGGTCCACAGACATCTGTAAATCCTGTCACATGGGGACACTTCCACCTGAGGGAAGTTTGCACTCAGGTCCCCCTGTTTCAGCATTAGAAATGTTTGTGACTGCTGTGCACGGCCAAAGCCCCACTACAGAGCCCAGCACATCAAACTGCTTTTCAGTCTGGCCTCATTTTCTCTGACCATTGCAGCATCGTTGAATTGCACCAGTTTTTGTAGCACACCTGCCTGAAAAAACCACTCAGGAATACCCGAAGGCAAACACCTGTAAATACACTTCCCGAGGGCCATTTCCAATTTGCATTTCAGCAGCTTTGTAGGCAGCCCCTCAGCCCTTCAGGTGTTTTGCCCCACAGAGGAGGACACGCTGACAAATCCCTCTTCCCAGGAATGGCTGGAGGACTTGCCCTGAACAGCAAAAATTGCAGGCAGAAGGAACCTACTTCTCCCTACCTGGCTGCAGCTCGAGGTTAGTCCCTTCTCAGACAAAAATGCCAAATTCTTGGCGAGCCCTTTGCCTCCCGACTGTTAAACAAGGCTTAAACAGATAAACCTGAGACCTAACAGAGCTCCTGAATCACCAGCTCTGTGCTACACCCGAGACCCATCTGCCAGGTACCAACACCTCAATTTAAGAAGGGAAAAGGAGGTGCAGACCTTACCTCAGGGGACCTCACTGCGTTTTGGAAGACGGCGTAAGCAATGATTGAGCTGGAACCTATAACACTGAGAAAAGAAAGCAGAGGTTGGAAGAGGAGCACATCTGCCTGGCTGGGATAAGCGGTTTCTCTCTTTTTTTTTATTTTTTTTTTCTTTCTTTCTTTCTTTTTTTTTTTCTTTTTTTTTTTTTCCATTTTTTCTTTCTTTTTTTTTTTTTTCTTTTTTTTTTCCTCTTTTTTTTTCTTTTTTTTTTTTTCTTTTTCTTTTTTTTTTTCTTTTTTTTTTTTTCTTTTTCTTTTTTTTTTCTTTCTTTTTTTTTTTTCCCCCCCCGCAGAAAAATCACCGTTGCAATAGTCACTCCCGCCGGGTTTAGCAGCTGTACCTGAGCATGGCCATGGTGAACTGAATCCATTGCAGAGCCGAGTAGACCTGAGGAGAGAACGGGGAGAGCTCAGCACGGACACGGCAGCGGCTCTGGGGGTGCCGGGGGCAGGACCCAGCCCGCAACCCCCGTGGAGCAGCGGGCAGGGCTGCCGGTGCCCGGGGCTGGGAGCGGAGGGGACGGGCAGGGTCCCGGGAGAGGCGAGAGCCGCTTCCCCCCGGGGGTCCCGGTGCCGTCGGGGCTCTCTCACCTCCTGCCAGCCCCCGTCCAACCGAGCCGCCTCCCCCGGGAGGGCCATGGGTCCCCTCCGCCACCGCCGCACCGCTCCCGGGGCTACGGGCACCGCCTGCGCTCCGCCCCGGGGCCATCCCGCGCCCCGCCCGGTCCGGGCCCGGCCCCCGCCGGTAGAGAGGGACCGAGGGGACACGGAGCCCTCGGGGGGGTGGAGGGATGTACAGCCGCCCCGCGCATTCCCCACGCTCCTTGGGGCGCAGATCCCGGAGGGTTGCGGGACACAGACACCGCGGGACACCCCGGGACACCGCTCCCGCCCCCCCGGGGGCCGGGACCCCGCGCGCTGCTCCCCAGTCCCGCCCCGAGGGACCGCGGGGGCTACCGCGAGGAGTGCGCGCGGGCGGTGCGCGGAGCGCGGCGGCTCTGAGGGGGCGCGCGCTGTGGGCGGGAAGGGCGCGCGGAGCTCTCCTCAGGAGCGGAGTGGGAAAAGGAGACACACAGAGCCGCGGAGATTGTACACCTCTCCCCCCCCGACCTCGACGGCTGCCCTGCTTGGGGGTCCGTCCTTTTCCCCTCCTCATGGGAAGAGAGACAGCCTCCCACCGCTTCGTGAGACCCCTCAGCTCCGGTGCGTTCCTTTTGGGTCCAGGTGGCATCATCCACCTTCTGCTCTACCGGCAAAATCATCATTTTTTTCTCTAGAAAGCAGTTTAAGCAGCAGCTATTAACTGGAACCAACTTTTTTTATTATAGCATTGTTTAACACATTTTATCTCGCAGCAGTATCTGCTCCGTGTACCCACCGCAGGATTCAAAAGGCAGCAAAGCTCCCACAGAAACCAGTTTTGCTTGGCTCAAAGCATAGTCTTCAGGTAAAATGCTCAGGTGTTTATCTTGTCGGTTGTCTATGACCCTAATCAGGAGCACAACATCTTCCAGGCCACCATCTGAATTCCACACAGAGTGAACAGCACATGCAGCATCAAGTTTTGAAGACTGACCTGATCCCTGGTCCAGGTACCTCCATTAAAATAGCATAGATGGGGCTCCTAAGTGCACGAGTATTTCTGCTTCCTATTTCAAGACCTCATTTCAAAATATTTAAAACAAATTGCTGATGGAGCTTTAGTTTGATGCTGTCAATTGCTTCTGAGAAGTTGGAGAAAATATTTTGTTAGCCATGGCTTGAGACTTTCAGGCTCATTGGTCTCACCCTTCTTTATTGTGAACCTGGAAAATGAAGCTAGGGTGTGAAAACACAGGTATCATATGTGCTCTTCAGCCATAAGAAAACTCACCCAGATTTACCTCATCAAGGACTGAAAAGAACCCCATTTTTTTGTAGAAACTGGTGAGTCTAAGCATAATAGCACCTCAAGGACGCTCTGCCCTTGCTCAAAGATCAAATCACTCGCTGTCAGGGTACAACAAATTACTTTGGGAGAACATTTGCTGAAATGGCTGTTCCGGACAGAAGATGAGGAGCAAGTTCTGATACATGGAGGACCTGCCTTGACATGTCTGCCAGCATCTGGCTGATGCCCAAGCCAAACAGAGACAGGAGCCACTGAAGAAGGCAGAAAAAGGAAACTCCAGAGTCTCTTAGTCAACAACAGGTAAGGAGAAAACAATTCAGAGGAGAGCTTTTGGGAAAGCTCCTAAAGGTAGTAAGAAGGGCAGATTAAAACGCACAAAACCCAAGGGCTCTAAGAACAGGGAAAGGTGAGGATGCAAGGGGCACCTGAACTGTACCTTTTACAACATGTAAGGTGGAATGTGAGGCTGAATTTTATTATTTGTTTGCTGGGGAACAGCTATAAAAACCACCAGGAATGTGCTTCAGGCCAATCTAGTGCTTTTTTTTTTTTTTTTTTTTTTTTTTCCGTTTTACTTTAACACTGTTACTGAATGGTATTACACAATACTGGCGTCTTGCTTTAAGGTAAATTTTCCAACGTTTAGAATACTGTGGTTTTAAGGAGTATCTTCCTCTTGATCTTCAAAACTGAGAATACCAGAAGGAAATCTGCTGCTCTCTTGAAGACAGCGGGAAGTTTGCTTGCATAAGGAGAACTGGTAAGGACTCTTGACAGTGTTTCACAGCTTGTACAAAGTTCTCCCCCATATTAGAGCTCATCTTTTTCACTATTCTTCTTCAGGAAAGAAGCAAGGATATTGAGGCTTTTCTGGAGCTCCTCCTTTTTTCCATCACTCATTTTGTTCTTCTCGATCAGTTTTGTGATTCGGACGACTTCATTAGCAGCAAACTCTTCTCCCTGCTCCAGTATCTTGCTCATAATTTTCAAGTATTGCTCAGCTGACTTTTTCTCGGTTTCTTTTGTTTTTACTAGACTCTCTTGCCCCTTCTTCAGGAGGGATTGGCGCTCCGATTTCTCACTGGTGCTCACAAACTTGCTGGCCAGCATATCATACTCTTTCAGGCAGCCTGGCATCCCCAGATAGATGCCATTGGTTTTCAGCCAGCGCTGAATAGCCCCAGCCTTGATTTCCCCACTATAAGGTAGAGGATTGTCAAAGTCACCATCCTGAAACAAGTAAAAAATGGGGAATTTTTCCTTATCCAACTTGTACTTTTCTCCCAGCTCAGTGTTCAGTTTATCACCATAATCTGCCAAGAGAAAATAAAACACAGAAAAGTACAGTATGTTAATCAGAAGAAAAAAACATTTTAGGATTATCTTTTTCATGAATTGATAACTGTATGTCTCCAGATTTTCAACATGTCCTAATAAACCTCTTTGTCACGGAATGTCATACACTGGAACAAAAACACCCCCAAAAATGATTTGTGCAAGGCAAACCAACCCTATATTTTCCAAATTAAAAATACAAGAGTCTGTCACTGCTTTGCTGTGACTGTGATAGCATAAGATAACAGCAGGACAAACCCTGTCTTCTTTATGGGAAATGAATAGCCATTTTCCCCTTTGTTTTGCTCTTGGTTTATTTGATTTGTTAAATGGGTTTTTTTCCTGATCTATGTGCATCATGTACACTGACACGTTTTAGCTTTGACAGCACACGAAGCTACCAGGTAGTTTCTTATTTTACATAAATTACATTTCTTCTCGAAGATAGAAAACATAATTCAAAGAGGTTTCAACCTTTGCTACTCAGCTAAATCCAAGCCTGTTTAGAGATGTCAGTGTGGGTGAAACTTCCCAGCTTTGACAATTCCTGTAAGCTTAAATTCTTAATTCTACCTACAAAAGAAGAGAGAGCAGGGGGACAGTGATCCATTCTGCAGTGTTTTACTCTTAAAGGCCACCACGAATTACCCCAGCCACAGCACTACAGCCACTTTCTGTGCTTTACCAACAAAAAAACCCCAGAGGCTTTGCTACAACAAATTAATCACACCACATTTGCTTTGTTTGTCCAGGCTTGTGCCTAAAGCATTATTCTTTTAAGCCAGGTACCCTCCAAATGGATGAAAAAGTTTCTCTCCGCAAGGAAAGTAAAAAAAAAAAAAGAAAGGGCAACGAGTAAGGCGGGTGGCAGCCAGTTTAGCAGCGTGGGCTGCCTCGCTTCATTAACCAGCAGAACAGAGATAATAAGCAGCACTCCTACGCTCCCAGCGGGAGGCAGAGCGGCAGGGCTCAGGTCTGGCAGGGCCGGCCCCGCTCATTTATCGCTATCAGAATTACCTCAGAGCCTCTTTTCATCAGGAACTGCAGGGAAGTTTATTTTCTCCACACCAGCCCATCCTCTTACTCATTCAGTCCGGAGCTCCTCACCTGATATCCCCACTTCAGCCACCAGCAGATCATCACTGGAGCCTGAGCTCTCTGCCAGCTTTTTAAACTCATCTTGTTTCTCGCCGTACGGGTATTGTGTGTCAAACTTCACCAGGACAAACTTATGCTTTGGAAGTACCTAAAACAAGATAGGGTGAGGGTGAGAGGACACAACGTTAGCATGTCAGCTTTGAGTAATCTATAAGTCACCTAAGGTTGCTTTAGCTTGTTCTTTTCCTGTGCAATGAGGGGATGCAGAAGGGAAGAGTGGAAATTTTATAATTATAGCTTTTCAAAAATGACTCACTGCAGCGTGGAGGAAAGACTGAGCTTTGGGTGCACGTATCCCTACACGGGTAACCATGGCATGCGATGGGTTTGGGGCACCTGATAACCCCTTCAATTACACATGATTTGCTTACTGTAAATCTGACTAGCATCTGGGCAGGAAGTCTGCTGAACAATTGCCAGTGGGACATGAAGAGGAGAAAGGACAGCTCTCATGTCACTCTGAAGTGTCCTAGCAGAACTGTGGCTCTGAGATGAGATGTGGCATAGGGAGACCCTAGAGGTGCAGGACTGGTTCAGTCAACAGAGAATTTGTGGTTTTACTCATCTTTGCTTGTGCTGTTGCTTTTGAATTTTGTTCTGCTTGAATGATGCCCTTGGAAATGGATCTGTCACCTGGTTTGGGACTTTTTTTCCCCCTACAGGATGAGACCTTGCAAAATCCTTTCTCTAGCAAACAGGTTCAGATTGCAACACTGGTCCCCACCTACCCAGTGCCCTGCAAGCACTCCTCAGGCTGCAGCTATTAACAAGTCTGCAGTCCTGGGCCTCCTCATTCCTTTCTTTGCCCTTCTGGCAGAACAGGAACGGGGCAGGTGTTAGAGCTTCAGGATTCCTGCTGGTCTGCTAAAGCCAGCCCGCAGCCAATTTCTTTTAATTCTTCTAGTGGCAGAAGAGCTGGGAGCTGCTAAGTGTTGTAGCGTTTAAATACCAAAAATGGTTTGTCAGAGCAAAAAAGTGAAGTGCAGAGCTGTCCCGTGGTGAGAAGCATTTGCTGATGGCTGATCAGTTTAGGGCAGACTTTTCAAACAGCTCAGCTGGTTGTTGTCTCTCCTGCTCATCCTGCTCCAGCACATGCTTTAATCCTCCTATACCACGAGTCCCTCGGGATGGGTGCCTCGCCATCTGCCCCAAGCTGGGCAGAGAAAAAACCTTGCAAGCCCTCTGTCTGCCAGGAGCCTGTTGCTTGCTGGTTCCTGAACAAAAAAGAAGTGAAACCGGCGCGGGCGGAAAGCGCGCATGGCCCCGACTCCCTCTCGCCCTGGCTTCCCGGCACCGGCAGAGCAGGAGCCAACCCACAGCGGCTCTTCTGCTCCTTGAGTAGGGGCGCGGGGAGCCGGTCCGGCACTGGGCCGAGAAGGGCCGAGTCGGACCGGTGCGGCCATCCGAACTCGCCGGGCCGGGCCGGGTCCGGCCCCACCGCCCCGTCCGCAGCGCTGCCCCGGCGGCGGCGCCGCTGCTCCACTTGGACCGCGCTGATTGGCTGCCGGTCGCGACTGCCGCTCTCCTATTGGCTGTGGCGCGGCGGGCCCGCAGCCCCGGCCATTGCACGAGCCCCCGCGCACCCCCGCACCGACGGCGGTGGCGAGCGGGGCGACCCCGCGTTGGCTCCACTCCTTCAGCTCCCGCACCCACACCCCACGCCCGCTCCGCGCCCCTCCACCTGTTGCCATGGCCGCCACATTCCCGGAGCGGCCGCCCACCCCTTTTCCCCGGAACCTTCTGCCGGACCCTTACCTTGTAGAAGGTGATGGCGTCCAGGGGAACGGAGCCCTTGGTGTGCAGCGCCCCGCCACCGGGCAGCACCAAGCCCAGCAGGCAGAGGAGCAGTGAAGCCGCGGCCACCGCAGCCATGGCGGAGCGCAGAGGGAGCGAGGCTACCGAGCCCACGTGATGGTGCGGAGCGCCGGGGGCTCGCCCCGCCCCGCCGGTCCGAGGAGTATGTCCGCCCCGCCCCGCCCCGTCCCGCCCCACCCCGCACGGACCCCGGCGGTGGAGCAGGCTGCCTTATCCTGCTGCTTTAGAGCGGTCCCTTTACCCGCTTCGGGCAGCTCCTGCTGGCGGGGAGGGGGAGAAACTCCAAGCGCTGCCCCCCTAACCCCAGCAGACATTATTCTAAATCCAGTGCACAGGTGGAAAGCAATGAGCGTGTTCCCCCTCCTCTCTTTTCCATCCAACTCCGTTTTCTGCACCCAGGGGCTGAAACCGATGCAACGCGCTTCCAGACCCTCGAGACAGAAAAACATGAGGCAACAATACTGATTTGTAACGAAACCGACTTTTATATAAATTATAAACCCATCCAGTTTAAAGCAGATCAGTTGCAGTTGTGTCACTGAAATCCGTAGAAGGCTGAGGCATACAAATCTTCTACAGTCATAAATTAACAATGAATAATCAAGGAAGAGAAAGTTCAGGTAAGGCTGCAGATACAACAAAAAACCCCACCCCTCTAAGATTACTAGCCGTTAAAATAAAGTCGTGATTATCAATGACTGCAAAATATATATGCGATTTGACAGTTAAAAAATACAAAAAAACCATAGGCAACACAAACATCATTGTACATCTTGTCTTGTATGTAGACAATGCAGGGTAGGACTTTTGACCTTTATCTACATTAGACAATGGTTTTAAGCAAAGAGTTGAGGAAATCTGTAAAAGGACCGTGGCTCATAATCCCAGTAGTATAAAAGCAGTATTTTTTTCAGTCTGTAAACAGTAGTCTTGATAGTTCAATTCACCACCAAAAAAAAAAAAAAAAAAAAAAAAATCTCCAAAGAGTGGAAAAGGGGCAACAGCAGCAATGGGTTATAACTTGAACTTCTTACCAGGTCCCTGTGGGACATATTCTGGAAGGGAAATGCTCTTCTGTAAGAAATATATATTTAACTGTACACAATCTATAAGGGGAGAGGAATTCTACCTCTCCCTCAACCCAGCCAAGCCAGTGCGCAGTCAATTTTTGTATACCACCTCTTCCTGAAGAGAAACTAGAGCTTGTGAAGAGATGGTACCTGGGTTTATAAAGAACTGAGTAATCACAAAATTGCATTTGTTTGGCAAGGTTATTGTTCCCCAGTGGCTGCAACCAGCAAGGGGACAGCAGCTAACACCCCGCACACCCTGTGCTGGCACAGGGAGGGGCTGAGTGACCAGCCAGCTGGACCTGTGTGTGACAAATGCTGTGAGGGGAAGCCATGGTTCCATCTCTCCTCAGACTTTGCTGCAGATGACACACATCCTCCCCCCGCCCTCCCCAGCAGTTTCAATTCTTCTTTTAAGAAAGCCAACGCAGAAAGCCTTTGTTTAAAGCAAGTTCTGCTTTCCAGCACACAGGAAGATTTCAAAAGCTTGGTTCTATCCACATTACTCTTCATTTACATTTTCACCATTCCTTACAGATACAACTGGTTGAGTTCAAGCTGTTGTAGCAGCTGTAGAAAGAAAGTAAAGCATAAAGCAGCCCCAGGACTGTCCCCTCTGGAAGCAGGTGCTGTGCCAGCTCTGCATTCAGTGCTGGTGCCTGCACAAAGCCCTCTCTGGATAGCACAGCCAGAGGGGAGGGAGAGGACAGGGACATGAACAATTTGCCTTCTCACCGAGATGGGGCAGTGCAGATTTCTGGCTCAGTGCTTCGTTAGGAACTGCATCTCAGCAATGGGACTGTTTTCACTTACCCTACACATTCCAAAGCATCAACTTCAATCATCAGTCTTGCTTTAATTTAAGGAGCACACCCTTCCTTCCCAAAAGGTGTTTCTATACAACAGATAAGGGTGCAGTTGTGGTTTGCTTGGTTGTTTTGTTTTGGTTTTTTTTTCAGGAAAAATATTACTATAAAACAGACTTAACATATTTTGGTATTCCTCCAACCCAGAGCACTTACCAGACATTGCAATTAAATAATCAGGACATCCATTACAATTCAGACTACCTGCAGACATTCTTCTTTCCCTTTCAGGATGGGGCAAAGCAAAACTAAATCCAGGAAGAGCAGCAATGTGGGGTATTTTTGTTTTGTGTTTTTACACTGGGGATTTATTTTAAAAAAATACTCTCATCAACATTCTAGCATTACTAACAAAACATCCTCAGAAGAGATGACAAAGATGGGATTGTCATCTCTCTTAAAACTTTAAATATAGACTTCAGACACTAGCTGCTTTAAATAAGAAGATGAGGAAACTGTAGTCTGATCTATCTTGTACTGCAGGTACATGTCATTTCTTCACCTACCAATTTTAGGCTGCATTGCTCTTTTAAAATGAAAAGAAAAAAAAAAGCAACAGCAGAAATGCAGATTCAGGAGCAGATGATGCAATTGAACTAACAGAACACCTAAGGAGCTAGTACTTGAATAATCAAAGATCAACTGCAAAAAGCAAGCATACAAGTTACAAAAAGTATTCTCAGGCTCATACCACAGCGAAAGCAAAAGTTACCACTGCCAACTTAAAACCAAAGCCAATAGGATTTAATTTCTATTAAAATATTTAAGTCTTAAAGTTTCAGTAATCTAAATACACTTTTTAAAAGTCATGATTGCTGTTTTACATTAAACTGACATGAAATCAGACCACAGTGTCAGACTTCACTGCAGCTACTATATACAAGGTCTCTGGCTTTGTCTTTTTTTTTTTTTTTTTTGCTGAAACACCGATTCCCATCTCTGTCTAAAGCTTAACAGCCAAGTTTGTTCCTCATCAGGTTTGCAATTTTTTTTCCGAGTGTGAAACCAGCCTGTGTGTACACTGACACCACCTCTGCCCTCCTCAGAGGAACCTGCCCCACCACCAGCACCTCACTCTCCCAACCTGCCAGGGAGGGCCTGGCTCTGCTGAGGGCTGGACCCAGAGGTGTCTGTGTCTGTGTGTGTGTGGTGAGTGTGTTCCTCCAGCACAGCCACATCTCTCCCCACCGGACCAACACACCCAAAGAGTTCAGCAGGACCAAGTGGCTTGTGGACAAAATCAGCAGCTCTGGAAGGGGCTCATTTCCTTGGAGGCGGCTGAATGCGGGCAACTACAATTTCTGCATTTCTAAGGCAAAGACCATACAAAAATTATAAACACTGCATGGTGATGAAAATACAACTCCTTTGAGACATATGCTTTACACTGGATTTCTATTGCTGCTTCTAAAGACCATCTCCAGTTGTTTCTAGAGATCAAAAGGGAAGAAAGTTAATTTTCTCCTGTTGCAATACGCTTATGAACATGTATAAAAAGTGGTCAAACCCTGGTGAGGGTCCCTGCTTCTCATTTATGTACAATAATTTAAATCAGCTCAATACATCTGTAATACCTAAAAAAATTGTTTTATGATTTTAAGTCCTTCATGCATTATGAGGAAGTTCTGGATTAAAGTGATGGTAAATTGGATGTTGCTTCTGTCTGGGACTCTGGTGTTACTCCCCTGTGGAGTCTGTGAAGGATGCATTTCTCAAATCTTTAGTTTTTTAATGGTATCGAGTCTCTTTTTCAGCAGCTCTCCAATTTCCTGAACTGAGTGATGGTAACTGCTCTGTACCTTCCCTTGTACAGTCTTTGTAAACTTTTCTTCTTCCTGTAAAATGCAAGAGAGAAATCATTCACTCCAGGGCAACTGTTTAAATCCTCCTCCAGTTAAGCTTCCTCCATCCTTTCAAAGACTAATAAGAAATTCATGAGGACCACAGTATAAATTTACAAGGGGAATGCCATCAGCACAGAACAAGCAACAGCAAAAATTCCCGCAGACACTGGTATTGCTCAGACAGGGCTGGTAACACACTCATATTTCTTCAACACTTCTGGAAGCATCTATGTGCAAAATATTTGTGGCTGAGACTGCATTTAGCATTTTAATTTAGTTAGCATTTATTGAAGTAGAGAATTTCTTGCACAGATCAAGTGGAGTCACTGGTACCCAGCTTTCCCAGAGGGAACAGATTCCCTTTACTATGCAGTTTTCTAAAATGCCCAGGCCGATCAGGCAGCACTGATGTTTCTGCTCAATGTGGTTTTGCAGATCTGCCTGGGTAGTAATTTGATGCCTTGCATCAAAGGGAAGATAGAGGAATTTGCTGACTCAGTGAGGACCCACAAAAACTACAAAAATCAACAGTTACCTATAAATGGTTTATCCTTTCAAGTAAAGATGAAAAAAGTACAAACTGTCTAACAGCAGATTAAGGGTTCAGAAGTGCAATTCTGAAATATCTGGGTGCAGCTTTGAAATCCTGCCCAATTCAGATCTCCCATCTAGACAAATGTGAACACCAATGCTGTATTGGCCAAATTTCCCCAAATTCAAGTTCCATGCTTTCAGTCACCTCCAGGCTTTTTAAGATGGACCCTGACACTATTCTCAGGATCTCAATCAATGTTTTAAACAAATACCTTCATAGTACTGAACTGCTAGAAGATCCCTTCTGACAGTATTGTCAACTTGTCTGCCACAAAGTTTAACTCTTCTCTGATTGCCGTGCTTTAAAAACCCAAATTTCCTCATTAGGCACATGCTTCACATGTCTAAATTTGACATGAGGTTTGGCATGTGCAGGCCATATTAATCCTGCCTTTGGTTCTCCCTTACATAGCTGAGGGGAGGGATTTGCCACTTGTTTTTCTTTAAGGATCAAGTAATTGTTACCAGGGAAGTGACTAATCAACTGTAAGTCAATCTCAAATGTTTCCTGGAATAAGTATTTTGCAATCATTATGGCATGCTAGAACACAGATAATTAAGTCATATCACAGACAACATAATAATGTTTAAACATGAAGTTTTTCTTCATTAACACACCCACCACAATTTTCAGTTTCTGTGTACAGATGTCATTTTTTGCGATTTTGTGCAGTGAGCCAGAGCTGACCAGATGAGGCAAAGTTGACAGTGACTATGAAAAAACCTAATTCACAACTCAAACTAAGCTTTCTAGCAGCCTGCTCCCTAACGCCTGGCTAAGAGTCAATTAATTCAATCACAACACGTTCTTTTTTTTTTTTTTTTTTCATTTGTTTTCCTTTTTTCCTTCCAATGAAACATTTTGGGGTGAAGAAGCTCCCAACAAAATTATGCCATAAGCATGTACATACAGGTTGTCCTCAATCACCCACAAATGTATAGTGCATAGAAGGAGTTCTTACCTGTAAAAGCAGAGTGTCCTTGAGGGACAGCTCTTCAAGTTTTAGTGCAGTCAGAATTATTTCAAGCCCTTTGATGTGATCTATTACATTGGAAGTTAGTGTCTGTAGTTCAGTAACATAATCCAGAAAATGCGTAAATACAGGTGGCTATAGAAACAAATAGATTCATAAGCACACATTAATGCCTATTCAAATAATTATTCTTTTTCTGTCAGTGTAAATGAGTTGGATTGGGGAGGAAAAGAAAAAAAATACTGTGTACCATAGCTACACTGCTTTCTTTTTTTTTCTTCTTCTTTTTTTGCAGGTTGGATTTAAAAGGTCGGAGGACACTGTCACAGTAACTTGATACCCACAAGGCAATGGAGATCGTCTGGAAAAAAAGGTACAAGTTGCATTTACAGAAGGTTTCTAAAGTAATATTTAGTGTTCCTACTGATAAGACTCGGAGTAGTTAGAATATGCAACTAAACCCTCTACTTTCATGAGTGACAAAGTTCAAAGAACTTTCACTGTGTTTTAATTTCAACATTTCTACTCTAAAGCATTCCAAAACTTCATAGTTTCCAAATTAAAAAATACCTCAACAAAGAAGACCAGGTTTTCTAACAGGTTTGGATGAGTTTTCAAGGTGCCATCTGTGACTTCAATCAAATCACCTTTACATTTATTGAACAAGTCTGAAAAGAAAAAAGAAAAGTTTTAAGAACACGCAGATTAACTTAAATGTGTACTTTGTGCACAGTAAGTATCTCAGAGTGCAGCGTGCAAAGCTGTCAGAGGACTGACTGCTGATCAGTAAATGATAAATTTGGCCAAGGCCTCTCAGAAGTTCTGGCTCTGAAGTTTACTCCAAATTGTACTCCATTACTAACAGTATCTCCACTCCATTTATTAGCAAACCTGGACTGAGTTCCAGGGAGACAACAATTGCTAAGACTAAGCTGCAAGGTAGCCAAATGAAAGGACACAATGACATTCTGTGGCATGCAAGAGCTCCAACACAAGCCAAGGGGAATCTCAGCCTTGTTCTTCAGTATCTTTCAAAGGGGTCTGCAGATGCAATCACACACTGGCCATGACTGCAGCACACTCAGCAGCACATTCTTAGAGCACCACAAAGCACTACCTTAGGCACCAGTGTTTATTCTTGAGTTACCATTTACCTGTTAGCCGTTCTATTAAAGACTTGAAACTATTCCCTATCCTCTCCTGGATTTCTGCTGAATCTTCTGAAAGAAAAGAAAAGTAGTTATAAACTACAAGTTTGTGCATTTTCTGCTTCCAGAAAAATGAGACGCATTGGAATGTAGTTTAGTGTTAGCTGTCAAAAGCAAATGCAACTGCTTTCAAAGAGGATCCAGTATTACACCCAACATACACTGTACAAAAATAAAGATTTGCATAATACATTAAATTAAGGCGTTGTCTCCCAGAGAAGCCAGTGCCATTCAAAAAATTAACAGACAAGTAACGGTTTAGGTCCTCATCAGCCAACACCCAAGTCTTCAAACTAAACAAAGACCCACCTTGCTCCCTCCCACCACACATCATGACAATCTGGTTAAACCCCTGCCCCTCAAACACTTACCTAAGCCATTGGTATCTAGTTCATAAATATCACTAACAAGATAAAACAAGCTAGTCTGGCATTGACAGCTGCCATTACTGAAGAAGCCAGCCATTCGGGTAGGAGGAGGGCCAAGGACAGGATACTAGGCAAGAAGCAAAGAAAAAGATAAAGGTGTTGCAGCTTTTCCTTATCCAGACCACAGTGTCTGTCTCTGGCACATCTCTCAGTCAGATTCATACACTACAAACTCAGGGTCAGTTACGTGCACTCTGCAGCCTGCTGGACGTTACAAGATGCATTCAGTTTCTCTGCTTGCATTCACGGCCATTTAATATTTGGGGAATTTTTTTTATTTTTTTTTTTTTTCCTTAAGGGGTACCTGAATTTTTTGTTCTAGAAACTTCTTCCCTGAATCCACTGCCGCTTCCAGCTGCTGAAGCAGGGATCGAATTGTATCAATCTTGGATGAGACGCCGTTCTCTGCAGTCTTTTCAGAGTTCTTTGGTTGGATTGTGTGACTAAGAGTTGGGAGTCCGCTTACTAGCCTTAAAGTTAAAGACCGGATTCGCAACCACATGGTTTCTTCCTCCAGTGAGAGTTTCCTATGTTCTTCAGAAATGTCCCTAGAGAAAGGCACCAAATGTTTTCAGGCAAATGCTTCAATTTCGCAAAGTAGCAAGCTTCACTCAGGTACAAAAGCCTACCCAAAGTTATCAAATACTGTATGAAGGAAGAGGAGTGGGCAGAAATTCAGAGAACTGTATTAATATGTAAAAAGGCAGCACTGCTAGAAGTGATGAACAATGCTTGTTAAGTTGCAGTTAGCCAGCCTGGAGAACATTTTAAATAAGGCAGTTTCCCTGAATGGGTTTCCTTTGCTGACAGGTGCTGTAAGGAGAAGGTGTGGCTGTACAGGTGAGGATGTTTCTACCCACCTGTCTTTTGGATCCCAGTTAAACAAGACTGTCAGGTCTCTGTTGTCACGCAAATCTTTCCATGGAATGTCATCCTCCTCTGGGCTCAGACTCATGGACTTTATACTTTCTTCTAAACTGGTTGATCTGTACACAAGAGCAAGCACCATCAAATCAAACATTTGATCACTGCAAACAGCAAACACAGCTCACTAAGAGGCCACATTCTCTCCATGGCTGAACTCTTCTGATGCCACAAATGTTACACACAAGTGGTACTGACAAGGATGCTTAAGGGGAGAGCAGATTACAAGCACAAGAAAGTAGCTCACAGGCTTTTGCTGAAGAGCTTCAAGTGCAACTAAAGTCTCACTAGGCCAGTGTTGTACCTATGCACTATTTTTTTCCCCCCCCACACAGGCTGCTGCACTCATGGTTGCTGCACTTACATATTTGCTTCAAGTAAGAGGTCTAACAGCATCCGCTCCATGCGAACTTGCGCAAAGTGAAGGGAAGAGTTCAGCCTATTTCTAAATGCAATGAATTCTGGGATCTTCTCAAATGCACCATACTTGTAGGCTTGAATGATATATTCTGAGGTCTGAAAGAAAACACACACCATCTCTGTATTAGTTACTGCCATAAATTCAGAATAACCAGAATTTATCAAGGTCACTGCCAAGTAATTGCATTTCTGTGGTTCTCATTAAGCCAGAGGTACACAATCTGGCAGCTACTCAGGCCCTGAGCTTGCCAGACTCACCCCAGCACTTTTGCTGCTCTGAGAATGCCCAGGTGCTCCACTAGGCAACAAGATTTAATAACCAAACCAACACCAAGAAACATCATGTTGCTGTCTCCACTGAGACTGAAAAATACTTATGAGGGGAGAGATTATTTTGCAAGGCTCTTTTTTTTTTTTCTCCTGAGATGTATTATTCAAATCACTGTTTCACACGGCAAGAAGTAATTTCGGGCACAATGAAACAATCTCAGATTTTCTGGAACTGACTTAGATGTGCATCACACGTTACCTCAGAATAGATTAAAAAAAATTACTCACACATTTTTTTAAGCATCTTTTTTATTAGATTTTTTAATACAGTATCACAAGGTGGTATCACACAGTGTATACATATTACAATACAATCTAGACACCAAAGAAAACTGTCAGGCTCCATGGGATAGTTTGCCTCCCCCCTGATGAAATGCAGCAATACAAGGCAGGTAACTAATGTTTCACATCAGTCCAAGTAATCTCCAGACATAGATTTTTATGACAGAAGAGCTCCAAACAAGCCCTGTGTTTTAATGAAAATATCTAACTGTAGAGACAGTGAACGATTTATGCTCCCAGTCAAGACAGATGGCTGTGTTTTTTACAGCAGAATTACTCTGCAAGTGAGAAATTCTGGAAAATGAAGTATTTTCTTCTGAACAAGATTACAACATGCACTGAAGATGGGAGGCATCAAAAAAAAGCCTCTGGTTAATTGAACTTCATATGATACTAACAGACTCAACCTGTCTGGAAGGCTCTGAGAGACCAGATGCTAGCACTCACAGATGAAAACCACTTTTTTCCCCTCCAAAAATCAGAAATGTCCTCTAGGTAGCTCTGCCTTTTTCTTTAAGAAATTTGGTTATTTGCACTGTATGAAGAAAATATGCCAAATATTCAAGAACATACCCTCTGATAAACAGCCTCGCAGAGGTCTCTGTCAGGCTGCGGGACTGCGCTATGGGCGCTAATTCAACTGCATCGACGTGGATTTTAAATCCCCATAGGACACGTTGGTGCTCTGTTTGCCTGCAGTATCTGGAGAAATTAAAGATGGATGGACACAAGACAATTAGAGAGATTACTTGTGATTCTGTGTATTTAAAGGAAGGCTATCTTGAGAAGGATACAGTACCCTTTTTAGTTTTGGCCAAATCTAGCAACACTGCCTTCTCTCTCTCCTCTGATCTTAGAATCCTCTCCTGAAGCAGAAGAATTATGTCAGGACTACACAGCATCTTAGATGGCAGTTACTCACGGAACACTCTTAAACAAGAATAGCTTCAGGCTGTTTAAGTTCAGCAACTCAGAAGGAAAACATTTATCCAAAGCAATCAGTTTCAATCAGTTGCTGTATTTGTATGTCAGACCACTTTGTTTCCATCCCACACTTCTGTGCTAGGAAGAGTCCCACACACAGTGAGCTGCAGGACATACTCTTTAATGCTGCAGCAGATGTTCCAGCTATCTTAAACATCAACCTAGAGAGGAGCAGGCAGGAACTGAAATCAGGTAAAAAGGTAACTTTTAAAGGTTAGTCCTTCTTTAACATTGCAGCTAGACGCTGTTACAGGATTCGAACAGGAAGCTGGCATCAGAACCCCAAGTATGAAGGGGAAACCCCAGCAGAAGAGAAACTGGTAGCAGATTCTGACCTTGTGATACTTGGGTCATGTCTCATGGTGAGGAACCTCTTTTCCTCTCATCACCCTAGATGAACAGTACCCTGAGCTGAGCCTTCACTTCCTATAATCTGCACTTTAAGGTTGGTTGTAAAGATGCTTGCTACTGGCAAATTAGTGCAGCTTTAATGTGTTTCCCAACTAAGGGGATCTCAAGGTGATAACCACTGAAGTGTCCAGGACATGCACCAGATCTGGCTGCCCAAGATGAACAGTGGCTCATGATCCTTTGGTCACAATACTCTGTCTCCAAGATGAGACATGACTTGAGTGGCTTCCAGAGTCACATCCTTATGAAGCATGAAGACCTACATAATGCTTGATTGCATCCCTTTCGCCCCTCTTGCAATTTCAACCTTTTCAGCCACTGCCTCTTCAGGATTTCTGGAACAGGAGTAGAGTAGCATTTTCCTGGCAACAGCACTTGGAACATGGCTGTCTTCACCTGTGTACAGATGTTGAGTTACTGGAGGCAATCAGCTCTTCTCTGCTGCAAGCATCTTTATAATTCATGCCAAAGAGAATAACCTTCTTCCAAGGTAACCACACCTGAAGCCACTTCAGATTGTTTTCCAGAGAGAGATGATTTCTTGATGCTTTACAATGTAGAGCTCCACAGCAAACAAGTCACAGCCAGTAGCTTTTTTTCACCTGGTACCCAGGAGTCAAACCTTTTATTCCAACAGTCGATTCCAGGTGTGCTTTTCATTAAAATTCATTGAGTGACTCTTAGACAAAACTAAACAAGTAAACCTTCATTAAATAATAATAATAATAATAATAATTTAAAAAAGCAGCCACCACTACCAACAACAGACATGTAGGAGAAAGCTGTCTGGAACCAGGGCTTCACTCCAGCACAAATCATTGCACCCAGGAACCCAAAGACTCTTGGCAAGCAGGATCAGCTTAGACAGTGAGCAAATGAAGGAAGCAGACACGAGTGAGTTCCCATCACACAATCCACATGCTCCTCAGGGCATCCCACTCTCTACAGTGAAATTTCTGTCAGACACAGGTCACAGTAACTCAGCATACACCTTAGCATAGGCAAATGGCAACTGGTATCTTGTACACAGGAATAACCTGGGCTGCTAACAGAGCAAGGCTACTCCCTGAGGGATCACTGTGTGAATTTTTACTATTCATCACAGACAAGCCTAGTGTTTTTATCTATTCCTGGCATGGTTGGAAAGCAAGTTGTATGACTCCAGAGCCTTTGGAGCCAACTTAGCCAGTGGCTGACTGGAAGATCTGCAACTGGATCACACTTTTGTTTCTTACCAAAGTAAAGCAAAATAATGTTCTTCACCTACCTCTCAACATTGATTTAACTGTAAAACAAAGACACAGGATATATTTCTGCTCCTCAGAATGGGACTGCCTTGCAGGTTCTAGGGAGATGGACTGATAAACGTACTTCCCTGCAACAATTCTGGACTATTTCTCTTCCTCCAGTAAATTTCCACCAAGACTTCAAATAAGTTTTGTTCAACTGTCCTCCTACCTAACCCATTTTCCATGACTCCATGGGAATCCTGAAAAAGAACTGACATTTTCCCTAGGAATGTATGAGAATGTACACCAGGGTGTTTTTTCCAAATTAGAATAATGACAAAACCAGTTAAAAATCAGCAAGCTACAAGAATAATAGGTGCCTAGGGCATGGCATCCATTTTATGAAACATCTGACCTCTTTGGAGGAATTCAGCTGCCCTCCCCTCACCATCTACTCCATTCCAGCCCCAAGACTCTCATTCAAGACACGTTTGTTTTCATTCAGGCCACTTTTTTGGGGTGAAATGAAAAAAAGAGGCAGTTCCCACTAGCACAAAACCAAGTCTTTGTGAACTCTCCCTCCTTGTTCCTTGTACTTTCCCAACATCCCTGTATGTCCTGGATGGCTGTCATTAAAAGACACTGCTTCAGTGACTGTCACAGAAAGGATTCATAAGTTTGCCAGCAGCATTTTAACCCACCATCCCTGGCTACAGTATGACTTTCCAAACTGCTGGAAGTTCTGACACCAGGACATATTTGCCACAGGACATGTCACTTAGCAAATTACTGCATAAAATCACAGTCCAGTCATTTAAATATAATCATACCTGGGTTTTGATTTTTTTTTTTTAGTAGTTAGAAAGCTAAAGCAAACCTCCATGTAAGAGTAAGTTACAAAGTCTTGCAATGAGACATACAAGTGAGGCAACCTTTACTATAAGCACACAGATGCACCTATTATTCCTTTGCATTATCAACCACCACATTTCTCTAAGCCCTACTGCAGTAAGGCATCTTGACATAACTGCTCTGTTACAAGGACACAGAGGTTTGTTTTCAACTTACATCTTTCTGGTTGGAGTGGAAAAACCTGAGTGCAAAATTGCAGGATTGGGATGCAGCAGCGTAATGGCCCAGTGCCTCTGCATAGCGCGTCAGGAGATAGCTGCAACACAACACAGCCCCAGTCAGACATCAGAGCCCTCAGGAATCCCCAGTTTCAAACACAGCTCTGAACAGAGAGCTGCAGCATGGCTCAGCTTGAACAAAAAAAAAGTCTGGAGAATTAATAGATGGGAATCGCAACACTCATATTGCAATTTAAGTTTTTCACAGGAATGGAAGGAATTCTTAATATTTTAAAAGACAGTATGTGGAGGCCATTCACTATGTTTGTTTACCCAGTGCTAAGCTTTGCTGAGTAATGACACAAGCCAGAACACCAAGCTGTGACTGGAATCAAGATAAACATTTCACAAATTTACTTCAGAACCATCTTAGCTAATACTCTGAAAACCCAAAACTGATCAAAATCACACGGGACAGACACATCAACTCTGCTTCTTGTGGAGTATCTCACGTAATTCCAAAATGCTTTTACACAGTGCCGTATAAAAAACTGATAAATTGCTGACTTTCAGCAGCACAAAGGAAACTGAAGATCTCAGGACTAGTTACTGGAGGGTGACCACCACCAATTATTCTCAGTAAATACTACCCACCCGATGGTGTCGTGCTGTATGTGTTTCGCATCAAGACTGGAATAGAGCTCTGCAACAGGTTCAAATGCACCAAGCCTGCAGTAGATTCGAATGAGCAGCAATTTAAACTGAGCATTAGAAGGACTATGAGATAACCCCTCTTCTAAGAGAGTTAGGCACTGCCATACAGCCATCTCTTCACCTGGTGACAAAGACAAAAAACAGACAGGCCTGATCAGAGAGAGGCACTGAACACTGACAGCATGGTTCCCTTTGACAATGAAGCTTCTGTCCTCCAGTTACACACCTCTCCAAACAGTCCCATGTTTAAACATGCAGCAGGTCTCAGCAGAAGGTCTGGAAGCAGGGGATCCAAAAGAAAGTATGTTAGGGAGGGAAAGATACTCTCAAAACACCTCTGCTACCAGAAGAGATTTGTCAGCAGAACTCACGCAAAAGGAGAGAAAACATTATCTACATGGGAAAGCCACGACATGCTTCAAGACAGCAAGCTTTGAGCTGCAAGAGTAATCAGCAAAGCTCTGCCAGGACATGCAGTAGTTAATCAGAAAAATTAAAAGCCTTTAGAGATCAGAGGGGATCATATCAAACACCAACTGAATAGAATGACTTGTGAAATGCCTCATATTGAGTAAGAAACCAGAAAGCTATGAGCCCAACAAGCCATGTCAGGTACACATCAGCCACAGGGACACACCCTCTGTATCACAACCAGCCTGCACAGTATTAAGCAAGACACAATTTAGGAACATACCTTCCAGCCACAGGTCAAGCAGCAGGTGAACTGCAAGCAGGCAGTAATAATCTGAAAACTGCAATTCAGTTTTCAAACAAGATTTCCCTAAAACGAAAAAATAAAGTTACCCTTGAATTACTGCAGTGCTGTCAGCTGCTTCTCACGTTGTCAGTATTATCAAATGACAAACAGTAACCCCAGCTTAATTTATAAAATCCAGAGTTGTCTTAAAAACTGAAATAACACTGTACATGCTACATTTGTTCATCACACAAGTGGGCCTTTGGGCCACTTCATATGTTGACATCTGCTGGAAGAAGAAGATTCTCTTCCTATGACTGCAAGATTTACAAATGAAGTTTGTGTTGTTCTGCCCCCTTGCAAAAGCTCTGAACTTCTGCTCATTAAAATATGCACGTGAACAGCAATGTTAGCTTGAAGGTTTTCCTCACCAAAGTCCAACCCATGGCGGTATCTGAACATCAGCTCCCGGATCACAGTCAGCTTTTCCTTCTTATCCATAGCGTGATAGATCCCCAGCAACCTGGAGAGCTGCACCACACACAAGTGCTGCTGCAGGGCTTTGATGTCCCCTGGCAGAGCCATGTCACTCTCAGCTGTTGCCGACAGAGGGATTACTTCCAGCAATTGACTGATGAACTGAAAGAGAAACACTGTTGTGAAATTCTGCAGGGCACCCGGGACTGCCTGAACAGAAATCACCATTTCCACCCTCAAATCAAGCCCACACACAAACAAAAAAGCAAGGTGCAGGTGTCAGAATCAGCCCTGATGCCACACTGAAATCAGTTCTGGCTGCACTCAATAGCTTTCCTCTATCAAAGAGATGAAGGAAAAAAGTTACATCACAGACAAGTTTCCAATGCACTCACACACAAAGAAGTTCAAGCACCTGTTAACACTCACACTGTAACATGTGCAATTAAAATGAGTTACTGAAAGGCTTCACAGCACAATTCCAGGAACCAGTGGTTTTGTTCCAGCTATTACATTTTCTCTCAACTCTTGAAGTAATGCACTGTTATCAGCAGGTTCATCATTTTTGATTAATGACTTATTTTTTTAATTAAGTCATAATAAAAGCAGCCTCTCATTGTTTATAAGTTTAATAGCACACTTCTCACAACACACAGGGCTGGACAGTGGCTTTTTGCTGCTCCAAAATCCAACAGTGTTTATAAGCTTAGAACTGAGACAGAGACAATGAGTTCAGTTTTACTACATTCAGTCTGGAAGCACAAAAACTGCATTAAATGCATGCCCCAGGAAAAAAGCAGAGCTAGGCAGGAAGAACCCACAGCACCATGCACTCAAATTCCAGTTTTCCCACAGCCTTTGATGAAGATGTTGAATCCTCTTTTCAAGTCTGACCTTTTGCCAAGCTGGGCAAACTCAACAGAATCACCAGGTTACAAACTCCAATTTATGCTTCTAGGAAGTTGAGATTGATGTTGCTATGATTATGTCTGGAATATCTTGTGCCTAGTGGCCCAGCAAGATCATGGCATTCTCAGCTACTGAAGTGTAACACTAGCCAGAACTCAGAAAAAAACACCAAAAAAAATGCATCCCCAGTTGTGTGACCCTGCAGCTGCACCTAGGACACAGCCAACTCCAGAATCTTTTGCTATGAAACAAGAATAAATCTAAAATAATCTATGATATAATCTATAAACATTTTAAGTAACTTTGAAATTTCAAAAATACATCAGCACTTTAACATCACCAACCCTCCTCAGCTATACCTCTCTCCTTGACCGAGTTAAAGTGCTGCAGAGGAGTGCTTTGGAGACAGGAGAACCAGCAGAGCCTTGCAGTGGAAAGACCTTCTAATATGTGACACAAGATATGCACCAAATCATCAGCAGTTTTAAGGCCACTCCGAGTATTTTAAAGAATTTATTCAAAGTCATGGGTTTACAAGCACTGCAACAAAACTATAGCCTAAACTGTTCTTTTTAAATACCATTCCTTCCCACTCTGGGTTTAGAATTTTTTTCCTGAAAAGTTAGGATAAAATCTGTTCAGGACTCCAAGGGTTACCTTGCAATGGTATCACCACCTTCAGAACTGAGTTAAATGTCCTACTGACCATGTCTCTTGCTATTGGAGTAAAACCACACTTTTTAACACACAAAACATAACAGCAACTCAAATGTGCCACCATTCTTCAGAGGGAGGCAGTGGGGAAAGGTGGCATTAGAAGTAAAAAAAATAGTTGAATAGACTAACAAAACACCACCACTATTTGCACTTTGTTTACAAACACGTTCTGCACAGCCTCTGGCTGATCCAGGGTTCTTTGTCCAGCCCTGCCCAGCTCTGGTAATTTTACACAATGGGTTACAAAAACAATGGGGTGAGTGACAGGATTCCCAGCTGCTGAAGTCATTCAGTGAGCTGCTCATGACTCTGCACAAATTGTCTTTTCAGTTAAAGAGAGCTTGTTTCAAAAAGAGATTCTGGAAAAGTTGTCACAGACGAGGGAGCAGATTTTTTCCATTACACATTTAAGTTTAATGGGAAAAACAAGTGATGGGTGGGAAGGGAAAGAGGAGGATGTCTTTGTAAAACAGAAGTTTTACAAACAGTACACAGCAAAGAGAACTGCAACTGAATGAATGGCGTGGTCTCTTTACTGTTTCCACACTACTCCATTTTGTAAGCTGTGATCTATTAACAAAAGTGATGAGAGATTACTCATTTAAAAGTGAGCTAATTGGGTAGCTTATCAGTTGAGCTACAATTCCTAGGGAGCTTTTCAGTATGATACAAGCACATACCTTTTCATTAGCATTACCAGCAAAAAACCCTGAATGAAATTTCTCAGTATATTCAGCTGTTCATGGTATTTTCTACAGTGCAAAGAGTTTTCTGAATTTCAAACAGAAGGTACAAATTTGATGTTTCCAGTCTTTTCTTACAATCCATAGGTATTTTAAGATGAAATTAGAGTGCAATTCATCCCACCACTTCTTTTTCTTCCCTTACCTTTGAGTACTGGCTGGATGGGAGGAGATCCACAAATACTCTGAGATCAGTAAAACAGCAGGGTTTGTCCCCAAACTTTTTGAAGTATTGAAACATTAGTTCTTCTGGATCACCTATAAAAAAGGCCACTTCATCTTTAATATGCTCCATTACCAGTCAAACCTGTAAAACCACTAAGAAAAATCTTTGCTAATGCTTTTTCCCCCCTCTTTGAGATTACACAGTGATTTAGAAAACTGATAGCTGCTCTACTACAGACTCTACCAGAGGCTCAACATCTTTGGCAACCAAGAACACACAAAAAAAACTTCACTCAAGCTACTTTGGAGGTAAGAACTCTGGATAACAGGCATGCACAAACAGCCTCTACTTACTCAACAGCAGCTTATTTTTGGATGGAACAAATACAAAAGGAATACAAAAGGAACTACCAAGTAGCACAGATGTTGCCCTGATCGCATCCTCTCCTTCACTGATTCCCTAAATGCATTTTTTAAATCCAACATTTTAAAAAGCAACATCTGGTACAGCTGCCAAAAAAACTTAAAAGGAAAAAAAGCATCCAGAGACTACAGGATATCTGCAGGACTTTTGCAAAAGCAGTGCATCAGGAATGCACTTTTCATTACAGTGTCAGTGCCTACACTCCTAGATCCCACAGGTCCTCTCGGAAGTCTCCATGCTTGCTTTTCCAAGCCCTGGAGCAGTCTGGAACTCCCTGCCTTTCTTCCAGGGTCATGCTTCACATACAGACAACACCACGCACGTTTTCGCAACAGACTCCGCATTTAACTCAGCGATTTAGCAAAGAACTTGTTCCAAGTTTGTGCTCTCTCCAAAAGATGAAATTTACCACCCAGGTACTGGCTCTTACCCAGTTTATATTCATCATTACAACCTCGGTACCGCAGACGTCTGATCAGCTCCAGTTTAGCCAAGTATGGTCCCCGAAGTGGCCGAGAGCTCTTGGATTCTTCTGTAATCCTCTCTTCTATAAATTTCACAGCTTGCTCTATAGAATAGTGCACCTCTCCTTCCAGAGAGCTGTGCAATTAAAGAGACAAAAGGTTCTTTGATTTCTCCCATTGCTAGGGCATTGATACAAACTGCTCAACATCCTCCTAAGATATTCTTAAACTGGCATGGTGGATTCTTTAACTCAATCACCATGAAAAATATGAACTGGAAGTGTCCTACACTGTACAACCTACTATTTATACAGCTGTTTCAAATAAGGTATTGCCAACCCCCAAAACAAAGCAGGGACAATGCATCATTTAAGGTCTCATGTCAAGAAGTCACCCAAAGACACAGACAGCACCCCACTGCATAGATGGGGGCAAACAATTTGCTGTAGCATCAAGGAAAACCAAATCCACAGCTAAACTGTTAACTTACTGTTCTCCTTCTGGTGGTGGTGTCCAGGATTCATCAATGAGTTGAAACACTGAATCAAAGTAAGTTATATAAAACTGCCAATCATCTGAGCTGAAACAAAAATCAGGCACAGAACAAAGTTTAGGGAATTGCCAAAACAGTAAAACACTTCTAAAACTGCACTTCTCACAGCTGATGAATTTAAGGAAAGACACATATTCCAATTACAGAAATAAAACAACTGCAGTAAGAATAACTTCTCCTTGAAAAGGTCTCACATCTTAGGAATGCTATCACCCTGAGCTTCTTGAAATGGAGAGGCAACACTTTTAATAAGGAATTGAGCCAAGCTACAAATTCTGCTCCTAACATTTACATTCCAATCAGAGCTCATGAATATCCCCATAAAATGCTAAGCCAGAGAAGTTTCTCCTGCCTAGGTTCAGATCAGTTTAAGAGTATAGAACAGGAGATGCCAATTACACAGAGGTAGAGATGAAAATGTCCTTAAATTAATTCTACACCTTATCAGTACTCCGTTCAGGTGTCCTGTAAAGCTGTTGCTTATATTCTCCAATTGGCCCACTGCAAATACATTTAAAAAACATCTCTCCCACCCACTAAGAGCTGGACAACCAGCACATCCTTCAGAAATAAGGAGATGAGCAAATTTTTGTCACATTAACATATTGTTAAAGTCAGACTTCATAAAGAACCAACCTCAGTCCTGACACTAACACCCCCTGTGACCTTCCCCATGACCCTTTAACATTCCATTCTGCTGCTCTTTTCCTCAGGCTTCAGAGTGTAAACATTTGGAAATGCATCGAGATGCTCTGATGTTCTTCTCTTTTAAGCACCATTTATAAAAGCCACTCAACAAGGCAATTCACAACCAGCTTGGAATTTTTTTCAGTTTTTTCAGTAGGACTGCAGAAATATCATCTCACTTTTTCAGCAGCAGCCTCCTCGACAGCGCATTGCACTCTGGCCACCTACACAGCTTCTTGTACATTGCCATACACTTGTTCTCACGGCTTTGGAGCTCACTTGTCAGCTTCTCTAAATTAAAAACAGAAGGGCAAATTTATTTAATTAATGCATTTCCTCCACTACTTTCTGCACAAAGCTTCTCGTTATAGCCAAGGATGCAAAACAGTAAGTGCAAGAGAACAGAAGAGAAGCCCTTGAAGGACAGAAAGGACTGATTTGCTATGGAAACCTTCACATCCCAATTCCTGAAAACTGCAAGTGCATTTTAGTCTCCAGAAAGAATCCACAAAGATGTAGGGTATTAGGAGCATCATTTTTTTAAAGATGGCAGCTACAAACTAACCTAACAACTCAGTCCTGCTAAGCATACTGCTGCAAAGTTCATCACTGCATTAATACAGCGCCCAGCCAGGTGGGTAAAACCAGATTGCATGAGAGCACTGCCAGAGTTTGTATCCATGTTTGAAACTGGTGCTAAAAGTCAGGCTTCTTACAGCCTTTTTTTTTGTAATTAGCAAAAAATCTGAAGCACAGCACAGCTGCTTGTCCTCCACACAACTGTAATTATTAATGGACAGAGGAAGTTACCCCCAAGCTTTCCTCTCACGACATCCAAGGCTTCCTTATACTTCTCCAGGCGTTCCAGAATCATGTAGTACAGTTCGACCTTAAAAAAAGATTGGACTGCAATGAAATTTGTTGGTCAAACAAGATACAGGTGTGCCAAGAAACAGTGGCTTGAGTTACTGTCATTTGAAATAGGAGACAGCTAGGACTGCAAAGTTATCTTTAGTATCCCAGAGGGTGGAGCACTCAGGAATTTAGGTCTTTTTTCCATTCTCGGTGCTGAAGTTTCTCTTGGGACCTCCCAGGCTGCACACCCAAGTACTTCATCTGCCAAATCAAATGCCAAAAAATCTCCTTGGCCACACTCTTCCCAATCCCTTTCAACCCCTTGGCTCTTTGTTTTCCTTCTGTCCCACTAGATTCACATTTACTTCCAGAACACTACTGATTATCATCTTGGAAAATTGTTAAAATAAACAAGTTCCCTTAAAAGTGCATTTCTTGCCTCAATAATGTTCAAATCAAGCTCAAAGTCTTACTTCAGCCTCAGCTTCAATCTTATCCTCTTTCACCATTTTTTCCACCATCCTCTCAGCCAGTGGCAAAAACATTGTCTTGGAGAGGTTTTCATCCTGTGCTGAAATAGACTAAGGAAGAGAAGAATTATTGTAACAGCTCATCAACTTCTTGTGTTGTCCCACCCACTTCATTTGTCACATTAGAAAATAAAAATCACCCAGGTGCTTCAATCCCTCCAAAACAGCCCATTCAGAGCTGCCATCTATCACATGCAGAGCAACAGCTCTTATAAAAGCAGCAATAAAACCAGTGTAGAGTGGAAAGTTTGCTCTTAATTACATTGTCCAGAGACTCATGCTTCTGGGCACACAATATCCACAGCAAACATGTAGCACAAACACACTTGTGTTTCCCACAGCACAGTATTTTACAGACTGTGATTAATGCTTATTTTTTGCTTGGCCAACGCTGTCAGGTTCTCATTTGCACCTGAATTCTGCTCAACCAAGAGCAGCACAGCAAAGCTACTGTCAACTTCTGCAGACTTTCTGCAGTCTTAAAGACACCCAGGGCTCATTTATTTCCTCCTAGAGCCTGTATAACCTAGTTACTGAGAGGAACAGTTCTGCCTCAGGAGCTGCAAATACCCGAGAATTTATTCATTAGCTCTCTAACTAGTCCAGAGAAGAGAATAATTCAAGTTGTATAAATGTGGCAAGGCATACCAGTTAAGTTACATTATAGAAACACCACAGCATTCATGTTGAGCCACATCAACACATCATTAAAGGAGGGCTTTCTCCCTCAGTGCTTCTCCCAGCATCATAGAGAAACAGTTCATACAGATATTTTACTTAATATATCCCCTATATTTTCCCTGGAAACATTTCTCTGCACTATACCTGCAGTGAAAGTCAAACTTGTTTGCACCATTGTACACACCTGCATAATCAAGCTCATCACAGACCAAAAATAGTATGGATTTTTGGGTACAATCTTATAAAGTGCCATTCCAGCCTGAAAAACATAAGACAAAGTTTCATCATTCCTGAAACAAATCTATTTATGAGCTCTCATGACAGGCAACGCAAGCAAAGCGGCAGTGACGGCAGCAGACAACACAGAATTAGCAACTGGATGGGAGGATTTTTATCAACCCATGAACCACTCCATCCTAACACATGTTCTAAAAAAGAAAATGGAGGGTGAAAATGTTGAAGTCACCTTAACATAGTGAGAACGAGAGGGAGGTTGGAATGCCTCCCTCATTTACTTGGCTCTCTGTGCCTTCTTTTATCAAGGAGCAAGTGCGCATGCTTTGAAAAGAATCTTCCATTTATAGGCATTCTCCAGGCTCCTAATTTGGAAGGGATGAAAAAAAAACTAACCACCATGACACTGCTCTGCCAACTGGGGAGTGAAAGCTACTTAAAGTATGTGCTTTTTAGCTTTTCTTCTCTGATTTACAACCAATACAAGCCTAGTTAGATGTTAGATTACAGTGGTAAGGGCATGGGCAAGATTACTCTGAGATAACAGCAAACTGAGAGGTAAATAAAGTCTGAAAACATGGATCAGAAGAACTTGTCAGATCTTCTTATTGCTTTATAATACAATGCCTCACGTGGAACCACCACACTGTTCAAGACAGATTGATAAAAACCTCCCAAATTAACCAACATATTCTATCAGACCAGATTCATACCAGAGTATGAAAAGGCATTAACAGTTACAAAAAGAGACACCTTAAATGACCACAGCACCAACTGCTGAATGTACCTGTTGCATCTTCTTGTACTCTCCAACCCGGGCATAGGCCATGAAGAGATGAGAGTGATACTCTTCACTGTTGGGAACCTTCTTTACAGCTGCCTCATAAAGTTTAGTTACCAGTTCCGCTAAACCAAAACCAAATGCTTGAGTTAAGGCAAATTCAAGAATCATTTTAAAGCACAACTACCTAAAGACATCTAATTACACTCATCAACAGAAATGGTACCTTTTCTCCCAAGACCCCACGCGCTACCAACAGCAGTCAAAGGAGGAAAGTGCTTTAAAAAATCCTCACAAATGTCAAAATGGAGTTAACAGCAACAATGGAAGTGTTCAGAAGCACTTAAGTCTTTTTCTTAAGAAAGTTTAACTATTTTGGAGCATTAAACTGAATGTTAATGAGAGAAGCCTTTACATTTTCCAAGTCTCTAAATAACACAGCTGTATGTAAATGCTGGCCTTTGCATGTTTCCCATGAAACTGTGGGTCACATACACTACTGGAAGAACATAAATAACTATGACTTTATGAGAGGCAAAGGAAGCAGCTTACGTCTGTGCATTTCCCGGTAAAGAATTGTTAGTGCTTGCAAGGAATTATCATCTGTGGGTTCAAGTGCTGCTACTTCTTGTGCCAGAGCATAAGCTTCATCTTGCTTGCCAGTTCTCTGCAAGCCAATTGCCTTTAAAACCTAAGGACACAACACAGAGGCAGCTGTTAGAAACACGGGTGGAAATATCAGTGAAAATCCCCCCATTCCTGGTGAGGAGAGGCTTTGCCCAGCCACCTCACCACTTCTACAGAACTTCAGGTTCTAGTAAGTTTCTAATCCATATGACTGTAGTGGAAGTCTTCCAAACCAAACAGCATGGCTTTGTTTCTTAACAAAACTGCAGTCTGCTCTAAGGCATCAGCTGCCACTGAGCTTTCCCTACCTGCAGACTGAAAACTGACCAGTCCTGCCAATTTCCATTTCTTTCTTTCAGTTATGGCCAGAGAGAAGTGACACAAATGAGATTCAGGTCAATGACACACACTTCAGCTTGGGAAGCTTTCAAAATATAGAAACTGTAAGAACTGCACAGGAAAACCCACAGGGAAATGAGAAAAGTAAAAAAAAGTCCTATGTTCAGAAAACTGAGGAACAGAACTCCTTTCCCTTCAGCAGAGGCACAGCAGGGAGAGCAGTGAAAGAGCACCAGAAGATAAAGTGCCTCTAAAATCACCTTGTTATGTCTTACTAAGAACAACATGGCCTGAGTAAATCTTTTTGGTCTAAAATACAACAGAGGTTTATCTCAACCTAAGGCATTTTTAAGGCACAGCCCAGATGCCAAAGTTGCTTGCAGTGGCTCTGACAGGGAGCCAGACAACTACAAATATTTTGCCAAGGAGATCTGTACAAGTTTTCAAGTAAATAGGACACTGTGTGAATCAGAAGAGCAGGAGATGGTCCAGAGGGTTAGGAAAACACGGTGGACTCTGGAAGATCATGAGCATTGCTTGAAAGGCACAGTGAAACACTCAGTTCTAGTCACCAAACAAAGTCCATGCAGTCACACTTACCTTTGCACAGTGAAGATCCTTGTGTTTTTTGAGCAGTTTATCTGCTTGCTGGATTGCCATTTTATTATTGCCATTATCGAGATAATCTGCAGAAGAACAACAGATATTACATTATTCCAGAACACAAAAACATTCTGGAAACCTACTCCTACCTTTACTGCAGAGTATGTCCTGCCCCATTTTCCTTGTACAATTACAACTAAGCCAAACATTCAGGAAACATGACATTTTGTAGGTGAAGTACTATTCACCTCACTGTACCAGTTTTAGTCATTCAAAACAACCAAGCTTTTGTAATTACTTCACACAGATCACTGCAGCAACAATAGAGATACAATAGAACAGGATCTGCAACAGGCTCTTTGCTCCATTTGACAATGGAGCTTACGCTCTTTAGTACAGCAGAAGTAGAAATTAATTTGGTGTGCCTTTGGGAGACTCACAATGACTTTAACCAGGCAGCAGGTTAGAAACTAAGCACCCACAACCTATCAAAGTATTAAGACCTACTTGTCCACATGATCCACACATCACGCAGAGCAAATCTGACCCCCAGCAGAGTAAAGCTATATTTTCTTAGACTTGTTTTAAAGACTATTAAAGTCCATTTTGCTGGGGGAGGGGGCAGATATACCACTATCCAGTAGAATTTCAGCTGTAAAAAACCCCCCATCTCAAGACTGATTTGTTTTTTCAGCTGATTTTTATAATTTTCAGCTTCACTTACAGTGCATCATCAGCTTATTAGAGGATTACACATAAGCAATTTTAGATTAGAACACAACCCCCGTGTTCTACCCCTCCCTCAAAAATTAATACTTACAAACCAAAGCCAAGCAGCCAAGCTTATCTGCACTTGATGTGCCAACAGGGAAGAGTCTGCTCACCCTGCTCTGGCCTTCTCTCTTACCAAACTGACAACAGAGCTAATACAAGTTAATTGAAATTAAATTACACATCTTTTTTTCTCCTCAAGACTGCAGTTCTTAACCAAGTAGAGAGGTGACCTTTAGTAATTCCTTGGTATATGGTACAAAGTGGGCATCTATAGTAATGAGATTTATATTCGGCAGCTTTAACATTTGCTTCCATGGCCAAGTTCTGCAGACTTAAAGCAGAGCTCCTGTGGGCTCCTGAGACCACAGACAAAACGTCAGAGGAGGCAGCCTGCCCACACTAATCAAAATCTTGCTGCATAAAACACAGTTTGAAGCTGTAATACTTTGCCTCTACAGGGCTCAGATGGGTATCTTAGCTTATGAAAACCTGTGCATCAGAACTAAAACAGGGATTTCTCAGTGAAGAAGTTTCAAAAGCACGGAACAGAACACCCTGGTGATTTCATACACCAGCAGACACTTCCTGATGTGAGGATCTGTGTTGCCCAGTTCACTTACACACAAATTATCTGCCACACTGCACTGCCTGTCTTGGATTGTTTAACTGTGCTGATTAAGATCTCTGCTTCAGGTCTCCTGAAGTAAATCAAATAAACCACAAATCTCTCTAAACTGCAGCAGACTAGAAAGCCCATATTTTGCTAACAACAAAAGTTTGTTGGAAGTGAAAGTAGCTGGCAACTTCCAAAGGAATCCAAGCTAAAGAAACTTAAGCTGCAAGTCTGTAGGTGGAAATGTTCTGTGGCTGGAAATGCAACATGTGAACCTTGAGGTGAAGGCAGAACAAATCAAGATGAAAGATAAACACAGCTGTCGAGGAACCCCGAGTAACCAAGGCATAGGGTGCAAAGTGAAAAGCACAGCTGCAAGACAAGAATCAGACCTCTGACCTCATGCTGCTCATCTCCAGTTTAAGGTTCATGGGAGTTGTGTATTTGTCTCTTTAAGGACATACACTTTTTTGGGGAGGATTCTGCAGCACTAAAGCCTGAATTCAAATCCTACACAGCAGATAATCCTTTCCAGAACTAGCAGGAAGCTATTTTAAGGCTCTCTTCCTAATAGTTATACTCTCTAAAATGAATACAGTGAAATACATCTCAGCATCATCTGCTTTACTATTAGGTCATTTTACCAAGCTTTTTTCTTTTAAGAATATCTCTCTAAGAGTATCACACAGGTTATAACACAAATAATTGTGCACTAATGAGAATGGCAATCAGAGCACATACAGAAAACCACGGAAAAAACATAAAATTGGTAAAGAGAAACCGCACAGCCGTGCTGGGAATTATCCAACGAACTTTCAAGACAGTGTTTACACTTCTCATCACACAAAGCCAACTCTCTCCATTTCCCTGGAACCCATCATGGATGCAAATCTATACCGCAGCGTCCTCCCTGCCGGAGAGGTGAAGGACGTTCCCAAAGCTCATCCCAAAGGAGGGCAGCTCCCCTCCTGTTAGTAGCGAGAGATTTCTTTCCTGGTGTTGAAAAAAGTTGAGAACGTTTTCTGAAATCTCTACCCAACCTTCAGTTTTAGGGATGAAATGATACTGTAGCCTGCGGAAGCGTTTTTCTTTTCTCTTTCTCTATATTTGCATAAATTGAGACAAGCTTGTCTACAGTCTACAGCAAGCTCAACTGAGTGTAATACCCTTGGAAATATTTAGGGGAAACTTAATACAAGAGGTTTCTTAACAAGACCATCTCCTTCTCACTACTTCCCACTCGCCTCCCAATTAATTTTCCTAACACCGTAATTAGTCTGTGCCACAACGCCTCAGCTTTACGCGATTTCTCTTCTCCCTTTTACGAATTAATCTATTTCGAACTCCGAAACAAACACCGACCAAAGTTATCCCGACCGAACAGGAACCACCACCCCCTGCTCCAGAGATCCCGCCCGTCAGCGACCTCTCCGCGGGCAGAGGGCCGGGCGGGGAGACCCCCGGGTGGGCAGCGGGGAGACCCCCGGGGAACGGAGCCCGGCTGCCCCCTGCCCCGGCCAAACCCCCGCTTCCAGCCCCGGGCGGACCAGGGAAGGGGGGAGCCGGGGCCAGGCTCCTCCGGCCTCCGCGGCAGCTCCCCGCAGAGGCACGGCGGGCTCCTCGGGGAGGAGGGAAAGGCCGGCGGGAGGCCGAGAACTCCCCGGGGGCTGCGGCCGGGGCCGTGCTGCCCCTCGGCCCGGTGCCTGCCCGCCGGGAGGAGCGCGGGGCTCCGGGGATGGGGCGGGAGAAGCGGGCGCAGGGCCCCGCTGGAGGAACCAACGCTTTGCCGTCCCGAGCGGCTCGGCAGATCCCCCCGAGTCGTCCCCCGGGCACCGCCGGGTGAGCCGGAGCGGCGGGGCGGGCGGAAAGCTGGGGTCCGCGGGGTCCGTACCGTAGATGGGCCGCAGGCGCCGGTCGTTGGGGTCCTGCACATGGCCCCGCGCCGCCATGATGAGAGCGCAGAACCGCAGTGCGCAGGCGCCGGCCGGGCCGGCCCCGGGGGCGGGGGTGAAGGGGCCGGGAGGCAGCGCGGGGCGGAGCCGCTCGGGTCCCGAGGAGCCGGGGGAGAGAGGGCTTGGGGCTTCCCCGTTCTCCGGGCTGGGTGGGTCTATCCACCCCGCAACCGCCTCCCTGCGCTGCCCAGAGCGGGGGTGTCTCCTCCTTCGCCCTTCCCTAAGGTGCGGAGCCCCCGGCGGAGGGAAGGGAAGGGGATCCCCGGGGTGAGGTGCGGAGCCCCCCGGCCGCTGCGGGGGTGAGGAGAGGGGCTCAGCCCCCGCACAACAGCATGGCCATCGCTGCGGTGAGCGAGGCGGAAACCCGGCTCTGCGGGAACTGGTGAGAAACGAAACCGGGTGCTTGTTTGTCCGGGGGTGGGTGCTGGTCCAGTGGGCCGGAGAGCTCGGCGGTTCCGTAAATAAGCATTTTAGATCTTTCCTTGAAATGCTCTGAGATACGCGGAAGTACAAGTTAATACAGAGCGTACTGCCCTGTAAAACGTTGGGGTTTGGCTGTACCTTGTGAAGCGTTAGTGATTTAATTTTCTCAGCCTTTACTCGAGTTTCTGATGTAACAGGCAACGAGATAGAAACCCAAGCATTCAAATAAAAACAGACGTGATTTTCCGTGAAGTCAGCGTGCAGGACATGATCCCAAGCGTTGCTTTGGTGGCTATGTGGCTCAGAGGCAGAGATGTAAAAACAGAATCAGTAGGCACACATCGGTGTGGGAGTTGCCAGTTCTCTTTCTTTAGAAGCCCCAGTGTTGGTAACACATTTACTGCTCATGATGTCATCTCAGAAGTTGCATCTTAAATACAAGCAATTAAAGAATACTTTTTTTTTTTTTTTTTCCTCATCGGAATACAAACAGTTTATTACAACATCAGTCAGGTTTGTTGGCAAGCAGTGAGCACGGGCAGTTCAGACCCAGCTGGTGGGCTTTGCCAAAGAGCTGTGGAGTTTATACTTTGTGATATGGGAAGGCACGAAGCAATAGGTTGTGAAGTCAGTTTTGGTGTTTTGAAGGCTGATTTCTTGTGTGTAGAGGGGGAATGATACATCCACCTGAAAGGTTCCTGCCTGCTTGAGGCAGGAAGAAGGGCTAAGCTCTTAGTGCCCATGTTCTTTTGTGCACCTTTTGTGCTTGTAAGCCTTGCATCCTTCTCAAGAAAGAAAAATGTGTATCTTAGAAATGAGTCAAGTTTGGGAGTTTTGGTTACAGAGTAACATTGCTGCAGAATAATATTATTACCTGAACAGAACTGGCCTAGCAGGATCTGTTATTTATGATTTCCAAGCAGAGTGCTGTTCAGTCTTTCATAGCCAAGTTATTTGCAGGAACAAACTTTTATTTTCTCAGGTTAGTTTATTAACATGATCCTGGTGATAACTTGTAAATGCTGCAAAATTTGTCTTTCACATAAGGAAATAAATCCACCTCAATTTTTTCTTCATGCAATGTGAAAACTGTGACCTTTGCATGCTATATACATTAATATCCCAACTACAAAGGAGCAGAGGCCTGGCTGGGCTTGCCGTTCTCTTTAGTTAATCAGTTCTCTAAACTATGAACCCATAGAAAGCCTTCTTAGTTGATTTTTTTCTTTTTAATTAAAAAAGTCTTGAAGTTGTTTTCAGTGTATTTTCTGCAAAGTAACCTCTCTGACTTCCCCCCAGCCAAAAGGATGTTCCTGTTGCTAATTTCATCATGCATGAAATCCACTGTAGCAGAAATATTGAAGTATGCCATTACTGCAGTGAATCAGTCCCAAAGTCTGCAATGAAGAACCACATTGAGTCTGAACATGTGCAGGTGAGAAACAAACATCTCCTCTAAAATTGCTGAATTCTATGGCAATTAATCTAACAAGTTTTTTTTGTTGTTGTTTTTTTGTTTGTTTTTTTTTAAACTTGCAGGTTACCTGCAAGTGTCAGATGAAGATAGAAAAAGGTCTCTTGAAGGATCATGAGGTTGGTGGACTTTATATTGTTTAACTCATGGAAGATGCTCCATGGTGTTTCCAAGCATCAATTCTAGAGCCTTTCTGTCAGCCAGGACCTGGATTCCAGCCTCTGCCTGAGGCATCCTTTTCACTGAACCATGCTTCCTAAATTCACTCCCTCTGGGAGAAGGTGGTTGGAAACAGCCTTTAAAGTGTTGGAGCCTGCTCAGGTCTTCTTATCAAAGGGGTGTCTGTGATAATCAGTGATTTTGTCCTTGTTAGTGATAAAGATGAAAAATGGTGTGCTTTTTCCTAAGTACAGAGCAGGGTTAACTTGACTTTTTTCATTCCATTAACATTACACATTTCTGCAGCAGTCATTATGTGAGTTTTAAAAACTCATTGTGTCCAAACAGGCTTTTAAAATAGCTTGTAAAAATAAGCTAAAGTAGGACACAGTGGGATTTTCTGAATTTCTGAATCCAGCTGGCTGCAGTCACAGGCAATTTTGTTATAAAAGTCACTACCTTCCCTTCTTATGGGCTCATGTAAAGACAGCTCTGGGAGCACCATCTGAGTCTGCTTCTTGGTGAGGAAAAAAAAAAATTCTTTGAAAATACGCCCAGTTCAAAACACTGGAAGTAGTTTATCCTGCATGTTTAGTGTGCAGTGCTTTCAGTTTTGTTAACAAAGCAAATGATGACATATTCTTACAGTATCTGCAATCATAACATGTATTTCATCTATATGGAACCCCTTGTGGAGGGCCATTTACCTTCTCATTCAGTGTAGGGTATAGAACACATGCAATCAATTCTTGTTGAGTAGCAAACATTCTGTAAATCCATTCCCTAACATAACACAAACTAACATGTTTTTAGCAGTACCCCATGAAACGTACTGGATGCCAAGAGTGTCTCTAGAAGCTAACTTCAGAAAGCATCTGTGAATCTTACCGAGTTAAAAAGAATGTTCTGAGTATTGGGAGTGTTTCAGCTGCCATGTTTATGACTCCACAGCTCATCCAACACTCTCTTCTTCTCTTTCTCACACAGTGTCTCCTTTCAGGCTGTTCTTTAGTGTAGCTTTGCACCTGGCTACAGAAACAATAGACCCCCTCAACTCCGTAGCAAACTGAGAAGCTCCCTCCACCTTTGCCTCAGCCTTCCACAGGTGAGGACTCATCTCTCTTGCTTTTCCCAGGCGTCGGCGTGTCCCCTGCGCCCAGCCCTCTGCCGGTACTGTGACATTCAGCTGTCCTTCAGCAGCCTCCAGGAGCACGAAACTTACTGCGGGGCTCGGACCGAGAGGTGCGGTGGCTGCGGCCGAAACGTCCTGGTGAAAGATCTCAAAGAGCATCCTGGAGTCTGTGGGCAAGAAGCCAAAGGAGTCCGAGGAGGCAGATCAGTGGCGTGCTTTGAGGATGAGGAGGGAGATTTGGAAGCCCTTCGAGTCGTTAGGAACCGACTCAGAGCAGGTACCTGTGTTTGGGCCTTGGTGGAGCATGCCCTGGGGGAGAGAAAAGCAGATTTATAGCAGCTCTGTAGGAGGCAAAACACTGAAGGACATTAGCAGAAGAAATGTTTCAGCTGTACAAAGAAATAAAAAGCAAAGTAAGGTGTAGAGAATAGTAGTATTTGGCTTCTAATGTGACATTGGGCAGCAGATCCAACTCTAAGGTTTTGTAATTGCTTTCTGTGACAATACTGAGTAATGAAGGCTCAGAGGCTGTGTGAGGGGGACTGTTCTACTGTGAACAGAGCTGCAAGTGTATAACCAGTTAAACTGAGGACAGCTGAGATACCTGGAAGCCCAGGCCACTGCCTCTTCTTTGGTCTTAAGGCATCCAGTTTAAAAATCAAATTGGAGTTGTTCACTCACCTCAAATTCTGTCTGTTTCTGTTCAGCAGCTGCCACTTCTCTTTCCTTCAGTCGAGCAGAAGGGTCGGTAAGATCTGGGTGTGGGTTCACACATTTACTGCTGTGGATTTCTGCAGTAACATCCAGTAGCTTCCCAACCAGAAAAGGCTTCATCGTTTTTTTCTGTATATCTATAATTTCAACTCTTGTCAAATATCACTAAAAGAAATTTGTTTTCCCCTCGATGTGATGAAGAACCAAAGCAGAAATGTTCGAGTCTTGTAAAAGGGACGAGACTACAATATATTAATGGGACCTTGTTCACAGTGTAGGTTACAAAACGTTCCTCAGTGACTTCATGAAACTCCCAAGAAGCTTAGGTTCAAGGTTTTGGAGTATGAAAAAAGCCTTTCATAGGTTGTTTTTGGGTTTTGTGGGATTTTTTTGTGGTTTTTGTTTTGGGGATTTTGTTTGTTTGTGCGTATTTTGTTTTGGGGTTTTTTTGCATGTTACAAACAAAAATAGGATGACTGTTTTCTTTCTACCTCCTGAGTTTGATAGAGGTGTTCTAGGCTTTGAAACCCTGACCTCTGTGAGCATCCAGATGGGCACGTGTGAAACCCTCAGGGCTGAGCTAGGCACAAAAGTGAGATGCTTGTTGCAGACCTAATGTTCTCTCAAATTTGCTATTTATCTTTTGAAGAGGATGAACTGGAGCAATTGGAGAGAATTGGAAACACTCATTCTTCACTTTATGAAGAGTGGAATGATGACTTAGACTACGTGTTGGCTCTTAGCCTGCAAAATGAGAATAATCCTCACAATAATGCTGCAGATGAAAGTCCCAGTGACTTCTGGGACATCTACTACACCAAAGAGTCTGTGCCCAAGTCAGATATCTTCTCCTGTGACTCTTCAGTGTCTTTTAGCATGTCAAACTACATAAAAAGTAAGTATAAATGCCATTGTGGTGTTTTTTACCTTAAAGTTTGAGGCAAGTGAGAAGGAAAGAGAAGATTCTTGGCTTGTGAATGTCCGTGGTTATCTAGGTGTTTTAAAATGTTAAAATGAGTCTCTGTGAGGCTTCCTCTAAATAATTCTTAGATAATTAATACACAGGAGATTAGACTCTCCCTAAGTACCTTCCTTCCTTCCTTTCTTAAATTTTACCTTCTGCTTCCTCAAAACTTAGGAGTATTAGTGTTTAAAATAGATTCTTTCAAAGAGGTGTTACTAAACTGAGACAGCAAGGGAAGGAGAAATAAAAGCTGCAGTGAGTCTCTGACGCTGATATGTGGTGAGAGCTCTGTAAGATCTGGGGAAGTCCTGAAGGTCCATCTTATTTTGAAAGAAGAAATGGTACAAAGGGATTTGAATCATAGAATCTGCTGAGTTGGAAGGGACCCAGCAGGATCATCAAGTCCAACTCCTGTCCTTGTGTAGGGCACCTCAAGAATCACACCATGTGCCTGAAAGCCTCATCCAAACTCTTCTTGGTGCCATAACTTCCCTGGCAGTAATGGGCTTTTTGACCAGACCATTTAATGTATCTTTGACCCCAAAACCTTGATCTCACTCTGGGTGACTTGAATTTGCTTGTATGAAATTGAGCAAGTGGGACCAGAGTAACCATTGCCTCCAGATGTGCTGTGGTTGCTGTCCTGTGGCACAGAGCCAGGAGGCTGTTGCTTAGGAATCTTGAAGATCCAAGTGCATCAGACTCCTCTCTGCTAGAGGATAAAACTGTCACTTCCTTTGCAGGTGATGAGGCCATCATGTTGCCATGTGAATTTTGTGAGGAGCTCTACCCTGCTGAGGATCTGATTCTTCACCAGGTTCAGTACTTTCTCTTGTATCTTATCTAGGGGTTTGCAACAAAGACTTTTTTGTCTGTTACCACAACTGAACAGGGGTGCTGTGAGAACTCTGGCCATTTGCTCTTTGCAGAGCATGGTTTGTAAAGTCCATCTGTGCTCAACAGGAGAGCTAATTTTTCCATCTTTGCCTAACAGACAGGTTGCAACCCAGCAAGTGCCTTCGCCTCATTCAGTAAAAGAAGTTCTCTGAAGCCACAAAAATATGATGGGCTGTGTGATGCTGGCTCCAAAAGCCATGGGTCTCTCTCTTCATCCCAGCCTCAGGCTGTCCAGGCAGAAGGAGACATTATGATTCCATGTGAATTTTGTGGCATCCATCTGGAAGAGGAGATTCTCTTTCATCATCAGGTACAAACTAGAAGCTGACCCATTGTGTCACCTCCAATTATTTCCAGAGCTTTGCTGTCTCTTGTGGGACATTTCAGGAATCCAAGTAATAATCCCCTGGGTCAGATCTTCCCACACAAATCGTCTTGCTTTTGCAAAACTGCTGATTTTTCAGGAATGACTGAGCTGTTGTTTAACCACAAATTTCCTTGCAGCACCACTGCGACCTGCGCCCAGCCAGCCCAGCAGCCACCTCTGCACCTCAGCAGCTGCTGCCTCCACAGAACAACAGAGAGAGAAGAGGATCACCAGAGCTGCCTCCCAGACGACTCAGGCATCAAGGTGTGGACAAAGAACAGGCTCTTGCACTCTTTTCCTTTACATTGCCTTAGTTTTGCACAAGAAAGGTTAAATCACTGAAACTCCATATCATGAAGCCATGTGCTGCTGGAATGGAAATGAGCTCTAGTTCTGTTATCTAAATGGTCTCCATTGCCTCATGCTGCATTTCCTTCTTATCGCTGTATTCCTGTCCCCTCAGGAGATGTTTCCCCTTGGAGCACAGAAGGTTTTGGGCAGCAGAGGCTCAGCTATCCCCCACAGAGGACCAAGTTGCTGGGTAACACAGCAAATGCCAGGAGTGCCCCATTGTCCTCTTCAGCCAAAGCTCACGAGGCTCCCAACTCCAGAGGGAAGCCCAGGAAGGCATCTAGTGGTGAGGGAAAGCTGAAGAACAGAGGAGTGAGTGAAGCTACAGGTGGAACAACACCATGTGTGAGATCTAGTCAGAACTTCCATTCAGAAGCCTTCACATCCAGCTTCTCCAGAACTTCTCCAACCCAGACAAGGTAAGGGCTTCTTCCCAGACCTTCCAGAGTTCCCCTGGTGTGAAGGACCTGTGCTTATTCCACAGTAAGAGTGCTGAAGGGGGCAGCCTGAAAGCATCTCTGTTCTTCTTCTGCAGCACCAGCAACAGAGGAGGAAGGAGCCTGGGGACATCGGATGCTCCCATCGGCTCCAGGCGCAGGAACACCAAGGTAGGGCAGCCAGCACAGCACAGCAGCACGGGGCTTCCCACTGGGATGGGGTGTGGATGGACCTCCCTGGTCTAGAGAGGACACTGCCTGGCTCTTACCTCAGGTTTTTGTGACAATTTTGACAGGATGAGGAGCTTACTTAACAGCCCTTCCTGCTTCAGTGAGGTTCTATCAACTGTTTGTTGGCAAGTACTCTCTGAAAAATTGTGGGTTTACTTGGTTTTTTTCCCCTTCCCTTTAGGCAAAAGCCCAGAGCCCAGCATCTGATTATCCCAAGGAGAAGTGATCCACCACCTAGAAAAAAAACATGTTTAGCACTCTAGTACTTATCTGAGTGCAAGTTAATTCCTGGATCCCCATGTCACTGAACACTTGCTATGACTTTAAATTTTTACAGCCAGTGATTATTTTATATATATACATATATCTATATCTATATATGTATTTTTAATCTGTGAGAATATACTACAGGTTTTTACTTGTGTCACCTCCACTAGCAACATCCAAGACAGCAACTACACTTCTGCCTTGGACACTGCCCTAGTTGTTTCTGTACTTGCTCTTTGTGACACCCAGTGAAAGGGGAATTGTTGCCATCCTCCTCCTCTTGCCCAGGTCCTGTTGCTCTGGTGCTGGTTTGATACTCTGGATGTTGTGCAGGCCCTTAGTGGCCCTGCCCAGGACATGGAGCTGGGGTTTATTATCTGTAGAGCAGCTCTGAGCACACTCATCTTGTAAAATGCTTTTTAATGCTGTGTTAATCCATGCTTTTTAAATTCCTTGTAATAAAATTTATGTACCGATGCCCCAAACCATTGTGCAGTACAAACCTATTCCACGAAGGGAATATTTATGGGTAAGTTTATCACCCAGTTCAGAACCTGGGGCTCTGCTCATTTGTGCTACCACCTGCACTGGGGCTTTGTCAATTTGGAGCTTTCTGGGAGCTGCCAGCATCCCATGTGCCTCAGTGCAGCACTAGGGAATGAGTAATGCACAGGCTGGAGCAGGCACCTCTGAGATAATGACTGTGGGCATCAGGCTCATTAACAGGGTACAGCAGATGGCATTAGCAGGGCTAATTAGCCACTCACCATCCTAGAGCAGGGCTGCCTCTGCTGGAGTGATCCTAAGTATAAAATAAAGACATTTCACAGGCACTTCTGCCTACTGTCAGCATTTTATAGGAGGAGAAGAAAGGTCTGTTAAAAACAGGGGTCTGGGAAAAGCTGCTCTGGGGAGGTCAGGGGACCCTTGGATTGGGGAGTAAGAGGACGAAATCTTTGGCAGAAACCACCAGGATGAAGAGCTTTTGAACTATGTTAGTCCTCAGGTGGGAGCAATCCTGCACATTCTCTGCTAAGAGGAATACCAGCAATCCCTGTGCTTGCTTTCCCTTTTGTACAAAACATCTACATTTCTCTCCCAAGTGAACAGAAATGTGTATTTAAATTTAACCCATAAGTGTGACGTTTAAAAGCAGGTAACCTGCAGCCTCAGGTCTAGCAGCTCCAATGCTCTGCATGACCACAGCTTCGTCAGTGGAGGAATTATTATTATTTTTTTGATTATTTCCAGCCCCAAAGAAGGACACAATACATCTAAAGGGATGTTAAGAATCTCCTTTATGCAAGTGTACACTGTATGGCCAAGAGCACTTAACAGGTTAATGCTGTGTACGGCACCGAGATGGACACACACCACGCTAGAACTAACACCCAGCTCCAGAGGTTTGTTTTTGTTTTTTTTTCCATTGTTTACTATAATTTTACATTCTGAATGAATATATATTTTAAAAAAAAAAAAAAAAAAAAAACACAAACCAATCTTCTCTTTGACAAACAAGCCTATTACAGACAATGTCAAGTTCATTTAAAGCACAAGGAAGTAATGGTGATTAGAAAACTTTAATTAAAAGGCCATTTGAGCTACAGTCAAACCACTGCAGCCTTTCCTTCCTGGTAACATAAAAAGACCAAAAAAAGCCAAAAACCCCACCACAACTCCAGCTCGTGCAGGGCTCACACCACGCTGCAGAAAAACCCAAAGTGGATGAAGGTTATTTACTGGCGTGACATTTCTCCTGTAGAAGAAGCTTCATTTACACAGCGAGGTGTAAACAGCATTGACTAAAAGTTTGTTATTTGTCATCATAAATAATTAATCATAATAAATATGTATCAAGTAACTTTACAGCACACTTCTCAGGGCTGAGACACCGATGTGCTCAGCTCCAACGTGCTCTCTGGAGGGAGCAGACAGACAGCAGCAGCAGTTCTTACTCCTGGCTGGACCCCCAGCCCTGGACACACCAGGACACAGGAGCTCTAAACCCAGCCCAGACCCCCGAGCCAGGACAACCCCCATCTGCTCCTTGTCAGCAGCAACAGCTCCAACAAATTCTCCACCAGTCCTCATGGTACCTGTGTGAGAAGGCACCTCCTGGGTGGGGATAAGGGCACTCCCAGCCAGCCCTCTGCTTCCTTTTCCCCTGGCTCTGCATAAATCCACCTGTGCCTGTGTCTGCTCCCAGGGATTTCTCAGCTACATATATGCTTCTACCAGGAAATGGACAAAATTCAAGATTAAATATTCTCCCTACATGTATCAGTTCCTTTGGAAGGGCAATATGCAATGGAAGGGTTCCACAGCTTTCCTCACCACGGGACTGGGAGACTCTGTATGCCAACACCTACCTCTACAACTGCTGCACTCACAGTTTGCCATTCACTCACAGAAGAACAAGAATATACACACTTGTTGAGGCTTTTCTCTCTTACTCACACTTTATCTTCCAAGTACCACACACTCCTCAATCCCCAATATTCACAATAATATACAATAAATACAGCTTTTGCAAGTCTCATTCTCACTGACAAGCCAAATGTAGTGTACGGTGTCTTCTAATAAGACATAAAACACCAACCTGTGGGTACAGCCACTCCCCCTCACCTGGCTGATGGGGGCTGAGCACGGCCCAAGGAGAACAAAGAAACCACAGCTCAGCACTGGCCCTTCAGAGCCACACAGCACCCTGCCCAGCACAGCCAGGGGCTCACCATGCCCATCAGCTTTAGCACCCAGGTGATCATCACTCCTGCCAGCTTGGGAAGGATTAACGAAGCAGTGCTGCACTTATAAACAGACCCACTGCAGGGCAACTGCTTAGATCTGAGTAAAAGAAGAGACACGTGTGGATGTGTTGTGCTGAAACCACCCCAGAACGTGTTGCACAAGGTACAAGAGTTAAACTCGAAGACCTGTTCTCTCTCAGGAGTCTGCTATCATCTTCCCACAGAAAACATAGAAGCTTTATCTTCAAACATGTCACTTTGTGCCTTCCCCCTGCCTCATCCAGGTGTCATGTTTCTTGAATTAGTTTTTAGATCAAAGATTATTTTTGAGTACAAAAATGAGTTACAGGTGTTTAACCACATGCTGATTATTCAGAAAGCTTGTTCAGAAATAGGATAAAGTCCCTGGTTATGAGCTTGAAGGGTGGTATCTTACACCAGACAGAGAGAAGCCATTTTGTTTCTGCTAATATTTTAATTACAATAAATTATTTTGTTACTGAGCAAAGCAGACATTCAAGAACATCTAGGGCAAGAACCCAACTGAATTATGGCCCTTTCACTGTTCTTTCAATTATAAATCCTTCTAACCAAAAGTATCTAGCTGAAACCCCAAATTAATTGTGGCAGCTCCCCATGTGCTTGCTTATAATTTAAAAAATTACAAGAAAACGGTGGGAACGTAAACATGCAGTTTGGCAGCAAATCTGCTCTAAAACCCAAGCAAGCAATAGAAATTCTGCACGCTCTTCTCTGACAGCAGAGGTGCTGTGCTCTGCTCCTGCACTGAATCCCTCCCCACACCCGATTCTTTCCATTTTTGTACTCAAAAATGTTCCAGGGGAGAGCAATCTATGAGCCTTCACCTCCCCGTGCTCCCCAGCCTTTGCTGTGCTTGCCTGGGTAACACCATTCTAAATTACAAAATTAGAAATGTACATGTTTAGAGGTTTTTCAAAATTAAATTATACACAAACTGGTCTTTACTAAACTATCCTACAAATATTCCACAAACAAGGCAGCAAAATAACCAGAGTCCACCACAAAGTCTACAGATACAAAATGTAAGTCTTCCAGTAATTATTGTAACGGGAACGAAAGTTCAGAAAATAAATTAACCTCCAGCTCATCACACAGTGTTACAGGGAGGTATTTTAATGTGAATTGAAGGGTTTCCAACGTTAGCAGAGTCATGAAACAATCTGGACAGGTCACCTCCTGGCACCCCTTCCTCCTGCTCAGCCGCTGAGGGGATCCTCCCGGTAGTGGATGGCGTATCGGAGCTTTTCCAGCATGATGTCCAGAGAGGAGTACTGAGGAAGTTTGATCATGAACATGCACGTTTCAACACGGATGTACCGAGAGTCTGGAGAACCTGCAGGGGAAGGAGCACCAGGAAGGGTTGGAATACAGTGTTTCTCCTCTCAGCTTCACTCTCAGAAGTGTCCTCCCCTCTGCTCCTTACTAGGAAGTATCAAAATAATCCAGTTCCTCCCTGTAATGGGGCTCTTGAACCTCAAATGCTGCTGTGCTTCTCTGTCAGTCCTCAGGCTGACATTTTTCTGATAATCCAATCATTTTAAAAAACACGTGAGACAAATAGACAAAATCTCTTACTGCCTCTAGAGGGCAGGGTTTTAAGCAGTTCATTTTCTCCTCTTTTTACATGCTTTTAAACCTCTTATTTACACCCGTAACTACCTGCCTCTCTTTCTTTGTACATTAAATACACATTTAAATTAAAAACATCCCAAAAGAGCTAAACCAATGAGTGAGCAGACCCAATTCTATTTGCCTTAGGACCCCACCTGCAGCCCCATCCGGGGGAGCTATTTTCATGGGGTAGGGTGGGACGTGGGCAGTGTCAGGGCCTCCATCCTTGCAGGGACAGGTGAAGGGAATTCGTTCCTGGTTACAGGCAAACTTGATGAACTTGCAGAGCTCCTCCTGTGTGAACATCTCCAAGGCACTCCAGAAGAACTCGATGTGCTGGTCAGTTTCCATCAAGCCCACCTGGTACATGGTGTGTGCCTGAGAGAGGAAAAGGAAAGATGTTCCCTGCTGCTTCCTTCTCCCTTGTTTTGGGTAATGAGCAGGATGGGGCAGTTCAGCAAGGAAAACACAAAACAACACAAACACCCATGGCTGAGAATATCCTACAGCTTTTGTGTTAGAAGAGTTCTTTCTGCAGTGTATTGCTAACGGGAATGAAGACCAGAAGGTGCCTGTTACAGATTAATTTTAGATTTTCAGAAATTATTTGCAATTCAGAAGAGGAGCAATGGCTCTTTCAGCTCTTAGCTCAAGTGGCAAGTATTGAATAAGATTCAGTAAAATTGAGATAGATTTAAAATTCCAAGTTAAACAGTAAATTTGGTTGTCTTCTCCAAAACAAATCCCACTCCTGAATCCAGTGAAATCATAGAATCCCAAACTTATCTGGGCTGGAAGGGACCTTAAGGAGCACCTAGTTCCAGCCTCCTGCATGGGCAGGGACACCTCCCACTAAATCCTCTCTTCCCTATGGGTCAGGCAGGGCAGTTTTGCCAAAGAAGCTGCAGTTCTTCCCACCTTGAGAAACTCCAGGTTAATATAGGGAAGTCCACACGTCCTCAGCTCCATCTCCAGTGGGGTCAGTGTGGTGAGGAGCTGCAGGGGGATGATGGAGCCCAGCCCAGCCCTCACAGCAGTCATGCACTCCGGGGTCTGCAGCTCCCTCATCCTCAAGCTCCGGATGGCAGTGGCATACACATCCTTGTTCTCCCAGCTGTAGGGTGGAGATTCAGGACAGGAGAGCATCAGAACTTCTCCTGCCCCAGACTGTGACATGCTGGAGGGTTTTATGGGGAGTTTCTGCTTTTCAGTAAACAAGACCAAGCATAGATCTGCAGTCTGATGATTCTCAGTTTAAATCTCTCCTCAGCTCCCTCCTCTCCTGTGGCACTTGCCCGTTTCTCATGGGCCTCCTGGCTGGGGGAGTTCACTGAGGCAGCAAACTGCTGATAGGAGCTGCTCCTCACACAACAAAAGGCAGTAAACAGCACTAGGGATTCAAGGTCTTGTCAGCCAATGCAAAGCTTTCCCAGATCATTCCAGCCTTCAGCTTGTTACACAAGCATCTCTGGAGAGCCTGATGCTTGGAAAATGATTCCAGAGATGCTTCTTCCCATGTAATCCAGTGCAACATGGCACCAAGCACTCTGTTACTTACCCCACAGGAATGTGCCTGCCTCTAGGACAAAGTTCCACTTCTTCCCCTGTCATGGTCAAGTAGGTGAATTTGCAGCATGGCTTGTTGGGACAGTCAGGGCTCTCTGTTGCTAGATGCTGAGAAGCAATTTCTGCACACAAGGCTTCTAGTTCTGTCTCATCATTTATCTGTCAGGAAACACAAGAACAGTGTCTGATGCCCAGCACATCACAGTACTTTATTCTTGTGACTCTAAGGTATCTTAGAGTATTGGACCACAATGTCCAAAGTGCACTTGATAGGTCATCTGAGACAGCATGAGCAGGGAAAGCCAGTAACTGCTCTGCTGGGTTCTGTCCTGGTTCAGCACTGCCACCTTCCAGTAAACACCTCTGAAGCTGTAATTCCCCTGTGCCTGACAGCAGAGCAGACTGAGCAGCTTCTCCAAGCCATCAGGATATGAAATCCTACACCCAAGATGAATCAAAACACCTCACAACCCTGCTCACATGAAAAACATCTGCTCCCTGTGAGCCCAAGTAAAGATAACTGACACTAAATGGGGGAAACCCTGGAAAAAAGGAGGGAAGAGGGAAAAAAACCAAAGTGCCTCACATTTTCAAATTTTTTGACGTAGTTGTAGGTGAGGATGTCAGCTTCCTGGAGATCAACATCAGGATCCAGTGGCTCTCCTACCAGGGTCTTCCAGAAGGAGGGCAGGAGGTCAAGAGGCAGAGGAACATCTGCTCGAATTGCAATGCCCAACAGCTGCCCAAAGAAATGGAATAACTGCTCCTCCCCATAGGTTATAGGGCTGGGAGTCAAAATGTACTTCCCCTGTGGGAGAAAGAACAGAGCAGAGCACATGAGCCAGAATTTAACAGCTGATGGAAGGTCCACAAGTTAACAGGCTGATGAAAACACTGATTTGAGCCTGATAAAAACTGTTTAGTTGTCTACAAAAGGATTTGCTCAAGTGTGGCAAGGAGGCTGTGTACATTACACAGTGACATTATATCACGTTATCACCTCATGATCAAAAGCAGCAGCAGCAGCACAATGGTTGCCCTGAGTGCCCCTTGTTACAAGCTCTGTTAATCACCATTCATGAACTTCCCTGTACTTGCTGTCTGCAGTTGGGTAGCTCAGTCTTTCAGCTGTGGGATGTTGCTAAAATCCAGCCTGGACATGCCAAGCCAGGTCTGCTCCTACTCTGTGGATACTCCTAGGAAGGAAGTACCTCAACTACTGTAAATTGTTTGGGCCACAAGATTCATCTGCTTTCTAGAATGTATCTACTGCACCAAAATAGGAGGACACTAACTGTGCTTTAAAGAGCACAGTCTTAATTCCATGACATTTTGCAGTTTTGACCACTTGGCTACTTCTTGAAGTCCCAGCACCACCACATGAGCTGCAGCAGGGGATTAATTGACATTTCCAGCTCCATCAGGCACACGAGACCTCTCTGCTCAGATGTGCTGACAGGAGCTGTATTGCTAACAGAACGTGTTCTGCTCCTGGTCAAAAAGAGGCATGCAAAAAGAGAAACACAACTTCATTTCTTGCATTGAGCTATCCCACCTTGTTCTTATTGACTGCAGAGCTGGGGCACAACAGGAGAAGGGAGAGTGAGGAGCTCTGGAGCTCTTTACAAACTTGCCAAAGGAAGTGACGGAAAGATCCACCTGAAAACAAGAGGAGCAAACCAATTAAGTGCCCTGAGGCTCCTTACTGCTGCTTTTTAATCCAGAATTTGCTGTTCACCTTGAAATCATGTTTCATGCCTTGGAATATGCACTGAACCTCTCTGACAGCACAGATATTTGGCTTAAACAAGGGCAGGGCAGACGCCAGCTGACTGTTTACATACAAGTCTGCATTTAAATAGTTTAATTCCATGCAAAAAATATTAATCAGATTGCCTCCTGCTGAATTCCTAAGTGCTGCTTTGTCTCCCAGCACTCCCTGTAAGACCAGCACAAACATTTGTTACAGCAGTTGGCCTGCAAATGGAATTGGTTCCTTGATTAGAAGATGAATGGTGCCGTCTTCATAACACAGGGGCATGTCTGCAGCTAAAAGCAGTGAGGCAAAGCTTCAGAAACCACCCCAGCAGCTGAGCTGCAGACACAATGTTTATCTCTTTATAGATACAGTCAGTAACCACACCAGACCTTGAAAAGAAATGAACTACCCTTGAGAGAAGCATCGAGGAGCCCTTTGTTTGGCTAATAGGTGCTCACTGACAAGAATTTTCCTTTACGCGATTTGGTAATGACATTAATAGAGAAGCTGCTAACACCCCCCCGTGAATCTCCAAAAAGGACCTATTACAGTCAGCACACAGGCACTGCAGTCATTTAGACAGCAGCAATTGATTTTCTTCTTTGAAACAGATCTGATATTTGCCTTGATACCCCATCAATTATTCAACAGACTGGAGAAGAGGGAGAAGAGGGAGAAGAGGGAGAAGAGGGAGAAGAGGGAGAAGAGGGAGAAGAGGGAGAAGAGGGAGAAGAGGGAGAAGAGGGAGAAGAGGGAGAAGAGGGAGAAGAGGGAGAAGAGGGAGAAGAGGGAGAAGAGGGAGAAGAGGTTTTCTATCTGCAGGACCACAGCCACCACTAAGGTTAACACTGCTCCTTAAAGCTAAGGTGAGCCCCATTCTGCTGACAACTTGGATCCCACCAGGAAGAAGCTCTCACCACTGTACCTGACATAACCTGTGTTGGCAATTTTAATCCTGACTTACTTGTTCCATGAACCTCCTCCCCTGTGAAGCGAATGTTGAAGGCATAGGTAGGGTCCCCACCACTGGCCAGCTTCACACAGAGCTGGGAGGAAGGCACACATGCCAGCTGCCTGGCTGCCTGGCAGAAATAGGAGTTCTCTGAAGAACGGATCTCCCCTAGTTAAAAGCAAAAAAGAAAATAAAATTAAACCCCCCATACTCAGAGTATTTTGCATTAAGAAGCATCAGAGCTCACTTTAAAACAGATACGAGTTGTTGTGATGGATTAAAAAGGATTTTGCAAAGAAATGTTTCCTATACCTCCCACAATTTCCAAGGGATCCAGGGTGATTTCTGGAGCTGCATGATCAGCAGTTCTTTGGACAGTGGCATTGAGGACTCGGTTCATTACAGTTACTTTTGTGTCATAAAAGATTAAACCTAAAGAAAGAAACACATTTCAGTACAGTTAATCTATCCTTCCCCAATCTTATTTTCTGTAATTCCCTAATTGACAACAGTAGAATAATAATTTCCCCTTCATTAAGATATGAATAATCCACCTTTTTTTTCTTTTTTAAAGGATTTGTTATTAATGCTCACAGGAAGGAGCGTGTTGGGTTAGAACACTGATGAACAGAATTATAATGTTACATAAATAGATCCTAGCAACCCCACCAGAGTCTCTGAATCAGACACACTTTGCCAAATGGCTTTCAGAAATCTGAGATGTTTTGACAGTAATGCTAGAGGGAAGAAAACAGGATAAAAAAATAGGGCTGTCACATTGCACCATGAATCCAGGCTCTGTAAAGACCAATCTCTGAACATTCCTCACTTCCTCATACTGGGTTTCTAAGCTTTTTTTCTAGCTGGGCCAATATAAAAGCTTCAGAAGAAAACAAGCTTGGAAAATGTTGTGTGGTAAACCTTGGGTTTGTTTATTATCTAATGAAGGTTTGCAACAAATATTTAAATGCTGATGGATCATAAGTATTATCTTGATCTCTCCAATTGTACAACTTCAATGACAATGAGGATGCCAACATGTCCTGGGACTTTCACCTCATCTGTTGCTTGTTGACAAACAAAGAATTTTCATTTATGGATACCCCCAAGAAGATAAAGACATACTTGAAGGCCACCACCAGACAGAAGAGCTGGGTCAACTCCCTCTGTGGTCAAAAAAGGTGCACAGTGTCTATTAAGTACTTGCAAGAATAATCCCCTTTGCCTTTAAACAACAAAATAAGAAAAAGAAAAAACTCCCAGACTGAGAAGCACCCTTGGGTCACTGCTGATTTTTGGCTGTCCCCTCAGCCAGACCATGGGACAGCTTTTTGTGCTAGAATGAAGCCAATAATCCTTTGTTAGCACACTGAAACCACTCATTATCTCCTTCTCCCCTCCATGTTCTCCTTTCTGTCACACATGTACACACATTAAAATCTTCTGCAAAATATACTGCCAAATTCAAGGTGAGTTCACCCTTTCAGGCAACACAGGACCCACCTTTGGCCTCCTGCAGCAAGGCAGCAATGCTGTTGGTGTACATCTCAGTCTGCCGAAGCTCCACCAGGGGTAAGAAGAACGTTTCCAGTGTGGTATTGAGGGACTGGAGAAGTGCAAACCGGAGCCGCAGGCTTTCCACTGGGACATCTGAGGAGGGAAACAGCCACTCAGAGAGACAAAGAGTCCCTGCCTACTGCAAAGATTCAGTCCAGTCCCTGCCCAGCAGATTCAGTCCAGAGCCACACCAGCTTCCTTCTAAAGCAGCTCCTCCTGATCCCTGCCCATCAACAAGAGCACTGGAGACACCAGAACAGCCATCATCTGGATGATTCTTCCTAGATCTTGAGTGTCTGGGTATCCAGTCCAGTATCTCTCATCATCACTGATCTGGAGAGCCTCTTAAAGGAACTTAGTGCTTAGGACAGGATTTAGGTGACTAAAATCTGCCTTGGTCCACAACTGAAATCCACCCTTCCCTCCCCCTGCCAGATAAACTCCTTGGACACCTCCCTGCTCCAGCCTGGTGCAGGAGATGAGCTCAGAGGGCAGGGAGCAGTTGCAGTGTGTTTCTAACACACCCCAGTACCCGGGTACCCCCAAGGAGAGAGAAGACCTGGACTCAATGTTCACACAGAGACTCCAATCTGCAACCTCCAAAGGAATATCCCAACCACCTGGGCTCTGCAGGAGCACTCCCCAGCTCTTCCACTGAAGAAAGCCTCAGTGCAAGCAATCGATACGTACTCAAGAGGCAGGAAATTCTGGGATCTGCTGCATCAGCTGGATCCAAATACACTTCATGGGGATGGAGTCGTGCAGGGGTAATTGCAAGGTGGCGACAAAGTCTGTTAATGTACTGGACAAGAGCAACATCCATCTCCAGGGTCCATTTACGGGAGGCTTTTTGAGCATGTCTTGCATCAATGCAGGCACACCTGGAACGTCAGAGGCACCAGTTGAGCAGTAGCTGCAGTGCTGCTTATTGGGAGAATGCTGGGGTACAGCAGCAGGTAGCTCGTTCCCCTCTCTCAAACAGATCTGTTTTATTGCAACAATTCTACTTTGAGACTGAGAACTGAGTTATCCTCTACCCTGCCTCACTGTTATCGAAGAAGAACAAAAAGGAACTGCCTGTGAAGCTGCTTCTGGACACTCTGAATTGGATCCAGGAGAAGGGGATGTAGCAATCAGCTTGGGCCCTGACACAGGGAGATAAGGAGGGTTCATTTAAGGGAGTTTCTTCCTGTACAGCATTAATGAGGAAGCAAACATTCCCTTTTCTACATCACTACTGACCCAGTGACAACTCTGCCAGTTTTAAACAATTACCCAGTGCACAGAACAGAAAGCTGTTGTGGCAGGAACCAGAGAGAGATCTACAGTTCTCATCATGCCAATTTATGATGCAGTTTAGAAGCCATAACAGACACCATGGCATATGATTTTGTTAATTATCCTAGGTACAAGAAAGTCAGGAATCTGCATTTGACAGCATAGAGAGTCTTTTATTGCATGTTTAAGAAAATAATCAATGATTTTTCTCTACAGGCCTTGCAGCCATGGATAGAAGCTCGTGTGTTACTAACACGCTGGCTGAAGCTACTTGGAGTGGTAACATTTAGGATCCAGTTTTTGATAATGAGCACAGTTCATTCAGTATCATCTTGAGCAAAAAACTTGCAAACTTTACCTCTCAAAGTGTAGATCATATCCACAGGACAGAATAGCTCTCCACACACTACGGATGTCCTGCTTAGAGCGGTCAACCACAAATCTGTGAAACCCATCCAGAGTCAAATACTTCTCCTCAGGAACTACAGCAAGAGATAAATCCATCAAACAGTTAATGACTTACTACAAAGTCTACACACCACGGAGGGAAATGCTCTGTGTACAAGGTAGCTATCTGCCAGCTTTCTCCTGGTCCTACCCATCCCACCATGGCTCAGTTCTCTTACCTACAGTGAAAAGCAGAGTCCAAGCTCATGTCTATTCATCCTTCCACCTGACTAGAGAAAGAAATAGCAGGACAGACCCTAGAACTAACCCCTGCCATGGCATGGCTGTGCTGTCTCCTCCATGGATAGACTAGTTATGAGGCATCTGAAGCTTCTCTCTTCCCACTTCCCTCTTGTAACTTGATAGTTTTCCTATATAAGTGGAGCAACACGATTTAAAACCACCTAGTTCAACCCCACAATATTCCAATACCCTACTGTGCAAAAAAAAAGCCTTGACACTATCCCCCTCTTAGGTGTTCAGTTCCCAACCCAATATACTCACAGGGCCCAGGCACTCACTTGAATGTGCATGAACTGCACCAGCATGGTTTGCTCTCACATCATGGAGTCCAGATTTACAGATGCACAAATAAAACCAGCATTTATATCACTATTTTTAAAAAAACCCTAAATCAGCCTCATTTAAAAACGAACCAAATCTACCACGAGATCACATAAGCCTGCCAAAACAGGAAATATACTTTTCTATGATGGAATCCTCTAGAAAAATTCTATACAGCTGCTACCTTCCTGCTTCTTTGTGGGAGACTTTTCAGGGTCCTTCTCTTCAGGTTTGCTCTTCTCAGGAGATTTTGGCTTTACAGTAGGTTTCTTCTCACTTAAGGCTGTTCGGCTAGGGGACAAAAGAGAATGCTAGGATGAAACCAAAACATTCCTTGAAGCTCTTTTATAACCTCAGAGTTACATTTCCCCCTTCCTTCCAATCCGTACGTGGGAAGAGAGAGGGAGGGGGAATAAAGATTTGGATTCCAAAAGAGAAATTAAACATTTCACACCTGTCCAAAGGCTGAGAACACCAACCTGACACTGTTAAGCATGGACTTTTCCTTTGTGGGTGGCTTCGTAACCGGGCGCTTGGTGCTCACAACTTTGACTGGATGCTGCTCTTTGCCTGCTTTGTTGTACTTGCTCTTGTCAAATTTTGGCTTGGGCACACCATATTTCCTTAAAATCTACCAACACAAAGTCAATCATTACCCAATGCCTTCGAGTTACACAAAAAAAGAGATGCTGAAAGTAGTTTTCCAAGCAGTACCTGAGTCAGCTGGTCTTCCAGCACTTTCTTTGGAGGGCGGACATTTGTGAAGAAGACATGAAGAAGGTTTCCAGGAGTCTGAGAATTGATCTGCTCTTTACTGAGATAGATATCAGCAACCTTAATGGGTTTTGCTGGAGTTAAGCTCAGCATTTGCTCAGAATGGATGCAGCTTTTAAATATTTCTGTGAGGACTTCCCGAGCACCTGGGACCAATTTCTCACCTAATTAAAAAACAACGTAACAGCTGCTTAGAATCTGACAGGTGAAAAAAAAAGTGACATTCAGCTAAAATACTGTATGACATGCCACTTGCTCCAGAAGAGAAAAACCATTTTGAACTATTCCACTAGCAGACCTGACCTTCCTGCACTCTACCACCCCATTTCTGACAGAGAACTGAACTCCTTCTCCTGTTTTGGCCACATACTGTAACTATTATTTGAGTGACTGCTGTGGGTAATGAAAAAACAGATTATTTATGATGCCAATGTAAAAATTATGTCCTATAGGTACACACCAACATCTATCAGCTTAACTAGCAGTCAACTGAACTTCCTCAAAGTATTATCCTCCCCTGTTCCCTGACTCTGGATTCTGGCCCATTTCAAGTATACTTGGGATTGCACAATTTGATGAGAGGGAGAACACTTGCTTTGAAATTACTCCCCAGCTCCCCCTCATTGCTACCCAGTGTCTCAAAAAAAAAATGCACAGTATTAGATATTTGCCAATCTGAAACCCACATACCTTTTATTGACTTATCATTGAAATAATCTTCTAGTGCTGGGCTCCCTTGTGTGTCAAATAAACTCTGATTTACGGTAGAAACAGTTAAAATCTCTTCAGTTGACATTTCCATCAGTTCATCTTCACCATCCAGGCTTGACAAACCAATGAGATCACTGCTATTAAACAGACTGGCTCGGATTTTCTCTGTTTTAGCTCTTGACCTTATCTGTACAAAAACGAAACGAGTTAACAGGAATTCTGACAAAACAAATTAACTTCTATTCATATTAATTTGAGTCTTAAGCTTTCTCCCCTCCCCGTGTGGATAACCACTACTGCATCTCTTCTACCATTCTTCTACATTAATAATGGGTTCCCAGAAATAAGGTTCAGCATCCATTCTGAGAACTCCCAGCCATTGCCTAGCCTGGAGACAGCCCTTAGAAATATCAGGCAAGAAGCTGAAAGCTTCAGACAGGTAACCTGTCACTATTTGCAACTCTGCTGGCCTTGCTTCAATTCTTCATTTAGAAAAAAACTATCTAAAACCAGCACAGGGCTTGGAGTCTCAGCTACAGAAACTGGGAACAGGAACAATAACTTCCCTTGATTCCCAGAATAACCACCATGCATCATCCTCAGAGCAGCTACAGACGTAGAGTAGGTTTCACTCTGAATACTCTGACAGCTTTCTGTACACACTTTATGGTTTATTTCAACTCTGGTGTCTTCATGTCAATTAATAGCTTAAGAATGGCAACTGAAGAGTTTCTGTCGAAATAAGCTGATTATCTTCTAAAAGGGAAAGTGATACAATCCCAGACTATGCAGAAATGTCTCTCTAGTTTCAGAAGCTATCAGAAGCTTGCAAAAGCACAGCCATTTCTGACAAATCTGCAGCATGCAATTAGTGTAACATCAGAGAGGAAGGGTTCCTGTGCCAAGCTGAAGTGTTCTGGCATCAATGACAATCACACACAATGCTTTTAAAAATTAATTTGGAATGAGACATCAACTCTACTAAAGTAACTTCACAGGGGAATCTGTAGGTGGTTTAAAATATGTGAAGACATAGTCATTAAGCATGAAATAATTACCTTATGGGTCAAAGCAAAAGGCCACCTATCTCTAAATCAATCTCCAGCACTGGCCAGTAGCAAATCTTTGAGGAAAGTTAAATGAAAGAGGAAGTGGATAGATCTTCTCCTCCTCATATTCTCTCAGTTTCCAGAACTCAGTAGTTTAAAGATTTAAGTTGAAGGCTGCATTGACTGCTGGGCTTAATACCTACCAATCTGCATACCATCCATGAACTTAGGAATTCATTCCCTTATGAACTAATTTATATTCTTGGTTTCCACAGCCAATGGAATGACTGTAACCAAGTACAGGTTTCCACACCTGTACTTCCTTCTGTTTTAAAAATGCTATTTGGTAACTCCACTACTGGGTCCCCTCTGTTCTTTGAGAGGCAGTGAATGCTTCCAAGACAGTGACTGACAGAAAAAAAAGCCAATGGAGAAGAGAGGTCTGTCCCCCTCAGGCATCCTGAGCCAGCTGAGAACTCTGCTCTCCTTAGTCTCATGTGAACCTGACATACATTTTATACATTTATTCTGCACCCATGACCTGTGCTGAACTGTGCTTTGCTAGCAGAACCTTTCACTCCTCATCATTCACTTTGTGGGCTCAGTCAAGCAGAGGAATCTTTACAGAAGAAAACCACGCAGCACACTTTGTCCTTAACACCCAGAGCAGGGGGTTACACACAAACCACAGCGTTTCTCAAAGCCAGAGGTTAAAAAAAAAAAAGTTCCTAGAATCAGAGCCCATTCTTACAGACAAAACTAACTCCAAAGGCACCCGTTTCTTCTGACTGAAGGCTATTACCTCCACGACAGCAAAACCTTTGATTGGCCGTGCCAGCAGGGGCTGGTTGTCCAGAGAAGTGACAGTGTACATGGAGCCAACATCAGACACCGACGCCGTCTCGACGTTGTCAAGGGGCTCCCCCAGGCTGCCAAGGCTGCCAAGGCTTCCCGTGCTGCAGTGGGAAAGATCCAAACTCTCTTGGCTGGAAACGACGTGTGGTTCTAGCAATCCTGGGGGGATGGCCAGTTCCAGTCCTGCTTGAAACTGGTCAACTGAGATGTCACTGACAGTCCGGGATATCCCCTGGGAGCTGCAGAGGGAAGCCTGGCTGGTAGAGGCCGAGGCGCTGACGCTCATGGCCGGGGTGACGCTGCTGGAGCTGCTGATATCCAGGCTGTCAGCACTGCTGGAAACCGCTGCTTTCTCCAGCTCAGTTCTGCACTCTCCTCCCTCTGCTTTGTCCTTGATTTTTTTGGGCTCCTCTTCCTGCAGGGGGATGTAGATCTCGTCCTTGAAGACCCCACCGTGCGCGTTGCAGGCCTTGCGGATGGCGCTGCGGACGGTGCCCTCCTCCAGGTGAGTTGGGATCCCAGAGATGACCAAGAGGCGGCTGTGAGCTGTGGGACCCACCAGGGCCTGACAGGCATCTGCCACAGCATCGTTTGTCACACCCAGCCCTTGGGGGTCCTTTTTAGTTAAGTGTCTGAGAATGATGAGCAGAGTCAGTGCCCTGTGGAACCACAACATGTCCTCAGGCTTGCTGCCCCCTATGCTGAGGATTGCAGCGTCGGTGTCAGCTGCTCTGGATGAAGAGCGTTTGCCTGAAGATGATGTCTTCTCCCTCTTCATTTTGACTTTTTTCCTCTTCGACAGCAAGCTGGGACTCTGTGGGGTCTGGCCTGGAGAAGATGAAGATGAGGACGAAGAGTCACTAAGATTTGGGGCACTTGTTGAAGATATGACATTAGCTGTGACACTCATGTTGATGGGTAAGGTTACTTCTGCTACAGCGAGGCAGACTTCCATCAGAGCATGGAAGTACGTTGAAAACCTTCCCTGGTCAGCTGCTCCCACACCTGACCCACCACAGGTGTTCCCAGACACCCAGTTTTGTGTTTCTTCATCGTACAACTTGTGAAGTTCTGACTGCAGGGCCATAAGCATGGCTAGGCAGGGGTTCAGCTGAAGGGCAATAGAAGATGACAATCCTGCTGGATTTTTTTTCTGCTCCAGATTGTGAATTTTGCGAAGCAACTCAGCCAGGAGATGAAATATTAATTCCTTCACACATGCTGCCATGTCTGTTGTCCAGAGAAAGTTCCCTGTGTGTGGAAGGCAAGACATGGGAATCAGCATTATTGCCTGAGTTGCAACAGCAACATCTAGCAAAAAGCCCAAGGAAAGGTCATTTCAGTGGCTGCCCTCAGCAGCAAGACAGACACGAAGGCTGTTACAAGACGTGAACATCAAGAGAAAAATTCTGGAGTTTGAAGAGTTCAGAAATATTTTGTGACTAATTTTTCTTCCCCCCTCCTAAACTCTCCGTCTGAGCCAGCAGAGTTGCTCATTACTAAGTAAATACTGCATTCTCACCTAAAAATTCCACTACTTGCAAGAGAATTGAAGCAGGAATAGTATCCAATTCATCTTCTGATTTTCCATCCCCATCTTCAAGTTTCCAAGTTAACAGCTGCTCCGTGAATGCCATTGCCAGGGGGAATTCAAGGGGAAGAGAATGCAAGACCAGCACAGCTCCAGGAGGAGGAGATACTCCTAAGCAAAAAGGTCAGAGAAAATACTTATCACAGCTCCAGGCATTTGTAAAGTACAAGTAGTAATATATCTTTTACAATTAGTTTTTTTTAGGCTAAGTTTATGCTAGTTGAGAATTTTATCTGTTAAGTACCATGTCATAACCAAACAGGAATACTTAGATATAAGTTTTCTGTCTTTTCTTTGGGCTAGAAGGGTAAAAAGAATATTAATGATTGTTCTTGTTCGAGAAGCTGGGATGACCCAGGTGTTATTATACTGCATACATATTGCTGTGTACATGACAGAGCCCTACAGTCACCTAACAAAAGCAACAAAAAGAGATTTAATCTCCAACTGAAACACAGGATCTCAAACAGATAACTTGAGCAGAAATATTCAAAACCACTGGGTTGGCAATACCTGGAAGATGGCTCCCAACATGGATAAAACCACATTTTCTTGGTTCAGAATGATTGTATGTGTCTGATAGGCCAAATTTCTTAATACTTTGGACAAGAATACTGTCCTAACCAATGGTAGGACTGGTGACAATACAGGAAGCTCCTATAGAGGTAAGGATGATGCTTGTCTCACTCCTGAGAAGAAGTTAAAGAGATTAATTTATTTTTTTTTACCTAGTTTGATGTGGACTTTGTCTGTCGGGGTGATGACAGAAGGGTACTGATTGGTTGTTGGGGGAGGTGTGAGGCCTGTGTTGGTTGGAGAGGCATCTCGAGGGTAGCACACAGCTTCAATGAGGTTCAGCTGCCCATTCCTTTTCACTTTATGCCCCAGCCCATAAACAAGCACACGAGCCCAGGGAGCTTTATACAGGGATGAGCTAAGGAAAGAGCAAGAACAGTTTGGTTAAACTAGCTACTAAAAATCCCAACCCAATCACAAAAAAGACAAAACACTTTGCAGTATTTATCCCCACACTCAGAAAATGAACCTCTAAAAACAAAACAAAACTCAAAAAAAAAAAAAAAAAAAAAAAAAAAAAAGAAAATTAGCAGCTCACATACTCTGTGAGCCCTGGGGCTCATCTTTGCCACTCTTGGCCCCTCAGTCACTTACTCTTTGCGGAATCCAGACTGACTCTCCTTGCAGGACACAATCACAAATGCAGCCCCAGGAAAATTAACATCCATATTGACTTTGGATTCTGAAATTGGGAATTCCTCAGCAGGAAACTGTTCTGGTGCCGTCTGTAACACAACAGTTTATAATGAAAGCCCCCAAACAGCAGCAAACAATCTCCCTCTGCTATTTTTCAAATAAAACACAGTTTTGTGGATAATAACATAGTGGGAGGCCACTTCATTTTAGTATCATCCAGAGTATTTCTATTGCTTCTGTTTTCAGCATGCTCAATATTATCAGAACAGGAATCTGAGAAACATTTCAGTGAGAGGGAAGGGATTATGGCAGTTAGAATCACAGAGAAAACAAGGTCTTCTGAGACAGAAGACCAACACTGCTCATAAAACATCTCTAAAGACTTTACCTGCAAAAAAGAGCAGATCTGTTTAGTGAGGTCTAGCAGACTCTCCTCTCCCTGGTGCAGGGTCCGAGTGATGGCCACAGTCAGCCACTCCCTGATGGCTTGGGAATTGCCCTGGTAGAAGAGGTCTGTGGCAGCACAGTTCTGGGCATGGACACAGTGTTGCAGGGACTGGGCCAGAAGAATAGAACTGGAACTGATAGTTCCATCTGTAATAACAAGTAAGATATGACAATTTTGGAGATCACTTCAGTGTGTTTACGGAACCTGTGAAGCAGACAGTGGAGAGAAGTCTGAAAACTCTTGGAAGGTTACAAGCCTCTGTTTTCACTCCTGAGCAAGTACAAACTCTTCCTAAAGGACAGCAGTGGCAAGGATGCCCCCAAGGCCAGCCCAGAGACAGCTGGGTGCAGGTGGGATGGCTCTCTGAATGCCAGCTGAATCCTGCCAGGCATCCCCAGAGCTGTGGGTGCACAGCTGCCTGGCTTTATCCCATCATGGTTCAATTTACTGCAGAAGTACCATCAGAAGCGACCTGAAATTTCCCCACTCTTTTCTAGATCAGGAAAAAGCAGCTTTATCTGTTCTCCCCATACACAAAAATAACTTTTAGGTGGCCCCAAGTGGGTGACAAGCCCCAATGTCTCATGAATGTCATTGCAGAGCTAATGGGGGAAGTCAGACAAAGTGGAGAGCACAAAGGAGCAGGCAGTTCATCAAAATGCCAGCTTGGAAACTGTGTATTAGCAGGACTTGAATTAGACATCATTTAAATTAAATAAAAGCTTGTAAATTTATTCTGAAAGCCATGCAAAGTAGTGCTGTACTCTGCAAGAGGATGTTTTACAATGCAACGTCTGTTAGAAATGGCCAAGTTTCAAAGTAACTGGAGGAGGCAACAGGACTCTTTCCAATGGTAAATAATTATTTTCAGTTATTAAGAGCCTATGTTTAGCACTTCCTACTTCCTCCCTATGCCCCAGCCACGTTACACACATTTCTTTGCATGCAGAATAGCTTTGTCACAATAACTGTCTTTGTTAACACTCACTTGATTTAGCCAAAGATTCTTTTCCATGATTCAGCACATACATTCTCTAATCAGATCTGTGATTCCAGTAGGAAAAGGACAAACCACTTTGTGAAATGAAGAAGAGTTGAATTTTGAAAACTGAGACCAACTGGCATTGAGTTTTACTACCCTGGATTCAAACATTCTCAATTTCTCACACATCCCATTTGGATACTCCCCTCCCCTCCATGAACATTTTGTCACTGAAGACAATGGGATAGAAGCAAACCTTAGGAAGGACACTAAACTTCCTGGAACACTTTTAATTAGATCATTGGCAAAAATTTAAGTTCAGTACCCTACCTCTATGGTCAGGAGTCCACTCAGAAAACATTTCAACTACCATCATTATTAACCAATTAATCAGTAAGTGCCAAACTCTTTCAATTTTTTTTCTTTTTTGCCTCCCCCCCCAAAAAAAATATTCTACCAAAAAAAAAAAAAAAACAAACTGTGATAAAAATCAGTGTTTACCAGGAAGAGGTGGTGCAAGCAGTTGGTTGGATAGCAACTGCAGGTGCTCCAGAGTGATGTCCCGGATAGCAGGAATGTGAAACAGACGAGTGAACATGTGTGGAGATTTGGGGGCAAAAATATTGAGGAGAGCCATGCGGCAGTACAGCTTGGCCAGGGCAGCTTCACTTCTCAAAAGCTCCCTGGAAAACACAGGCAGCAAACCATCAAAGTGCTTCACCACACTTACAATAACCCATGTCCAGCAACCTGCCCCCAACTCCAAACACTTATGGCTATTCTTATCCAAAAGCTTGAGGCAGAGCTAAATCTTTCTTAAGTGAATAAGATAGCACTCAGCCTATTGTATTCTGGTACCAAATTAAGGCACCTGACTTAGAAGCCAACTCTCCACAAAGCCAGCTGAGAGCTCTTGAGCATTTAGAGTGCAACTGACAAGAAACCTGGGCTTCAAGGAAGGTACCTGTTAGACCAGTGTGTGTAAATACAAAAGCACTTTCAGGTGACTAAGTTAAATCCTTCCAAAATGACAAGTATAAAAAAATTGCCTTCGTTACAAATCAAAATCCCACTACCCATTAAAACATGAACATTCAATGGATCTTTGTCAGCCAACCCAACAACCACAGTGAGATCGAGAAGTTTGCTACTACTCAAAACAAGGTAGCAGTACATAAATGTAGGGCAGGAAATGCTACAGGCAGACCAAGTCAGATAATACACATGCCTTCCAACTACAGTTCTTTTTTTTCTTACCTGTGAATTTGGATATTGGTATTATCCAGGGTAACCAATCCATTTGTTGCAGTCCTCCTGTAACCAGCTGGTGGCCTTTCTAGCATGTCAATGGGATACCAGTATCTTACCAGAACACCTTCACTTCTGAGATACGTCTCTACTTGTACCAGTTCATTTACCTGGAGAGCCAAAACCAACACTGTCAGTAAACACAGACACGAAAATACTTTTTTCCTTCAACAAGAGCACCAAAATCAGCATTCTAAGCATTTCATTACATTTAATCCCATTTCCTTGCAGCTGTGAGATGCTGATACAGCAAATCCCTCCCAGTGTATCTTTACTCACTGAATCAACATCCAGAACAACCCCATGAAGACCAAATGTCTTCAGCATCCCACGGATGGCAAACTTGGGTAAAGCTGTTCCAACAGCACTGCTGGTGACATTGTTACTGTCAGGAGAGCGAGTCACCACTGTGAGACCTGGGCAGAGAGGGACAATGCAATTTATAGGGTACAGCATTTTCCTCAGATTGACAATCTGTGAAGTAGACCCCCAGCACCAGAGCCCCTTAGCTTTTCTTTTCCCTTCAAGATACTTTTTGCTGACCTTACCTTTTCGTACTTTGTCAATTGTAAATTTATTTGCCTCATCTTTGATGTCCTCAATGGTAGGAAGGTAGAGGTCTCTTGGGATGCCACCATTTTCCTCATAGAGGAATTCTACAGTTTGTCGTGCTATATCAACCATTCCTGTTAGGCAGAAGGGAGTGCTAGTTACTTCCTCTGGCCACTTGAAATCAAGTTCTTAACCTCATGAACATCATAAGCAGATGAGTTAACTAATTACTTAAACATTCTTTCAGTCAGGCTGATAGACAGGGAGTGGCATTTTCCTGGAGATCCTGTTATGCTCAGAATTCTTCTTCCTGTGACCTTCCCACAAACAGGCTGTCTTGCTAGGACTGTATTCATTTACAAATCCTCCCTTACTCAAATGTTCCTCAAAAGTTTTGCCTTGATACAGTCATAGACAGAAAATGCATATAGATAATTTCTTCACAAACTATTCTAAACTCTTTCTGTATCTACATCATAACAGGACAAGAAATTCTGCCACTATTTCTTAAGTAATTTCCCTGTTAAATACTCTAACTTAAGTAAAAGCATTAAAGCAAAATCAGGACCTCAAATGAAATTTTAAGCACTTATTTTTTAAATTTAAGATTTCCAGCCCCTAAAACAGTAAATCACGACAGAAACACAAGTGCTGTTTTCACACTTAGTGCACATCATATAAAACAATGTGCCTGGAAATAAACCATAGCCATACCTAACTGCAAAGCTCCTTTAATCTGATCCAACCCAGACTTCCTCTCAGCCTCATTACGGAATCTTCTTCTAATTGTAGGGAAAACTTTAGTTTCCCAGGCTTTGACCAACAGGGCATAATGATCCTCCTACAAAGACAAAGGTTTTTTAGAACCAAGAAGCAAGAAAAATTAACCACAGCTATGTTTTCTTTAAGGAACCAAGGAAAAACATTGTCCTGCTTCTCACCCGGGGAATGTCATCATCATCATCATCATCACTTTCATCATCTGCAATAGGAGGGGGGTGAGGATCAGGGCCTGAGGTGATGAAGTTCTCATAGCTTAGCTCCATTTTATAGTGGCAAGATGTGTCACTGTCATATTCTGCAAAACACAGATGGAGACAATGAGATCATAATGTGATCAAAATGAGATCACAAAGTGTGCAAAAATATTTCAGGAAGTTTTTTGTGATAGATTGTGCTCCAATCAGTCTGTGGCAATGTAATGCACCCTGTCACAGAGTAACCAATTACCTGATTCCATCAGCTATAACATCTTATTGTACTCAAAGCCCTTGTAAGATCATTTCTCATTGTAGTTGCATTAACTGAGAATAACTTGTGCATCCTTACATGGAAAGACCAAAGTAAAGAGGGTTTGTTTTTTTTTAATAAGCACACATTTGACAATGCTTCATGTCCCGCTTGACCTGAAACAGGCAGTACCTAAAGACTGCTTAAATCCTATTTAATTGATTGCAATTTTTCATGAACGAGATTTAAAAAAAATTAAAAGATAAAACGTTCATCATCACTTTACGTTGTTGAGCAGTAGCAACAGCTGCAATTCTACAAGGAGGCCCGTGGGTGCCTGGATCAGAAGCTATGCTGGTGCCAGCATCATTATCACTATCAGAAGCCATGGCAAAAGGCAAAGCTTCAAAGTTGGCACTTATTTCCTCAGCGAGGTCGATGCAGAGATCAGCAGCGTTCCTGTGAGCCTGTCCTTCAGCATAGGCAAACTGCCGAGATCCAAAGTTTGCACGGACTTTTGTGTTCTGAAAGAAGATGCACATAAAAGCATTCAGATGAGCTGGGGATTGTTTTGATCCTTCTTCTTTGCTCTTTTTTAAAAAAGAAAAAAAACCTCAGCCAAAGGGATAAGCTGATTGCATCTCCACGCCGTCTGCTTTGCCCAGCGTGGCTGAGCTATAAAACTGGGTGCAGCAGGGAAAGATTTCAGCTTCTAAACACAAACTTTGAACTTGTTTTTTTTCTAGCTTCAAGATACAGCATGTTTAGCTAACATACTTTGAAGCAAGGTCACTGCTGGGAAGGAATACTAACAGAAGGGCTACCAGCACAGAATAATGCCATCTCATCAAGCCAGTTGCACATTAGTGTCCTAATGGGCAGAAAAATGTGGGAAGTGCCTGGGAAGAGTCGTGGATTTGAAATACAGGTTGCAAAAACATGACTTTACTTTTTAACAGATAGATAAGCACTACTTAGTTATGTCATGTTTTTAATATTTCTAAAACAAGACTTATCAAGCAACATACTTCTGTTTAAAACTTACCTTTTTCTGAATGTGGACAACTGGCCACATCCCACCAGAGACATCTTCTAGATAGGGGCCAAGTCGCTGCCCACAATATGTAAAATAAACTCTGCCCTTAGCTGGCTGCCCTGGAGGGGGGGGAGTTCCTTCTGTTCTTTCCCATCCAATTCCTGCTACATCACCTGCAGAAAAACATAATCATCACAAGAACATGGGTTTAATCTGTTTTCTCTTTCACTGCATTCCTTTAAATGTATGAGAATTTTCCCATTAACCAGACAAGCAAGGTAGCTGGACTCTTACATACCAGGAGACAGAGTCACATCCAGTCTAACACTCTTCCACTGGAGCAAGCTGGAGCCATTATAATGCACTGCTCGCCCATTGCTGGGAAGTAACACAAGAAAGAAATTAAAAAGAGCACTGAAACATAAGGATTACAACTAGCTGAGTAGCTGTGGTACTGACAAAGGCAACTCAACACTCCTTGTCTTGATAAGGAGATATTCCAAGTCATCATTTCAACATTTCAGCTAAAAAACTGTGTTGCCTTGTACAATGTGCTCACAACAATCCTCCCCAAGGAGCCTATAAAGGGACTGAGCAAGGCCCTGATTTTTGATGTACATCTCTCCAACATACTTGTGGAAAAGACAGGTGCCCACGGGGTTTGTCCAAGCACCATCCCGTTTCTCAGCTTCTGTAGCAAACCCAAATGAAACTATTGGTCCTGTGTCATCATCTGTATCTCCATAGGAAACTATTTCAATTTCCCAGTAGAATGATGGTGCCTAGGGATAAAAGTAACAACAACAAAATTATTTACAAAACATAGGTAAAATAGAAAAACTTTCTTTTTAGGCAGTATTGAATATTAAATGACAAACTGTTGTAGAGCTGTGAGTTCTTACCTGTACTGGGACTGGGGAAGTGGCATAGATAAATGTGCCCCTAGGAAGTCCCCCCCCTGCACTGGGGTCAGCCAAAAAGGTCACAGCTGTGAGGTGTGATGAGAACATGCAAGCTCGCACAGGGGGAAATACTCTTGATGGGCTCCAAGTGATTTCTTTGGGCTACAAAGAGGAACAGAGCATTTTATTCTACTATTGAAATCATCTACTGAAATCAAATGGTGTCTTATGAAGTGCACATTTAATACAACACATGCAACTACCACAACTGCAACCACAACAAAGCACACCCCATTACAGAAATTCACAGTAAATTAAATGTTTAAGTAAGAATCCAACCAGTTTGGCTCCAACACCACAGGCAGAACCTCTGCACTCAGTGGCTAACTTCATTTGCAAGGGGCAGAAGAGTCAGCCCTGTTCCTGTGCTCACCTGTCTTCTGTCTGCTTGCAGAGGAGGAGGAGGAGGTCGAGCACAGTCACGATACAACATTCGTAACCTTTCACACTGCATTTCTACAACAAGGAGCCTCTCCCCTGTAACAACAAGCCAAGCCATGAGGTTCCAGGCAAATCTAGTTACTGGAGTCCAATCTTATTACCAGTAAATAAAAACAAATATAACATTTGCATTTTGAAGAGATCTAATCAAAGAGCCTCACTTACCTAAACTGACACAATTAAAGACAAACTCTAATGTATACAAGCAATCCTTTTCCTCATGTTTAATTTATATTTAGTTAAACAAATACATTATTATGCTAATTAAGATTTAGAGTTCATTTTAGTGAGCAAGTTTATGACCCAGTAAAAGCAGGAAGTCAAAAGAATTTATGCTTCATGTCAAAAAGTCAGTATGCTCCCTTTCACACTGGAGATCACACTGATGTCCTCTGGGGCCCTACCCCAACACCCCTCACTTCAGCAGCTTTGCCTCCACTGAAAGGCTCTGACATGTTCCTAGAACTTGCTCTTAAACTAAGCCTTCTGCTGGGATCACTACTTAAACCAGGGGGAAGGAAATCAAGAGCTCAATGATAAGGAATATAAAAAAGCATTGTAAAAAAACCAAAAAACAAAAAACCCAAAACCAAAACAAACCAAAACAAACCAGCAAAAAGGTCGTAGAAAGAAAAGATATAAATGATAATATCAAGGAATACAGAGTAGGTTACACTGTAAGCATGAAAAGTGGAGGGGTTCAGAAGCAGAGTAGTAGAGACCTAGTCCCAGGACTTGCACACTAGAATCATGTTCAGACCTAAACTTTAGGGCTAATGTTTAAACAATTCAATCTGATTATTAGCTACTCATGTTAGACAGCTGTACAGTACAACAAAACAGGGTGTACTGTGCTAGCCATGGTAAACTCTAAGTAGCTGGAGGATAAAACCTTGAACTGATTAAAGAAGTTGTTATGTCTCTGAACCAAATACAACAGAACATGCTGAATACCTACCAGGGCTGCACTCCTGTGCTACCAAATTAAGAACTTCCACAGCAGCTGGGCATTGTTGAATGAATTCTTCACAGAATGAGCTGTCTTCCAACAGCTGAGCCATCACCAGGCATGCTCTTAACAGAAAAAGAAAAGGTTTAAAACATTACAGAAGTGTACGCTGAATTCAACATTGTCTTTACATGTATTGAAGTCAAGACTGGTTTCAAAGACAGCAGGACTGATCCATGTCTTTGTCTGCTTGCCCAGTTATCCATTGGAGCTTCCACACTGACAGCTCACCCCCCTGATAAAGCATTTGCTCAACACACTGCCAGTGTTACAGGGGGCACTTGATTTTTGGTGCTGATTTTAATAACATCCAGACTTGATGTGCCATTCAGGAAGCAAACAAGCATTTTTGCATCACAAGTCAGTATCAAAAGAGGAAGAAAACAAGAACCCATGCAACCTTCTGGACCATATGTGTATGGTATCAAAACCCAAGGACTCACCTGGTTCTGATTTCAGCAAGAAGGCGGACCACTGCCATTACTGGAGTTGAGCCATCTCCTGTTGCAGGAAGTGAGGTGTGAATAGATAGACTTCCCTCCTGAGGAAGCAACATGGACTGGACTGCCTGTACTACCTTCTCAGTAATGGACAGTTTATGAAGAGGCAATGCCTGATGGTGGGGGGGCACGGTAAAAAGTTAAATTCAAGTAGTTAGTTTCTAAGAAATGAGGGTGTTTTATTACCTGGAGTTAATTCTCATTTTGTACCATTCACAAAACCAGCACCAAACGTCAGTCAAAAAAATTAAAAAACAGAAACAAAACTGAAAATCAATCAAACAAAACCCAACACAATATACAATGGAATACCTTAAACACTAGAAGATGAATACCCATGTTACTTGAGAACTTAAATACATTGTTAAGATAGGTTTAAAATAATGAAGTAAACTTTACAAATAATATTTAATCAAAGATGAAACACTTTTTAAATGCTGTAGATTAATTGCCAGTATACTGTGACAAAAAAAAAAAAAAATTGGTATTATATTTAAAAATTGGATTCTTAAAACTCCCATACCTCAGATCTTGGAACAGAGAGCCTAGATAATGGAATAGTTAAAGTGTCTGATGCTTGAGAGGTCTTTCTACTGTCTATACTGGTAGGTGGAAATTTGACCGTTGCTATACCTTCTTGTTCATTAATAGATGCCACAACTCCAATGCTTCCTGCTATTCCTTTACCTAAAACCTACAACCAAAGGAGGTCCATGTAAGATTCCAGGCTTTACAAACAAGAAACACTGAGTGTTTAACACCCCAAACCAACTCAAGACACAAGGAGAGCTGAGTATTTTAGGGAAGAGGCATGATACAGAACAGCAGCCTCCACAGGTGTTACTGGAAGTGCTTCACAACCTGCACATTGCAGGCAAAACATGGTCAGAAGCACCAATTCTCACTTAAGATATAAAATATGAACAGCACTGAATTACCTGCACTTCAGAACCTATTTTAATTGTCTCCTTAAAGCCACCCAGAGCACAAAGGGCAGCTACTGCCTGCCGAGCAATTCTTTGAAGTTTAGCAAGTTTCCTTCCACTGCTGCTCCCATTCTCCAAAATACTTTCTGCATATTTCCCAAGTTGTGGAATGTACATCAGAGCCCGAGACAGAACCTGAAGAAAGAAGCAAAAATACCAGAGAATGACTTCAAAGCACAATTCAAACAAAAAAACCCAATGCCCCGAGCCTCCAGCCCACACACAGTCTCAGAAGAATTATTTTTGTTCTTGAAGAGAATTACATAACTCAGAATATGCCAAGTTCTCTGAAGTGTGAAAAAGCCATCAAAGCCAGCTCCATTCCCTAATAACTTTGAGTCACAGAGTTACATATATAATCTTAGCAAAAGCCTTGGCTCAAGGATTTAGCCTAAGCAACAGATTAGAGGAGCATAAAAGCAATGTGCTGTGCTTTCCAGCCTCAGAGGTCATGGCAAAGAGGACTGAATAGCAAAGGTAGAATGACAGCAACCCAGCTAATAATTAAGTTCTTTTAACTACTCAGTACATGCTTGGTGTAGAATTTGATACTTCATCTTCTGCCTGCTTACTTTTTCAGCAGTTGTTGTCCATATCTGAGCTGCATTTGACTCTGGTGCCATCAACAAGCTATGGAGCAAAGCAATCACCTCTGCTGCCATGCTGTTTGCAACGTGGCCACTAATGAAGGGCCTCACAGGATCCGTCCTGGTTAGAAGAAAAAAGCAATTTGCCCCTTAATTTCAAAACATCAATTGAGAAGAAGCATCAGTTGCAACTGATGATGCACAGCACACACACAAATAAAGGAAGTTTATGAATACTCAGATTATTTTCTCCAGCTCTACAAATATTGGTATACAGAGAAGCAGAATCTAGACTCTAACTACAGAGTCCAAGTGGCCTACCTGGCAAGCTCAGAATTCCTCTCTCTGCAAATAGATGTTTGTGCTGTCTTCTTTTTGTCCCCAGTGGACAACCCACTAGTAGTTTCTGGATTGACAGTTTCTATGGGTGGCCCAACACTCACTATTAGACCAGACTGTGCCCACTTCGTTGCTTTTCGAAGAGCTGCAGCAGCTTCTTCTGTAATAACTTCACAGCAGCCACTCTGAAAATAAAGTTGCCACATCAGACAAATCAAATGTTAGGTGTCTTTGGCCATAGGATGTGATGCATTTCTCTCTCTTCCCTCTGCATAGTTAAAAGTACTGAGAACTCATCAAAACATCCTCCTGTGTGTGCATTAGTCACAGTCATAAGATAAACTCTTTCAGTTGCTTTTTCTCATCTACAAAGAGATGGGAGATCAGTGAGGATTCATTGCTTTTCATATTCCATTCTTAGCTTAACAGGACAGTTTCACTTCTTTGATCAGAATTCCACATGTGAGTATTTCTGGTGCAAATAGTCAAGAACATGTCTGCAAATATACATGAAAATTGAATTTAAATGTGTACACTAAACATTTCAGGAAAGAGAATATTAAAGGGACTTAAACATAACCTGTAGCAGTTGGTGGAAGCATTAGCTGAAATTCTTTTTTATCATTTACCCCTATAGTTACATAAATAATATTTTGCTAACATTGCAGATAAAATAATCTTTCTGAACAGTTCTGTAATATAAACAACATATAAAAAAGGGGATTTAACATCTGGGGAAAAAAAAAAAAAGAAAAAAAAAAGGAGGCTAAATAATTCTTTAGTTATTCCTTTTCTTACTTTTGTCATATCTCGATCCATTTTCACCACTTTCTCCATATTGGCTCCAGTTCCTAATCGGAATGGGCGACCTTCTGAGCTACTATTGAAGTGAAAAGAAAACACAGAAGCTTGATTTTCATTGTTGGAAAAAACAGCTGAACTATACAGTCCAATTTAATATATTATGCATGGCTTTAAATTGTTTGAAAGCAATCCTTGCAGCAACTGAATTGCTCAACAGCAACAGAAACACTTGATAGTTAAGGACATACCCAATTGCAATGTAATTTACAATAGGAATTTAATACAGTTCTTTGCATAGCAATTTAACCATTCCCCCCTCAAAAAGAAGCATCATAAAATTTGCTTTTACTGAAAAAAAGTGCAGAGGGCTCTGAGCTATCTCTTCACCTAAGAACACCCAACAGCTCTACCTTCTTTTTAGGGCATGGGCTCAAAACCAACTTGGAGTGGGGGAAGATGAGACAAATTGTACACGAGGTGCTAACACTGCCTGTTGGAGAGGCAAAGGTCTCAAAATCCAGGTGGCTACTAACAATACTAAAGAAGCTGCAATAGCAAACTATTATTCAGCCTATGCATTATTAAATACACTGCTTTTAAGACCATTTTGCTCTGATAGTTCTATTTGTTAGTCCTGCTTGGTCTGTAATCCCATAAGAAAACAGTTCCATTTTTTCTGATGGGGCACCACTTAAGTAGCTCATTTTTCATGTGGTTGTTTTCAGACAAATTAAGACATTTTTATGTTCCTTTGGTAGTTGCTTGTAAAGAAGCCAAAACCAAAACATCACATTTCATTTCCCCTCATCCTTTCATACAAGCGTATATTCTGCTCAGTTTCAGCTCTGCTGCTATCAGCAGTGCTAGACAGCCTCCTAGAAAACAGGCCCAGGAAGTGTTTGGATTAAGATTCTTTCTGCTGCTGCCTCACCACAAATTCAGTACAGTGATATGCATTTTTTATCCATCTAACAGTATACTAAACATCAACTCTATAAACCATTTTTGCATTATCTTATTTTGCCAGTAAACATAACAAATTGGGACATTTTGCTTTCCCATTTACTATTATGTCTAGGATGCATTTTTTCTACAGCTGTACCACTGAAAAAAGAAGATAAATGGAACTGGCCAAACTGGTTGCTAATTCCCATCCAGTGAGTTAAGATTACCTTAGCAATGGCTGAAGGACTTCATGAGATGATTGGTCTTCCCGTTTATGAATAAAAATAGAAAGTTTACCATCTACTGCCTCGCTTTCTTCTCCAGGATCTTTATCACCTTTTATGGAATTTTTAGGGCTGGCTTTTGCCAAAGCTGTATCTGGCTCAGAGGCTGTTGGAGAAAGAACTGTCTGGCACCCTTGAAGCAGAAAGGAGAAAAAACAAACAAAACAAAACAAAGAAAAATACACAACCATGAGCTCCATCAGTAAATTGTTTTACCCTTGAAACTAAATTTAACATATCTGGGACGCATCTAAAACATGACTGAGACACCTTAGTCTGAGACTGGTTGCATGCAAGTCACAGAGAGACTTTAGTCTTTCAACACTGACATACCATGTAACTCTTCCTACTTGAGCATTCTGTCAATAAAAAAACCTCCTGGCAGAAACATGACTTGCTTGGTAACATCCCAAATTAGCAGAACACCAAAAAGATGCTGGTACCTGGTACTACATAATCTGCCAGCTTGGCCAAGAGCAGAGAGGCAATCTTGGAAGCTGGGTCACTGGGATCATCCTGTTCACTGTTCAGAGAGGGAACTGAGTAACTCCAGGGGGGCAATTCCACATTTCCACAGTCCTCAACACTCATGAGAGGCAGAGCAGCACGACACAGCTGGAGGATTATAAGCACCAACTTTGGAGAAGGACGCTGATCCAAGAGGAGTGACAGAAGCTTGGACACACAGGCTGGCTGGCTCAGGATTGCTTTACCTATGTGACTCCTGAAAAGGAAAATAAAACAGATAACTGCTGTTTGGGGGCAAAAAGAAAAAAAAAAAGATTGATCCTCCTGTAAGTAATAAATTAACTTGTTTCAAGATGTAATATTTTTTAAAATTGCAGCATCAACTTGTCTTCAAAAAATCTTGCATAACCTGACAGTCACTATGATTCAGTGACACTTTACAATCAAGTTTCAGAATCGTTTTGAATGTTATTTTACTTTCAATACTGAAAAAAAACCCCAAACAAACAACCCAAAAAACCAAGAAACCCCAAAGGAATCCCCACCTGCTTTCAAACAGAAAAAAATATTCCAGAGACAAAGGGCTGGTACCTTGACAGGTCATTAAGAAGACTGAGAACATCCTGAAGTGCATCATTTCCTGCAGCTTGATTCCCACAGCACTCAGTGGCTCGAGCGAGGTGGTTGGTAAGAAGGCTGGAGACCTGACGAGCCAGCCCAGAGTGAACAGCTTCTGTTGAACCCCCTTTAAAAGTAAGGCAAAAATACACCACTGGAACTGAGAAAAATGAACATACACATCTCTGAATTCCTTTCCCATAAGGTGAAAAAAGTAAAAAATATTTTTGTTTCACTACAGAAAAACATTTGTATACGGAATGTCTTTAATTAAGAACAAAACCTGAAACAACATCTACATCCCATCAGCCAATAGCCACTTGGCTGTTAAGTTTATGTATTTTATGGGTGAATCCTATCACAGGAGAGATGCCACAGTGATCAGTCTGGGCCTCCAGGTTCTGTGGTTATGTCTAGGCAGAACCAAGTATCAGACTTGGAATTATCTGCAACATAAACACTCACATGAGGAGGAAGAAAAGCTAGAATTAAAAAAAACAAAACAAAACCCAACCCAAGCAAACAACCCCCCTCTAAAAAAACCAACCCAACATGAAGAAAATGAACTTATTTCAGTATCCACTTGTGTGTTCTAAAGAATCCAAACAGGACTGGAGTGATGGTGAGAGAATGCCCCAGTTTAAATACACTGGCAGCACTTCTCACACACCCAGACAATTGAAAGCCTACAGCAGAAATAGAGTTTCAGTGTTCCTACCTTCTTCTTTCTCCCATTCAACACAGCGATTGGCCAGCACCTGGAAGGCAGCCCAAGCCATGGTGGCCACCTTCTGTTTCTTAGTCTGTTTTTCATTGGAGCTGGACTCTGTCTGGCTGCTCAGACTGCAGAGTCTGTCCATGAGTTGCACCAGGCCACTCCGTACCAAACACTTCTCTTCACTCCTGTGTGAGAAGAGAAATTCAGATTTTACTTATGTAACTTTGCAGTCACTAACAAGAGACACCAAGAAAATCCAGAAATTGCTGGTGACTCCATAATTAATTACATCACTTTGCAGAGTGATGGTTTTGTCTCTCAATTGCCCTCTCCAACTGAAATTCTGAAAATTTAACAGGATATTCTGGTATTCCGTATCTTGAGGAGAGGACAATGTCAATAAACCTAACAAGGACAGCTGTGGGTACCCTCCCTTTCTGAAAGAAACCCTTTCCTACCTTGTGTAAGGTATAGTGCACAAGAGGCCAATACTATTTGCACAAGCAATGGGGTAGCGAGCACACAGCGAGACCACGGACGTCATCGTCTCTCCGAAAGCTTCCTGGACTTGTTCCACCATCCCACCACATGTGAGCTCTTCAATCCTATTGGTAGTGAAGATATTTGAAATGGTAGGCTTTAAATAAGGAAAATAAATAAATAAGGTGAAATAAACTTCCAAATATAGCTTTAGAAACATGATAAATCAGCACATGTTAAGAATTAGGCGGGGAAGACTGAGAAGCAGAACTGCAAAGCACTTCATCTTTTAACATGAAATTTATGTAAATAAGGATTGAAATTTGTCTACAATATACAGAACATTTTAACAAATTTAGATTTGTATTAGTGTTTGTATTAGACAATATTAGTGTTGTTAGTATCACTATTATTAGTATCACTAATAATTTACATGAATTTAGAATGAAGTCAGGAGAGTAAGACACTCTGTATACCTCTGTGAACACACCATCTCAGTATGAAAGTTTATCCACTGCCAAACAAAGCATTTCTTAAAAGTTTCTGCCTTTTTACCCTCCAAGGGCCAACAAAAGTGCTTGCTGCAAGCTTAGTTCTGCAAACGTGAGCCCTCACAGCTCATCCCTTCTCACCATTTCTCCTTTCTTTGTTCGATGCATTTTACAGAGAGTGAAACATTCAGTTCTTTTCAGAGAAGTAAACAAACCTTGGTCCTCCCTGCAGCACCATGGTCACAGGCCCCACAAGATGTGTCACCCCACCAACCCGCACTGCTGCTGTCAGCAACTCCCTCATGTGCACCAGGGCTTGCTTCCTCGTGTTCCCTCGCCGCCACCGCGTCTGAGCAGCCAGCAGAAAACTGCTGCTGGACACCTAGGAGAGGTTGGTTGCGTTGGTTTGGTTAATGAGACAGAAGCAAGACACCTCCTCTCTTCTTTAATATCAAAATCATAGAATTATTTGGGTTGGAAAGGACCTCTGAGATCATCAAGTCCAACCCTTGATCCACTACAGCCATGGTTCCCAGCCCGTGGGCACTGAGGTGTGAAGTGCACAGACTTTTGTGAAAGTCTGAATTTGAAAAGAGAAATGACTGAGTACATTTTGAATGACATACCGCTTGGTCAGGATTGGTTCCAATAAAAGCAAAGAGTTGCCCCAGTAAGACACTGTAGGTGGGTTTATCTCTGCTGTCCTCAATGGTCAGGGACTGGAGAAGAGTGAAGGAGCTGCTCCGGTGGCTGGTAACGTGACGCCGCCTGGGAGAACACAGGATAAGCACACCTAAATTCATCCAATGAACCAAAATGTGCTCTGCTTGCAAAGCTTGTGGTGATTTTACCACCATGGGCAGCATTGTTGTATTATTACTCCGTGGAGTAAACCCTTGTGTACCTCTGAGTTGATCGAGCAAACTCAATATCTTCGTTGCCGATCATTTCTAAGTCGGAAGGCGCTGACATACTGCGAAGGAAGACGGGCTGCCGCACGGCGTGGGAGATCACCTTGGTTTCTGAGGCTGACTTGCAGGCTGAAAAGGTACAAAATAGGAGACAACATCACTCCTGGTCTAGGAGGTTCTTTACCAACTTTTACAAGTCACTGTTGACATTCCAGTGAAAGCCGTAGCATAAAATGGGGAAAACAGTCTAAGCAAGAACTTGCAGCTCTGAGGACTTTGCTGTTTGCAGGGATTGTTTCAAGTTGGTTTTGTTTTGATTAGGCTAAGCATTTTCTCCCTGGAATTCAGGAGATCAAAGTTTAAATTCCACATATTGTTATTCAGACTTTAACTTACCATTATGAGGCAATCTGAAAAAAAATAAACTTCATTTATTGTAAAATAATTTAATTTGAAAAGAAAAAGGCGAATTGTCATTTAAGTGAAAGAGGGAAAAGAAGAGAATCAGAAAAAGAGTAAGGTGTATCTTTAGGAAAAAAAAAAACAAAACAAGAACAAAAGGAAGGATGAACTATATACCTGGAGTCTCTGCAGGGGTACCAGATATACTCCTTGTGATACCAGACTGTGCTGCAATAGTGACATGCAATAACAGCTCTGCTCTGTTCATCAAGCTCTTAACTAATGTTTTTGTTTTTGCTAGGGGATGAGAGGTCTTCTGTATCAGTGAATTCACCTCTTGAAAAAACTTCTCCCTAAGATTAGAAAGGAAAAATAAAAGAAGAAAACTCAATTATGTTTTAATGCCTCCTGAAATAAAGTGTCACTGTGAGAATGGTTATTTTAAAGAAGACAAATAGCACCAATCTACTCTATGCCAACAAAATAGAAAGCAGAAACAAAAAAATAAACAAACAAGTGATTTGTTAGTAAGTACTTGTAGCTGTAGGTGCTAATATTAATATATTTAGTACAAATGTTTTTAACAATTTAATCAGGTATTGCTAGAGAGACAGGATAATTAAATTTTCAACTATGTGCATCCCTAGTTAGAAGTTCATCTCAATGTGTCTGCCCTAAAAGATTGTTTTCTTTCTAGAGGTCTACCAGCCTTTAATGAAATTATAACTAAAATATTTTCAAAACATATAGTGCCAGCTTCTGTTCCACATCATGAATTGTCACAGGGTAAAATGAGATTCAAATGCCTACTTCAAGAAGCATTTATGTACATAGGCAACTTTAGGCCCACACACCTACTCTTGGAACTCACTGAAAATCCACAGTTGCTCAACATTGCCCATCTTCTCAGCACCTTGCCTAAATGGCACACTTCACAGCCAGCCACTAACCTTAATGCCAGGACCACATTCTCCAGATCACTTCCATCAAAAGAAACTTCTTTCATTGAACACAGAAGTTCCAGCTCTTTCATCTTGCTCTAAACAAAGCAAAGGAAAAGGATGAACGTTGTATTGAGAAAGCAGCATGAAGCACCAGCACACAGCAGCCCCAGTGCTCACTCACCTCATTGAAGTGATAATCATAGAAGAATGGGACATTGTTCTCCAGCTTCCCGTGCATGGCATCATCTACCTCATTCTGCCATTTCTGCTCCAGCTCAGCCACACTCTAACAAAGTGACAAAAGCAACACTTATTGCAGTTGCTCATCTTAAGAAGAGACCTTAGAAGAAGAAATCTGAGCACATTTTGCATTTTGATGTTTCTAAAATGCTGTTAATACATCTTTATCATCAAAAAAGTCAACTGTTTTTTGAAGTAATTTTATAATTACCTGCAATTGTCTCTCCATGGCATTTAGCTTCTTAAAGGTCTCTCCCATGATTTTACAAAGTAAATCATATTCTTCAGCATGTTCTTCCTGATACTGGAAATTTATCAGGGACTGGAGTGCATCAACCAAATTCAAATGTTTAATCACACATGAAACTACCATCTCCTCCATTACTTCTGGCTGAATCACCTCCCTAGGGTTAGAGGTAAAGCCAAACTGAATAAACAAGAACAACAAACAAGCTTTTCATCTTTACAATCCACAAACAAATATTTACAGAATATTAAATGCACATTGTCACACAGGACAGGCATGCTGCATCCTCACTGCTGCTTTTTCAGCTCACTTACTTTGTCACCAAGCATTTTGAACAAGAAAAGTCAAGTTAGCAAAGCAGAGTGGAACAATGACTACTTACTTTATACTGGGTCTAAATTGAGGCCGAGCACGTCCAGAAATTTCCCTGAGTTTTATCATGATTCCTGGAGGCAGCCTAATCCTAGGTAGATCAAAATAGTGACCAACTGGAGGCACCAGAACATCAGAAGGATATGTAAATTCTCTGTCTTCATCTATAGTAAGAGGCAATGGAGAAGGACTTGGTGTAAGGGCTGGAGATATTACACCATTAGCTTCCACCTGCCACTGGCACCTGGAAAAATAAATAAAACAGATGAACAGAGGTCTTTAATTGTGGGTTCTTCCCCACTCACTATCCATCATCATTTAGATAGACACGTGTCAACAACACCTTACAAAGACAGACTATGTTTTTAGTGTGGCTTTTGCCAAACACAGCCAAATCCTCTTCTACTCACTCTAAAGAAAACATCTGCTCTACAGAATGCTCCCTTAGTTTAAGGCAACACAAAACTAACAACAAACTGCAGGAAAAGTTATCAAAACCAGCAGCTTAAAACACAAGACACTTGCACAACTACGAAAGTCACCTGCCCTCAGAAAAAAAATCCACATGGGAACTCAGATTAATTTTTAAATTTTTTTTTTTACCTTTGTAATAGTTTTGATCTTAAGAGCTCTTGGCAGGTTTCTTCATCTTTGGTAATTTCAGGTCCGTTGTACAGTATTCGCAGCATGGAACAAGCTAACACAGAAAGGCCAAGTGCCAGGTCAACCAGGAAGGGCAAACCCCCTGACACATCCTCTGAGGACTCCTGGAGTAGGAACAGTGACAAGTTGCACTAATCAATCAACCATGAAGTCCTTCCCCAGTATACTTCCAGATAGAAGATTTTAGATTTTTATATATAATCCTATCTAAGATATATACAGGTATCTCATATGTCTCTTACACAGGGGCATATTTAAAAATGTTTTAACAACTTAAAGCAACATATAAGAACAACTCAAGACAGGAAAAGAAGGATTTAAACACTATTTTCCTGAACCAAGAAAGAAAAGGTAAATTTGGTCTTGGTTCAGTCATTTTCTGGCCTGAAGTTCTACCATCTCACAGATCTAGACCTAAGCTTTCCAGTGAAGTGGGATTCAAGTTTCTTTGTGTTTGATCCCAGTGTCCTCCCCTCTTGTCTTTATAGGCTGGAATCATTATTCTCACATCAAGTTTTGGAGAGATACCCATCTCTTCCAAGAAATCCTGACCTACAAGCAGCCAGAGATACGAAAATGACTTCAGCCCAGTCCAGCACCAATGACAAGAACTGGGTAAGATATATTTGCTGATAACTGGCTTCATAAATCCTTCAGCATGCCACAGGGAAGCCAAACACCTGAAACTTCTGCCCTTTACATTATTTCTTACTGCCAAAATAAGTAGCTATCACTCTTTTAAATTTCTCATGTTAGCTTCCAACTTGGAGGAACATTTCTACTGGATCTGCAGTGTGTAAGAGAGAGAAGAGAAGAGAAAGGGAAGCTGAACCTCTCCCATGTGAGTACCTGTGCGCGAACAGTGCAGGCAAAGCCCCACATGGCTTTGTCTGGAGTGTTGTGCTCACGGCCACTCCGCATTTCAAAGGAGAAGGTGACTGTATCTCCCTCCACCTTAACATTTTGAGGGGGAAGAGGACAAAAAGAAAAACAACAAAAAAGAGACATTTAAGAACCAAGGCAAACAAACAGGCTTCTCATCAAAGTGGCTTATTTTATGGATTAATGAGTTATCTAAGCATTTGTATCTCCAATGCTATAATCTGATTTAAGAGCCTTCCCTTTTTGTAAGGATATCTTTTAATGGAAATTTGATTTTAATTTTGCTGCTGGCTACCCACAGTAACACAAAAACCCCAACATAATTGTTGAATCAAAAGTAGAATTTATCAGTCTGTATTACTAAGCCTTGATTTTCATCAAAACATTTTCATTATTTGTCTGCAAGAAACCCTGCAATAATCAATAGCTCTCTTTCTGAGGGCAGACAGACAAGCTCTTCAAGAAGAATGTTGAGACATTAAGAGTTTGCTATAAGAGCACTATCAAAATCTAGGCCTGAAAAATAAATTCCGTTAAATGTGAATGTGCTTGTCTGAAATTGCTTTCCAGCTAATTACTACTTGTCTTTCTTTTTGAAATTATTTTTTGTTGTGTATATCAGTCCAGTTTTGATCTGCGACAATGTAGCAGCACAAACGTATTAGAAAAAGAAAAATCCTACTGCATACAATCTGAGAAAACATACTCCAAAATTATTGAACAACTGAAGATGCAAAAAGGGATTTTTCTGTCTTAGAAAAAGCATTCAATGCAATTTTAAAACAGCACAAAGTTTTAGAAAGCTGATATATTTGTTATATTTGTGGGTTATTGTTAAAAAAATGCAGTCATGCCCACAGACCTTAAGAAAATAAGCACAGACCCTGCAAGAATTTCTCCTAGGAAGATACACTTTGAGACCAGTAGTGTCTCCAGGACCAAAACATTCTCATAATGAATTCCAGCAAGACATAACAGAACAAGATAAGCTCAAAGAGAAGCATCACACACAAGACACAGTGGAGTTTAAGGTTATTCCCCAAGGATAATACAGCCCACTTAAGTGATCTCATCAAGGATAACCATACACTTAAAAGCTTGGACTTGATTGCTGTAAGGGTTAAAATGGACTCGACACAGGTTCTGAAGGGGATTTTTTTTTCTATGGGAAATATTGTTGTAATACTGTACCTTTACTAAGTCTTTCGGCCAACCAGTTCCTAAGACACTACGGCTGCCATATCCCAGTGTATTGCCTCCATACTCAGCAACCTTCCTACTGTTTGTGTTAGGACCAGCATAGATCACCAACTTCAAAACATAAAATACACTGTTAGACTGTAAGAGAAAAACAAGAAAATCTAATAATAATAATAATACTTAGCACTGACACCGCGCTTTATCTTTTCAAAGCGCTTTATCAACATTAACAACTCCTCACAACAGCCCTGTGAGGTGAGTAGGCAAGTATTATTATCCCCATTTTACAGATGGGGAAACTGAGGCAGGAAGGAAACTGAATTACTTGCCCCCAGGGTCACACAGCAAGTCAGCAGAGGAACTGCTGGGAGCAGAAATCAGGAGAAATCCTACCTCCCAGTCCTCCTGCTGAGCTCAGCAGGACAGAACTGCCTCTCTACTCATTAGTGGACTGATCCTGCTCCCATAAAACTTTGTTTTGTCAGTGACTCAAGGCCCAAAGTTTTCTGAAGGAGTTTAACCAGTAATGAGTGACCTTGTATTAAATATGCTTATAAATAATTAACAGGAGCACCACACGACTTGTTGAAGAACATATGGCAACAATTGTTAAGCAGCACAAGTAGCTCTCTGATTATGCAAAGTAAGTAAGTGCTATTAGTTGGGTTCTTGAAATTAAAAATACTTGTTCATATTAATCCATGTAAACAAGCCATTTATCATCAGGGGAATAAATAAAGGAACTTTTCCAGTTCTGCATACTTTAAACAAACTGCTGATGTACATAGTAGGCAGATAGATTAAAATCTGAGAAATAAGGAAAGCTTATTCTTGACAGCAAAATGAGAAGGAAGTCAAACTTGGACAACCAGAGCCATCATGGAATGAACTTTAAAAAAATATGGAATTACTTTCTGAGGGGAAAAACCCAAAACAACTCCCCCCCAGACAAACACCTCTGAATCCCGTGTTTCTCCTAAGAACCAGTACTTGGGACAGCTTTTGAGAAAACCTCTTAATTACAGAGTCTCTTAGCAAGAGATTCTCATAACTGATAGGCTTTAAACGTTGAAGTAATCACTGGGTATTATGTTCTAAAACAATACACAAGAAGAATTACATAGATATTATTTATTGATTATTTCTTCAAGAGCATTGCAATAAGCATGAATCATTTCTCTTCACTGTCCTGCCTCTTCATGTAAAAGAGATCTTTTCTACCTTTCCTATCATTTAGGATAGGAAGATGAAACTCAAGAATTCTTTTTAAAAGTCATTCACACTTGTGCCACACAAGATGGAACCTCTTTGCATCCCTGTATTTACAGCCTTGCAGTAAGCAGACTGTGACATTGTAGTGCCCACTAGTAAGCTCCTATCAATAAAACCCTCCTGCATTATTCTGAGCACTGCAGATAAGGGGCCACCAAAGTTGTGAGGCAGAAAAGATGAAAATGGGAAGTGTTGCTGGTGGAAACACATCCAAAGGAAAAATTTCTGAACTGACTCTTGCTTACCTTATCATAGTCATACTGTGAAGAACATCTGTTGTCAAATCTGAGATACAGACAGCGGGCTCCTGGGATGTGTACAGTTTCTTTAAATTTATAGTTATCCCTGACAGGATGAACTGTTTCTACAGTCTTCCCCGCAGCCCAGGGAGCAGGGATCTTCAAACCCGTGAGAAAACCTGGCTCTTCTTTCTCTTCCAGCATTCTGAAATTAGAAGGAAAAATTAGTCCTGAAAATCCCACACACGAGTTGTGTTCAAACATCAAACAGTCCTTCAAATCACCTCTCAGAACTGCAACACAAAGCACTGACTCCTTGTGGAAATAACTACAGCAGTCTCTGAGCTGTCAACTTGGAACTTCTCCCTCTGCTTTCCCATTTCCAAATAATGGTAAAGAGCTAAGCAGCACCACAAAAAAAAAGTAAATGGTGCTACATATGGATTGATAGCATAAAAAAATAAAACTTGTCTCCTGGGAAAGTACCCCAACCTGATTATTCTTTCATAAACCAACATGCCTGATGTTTCACTGAAACTTACAATTTGGAGGAGGACTGAAAATAAATTCTTCAAGTTCTTCACACAGGGTATTACATATTATCACTAGCTGTTCAATACTACAAGCTGTGCAACACTGCAAAGGGCTGTGATAAGCATTTTTAAATTTAATTTAGCTGCCTGTTTCTGTTTCTAAGCAGAAACTGTGTAACTTTGAGCTGAGACACAGGATTTAAAACTGCTACACTTTTCTGTGCAAATGAAACCATTTAATATCCATCCAATAGTTTTATCTCGTGTTGCCAGAGCAATTTACATATTCTCATTATGGTCTTCCTTAATCTGATTTATTGCAAGAGGAACAATTAGAATTAATTCTTAATGTTTGAGGTGAGGGGAGAAAACAAAACAAGCCATATCCTCTACAAACAATGTGCAGATACTAATAATTTAATTCTAGAGGCAAAAAAATTTAGATCGAATTGCCTTTTGTAAAGGCTTAGATTTCTCCAAGAGAGCCTTACAAACCATTACAGCCTTGCTTTTAACAATAAAAAGATTGCTGCTTTAAAATTTATCCCACAGCAAGGGTCAAATGGCTATTACAGCTAAGATACTGTAATCCATGAAAAGAGTCACATGTAAAGAACATCACCTCTCATCAGGTAACAGCTTCCCTTTCTGTTCTGCTGCACCACTGGGAGAACTGTTGAGTTCTGAGAAAACTGGAGACTGAGTTTTAAGCAGCAGTGCAGTCTGTGGCACAAAACATACAGCATTAGTAACATGCAAACAATAATTCACTTGAAGATCCATCTCATTATTGGAATAAATTCACCAAACTGCATGTTGTGATTGACAATAAATCCTTGTTTAGTAGCTGCTGTACCAAGTCAAATTCAATATTCAACATCAGCAGCTTTTGCAGCTGTTGAGCAATTTTTAAACTATGATCTGTGGGTCACTTACTGCAGAAAGTTGACCAAGGTCTACAGCATGGTAGAACATGCATGTCACATCTTTTTTTCTTTCCTTTGCAGGCAACTGCTGACAAAAAGAGCATACCTGACTTGTGTAAAGGACCAGCTGCACCAGCTGAGGCATCAAGGCATCAGCCATGGTCAGAGTCTGCAAATTTGGATGCATCAGAGATGTCAGGAGGACAGGAAGCAGATGACCAAGCATAGTGGCCTTTGTGATTTGCTCCAGGCCTTTTAATCTGTAAGTAGAATCAAGGTTTATATAGCATCAACTGTTTTCATAGAGTATCACTATTTTTAGTCATCTGTTTAATCTTGTAACAGACTGCGTAAGCAGGCAATTCAAAATTCAGCAGAGAACATTTGCATTTTACATAAAAAAACCCAAAAAACCCAAACAGCAAGCCAAAAAATCATAATATCTTGAAAACATTAGAATTTCTCCAGAGTGTGATCATCCTGGCCCTTGCTGCCAGTCCTTACTAAATAGTGATAGACCAGAAGACAGTAAATCATGAGTACAATAATTACTTAGAAAATGATAAGTTCCCCTGGGCACAGGATGAAAGCCACATCAAACACAAATATATTTGTTCAGCATGTATATGAGGCTCCTTGCACACGTAGCTCAAAGTCCTTTAAAAGAATCTGCATCTACAAAAATATACTTGAGCACGAAACCCATCTGAAAATATCTCAAAGGAATTGTCTACTGTCAATAAACAAAACTAATCTCATGGGCACAGAGCAGCGTAGATGTGAAGCCTGAGATGCAGCTGGGAGAGGGAAGTGTTTGTTTAACTAGAGAAAAGGTTCACAGCTTTTGTTTACATCCCATTCCCAACATATATTTTTAAATGGAGAGGAGACAGGGAGGAAGATGATGCTTATTTGATGAAACACACAGGATACTGAAACAACATCATGGATAAAATATTGAGTCCAGCTTGTAGAGATGTAATAGTCAGGAATTCTAAAATAACAAAAAAAGAGCTTACAGAAATATTCCCAGCTGACTAAGTTTGTTTCCAGTTACCCTGCAGCCAGATACCACTGTCACTGACTAAAACCTTACCAATTTCAAGTTCTTACAGATCATCAAGCTAGTAGCACTGACATGGAGAGTCTGATTCTAAATTATTCACAAAGATAAGTGCTAAGCAAATGCTGTAATAAGAAACAATTTCTATACATTGAAAGCTCAAGCACCTAACAAACAAGGAATCCTGACTCTGCTTGTACAGCAAGCCACAAAAAGCAACAGTTTCCTATTTTCAAGTTGGCAGACTCACACTTGTCTTACCTTTGCTCCCTATCAGAAATGTCACTGTTTATTAGTGCAGTAGTGACTTGTTGCAGCATTTCTAAGACTTCATCACATCCTGTCAGAATTTGCGTTGCAAGAGACAAAATGCTGGTCTTCAGCTCCTAGGTACAAAAAGAGTTACAGGATACTGAAATTCCTAGAGAATACAAAAAAAAAAAAAAACAAAACAAAAAAAAAAAAAAGACAACAGAACAAAACGATGGATTTCCAAATTAAGATAATGATAATGTGACCTGGCAGGCCTGCAGCAGGAGATTCATCCAAGACTTAATTTGATTAATGCTAAGCCCCAAAGTGCTGGGAGAAACTAGGTGCATATTATACAGGATGCACATCCAGTTTCTAGAGGGAAGGAACACCCCAGTCCAGCACAGGAGAGCTGTCAGCCAGCCAAGGTACAGCATTGGTGACAGAATGTCCTAGCAGGTATGAGGAGCACTGTAGGGAGAGAAACTGAACAATGAAAACATGGGTGAATAGTGAGACAAGAAAAGTACTACAATATTTAGCATTTACTCAATGAGCCTGAACAAATAACTTTCAACTGCAGCAAAGTACAAGCACACAAAGTCTCAAGAGCAGCAGACATAACCAGCTTAACAAACAATACCAGAAATTCAGAAGGAGCATTACAGAAGAATCATTACTGTTTCAAAAACATTTCAGATGACAGTCTGCATGCAAGGACAAACCTGGCTTCTAAGAGCTCACTCAAGACTACTCCAGCAGTAATACAAAATGACACCATTTTAATAAACGTTATACCAGCAAAACAATCCCTGTCTGCAAACCTTGTCCTCTAACAGGACATTGCCACAAACATTATTCCTGCTAATTCAGACAATAAATGTAGGTTGCTCTACATAAGCTTTAGAAGTTAAAACTGCAAAAAGCAGCAGCCAGGTAAGGCAAGCAGGAAAACCCTTTCCTATTTAAACTTGAAAAATACTTTTTCAAGGACCATCTAAGTAATTTGGAGAAAAAATTGTGAGGGGGTAGCATCTCCAGAAAAGATGTCTGGCACATGAATTTTCTCTACTAGCACATATCAATTAAAACACATTTTAAACCTCACTAGCTGTGTATTTATGAAGGGAAGTGTCTGCTCCCACTGACAATATAGAGCCTGAACTGCAACACTGACACAGAACAATTGCAGACTTCAGCTGGAGGACAGGAAAAAAAGCCCAACTACCTACAGTGATTTACACTCCATCAAGAGGAAATGAACCAACAAAACAGTGTAAAGTAAAATGCACAGCAGAAACAAGAGGTGTCACAGGAACACTGACTGTAGAGGGCCATGCTAGAATAAAACTTGGTGTTTACCTGTACCTTCAATGTCTCTCCCTGCAAGGAGCTGTCACTGTCATCATTTTCATCAGGTTTAATCAAAATAGTGTTACTGAGGAGGTGGTTCTGAACAGCCATCAGGTACCGCAAACAGGAAGATGCAGCCTTTAACATAAATAAGCACACTTTACATTATCTAAACCCTTTAAGCAGCCTTGATTCAGGCAACCCTTGCACGTTTAAACATAAGAGGAAAAGAGATGAGGGAAAGGACAAGCAAAAGTAAAAAAACAATTTCCTTAGAATAGGAGTTTTTGTGCTGATTTATCATGAGCTTGTTAATTTGTATTTAAGAGAAGAACCTGGTTGTAAACCCCTGCATTTTGTGAAGCAACTTGCAACACAGATAAAGCAGCAGTACCATTTGATTCAGGTATGTATTATCATCACATTCAAGTACTGTAACATTAATGAACTCTTAAAAGGTAATGCAGCCACTGAGCTCAATTTAATTCATGGTCCTGAAAGTGATGGTTTCATGCCACTCCCCTCACACCCTCCTGCAGGCCATGATTTTCTGTTCACTTGTTTGCATGCAAGCTCAGAGGCCTCACACCCCAGATCAGACCTAATCCTGCTGAAAACATCTACACATACTTTTACCATTAAATGTCAACCTTCACTCTTTTTTGTCTGTAGATTTTAATCCTTTCTGCTTGTATGAATCACTGTAAACAACTGTAGAAGGAGCTTTTTTGTTTTTTAATTTGTTGTAATGCTTTGAAGAGTGGGATACACAAACTCCCTTTAAATTGAAACAGCTACCAAAGCATTTGAAAATATATCCCCATGCAGACCTGTTTTTGCATTACTGCATGATTTACTTTGCTGTAAGAAATTGTTTCTTCCTTCCTTGCACAGCATAAGCAAAGGACATTCATGTCTTGTACTTGTTCAGGCACACAACTACAAAAGTTTCACCTCTATTTACTCAGTGAAGATGCTGAATTTAAGGAGGAAAAGAAGCCAAAGGCAAATGTACTTTCATCAAAATACATTTTACTTACAGGCACAGTTGAAAGAAGCCTTTGAAAATCATCTTTAGATACAGTTTGGCACTTGGTGATTAAGACACAAGATTCTCGGACAACAATCTTGAGAATGTAGTGCAACAGCTCATCATTTAGTCTTCAAAAAATGCAAGAAAGAGGCAAAATGTTAATGGTCTAATTATGGTGTATTTTGTACAGCTCATCTCAACAGCTGTGTCACAAATTGAGTGAATCCAAACCAAATATCTGTTTGACTTCAGAAATTCAGACACAAAAGAAACCAGGTCTGAAATGTTGAACAACAACTACTGCAACAGATTCCTGGAGACTTCCTGCACTGCACTGATATAAATCCATGACTTTTCATGACTCCTCCCAGCTTGAACAGGAACCAGAGCTGGACACTTTCACTGCCGGAAAGTCACCTAATGCAGTGACACGGAGGGCAATGTCACATCACAGTACTTCTGAATCATCACCCACATTCACCAGACACATGGCAAGGAGCAGGGAATCCAAACCTAAGTCTGTGTACAGAAGTCTCCAAAGCTGCCCCTAAAATGTCAAACCTCCCTTGTCCTAATGAAATTCTACCCACTACAGACACAAAGATAGTATTTCAGGTCACAGTAAGATAACAAGCAAATTAGCAGAATTTTATGCAAGTTTACCTAAAGCAAGTAACAGAAACATGCATTATAAATGGGGAGGAGGTGGACGTTGAATGTTACCTATAATGATCATCATCTTCACTTCCAAATCTGTTGTTCTGTAGCTGTTCAGCTAAATTAGTCAGGATAACATCACGCAGCTGAGAGAGACCACTATTTCTCTCTCCTAAAATAGAATGCAAAAACTTTTGTAAGACAGCATTTTACAGAATTCATTTATTTCTTTCCTCAGATATCTTGCTTTATATAGGCCCCTTGTCAGAAATTACTGTATTTACAGTGTAACCCAAGTCCCTGTTGGTATTACAGTGTTAAAACTGACTGCACACAGCACTGAATTAAATTCCAAAGGCTTTGATGCATGAACACCTCCCTATGAAGTAACAAATAACTGTGCATCAGCTGCTTCTAAGTCCAGACTCCCATTTCATGGGGAATGCCAGTAGATTACTAAACTTTCACCAAGGACCTCAGGTTACTGGGTAATTGCCACAGGTAACCCTAACTGCTAACCAGGACAAGAAGCAGTAATTACTAATAGTGACAAAAGAGAACTTTAATCCTTTTTCAACTGCAATTTGCAAATAGCTGCCTAATTAAGACAAAATTTCCTTTCCTACACCTAACATAAGCTGGAGTATGTAGCCATCCAGAAGGCAGCTTCAGAATTTGAAGCATTCTAGAATTACCTAGAATAGGATGAGTTTAAAGCAGCCTAGTGCTCTATATTCTGAACTGTTTGCCCTCCAGAGATTAAGTATTTTCATTTTCTGTTGTCAAGTAAACACAAAAAAACCCCACCAAACCCAAAACCAAAACACTCTCACATGTCAATAAGACATTCTCACCTTCAGTTAAGACCAATTTCAATAAATTATTGATTTCTGCTTCTCCAGGATACAGGATATTTAAACCAGAGCTAAAGAAACAAAATAAAACCATGTATGACTTTATGTACTGAAAAGTGCACAAAATTATTTCAATGGACACTTGAAAAATGGTGTCAGGGTATTTCAGCTTAGTACCTGACATAACACATAACATGACTACGTAGTGGTGAAGCTATGGAATAGCTTCTTCCAGCTTAGGAAGTTATCCCCCATATTTTAACATTTATATAACTCATCAAACAAGCAGCTGCTTTCTCCAGAAAACTTTCATAATCAACTGTGGTTTTCTGTCTAGGTCTCAAAACTTCTTCAACAGCTATTTGCTGAAACTCCACAATAATCCCTTGTACATGACAGCACAGCCATTTTTTTTTCAAGAAACAGACTTATGCCAAAAAAAATGGATGAGGGCTTAAGAGAACAACTCAGCTCTGGTGATGGGGTAGGAGCTGTGCAAGAGATTAATCAAGAAGTCACTACTCTTACAATTTTATACTTATTAAAGACTGGCTGCTTATAGAAGTCTTAGTTTAAGCTAAGCAGAAGATTCCAGATCTTGGAAGCAATACAGCCATGCATAAATACTCCTTATGGAGATATTTTTTTCCCCTTTAACTGTTGATGAACTTTGTCCTTCCTACAAGAATTATCAAAACAGAAGACCACAATAACTTAAAGAGTATTGTTGACAGTCTGAAGTGTTGAAACATGTAGACTTCTTTTCTTTTTCCTTCTAAAGAACAGAGAGAAGAAAACTAGTATGCTTTTCAGCTTCACACTGAGAGCAGGTATTATTCCAGCCTCCCTTTGGCTCATGCTGACCACCTTGTGATACAAACATCAGGAAAAGTTACCACACATTGCAAGAAAACCTGAGGTTGCCATTGGTATCAGAATCCCCCAACAAGAAAAGAGCAGCAAGGAGCTATTATCTGATCCCTACCTCTGGTGGGTTTTTACAAATCATTGGAGGATATAGGGTTAAACAAGGGAAAACTGCAGCAGCTGTCTAGTTGACAGGATACTCTTTTCCCTGTCAGAAAGCAAGCTGGAAATGATAGATAATCATACTAAAGATACACTATTCTTCACTCACTACTTGAGTTGCAAAAAGCCATTGAAATTTGGGATGCCATGATTCACACGCACAAAAAAATGCAGGTTGATCTTCTCAAGATTCTGTTCTCAAATTCTGGAGGACTTCCCACTTGAAAGAAGATTATATTTGTACTTGGAATGCTGTCTCAGACATTCTTTGTCCTTGATATTTACATTATCTCATTTTTTGTAATACACAACCACACTTTTTGCTCACTTCCCTGTACTTACTCATTCTGCTGCACTGACAAGCTGAAGAAAGGAAACCACACAGCAGGAGGTTCAAAAGATGCAGTAGCAAAAGTGATGTGGAGCTAAAGCAACCACCCTGTTCCAAGTGTTTGATGACCTGGTGTACCAGCCCACTCTTCTACCAAAGCAGATTCCTTTTTTCTAGACACAAACTTACTTTTTCCAAAAAGTTTTACCACCCTGACAGTGTTTTTCCCTGGCCCTTCAGTCTGAGAGCATTCCTCAAGTATTATGCATTCTGCTTCTCCTCACATTCCTTTTGTTTAGGAGAATTTCAGTATTGTCACTTGAAACCTTGGTATAACAGCTGGCAACAGGAGCTTTGCCTTCTCCAGAACACCAATAATCCATATGAACTAAATGGTCATGAATGGAATGCAGAAACTGCTTGAATTTAGCAGCTATATTATAAGCATTTAAAAAACTTCTAAAGAGTGCTAATAAAAAGCAACAAAAGAAGCATAGGAGGTAATTACTATCTGCTATTTCACTGTCATCAAGACAAACACACTATAAAATTCTATCATATTGATTTAAAAACAAACTGTTGGATCCGATTTGACTGTTCACTTGTTACAGCACTTTCAGATAGTCTAAAATCTAAGTTATGTTTAGTTTGACAAAAGAGATCCTTACCTAATAGCTAGGCAAACCTCCTTCTGAATTTCAGAGCAAATCTGATCCCTTGGTGCCATCAGCAACTGCCAAAGTAGGAGGCCAGACCTCCTAACAATATCTCTGTTTCTTTCAGTTTGTGGGCTGAAGAAAAATTTAAAAACCACCTAAGAAAGATTAAACACAGCAATATTAAAAAACTTTAAAATTGCTCACATTAACAATTTTCCTGCAGTCACTTTCTCAAACTATTTGCTAGGTCACTGGAAAGCTCAGAGCCAGAAACTGACTTTGTATCCAAAGGAAAAAAAAAGAAAGAAAGATGGAAAAAACCTCTCTGAATTTTCTTTTAATCTGCAAAGGTGGCAATAAAACATTTGAATTAGGACTGTATAAATTATGGGTGTATAAAATACTGCAAAGGCACTGCTAAATCTCCATTAATTTGAATACAAGGGAGAAGAAAAAAAAAAACCACTAAAATCTCCTGATTGCCTGTAAATTGGAAATGTTCTTGTACCTGAAAGACAACCAGGATGCAGCGTATGATACACGTGTCTCCATTCACCATGGCTTTCTCCATGATGTCACAAATACTACTGAGATGATGGGCTTCAATTGGATGTTGCTTGCCCAAAAAATTTGTTATGGGAAGATTGTTGCTGGCTGCAAGCAGGTTGAGTTGGTGGATACACATGGCACCAACATGGTGCAGTAACTGGTTAATAACCTCATTTGTGGTTGTTGCATCCCCTAGAAAAAGAAAAACTGTTCAGATGCTGTCTGCAAATAAAATCACCACCTCTAACTCCAGGACACCTGCCCACATGACAAAAGAATTACCCAAACTCCTTTTTTTAATGTGCTAAAGGGACCAAGAACTTGGAAACTTCCAAAACCAACTTGCTTTATGTTTTTTCCTTTCTTAAAGGGAAGGTAAACCATGAGCAACATTTATAAACACCTGCTCAAGAATGAACTGAACTTTTAACAGCTTCACGAGGTAGTTTCTGAGTATTTATTCTACGATTATCACACATTTCACCTCCACTTTGTGTAAAATGCTGACTTGTAGGCTTCCCTCACCTCTGGGCTCTGTGATGACATGGCTCACTCCCAGCCTCTGACAGACACAGTGGAATGCCTGGTTCCCAGGATTGCACCACTGATCAATGTAATCATTGGAGCACGTCCATATCATGTTATTCATAGTATCATAACAAGCACCTAGGGAAAATATTTTGCACATCAAGTTTTAAAATATTTGTTAGAAAACCAGACCGAAGTATTTTTATGGCAGATATGACCCCAAATTATTTGCTGTAAGAGTTCTCTGTCAGGTGACAACAATTTAATAACAATGCACTGGAATGAAAAAGCAGAACCCTTAACAAAGGGCTGAAGCAGAAATATCTACAGTGTCTTTCCAGCTAAGATGCATGTATGCATTTTCAAACATGGGCCTAAGTTCATTGGAACTTTGCAGCACCTTAGAGCCTAAGCAATCTTGCAATATTGTTTTCTGCTTCAGAAAACATTTTTCCTGAGCTTGTGTGCAGCTGAAACTGCAAACCCAAGCCACTGGAAATTCCTTCAGGGAGTTCTGAACTTTCAAAAACATTAAATTTACAAAATTTCACCGGAGATGTGAACCCCCCTCTCCAGCTGCTGAGTTGTTTACTGCACATTAAAATCCAGGTAAGATTCCTTAGAACCAAAGGGTTGGATACAGCTAGTTCTGAAATATGCCCAGAAAAGAGATTTGTGTCTTACCAAGTCCTGGAACTAGAGCACCACGTCCAAGTGAACTTCCTGCAGCATCAATGAGATCTGCTCTGCTGGTGAACTGCCCATCAGAAATGTTGAACACCAAGCTTGAAGCCAGAACTACAGAGAAAAAAAATCTCCAATAAATTTCTGAGAAGTTTATTTTCTTTCAGAAAACCAAGGACTTAAACCCTGCCACAAATCTCCCTGGCTTACTTTTTAAGGATGACAAAGCACTTGTTCCTCCAAAGAGTGAGCGTGTTGCAGAGCTGCCTGATCCACCTGGGGGGGGGACCAACATCACCAGGTATGTCCCACATGTGTATATTGGGGTCTTCCTCAACATCTTCAGTGGCAGCCCACAGCTAGTGTTTGCAGCTGAAATATTAAACAGGAAAATATAAAACAAACACCTTTTTCTTCATAACATTCAATACTATGCCTTTTATCATCAAATGAGGCAGATTTGTATTTAGGGCTTCAAAGAAATCAATATGGAAATCCACTTAAGCTACATTTTGCAGCATTTAGAAGTTGTACATAGGAGTAGTGTCAGAATCCCACACATTCAGCATGAAGCCCCAGAAGGATTCAAGCAGATTCACAGGTTAGTTAGCTAAGAGAACATCTTCTTTAAAAAAAACAAAAAAACAACAAAACAAACCACAAACAAAAATACAGTAATCTCTAGTTTCCAAACCAGGAAAATCTGGAGCCTAACATTTAAGTATAAACAAAACTGTTTTAAGAGTTGTATGGTGATAAACAGACTGAAAGCAGTACCTCAGAGCCAAAGAATCTCAGAACAGAGACATCATTTGAGATTCACTACGCAGTTACTATTTTAAGTTCTCCTGCTCCACACAAAACTTATACAGTCATAATGATCCAGCTCCTGCCACAGCTGATCAACACTTTTCTGAGCACTGACTAAAGAATTATCCAAGAATAACCACTTATTCTTTTTCTTCTGTAGCACTCTAGTTGTCAACTGGCATAACATAGCCTTTAAAATAGCTCTTCAAGCTCTCTCTTTGCCAATTCCCCTGTAAGCTTATCAATTCCCTTTACATTTTTATGGAAATACCTCTAATTGTTTAAAATTTAAGAAAGAACACTCCTGAAATTATGAAGGAAGATGAGAATTAATTCAGGATAAACTGAATAACATCTTAAGACCATTCTTACAGAGCTACAGATCATCCTGAAAGCCATTGATGCTGTTCATTCAGGATTTCCTCATTAACCTGGGTAGTAAGCCCAGAAAAGAATATGCCAACATTTTGCAAGTTACCTCAAAAAAAGCAAAATTATCTTCAATTTATAATATTCAGCTTAATTGCAAAACATGAATTCCTTTTTTTTTAAACTGCACTTCTATTTTTACACAACATTTAGAAGCCCAGTTGAGCAGAGAAATGCAATCACCAGTCTGATCATATGTGGCAGAAACTGAGTATGTGAGGGGGAAAAAGGCTTCTACAAGCATTCTGCCCAGTTTGAAACTTTTTTTACAATCAGTGCCTAATTTAGCAAAGGAACTTTTAATTCATTAAGCAAATTGTGAATATATATATAATTCAAAGATTTATTTTGGAAAAAAAAAAATTCATACTTCTTTTTTTTATCATGTCCTAAGAGGTTACTAAAGAGTAGAACTGATATTAAGTGTGTTAAGAAACAAACCATGAAAAATGATTGAGTCAGTAAAACCTCTTCTGACCTGCTTGGTCTTCCTTCAATGTATTGGAGATGGTGGAGCCAGTGAGAGCTGCCAGGGTTGCTGATGGGGAAGCTCGATACCTTGACAGCCTACTCAGAAGCATCTCATTTATACTCTTTGCAGATTCCCCCTCTTTTCTCATTAATATGATGCGTTCCTGCAGAGGATTTGCTATACAGATGCCATTTTCTACCTATTAGTGTGGAGGAAAAAAAATACTTTTAGATACTGAACTCGGGAGGAGATAGATTGCCTCAGCTGAACAGTAAAATTCAACACCACGATGTATCAAGGATACAAACTTTAACTCTGCTGGAAAAAATTTCTTACAAAAAAAAGTGTTATAGAGAGATGAATATTTGTTGTCTAGGACTTTGTGGTTCAAGACAGGACTCTTTGTTTTGTCTGTCCCCAAAGACAGAATCGCTTCTCACAATCTTAAATTTATTTATGGAACTCTACTTAAAAATATTTAATCTCCCTGTATCTTTAATGATCTTTCACTGGCAAGTTTTGTAAAAAGAGGCCTCTACATAACTTTCCAGACACAAAAAAGTGTAAACAGTGATATTCTTAGATAATAATCTTCAGGGGCTGTGTTACTGAAGAATCCATCTCTTAATGAAGACAAGGTCTGATTTACAGCATCAGGCATTTTCCAGAAGTTGCAATACTATAGCCTGCCACTTCTAGCTCCATCATCCCACTCAGTGCTTTTCTGCTCAAAATTATTTCCTAAAGGCATTACAAACAGCTGTTCAGACCACAGAGACCAATATTCAAACCTAATACATGGATTTGAAAATGCTGCTATTTCATGAAGCAGCAGCCACGCTACCAACTCCGGAGTCATAGAAAACAGGGAATTTGCTTACTATAAGTTCAAAAACATCCATAAAGACTGAGTGGCCTTTTGGTGTTTTTTCATTGAGGCTTGCAGGAGACCAAATCCAGTAGAAATATGTGCCATCTGAAGAAAGATGCACGGTGGTCATAGTACTGCCAACTGGGAAGTGGTTGACTGGCATTGGGATTATTTGACATACCTAGGAGAAGGAGAGCACCTTAGCAGTTCATATTTTGAAGTCTGTTTTTAGGAGTGTTAGCAGGATACTTAAAAATAAATACATAAATTAAGATCAAGTGCAGTCAGTCCAGAAGAGGCTTAATTTTGGACATAATAATACTATTACATTTATTTGGTACAAACTAGAATGTTTACCAAATGGATCTACTGCCTACAAATCAATTTATATATCCAAACATTTAACATATCTGAAAATAAAAGGATCATTTCCTCTCCAATGATTGAGAGCATACCCACAGTACCATAAGGAAAATACACATGCTAAAGAGTTATCTACTTTCTGCAACTTCTTTGAAATGTTACTTGAAACTTTGGAAAACAAGGGGAATCCAAACAGTCTGAGTTTCAGGATGTAAAGATGCATATCCATTGTTAAAAACAGGACATGGGAAAAAAAAAAAGAAAAAAGAAAAAAGAAAGAAAAGTGTCCAGTTGTTTATTCTACAAAACACAATTTGATCAGAAGCAGTACCTGAATTTTGTAATTTTGGTACAGCTTAAGAATAAGGAGCTGCTCAGGAAGATTGTTTTCAGTTGGAGTCCAAGTCCTTTTTGCTGTTTTACAACAGGATCGTACTATGCTCAAGCCCACAACACTGCCATCATATAGCACAACCTAAGCCTGTATATACATACATGTGTATATAAACACAGGTACATATACATGTATACACACAAACACACACTAATGCATGGAAACAGTACTATCTATAACATAAGCTCTATCATGCAATGCTTTCAGTGGGGGTCTATAAAAAGCCAGTTCCAGAATTAAAAAGAAAAACAAAGACTTCAAGGATAAATCCAATTAAAGCTAGGAATGATTGTGATTAATCAAGAACATTTTCTTACTCTACTACAACTCTGCCACGAGCTGTTCCTTTTACCTGGAGGGTATGCTGATCCACCACCTGGAAAAGGGAGTGAGGTTTATTATCAAAGGACACAGGGCGATGGAGCAGTTTGCTGCTGCCAAAAGCAACCCACCCAGGCTCCAGCTCCTCATTCCGGCAGTACACAAAACCTCTGGCAAAAAAAGCAGAGTATTAACATTTTTTTAAAGCCTGTGCTATTTTTGATTGTTTGTTTTACTTTCTAAGAACAACTTACAGCCACATTCCTGAACTTTGACTGAGCTGAAATTCAAGTTGGTGTAAGGCAGCAGTTTCTACTTTAAATGACTTGAAGCACAACCTCAGAATTTTTCATAGCCTCATGACTTTCAAGCAATAAAGCAGCAAGGAGGTGCAGAGACTCACAGCTACACTGCTCATTTATATAATGAATGACATAATTAGAAGACAAATACTTACAAATTCAGCAACTGTACAACTATGAATAAGAAGGTCACAAAACTACAGTATATCCTCTCAGCAAAGAATAAACTCACTTCCTCCATTCTGCTGTTCTGGGAGTACACCTCTCTGCAGGAGGTTGGAGTAAATAGCCTCCAGAGGTCCCTTTCAAACCTAAATTATTCTACAACTGTAGAGAAAACATACTCAAGCAGAACTGCAGAAAACCAGACCATTAAAACACCATAACAAAAATGCACAACATGCTCTACTCTGCATCTGAGAGAGGTTTACCAAACAATAACTTTTTCTTTTTTTTTTTTTTTAAGACAGATCTCCAGAAAAGCAAATATTCAGCTGTCACTTACCTCAAAGTGCCATGTAATCCAGATCCTAATTTGCTTATTCCTCTGCCCACTGAATTGGTTGTGTACAGGTAGAGCCCATCTGCTGCCAGGCAGCGCCCTAAGTCTGCATCTGAATCGGGGAGCAAGAAGAGAGCAGAGATTCTTCTGTGACATGGCCCTGGGAATTCCCCATCCTCACTACACCTCTGGAGCTACCACAGCAACTCAACACCCACAGATGCTCGTGACAGGCCAGTACTGAGAGGGTCAGAACCATGGGTTTAATACTGAATTTATTATTTGGTGTTCAAAGAGCTGCTGTACCACTGTCAGAGTGCCCTCTGCTCACAGCAGCTTCTTACAGAGATGCCCAGATGATGCCTCACTCCCTCCTGCCAACACTGGGGCTATTCACATCTCCTGCTGCCAAATAAGTGAACAAGAAAAAGGTGCTAGTCACACAGCCTCTCTTTTGAGATAATAAATGACATTAGCACTGTTTTTTTATTATTTAAAAAGAGACCACCATCCACTCTGTGTAACTCTTTCCTGTTCTCATTTCAGGGTTACAGACTGCACTTTGGGTATTACAGCCAAAGCTGCTACTGCAAAAAAAACCCCAAACAAACCCAAACCAAAAACACACACACACACACAAAAAAACCAAACAACACCCCCCCCCCCCCAAAAAAAACACAAGAAAGAAACCCCAAACAAACAAAAAAAACCCCCACCACAACTAGTAACTTTGAACTTGCTTTTTCTCCACACTATAAACTATAAAACCATAAAACCAGTAGGAACCAGACTAGCATACCCAGCCATGCTCAGGAACACAGGACTGCTCAACTGAGCTCATTTCAAGTGGAAAATTCCTTGACTGAAACATAAACCAACTTGAGTATTTGCTATTAAATGCCTTCAGAATGACACAAAGGAGCAGAAGACCATTCTTTTCTGCTTTTGCAACAGGTAATGCTGTACAGAACTGGCAGCAAGATCAAATTCAAGCAAGGCTTATGGCTCTGAAGCCTTTCTGGTCATGACAGACTGTTTGTGGGGAAGGAATAATCTAATACAGAGCCTTGATCTAATCTCTGGTACAATTCTCTGCTTCTTTTAAAGCTGCTAAGCAGACCCTTAAACCTCTGAACACTGTTAATTTAAGACAAAATGTAGCTTTACACTCACAAAGCAGTAATAATTAATAATCAAGACTGGGCACACAGGGCAAAGCCTTGTGACAGGGATGTCAGCAAACCAGCCCAGTCAACCTGCTCATGTTTACAGAACCTGAACAGTCAGGTGGGGAAAGGAAAACACCCCTTCAAAATAGAGTTGTCTTTAATAAATTTGCAGAGAGCCTAAAATGACAACTCAAATTTGTAAATTCCTAAGCCTTGCATTAAACTTAATGAGATGTCATAGCTTGAACTAATATTTCTAAAGTAATGTGAATGCTCTCATTTTCTGCAAAAATAATATGCAAACAAAGCACTAAAACTAAGAATTAATTCAGAGGGGGAAAAAAAACGACCAAAAGGAAGCATAAAAAAAGAACACACATAGATGACTGGACAGAAACAAAACAGAATAGGGAAAGGGAAAAAAAAACAAAAACCAAACCAATGAACTTGCACTTTTAAAAATAAACCTCTGCCAGTGACAGCCATCTACTGAATACAGTGATACTGCCCAGGACAAAAAAAAATTATGCTTACTGAAAGACTAATGAGTGGATAGTATCCAAACTCAATTTGACCTCTGCAAAATTCCACTTCAAGTCAGGAAGGATCACTGTTCAACTGCTTTTGATTGTTTCCTACAACCAAGTTACTAGGCAAGTTAAAATAGCATCTGGCCTTCAACAACAAAAAAGGAAGACTCTTCTGAACACTCTTATTTTATATTTTTAAAAATGATAGGCCACACTATCATTAATACACCAGGCTTCAGATTTAGCCTGTTCATTTAAAGATAGATACTATTTTTCTATCTGATCTAACTTTAAAAAAGCAAACAAATAATTTACATACCTAGTTAGATGAACCTAATTAGAATGGGTATCACAAGCCAAGCAATGTAAACAATTTAATTCTCCTGTAAATCAGGCCCACATTTTCAAAACTTCAGTTCTGAATGTAAAGACCAAAACAAGAAAATGCCCAGACAGTTGCTCCCTTCCCCTCTCATAACTTATCAGGTTTCAAGATACTCCAGTTAATGCCCACTTCTCTCCAGATGGGTCCTTCTAAACCCTTTCATCTTTCAGTGATTTGCTTTGTCCTTGCTTTTACATTCCTTCCAACAGAGATATCCTTTCCCACTCTAAAGCTTTACCTTCTTTTGGAAACAATTATCACCACAAAAAAAGCATCTTTACCTCCCCTTCTAATACTGACAGTCATGAAATAATTCACCTTTACTTTCACTGCTGGAACTAGTGTTGGCATCAGGTGCAGGTAACATGTCCTCAAAGCCCCAAGACACTATATGCTTTCCTCCAAGCAAACAAGAGGGTGATCCAGGTCCTCCCTCCAAAAGCAACAACCTTTAAGCAGAAAATAAAAGAAGATGCACAGAGAACAATGATAGCAAAAACTAAATCAAAAGTTAAGACGCAGATATCTTTTAAGTAATGATTCTGTCAGAGTTCATAAGCCACTTAAAGGAGTCATCAATACTTAATTAAAAAAATTAATACTTAATTAAAGAAAAACTTAATACCCCAAATCTAATTAATAGGTCCTTTTAGATTTGACTTTCTAATGTCTGCCTTCTGCAATCGAATAAATTTCGATTTTTCCTAAAGCTTTCAATAACTCTGAAGGCTTTTAATCACAATATAAAGCCATTAATCTGCAAATGCACTTACACATTCTCAGAGCTGATGTAAAAGTGCTACAATGAGAAGAAAAAAAAAAATCACAACAAACCTGTAGAGTACATCAGCCACAGGCAAGGATCCCAGATCAGTCTGTTTCTGTAACAGATGCACTGTGTGAACAAAGGTTTTCAGCGACCCTCTAAAAGGATAAGAAAAACATGAATTAAAGATGTCTGTTGAAACAAGACTGAACACACAGAGATAACAGCACCTATGGAGAATATAACACCCAGTGCCATAAAGAGAGAATAACCAAGATATGTCATCAAGCTTCGTTTCTAATTTGTTTTTCTTTTCTGGATGATTTTCATTCTTTTGTGAAGGAAACGAAGAGAGGAAGAGTGGGCAACATAAAGGAAAAATGCTGACAAACTGCTGGGCTAAGCCATCCTATTTTTTTGGAAGAGAGTGAAGAGACAGGGAGGGCAGCAACCACAGGCTGCCTCATCAACAGCATGGACAGTAAAGGCAAGCTAGGCACATGAGAAAAAGCCTCAAGCCTGCATTTATTACAGACAGCTACTTTCAATATTTTCTGCAGGTGATTAATTATATTTAGAGTGGATCTCACAGGGGCTGAGACAGAGCATTAGCAAGATTTGCTGCAGTCATAGCTAAAGATGGCTTTCTTGACTAAAAATGAAAATATCAAACTAAATATTTGTCAAGAATCTGGTTATTTTCTCCAGAACACAGAGTTGGAAGCTCTTCCCCTACTGAAAGGATGCATTTAAATGTGTACAAGCACTAGATATTTTGAAAACAAAATTAAACCTATGTAGAATTTGTTTCTAAATGTTGCTCAAAAGTGTTGCTTTAAAGCTTTATTGTGATATTTACAAACAGATGGAATTTGTAACTCTAATTATAATTCTTGTTCATTCATGAGTTGAATACTTTTTTTTGGACAGTCCGAAATCTGAATGTTAATAAACTGGAAAAATGCCTGCTTTTTGTAGAAATAGAGAGGCCCTTAAATATTTTATTTTACAGTTTCTGTTTTTAAAGGTCATGGGTGTTAGGAAGAAGTCACCTTCTGAACATCACGGTGGCTTAATTTTCAGGCATAATAGCCTTGCTAAAGACAAGAATCCTGACTGTGTCTTAGCCATGATAATAGTTATGAATTGATTTCTCCAGAAGCCTGACTGATCAATTGAAGAGATCTTTTCCATCCACCCTGCTGAATACAGCCTTTTGCTTTCTGCCACACATGCTCAGTCTTAGCTAACTTCCTAAGAGCATCTCTTCCTCCAAGCCCCAAGCCCTGTTTTCCTCACTGTCGTTTTCAGCTACTCACCCACCAACCTCAGCTTGGAGAAAATGGACACCAAGTACTTCAAAGCACCTCAATTAATTATTTAAAGCAATATTCACCCTCTTGGTTTATTCTTTGTAATATGAAGCACCCAAGATTGCAACTAGGAATCTCAAGAACAGCCTCATTTTGAAGACAACTTCTTCATAAGGGTACCCAACACATGACTTAAAATTAAAAGGAAAAATGCAAGGCTTCCATAGGTAAGCAATGCAAAACAGATTTGCAAAGAATATGTAAGATCAACCTTCATTTCAAAAGTTGTATTTGAAATTTAGCTCTTTCACAAATTCAGCTGCAAAAGAACATCCCATATTTCCTGAAAACTGACATCTGGGAAAAAATAAATGAGCTCATGTTTATCAAATCCAATTTATCTGAGCTATGTTCAAGTACATTGCCTTTTAGATAAGGCAGTTGTCAGTGCAGAGGAGTTTGCCACATACAGTAGATTCCTCATTGACTTCATTAGAACAAGTACACTAGAAATTAAGTGGTTTTCATCTCAATAAATCTTTTCCTAAAGCAAATCATGACATCTACTGAGAACTTCAACATCTTGAAGCAGAGCTAAACTTGACAGACAAGACTGCAATCTGAGAAACAATAAAGCCAAGATTTCCAAAAGGCAGCTCCTGACTTTCACCCCGCGTTCACATGGCTGAGTTCTCCATACTCTTCCTCTTCTCCCCAAGCTCCATCCCCTAAAAAGAGTAAGTTTTTAAATAAAATTTTTATGGCCATTTTGTCCTCAGTCACCTGATGCCATCCTAAACCCACGCAGGCCACAGGACAGGTCAGCCTGCATTGGATGAGCTCTTCCCTGGCAAAGAAATGAAAAAATACCTCCAGATGTTTCACAGACAACACTGAAATCTGAAATTAATTGCTCTGAAACTTGGCAGTGATGCCTTCTACAGCCAAATGAGGATGCACAACCTCCAGGATTAAAGGGGCATTACAAAGGGAAGAGACAACTTTCCCCCACGACAGAAACATTTGGAACCATTCCTAGAACAGATCTCTGCAGTAGAAGCAGCAATATGCACAAGAGCCTTTCTAACCTAGATACTTCTGGTTTTACATATGCTAAACACACACACAAAAATAAAGGCTTAGCTTCTCAGCCTCACCCTTTCCAAACCAACATTTACAGAGTAGAAAGACTCGTGCAACCCAAAATTTAGCAGTGACAGTGCAGTCACATCATTTTTGATTCTTATGTTTAAGTGAGTATTTAAAGACTGAACACTTCTTACCAATAATATTGAACAGTTATTACCAACATCACACTTATTACCAATAATATTGAACAGTTATTACCAACATCACACTTATTACCAATGATATTGAACAGTTATTACCAACATCAACCACATGTCCTTTCAGCAATTTCCTTACCTTGCACAAGCCAAGGCAACTAGGGCAGCAGCAGCATTTTCTCTTTGCTTATAGGGAATCTGTTGGCCCGAAGCAGAAGTGTCTTCCAGCCAGGAGCAGAGCAAAGCCTCAATCCCATTGAGGCAGTCAGCTGGCTCCTTGGTCAGACTCAAAGGCTGGCAGTCCCGAAGGCAATTCAATAGCACCTCAGCAGTTATGTTACAGAGAGACGGGTCTGTTCTGCTTTGAGACTGAATGAGGGGAAAGACCAACAGAAGCCCCATGCGGGAAGTAAACGGCGCTTGCTCAGGTTGCTGTAACAAACCCTGCCGTTTCAGCAGGCTCAGAGCTTCCTCATCCCCAGAGCTCTCCCGGTCGTGCTGCTCCTCCAGGGCGAGCTGGCGCTGGGCGTTCCAGAGCCCCCGCAGGGCGTTCAGCCGGTACTCCAGCAGCCGGGCGTAGGCGTTGCTCTGGTTCCCGCACACCGACCGCAACCTCTCCGCCAGCTCCCTCGGGTTCTTGGTCTCAAATGTCAGTATCTGCAAAGCGGGGAAAAGTTGGGATTTAGACGGTTGTTTTTTTTTTTTTTTCTTAAGGGGGGGGAAGCCTGGCTTCTGGATCAGCCTGGGGGATGGACTTGAGGATGCTTATTGCAGGGGGGGTTGACTAGATGACTTTAAGAGGTCCCTTCCAACCCAAATCATTCCATGATTCAATATTTTAAAAATTATTTATCGTTATTATTAGTAGTATTAAATTCCTGGGCACAAATGAGGAGAGGCTGAGGGAGCTGGGGGTGTTCAGCCTGGAGAAGAGGAGGCTCAGGGGAGACCTCATCTACAACTCCCTGAAAGGAGGCTGGAGCCAGGGGGGGTTGGGCTCTTTTCCCAAGCAACTTTCAACAAGACAAGAGGACATGGTCTCAAGTTGTGCCAGGGGAAGTTTAGGTTGAATATTAGAAAGAATTTCTTCACGGAGAGGGTGGTCAGGCATTGGAATGGACTTTCCAGTGAAGTGGTGGATTCTCCGTCCCTGGAGATATTTAAAAAGAGCCTGGATGTGGCACTCAGTGCCATGGTCTAGCAACTGCAGCAGTGGGTCAAGGGTTGGACATGAGGTCCCTTCCAACCCAGACAATTCTATGATTCTATACCCTGGAGGCCACAGAGCCTGCTCCTCCTGCATCAGCATCACCTCTGAGGCCTGGGCTTGGCTGGCAGAGATTGTTACAATTCCAATCATGATGCTAAATCAATACAGATTACAAAGAAAAATACATAAGAATTACTATTTTTGAAAATAAAGACTCGCCTCCCCTGGAGCATTTTTATTTTGTAATCGAGACAATTTTGCAAAGAACTTCAAAAGGAGCAAGAAGGCGGAGGGGTCCCTGGGGCTGAGTTTAGATCCCTTCTCTAGGAACTAACAGGTCAACAAGATTTTGTAACAGGAATGTTTATGTTCTAGTTTTACAGCTTTTCAAACCTACCACCCATTTCTCTAAAGTCAACCAAGACTTCTGTCATACACTCACCCTCCCCTGTTCTTTTTAGTCCTCAATTTTATCAGATTGCACTCAGCTCCATCTTTCTCAAAATATTTCCAGCTGCTGCCATAGTTTAAAAACCTAAAAATCTCATCATCATCATTTCAGACAGAAGAAAGAAGCCTTTCTGGCACTTCTAAGTAAAGCTGGCGACAAAGATGGAACGACTGAAAACAAGCAAACCGTATCAGAAAGGAACATATTTATGGATCAGCACCCAGGCTGGTGCTTAAAGAACTCATAATTTTAGGTAATTTACAGAAAACTTTTGTCCCTACAGTACACAACAGCTGAGATCAGCAGCCTCAAGGAAAGCAAGAAGCCAAAAACTTTCTGATACTTCAAACCCCAGTGTCCAGAGGGCTTCTGCCTGCATGGCACACCCCCTCAGCTCACCCACCCCCAAGCACACTCTCTTTGCTCCATCTTTATGCTGTAAAGCTGTTCTTTTCTTAATTTCATTAAAAAAAAAAAAAAAAGGGAAGGGGAATGTGTGAGATTAAGAGATGCAATGGGTAATTTCATACTGTGTTGGTTGTTTGGGGTTTTGTTTGGGTTCTTTTGTAGGCAGTAGTCATATAGAATACAAAATGACATCTAAGTTTAATTGCAGAATTTTGAACAGCTTGATAAAATGCTTCAGGACAAATCACATCTGCCATTCTGCAAACACCCTTGCTAATGTCAACAGAACAGCTTTTCAATAGAACACTTCCCATTAAAGTCATGAAAAGTTCACTTTAAAGTAATTCACATAATAATTACACTGGAATAGATGCTAGTATTGAGTTTCTTAAAACTAATGAACCTCTTTCAATTAATTTCCTCATGTAGATTAAGCATATTAGTCCCTAAACCACATATTATACATTTAAAACAACTACCTCACATTAATTTGTGTTTTCTATTGTCTCAAAAATGTTTGTTCCTATTACAGATACCATCGCTTTCTAAACCAGTTTTGCTTTCAGATTTCTTGAACTTCACCAAGTACATGACAGACCTTCAAAAGGTGATAAAAAGCTGCAGAAATGGAGGAAAAGGAGACTCAGTGTTTTCATCTTGAGAGCTAAATGCTGAAGAAAACAGTTCTTTGCTCTTTGGCTACACTAATGACAAAGGCACCACAAAAAAGAAGTTGTGGTAAGTTTAGGTGGCTTTCCCTTTTAGATGATACAACCCTGGAGGGGGGAGCTGCTTACAGTCCCACCTCCCATAACATCAGGGAACCCTGCAATCCATGCCAGGTAATCTCTCCAAAAGTTGCACCCACCTATATTAAAAATATACCACTGTGTTAATTCACTAACTTTGTACAACCTCATATGGACTTGGAGCCAAATCTGTACCCACTATGTAATAACAAACAGGAGGTTTAAATATTTAAACACAGGAGAATTGCTTTCTTTGAGCCAAATTACAAACAAAACCGAAGAGGAGTTCCAGTTGCACCTGACCAATGTTTTCTCAGTTTCCTTCAAGCTCCCAGTGTTATGCTTGGGGAGTTCTCTTCAACAAGACTGTAACCAAAGTGTTGCAGAAAGCTGTGGCACTGTGTTTGCAGGCTCTGGTTCCTCAGGTTACAAAGTTCAGGAGGAGGAGAAAATGTTTTATCTTTGATACTTCTCTACATCTCTCTGTCTTGGATAAATCAAGAGAAAAAAGTCAATGTTGAGTATTTGCTGATATGCTGCTGAAAAGCCTTCTCCTACTGAAGTTTTATTTTCTCACTCATCTCACAGTTTCTAATTTGCTTTACAAGCATAGTGTGGTCTGTCCTGAGCTGTTAAGTGTGTTTTGCTTTGGTCTGTCATAAACAAAATATGCACTAATTTGGGTTAACCATACATGAAGTGCAGGAGATAAAACAGATTTAGAAGACAGTTCCAATATGGGACAGATTTTATTTTTTTTTTTTTAATAAAGCAATTTGCACATTTTCCTTTCCATACACAGCTTATTGAAGTACTGAAAAAACTGCACGACCTTAACCAGGTACTTCCCCCCTCAATGTTTTTGCCAGTGCTTGGGGTAAAATGTTTCTCTGCTGATAGGAAATACCTCAGGTACTACACTTAACACACTAATCTACATGAAGAGTTTTAGCCTGAGGTTTTATGACTACATCAAGTAAATTTAAAAGTCAGCTGTCACTACAAGGCAGCTTTCTCCTCTGGCTAAAATCCCTCCCTGCTCATCCTGCCCCTTGTGCTGGCAGTAGTGCCTGCAGGGTTGGGGTTTTTCTGTTGGTTTGGGGTTTTTTGGGGAGGGAGGATTGGGTTTTTTTAAAGCTAGGTGTTTGCTTTAGACCAGTTCCCTCGTGTGGAGGTGGTAGAATGGAAAAGAAGAAAATGCATGGCCAGTGACAGACATGAACAAGAAGTTATTACAGGAGCTTTCCCAGCTCAAACCACAGGCTCTGGTTTCATTCATCAGTTTTAGTTCTGTTGCAGAGGGAAGTGATGAGCAGTGAAGCTGTTCACCAAGGTGGATCTTTCCCTAAAGTTACACATCACCACTGAAAGCTTTTAAATCTCCAAACCAGCACTTAATTCTTTCTCTCTGTGATTAAATTGGCTGAACTTCACACTTAAAGAGAACAGCTTCTTGAAGATGGTTGTACATTTACCAATAGCAATTACATGGGTAATACCCCCCTGAGTATTAAACAAGTATTATTCCCATCTCACAGGAGGAAATAACCAGAGAGAAAACAAAAAGCAATCTCAGAATAGTAAGGTATCTTTAACAACAGCACGAAAAAATCCAACTACCTTACTTTCAACACCACATTATAGCTCTAAGGTCATTCCTCTCATACCACAGAGTTAACAGCAGGGAATACTGCTTGTTTACTTGAGCTGTCTCTAGAAAAACAAATAAAACAATGCACAAAAAAGAAAGAATGAATTTATAGATGATTCTGCAAGTTTAATACTAGAATTGACAGTTAAAAGGAAACAGATTAAGTTTAAATTTCTCCCATAAACACCCCTGTATACATCTTTCTAGCCTCCCACCCTGCTGCTCTGCTGGGTCCCAGCATTTCTGCTCATGGCAATTCCTGCAGACAGGCAGTAGGAACCTGTCTGAGTGCAAGCACTGCCTTGATTTCTTTTAAAAGAATTTTCTAAACCCTCCAGAAGGCTTGCTCTTTGATTCGCCCCTGTGTTTGTAAAATATAAAAATATGTGCAAACATTTTCATCCTGATGTCTTGGATATTGAAATTTTGTAGGTTCTGAGCAGCTGCTGCAGACTTCACATTCTGCTTTTAGTGTTGTAGTTGGAAACTACAGGTTAAGATTGTTCTGATTTTTTTCTGCTTCAGGAAATTTTAATCATATCACCTTGTTCAAAGCTTCTACTAATTCATAATCCTGGATGTAGCAACACAGCTTTTGAGTAACTCATCTAAAAGCATGAACTATTTTCCCTTGTGAAAGTATTAGAAACCTAATGACTTGCTCAGAAATAAGCACTAAGAAACCTCTATCTTCTACTGCATCCACAATACTGTACCAAAGATTATTTTGGTAACTGTACAAGTTTACCAAATAACCTTGACATTTGAGATGACTTAAGAGTACAGGCGAGCTGTAAACACACCAAAAAAACACACAAAACCCAAAAAAACCCAAACCAGTGTTATAATAGAAAATGTTGTTTCTTTGCTCATTTATTGAAATATTTCTTTGGCTCTTTTTTCAGCAGTAGATGAAAAAGTAAAGAAAAATGTGTATTATCTAAACATTGAGTGCAGATCACTAAATTAAGCTGCAATTGGTAAAAAGAACTATATTTGTGAAACATCTTTACAAAATCATCCTTTAGAAAGTTTCCTAATATTTCTCTACTAGGATAGCTTAAAACAGGGCTTTAGCACGAAAAAAGCCAAGAGGCATGGTAGTCCACATAGCAGAAATTTAATAAATTCAAACAGGTTGATTTATGACAACTGGTGATAATTACAGGAGCTCTGCTGGAGATCAGGGCACACCACATTGGTGGTGGTTTACACAGATTATTCACTGTAAGTGAGCTTAAAAAGAAAGCAATCCAGATTTCAGTCTTCTCAGAAGGGATGCAAGACATTTACAACAATGTCTGAAAATGCCACCAACTCCTGGGCAAACCTAACAGCCCAGGCTCATCTTTCTAAGGTTATCTTCCTGGGAGGAATTAACTTCAAGAACCAGCTTCATCTGGGCTTACTCTGAAAGCCAGAAAGCCTCCCCAAGAGGAATACTTGAGCATGTGAAGTGGAAGGGGATGCAGAATGCAGACCAGGCCAGCTACAAGCCCGGGTCAGGAGTTCCCAGGCTGGAGGTCACCACCCCAGGAGGGGGCAGCCACTTAGGCAAAAGTCAATTGTTTATGCTGGCATTAGGGATTTTTATCTTGACAGAGGTGAAGCTTGTAGATGGAAGGAAGGTCACAGCCAACAAGACTTGTGAAGCATTGACCTAGATAATTAGAGAACTACTCTTTCCTTCAGCAATCAGGGAAGAGTGACAAGATGTTCCTGGTAGTCCGTGAGGAAAAGGGGTGAAAGTTTCAAGTTGAGGTGATACCTGCAGGTGTAAATCATTTTGACAGAAAGCACAAATCAGTCACAGGACTGGCACAGCCTGGTACAACAGCACTGGACTTCAGTTGGTTGAATTCTCCCTAGAAAGCTATCCCAGAGCGTACTGAGGGGGAAGAGGAAAGGACACCACCTTTAAAATTTTTATTTTTTTTTTTTACAGACATTTGGTTAAAAATACATATCTACAGTGCAGAGTGATGGCTGCCCACTGGCATCTCATACTCTGTCCTACACTAGAAGAGCCTGGCAAGAGTCTGAACATGAGATGAGTACAGATATACACATGATCCAGACAGCTGTTGAGGTAGGAGATACACTTCTAGCTTCACCTTAAAAATAAAGTTAAGAAAAAACAAGTATTTTATTTAAAAATGAGGTATTTAGAACTTTCCCAGGCCATGCAGGAGAGCAGCTAGAGCAGATATCAAAATTACTGTTATCTCTGCTATATAAAACAGAGTGCTTCTGAGTGAAATGGAGTGACAATAAGGTTGTTCCACTTCCCACTGTGGCTATACATTGAAGATTTGTCTTTATTCTTATTTCCTTGGGGGGGGGGGAAAACAACAACTAACTGAGCCTCTCACTACTCAGGTGAAAAATTGCCAACAGTGTAAATTTAAAACCAAAGCAAATACCAGCCACAAATGTGAAGATCCCAAAGAAGGCCTCTTGGAATGGAAGGAGGACACCAGGACCATGTGTCAACCTCACTGAGCTGCCCGGATACAAGTGAGTGGGTTGGGTTTTTTTTTTGCCTGTGTCATCCTCTGTGTGAACAACCCCTGTCCAGGCCTGGCTTTATGAGGTTACCAAGGGTTAACACATCCCCAGACATTGCTGCTGCTCTCCTAAGGCTCAGCATATTGACTCTGGCTTGGTGGCAGGTTAAAACCTCATGGTTTAACTGAGCTCTACCTTCAGCTGCATCTCCTGCCCTGCTCCCAGGGGCTGTGCTCTCAGGGAAAGATGTTTGGCTGGGAGAGGCTGCAGTTTCCATTCTGGCACATTAAAGAACAGCTCATCTTCCATTAAGCTGTCCCTCCCGTGCAGGCGTTGACATCCAGGGCAGAGAGCAGACAAAATGTCATGGCAACACCTCCAGTTGTTACTCACATAAGGTTGTCTCCAAGAAGCAGCAGACTTTGGACTTTGGAAGTCATTCCTCTGTATGAAAGACTTTAAAATAAGGGTGCAAAGGCTTGCATAATTACTAACTAATCTAGGGCTCTTGACTAGAAGATTTTAGTGGGAAACCCATTCCATATGCACATCATTACAAAATTATCTCAAATTGAAAAAAAAAAAAAAAATGTCCCCTCTCTTTTTGGTAATAATTATTATTTGTAAATATGCTGACAATCTAAGAAGTTGGCATACATCATTTACATCACATAAAAACTAAAAACAAAGCCCCACACACACTCTTTAAATCTGAGGATACTCTCAAACAAGTTACCTTCACGTGAAAGAGAAGGTTAACACTTTCCTAACCTAGCACTCTGGGATAAAAAAAATCCATATATATATATACACACACATATATAAATAAATAAAAATTATATAGAAGTTGTATGGGAGTCAAAATTTAAAAATTATACATTTTCATAAGCCTTTCTTGGCATAACACCAGTACCCTAACATTTCTTCTTCTGCTTTCCTTTTTATAAATAGAAAAAACTTTTGAACAGAAAGACAAAGGAAACACATGGAAATACATTGACAGCATTCACCAATAAGCTTTTTAAAGAGATATTTATCCAAAACAGAACAAAATTGTACTCTCCACCCCCCCAAAAAAATCCATATAAGTATATTTCATTTTTTAATGACACACATCATATCAGGAATTCAGTCAGGGTTCTGACCACCACTGATGAAGCACAAGAAGTTTACTAATCAAAGCAGCAGCTGCAGCATCTCCTGTTCTTGTCCAATAACATATCCCAAGAGATTTCTATTTGGATTATGTTCAAATATATTTATTACATTGCAAGTAGGAGTAGAAACAGTGCAAATGAGCTATTCAGTGTACAAGTCGATGGCAGAGCCACACTTCAGTAAGATGCATGCACCTATTTCCACAAAATGGCTTCTCAAAGCCATCCCAGCTTACCAAGGTAGCCTTTTATTAGAAAAATAATAATAATTTAAAAATTTAAAAGGCAGAGAAAAGTTATGAGCTAAATAACTTACATGTACTTGAAATTTCACTTTGACACTCCCCCCTCAACACTAAAAATAAAATCATTTTACAAACAAGGTCTGAAAAATAAGTCACATGTGGTCATCAAGTCTTTCAGTGGAAGAAAATAAAATACTTTAATATTCTGTGACTTAAGACTAGAGATCAACATGAGTACCACAGCAGAAAAAACAAAACAAAACAAAATCAACAAATGAGACTTTTTAAAGTTTCACAGTACAAACATGCACAACAGAAAGAAAAAAAATAGTATCTGGAGCAGGAAAAATTATGTGAATCAATGGCACTGGGTTGCTGAAACACTGACTATAGAAGTGTCATGAAGGACAAGACAGAGTAACACTAATTCTATCCCTGTATCCTGAAAACAATTCTAATTTCATAGACATTCCTAGCACTAACATCAAATTCTGGAGAGCTCCTGGGGTATAGGGATAAAGCTCCTCTTTTCCTGGGATACAAGGTGAGCAATGCTGTGGGAGCACACAGGATTATAATACAGTTATCTGACTCAATGCTGCTTCTAGAACTATGGAATGGGACTGAAATATTTTCTTGAATATTTCTGCTTGCCAGGGTGGACTCTGACCACAAGAGAGAATCCTTCCATGTTTATAGACCCAGAGATAAGTCATCCACCTTAAAAGTCTCCCTTCTCCTGTTCATGTGACACTTGCCAACATCCATTTCATGGGAGCAGCTCAGTGTTCCCATCCCAATCCCCAGTGTCACATCCCAGGGAAAAGAAACGGCATATTCAGCAGAAAAATACCTTTTCCTTAGGTAAGGCTGCGGGCAAGTTTTCATAAACACCACAGAGACTGAACCCCACCAGCCAAACACTGATGTCAGAACTGCAAGCCTGGCTCATGAGTTCTTCTTAGCAACACCCCAGTCAGCAGCTAAAGCCTCAGGAAAGGGGTTGGAGGCCTAAATTCCCTAACCCAGCACCCAGATAAAGCTCCTGCTGAACCATCCCCTCTCTGCTCACACCACTCAGCTCCTCTGACAAAGCCCCTGTGTCATTGCAAGCCACATTGCTGGGGAAGAGGGCGGGGTGAAAGATGAGAAGGGAGGCACACGGGGAGGAAAAATAAATCTATATAATTTTTTTTTTTTTTTTTTTTTAATTGCAGTCTACAAAATAGATGCAACCTACAATCTGTGACATTCAGTCCTTCACCGGCTCCTCCTAAGCTACAAGAGCTGTGCCAGCCTCCTGCAGCCAAACCCGGCAGCAGTTCTGAAAAGGTAAAAAAGCTGGAAGGAAAAAAAAAAATAAAATCTCAGCTGCCCTCCTGGCTCTTCAATAGTAATCAGGGAATAAAACACCCGGACACCCCAGCACCATAAGCACCTTATGGTGAGGCTGATTCATGCCAAACCATCTAAAAGTCACAGCAAAACAAGACGGAAAACCAGAAATAAAAATAAATGAGCCAGAGGCCACCTTGAAATACGCGAGAGGGGCTCGGATTTCCTAACGCTGCGGATCCAAACCAAGGAGGTAGCACCAACACTTCACCCTCCATCTTCACTCCTCACCACCCTCCCCCCCAGCTCCACTCTTTTATTTCTTTGAAATAAACCAGATGGACTTCAGCCAAGCGGACCGCTTCAGAACCAGCCAGCTCCACACTCCCAATCCTTCACCCCGCAGCCGCATCCCCCTCATCCTCCCCGCGGTCCCCCCCTAACATCGGCCTCAGGCCCCCACCGTCCCCCCCTCCCCTCCTCTCAGGGACTCTTCTTTTCCTTCCTCCTCATCCTCCTCCTCCCCACCGCCCCCTCGCCCCTACCCCGATCCCTCCCCTCAGCCCCTCCGCCCCTTCTCCCTCACCTCCAGCTCGGTGTCTCCGGGCTCGGCCACCCCAATGATCTCGCTGGGCAGCTCGGCCAGGTCGGTGACCCGGATCAGCCCGTCGTGCAGGAAGATGGTCTCCTCCTTCACCGACAGCCACTGGGCCGAGTCGGTGGCCGCCGTCGCCGCCGAAGCGCCCGCCGGGGACCCCATGGCGCGGGCGGCGGGGGGGCTGCGCAGGGCTGAGGCGAGGCGGCTGCCGCTACCCCCCCATGGCGGGGGCAGGGCGGGGGCAGGGGGGTCCCCAGCGACCTGGGTGCCGGACAACCGCAGCGGGGTGGGGAGCAGCGAGGAGCGGCGCGTTGCCACCGCGACGCCGGCGGAGCGGGGACCTCCGGGAGCCGCCGTGCCCGCCCGCAGCCACCACGTCCCCGCTCCCTCCTCACACACACAGGTGACAGCGCGACGCCATGTTGGGGGCTGAGGCGGGCCCGGCATGCACCGCGCAAGGAACAATACACCCACCCCCCCCTCTGCCCGGCCCGGCCCCGCCGGGACCGCCCCCCCCCGGGCCCCGGTGCCGCCTCCCGGGCCGGGGAGCCGCCCCCCGGTACTCCGCCCTCAAGGGCGGATCCCGCCGCTCCTCCCCCCCCCGCGCTTCGCTCCGCACCGGGGGCCGCTTCCCTCACCGCTCACCCGCTCTCTCCCCGCCCCGGGACCGCCCCCCTCAGCTTCGGGCTCCGCACCGTGGGGCGATCCCTTCAGCGCCTCAACCCCGCTCCCCTCAGCGCCCCGGACCCTCACCCATGGCCGCTGCCCGCAGCCCCTGACCGCTCCTCAGCCCTGGGCCGGCACCTGCGCCCGCAGCGCCTTACCCCGAGGGTGAGGCCCTTCCCCTCAGAGTTCCCCTCTTCAGCCTCACCTTCACTCACCCCCCTAAAACTTCCCTTTTCCCTCCAGGACTCATCCCTCTTCGCACCTCACCTTCCCCACAGGGTAGATTCTCCTTTCTTGACCCTTCTCGTCACTCCTTTTTTTCCCGCCTCCCTCTCCTTCCAGAATGAGCTCCGTTTCTCCCTTCCCTTTTGTCCCACCACCACCTCCTCCTCCTCGAAGGAATCCTGTCAGGTCTCAGGGACCCTTTTCTCCGCAGGACTTTGTGAGCAAGCAGGTACATCCCTTCAAACCCATCCCTTCCAACCCACCCCTCCGGGTTTATCTGTGTAACGAGGATGCCAGAGGGTGCGGAACAAAAAGGGTCCCAACACCACATTGTGTGAGGGAAAAGGGAGAGCCGAGCAACAGCCGAGCCTCAGGCTCTCTCTGGGGCACCATGAGGTGATCTTCCCCACCTCCCATCACTCCCATTTCACAGTCGGTTGCCTCAGACCTGATCAGAGGGACACAAAATGTCCCAGGCAGCTGCACCTGACTGCTCAGCCAGGTGTGTGCCTGGGAGGCGAATCACCTTCATGAGAAAGATATGATGACATAAGCAGACATAACATATGATGTTAAATTTTTTCAGTGTGTAATTACTGGGGGGATTCACCAGGCACGTGGTTGCTGCTCATGGAACAGTGACTGTGCACAACAGCGCAGAGATGGAGTGCCACAGATTTATTTACCTGTTTGATCAGATTAAGTTATTTCATATATCAATGCATAATAACAAATGTGCTGTGCAGCTGGAAGAAAAGATTATTCAAAGCTGCAGTAAAATTCTATTTATCATCAATGCTTTGTGCCCTATTCAGTCTGGTTGGGAAGCAGCATCTTCTCCATTCAATGGGTCACAACTCAACTTATGACTCACAAAAAGCTGCTTTGGATCCCTGATCCAGCAGGATGAGCCTTCCCACAAATGGGTAGTTTGTATTTGAGGCCATGTCAGACAATTTAGGGGTCAGGTAAGTTCATATAAGCAGTTGTTTAGAGATCTGTGTGATAGCTCAGTACATGATACTTGGTAGGATATCACTTCCATTCCTGAACTGAAAAGCAGAAGAGTTTCCAGAGTTGTAATATTTTTATAGAAATAAATATTATTTGCCTCAGCACTAGAAAGTGTAATTTTTTCACAGGACCAGTGTCAAAATGAGTATAAAAGGCTTTTGTGAGGCACACAGTTCATGTGGATCTGTTATTTTTTGGTCAAAACACAACAGAGAGAAAAACATCTGCAGATGGACACATCCATGGAGAGGAATCCCTCCCTGATCCGCTCGTGAGAGCCTGGCAGGTGCTCAGAAGAGAGAGAATGCTGATGTTTGAAGATTTCCTTTCAGGTGGGACATGGCAGCTGAGTCCTGGCAGTTGAGGTAAGCTCTGTTCACAGGGTCTCCTCCAAGGCATGGGGTGAGTCTCAATATTGCCATCCTTTCAAGGTAGTGACTGGTGGTGTTCTGCTACCAGAGCAGGAGTTTTGCAGTTTTCTTTCATTCATTCCCATGAAACAGGGAGCAGTGGAAGAGAAACACAAGGTGTATTATACAGTTTAGTGGGAGTAACACTGAAAAAAACAAAAATCTTTCTTTAGATTGGGTAATGCTATCGTGGTTCTGGTTGAGTGTCTTCCACAAGGTGGGTACAGATAGCAGAGCTGGGGGTAAAATGTGGTGTTGACCTCACAAGCAACACTCCTGCAGGAAGGTTTGTCAACAGAGAGGATTTGCAGTGTTTTCTAGAGGTGGCTGAGTTTTGGGTGGCTCTGTTGTTCTCCAAAGGACTGTTTCATAGGCTGGGTAACCCCCCAGGCTGAAAATTCTTTGTCTCCAGCTCTCACATGCTCTTTCCAGGGTGTTCTGGACTGTTTTATCCCAGAGGAATATGGCTGTCACAGGAGCTCCCAGATTGAGAATCAGGGTTTGATATAGCTGTCAATTCAATCCACTAATTGCTTTGAAATACAAACCAAGGCCTTGTTGAAGAACAAGGAGCTGACTCAGAGCTAGGACAGAGGTATATGGGACTCTGGGGGCATTTATCCCAGGCTAAGCACAGGAAGAGGTGCCTGCCTAAATTATATACCTGCCAGAGGCAGTGCTGTGTCATTTGGCTGGGGGTTAACAAACAATTCCTCACAGCAAAGATCCTGATACATGTGTTTTTGTGTGGTAAGTAACCTGAGCTGCCCCGAGTGAAAAAACAGGCCACTTAGCTGTGAATTAGAGGTAGTGCAGACATTTTAGAAATCCTTTCAAACCAGATTTGTGTGAAGACATCACAAGCTGAAGAGAGGGGGTGTTTGTAATTTTAGAGTTGTTTGCTTATTTAGAGGCCTTCCGAATTGTGCTGATTTCACAATTCCAAGTTAAAAATCGGTTATTGAATTAATCTAATGCTATAAAACTGAGAAATGGAACCTGTCCTGCCTCAGCCCAGGTAAATAAAATACTTCTGAGTAAATGTAAGATTTAGTAAATTATTTTAGGTGCCCACTCTTCAGGGATTAACAGCATGTTGTGCAAGCTTACACAGCCTGGAATGGTAACATAGATTTTGACATGAAATGTTCAACATTAAGGCCTTGTAATGAATTCAGTAAATATAATGCAGTTTGTCTGGCATCTGCTGCAGAAAATTTTGCATAATATAATTTCAAAAGTGTTATTTTTCTTCTGCATCTCATCAGAAACTGCCATCCACTGTAACTTCAGTGCAGCATTCAGAGGTGTAACTACAGAAAAGTCTTGTGTGGCGTTATGGGAGGTGGTGTGGCTCAAAAACCAGACTAGAATAACTTTGTGACACAAACCACCGAGCTAAAGCAAGAAAAATCTCTTGCTTTTAATTATTTTTGAGCAGCTGGGTGTCTGCTACTGCTGTGGCTTTGGTTGAGCCTGCCTCTGGTGGCAGCATTCTGGAATGAGCTCCCTGGTCCTGCAGCCCCATGTGCCCTTGTGCTTCTCTCTCTGTGCACCACGGTTGCTGAGATTTAGGAGAGGATGCTCATGGTCTGTGGGCAAAAATTCACTCCTGTCAGCTGCAAATTCACTGTTTGGGCTTCAAATCGACCATTTGCCCACTATGTAAAGGACTTTAAAAGAAGATTGTCTTGCCCTCCAGTTTAATTTTTTTTATTAACATCTGTAACTTATAGTGGAAACTCTTTGCATCTGAAGGCTTTGCTAAAAATCTTTTAGTTAATCTAGAAATGGAAGCTTCATTTTTAGTGACCATTGTGGCACTAAGAAATATGTGAAATGGAAGAAATAGTTGCTATTTTTGTGTGGTCTGCAATAACCAGCTTTCCATAGCCTGAATCCTGGCTCCTCTGCCTAGTAGATGTTATTTAGAGAGCCTGAATGCCATCATTAATAAGGCCACAATGCATGGAACAGTGTCATTTCTTGGCACACTAACTGTGATTAAAAAGTTGAGTGTCTTCATTTTTCTCCAAGTAAACCTAAGAAAGAATGGAGGTGGAAAAAAAACAGGATTTGACAGAGGAGAAAGAACAAACTGGACAGTGAAATAAAATAACTTCAAACTTCAGAAATGTATTTTAATTGTAGAGGAGAAATATTAACATTTTTCTCATTTTTATAGATTAACAATAACCTCTGGAGAAGGATGTGACTGATAGCATGGTAGGCTTGAGGAAGCAAGAACCAAAATAAAAATTAATAAAAATAACTTTAATAAGGACAATTTTATTATAGGCAACATGAGTATGAATCACCTGCCTTGCAAACATAGCCATAGCTAAATTGGACATAAGACAAATTATAGAATCATAATAAAAATACTGGAATGTTTTCTTAAAGGCACCCTAATCCTGTGTGCTCACCCAAGCTGTAACTGCTCTGACTGTGACAGCTCTTGGCTAATCTGGGGTGATGGAGACTCCACCTGCAGTCTCTCCCATTGTTGAATTGTCATTATAGTCAGGGAGTTTCCTAATGCTTAATTGAACTCCAGTTACTGTAATTTAAGCCCTTTTTTTTTTTTTTCTTTCCATCTTTTGTAGGCACAGAGCACACTTTATTTCCCCCCTTCTTTGTGCTTTGTCATGCGTGAAGCTGTGATCACAATTCCTCTGCTTCATCTCTGCACTCAATAATTCCCATCCTTTCAAACTTTCTCTGTAGGCCATGTACTCTGGAAGTCTGATCATTTTTCTGCTCTTTGGGACTTCCTCCAAGTTGTCTGCCAGTGTGAAGAGGTTTGGACAGACTCCTGTGTCTTCTCCTGCTAAGTGTCTCAGCATCATTTTGTAAATGAAATAACAACTTACAAACTTATGCTTAACTTCTGTTTGCAGTACTTCAGATGCAGGGACAAAGCAAGCTGGCATTTAGCATTACTCTGTAACCTCATGCCTTGTTTCTTTATTCAGGAATTTAATGGAAGTAGCCTTCTGTAGAGGGAAATATTTATATGCTGCCCCTCAGTGAGGAAGGGTGCTTGGGAGCTGAACAGATCCCTGAGTAGTTGTCCTGAATTTCTGAATCTCTAATGTCTCAGAAGACTCATTATTAATATCCAAAAATAGGTAGGTTTTAAATACAGCTGTTCCTTACTGTTTTAAAATTCAGTCTCCCTGAAAACTGGTGCATTAAAATGGGGATAAAATAAATAAGAAAAAAGTTACAACAATCTGCTCAATATTTTAAAGATATAAATGTAACAAGGTAGATTTATATAATTCATGCAAAATATTACAAGGTCCACTTTATGAAGTGTTTCTCAGGGTTTGTAATTTTAGGTTGACAAGATCCCTAATAGCTTGGCAGAGATCTGAGGATTTTAAAATTAGTTCTCTAGAATGAGTTACAAAAATGGTATTTTTTCTTTTTTATCAATGCACTCTGCAGGAGCTGCAGTGTTTGCTTCCTCTTACCCAGGAGAGGAGGAGTGCTGGGCAATGAAAGTGGTCAGCATGGAGGTGGAGCTGGTACTTAGACACAAATCCAAAATAAATCTTTCATCAGAAGGATCTCTGGCTTTGTATTTATCCTGTATTTTACGTAAAGTTTTATTTAAAACTCTTGGAGAGAAGTGACACAAGCTGATATTCTATTAGAGTTCCAAGAAATAGTTTGAGTATCTATGCTTATATTTCAATAATTTTCTATAATTTTCCAAGTAAATTGAAATACTAATTCTCAAAACCTCTGTGTTTGGGAGCTGCTAAATTGATAACAAGAAAGAATTCCAGTTAACTGGCACAGAACATACAGAGTTTTGTTTTTATTTCTAGGACCATTGCCTTGTGTCTCAAAAGATGTCCTTTGTTACAAGGCAGACATCTAAAATGTCTTTTTTTTAATATTTATTTTTGTGTTAAAAAACCACAGCTTTAGTTTTGGTAAAAAAACCCCAAAACTGTAAGTTGCCCTTGAAGTCACAGCCCTAGATCACAATTTTAAATCTCTCGTAGTTAAAACTTAAAAAGGGGTAAGTTAAACACGTTGAAGCCTTCTCCTCTTGAAAATAAATACATTTCCCTTCTTCCTTTAAGTTGTGGGAACACTTCATTGTATTTTGAGGGGCATTACCAGGTAAAGCCAACCCCAGGAAGAGGAGGAAGAGGAAGAGGAGGAGGAGGAGGATTAACCCCTGGCTGAGGGGCAGCAAACAGGATGCTCCCTCCTCCAGGAGCAGGGTGGGGTGAGCTGCCCGGGGTTGTGTCTGCTGAAACAGTTCATTCAGCACTGCTGGAAACATGTTGTCCAACCTGCCAGCAGCTTCCCGGGGGAGGAGGAGGAGGAAGAGGAGGAGGAGGATGTTCCCATCACCCGAGGCTGGGGGAAGCGTGGGGATTGCAGCTGCAGAGAGAGGTGGGGAAGTGGCAGAGCTTGGAATTGCAGGTGCTGGGAAAGGGAAGAGCTCCCTGTGGCCACCACCACTCTGTCTTGGGAAACTGGCCCCTGGTTAACAGGCCAGCTGGTTAACTAGCTGGTTAACCTCACGGGGGGGGTGGTTAGGCTAGCTTCACATCACTTTATATTCAACAAGAGCTGTCATGAACAAGAGCTTTAGTTTACAAACCTTACATCCCCCAAAGAAAAGAGTTCTCTCTCCCATCAGGATTACCCTACACAGACATTGTTTTAAAGTTGACTGAGAAGTAGGCAGGGCTTTATGGAATATTTATCAAAAATATTTAACCTCAGTCAGGATAAAAAGCTGAAGTTTTCACATTTGCAATGTAATATTTTTTTGAGGAGGTGGAATGAACATTTCAGGACAGTTAACTTATTTCACTTTTCTTCTTCAGACTTCAAACTATTCCAAGTCAGGAGCTACTCTTCATGTTTTTCCTCTGTGACAAAGCAGAATTTACAAAAAAAAATGAAATTAATGCATCTTTTTCACTTATCATTGATAAATCTCTTGATTTTTTTATAGAAAACACTCCACGAGTGAAATAAGTTATAAGTTTTCATGGCTTTTTAGAGTATCAGAAAGCCAAACTGTCTAGGAAAACTTCTAAACATCAGGCTAGCTTAATTTCATTCACATATCTCAGTCTAAATCCATCATACAGTAAGGTTAGGAATATTTAGACATGGAGAGTTTAAAATACATACAATAAATACAATAAAATTAATGTATGGATTGGTCAGTGGGTGGAAAGCAGGGATTATTATGACTGGCAAGAATTTATCTGTACTACTTATTTTTTTTCCTACCTTTCATTCTGTAGCAGCTTTAAGATTCATTCAAAACCAAAATCTTCCTGTGATGTTTTACAGGCAGGGACCAGAACTGCTGAAAAGCTGAACATGGAGAACCTCTGCTCATGAAGGGCTTTGGCAATGCACCAGGCAAGTGTCTGATGGGGCCTCAACTGACCTGATGGTGCAGGATCAGATTGTTTTCACAGTCCAGTTGCTATTTTCTATATGCTGTTCAAAGTCATTTCCATACTCATGGCAGGGAGAAGCAGAAGGACATATAGAAAGGAAAAAAAAAACCCCAAATTAGAGCAGCTTTGGGAATGTAGTGTAATAGCTTGTCCCTAGGGAGAGGTAGTGATGGAGGGAATGAAGGAGGAATTACTCAAAGATGACAAGAAGCAGAATTTTGCCAGCTTGCTTCCATCAGCCATGTTTTGGAGGTGTCATCCAGAATGAAAGGCCTGAGGCAGCTTTTTGCTACAAAGGGCTTGAGCTGGGTCTTTATAGAAGTTTTAGATAAAGGTATGCCAGGCCTGACTAAAGCATCTATTCAGTCACTCCTGCTGAGTTAGCAATATTGGGAATAAACCCCACAACTCACTACATGTTACTCATGCAAAAAGAACTTACCTTTCATCAGCACATCTCTCTGGAAGGCCCACTTGGGAGGGTGTTACAAATGAGGGAACAGTGACTGGAGAGTCTGAAACAACAGGACACAAATGAAAAGAGTTCAGGCAGGATTTTGAAAGAGGTTTTAATTGAGGTGGCATTTGAACTTTTGCTATCTTTGTCTGTTACTTGAAATTCACAAATCAGTTCCAAGATCCTGTGAAGTCTTAATTAGCAGGTTTTTACAGGCACTGCAGCACTAACTACCCTTTTTCCTAAGAAAAGGAAGCCAGGTCAGTGAATCCCTGGCCTGAGAAAATGCTGTAGTCTGTACTGATTTTCTCTTCAGTGGTGACAGGAATTCAAAGCAAACTGAAAACTGAAAGCCACTGAGGGCTGAGACCACACAGTGCAAACTGAAATGTCTTCTCCTCTGGGGAGCAGAATTTTGCTCTCTTTGTGGTGTTACTTTGCAGCTGTAAATGCCCACATTATCTAAGGTGCTCTGCCCATAGTGCCAACCTCCCCTTCCTCCCTTTCTTGCAGTATTTCTTCTGTTTACTTTCCAGTATCATTTTCCTATATTTTCCAGCTAATAATTATTTCTAAAGGAAGAGTTAAGAACTATTGTGCAGTGAAGTCCCAGCAAGTGAACAACTCGCTGGGATATAAAAATGAGGGAGACAAACAAAAAGGATACATATGTCTGTTGTGGGTTTGTTAGTGGAGGAATGTTGCTGATTCCTCTGAGAGGTGCAATATTTTCATGCTCACTGTGACTCACCTGTTTTTCCCTCTGTTCCTCACAGCCAGATGGCATAAACCAGTGAAGGCCAAATAATTCATCATTCCACTGCCATGTGATGAACTGGCCCTCGAGTGAAGCCAGGATGGTCAGAAATCTTTTCATGCTGCTACAGGTAGGACAGTTTGTCTGTAATGTTATAGAGTTGAGTTCATGGATGCTGCAGTGGAATGTCAAGTGCCAATAAAATCCTGCTCTTGACAGGTAAAAGTCAGCCTTTTCTGGACTTGTTTTATAAACCTTGACTTTGTGCTTCACAACCTAGCAGTGTTTCTCTAAAAAGAACAACATCACAAGTAGCCTACTGATAAACCATGAAGAGCACTTAATTGCCCTTCAACTAAAATAACTCCATGAACAATCAATCAGTGGAAGAACTGAGAGCAGAGCTATCTGTCAGCCATCCAAAGCCAACTATTTGGAGGATTTTCCCAGCATCTCCACCTTAATTAGTTTATTGGTTCACAATCAGACAGCATCAGCTCAATCTTTCACATGCAATACAGTGACCCTGTTAGGGGTATTGTGCTCATTCTTCCATTCTTTCAGACTGTTGTCACATGGCTGTTGATTGTGCAAGAAAAACATATTTAAAAAAAAAAACCACAACATTTCTTAGACTTGATTACTCAGCCTTGCCAGGCTTGGGGCTGTGGCCAACTGAGTGATGTGAAAAGTTGCAGCTCAGGGTGACAGGATGGGAGAGTGATGGAAATTCTAATGAGTATTCTTTTAAATCCCCAGGAGATCACAGCACTGGCTGGCTCATGCTGAGACACCCTTCTCAGGTACTTGTGCAATCAGCTGTTATTTCAGCAAGCCACAGCCACATAATTTGTGACATTATTCATATTATTTTCTTTTTTATTATTATTCAAGCAGTTAGTCAATTTGGAGATTAATGGGTTGCCTTTGTTAGAAGACAGTTACATGGTGATGGTAGATGTTGCCTTGATAAAGTCCTGATATTTACAAAGCATAAAATACTCTTCTTTCCCAGAAGAAAGCAAACAATAGATTTTTTTGCACAGTGCTTTGACCAAAGCCAGTATTTTGGAAAAAAAAAAATTCTCTTACTTCAGCAATCCCAAAATGAGATTTTCCTTTTTCTGCCTCTGTGTCCCTAGTGTACATGTGTTTGTTTTTTTTTTTTTTTCTCTCTCTCACACAAAGTTCCAGATTTCAAATGCCATTTTTGCACTTCCTGTGTCAGTCCAGAGGGAAGCCATGCAGATAATGTGCAATGTACAGAGGCTTTGCCATGTGCCTCTCATTTGAGTAACAGTTGCTGTTGTTGCAGTTCTCTGATTCTAAAGGGTATTTGTTTGTTGGGGATTTTTGCTTATTTTAAGGAACAGTTATGGTAACCCCCCCACATCTCTATGAAATTCCATGAAGCTGACCTTCATTCCAGATAAGCAGTAATTTGAACACTGATTTTACCTAAACATCTCCAGTGAAACATTTTGAGGGTGCAGCATTCTTTTCTTCCTGGTCTGAAAATAACCTTAAAAAAAATGACATTACAACTGATTAATAGGAATATGAAAACATTTTTTCCTCATGCCTCCTGTGCCAGTCTTCAGCACCAGATACTTTTATTTTTCAGTACTAAATATTGATATTATGTCAGCAGAAGATGAGAATAATGGATCAGGCTCCTTCCACAGTGTTATCAACACATAGACATTTTGTTTCTTTATGGACTTTAGTGCACTGTCATGAACTGTACATCTGCAGGAGTTTAAAATCCTCCTTCAGACCTGATATGAGAAAGTATTATTGCTGTTTTGCAGGTATGTGAACACTGACCTCACTGACATTAAGTTATTTGCTCAGGATCACACAGAAAATGAGCAGGGCTAAGGAAAAAGAATACAGTAATTTTTAAAATCTCAATATTTTTATTATCATGTTTCCTCTTGTCATAGTTATTACTAAGTTATTTCTGGTGTAGTGTGAACCATGGTTAGATCACAGAAGTTGCTGGCTGTGTGTGCAGTCTATCATATCAAGTCATTTCCACTGAGAAAGATAAACATTGAAATAATGGGGGAAAACAACAGGCCAAAATGAGCCAAAAAAGGCAGGTAGCTGAAAACAATGGGTTTTGACTCTTCATCTGCCAGAGGGTCTGAGCTAAAAAAAACCAAAACCAAAAGCCAAAACCAAACAACAAACAAACAAAAGCAAATAAACAAGTAAGAAATGTCCTGGCTGCTTCTTGGCAGGTGTGTTACATTCCACACACAGCCCTCCCAGGGCAACCCTCCTGTGTGACTCAGTGCAAACGTTGACTTCAGCCAGTGGAACTGGAACTGTTCAATTAGTGGCTTCCTGAACAATGAGGAAAAAAACCCCAGTGAGAACTATTATGAATAAGATCCTTATGAAAATATGGATTTAATTGCTTTAATTACTTAAACAATGAGGTGTTGAGTGCCTCGTGCAGGCTGTAATGGAGGAGAACTGGAGAAATCAAATTAACAGGTAAATATTTCCCCTTTTCCTGCATTCCCACACATCACTGGGAATTTCAGATGCTGCCACAACAGGAGCAGGAACTGTTGATACTCTGCACATATGATTATGCCATTTCTGTGACCTTCACTTCAGGAGGAAAATGTAGTGGAGTTTACATTCTCCTGCTGTGTAGTTTCAGACCTCTTAGACTAAGCTGTCCAAACGACCTTCTTGTAACAGCTGATAAAATTGTAGGATATCTGTGTGCTGCTTAATCCCCTAAACAGCACAGGCAAGTGGTGTGATCTCTGATCCCAAGGGAACTTTGGGATACCTCAGGAACAGCCTTGACAGTCAGCCAGGGACAGGGCACAGCTCTGCTGCTTCCAACTGAGCTGCAGGATGGCTCCCCTGGAGTCCTGAGTGTGGAACAAAGAGTTTTGACCTTAAAACCCAATTGATTTTAATAGTGACCAGGAGGCCCTCTTCACTGAAAAGCAATGGAACAAAATGTACTGAAAGAGGAATATACAGAGAACCTGGAACAAATTCTGCAAGTAAAATCCATTTTGATGGGGTTTCTAATACTTGAATCATTTCAACTGAGAGGGGAATCAGTGTTTGGAGAAGAGTGAAGGGAATTACCTTGCCCTTGCTAGAGGAAAACTGCCTAGGCCAGATCTTCTGTGGGTAACTTCTCAGCTGGTCTTGCCTACATTTTCTGAGGCTAAAGCAGAGCTTCTTCCAGGTGCTGAGACAAAGAAACTGTCCCCAAATTCTATGTATTCCTTACTGAACTTGGAGGGAGATCAAGAATGTCTTTGCAGATGTGGGGCTGGGTGTACCAGTGGCAACAGTTCTATGAACCAGGAGAGGAAGGGCAGGAATAAGGTGGAAATACAGCATGGAAATAAAGATCAGCTGCCCCTGTGGGACAAGGCACATCCTATGGATGAACTGCCCAGGAGTATTTCCCTCAGCACCTTACGAAAACAGTCTGTGTGGTTGTCCTGTAGAAGCACCTTCCTTCTTCATTGAAGTTAAAACCAAGTGTGTAACACCTGAAATGCCAGAGCTCATCTTCTTTACCATCCTGGCACTGGAAAGCACTTTGTCTTGCAAACCAACCTTAGTTCCTCTGAAGGCTCCTGGTCCCAGAAGCAGAGGTGGTGTCTGCCTCCCTGAGCCCACTGGGCAGCACAGCAGCTGGGACACAGCCTCTCTGGGCTGGACTCAATCCACCAGATCACTTCCCAGAGGCAGCTAATAGGTAAAAATAGGTGCCTGGAGATAAGGAGGCATTGCATCTTATTACCAATTCCCCAAGAAAGCCAACATCCCTCTATTTTTCCTCTCAAAAGGATGCTTTATTATAATTACATGTCACTTTATTAGGCAGCTGAAGCAAAGAGCACATTTGATGCTAATGAAGTGCTGCTGTGGTTGAGTCTGTCACTATTTTTGGACCTGCACATCTCCAGCACTTTTGATTGGGTGAGTGAGGCTTTGGATGTCTCTGGCTTCTTCTGTGGGGGATGCTCAGTGAAAAGCAATGACTCAGCCAGCCAGGACTGCAGATCTGTTTACATGCTCAGAACAAGAAAAGCTGCAGGACAGCAAGAAAGCACAAAAGCTCTTTATGTGGTGTAAGGGTTTTTCAGGTAGTGGACAATGTAATCCAGATCAAAAAATCCATCTGAATATTCACTTTGTTTTCCTGTTGCTCAACTGTCCAGTCCCTGCTTTTCTTTTTTTCCATCCCCCACCTAGAGCATCTCAGAGAAAAGCCAGGTTTCACAGAACTCCAGGAAATATTTCAGAGGTTAGGAGAGAGACAAATCACAGCTGCCCGCCGGCTGCCTTTGTGGGGAAAAAAAAACCCAACCAAAAAACAAAAAACAAGACAGATCAAGCTTCTGCAGTCTCCATTTTCTGCAGCAAAAACTGAGGAGCTGCTCTGCACTGTGGAGGCAAAGCTTGGTGTTAAATTTTGCCTTAACAGCTCCCACCCCCAGAAGCAGGTCAGCTCCCCTGCCCCTTTGTGCTGACACCAGCACTCAGCTGGTCTCACAGTGACTCAGTTCAGACATCTAAACCAGCAGGGAAATAAATACTCATTCCTCCTCTCTCTCTCCCACCTAGCAGGGCAGTGTTACTGGTCACCAGCTGGCCAGACAAGTGACAGGAATGGGGTGAGGGAAGCAACAGCAGCAGGTGAGATGTCTCACTCTGTCCCAGGACCTGCTAAAGCAGCCAAGCTCTGTTACCAAACCACTTCCTGGCAGCACACTGGGGGACAGAGCCGCCTCCTCCTCCTCCCCTGAGGAAGCTTAATGGTTTCAGGGATCAGTGCATGTCTTCTGACACACAAATGTGGAATGTTGTCAGAGTAATCAACAATTAGAGAAAATACCATTGGCTCCAAATGCCTAGTTAGTCTTATGTTAATACAATTTCCCCTTGCCATATGAAAACCCAAAGAGGTCTACTTGCTGGTTTGGGACTTTTCCCCTTTATATGTTCCCAGGAACCATTTTGCTTTAACTCAGCTTTCTAAGCATATTGGGTTAAGATCTTTCTTTGGTGAACTTATCTTTGTACCAGCAGCAAGATCCTGCCACACTTTTCTGTCTTTTGAGTGCATTTATGTGGGCAGACCAGCAGCACTGCAGTAAAATCTCACATCCACTTAAGAACCCCCTGACTCTGCCCATTCCCCACCAAACCCCACCCAACAGGAGATGGAACTCATCACAATGTAGTTCTTTTGACAGGGAAAAGTAAAGAACATCCTGCAGGGCACCACAGGGCAGAACCAGTTCTGCATTTGGATACAGCTTGCTCACAGGCTCCCTCTGCTGATCCACACTCACATTTCATGGGAATTATCACGAGGAAGATGATGGAGTTACCAGTTACTCCAACAGCAGCAGCTACAGCTGACCACAGCCCCTCGGTGCAAGAATCCAGCACCAGATATTCTCTGAGTGGTTTGATTTGCTTTGGTTGGCTCTGAAACACCTGAAGCCAAATCCCTCGTGCCCCATGCTGCAGGCTTCCACCTTGTTACCTCCTTTTCTCTCCCCTTTTCCTGAACCCTGTATGAATTGATGAAATCTCTACTCCCTGTTAAGTCTGACCCCCCCTGGCTACCTTCATCTGAGAGGCAACAGGACAGATGGTGCAGTTACATAAACCTTGTTTCCTTGTGTCTGGCTAAGAACCAGCCCAGCTCTGCCAGGTTTGTTCATCAAAATCCTCAGTTTTTAAGAGTGGAGCCACCACTACCCAAGCATCCTCTTCCAGGTGTGTAGGAACTGCCCTCAGCAGAGCAGCCCAGACACCACCAGCTTCCCCAACTTGCTTTCTGCCAGTTTCTGAGATAGGAAAAATTGCTGAGACTCCAGATGTCCCCCAAAACAGAATACCTGCCTCTCACAGAAACAACTTCTGCTTGGAAGTGACATATATTGCAAAATTTGTTATGGTTCCTGTGAGAAGCTACTCTGCAAAACTCCAGTTTAGAGCATTCCCAGTGTTTCCACTTCAAAACACAAGGCACAACTCCTGAAATGCCTCTAAGGAGATGCTGGATTTGCTGAGGCTGATGTGGTGATTGATGGATCAAAGCTGCTTGTCAGAAACACAACCTCCAAGCTGCACACAAGCTTTAAAATGTTAATGAGGTACCTAGCAGTGGCTTCTTGCTACAGCCTGGTTCCTCACAAGAGAAACCTGAAGCAGTGGTTACAGCACTAAGGGTGCAGAGAAGTACACCTGGGCTGGATGTTTGTTCTGGAATGTGTCCTGAAACGGAGTCAGTTCAATTTGTACATCCTCTTTGCCAAAAGAAAATGTTTGTTATTCCCCCCTGCTCAACTCATTCGTAGTTAAGGAAAGTGAAATTCAAGTTCTGGTTATACTGGACTGGAAAAAAAACCCTGAAAACAACCCAGAACACCCCAACTAACCCCAGCCAAACAAGTCATCTGCAGTTAACAATCCCTCAGAATTCCAGGCCACAGTTTCCTTATCCATTAAATAACACACAAGATTTGTGCAACACATTCTACCTCGGATCGCAATGAAGACACCAGAAATCCTTGCTTTTTTTTTTTTTTTTTTTTTCTCCCTTCAAATTTAATGTGGTGTTTTCAGAAGAGTTAGAACACCAATTTGTGAGGATAGACTCCATTTGAGAGACAGAATGTGGACCGTAGGTACCCCCTGAGCTGAGGCACCTTCTTGATCCGTGCGAGGATCTGTGAATCCACCGCCTTCTGGTCTGTCTTGCGCTGCTCCGTTATCTCGTATTTCTACAAAGCACAAAGAACACCCTTAAAATCCTTAAAATGCAGGGTGACTTCAGACTCTGCCACAGAGAGAAGAAAATTCAGGGCAAACCCTGAAATTCTGCCATTTTCAGGAAACCTTTTCTCCATTTGTTGTAAATATGGGAAAGGTGGCGGGGGACCGGAGGTGGCAGAGGGAGCTGCAGCCACTCTTTGGCTTACGCTGCAGATCCTGGAGCCAACAGCATGCCCCTGGCACTACCAACATGTTTCTTGGTCAAAATTTAACTGGAATAAACTCTGCTGAGGTAAAGAATCCCCAAATTTAAAAGGGGTTTGTCTCAATGCTGCTGGATCAATTCTCCACAACCCGCGTGGCATCACCTCACTTTCTGGAGGACCACTTGAAATTCCTTTTGCTGGAATTTTTCCCTTTCCTGCCTGGTTTTTAAGTAACAAAGACTGCACACGTCTTCCTTACCTCTTTTTCAGTGTCAAAGATCTCTCCTTCCTGGTGCTTGGGCTTACGGAGCCTCTTCTTCTTAAAGTAGGCATCAGTGAGATGCTTGGGGATCTTCACTCCAGAGATGTCAACCTTTGTGGATGTGGCAATAACAAATTTCTGGTGGGCCCTACGCAGAGGGACCCGATTGACAGCCAAGGGTCCTAAAAAGGCAGAAGAAAAACAGGAGAGAGAAGAAGGTCAGCTTGCACTGCTTCCAAGTTGAGTGTTTGTAGTGGGGGACACGACTCCTTTCCTTGGATACCTACAGCTAAAATCAAAGGCTGTCCCCACAGCCTCTAGAAAAACCAGAAGATGCTTTTGTGAGTGGGTGATTCCAGGTTTTCAGGCTAAATTACCTCTTCCCTGGGAAGCCACAATATGAAATTCCATGTAGTTACATGAACCTGTGATTCACCAACCCATCTGCAGCACTGACCAATGCTGGAATCACACTTCAACTTAAACCAACACCCCAATGCCCCCACAAAACCAACCCCAAACCCACAAAACCCCTCAAACAAATTATCAGACTCAAGTACAAGCTTTTTTTACCTGTTACAAGCAGAAGGCCAGTATCAAGCTGCTTCAAGAAGACAACACGCTGGAAAGAGACAAGAAGTGACATCAGCACCTGCCCCAGGACCTGCCCACCCTTCTCTGGTGTCACCAGCACACACAGAGGACACAGCACCCAACCATGGGCACAGCTGGGTGACCCCAGGAGCCACCAGCACACAACCTGAGCTACCAAGGCTCCTCAGAGCACAGCTCTGGTTACCACTGACCACAACTCCATCATCTGAGAAGCAAAGCCAATTGCTTCATTTAAAAAAAAATATTTGCCACTCTGCCACCCAAATTCTGTGTACAAGTTAAAGGCAGGAAGTAGATAAACCCCAGAAAGGTACCACCAGGTATCACACAGTCAGAGCCACTCCCAGTGGCATTTTATTCTTTCTGGTCAACTTTTCTTTTCCTGACCAGCATTCTTTTAAGCAATGTGACAGCAAAGCCAAAGAATTCAAAGAAACAAAGGCTGTCAGTTAAGACCTGGTAGCAAACATCATTAGGGTGAAAAATGCAGGTTAATGTAACAATTAAGTGTTAGATAAGACTGAAAAAGTAATTTTTCCTTTGCAATAGCTGAGACTTTGGTCAAAACCAAAGTTGTGGCTTTGTTGCACATCAAAAATCTGCAGGAAGACTTCCTTAATTTTATCCAAACAACTGGCCTAGCCTGTTTCCCTTCCAGCTTTGGGTAGGACACCACAGACACAATTCCCAGAAAAGCAGATTTCCACCTTGTGGCTGAGCAACATCCCAGGACACCTGCTGGGATAACTCTGCTCCATCAAAAGAGTTTCAGGACAGAAATGCTGCAAAGCCAGCATGAGAGGCCAGGCAGGGGGCAGTGGGGAGAAGTTCCACTCACCTTGCCCCTGTGACGGCCGGTGAGAAGGATGAGAACAGTTCCTGGAGTAATGGAAGCCCTCAGCCTCCTCTTGTGCTGGCAAAAGGGCTTTTTGCCATGACTCAACAGCTTCCGAGGGACATCCTCAGTGGGGTAGTACCTGGGCTGGAGAGAGAAGCAGAGTGCTGCACCACCAGACACAGAGATTTCCCTACAGCTGGGATTCCAAGAGACACAGGCACTTTTCCCCATCTTTTTCTGCTACAACCAGCACTTCAGGAACACACTGACTCTGTTCTGTGCAATGACAGAACCCAAGCTGAGCTCAGCCCTGCATTTCTGAGCCTGTCCCAGTGTCATCTGGATCCTTGGGTGCTACTGACCACCCATGGGACTGTGCTGCTTTATACACATCACAAATACCTCAATGACCTCTCTTACAATTAAGCCATCCTAGCAATTTCTTGGACTTCACCTTCAGTGAAAGCATCTCTGAATTTAACATTAATTTTAACCAATTCATCAACATAGCTGTTCTATTTCCTTGCATCCTCTTTATTGATGAGAAGGTGCCCATCCAACATGAAAATTTGGATTTTCTTTGACCATTTGTAGCATCTGCTGCCCCTTTTCTTTCTGAGCACCCTATTCATTTCCCAATTATTATTTTCCCAATTATTATATTCCACATGACACCCACTTCAGGACAGCAACACAACATGGCACAGCAGAACCTGCTCCTGCCAACTAACCATGCCCTGGTTACTAACCCTGCCTGCATTACCAGCACCCACCCCCCTGAGGTGCAGCATTTACTCCCAGTTTACCCAGAACAGCCTCAAACTCCCCCCCCCAGGCTTTTTCTTACCATCTTACGGATTTTAACCACCCTGATGCCTCCATTCTTATCTCCCCCAACGGGCTTGGTGATGGTGGCACGAGGCTTTTCTTTCTTTTTCTTTTCTATCTGTAGAAAACAGGAAAAAACACGTGGAATTTCAAACCCAAACCACCAGAAAAAAAGCCTGATTCTTTAAACAGAGGAGTCCTTGCCCTACCTTGGTTTCAGGAGCAGTGTATTTGCGTTTGTACAGAGCTTTTCTGGCATACATAGCTGACCGGGAATACCTCCCGATGCCTCGGGCCAGGACAGGGTTGCGGCTGGCATGATGTTTCCTGACCCTTTTTTTCTTGTCACCCGCTGCCTTCTGGACTCCTTTCTGCTCAGGCGGTTTTTTCTCATCCCCCTTCTGCTTGCCAGGTTTTTTCTCAGCAGCTGCCTTCTCGGCTGGCTTCTTCTCACCCGCCATCTGCGGATCCCAAACCAAACAAACAGCGGGACTCAACTACGCGGCGCGCAGGTTTAAGTCGCAAAAAAAGCAAAAAAAAATCCCAAACAAACCGAAAGGATCGAGCTGGACCCTTTGCATCATCCCCCTGACAGCTGCTGCCCAGCTCCGACAGCCCCGGCACCCCCAGAGCTCCGGGGTCCCTCCCCCCCGCCACAATTCACGGAACTTGACCCAAAGCCCAGGAAACGGAGCCACGCACCGAGCCCGCCCCTGGCCCCGGGACTGAGCTCCGGGCCTCCCCCGGTCCCCGCCACACCACCGGCCCTCCCCGGGCTCCTACTCGGCCCTGCGGAGCCTCCAGCCACAGCCGGTGCCGCCTCCCGCTTCTCACCTGGGCCCCGGGAGGCTCCGGGCCCAGCGGGGCCTCCGCACCCAGACGCGGCCTGGCCCGGCGGGAGGCGGCTCAACCTCCCGCTCCATCCCCGCCCCGGGATCGCTCCCCGGGCCTCCTCGCCACCCCCCCGAGTGCTCCAGGGCAGCTCCGTGATCCCCACGCAGCCGCCCGAAGGCAGATGGCGGCGGATACCGCTGGCCGAGCCCCATCCCTGCCCGCCGCCGCTCCGCCATTCTTACCTTCCGGGGAGGGAAAGAGACCTACATCCGGGCACCGGGGGCCTAAAGAGAGAGCGGCGTCTGACGTCACCGCGCCGCCCGCGGAGCACGCTGGGATTTGTAGTCCAGACGGAACCCCGACATCCCCGGGCTGCCCCGGGAGGAGACCGGCGGGAGGGGCCCGACCGGGCGGCGGGAGCGAGCACCGGGCACCCGCATCCCTTCCCGCAGGGGGCTGTGTGCTGACCGGCGGCTCCGGCAGCGGGGCTCGGGGTCCCGCCGCCGCTTGACCCTTCAGCTCGTGGGCAGGGCCGCGGTAAGGCTCCGGTGCTGCCGCCGCGGGTTCTACCGGCACCGGCTCCACCGAACCCAAACCCCTCAACCCCTTGGCGCTCCGGGGGCGGGCCGGGCCGGTGTCGCGGGCGGATGACGCAGACTCCGGTGACGCAGGGCGGGCCGCGCCGCGCTCCCTGCGCTCCGGGCCCCGAGGCCGCCGTTGTTCGCGCTCCCCTCAGGGCGCCCCAAGGCCGCGGGGAGCCCCATGTGAGGAGCGGCCGGCGAGGGGGGCGGGCGGGCTGAGCGGGAGCCGCCGGTGCCACGGGGGAAAAATGACATCGCGGAGGTGAGGAGGGAGGGAGGGAGCGAGAGGCGCCGAGCCCCGCGGGGGAGGTGGGCGGGCAGGGAGCCGCTGAACCCCGGGAACCGCAGGGCCCCAGCCCCCCCTCGGTGTCCGCTCCTCAGGGGGCTCCGGGGCCTCCCCGCCGCTGGGCAGGACCGGAGCGGAGCGGAGCGGGCAGGGCCTCCCGCGGCTGCGGCGCTGGGGCAGCTCCCGTCCGGCTGCCGGCAGCCTCCTCCCGGCCCCTTTCCCTCTTCCCGGGGCCTGGCTCCCGCTGCTCCCCCCGCCTCGCCGCCCTTTCCCCGCTCACCGGACCCTGCCCGGTGGTTCCCGGCGGCTTCGGGCTCCGCCGATCCCCGCGCAGGGGCCGGAGCTGCCGCAGGAACTTTGGCTCCGGGGTTGGGATGTTCCGGGGAGGCTCCCGCAGGCCCGGGGGGAACCGCTGGTTGGGTCGGGGTGGCACCGGTTCCGTGCTCAGCCCGGTACCGGGGGTTCTGCTGGGGGAAAGCGGGAACCAGCGCTGGGGTGACCGTGTGGGAGCTTCCAGGTTTATCAGCGGCGTTGGGATTGCTGGGAAACCCCCGTGGCGGTGCAGTCAGGCTGAGAAGAGGTTCAGTCTGTTCCCTTTGTTGGAATTTCTCATTGTCCTTCCCCTGTTCTGCTGTTTGCCTCCTCTGGGAGGTAGCTGTTAGGCTGGAGAGGAAATACTGCATAAAAAGGAAGGTGATGTTTATGTTCTTATCTACCATAACCTTGTCTGGCATTTGATCTGTTTCTGTTTGTTACAGAAATCAGTTTTTCATCGTTGTTCTCTTTCTTCTTCAGCCCAAGCTTAGGAAACCAGCCAGCTTGGTTGTCACTCCGTGGCCACTTAGGTTTGAGTTTGGGCAATTCTGAAGTGTGGGGAAGATCTCTGGTGTGTGCTGGGTTTTCCCAATGTCCCTGCTCACACGAGTGTACAAGTTCCCTTTTCAAAACACTGCTTCCTTGGCAGGAGGCAGCCTCTTATTCTGTTTTAAAATTTTAACTTTTGAGGAGATGGCAAAACGATGAAAAATATCAACTGATGAGCCTATAAATAGGAGTAATTAAACCACCAGTCATTGCCTCCCTGAGTGCTATGGTTGTGACAGCTGAGAACTGATTTAATCTCTCCTCCTCTTGGAAAAGTGATTAGAAAAGCCCAATCGTGGCATGAAAAAATATTGATTTTTGTCTTTTCAGTTTAGCAAGGGAGAAATATGCTGATGATGTAGTCCTTACAAAACACCACCTAACAAAAAATAAAAAAAAAGAGAATTGTTGCAAGGCTGTATTTCCTACCATGCCTGAGTTTTCATCCAAAGGTTCCCTGCTTGGCTGATACCCCCTGAGTTTTGTAAATGAACCCCCTGCTCCTTCACTGCTTACCTTTCTGCCAACGTTTTTCATCCTGCTGGCAGTTAATAGGGGATGGGGAATGGGACACTGCTGAATCCCCAGCACTGGGAAGGCTGTGGGGAGTTTTCCATACATAGTGAGGACAGCTAGCTTCATTAGAGAGTTTAATTAGAGGTTTCCATGTGCCTGTGTTGCTGTCTTGATTGTGTTTTATTGGCTGTGCTGTCCTTTGCTTGGGATAACCCTGCACCTGCTCCCTAAGGGAGGCTGAAGGAGGAAAGCAGGGAAAAAAAAACCCTTCTAAAATGCATTCCATCCCTATAAAAGGAAGTGTAAGAGAAAGTCCTCTGGGGGGTTGTGTTACTGGTGGAAGGCTGGAGGCAGCAGGGTTGAGGAGCACACGTGGTGGGATGGCAGAGCTGGAGATGAAGCCACCTCCAGCACCGGTCCGGAACCAGTGAGCAGAGATCACCTCACACCCCCATTTTTCTATTTGGGGTGACTGACAAATGGATCTTCCTACTCAAAGCCAAAAATACAGAGATGAGAGAGCAGGAGTACAAGTTACCCATTACAACAGAAGTTACATAAAGTGCAATGAAGTGCAAATCTCCCAGATGCAGATTTTCTTTTGCTGCTTGCTTTTACCATCCTGAGTAGCAATGTGTGTGTGTGTGTGTGAGAAGTTTGCCTCAAAAATCAAGGCAATCATTTGATTGCTGAATACAAGTCTGACAAAGCCATTAGAAGAACTCTTAGTTGCTGTGTTCACATCTCTGTCTCTGGGCTGTGTGCTTTGGTTTGGTTTTTTTTGCCTTTGTCTTCTAAAATCTTGCCTCATTAAGAACACCTTTCATCCAGAATACACAGATGTGGTTCAGTCCTGCAAGAGCTCAATAAAAATTCTCAATTATAGATCAGAGAAGAGGCAGATGTGTTAACTGCCTGGCTAAGAATAAGTCTCCAAAGTTGATGCCAAAGGTGGGGACACTGGGCTGCTGAGATGTAGACCATATAGAGCTCTCCTCTGGCAGGGCACTATATTAGGCACTCAGGAGGCTGTTTGTGGGTGGCAAATATCAACAGGAGATTCCTCAGTGTTTGTATTTAAGAGGGACAGTAAGAAGACAGAGGTGCTTTTATGCCCAGCAGTGTTCTGCACCACATCCTCTTGAAGAAGCCTGGGCAGCTGTGGATATATTGTCCACACCTGAAGTTCCTTCCTGACCCCTGTCAGCCAGTGCTCTGAAGGATGAGGTTTTGTTAAATTTCTAACCTTTAAAATGTTGTCAAATGTCACTTTGGATGCTTTGTTTTATTTTAAAGTATTTTTTTCCTGATTGTCTTTCACTTTCTTTGTGTTTCTTGTCTTTCTGGAGCAAGAAAAATACATGATTTGTGGTCTATCTTTACATTACATAACTTTGATATGATTTTAATCCAAGTCTGAGATTTTACAAACCATCTCTTACCAGTGCATAAAACTGTGATGTAATATCAAATGATTAATTTATCCTTTCTGCTAAAATTGAGATCCTTAGTAATTTAGGACCTTCCTGGGCTTGAAGATGTTGGATTATTCTGTTTAGTCTTGTCATGTAACTCTGAAAACCAGAAGATCTTCTATTTATTTATTAACACTTTTTATTTTTAACCTCTTCTAGATGGTTTCATCCAAATATTACTGGAGTGGAGGCAGAAAACCTACTGCTGACAAGAGGAGTAGATGGCAGTTTTTTGGCACGGCCCAGCAAAAGTAACCCAGGAGACTTCACACTCTCTGTTAGGTGAGTTTAATTGTATTTTTTTTGTGTCTTTCTCCCCAAATTGGTATGTGTCTTCATTTGATGCTGTTTTGTGGGGGAAGAGTTGTAAGTCAGCTACTTACAAAGTTAAGATCACAAAGAATAATTACAAAGAAAGATGAAAGAAGGCACAGATCACTTTTAGTATTTGCTCATTTCTTCTTTTCCTCCTGTTTCCCATGAAGACATTCTCAAATAATTTTACCCAACTTGGGGAAACTATAGGTTGGAGGGTGGTGAATTCTGATCCTTCAGGGAGACAGAAAAAGGTAGGAGGCAGAAGCAGATTCATAACAGCATTACTGTTAGCCCTTTACAAATCTATTGGATGGCTACCTGAAAGTAGCAGTGATTATCTGAATTACAGATCAAACACATGCAAGCAAATGCTACCCAGAGTCTCTTCTGGAAAAGTCAGCAAGTTTTTAAGGGCAACTGTGGTGCTACTTCAGCTTCCCCAAAAGGCCCTTTGTAACACTTGTCCCATGACACTGTGTGTATAGTGATAGGAAAGGACAGCAAGAGGAAGTAGAGAAAGGAAAAAAGAAAAGTGGGATTGATGGTGAGTAAAGCTTCTTGGATACCTCTGAGATAGATAATGGGTCACTTGTGTACCAGAAGGGGACACTTTCAGAGGAAAGGACCAAGGAAACTCTGATGGGTGTCTTGAGAATGCTGAATTTTTCTCCCCCTCCACCCCTTGTGCCTGTGTGGGCCATTCTTGGGAGTGTGAGGGTTTTCTACTGGAGATCACGAGGCCTCAGAGCTCACACTGGCTTCAAGGATCCCTTCATTATGGAATTCAGTTGTTTGGGTTTTTTTTTTCCATGTTCTCTTCCTGACTGCTCTTCCTGACAGCCACTTCCTTTGCTTGCAAGCCACTGCAGTCTGTCTGAAGCACACTTCAGAGGTGCACTAGCTTTGCTATTCTGCAGTCTTTCAGTTGGGAAATGGTGCAGATGTAAAGTATGGATTTCTGTGACTCAGACAACTAAATATAAAAGTGATTGATTAGAAATCAGCTGACATTGTGTGGGTTTTTTCCCTTTGTTTCAAATACCAGGCGAACTGGAGCTGTCACTCACATCAAGATCCAGAACACAGGAGACTACTATGACCTCTATGGAGGAGAGAAGTTTGCTACATTGGCTGAGTTAGTCCAGTATTATATGGAACATCATGGACAGCTCAAGGAGAAGAATGGAGATGTTATAGAGTTAAAATACCCACTCAACTGTGCTGATCCTACATCTGAAAGGTCAGAGAAACAGTGGTGAAGATTTCAGTGTTTGTGCACTTCTTAATAAATGCACTTTTTATCTCCAGGAAGACTACACTCTGCTGTCCTTTGATGAAAGGGTGGCTGCTATCTTGTACTAAAAATGGCCCCACTCATTTCAGTGAGGTGGCTTGCAAAATAAAATACAGATAGACTTATTTTCTTCAGCATTCCTCCTGGTGTGAGCCAATAAAAAAAGAGGGCATAATTCCCTTGACTCCCCTTTTTACTGGGAGATTGTTTTATTATTCTATGAGTTCTCCCAAAGCTTCCTGAAGCTGTTATTACTGCAAGGAATTCCCAGGTATATTTCATGGCATAATTTTATACACTTTTCCCAGCAGTGGGGCCTGCATGTGAGAAAGTGATTGCCATACAGATCCTCAGCCTGCTCAAACTCCTGTTTTAGGGAGCAGTGGATAGTAAGGAGAATCTGAGACTTTAGACTGGACCTGTGCTGAGGAATTCTGCATGCCAGAAATAAACCTCTATGGGCAGGAAGAACAGTTTATTCTTAGAAGGGAAAAAGCAGGAAGGACATTAAAACAAATTCACTCACATGCAAGGGAATGGCTTGTATTTAATAGCAGTGGGGATGATTATTGCTTTCTTGGCCATGTTTCTTGAAGAAATGTGATTGATGTGATTATCCTGTCCAGTTCCTAGTGTGCTGGCAGGGTAAGGTCTCAAAGATGTTTAATTCCAACAGCTTTATCAGGCAAGGACAAATGAAAGAAGAAATGCCTTGACTTAGAAAAAGGTTGCAGCATAAGCACTGGGGAATCCATTTGGAATGTTGTGAGGGATCCATATCAAAGCCTGCATGAAATGCAAATTCCAGTGCTTATGGAAGCTCTTGCTTTGGAGTGTTTCTGCAGCCACTGGTGTGTATTGGCAGTGTGCACATCCAAGGCTTGTGGTGATTTTTATAAACTGAGGCTTTCTCTAGACCTGGGTATTGTTGTTCATTGCACCTCAGCATTTTACTTTATTATAAATATTTAGAACGAGCAGATTCAACCATAGCTGTAATGAAAAATACAAAACCTGTCTGTATCTTTATTTAAAGGTGGTTTCATGGGCATCTCTCTGGAAGAGAAGCTGAAAAACTCTTAACAGAGAAAGGAAAACATGGAAGCTTTCTCGTGCGTGAGAGTCAAAGCCACCCTGGGGACTTTGTTCTTTCTGTCCGGACAGGAGATGATAAAGGAGAGAGTAATGATGGGAAATCTAAAGTGACACATGTCATGATTCACTGCCAGGTATGATGAAGCATGAGCTGCTTTCACAAAGTTCCTTCCATGAGCAGTGGGTTTGCTCTCACAGGAGGACCACCTCACCCTTCACTCCTGGGTGCTGAACACACCTCCCCTTCCCTTGTGCTGTTTTAGCATCTGTTTGATCAAACTGAATAATTTGATAGCATCAAAATTCTGTTACTGTTTTGGGGCTTTTTGACTGCTTGCCTGCTGAATCATGTCCTACTCTACTGTGCTGTCAAGTGCCTTCTAATAGATTTGCTTTAGATTGCATCAGAAGCCTGCCTGAAATCCTCTGCTGATGGAGCCTTTCGTGGTCATAAATCTTCTTAAGAGAGTTGCAGTCTCCTGGATAAATTATATATAAAAGCATGAGTAATTGGACAAGTAAGGGATCTATCTGAGTATGCTGGTTTCTCCTGTCAGTGTAGAAAGATGCACCTGATAGATGATCAACATTCTGGGAAAATTCTGAGGATTTTGAGGGTTCTACCCTCAAAAAAAGGGTTTGACTAAATTCTACAGGTGATAATTTCTCATGTTGCATAGCCTGAAGATAACGTTAGAGTAGACTTTGTTGTCTGATGTGCATTTATTTTGATGAGCATCTGTTTTTCAAGGATCTGAAATATGATGTTGGTGGAGGGGAGAAATTTGACTCTCTGACAGATCTAGTGGAACATTACAAGAAGAACCCCATGGTAGAAACTTTGGGCACAGTATTGCAACTCAAGCAGGTGAGTGAATGGAGAAGCCACCACTGAGCTTTGTTACCTTCAGCATATACTGTTGAAGCACAGGCTTTTCTGTGTGTTCTGTGAGACATTTTTATTTTGTTTTTTTCTTCCTAAGGCAAAAGAGAAATAAAACATTTTGAAACTGGATGATAAAATCAGTCATTTAAACAGGAACAATTTTTGCTGTGTCTGTGAAGGATAGATTCTTGTGTCAGTGATGCAAGGAGAACATTTCTTGGTTTCATCATGAGATTGCAGAACTAGTCCAGACAATTTAATGTATTCAAAAACAACCATGAGACTTTATTTGAAAGCAATCATCCCCTATTCCCTTCCTCTACCCTCCCTGCTCTTGTTGTTTGAATTGTAAAGGCTTGAAGTCCAAATAGGTGTCGGGGTCCTAGAATTGCCTGTATAAAATGTACTTAGTGTAGGGGGTTTGTGTTGTGACTGTCTCCTCACACTTGTCATTTGTTACACTTGTGTTTAATATTTGTATTTCTCTTAGCCTCTGAATACCACCCGTATTAATGCTGCAGAGATTGAAAGCAGAGTGAGAGAGCTAAGCAAGCTAGCAGAGACTACAGATAAAGTCAAGCAGGGCTTCTGGGAAGAATTTGAGGTACTTCATTACATTCCAAGTGTTATGGTATTAAATCTCTACTAAAAAGTTAGGTTTGCTGCTGACTTTCCTGACTTTTTCTCATCTCCCCCCTCTCTTGCTTCAGATCCATGTTCTTGCTCCCAGCTCCTCTCAGGTACAGCATGGGTTAAAATTTTACCAGTTCCGCTCTTGTGTCTGCTAGATTGAAATATTTGCCTTTTTTTCCTGCTTCTGAGACCTGATTCTGTTCCTTAATGCTGTTGATTCAGTACCTAGTAGAATCCCTTCTGAATGTCCTTTCCAGCACAAGGGAGCCTTGTATACAACTGTATCTGTCCCAGCAGGACAGTTCATCAGGTTCATTCCTGGGTTCCTTTTCTTCATATGGACAGAAAGAGGTCTGTTGGCTGGATGAAGAAGGCAAAGGACTAATTCCCAGCCTGTATTCCTCTTGGAGACCCAAGTAGCAGCACACAGAGTGGTTATCAGCTACAGCTGGAATATTTGGGATGTGTTGTGCACATGAAGGGAACTTCTGTGCTTTCTGCTACATGTCAGAGGATGGTTTGGTTTGCACTCTGCTGTGGTTGGGAGGTTGGGTACCATTGCTTTAAGGAAACTTCAGTGGGATTTCTCAGTCAATACCTGTTCTTCCCCTTGAGTTTGTGGCTTTTTTATGGCTGGTTTTGAGGGTCTCAAACCCATTGTGAAGCAGGAGCAGTAGCAAGCTCTGAGATGAAGCAACATTTATTGTGTGTGTTACTTGGACTCCTGGAGGTTTAGTTTTATTTTGTTGGGGTGTTTCATTTCTCCCTGCAGCCAAAATTCCATTTTCCACTCAGAAGGTAGCATTGCCTTTCCTTCTCTCTTATCCCTGCCCCTCTCCTGTGTGGAACATAGTTGTGCTGGCCCAGCTCTCTTTAAAAGCCAGGGGATTTCAGGGATCTACTTGGAAGAAAATGCAGCTGAAACTGCTAATTTTTCAATCACAGCAAATTAAGGATGAACATTTACCAACACATTCCAAACTACTGGAGTCTAGCCTGAGTCCTAACCCTTCTCTGGCACCTGGGGTCACTTCACAGCTTCATGCATGTGATGGTGGTGGCCAAAAGCTTTAGAAGTGTCTAAAGTATAATGGACTGGTCATACTGGAAAACCACAGTGGAGTCTGGAACTCCACCAGCAGATGGCAACAGGAAACTGGGAAGTTCTGGTCTTGGGCAGAGAGGCTGGGTTTGGCTATATAATGCTGTTTGGAGAAACTTCTTGAATAGTGACAAATTTCCAAAGCAGCCTTTCCTGAAGAAGCTCTTTTTTTGATCAGACACCCTTGTGAGCTGATTGAACTGTTCTGTCTGCTCAGAGGTTATTGTCAGGAGGAGAAAACTAATTCCATGACAAGCAAAAGACTTAGCAGAGAGGTAACACATCTCACTGCAAATGTGGATGGATATAAGAAGAGGATGTTGAGGCAGTGGGGAAATCATAATATGAAGATTAAGCTGTTTCCTCTTTCTTCTCCTGTGCCCAGTCCTGGGCAAGTTCTTGACCCAGGACTGCTGAGTGGCCACCTGGAGGGGGAAGGAGGCCAGCAGAGGCTGCTCTGGCCATGGCTGAGGACTTGGGATTCTGCTTTACTCTAAGAGCAGAGAGGGGAGGTCCCCTGGGGAGCAGTTCTATTGCTGTGAACCTTGCCTGGAGCTAAGGTGGCCTCAGCCTCTGAACTGCTTCTCTTGCAGAGTTGAACAGATGGATCTGAAGGCTGAGGAGGAGTAGCCATGCCTGATCAAATGGCTACAACCTGCCTGTGGAAATTAACTGCTTCTTCCACAGCCTGAGCAGTGAGCTGCTTTATCATGACAGTTGTGGAGGTTGTGCCTGTCATCCCTGCATGGTTTAGCCTGAGCATTTGCAGGTTAACCTAGCAAATGGTGTCTGCTGCCTTCCCTGGGGGCTCTCAGCAGACCTTCCTGCTCAGGGGGCATTCAAAGTGGGCCCTGTTGGCTTGTCCTTCTTGTACTTCAGGCTGGCTTACTAGAAACTATGTAGTTTATTTTGTTTATTTTGGGGGTTTGGGGTTTATTTTCTCAGGGGAAGCACTTTTGTGGGGTGTGTTTAGGGATGGATTGTTAATTTGTCCAAATATGACTCAACTATTACTTGTGTTTTCTGACCTCTGGTCTTTGAATAAATCTGTGTTGTAATGGATTTATCAGTTGGTCCTTAGCAGCAAGATGTTTTCATGTCTTGTGACTTTCCTGAAGAAGAATATTTGCTAGAAAGCCAGAATCTTACAGAAGGAATACATGCAGGAAATAAAAGATTTTCACTCGTGAGCCATCCCACTTCTCTTTCCCCTTCACTGCTGTTCGTGAGGTCAGCACTAAACCTTTTTTCTTTTTTTTTTTTTTTTTCCACTGTGATTTGGGGAATGAAGCAATCTCATGGCAGTGTCAGTGTCATACTTTTTCATTCACCTCAGGCTGAAAGCTGAAGCTGTCAGCCTTGGTGGCAGGAGGCAGGGGGACAAACTCCAGGTTGTCCATGCATCTCTGCCTGTGCTGTTTCTGATTTGGCAGTCCAGATGGTAGTTATAAATTACTTGTCTTCAGGCATATTTAAGAAGGTACCTCTTGTGCTGTGAACCACTAGACAGAAATGTTGACAGTCCTTGTAATGTTTTTGCTTCTGAAAAATGGCTCTGGTGAGCTTAAGGCTTGGGTGGTGCAGGGGAATTGAGGGCTCTTTTCAGATTTATTGTTGCAGTGTGTACATCTCTTAATGGGCTTGTTAGAAGTCAGTGCTGCTCAGGGATCTCTCCTCAGGGATGCTCACCAATAATTAACTGTATGAAGTGATGATGTGTTTAAAACTGGTTTCCACACTCTGTTGTTTCTGGTTTTATGCTGCTAGCAAAGTTGAGCTTTTGGTTCTTTTGTTTGACATTTCAGTTGGCTGAGACTCAAAAAGTGTTCATGTTACATAAAGGAGCTCTGTGACAATGGCAGTTGAAATAATCTTGCAGCATGGCAAGAGGTGAGCTTACTGCAAAGTGCTGGTTCACCCATCCCTGGCAGCAGCAGGCAGTGCTTTACAAGGATATCTTGGTTTCCGTCTTTTGCTTCCCAAGCATGAAACCTTGCAGCTCTCCTTTATTGCTTTTGGGTTTTTTTTTTTTGTTTGTTTTCCTGTCTTTAGGATGAGCCTAATTGTCCAAGGTCACTAAGTCAGGCAGTAACAATAACAGGACTGAAGCAGAAGTCAGCAAATGTGCCTGATGTGCCCAAGCTGTCAAATAAAAGCAATCTCTGCAAGAATATTGAGGGTGATAATAACAAAATGCCTGACTCCTTTGCAGATTGGCAGTGTTTTGGATGCATTAGTTACTTCTAATCTTCAGTGGTGCTAAAGCTAATGCCAGTTCAGGGGAAAATGTTTAACTCCTTACCTGCCTGATTCAGCAAAAAGGAGAAATCCTAACTTCTGAGCTTGGTGAGAAAGACCTAATGAGAAATGTTTGTTTGGACCTGCTCTATAGAATGCTGCTTGTGTTGCTTGGTTTATTTCAGCTGCCTTTTAAGACAGCCAGAATTTGGTTGTGGTCCTTTGTGTAACCAGTTGTGTTTTCCATGCACAATGTTTTGCAGCTGTAAGGGACCAACTTGAGTCTGCTTGGTCAGAGCAGTATCATGAGATCTTATAGGTTGTGCTTTAAAAAAGCTTTGAATTCATAGATGTTTATAATTATCAGGTGGAAAATAGCTTGCCTTGCCAATCATGCTTTGTTGTGTTTCTTACATACCTGGAAGCAATTCTGTATTAAGTCTGAAGAAATCCAGTACCTCTCTCTTTCTCTATCTGGCATTACAATCAAGTATCATCATTTTTGTGAGAGAGAGTCACTATAATGATGTGGAACAGCCTGTACTTGCTTTTATTAAAACCTCTTATTATTTTGTGCTGTTTTCATTTAGACTTTGCAGCAACAGGAATGCAAACTTCTCTATAGTCGGAAAGAAGGTCAGCGTCAGGAAAACAAAAACAAAAATAGATACAAAAATATTTTACCCTGTAAGTATTGATTTCTTTCATTCCAACATAAGCCTGCTGCTTTTCTGAGCCTGTAAATGCAGGGTTAATTAAGCACCACTGTGCTTTTTCATCTCTTTAGTGCTAATTTCCCCTCTTATGTTGTCTGTATTAGCCCACGCGATTTCTAATTTGCATTCAAACATTTGCACTTTGTAGATAGCAGTATTTCAATTCCCAAATACTGGTTTTATCTTCAGCTTTCGTTTCAAAATGTCACATCCCTAAACTTTTATTCAGCAAACTGAAATGTTGAAGTTTCAGAGGATTCATTTGTGGTACAAAACTGTGGTGAAAATCCAGCCACCATTTGCCTTGCCTTGGCTTGACAGTCTGGATACTCACAAGTTACTAGGGGTGGTAAACCCTTATTTTGATCTGGCTTTGTTCTGGATTGGATTCGTTTTCAGAAGTGGCAAAAGAGGAAAGGTTGAACATTCTAGCCACTAATTTACTGAGTTTGATAATTTAATAACTTTTGGTAGCAGTAAGAAATGAACCCATCTCTGGGATATTTAAAAATAGCTGTGTCCCAACTGTAGGATGAAAGTGCTTAACATACACACATATTCTTCCAGTTGATCATACCAGAGTTGTTCTACATGATGGTGATCCAAATGAACCTGTTTCAGACTATATCAATGCTAATATTATTATGGTAAGTATACCCCTACCTACAGGAGACTTGGTGGCACAGCCCATGTCTGCTTTTTAACCTCTCCTCCTGAAACCAAGGCAGTTTTGTAACCATTTGTCACTGTTTGTTCAATTGTTTTTTTTCCTCTAGCCTGAATTTGAAACCAAGTGCAACAACTCAAAGCCAAAAAAAAGCTACATTGCTACCCAAGGCTGCCTACAGAATACAGTAAATGATTTTTGGAGGATGGTGTTCCAGGAGAATTCTCGAGTTATTGTTATGACAACGAAAGAAGTTGAACGAGGCAAGGTAAGAACAGACTCTCCATCTGTCCCAAGGGAAAGGCCATAATATTTGAGTGCAAGTAAGAACTAAACTGGCTTGGTCTGATTGATTTTTATACTGAAATTTGGTGTGTAACCACTCATTGGAGACCTGCAAAGTGCTGAGTGTCCTTCACTGTTTTCTCTGGCCTCTCTTTTTTCAGGGTTGACTGATTAAATTGTAGCTACTGCATGTGAATATTTGCATTTTAAAATGAAAACGTGGCACTGGGATGTGAGATGTAACCAAACAGGCATTCTGCAGACTTGGAGGTGTAAACTCTCTGTTTGTGTTACAAAAATAATGCTGTTTATTTCAGGTTGCCAAGCTTGTACAGACTTCACTAGAAAAGCAGAATTGTGGGGCTTGACAAGAATGAATTTAGATGACACTGCTCCTTACCAAGAAACTACAATATCATGTGAAAGTTGTTGCCCCAAATTCACCTCATTCGAGTCACGTTTGCTAGACTAATAAAAGTCTAATTAAAAAATGCTTTTCTCTCTTCTGGCTTTCTTTTCTGTGCTTGAATTTAGTAACATTATTGTGTTCTGAGCTGGTTCTTACCACTGAAACTGGTCCTGGCTAGGAATCCCTCCACCAAGCCTGATAAACTTCCCCATCAAATGTATTTTATCTTATCCTCTATGTATTCAGATAGTAAAGCTTCAGAAATATGCTTGCTAACCAGTTTACAAACCACCCTGATTACTTTGTTTTTTTGTAATCTTGCAGAGTAAGTGTGTCAAGTACTGGCCTGATGAGTATTCCCTGAAGGAGTATGGGGTCATGCGTGTCAGGAATGTCAAGGAGAGTGCAGCACATGATTACACACTGAGAGAACTGAAACTTTCTAAAGTTGGGCAAGTAAGTGTGGTACAACTTTTAATTTAGGTTGCAGTTCACAAGAAAAGATTTGCAGAAATAGACTGTTTCTTTACAATCAATAAAAGCACTCAGAGATTAATAAATTGAGCCCTGTCTCTTTCTTTGAAGCTCCAGCTATAGTTCCATACATCTTTTTCTTTGTCCTTGGGGATAATAGAAGGTGCTTATACCTAAGCACTTTTTGGCAGAAGATGCATGGCTGCAGAACTCTGAGGAAATCTGGGAAGAGAGACAATGCTTTTAAGTAATCACACTTCACTCTAGCTCTAGGTATTTGTTCCCTCTCTTGGAGGTAGTTGAGCTAGAAGAAAATGGTTGTGTTGGGGATCCAGTAGGAAGAACACTCAAGGAATACAAAAAATGAGGAAGGAAATGGTGAACTAGTGGGGAAATAGCACTTTCTTGTTAAGGAACAATTTGGATCAGGGTGCAAAATGATTTGTGTAAGTAGCAAATAAGCAGAATATATTATATTGGTGTGTCTGTGAGATGGAGCTGAGTGAGAAGAAGTGTGAGAGGTAAGTGCTGGTAGGTGTGAGTGATGGGTATAAGAGATGAAGGCCTCTTGCTGTTGTTCACTCTCAGAGAGAACTTCACCTCAGTAAAGGTGAGGACTGAAAAGAACTGGATGAGGAAGGGAGCTGAGGAAGCCAGTGGAATGATGGACTTCTCAGGCCAGGGAGTGCTCTGGCTTGTTTCCTCTTTTAAAGGAGTTGTGGTGCTGTGAATACTGAGCAGCAGGTTGCACATGCCACCTACTGATCTGACTCAACCTTGCCACATAAATGTTTTTGCTGGATTTTGTTTTCATGTGTGGGTTTCTTCCTTCCAGGGGAACACAGAGAGGACAGTCTGGCAATATCACTTCAGAACTTGGCCTGATCATGGAGTCCCAAGTGACCCTGGTGGTGTCCTGGACTTTCTAGAGGAGGTGCACCATAAACAGGAGAGCATTTCTGATGCAGGGCCAGTTGTGGTCCACTGCAGGTATGGTGCTGCACTTGTACTGTTTTTTTCGTGTCTGTTCAAAAAGAGTAAACCAGTAAATTTTTTTTTTCTCCTCTTTTTACAGTGCTGGGATTGGGCGAACAGGAACGTTCATTGTGATTGATATTCTTATTGACATAATCAGAGAAAAAGGTAGGTTCTCCTTTTATTTTCCTGTGGGACATTGCCAGATACATCACAGTAAAACATCGAGAGTGTTGATAGAACAGAGGATTCTAGAGTTGCTACAAAGTAGGCGTGTGTTTGGCATAGATGGGACTTGCTCATTCTTCTTGACTTGGCTGGTTCCTTGGCTGGAACCAAGGTCCTGAAACCCTGCTCCAGTTCAGCATAATGAAAACTTTTAAGATGAGGATTAACCAGGAGTCTGATATGGTTTTTTCTTATTATTATTTTTCTTCTTTATTTTGTTGTTTTCCTTCATGGATGTGTGGCTGTCAGTGTACTCACTCAGGGTGAATTTGAGTCACTTGTTTTCAGAGAACAGTGTGGTCTGGATGCATAAACTGCCCTAAACACAAACTCCACCTGGATGTGGTGCTCAGTTGCATTTAAAATCATCTTGGAACAGTGTGGAGTGATGCAGTTTTCTCCTCAGGATATCTTTCTGTGTCATGCTACAGTTCCACAGATCTTTCTGTTAGTAGTCAAGGACAAATCCTCAGTGGAACATTAGCAGCCTTGCATATTAAACTGTGCTGTGTTCTGCTGGAAGGTGAAGCCAGGCTCTCCTCCAAAGACAGAGCTCCTTTTGCTGTTCTTAACATTGAGACCATTTTTCCTAGGTGTGGACTGTGATATTGATGTTCCCAAGACCATTCAGATGGTGAGATCCCAGCGCTCAGGGATGGTGCAGACAGAAGCTCAGTACAGGTTTATTTACATGGCAGTGCAGCACTACATTGAAACACTACAGCGCAGGATTGAAGAGGAGCAGGTATGTCTGTCCTCTGCAGAAAGGTTTCCAGAGGAACATGTTTCCATTTGAACAAGGAGCAGTGTTGCTCTTTGGCTCTCTGGGCCCTTTGGAGACACCCCAGCTCTCAAATTCCCTTAATGTCATCTAGCTCTCTGTGCAAGAGGAGCAAAATGCAAGGTTCTGTTAGTTAATACAGTGCTCTGTTGAGCTTTGAAGAGATTTCCAGTCTCCTAACTGTATTTCTGAAGTATGATAATCAAATTCAAATGCTAGTAGCTCTAACGTGCAGTGTCCAACCAAAACCAACTAGAGGAGTCACTTGGTGTGGTAAGATGAGAAGTTTTGGAATATTTGGTGACAGCCACAAGACCTTCACCTCACTCTTTCTGTTTAGGCACTTCATTGCACTCAAATTCTAATGTCTTTTACTGCAGTTACTTTGTTTTGTAATAAGGAACTAACATTCTACTCACTGCTGCTTTCATTCTCTGCCCCAGCCTCTGATCATCTGGGATTTTTACCTTTGTGTTTCAGAATTGCATCTGGCTTGCTGCTTAGGGATAAATCCCCCCCAGGTGATGGGGAGCTGTGTGGTCAGCACAGTGCCAGGTGTGAAGTGTAATCCCTGCTTAAAGACTGAACCTGCCAGCTCAGACTTGGATGGCTCCAGGCTGCTTCAGAGTGTGGCAGACCTTATTTTATATTTGCCTCCATGGTGCAGATGCACAGTGCAGGAGAGAGGATAGAGGCTTTATTCCTCTCCCCAGGACAGCTGTTGTGTGCTCTGATGGTAATTAGAAACAAAATGAAGAACAAGAAATCCCTCAGGTGGACTTTTTTTCCCTTGCTTTGTTGTCTTAGAGCTCCTTCATATCTCTGAGTAATTATGCAAGCCTTGTATCTGCAGCTTTTGGAATATGGTTGTGTTTTGCTGCTGCCATGTACAAAGAGGATCTGTAACTCTCTCTTAATGGTTCTAATGTGTTTGGAATGGAATTTTGATACTGAGTGGAGCAGTGTGTTTCTCCCACAGCTATGAACCTCAGTTTTGTTTCACCCTCACTAGTGCAGAAGGCACAGGTAGAAGCTTAAGAAGGTGGAAAATAGAATGTTGCTTTAGCTCAGGAGGTCTTGACTTATAACCAGGGCTAGTGGTAGCTGGAGGAATAAAACAATATAGAAATTCTCAGGCAAAACCAAAGCTTTGTGGTGGTTATAGGAATTAATGTCCTGAAAAAAAAAAACCCTGGGGAATTGGGAATGCTTCAAAAGACGTTTAGGCAGAGCAGCAAAAAAGAAAAAAAAATTGGTTGAGTAGTAAAAAACTATGCAGGATGCTTGAATTTCATCCTGGAAAGGTAATTTAGGAATGAAACACTCTCTTTTGAGAAACTCCTGACTTCTGGAACCTTCTCTGTGCTTGCTTTAATTGCAGTTACCAACAGTAAAAGAAAAAAGTGGTGGAGTCCATTAGGGCACATTTATGGGAAAGAATTTGAGGTCATGCTCACTGTCTGCTTTTCAGTCTGGCTGAGCACAAGCCAGCTCTGATAAAAAAATTAGGTGCTCTCTCATTAGCTGACTTGTTTGTGTGCAGGGTTTGCAGCCAGCTGGGCTGAAAAAGTGGATTATATGAGTAGCTGCATCCCTTCACAGTGATATGCCTGATTTTTGTTTATATTTGGGGAAAATTTCTCTCCTCTGCTAGCATTTCCCTCTTGAATTGTAATGCTGAGAGCCTCAAGGTTTCATAGAGTTAAGTGTTGTGTTAAATATTGTCTGTCTGCTTACAAGTGCAGAGGAAAAGCAAAGTGGATTTGTTTTAGTGGTTTTGTTTGGGTTTTTTTTTTCCCCCCTGTGGAAATATACATATCTTTACATCAAGAAAACAAGTAGCTCTTGCCACTTTTCTGTTATTCTGAGCTAGAAAGGGTAATTACAGTGAATTAAGTGGAAGGAAGAGAAGCCAGATATCTGGGGTTTGTTGTTTTTTTGTTTTGGTTTGGTTTTTTTCTGCTTTTGTCTGTTTCAGTCTGTTTTAGTAATAGAACTGACTGAATATTTTTAAATTGCAGAGAGGGGGTTGGAAATCAAGCCCTAATTTTGAGCTTTGGAATAGTATTAGCAAGGAAGGGCTTTGTACCCCCAGCACTGCAGAATACAGCAGTTTGAACCTTTTGTTTAAATCTTATTTTTTAGCATTAACTTTCCAGGTAACTGATCAGGCTGGTGGTCTGTTTGAGAGTGGTTGGTCAGGACTAAATAGGAGGCTGAAAGGGGAGAGAAACTCAATAAAATAACAAGTGAAGGGGGGTTTGAGCCAGTCTCAGAAGGCCATCTTGGAAAAACTTCAACCTAGATTGCTGTACAGAGTGTTCTTAATGGAAAGTCAGCAGCCAGATCTCCCCAGGCTCTGACACCCTCTGTGCTGAGACTGATTGGGGCCACTTATTCAGAATTTGTTCGAGCATTTAAAAAACAAAACAAATAACAAAAAAACCCCACCAGACAACCCAATACCCTGTAAAATTTTGAAGGAAGGCTTTAATTATACGTAGGTTTCAGTGTATGCACATGTTGTCAATGTCTTGAAGATGAAGAGAAACCCAATCCTCTTTCTTTCCTAGAGTAGCTCTGCCTGCTGGAGCCTTTGGTATCATTAGCTGAATGCCAGCACAATTGGCTGCAGCTTGTAACATATGCTGCAGAATACAAATAACAGCTTGGGTTCTTTTTATATGAAACCTAATGGGCTAAGGTGTTGTTTTATTAGAGCACTCACAACCAATGTTGTTACTCATTTGGCCACATCTCCAAGCTGGAAATAAGGTCAGTGGGAAGCCCACTGGCTGGTGCTGTCTATTAAAGAATGAAATGTGGTTTCTTCTGCCAAATAAGATGAAGATTGCCCACGAGTGCTGGTTCATAAGTTTGGTACGTTCTGCTGGAGTGGTGGAAAGAGGAATATTCAAAAGTGAGGTTTTTCAGGGCTTGTAACAAATAGCTAAAGCCACCCTGGAGGCTTTACCCATGTTGTGTGTGCTGTCTGCAGAACTGAGCTCTGCTCCCTTCACAGGCAAACCTTTCTTCTGAAAACACATGTGGTTAGTTATAGATGTAATTTCTGCGGTACTTCAATGATTGTTTTCTATTAGTCATTCAAAACCTGGCATTTATGTTGTCTTTTGCTTCACAGAAGAGTAAGAGAAAAGGTCATGAATACACAAACATTAAATATTCCTTATCGGACCAGACAAGTGGGGATCAGAGCCCTCTTCCACCCTGCACCCCAACCCCAACGTGTCCAGAGTAAGTTTGCTTCTGCTGTTAGTAAATTTTGAACTGTACTAACTAAGCTTTAGGGATCTCAAATGAGAAGAAGTTATCACAGACTCTGCCCTAGACTTTTGAGCAAAATAAACTGTCACTGGAGGTGTGCACAGAACCTGATGTTCTGGAACCAGATTCTCAGGACTGTTAATATTTGTTTCATTTCAGAATGAGAGAAGATAGTGCTAGAGTATATGAAAATGTGGGGCTGATGCAACAGCAGAAAAGTTTCAGATGAGAAGATGTGCAGAGACTTCCATGCAAAGGCAGGTATGGCTGTTGAGGAGTGAGGGCACATAACAGCCTGGAGCTGTGGAGAAAACATCCACAAACCTGAACTATCAGAAGAACTGGAACCAGGACTTACAAATGCCTGAAATGCATGTAATCTAACCCCCCCTTCAGGCATTTAAATTTCAGAAGCTAATTTTGATAGATTTGCACCTAGAGTCTATTCTTTCCAAACTGTGTGGGTTATTAGCTTGGTAGTTTGGCCTTTGTTCTTGTGCCCTGACTCACCAGTGACACATATTGGAAGTTTTTCATTATTCAGGAGGCTGAAATCCTGCATGCTAGCAGATGAGTGGCAGCTACAGCCTGAACTTTTCATGTCTTTTATTAGTGATCTTTGCTCCTTGTCAATGCTCAGGATTTTTGTGTGTCTAAAGAGGTTCAAAAACCACTTAATCTCATGCTCTGACTCAGAAAAAATGTGATGTCCAGCTACTGCTGGGAGCAGTTGGTGTAGTATTATTGCCATAGTAGTAAAAATTAAATCCTTGCCTTTGCTGGGAGAGAAAGCTGTAGTTTCTCTTTGTTGTGGTTTAAGTAACTTTTAATTTAGCAATCAGACAGCTGAAAAAATATATATTGTTGGTTATTAATAATGAATATCTGATAGTTCACTTAATGTGCTGTGAACACAGCAAAGGAATACCTTTGAATTTAAGGTGTCTTTAGTCATAAGCAAGGTTTGAGACTTTTGGTTGAGTTTAAGGGTTTCTTGAGTCAACACTGAGCACTTCTGTGTCATGGCAGAATAAGAAATAACTGCTGGTTTGGGTTTTTTCCCTAAATCGTTTTTATTATCATCTCTCTTTCCCAGAAACGAATACGGTTTTTAAAAAGGTCAAGAAAGAGATGGAAGAAGCTTCACATGAACAATGAACTCTGAGGGCTTGGTACCTTTTTATTTACAGTTTTAATCCTTCAACAGTAGGCAAAACTTAAGACCATCTAAAGATTGTTTATATCTCTTCGCTCCAGTACGTGATTTACAATTGCTCATTTTCCAAATAAAAGGAAATCCTTTCTACAATGTAGACAAATACTTTGTAGAGTCAGTTTTGAATCTAGCAAGCTGTTGGACTGTCATCCCTTTGTTTTTTTAAATAGTATTTTTGTTTCACAGTATGGCTATTAGTCAGGTTTTTTTCCTTATTTGAGCAGTTGTGGGGTATTTTTTGGGGGGGGGTGGGGTGGGTGGTGGGAGAGCAATGATGTGGATAAATCCATTACACTTATGTAAAATACTGATGGGAACAATACTTGATTGAAAACAGTGGATCACCAGCATGAATAGAATCAGCTACATGGTAAAATTAGTCCTAACACATTTCAAACTCTGTCTGAGTTTCACAGGGGTGAGCAGTTATTGATTATGAAGGTGCTTTTTGTCATAACTGATGGCTTTGATTACAGCTTAGCTGGGTGGTCTGTTTTTTGAGTAATTATGCAAAGTAGCCTGTACATCAAATGAAATTTCTTTTACATGATCTCTACCCAAAAACAGGAATTTACTGCATCTCTCAGAAGTCACCGTGCCCTAACGGTTTGTGGAGGACACTGCCTGTGTTCATTTGTCTGTGTTCATCTCTTAGGCAAGAGGTTGAACTCGTAGAGTTAAGGTATTTTTAAAAATAAGTTGCGTGCTGGTGACACCTTGACAACATTTTAAAGCCAGTGAAAGGAGTAACCCCCTGTGCAGGCAGCTTCCTTAGCACACGGTGACCCCTGCCCTTCCTGCAGGGAGGGGGAAGCTCTTGAGCCTTCTGGGTTTTTAGCAAGGCCTTACCCTGGTGTGAGTGGCTCCATGAAAGCTGAATGTGGAGAGCAGATGGCAGCTACCCACTGGAATTGCCTTAGCTGAGAAGGGCAGTGGGTTCTGCTTTGTTCTGAGGCCAGCAGTGGGTTCTGCTTCATTCCATCAGGCAGGAGTTGGTTACCTCAAGTGCCTTGCAGAGCTGCACTGCATTTCCTGTCCCTATGAGATTAAAAAAAAAAAAAAAAAAAGGAACTGAAACCACTTCTGATGGTAGTCAGTGAGACAGAGTCCTCTTCTGGAGACTCTAGCAGGCAGAACTGCTGTTCAGCTGCCAGTTATTTGGGTTGCTTGGCTTCGTTTGCTCTGTCTGGACCAGCAGCTCCCCTTGAAGCCACCAGCAGCTGCACATGTGCATTGGTGGCAGGATGGGTCCCTGGGACAGGAACCAGTGCTGTCCTCCCAATGCCTTTCCCTGTGGTTCTGGGGACCTTCTGTGACTTCAGGGGGGTTCAGGAATTGTTGCCATTTTCATGCAGTGGGTGCAGATGGCCAATGCTGTCTGCAAGGGTGTGCAAAGCCAATGAGTTTGTGTGCTTGGCCTTCCTGGTGAAATTCTGCTAAAGCCTGAAATGTAATTAGTGCAGCTTTGTGAAAGGTTGAGTGGGAGATTACATTACCTTTTCCTGAGAGTGCTTTGCAAAATCAAATATTTGAACACTTTGTTTGAACTGAATGAAGGTGCTTCTTTAATGTTAAGCAGGATTTGTTACTTTGCCTGTTGTCCTTTTTGTCCTTTGAGGCTTTGGGATTGTTTGTTTTTTCTGGAACCTCTGTCACCAGCATACCATAATCCATGTTTTGATATCATAGCCTTATTCTCCAGTCATAAATACCAATGCCCTTTCTAGATCTAAGACTTCTAGCCATGATGAGAGAGAAATCTATTAATTTGGTAGTGAGATACCTGTTCTGCACCACCTGCCTCCTCTCCTCTCCCTCTTCACAGCTTCAGCCTGCTGACCAGGGAGCACTTGTGTCAGTATTTGTTCAGAGCAATTGTCAGCTCTCAGATATTTGTCTGAAACTTTGTGTGGACTCAGACAAAACCTACGCTTCATATGGGGTAGGAAGGTGGAACACTTGTTCAGGTTTGGAACTGCTCTGCACCAAACTGAAAAGCCAGGGGAAGAGTCAAGAGAAAGGAGAGAAGGATCCTGAATTAATTTGAACTCTGCCATGAACTCAGTTACTGTGATGTGTCTTAAAAGATTGAGCTGTATAAGCAGCAATCACTTACGTGGCCAACGTCAAGTTGCCTCCTACGACCTCATTTGAGCTGTTTAGAACCTGCCTCTGCAGGATTGCTTTTTTATTTTTATTTTATTTTCTTGGAACCAGGGAATGCTTACTGCAGAATGTGTATTAATCCTGGGGAGCATATGGTGGAAGAATGTCAATGAGGGGAGGAGCAGAACCTGAAAGATTGTGAATTAATACTCCTCCCTTAACTGGAGTGTTTGGCCCTGCTGAATACCAAAGGGGAGACCTTGCAAAAGAAAATCTGTCTGCTTTGTGGGCACCAAGGAATGATTCTTAAAGCATTTTATGAATTATTTTAAGCAATGGCTGGCATTTGTGACAGATGAAGCAAGAAAGAGGAATGTCCTTTGGTTCTAGGGAGCTAAGTGAATGTGGGTTTCATGTGTTTCTAGTGAGTTTTTACAGAATAAATATTAAGCATCACTGTGCAAGCTTTTGCTGTATCAATGGAAAGGAAAAGGGATGCAGTTCTGAAGTGTTCTGTTGTAGAAGACTTTATACCACAAGGGAAATTTTAACCTGACTCTTAAGGCACAATAATTTATGCCAGCATGAATTTGCTGCAGACTTAATTTGCTGAATGTTTTAGAGCATACACTTTAATTTCAGCTAACTGTTGTTAGGGCTGATTGGTTCTCCTATTAATTCTGACCAAACTTTACTTTTTCCTCTTATGTGGATGTGTGTTTGAAACATGGTTAACTAGGATGCAGCTAACAAAGTTGTAAAACCTGTTTCCTTTTTTATTGTAGGGATGGGAAAAAATCACAGCTGGGACTAAGATGTGTTGTCAGGTTTTGATTTCTACCCATAACTTCATTGTTTCAAATTAATTTTTAATTTCTCCCTTTTAAATAGTGAAACATAATTAATAATTTCAAGCCTGTTTATTTATGACATTATTGTGATTTTTTTTTTTTATTACAGTACTAAAGACTAATGAAAAAAGATCCTCTTGTTAGGTGGAGTAGACCTTGCATTATTTTTTTCCTGCAATGTATGAAGTATTGTACCAGAGTATTAAATGAAATGTAATATTTTATTGAAAAATCTCTATCCTTTAAAAGGAATACATTTAGGATGTCATCAATTTGATGTGAATCATGTAAATGTTGATAATGCGCTGTTTATTATACATCTAGTGTTCCAAAAGACTCACTTACTGCCTTTTGCCCACGTACCTTCTGTAGACCATTTACAATTGTCAAAATGTGACATTAAAATAATAGTTAATGTATAGAAATATTGGTGGTTGTCCATTGTTTTCTGTGCTGGTATTTATGGGGTTTAGTTCAGCTGCTCTGCTACCTACCTGGTGCTGTTCTTTTTTTTTTATTGCTGCAAAGCTGTAGTATCAGAACTAAAAGCATATCTGTAAACACCAGGACTTCAAAAAAAGGGGGGGAAAAAGAAAAAAAGAAATAAAAATACTTTTCCTAAGATGGTTTGTCAGTTCCTCTGTTCTCCAGGTTGCAGGCAGGGAAGGTGGGGTGGTATGGGCTCTCATCTTCAAGCCTGGATCATTGGCTTTCTGAGTTGAGATGCTCTTGAGGAGAGCAGCTGTCCTTCCTGAGAGCCACTGGAGCAAAACTCCTGTTAAATATGATGTATAGGAGCTCTTATCTTTGTGTTCCTACTGTCTGCTGCCAGCTGGCTGCCCCATGGGAGGTTCTCCAGGCTGGTCCAGGTACTGCCTCTCCAGTTCCCCCTTGGTGGCTCCTGACCTGGGAGCCCTGTGCTTGTGTCCCTCAGCCATCAGGTTACTGTAATTCTCCCTTATTGTTTCTTTCCTGATTTTGGAATTTGGTGTGGAACTTCCTCAGAACTGGGATGAGGCTTAGCCTCTCTTTTTTTGCTATTAGTGAAAAATCAATCATTTTTAATTGGGGAAAGGAAGGACAATCCTGTTCTTTCTCTGTCCACATCACACTGAGCTGCAACCATCTCTTCTGGGCTAAGGGAGAAAGAAGCTGTTGCTCTTTCTGCTGCTGCTCCTTCCTTCCAGATCTTTCATCTCTGCCACCATTTGTCTTTTGGGGCTCTGCTGTTTCCTGAGATCCTATTATGCCAGCACCATGCAGTGACTCAAAGGAGGAGCTGATGCTTTGCAAAGGAGCTGTGTTCCACCCCGGGCTGCCTCCTGCCAGCCGCTGCTGCCCTACTTCAAAAGCTATCAAAATTTCCCCCTCTGCAGCACTTGGAGCCAGACACTTCCAAAAATGTCACGTCCTACCTGTTCACTTGGCTAGAGCAGAGCAGCATACATGTGCCCCCAAGTATTGTGTGGCAGGCTAATTTTAGGTCCACTAACACTGCTTTTTCTTACAGCTGCTGAGAATGTTCCCACTCGGCGTGTCAGGGTTCCTAGTGCTTCCCAGGCAGCCTGACATGGGAAGGGTTTTGTCATTCAAGGAAATGGAGTTTAAGGAAAGGTTCCACGAAGTGTTGCCTCTCCCCTTGATCCTGCTTTCAGGGCTGAGTGGTAAAACTGCAGCTGAGCCACACACTTTTTTTTTTAGGGAATAAATGCTGCGTGTTGTAACCCAGCCGACATGAGCAGCGCAGAGCAAATATCAGCTGAGTTTGTAGTGAAACAAGCTTAATCTCGAGGCAAAGGCAAAGCATAGAAATAATCTACTGAAATGGCAGGAAGGAGGCAAAGCCCTGTGGTTGAGGCCTCTGCAGATTCTCATACAAGCTGCATTCAAATGAGAGCAGTAGCTATGTAGAGCAGCATGGTTTTAAGGCGATTATCTGGCAGAGTAAGATTTATTTATTAATTTTTTTTAATGAATGCATCTAATGGTTTGCATCCATGTCTAACTATGAGAATGGCTTTGGAATCTGGGCTGGGGCTGGGGAGGGAGGGGGGCTGGTCCAATCTGAGAATTTTGACAAAGACTGCAGGCATGGTGACACTTCCAGCACCTCCTGATTCCTCTCAGGCAGCTGTGGTGTATTTTGCTTGCCCCTTCTAGGTAAATAGGAATAGAATTTATTCTCTCAGCAGTCTCAGTGTTTATACAAACCTCGATGATTGCATACTGCTCAAGGACATGTTTATAATCTCCATAAAACCTTGAAACTTCGGCTGACTTTTAAGTACAGCTCCAGTGCAGTTAGTGTTGTAAATTCTGCAATGTACCTCTGGTTTTATGGCAAGGTTTGTCCATCCCACCACTTCTCAGGTCCTGCAATGAGGAGTGCTGGCTGGGTCAGGTTAAAATGAAGCTGTCCTTCAATTTACCTATTTCCTGTTTCCAAAGAGGTTTTTTCCAGCAAGTCTCTTGGCAGAGCTGGTACAAATCAGGTTCTGTTTTCAGGGTGGTGATTCTGGTTCCCTGTGTCTTGTACTTGGTTCTGCTTTTTAAGCTTTTGGGTGCTGTTCCCTTTGCTTGGGATCACCCTTGAGCCCATTGCACTTCTTCAAGTCTGAAATCTTCCATTGCTTCAGGGGCCTGAGGCTCAATTGTCTGTAGCATGGGTTTTTTTTTTTCCCCCCTTTTTCTTTTGTAAGATGGGTAGGAAAGAACCCTTCAAAGGATTCTTATTATGCTGAATCCTTTTTTTCCCCCCCACAAATTAGGACTCAGCATAACAATTCATAGATCAAAATGTTTGATTTGAAAACAAAACAAAACAAAAAAACCAAAAAACCCAAGAGCCCAGCCTGAATGCCTGCAAGCATTGGAGGGGCTGCTGCATTTTTAATGTGTGACATCTTGACAGCTCACTGTTTTTCTTGCCTTTGTGCATGTTTGTTCCTGATGGAGGAAAGATCTTTGGATTCTGATGCTGGTGCTTTTCTCAGTTTCCTTATTTGTGTCATTGGGTGTGAAATGAGAGGGGGAGGAACTCCCTCGTCTCTCTTGTGCTAGAAATCAGGCTGGGAGATGCTGCAATTCCTTCTGGTCTTTTTATTTAGTAGTCCTGTGTCTGAGCTTGGTTTATGATTGGGTTTTTTCTGGCCACAATCTTTGAATTTATAGCTCAGTGAAGTCCCATGTGTATTTACAGCTGTGAGCGATAGCTAAAGGGCTATAGAGTGCTGCATAAGAAACAGGAGAGAGAAATAATATATAAGTGGTGGCTTTTTCAGACTGCTTGGTCTCATTTTATCTTGTGTTTTTAGGGGTTTGTACTTAGACAGGAGGCAAGTGTCCTTTTGAAGGCAGGGAAGGGCTCTGCCTTTCCTGGGGGCTGGGCTGTGGGTGTGCAGAGCAGGAGTGGAGATGGATTGTGTTCAGTGTTTCAGCTAAGTCTGACCCCAGTGCCTGCCCAGCTGCACCAGTTCTGGCTGGGTCTGTCCCTTTTTGGCCACCCTGGCTCTTCCTGTGGGGCTTGGTGTCCTTTGGGAGCCCGTGCTTTGGATACAGACCTGCACGTGGACACTGCTGCTTTCCCCAAGCTTCTGGCATCCTTTGCCAGCAGCTGATCACACTTGTAGCACTGTCCTAATTTAGCCTAGCAGCAAATTGCTTTAATTGGGGGATTCTTTGCTGAGTTCTCAGCCCTGCAAAGCTCCCTGCTTTGGCAAGTTTTTACCCCCCTGACAGCAAGCTCTGATGTGTCACCCACCTCCCCCACCATCCTAGGTGTCTTGTGTTGGTCTGCAACCTTCTGCCCTTCCTCCAGCCTCCTGTCCTCCTCTTCTTCATCACGGGGGGCCGCAGGACCTCAGGTTATTGTCACTGACAACCTCCCTGCAGGCTGCAGTGGCTTCATGGTTGGTGAGCAGCACTTGCAGAGCAGCCACGCTGCAGTCCCTGTGGGCATCCTCCTCCTTTCCCTGCCCTGGGGACTGCTGGTGTGGAGCTGTGAATAAAATCCTGTAGGAAATTGGAGATCAGTCTCCGAGGGTTCTCCCCCGAGGAGCTGCCTGCATGTTAACCTTTTGGGTCCTGGCAGCTCCTTGTACAAATCATCAGGGGCTGTGCTGAATTTCGATGAGTTTTGGTTCATTTCCCAGGTTTGGATCTGCAGGGTAAGGTCAGTGTCTGGACAAGCTGCTCCTAAAATTGGGTGGAATCAACCAAAAGGCTTTGAGTGGTGACTTCCATTGCAGAGATGTGTGACTGCACCACGTGGAAAAGCTGTAGATGTTGTTACTCAAATTGCTCTCCCCAGGCAGAGGTCACTGCATGGACTCAGCCTGGATCCTGGTGCTTTTTTCAGAGGCATGAGCAAAATACGAAGCTGTTTGCCAAAGTACTTGGGGCTTCCTGTTGGTGAGAACCAAAGGATGGAGCCAACGTGGTGGTGCCACCCTATAGCACAAGTAAGTGTCCCCTCAGGGTGGTGGCAATCTGGGCTTTCCCAAAGGAGCAGCTGGGCTCCTGCTCCCTGTGGCTATGGCTATCAAGCATGAAGCTCTTCTGGATGAATCACACAATCCTGATGGAGATGCAGCTTGGGAAATGAAATGGAGGATGGAGCCCTTGTCTTGTAGGCTACCCAGGCTTGCCTCGTGCTTGGTGTCCCTCCCAGTCAGCATCACTGTCCCTTAAACTGCAGGACAGGAGGATCCCAGGGGTGACCAATGTTTGAAGGGTGCAAGATCTCCCTTGCAAGGGCCTGGAGGCTTCCCCTTATCTCTCCTATTTCATGAAAAGTCTGGGAAAAAGGACTGTGGTGGTGGTGAGGCTTCCTTCTGCAAGACTTGCTCCCCTTTCTGGGGCCAGTCCCTGAGTGTTCCTGACATTCCTCATTCTGGTGTGGGATCAGGGAGAGGCTTTGTTCCAGCCTGACTGCTGGTGCATGAGAACCCTCAGACTCTGTCCTCTGAGTGCTGGGCTGCAGCAGCCTCTTTGTGCTCCTCTGGGCTTTGGGGCAATGAGTTGAGTTAAAGAATTCACCAGCAGGCTCCAGCTCTGCTGAGTTTGACCCTTGGAGATGTGGGGAATTATGGACTTGGCAGGCAAATTGTGGGAATAGACACCATGGAGATCTCTCCAATATTATCCTGGTGGGTACCATAAATACCATGAGAGGTTTCTGCATGGTTTACCTGGCTGGCTGGCCAACTCTGCTCCCCTGGTAGCCTTTTTCCTGGAGCAAGGTGATCATTTCAGCCTCTGCTGCCATCAGACCCAGCCAGGGCTTGCTGTGACCTCCTCACAACCTCCCCAGAAGGCTGGAGCAGCATTTGCTACAGCAGCCTCATCCCACCACAGCAGCACTGCTACCCTTTGGGGCACAAAGTCTCCCTCTCCCAGGCTCTGATGTTAATCATTTGCATGTTAAAAGTGAAAAAAAAAGAAAAAAAAAAAGAAAAAAAAAAAAAGGAAAATTAAAATGGTTTGAGTTTGCATTTCCAGTCCCCCAGCCCCACTGGCTGTGCCTTTAGCTGGGGGCTGCTTTTTGTTGGTGTTGTGCTGGGTGTTGAGCAGGGATGTGCAAACACAAAAGGTGCCCCAGGGCCCTGGGTTTGGGGCTGACAACGGGTTTGTCTCTATTAATAGTTATTTCCTCACTGAGGATTGCTTCTGCTTCCGTGCACTTGGGGGGAAGGTGGCTTTCAAAATTCTCTTCCTATGGCTCACAATAAATGGTGTGTCAGTTCCAGGAGAAACAGGCAGGATGGGGAAAGGTGTTGCCATAGTAACCGAGAGGGATTTTGATGATTGGTATCCATGGCGATCGGTGCTAAATTCTGTGAGATGGTGGGGTGGTTGTGTTTTGTTTTTTTTTCTTTAGGAAAAAAAAAAAAAAAAAAAAAAAAAAAGCTTTATTTAAAACACAAAGAGCGCGCGGGCGCCTGCGGTGCCTCCCGGGGAGCACACGGGTGTGCACGGGACCTGCAACTGCCAGGAGGCAGCTCAGCCATGCAGAAGAAAGAAGGAGAAGTTTATTTTAAGGTTGTTTGGATGCTGTGGCAGGGGGACAACAGCAACAATCCTGCCTGAGCCAGCCTCCTAACCCTTCAGGGCTGGGGGTGACCCTCAAAGCCAACCAAGCCCCTGGGAGGAGGGGGATGGATGTTTGGGAGGCTCCCCAGGTCCATCTCTCTGGGTTCATGTTGATGGGAATGCTTCTGAGGGTCTAGGGATAGCCAAAAGGTTGAGTTACGGTGCTGAAACCTGAGACAATGGGTTGATGGTGAAGGGAGTGCTTCTGAGGTTTTGGGATGGCCAAAAAGTTGGGTCATGGTGCTGAAACCTCCTGAGACGATGGGCTCATGGTGAAGGGAATGCTGCTGAGGGTCTAGGGACAGCCAAAAGGTTGGGTCATGGTGGTAAAACCTTATGAGACACCCAACAGAGCTGCTTTTCCTTGGGAATACACCAGCTCTGGCACAGGCCGAGTTCAGAGGGTCTTTGGGGTTTTTTTGTCATTTGGTGCAGAAAACTGAAGTGTGTGCTGGTGAGCGGCCCGATGTCCCCCAGGTTTGTTAAAGGATCTTTTTTATGAGCTGATTTGCACAACTCCCTTTCCAGGCTGCTAGGCATGATAAAATACTGCTGCTCAGCCTGTCACGGGGATAATTGCTTGGCATTATGAATCAGAAAGGGATGGTCCCCCCTGGAATTTTCTCCTGACATTGATTTAATTTTTCTTGACATCGCATCCGTTCCCCTGCCCTCGCCAGCAGAATCTGCACGCTGGCTGGAGGGACCAACAGGTGACTTGAAGAGCAAAGCAGCTCTTATTTGGGAGGGTTGGGTCCTTCAAAACAAGCTCAAGCTTTAAGAAAAAAGAAGCAGGATCCTCCCTCCTGCTTAAACCAGGAGGAGAGGGGCTTTGCTTTGTGACAGGGTTGTGATGGAGCTGTTGGTTGTGTTTTCGTTTGCCCCACCTTGCTTAATATCTGTGATTCCAACAGTCCTAAAACAAGGAGATGGGGATAACTTCTGTTCACTGGAGGTTTGAAGCAGAGGTGGTATCCTCTGTGTTTCCCCCAAGACCCACCTGGCACACAGTGACCCTCTTGGCATGGTCGTGGTGTGGGCTCCAGAACCAGGGAGGGTCCCACAGGCTCAGCTCCACTCCCAGTGTGGTTGCAGAGCTGCAGAAATAGCCCTGCCCCACCGGGCTGGGGACATGCAGTGATGTCACCATGAGCAGGTCTGGCTTTTTGGGGTGTAACAAGCTTTGTGCAAGGTCCTGAGCACCCCAGGGGGGCTTTGGAGACAGGAGACAAGGATCTACCCCTCCCTCTGGGCACAGCCTGGTAATTAGCACCAGTGCAGGATCTTATTAATTGCAGTGATTGTGCTGTTTAAATTTCAGGGTTAATTGGTAATATCCTGGTGTAAAATTTGTTGTGGGTTTTTTCCCTCTGGATGTTTGGGATCACAGGAATTAACCTCCCCTGTTCAGAGGAGCAGACATTGTGCTCCTCACCAGCAGCCTCCTGGGATCCCTCTCCATGGGTGCCCTGCTGGGATCCCTCTCCATGGGTGCCCTGCTGGGCTGCAGGCTTTAGGGCAGAGCCTGACAGCAATGTGTCCTCTCTGGGCACTTATCTGCTGTCTCTGCAGGCAGCTGGGGAGGGCAGAGAGGAGCAAAGCTGCTGCCAGTGATGTGTGGCTCAGGGAGGAGGCCGGATGGTTCCAGCCAGCTTCACTTGCTGATTATTTCTGCTGTGATAAATGGGAAGCAGAGATGGGGCCAGGACTGCCCAAGGCAGCTTCCTGACCACGGTGCCCTTCCATTTCCCTTCCATTTCCCTTCTTGTTCCCCTCCAAGTCCCCTCTCCTGCACTCCTGGATGATGGATGTCCTGCTGGGGCTGGGGTTGGCACTGGAGAGTGGGAATGAGCTGGAAAAATGAGGTCTGTGAAGGTCAGTGTGGGGCTGCAGCACTGTGAGGGGGGTTACAGAGGGGGATTTGTTCTCTGGGGGGGTGATGGGTCTCCAGCCATGCTCATTGAGCTCTTACAGGGATGGGGTTTGGGTTTGCAAACTTCTCCCTGCAAGTCATGGAGCTCGGGAGGAGCAAAGCTGTGTTCAGTTGAGTCTCTTTTACCTCTCCTCCACCACCTGGTGTGGAGATGCTGCTGAGAGGAATCCTGAGCTCAAACCATCAGTCCCACAGGGAGCCACTTGGCTTTTCTGGAGCCCATCACAAGCACCAGCCTGGGGGCAGTGCAGATGTCAAATTAGGATGAGCTGTGAGTAGGGCAGGCTCCCCAGTTTCATGGAAATCTGGCACTTAATTTTTTAGAGGATAATCCTTTGTAATCACCTCTTAGAATAACTTGAGGGAAAGCAATGCTGCTTTCTGATTTTTATTTTTTTTTACTTCTTTTTTCTTTCCCCTTACCCTGTTCTTGGAAAACAACCAAAGGAGCTGATCTGCTCTGGAGAGGTGACTTTAATCCTTTGCTTTCAGCAGGGCCTGCAGAGCTTTTGATGAGAGATGAAGTGTGAATAGGAGGGATGTGGGTTTAATCCCTGGCTGCTGCTGGGTTGTCTTGAGACTCACCTGGCTTTCAGATCAGCATTTTTCTCTGTAACTGGTTCAGTTTTCCACCATACCCACCTGGCATATGTGTCTTAGTTCTTCTTTGAATGGATTTAGCAGCTTGTGAGGAGAAGAGAAGGGACCATGGCACCATCCCAGCACCCTTGCTCCTCAGATCCCACTCTGCTGGGGAAATGTGACAATTCCTGTGCTCCCACTGGAGGCCAGGGCTTGGCTGTGAAGAGCCAAAAGGTTTGTTTCAACTTTGCTGAACAAAACCTTGCTGAGCTCAGCTGATTGGGAACACATTGCTCTCTAACCCAGTGGCTTCTCTCTCCCTTTGCCACATCAGGTTCCTGCCCCTAAGGAAACATGGGGACCCAAAGCTTTCTTTCCAAAGATGGAGAATCCACTCAGCTGGCTTTCCCTGGGAAGAAGTGATGATGAAGCAAAGAGAAGTCATTCTTGACTGGCCTGAAAAGTTACTGACCTTGCAGGGGTGGTTAATTTTCAGCTGGAGATGAGAGGTAGACCATGGCTTCTCACTCTGATCATCCCAGTAAGGGATTTTTTTTATTTTTTTTTTTTAATTTTGTTGTTGTTGTTGTTGCTTTCTGCTGTTGGAGCCTTTCTGCTGATTTCCCAGCAGAAGAATCAAAGCTGGAGCACAAATCCCCCTCGGTCACTGCAGCCCTGCTTGAATGTGCACCCAGGCAGGGTAGGAGGAACCCCTGCCCTCTCTTCCCCTCAACTTTCCCCTTTCCCAACATTTTTTTTAATGGCTTTTGAAGGCCAGGAGGAATCTTTTTGCCTGAGCTTTGCTTTTATCCCCCCTTTAACACAGCTTTCCCTGCAATTCTTTATAGCCCTCGTTATTTAATGGCTCTTCAGCCAGCAGAGCATCCCTGTCATCACCAGATCCTTCCTCTACTGACATTTTGCCAGCTGCTTCTCAAGCATCTGTGTGGAGATTTAACAGGTTCTGTGTTGATTTTCCTGTTCTTTTAGCTTCTTCATCAAAATGGCACCTGCAGCTAAGCCCATCACCCTGGCAGGGTGGTGAATTTGTTTTAGTGTCTCCTAAAAAAAAACAAACCAAACCCAGCCCCCTCAGGATGGTTTAATAAAATCTGCTTTTCATAAAGGCATGCTGAGGGGCACTAATTAAATTTCACTTCTTCATTAAGTGAGGCCTGTTGCAGATCTGCCTTTGTTGTGCCCAGCTTCAATGTCAGAGCAATTGTTTGGAAGAGGATGTGGATTGTTCTGACATACAAGGAAATAAATAACACCACTGGGATTTAAAGTAGTTTTCTAAAAAGGACTTAAAAAAATAAATCTAGAAAGAATTTCTTGGCCAGCTCTTCAAAACCTCCTTGGTTCAGTGGCTCCAGATCTTGCTGATTTTTCAAATTTTGGCATTCATAATCTCAGTTTACTGGTTTGTTCCAGTTTGTGTTGCAATACAAAATGGCTCATCCTGCTATGGCAGGGAGATGTCATCTCATTCATCCACTTCCATATGAAATAAACCAAATTTCTTTGCATTATCCCCAGCTCTTCCACCCCATACTTTGATTCCAGGGATTCTCCTTGCCCTGCTCACCACTGTCCCCACCTTTGGGGTATTTGTGCTTTTTGGAGGAGAGAGGACACTGTGTGTGTGTGTGTGTGTGTGAGACTTGACCACTTTGGACTTTATTGTGCCCAAACACAACTGGAAAACTGCAGAAAGGCTTTGGGAACCCATCTGCTGTTTTATTTGCCTTGAGAGGGAGCAGGAAGCTGAGTGAGCCCTGCTTTAACTTGGTCTTAAAAAGTAACCCATACTGCTCCTTGATTCTTTGTTTTCCTGGGTTTAAATCTTGGGGTTTTTTGTGCTTTTTGGTACTGAGAGACTGCCCTTGCTGGGAGCAGCCTGGGGCTGGATCCCTTTGGGCTTTTTGGAAAGCTGATGGCTGGGTAAATTTTGGGAAGAGGAACAGCAGAAGTCTGGAGGTTTGGGGGAGACCCCACAGCCCCATCCCTGACCCCCCTGGGTGGGTGGGCAGAGCCAGGGAGGTGCTGAACATCACATCCTTCAGAGGCTGCCTCTGGGAAGTGGTTTCATGCCCTCAGGTTGTGCTCAGGAAACAGGGGGGAGGAAAAAAAAAAAACCATCTCCCCTGAGAGGATGAGTTACATTTCTTACACTGCACTGGGGAGTTCTAAGGGTGCCTGGAAAGTGATTTGCTCTGCAATACACACGGGGCTTCTTCCCTTCTTGGTTTTCTTTTGGCGTGGGAGGAGAAAGAAGAGGAGGAAGAAAATGCTTCAGCCTCATGGGGTCCATGAAGTGCACAGTCCACGATGGTCCTCGAGGGCTTTAGCATCCTTTCAATTTCTTTTTCCCATCCTCTCACACACCTTTGCTGTAACTGTAAGGCCCCAGTTGAAGGCTGGATGGTGGGCCAGTGGCCCAGCTCGCTGGGAGATGGGATTTCTGCTCCCATGGGCTGGGGACAACCAGCCCTGGTAGTCTGCAAAGTGTTGGTGCCAGACACATGTCCCCAAAAATAACCTGGAGGGAGAGGAGAGCTGTCCCTGTGCCAGTCTGTTCCAAAGGACCTGACTCTGTCTGTGTTGGGAGTTGAGGAATAATTTTCCTTGTCTCAGGCAATAAAACCCCACATCTGTTATGGGCAGCTGGGCTGGGAGGTGAGATGGGTGGGAGGAAAGGTGTGTGGAAAAATACAGAAAAAAGGGGAAGTGGAGAGGAGAGATTCATTCCCAGAGCTGCTGCATGGGGCAAACCCAGTGGGGAGGGAGGGGAGACAAAGGAATTATTTCTTTGATCCATTCTGGGGGAAACAGGCTGTGAGGAGGAAGGAAGGAGGGAGGAGAAGGGGGGTAGGAGAGGGGTGGTGTACATCTCATGTGGTATAAAATTGCTGTTTCTGAGGTGTCCCCAACTATTTGTGCCTGCTTAACTTAGTGGCCGAGGCTGCAGCAGATAAATCCAGGGCAGGGTTGTAAATGCTGCATTGCTGGCAGACAAAACACAAATACAACCTGAATGGCTGCCAAGCAGTGAAAAGCAGAGGGAAAAAAAAAAAAAAAAAAAAAAAAAAAAAAAAAGATTGGTGTCAGGAGTTACAACCCTGGAAAAGGCAACTTCAATTTTTATTATTTCTTTTTTCCTTTTCTTCTTCTTTCTTTTCCTTCTTTCCCCCCCCTTTTTTTTTTCTTATTTTCCTTCTTTCTTTTCCTTCTTTCCCCCCCCCCTTTTTTTCTTATTTTACTTCTTTCTTTTCCCTTAATTTTTATTTCCTTCTTTCTTTACCTTTTTTCTTTCTTTTCCTTCATTTTCCCCTATATTTTTCCCCAATTTGTCTTTCCTTCTTTTAATCTTCTTTTCCCCCTTCATTCTTTCCCTTTATCCTTTTTCCCACTTTCTTTTCCTTTTTCCCACTTTCTTTTCCTTTTTCCCACTTTCTTTTCCTTCTTTTCTCCCCTCTTTCTTTTCCTTTCCCTATTTCTTTTCCTTTTTTTCCCTTACCTTCTTTTCCCTTCTTTTATTTTCCTATTTTCCGTACTTTTTTCCCCCCCCTTTCTTTTCCTCCATTCTTTTTTCTTTTCCTTTCCTTCCATTTTTTCCCCACCAGTATTTTTTACCCTCCTTGAGCAGCTGCTCCCTGGAGCAGGGACCTGCCCACTGCCTCCCATCCATCCCCAACACCTCAGGTGACCCCACAGCTTTCTCCTGCCTGACCCAATGCCCAAGGCTGGGCAGGGAGGACTTTTCCCAGCTGGCAGCAGGATAGGATTTCCTCTCCGTGGGGAAAATTCCTATGGCCCATTCGTGGGTCTGGAAGTCAAAAAAATCCGGAAAAAAGCCAGCAGAGGAAGGTGTAGGGCAGGAGTTGACTTCCATCCAGTGTCACCTTCTGTTGGGGTGGCTCAGGAGATGTTTTGTCCTGTGGTACTGCTCCATGTCCTACACATCTGATTTCTTGCCCTGCAAAGGCAAATCCTGATGCAGATAAAAGTTATTGATTGGGTGGTGCTGGCAGCAGCCACTGGTCCCTGCCTGTCCCCACTGCCACCCCGGCTGCAGGGACAGGGGGAGGGGGTCCTGCCAGAGCCCCTCCCAACCCCTGCTCAGGTTTTGGATGGGAATTCAGGTCAGGTTTTGTGGGTGCAGTTGTGACCACAGCTCTGAGGGCTGTGGGGGGGTCTCTGGAGGGGATAGGCTCATCCTGGGTGATTTTTAAGGTGTTTTTTTCCCTGTTTTTCCTAAAAAACCCATCCCTGATGATGCGTGGTCTTCTCAAGCTGGATGGGGTCACCATCGCTCTCCCTGTCCCCAGGCACAGGACTTGGCACCAGGGATGCTGTCACCAACGCCCTGAGGCTCCAGGGGACATGTTTCTCCAGGTCACCTCCTCCCCAGGGGCTGTGCTGGAGCTGGGGAGGGATGTGGAGAGAGCCTGGGGATGCCCATCGGGATGCGCTGCGCGTCCGAGCTGTCCCTGAAGTGTCCTTGGGACACAGGTGCTGCAGCACAGCCACCACCTGGGCCTGGGGACAAGCTGGGAGGACAAGGGAGGAGGAAGGGAGAAGAGGCTGCTCAGCTCTCCTGAAGGGTTTTTTGTCCTGCCCCAAGGCAAACCCCTCCTGCCACTGGGTGCCACTGGGCTCGCTGGGTGCTGAAGCCCAGGGTTGGATTTCTTCTTTCCTGCTGGATCTCCCCAGCAGGGATGCAGAGCTGGGCTTGGCATCTCACCTGGAAGCAGCAGCTCATGAATCTCCACGGGCCTGGTGGAGGGGCAGAGATTTAGAGCTGCAGGGCTCAGGGCTGTCACCTCTGATCCATCAGGGGCTGGCACTGAGGGACCTTCTGCTGCCTCCTGCCAGCTCTGCATGGCTGGGTGGGGGCTGGAGCTCTTGCCAAGCCATTCACTCTTCCTTAGTTATTTCTTGCTCCAAAAAGGAATATGTTTACTTTCTCTTACAGTTTCCCCATGCTGGATTTGGAGGGGAACCCCTGGCTCTGCCCTGGGCTCTGGCTGCTGGAGCAGATTGACCCAAACACCCAGCTCTGACCCTCTGGACCAGAACTGCCAAGTGTGGTTGAGTTTTGCATGGAAACACAAAGGTTTGAAGGTGCAGTTGTGGTCCTGGTGAAGTGTGGGGTGGGAAGGTGCTGCCCAGGCCCTCAGCCTTCCCCCGGGGCTGTTCATCCAGGCTGGGATTTGTTCCTGCGATTGACCCCGGCAAATCAAATCCCTTCTCAGCCACATCCCTCCCCAGTCCTGTCTCGCCTGGGCTGTCATTTGGATAGGGCTGAACCACAGGATCGATTTTGAAGCTGGTTAAACAAGCTGCAGTCTCTTGAAAAGGTTCCCTTCTTGCTCCATCCCATGGGGACAGGATCTCTGCTGCCTTAACCCCTGAGCTGCCAGCTGAAGGACCAAGTTTGGCTTCCTCAGGCTCCTCAAAGCTTTTGCTGGGGATTGGTGTGGGATGGGCTCGGGGTCACCACCACCTGAAAAGACCACGGAATTATTTGTGGGTCTGCCTGGGGATTTTGCTGCTCCCCTGAGTGGGTCTGGGAGTGAATCCCTGGCTGGGCAGGGCTGGAGGAGCTGCCAGCTTTCCTTGGCAAAACTGGGAGATGCTCCTGGAGCCAGCAGACACCTGCGTGCTGCTGGGCTGTTCTGTTGGTTTGGGGTCTTTTTTCTTTGTTTGTTTTTTTTTCCCCGGTGTAAAATTTCCATTTGGAAGCTGCTGGGGAGGGAGAGGAGCAGGGGGTGATGTTTTCCCAAAGAGGAGCAGCCAGCTTCTCTGCGGGAGAGGATTTCCAGCCCTCCATGCCTTGGAAATCAGCGTTTGCTGGGAGTTAATTCCTGCAGATGGCTCCAAGGGGTGGGCTGGGGGCTGGCATCCCTCCTGGCACCTGCAGAGGTTGTCCCAGCCACCAAGGTGACGCTCAGCACCACGGGGCTAGGCTGGCCACCTCGTCCCTGTCCCCAACCCGCCCTGGTGATGTCCCCATGGGTGGCCACATCTTCCTGCACATTTGGAGCTGCTTATTCTGGGGGTGGCTGTGCCCAGGGGGTGCAGTCCCCGTGTTCCCCCCATCCCTTTCCTCCCCTCTTGGTGGTCCTGGCTCCCCAGCAGCTCAGCCCATGGGACCCGGGGAGCAGCCGGGCTCTATTTTCATCCAGAGCTGTGGGTTGGTGACCTAGAAAAGCAGCTTGGAGAGCAAGAGTGAAGGAGTCCAACCTCCCCCACTGTGCTGCGGGGCTGCCGAGCACGGGGTGACCTAAATACAGGCACGGGAGAAGTGTCGGGGGGTGCAGGACCCCCAGCCTCGGGGACCCCTCGGTGACACCCCCCAGCATCGTGTCCCTGGATTGTGGAGGGGATGAAGGGTGGAAAAATGAATGAAAACTCTCATCTGGAGAGGGGGCTGGGGTGCTGCAGGGGGGGTCCCCCCGACCCCCCCATGGGATGGAGTGGGTTTGTTCCAGCAGCACCTGATGGTATCAGTATATATTGGCAGTGCTGTAGCAGAGCTGATGCTCCACCTTCAAGGTTTGAAGGGGACGTAAAGCTCCTTCCTCCCACCTTTTTAATGCCCCCCCCCAGTCTCAGAAAGAATTGAAAGAATTTAAAGCTTACGGGTGGGTGCTCTTCGTTGTCTCTACAAAGAAGTGAAGCTCTCAGCCCAAACCAGCAAGTTTCCAAAGACACGGCAATTAATTAAATAAGTTTTGCTAATCCCCTGAACAAAAGAAGAGCCAGAGATTAAATCTTTTTTGGCACTTACTGAAAAACTAATGCAGGCAGTCTTTGAGGAAATGTATTCTTCCCCTCACCTCGCCAAGGCTAATAGTGCAGTTATATGGGACAGAACGTTATCAGAAATGAAAAATTAATGTAAAACTAGCACAGCTCTTATTAAAAGAGTGTAATGAGCTGCCTACATGATTGAGCTGGGCCCAGGGCTGAGCTCAGGGCTGCTCACTGCTGCTGGGCTCACAGCTCAGCCCCGGGATGGGGCTCGGGGAAGGGGACACGGGGGTGCTACCGAAGGCTTTGAGGTCCCCCTGGGTTTCCTCAGGCCTTGGAGGCTCTGGGACGAGTCGGTGAGTGGGCTGGGAATGGGATTTGCTCCTGGGGATGTGGGGTGGGATGCTGAAGTTCCCTGCTCTCGGGCAGGGATGGTGCCAGGATGGGGAGGGCCAAAGCTGCCATGCTGCCCAGAGGCACAGGGGGGGTTAAAAATGTCCTGGCATCCTCTCGAGGTGCTTTTCCTCCTCTGTTTCTCCAGCCATTGCTTCTGCAGAAGGGAAAAATCCCGTTAGCAGCTCTGGGAGGAGCTGGGTGTCCCTGTGACTCCCCAGCACTCCAACCAAATGACAGGGGATAAAGCTTGATTTCCTTTCCTTTTTAATTTGTTTGTTGGTTTTTATTATACCGGCACTTTAATCAAGGAGATTAATCGAGGATGACTCCTCTGGCTTGTGCCTTGCTTGTTATTTTCTGAGCTAGCAGGAGGTCGGGCTGGAGGGGGACAAGGTGTTAATTAAATTCCTTGGATCCAGCTGCATCCAGGGGGGCAGGCCAAGAGATTATTTCTCCTACTCCAGCCTAATATCTCGGCTTGGCCTTTTGTCCTCTTGAAAAAAATAAGTGCAAACTCCCTGATCCCCCGGACTCAACCTCCCTGGTTTCTCCCAGCATCCAGGGTCCATCCTGCTGGGAGAGCTCAGGCTGTGCCCATCACCCCTGTCTCAGTCCTCCTCCCCCTCCAAGACTTTCTCCAAATCCCAGTTTAAGGGGGAGGAGCCGTGCTGGGTGACTGGGAGGGATATGGGGTGTCAGGAGCTGAGCTTTTTCCCTGTTCCCACCCAGCTGGAATGTGGTTCTTGTGGTCACATCCCAAGGAGATCCTGGGGGCAGCCCTTGGGAGAGCAGGTCAGGTTTTAGTAGTTTATAGAAGTGAAAAACTCACTCTTGGGCACTTGAGCTGCATCAGTCATGGTAATTTAACTCATGCAGCAATGTGGGGAGCTCAGCCATGAGGGGAGGGCTCCCCGTGCTCCTGGGTTGTTTTTCCCACTGTTGGAGTGGGGATGGTAATGAATCCCTGAGCTTTTGTGTGCTCAGGCTCTGAGGGTTTGTGTATTTCTGCTGGAAAACTTCTAATCCTGATGGAAATCCATGAGACACCCAGCTTCATCCCTGGCTTCATCCCCAGCTCCATCCAAATCATGCTCTCAGGTTTATTCCTCAATTATTCCCTTTGAAGCCAGTGGCTTGCTGGTGGGATGACTCCCAGGAGCTGAGGGAGCCCAGGATGGACAGCCCAGCACCACAGCCTCTGGGCAGGATGGTTCTGGGGTTGAAGGGAATATTTTGCTGCGTGTTGCATGAGATCTGAAGGGGAAATATAACAAATCCTTGAGATCTAGAGGGCTTGGGGATGTCAAAATAAACCTGGGAGGAAATAAATAAATAAAACTCCCAGGCTTTGATCTGCTGCAGGAGATGCCAGACTGCCAAAACGTGTTTATAATTCAACAAAATCAAACTGGCTCTTTTATTTTAGAGGGAAAAAAAAAAAAAGAAAAAAAAAAAAGAAAAAAAAAAAAAAAGAAAAAAAAAAAAAAAAGGAAGTGAGGGTAAGTGGCAGGTATTCAGAACAGAGAACTGCAGGTGTTGCTTTTTTTCCTTTCTGGAAAGCGGGTGTTAGATGTGATTTTTCCAATTTCTGCACATGCTGTTTCCTTTTATCTGTCTCCGAGGAAGGTGTCAAGACAAATCAGCTTGAAAGCACTGTGCTCCTCTCTCCAGCTGCTTTGCATAAGTGAAAGATTCTTTCACTACAGAAAAATACACAGTTGAGCCTGGAAGAGAAGGAGATGTCCATCAAGCATTTAGATGAATGCCAATCAAGATTTAACCTTGACTGGTGGAATATTTTCCTTCCTGAAGGCAGAAATATGCTCCATCCTTCAGGGATTTCTGTCTCGTCAGGGATTTATTTTTTAAACGATAATTTTTAAAAACTGGGAGATTCTAGAAAGGCTCCCTGGTTAAAAATTAATTCTATAAAAGAGGTGAAATCTGGCCACAGGAATAAGAAACTTTCCTTCCCCCTGCCCCCCGACTCAGGCATCACATCCTTGATGGTGCTCAGAGTCTGTTGGTCTCATGGAGGCAGGAGAACTTCTGGAAATTCCCAAAAGCCTGCAAGTGTTATGGTTCCCCCTGGAATATCAAAAGCAGATGGAATGGGGCTGCTGGAGCTGCTGAATTTGGCAGAAAAACACTGGTGAGCCCAGCTCCTGCCCTGCAGCAACAGGAGGGAGGGCAGAGAGCTCTGGGGTGGTCCCTGGGGTGGGTTCAGGTTCATCCCACAGCCCCTGGCTGATGGTTTTGGGGTGAAAAACCCCTGCCCCATTTCATGGAGGAGAGAGAGGGTGGGGGGCTGCGGGGTGCCCCAAAACCCAGGAGAAGGGAAGGGGGGAGGAATGGAGAGGGGATGGGATAAAGGAGAGGGATGGGGAGGAGGGAAGGATAGGAGAGAGGGATGGGGATGAGATGGGATGGGATGGGAGAGGGGAGGGGATGGACAAGGATTAAGAGGCAATAGGGGGATAGCGGAGAGGACTGGGGGAAGGAATAATGGGATGGAGAGGGGCTGGGGTGTGGGTGAGGGGCTGGGGTATGGGTGAGGGGCTGGGGTGTGGGTGAGGGGCTGGGGTGTGGGTGAGGGGCTGGGGTGTGGGTGAGGGGCTGGGATATGGGTGAGGGGATGGGATATGGGTGAGGGGTTGGGGTATGGGTGAGGGGATGGGATATGGGTGAGGGGATGGGGTATGGGTGAGGGGTTGGGGTATGGGTGAGGGGATGGGATATGGGTGAGGGGATGGGGTATGGGTGAGGGGATGGGATATGGGTGAGGGGATGGGGTATGGGTGAGGGGATGGGATATGGGTGAGGAGATGGGGTGTTGGTGAGGGGATGGGATATGGGTGAGGGGAGGGGATATGGGTGAGGGGATGGGATATGGGTGAGGGGATGGGGTATGGGTGAGGGGATGGGATATGGGTGAGGAGATGGGGTGTTGGTGAGGGGATGGGGTATGGGTGAGGGGGTGCTGCTGGCTCTAGCTCCCCTCCTCTTGGCACAGGAGCTGTGCAGGGGGCGGGCGGGCTGCGGAACGGGGATGGCCTTGGCCGTGTCCCCTCCCCGTGTCCCTCCCCGTGTCCCTCCCCGTGTCCCCTCCCCGTGTCCCTCCCCGTGTCCCTCCCCACTCCGCAGTGTTGCTGGCGGAGCAGCGCGGAGCTCAGCCCGGCGGGACCCCGGCCCAGGTAATGGAGGGGAGGGGGTGAGGAGCTGGGGAAGGGGAGGGAGGAAAGCGGGGGGGCTGGGGTCGGGATGAACCGGGGATGCTGGAACAAAGGCAAAACCCCTGGCAGGGAGCAGCCGGCACACAGGGAAAGTTGGAGCATCTCGGGGCTGGGGGGGGGGCGGTGGGTGACATCCCCACGGTCACCTCTCCCGTGGGAGGTGGGAGCTGGAGGTGGGTTTGGCCTTGGGCTCTGCGGGGCTTTTAGACTTGGCCGTGTGGGGGTAACTTGTGAGTCCCTTGGGGGTTTGGGGAGAGGATTTGCAGCCCCTCTTGAGCCTTTATTCCCGGAGCATGAGGAGCTGAGCTCCATCCCCTGGTGTCTGGGATGCGGGGATCACCCCGGAGCCTCCTCCCGAGGTGTTTTTTGGGTTTTCTGCTCCCGGTTTGGGCTGGGAAAGGGCAGCCCAGCCCAGGTGCCTCAAGGGCTTTAGCAAGTCCCAATTCCACTCCTTCCCCAGGCCAGGCAGGGGGGGTGCACACAGCATTAAATCCCATTTTGGAGTCATAGCCTGAGAGCTGCTGGAGGCAAACCCAGCCATCTGGGAGAAATAAAAGCTGAGGCTGCTCACCTTTGGGTGTTTCGGGGGGGGGGGACACCCGGTTATGTGCCTGGCTGGGGTCTTTCTCTTCATTCTGGTTTCGGGTACAAACCGGAGCAGTGATTTGTCTGGGAGCAATTCACATTTCTTCATTTGGCTGCTCAAAATCTGTGAGCAAGGTGCCTGCCCTGCTCTGCTGGGGGCTTGGGCCATGGCCAGGGGTCTGTGTGTGGCTCAGCCTGACCCCCCCTGCCCGGCAGGCTGAAAGAAATAAAGATTAAATAACAACAAAAACAGATAATACAGGGCTTCAAACCCCAGCCAGTTGGCTCCAGGGCTGCAAAAATGATCTGAGATGAAGCATTTGCTTTAATTACTGATATCAAAAGCCCAGGCTGCGGCTTAGCTTGAAAATAAATATTGTTAATGTTGTGATACTGGGCTTTATTTGTTGATGCATCATTCATCTGGTAGGGATTCAGCGAGCTGCTCGCTTCGGGTGTCGGGGCTGACTCAGGAGCCCCCCCCCCCCCCCTCCCCCCGGAGCATCCCCCTCTGGGTACCCCCAGGAGCACAGCGCTGGGTGGGTGATGCTCAAGCTGTACCCTGGGGGCTGTTTGCTGGCACCCCCCGGGTTCCCACCCTCTGGTACCCAGCAAAGCCCCCCCCCCCCCCCCAGCATCAGAGCCATCAACCTCCCTGGGTGCAAATCCCCCCCCTGCTCGGCGCTGCTTCCAGCCCCTCAGCTGCTTTCTGCTCCTTGCCAAGCTGGTTTTTTTTGTTTGTTGTTTTTTTTTTTTTGTTTTGTTTTTTGTTTGTTTGGGGGTTTTTTTTGGTTTTTTTTGTGTGTGTTTTTTTGTTTGTTTTTTTTTTTTTGTGTGTGTGGTTTTTTTTTTTTCCCGCTACCTCGGCTCTCAGGGGGATCTGGGAAGCGTGCTGAAGCTGGAAAAAAAAAAAAACAAACCAAAAAAATCCCCCCCAAACAAACCACAAGCCCCTTTTGTTTAGGGAAGCAGCCAGAGTGGAAGCCAGGACCCTCTTGTGTCCCCCCCCCCCCGGCACAAAGCTCTGCTCCCGGTTTCGGGAACGGGAGGAAAATGGACGAGACTCGGGGTTTCAGGGTTTCTTTTTTTTGTGCTTAAGTTGTGAGGGACTTTTTTTAGGGAGCTGCAACCGAGCTGCTTCTCTGCTGGCAGCCGGGTCCCTCCCTGGTGGCCCTGAGCCCTCCCCCTGCCCGCAGCCGGGTGACAATGGCACTGCAGTCAGCGCCAATTAGTGGGAAGAGCTAATGAAGAGCTAATGAAGGGCTCCGGGTGGTCCCAGGTGGGGAGAAGAGCTCTGCCCCCAAACCGGATTAATTCCCCCATTAATTCCCCCAGCCTCATTAAGGTCGGGAAGGGCTGGGGCTGATGCCTGGGATGTTTCCTGAGGTTCCTGGGGTGGAGGTTGTGGTCCCAGCTCCATCCTGCTGGGACCTGTGGGGCTGAGCAGCATCCAGCTCCTCCAGCTCCAGGAGGTGGGTGCAGACTTTGATGTCTGGAAGCAAGAAGTCGGTGGTGGGAATGTGTGTGTGAAAGCAGGGGCTTAATGAGGGGTGGGGGGCGAGAGGGGAAAAAAAAAAAAAAAAAAAAGCTAAAAATTGCCTGGATTTGGTGTTCAGGGAAGTTGGGAAGCTGGCATCTCCCCCCGGAGATACAGACCTGGGGGGGTGGCTGGGGGCTCCTCTGCCCTGGGATTCCTGGGGAGGGTCAGACTGGGGGAAATGTGTCCCCCCCTAGCCTGTCAGGGGGTGTGGGGCTCCTCTGCCCCATCCTGGGCATCCCTGCCACCCCCCAGGAGGGGGGGTTTGCAGCCCCCAGCATCCTCTCCTCAGGCTCATGGCATGGGGCACGTCCACACCCTGTCTGTCCTCGGCCACCTCGGGGACATCTCTGTCCCTGGGAAAGCTGCAGCCAGCAGGACCTGGCACCTCCACCCCCAGGGCCTTCACCTCCTTTCCCCAGCACCAAACCAGTGCTGGAAGGCTGGGGGTCTCTGTGCCCAGCACCCCTGCTGGGGCTGCTTCACCCCCGTGTCCCCCCCTCCTGGGGGCTCTGTGGGTGCCGGGTGGGTGAAGGGATGGGTGAAGGGATGGGTGAAGGGATGGGTGAAGGGATCTGTTGCTAAGCAGCCTGGGGAGCAGCGATGGCAACGCTGCTGCTGCTGCATTTAGTAGCACCCTGTGGGCTTAGGGTGGGGGGGGTGCTTGGGCATGGCCTGAGACCCCCCCGCCATACCCACCCCCCCACAGCCACAGGTCAGTTGTATAAACCCAGAATTATTTTATTTTATTTTATTTTATTCTATATCTTATTCTATATCTTATTCTATATCTTATTCTATATCTTATCTTGTTCTATATCTTATTTTATTTTAGTCTATCTTATTCTCTATCTTATTCTCTATCTTATTCTCTATCTTATTCTCTATCTTATTCTCTATCTTATTCTCTATCTTAATCTCTATCTTATTCTTTTCTCTTATTCTATTCTTTTCTCTTATTCTATTCTCTATCTTATTCTATTCTCTATCTTATTCTATTCTCTATCTTATTCTATTCTGTCTTATTCTATTTTACCCTATTTACCCTATTATTTTGTATTTTATTTTCTGTCTGTTGTCTTTCCCACAATTAATCAATGAGAGTAAACCCTGGTGACAGCATCATAACAGGGTTTGGGTTGTGAAGGGAATGTCATCAGTGTAATGCTGAAATAAAATGGGCTCTGCGGGGCTGCCTGGGGATGGAGCTGTGTCTGGAGGATGACGGGGAGCTGGGAATTAAGGGGGGGGGGGGGGGGGGGGAAGAAAAAAAAAAAGCAAAAAAAAAAAAGCAAGCACCTCTCAGCATCTTAATTTAAAGGTTGAGCCAGAGGAATCAGCAGTCGGGATGCTCCGGGATGGGCTGGAGCACCAACAATTCAATAATTAACCAAGGAGTGGCAGGGGGAGCTGAGAGGTTCCAGGGGAGGAGCTGAAGGAGGTGATGGCCCCAAGTTTAGGATTTAGGGGTGCTGGGCTTCCCCAAAAGCTGAATTTCCAGGCCCCGCAGTCCGGGTGTGTGTATTTGCACCCCGGTGGCTGAGCCCACCTTGTGCTGGGTCCCCACAGGGTGACAGGAGGTGTCCCCATGGCTCTGGGTGCTTCCCTTTGGGGACTGTCCTGCTGTCCTCTGCCAGCCCTGGCCCTGTGCCCGCAAGTGGCTTTGCCACTTCCCTGTGTCCCCCCCAGCTGCCCTTTCCTTTCCCCTTTCCTTTCCCCTTTCCTTTCCCCTTTCCTTTCCCCTTTCCTTTCCCCTTTCCTTTCCCCTTTCCTTTCCCCTTTCCTTTCCCCTTTCCTTTCCCCTTTCCTTTCCCCTTTCCTTTCCCCTTTCCTTTCCCCTTTCCTTTCCCCTTTCCTTTCCCCTTTCCTTGCCCCTTTCCTTTCCCCTTTCCTTTCCCCTTTCCTTTCCCCTTTCCTTTCCCCTTTCCTTTCCCCTTTCCTTTCCCCTTTCCTTTCCCCTTTCCTTTCCCCTTTCCTTTCCCCTTTCCTTTTTTTCCTCTCCTCTCTCCTTTTTATAAAGGGAATTCTCAGCCGTGGGCTGTCTCCTGAAGCACCAGAGCCATGCAGCAGCTCGCCCAAATTTCCCTGAAATTTTCACACCCATTTGCATCCCAGAGGAGCCCAGGGGTGGGTGGTGGCTGCCCGGGGTGGGTGGGGGGAGAATTTAAGGGAGATTTGGTGCGTGGGACCCTGCTCCCACACCCTCTCTGCTCTGATTATTTTTGGAGCATTATTTTACAGCTCTGGCCAGCTGGTTTGGGGCTATTTACACCTTTTTCTGATTTTTTTTTTTTTTTTTTTTTTGGTGCCAGGCAAATCTGGTAGTACCAAACCCTGCCTGCTGAGCACCCTGCTGTGGTCAGATGGTGCAGAGGATGCTGTGGGGTGTGCAGGGCTCCTTTTCCTGGGCAAATTGTTTTTGGTTTTGTTTTTTTTTTTTCTGGGAAAAGGAGAGCCAGGGTGTTGGGAGATGCCCAGGGCAGAGCTGGGGGGGAGGGCCCAGTGTCCCTGTCACAGTTCTGCTGAGGCCCCTGTGGCTTGCACAGCTCTGCTGGGATGTGGGAGACAGGGCAGGATCTGCCCCTGGGGGACTTGTGACACGGTGGCAATTGTCACTGCGAGCTGGGAGAGACCTCCACCTGAAAATGGTGTTGGGGACATGGGTGGCTGTGAGCTGTGTTGAGGACACTGTCCCCATCCTGGTACTGCTGGAGCATCCAGGCTTCTGCATTTGCTTGTCTTGGGGGGCTTCCCACCAGGTCCTTGTCCTTCCCCCCCTCACTTTCTCCTGGGGTATGGGAGCCCCATCCCATGCTCAGCTCCTGGTTTGCCATCCCCAGCTCCACCATCCAACTGGGAAGTGTAAACCCACTCCTGGGCCATCCAGGAGGAGGTGTGAGAACCCCTCAGCTTCCTCTTGGGATCGAGTTGAGTTCAAAACCTCCTCTTGGGTGCTGACACACACAAAGAATCCTTCACTTGGCACCTGGCAGCACTTTGGGTTGGTTGGTTGGGGTCTGGCTGGGAATAAGGAGCTGGCAGTGATGCTCTGGCACCGAGTGTGTTGTCACCAGTGAATGGGCAGCCTGGCAAACCTGCTCCTTTGAACCAGATTAATCACATTAGGTTTTGTCAATGCAAAAATTACCTCATCATTGGCACTGGCAGGTGGTGGAGAGCAGCAGACTTATTCAATATTTAAGAAAGCTGCATTGCAGAGCTGAGGAGGCTGGAGAAATAGGTTGTCTGTGTCAGTGTCTTTGCTGGTGGAGACGATCTCTGCAGGCATGGCCAGGTGGGAGATGTTGAGCTCACTGTAACCTGGCTATTGCCCTGAGAATCCTTAAAATATACTGAATTTTCTGTTTTGGTTTGGTTTTAGCCCCGGTATATTGTTTCTGGACAGCTGAAGTGGTGTGTTGGGGTTGCCCTGTCACCATTTCTCTGCAGATGTCCTCTTGGTGGTGGCACTTGGGGACCCACCGGTGGCACCCGCTGCCCTGTGTCCCTCTTGGTGCCCCTGGAGCAGGATGGGCTCCTGCCATGGGGATTCTGCTGCCTTGTCCTGCCTGCCCGGGGATGCTGGGTGACCAGGGAGACCTCCCAGTTCCTGGCTGGGTTTTGGGTGCTGATGACAAGCCCATGAATTGGCACTTCTTGGCTGGGAGTGGGACAGCAGCAAGAGGGAATGATTCCCAGAAGATCCCTGGTTTGTTTTGTTTTCTTTTTTCTTAAGGCATGATGAAATCCATGCCATGCAGGAGTAACAGAGTGGCATGACTGGAGTCATGTGGCTCTTCTTTAAGGCCAGAAATTAAGACCTCACTTCAATTCCTGGCTCTGCCTGGGATGTGCCACCTTGGCACTGGCCGGAGCTGCCTTGCGACTGGGGAACCTCGAGCAGCCAGGGCCAAAAGGGGCATGAAGCAGCAGGTCCTGGGACCCTGGGAGGTTCTTGGCATCCTCCTTGGGTGGGATATTTCTATTTCATTGACCAATCATCACTGCATCCCATGCATCACCACTTGGATTGCTTGGGAGCAGGGATTTGAGGGGGGGGGGAAGGGAAAAAAGGCAGCTTGAGCTCTTGGTTCCTGCACGCTAAAAAAATGCAGAGCCAGGCATTAGGACAAGCAAGAGTAGTTGCTGGAAGTAATGCAAAGTAGATCTTCAAAATCTATTATTTATAGGTGGAGGGAAAGGCTCTTGTATTCCTCCAGGAGCTGTTCCTGGGCTCTTCTCCATCCGCAGCAAAGCAGAACGCCCACTGCCTCCCTCTTATTAGCAGAAAGTTCTGGTTGGGGGGAAGTTTTCCTTCCCACTAGTGATCCCTTTAGCCTCTTCACCAGGTGAAAAAAAAAAAAAAAAAAAGGATTTTTCCCTATTATTTATGGGGCTGGGACAGCTGCTTCTGCTCCACATGCCCTTGGGCAAGTCACTTCTCTGCCCACATCGCCCCAAACCTGGGTGCTGGGTGCTGCCCTCCCAGGGCACCCCTTGAATCCAGGTCCATCCTGAAGAGACCCCCAGCTCTCACCTGGACCCCAGCAGCTGCAGTGAAGGTTGGGAAGCTGTAAATGAGCAATTTGCTTATTTAATTGACCTTGTCAGCCTGGCTTGGCACAGGGACCAGCACTGGCTGGAACCAGCAGAGCACTGATTGCTCTGCGTGCTTCACTTATTTATTAGTTTTTTTAAATGCATATATGTATTTTTGGAAGTTAGTGAAGCAAAAGTGAGCCTCAAACCTCTGCTGACTCTTCAGGGATGCTGGAGAAACCCCTGCAATGTTGCAGAGCAGCCAGTGGAGGATGGGAATTGGATTTCTTCCCCCCCCCCCCCCTCCTTTTTGGGACCATTGCGTGGATTTTTGTACCTCAGAGTTTGTGATTTCAGCTCCCATTTTCCATCCTCTCCTTGGGCCAAGCTCCCACTGGAGCTTTGCTGAGGGCTGGAGTTCCTCTGTGCCCTGCAAAGCTGCATTTGTTGACTTTGGGTGCTGCTGGCAGCTCTGGGACCTTCTGGCTGGGGTCTGCAGAGGGCTTTGGGCTTTTAGGGATTGGGTTTTTTTTTGTTGTTTTTTTTTGTTGGTTTTTTTTTTTTTTTTTTTTTAAGTTTTGCTGCAGGAAGCAATTCAAATGCAGGTGCTGCTAGCAATGCAGGTGGGAGGCTGCCAGGGATGGGGGGGGTGGTGAAGCATCCCAGTGGATGTCCCCATGCTGGCTCTGCAGAGGAGGTGGATGGGGAATAAGTGAGCTCACAAATGTGAGCCCTGGGGAAAGGGTGGGTTGTGTCCTCCTCTGTGCTGCAGGAAACCAACCCATCCAGGCTGGGTTCCCCCTTAACAACCAGAACAGGAGGTGGGGCCTCATGGGGGATGCTGCAGAGGACCCAGAGGCTGCACCCTGTGCTCCTGAGGACCCTCTGAGGTGGGACAGTGACTCAGGGGATGATGGGCAGGGGGGGTGAGTTCAGCCCCCCCTGGCTCGGATTTTCCCAGTGGGAAGAATGATGGGATGGCTGGATCTGTCCCCCCAGCATGGGTGATGCTGAGTGGATCACCTTGGGCTTGGCCATCCTGTCCTCATGCAATGGGTAGGGGTGATGGGCAGAGGGGCACACCCCACCCCACCCCCAAAAGTGGCAATAAATGAATGTTCAGGTTCTGAAGTTCACATCAGTTATTTTTTTTAATGGAAACTGTCAGTTTTGGTGAAGGGTGAAGGGTTTGGAGAGGTCCCTTTGCAATGGCTCTGCTGGAGATGAGCAGACAGGATGTCAGCTCCGAGTCCTTTGCCTCACCCTCCTCCAGCACCTCCCTGGGGGTTTCATTTGGCAAAATTTCTTACACAAAAATGCTAAAGGAGAAGTTTTGTTCCAGGGGAGATGTGGACTGGGGGGGGAGGACAGCGAGGTGTGCTGCATTTTGGGGGCAAAAGCTGCTAGTTTGTAGATCTTTTGAGTTGATTTTTTTTTTTTTACTATATTTTTGCTTGTTTGTTTTTTTGGTGTTTATTTTTCTGAAATGGAAACGTCTTCTTCCCTCCCAGCTCCAAAGCCTCAGCATTACCCTGAGGTCAGGGATCTCATTAATTACACCCAGACTGCACGGGGCTCCATCGCCCTCCTGGGAGGCTGCTGGCTGTAGGCTCTGCTGTCTCAGTAGCATGACAGTGACTGAAGTGACATTCCCACCTTTCCCCTGATCCCACTCCTCTGAATGGCAGAACCAAACCCTTGCACAGTATAATTTTGTGGGGTGGTGGGGTTTTTTGGGGTGTTTTTCTTCCCTTTACAGCCTCTCTGCAAGCTTCAGGCTCGCTCGCTGAGAGCCCGGCCGGGCTGAGTGACATCCCCTGTGTGACCTCCTCCTCCCTGAAGCATCCAGGTGCCCAGATCTGGTCCCCGTGTCCCCTCAGCAGCTGCTGATGACCAACACGGTGGTGGGTGGCAGCTCGGACCGTTGGATGTGCCCTGGTGACAGAACCATGTCCCTGCGGGCTGGGTGAGAGATGCTGCAGGGTGCAGGGAGGGTGCTGGGGGTGATGGGGACACCCTGAGTCCTCCCCAGGGGACAGGAGGAGCTGGGTTTGTCACCAAGTTGGTGGGGATGTAGGAAAGGAGCCAGGCTGAAAGAGGTGGGGTGGTTCCAGGGAGACCTTGGAGCAGCTTCCAATGCCTGAAGGGGCTCCAGGAATGCTGGGGAGGGACTTGGGACAAAGAGACAAGGCAAGGAGGGATGATTTCAAGATGAAAAATGGTTGATTAGGTTGGACATAAAGAAGAAATTCTTTGGTTTGAGGGTGCTGAGCCCCTGGCCCATGTTTCCCAGAGAAGCTGTGGCTGCCCCATCCCTGGCAGTGTTGAATTCCAGGTTGGATGGGGCTTGGAGCAGCCTGGGCTGGTGGGAGGTGTCCCTGCCCATGGCAGGGGTGGCACTGGGTGATCCTTGAGGTCCCTTCCAACCCAATCCCTGATGATTCTCTGGCTTTGCTCTGTTGCCCCTGAGGCAAGGGGGCTGCTCACAGCCAAGGGCCAACTGGGAACCCAACCACCCTGAGGGTGATGCCCCATCCCACCCCCCAGCTGGATGGGTGCTGGATTTAGGTGCCTGGGATCCATGGAGAAGGACACATTGGAAGAAACCATCACCCCCAGGGTGGGAAGAGGGCTCAGCTGTCCTTGTCCCTTCTGTCTCCTAATCCTTGTTCCCTCTCTCCCCCTCTGCTTCCCAGAAGTGAGAAGGAGCAGTAAGTACCTTGAAGTACCTTGCTTTTAAATTGTTGTTGTTGTTGCTCTTTACCTGTTACTTGAACTGTCTTGGGAGAGCAGGAAAAAGCTTGCCCTGCATGCAAGGAAAAAAAGCAATTAGTCCTGGGAAGTGTAGCACGGGGTTTTAATTAATTTAAAGCGAATTATAAATTCACTTAATGAATTTTAAAATTTAAGACGGTTCAGGTCTGCTCAGCCCAGGGGGAGAAGACCCAAAAAAAAAAGCTGAGCAGAAAGATGTGTTAAAGCCACCTGACACCCAGGCTGTGTCAGGATCTGAAGAGATCCTTGGGAAGGATGTTAGGAAAGGCAGAACTCCCCTAATTGAGGAAATGTACCCAAAAAGCTGCTCCTGCAGCCGTCACCCTGGGGTTCCACAGCAGAGAGCAGGACACCAAGAGAAGCACATCAATTGATGTGGAAATCAGGGGGTATTTTTTCAGCAAGAAATTGGTTTCCTCCATCTGAGACAAATCTCCACAGGAATCCCACCCCCCCCAAAAAAAAAAAAAAAGGAAGTAAAAGCTTTGATCCAGTGGGTGGGAGCCGTTTACAAGGCTGGAAGGGAAGGGGGGAAGGGGGGAAGGTGTCCTCTACCCCTCCCTCCCTGGAAGGATGGATCATTTAGGTGATCCTTGAGGTCCCTCCCAGCTTGGCTTTCCTCTGGCTTTATTTCACACCTGGGGAAGGGGGAGGAAGCCCTGAGCTCCCTGCCCTCTCCTCAGGCTCCCCCCGGGATGGGCAGCACGGGGTGGACAACCCGAGCGGCAGCGCAAGAGCGTGGAGCTGACGGATGAGGAGAAGGAAATCATCAACAGGGTCATTGCCCGGGCTGAGAAGATGGAGGAGATGGAGCAGGAACGGATTGGGTAAGGGGACAGCACCTGGGGGGACCTTGGGATGGCCCCAACCTCTGCCCTGCAGCCTCCGGGGATCTTCTGGAGCTTCCTCTTGGCCTGAAGGAACCTGTGAGCAGGGCATGGAGCTCTTCAGCTCTGTAAGGAGAATTTAGACACTCATTGATTTTTTATTTTTTTTTTAGTTATTTATTTTTTTCCCCAGACCAGGAGGCTCAGTAGTAACCTCAGGTCTGGTGGAGCTGCTTGCCCAGTCCTGAGTCTGAGCAGCCCTGGGGGTGCAGGCAAAGCCATGGCTCACCAAAAAAGTGGTTTGGTTTTTGGGAACACAGATGGATCCATCATCCCCTCCAGCTGCCTGTCCTGGTGGTTCATCCCCCCTGCCACCCAGAAATGAGCCCTGTGTGGAGCTGAGGGGGTGGGGGTGATGCTCAGCCTTGGAAATATTCTCATTATTTTCCATTTCTGTGCTTGGGGACCAACTCCTGGGGTGTTGGTGCTGCCCTGGGGTGCTGGGGACATCCCTGGTGCCTGTGTTTGCTTTCCCTGTGCTGGGGTGAAGGTGCCAGGTGAAATAATGCAGTATCAAGGTATGGAGCTGCTTTCTGGAAAGCTTCTCCCTAATCCCCTTTATCAGGTGTCAAACCTCTTGTCATTACAGAGGAGCAGTTTCTTCTTGCTGAACTTAAACATCAACTGGATTTTTTTATGTTTGTTTTTTTCTTTTTTTTTTTTTTCCTAGTCTCCTGCAAGGGCAGCAGTCAGGTCTGGGCAGGATCCATGCCCTGGAGAACCTCAAAGTCCCTTTTGCTGCTTGCAAACCCTGCAGTTTGTGATGTGCAGACAGGAGCTGTTCCAGCTGCTGCTCCCAGCTTCCTCTTGAGTGCTGGCTTGATTTATTCAGCATCAGAAATCCTTTGCTGGAAGGAGGTCTGTGAGGAGCTCAGGCTGGGTGCCTGTCCCAGGGATCTGGTGGCTCCTGCAGGTTTTGCTGTCACCTTCCCAGCAGAGCCCAGCTGCAGGGACCTGGTGGTGATTCACTCCCCAAAAGTGCTTACAAAGAGCTTTGCCCAGGCAGAATGACTCTCAGAAGTGATGCCATTCAGATTAAATCAACTTCAGCAGGAGGGGAAAGATTTTGAATTGATTTAATTTCTTTCTTTTTCTTTTTTTTTTTTTTTTTTTTTTTTTTTTTTTTTCCCTCATCGTGCCTTCCCCTGCCCAAACTCCCCCATTCTCCTGCCTGAGCTGAGGGGGAGGTGGTTTTCTCATCCTCATTCATGAAGAAGCTGAGCTGGAGGACTTTTCCTCCTGTGTGTGGGTGCAGCAGGAGCTGTGCCAGCTCTGCTCATCCCAGGGGAGCAGGAGGATGGATAGCCATGGGGATGAGGGCCAGCAGCTGGAGAGGTCTGGACCAGCATCTCCTGGAGCTTGGACCTTATCCAGGAAAGCTCCTGAGGTGAGCCAAGCATCTGGATTTGGCAGGCAGGAGGGTAGGAATTGTGTCTCTTGGTCCCACAGGCTGCTGGAGGGAGGAGAAAAAGGGAAATGGATTAAAATCCTGGGTTTGAGGATTTTCTATGAGGATTCCTATGAGATTCCTATAGGATTAGCTGATGGAGGGGGTGTAGGATTAGCAAAGGGGGTGTGTGGGGCAAATAATGGGAATTGTCTTCATAAAAGGATGTGTTTGAGGTGGTGCTCTTTGAGCCTTACACTTGTTGGAGCTCTTGGAGTGAGGCCAGAGGAGGTCATGAAGATGATCCAAGGGCTGGAGCAGCTCTGCCCTGGAGCCAGGCTGAGAGTTGGGAATGTGCAGCCTTAGAGCAACTTCCAGTGCCTGAAGGGGCTCCAGGAATGCTGGGGAGGGACTGGGGACAAGGGCCTGGAGAGACAGGACAAGGATGGGTTGGAAGGACAGGTTGGGTTTGGAAGGGACCAAATTCACCTTTTTCTCATTTCTGAGGCTGGGATGAACCTGCAAAATAAGCACCCTGCAGTAACCCATCCCAGGAGGGAAGAGGCAGCTGGGGTGATGCAAGAGCAGGACATGGGACACTCTGACAGACCTGAATGTCCCCAGCCTCCTGGGCCATCCTCCCTCCAGAGCAGTGCCCCTCAGCCCAGGATGAGCCTCTAGGAGCTCAGCTGATGCTTTGCCTTTTGTTACCTTGTAAGGGAAGAAATCTCTAAATTTTCCTCCTGGTTTTAATTAGGTTTTCTTTCATCCGTAGCTCAGCTGCTTTCCTTGCCTCTTTCATACCATTAAAATTAGCCTTAATTTAATATTCAGCCCTTTAAGGCACATGATTTCCCCATGGAGGCAAGTCAGTGCTGAGTTCTGGAGGCAGTTGGTGACCTCCTTTGTCTTTTACTTTAATTTCTTTGCCGTGGTGGCTGAGTCTGTCCCTGTGTGGGACTGAGGAGCACGAGGTGTCCTGGATCAGGCCCATCCTCACTCCTCAGGTCCTTCTCCCATCCCTGCTGCATTAAATGTTCTCCTGGCTGTGGTTTCAAACCCATTAAGGCCTTCACTTCTGCAGAGAGGTGATGAATATTTAAACCCCACCAACTCCAGTGCCTCTGGAGCTCTTAGGGCTCATTTCCCACACTTCACACGGGTTCCTCTGTCCCTCTGGGGTTGCTCTGCTCCCAGCACAAGGGAAGATGATGATGCCCTGAAGGTTTCTGACCTATCTGGGGTGCAGCCCAGATGAAGATGGTCCCTCAGCCTGGCTTTGCTGCATCCCTGGGAGATGTTTGTGGGTTTTGGAGCACCAGCCCTGGGGCTGCTCCCAACCTTACAAGGATGCTGAGCCCCTGGTCCAGGTTTCCCAGAGAAGCTGTGGCTGCCTCATCCCTGGAAATGGTGAAGGTTGGATGGGGCTTGGAGCATCCTGGGCTTGGTGGGAGGTGTCTCAGGCTATGACAAGGGGTGGCACTGGGTGATCTCCAAGGTGCCTCTAGACCCAAAACCAGTTTTTTTGATGTTGTTTTTTTTTTATATTTGTATTTCTGGGGCCAGGCAGCCATGGTGTTACCAGGGAACTGGTTTTCCTGTTACCATCTCAGGTGCATGGGGAGCATTTCAGACCCAAGGACATCACTGGGTCCTCCTGCCACCCTCCCACCAGCCACCAGTGTCTATGCTTTTGGGTGCTCCTGGGTGCTGGGTTTAGAGGATCCAATTACTCCTCCCATTACACTTCCTTGGTGTTTTGTTTTGATTTGTTTTTTGTGTTTTTTTTCTTTTTCTTTTTCCCTGTTTTAAACAATTTGAAGCAGATTTCCTGCTCTCTGAAGTCTTGCAGAGGCCAGGGAGGAGCTGGGCACTTTGAAGCCCTGAGGATGGTGAGGATGTTGCTGTCACCCTAGAGATGTGCAAGGGAGGAGGATGAATGGGGTGGCTATTTTCTGAGCAATAAAAGTGAGACACAAATAGCATCTAGGGACCAGAAAAGCTTTTGGAAAAGTGAGAGGTTTGTTCCTGGCTGCTCTTTGGGTGAGGGCAGGGGACCAGCACATGTGTGCTGGATGAGGTTGGAGAGAAACTTGGGTGCTTTGCTCCCAGTTATCACCAGTCTGGGTGTTCCCAGCTTGGGGGGCTCAGTGTGGTCCCCCCCTTGCCCAGGTCTTGCTGCCAGATTCAAGCAAAGACTTCAAGTTAAACTTTTTATACCTTCCTCTCAAGGCAAGGTTAGGGTTAGGGAAGTTAGTTAGGTTAGTTTGGTTAGTTAGAATTCAAACAAGGTTAGTTTGAATTGGAAGGGAAAAAAAAAATTTCCAATTTTTCCAGCTTGAAGGAATGTTTTAATCAGGAACTTGGGCTTGGTACCAACCTGGAGCCACAGGTTGCCTGCTGAGGCTCTGCTTTTTTTAAAAATATTCATACACGTAGGGAGCAGCTTCTGGTAAAGAAGAGCTTGAGAAAGATTTTGCAGCTAAATAATGAATCTCTTGAAATGCAAAGGCTTTTTTTTTTTATTTTTTTCTTTTTTATCCCCCCTTCCCTCACCCCTTTGATTGTGCCATTTGTTCTCATTTCTATAATAAGTTTGTTTGGGCTTGCAGATTTCCAAGGGGAAGCTTGCAGCACATGGAGGGGAACTGGCAGGAGATGCAGGGCTTGGGATGTGCTTTGTGCTGCGAAGAGGAATGGTTGTTTGGTTTTTGGTTTTTTTTTTTCCCAAAAAATGTTCTCCCTGTGGAGGTGGGAGCAGTGTGATGCAGGAGGAGCTGGATTTTGGGGGTTATTTGCTGTCGGGGGCTTTTTAACAGGGATTCTGGGTTGCTGTGGGCTGGGAACAGCTGTGCTGTGATTCATTGAAATCAGCAAGGTTTGGGGAACAGCCAGTTTCCAGGTTTTAATTGGAGTTTGGGGCGTTGCTGGCAGGGTGTTGGGTTTTTTTGGGATGCTGCAGCTCGCTTGAAATCCCCAGGACGGCTGTGGTTGGTGGATTGGCACCCAGGGTGGGTGAGGGCTGAATTATTCCGACAGAAATTCCCTCTGGATCATCTGCAAAGCACTAAGCAGAGGCTCCAGGGCAGGGTCAGACAGCTGCAGCTCTCAGGAATAAAGCCAGAGCTGCAGAGTGGAGTGGATGGGATTCAAGCAGCTCTCAGGGGGTGAGGATGTGATGGTTTTTTTCAATGAAATCTGGTTTGTTCAAGGAAAAAATAAAAAATCGAGCTCGGTTGGAGAACCAGAATTCCTGTATTTAGTGAGCTCGTGGTCACATCACTGCCAAAGCTTCAGGTGATGGAGGTTTGAAGGAACTTTTAGACTCATCCATCTGCTGTCTGGTGAGGCTGGAGCTGTCAAGGCAGTGGATTCCTCCTGAATCCTGGTCCTGCTGGCTGGGGATGGGCTGTGGGGCATTGGGGATGCTCAGGAGGTTCCTCCAGAGCAGCAATAATCCCAGGAGATCAGCCCCTGTGTGGGGATCAGCAGGAAATTCACCCCTGGGGTTTGGCCAGGCTGGTCTCTTCTAATTCACTGAGATTGTGGTAGATTTAGTTTAGACATTTGGAAGAAATTCTTCCCTCTGAGGGTGCTGAGCCCCTGGTTGCCCCCAGAAGCTGTGGCTGCCCCACCCCTGGCAGTGTTGAATTCCAGGTTGGATGGGGCTTGGAGCAACCTGGGCTGGTGGGAGGTGTCCCTGCCCATGGCCTTTGAGGTCCCTCTCAACCCAAACCAGTCTGGGATTCTATGAAGAACATGACTTGGGACAAATAACTGCTGAGACACAGAGCCACGGGGCCCCTTTGGGCTTGACCCAGTGCCTTGGAGCCATTCCCATGCACTGCAGCAGGTTTCCAAGAGGCATTTTAGGAGTTGTAATAGGTTGTGTGTTCCATGGTGCTTTATTTCCCCCCCTCTTGCTGCTCTTCCTTTCTCACACACCCAGTTCCAATGCCACATTTCCATTTCCCAGGGCCACTGGCAGCCCTGTGACCAACTGGACACCAACCATGGAGGCACCTTCTGCACCAGGGAGCTCACCTAGCATTTATGGGCTCTTCCAAGGTGCTGTAAATCTGACCCTGTCACCAGACAGGTGGGAAAATGTCTTTGAAACACCAGGATGGTGGGTTTGATGGCTTTGGCTTTACCAGCTCAGGGTCAGGCTGCCCCTGGGCAAGGGATTCCTGCTCTGCCTGGTGGGCTTGGGTCTCCTCCACCTCCTCCTCCTCCTCCCTCCCTTCCTTCCTTCTCCTTCCTGGCTGAATGGCATCAATAATGCATCATTTTTCCCTTCTAGTGCTATTTTTAGGGCCAGGATTCTGGGTTAACTGAGCATCCTACTCGCCCCCAGCTCTCAGCAGCTCCTTCCTGCTCCCACTTTGCAAATTGCTTATTCCACTGCTGGATATTTTGGGTTTTGTGGGGTCTTTCTTTCTTTCATTAACTGGGGATGGGATATTCTTTCTTACCTGTGCAGAAAACAGTTGTGTTTTTTATCCTGCTCTCCAGTGGGCTTTTACATTTCACTCACAGGGCTAAGGATTTCCATAAAGTAAATTCTATGCCATATTTTTCCGTAGAAAATAAGGAAACAAATGAATTCCTCCAATCCCCCAGGCAGAGCCCTTCCAAGATCTCTTCTCACAGCTCTTCAGTGAGCAGTTGCTGGGATTGGGTGGAATTATTTCCAATTAGGAAAGGAGGGGAAAAAAATGCTGCTTGGCCAATGCCCAACTGCTTGGTGTAGAGGTGCTGCCTTGGGTGGATTTTCTGCTCGTGGGGTATGTGGCAGCTGGGGCCAGTGTCTGGAAGTTGATAGCTGTGCAATATCAAGCTCTAAGGGAGTACAATATTCCAACACATCCCTTGGGCTCTCTCTTTCCCCTCTGTTGCATTCCCATAGCTAAAAGAGGCTCTGCTGGAAAGGCAAAGGAGCAAAAGGAGAGGTCGGGCCAAAGGGGTGAGCGTGTCCCTGGGGAGTGGAACCACCACATCCCGGCTGTGCCACGGTGTTCCCCGTGGGAACCATCATTCCCTTGGGGAATGGGAGGACCCCTGTATCCCAGCCATGCCATTCCCACAGCCCCTCTCCCCTCTCCTCAGGAGGCTGATGACCCGGCTGGAGGACATGCGCCGGAGCGTGCTGGGGGACGGGATCAACCGCTGCATCCTCTGCGGGGAGCAGCTGGGACCCCGGGGTTCTGCCTGTGTCGTTTGTGAGGACTGCAAGAAGGTGAGGTGTCACCCTGTCCCCCAGGCTGATCTTAAAGATTTTTTTTCCAACCCAAACAAGTCGATTCTAGGACCTTTTTTTTTTTTTTTTGGTTCTATCCACCTGACGCTTTGCTCTCTCCGCAGAACGTCTGCACCAAGTGTGGGGTGGAGACCACCAACAGCAGACCCCATGCCATCTGGCTCTGCAAGATCTGCAGCGAGCAGAGGGAGGTGAGCGTGGCCACCTGGGGCCTTCCCTTCACCCCAGAGATGCTTGCACCAGAGTGGGGACAAGGTCCCTGCCCTTGGTTTTGCCCCAGCCACTGTCCCCACCCTCCACCTCTGAGACAGGACCAGCTGCAGACTGGGGGATGCTCCCAGGGGCTTTCAGCCCCAACACCCTTAAACCTTGCTCAACTAATTGGATCGTCTTGTTTTCTTTATAAAATGCCCTTTAATGATTTTTTTTCTTTGTTGTAAAGCCTTGGGGTTGAAGAGGTTGTGGCCAGTGATGGGCTCCCTGCCACCAACAGCGTGCAAAAGCCAAGGGGCTAATGAGCAGGAGGGGCTGTGGGACATGGGATGCACATCCACGGTGTTGCCCACCAGAGGCAGACCCCGGTGATGGAGGGTGGGGGTATTGAAGGCACCCAGCACCCCTTCTAAGGCATGGGTGCCACCCCTCTGCTTGCACCCCCAGGTCTGGAAGCGCTCTGGTGCTTGGTTCTTCAAGGGTTTGCCCAAACAAATGCTGCCCCAGCAGATGCCCGTCAGCAAGAACAAGGGACCCCAAGTCCCAAATGAGCCCAGCCCACCTGAACCACCTGCCCAGGACCCAAAACTCCCCTCCCGTGCACCCACCCGAGGTAGGTGACAGTGGGTGCGTGGGGTCCAGCCAGCTGAGCCTTGGGTCTCCTCCCCACTGTTGGGCAAGGATGAGCCCCTGGCAAGAAGCCTCCAGAGCACTCCTGGAGCTGCTGCCTGCTTTCCAAAGGGCACAGAAGTGGCCTCGTGGCTTGTTCAGGGATTTCTCCAGGCTGTTCCAGTCGGGATGGCTGGGATTGTAGGGACAACCCCGGGCAGGGTGCTGGGACATCCCGGGCTGGGGCTTCGGGCAGCGCTTGGGGACAAAGGCGGTGTTGGTGAAACCTGGAAAAAATAAGAATAAAAAGAGAAAGGTGGGGAAGGAGCAGCAGCAGGGCCTGGGCTGGTGTCGGTGGGCTGGGTGGGTTGCAGTTCACCCCTTCTCACTCTGTTTGTGCCCCCAAGGCCAGGTGGACACCCCGGCCCTGCAGGACCCCGACGGTAAGCACCGGTGTCTGCACCCTCCCTGGGCCGTGGTGCTGAGCACCCTTCCCACCATCCCTCCTTTCCCCCCACTCCCCCTTTCTGCTGCCCCCACCACCCATCCCATGGGGACAGAATTATTCTGGGCTTCCCCACCCACCGAGGGCTCCTGGGGTTGTGAGGCTGCGATGTGAGAGCCTGGAGCAGCGCTGGGTCCGGAGCTGTGGTTTCCCTGACGGGTGGTTTCCTGCTCATTTAACAGCAATCCTTAAAAAAAAACAAACCAAAAAAACCAAACCAAACAAAACAAACCCCCCAAAAAACCAAAACAAACCCCAACCCCCCCCCCCCCCCAAAAAAAAAAACCTGATCTTCAAGTGGCAAAAAAATTTTTTTTTTTAATTTTTTTTGTTGGAGGCTCATGTCGGGGAGGGAGGGGGATTTGTGCATTTCGGTGAGGGATGGGGCTGCTCTGCTCTGCTCTGCCCTCCTTGGGTGCCCCCACCCAAGCTGCTGGGGCCCTGAGCCCCGACATGGTCCCAGGAGGTGGGTACAGGGGTGAGGTTTGGTTCTACCTTGCCCCCTCCCCCTGTTCCAGCACTCCCACCCCCCCGAGGCTCTGCCTGTGGGGTATTTAATAGTGATGCCAGGCAAGGCACCTTGTGCCTCCTGCTTCCAGGGGCAAAGTCGTGTTCCTGACCAGTGCTCACCAGTTCCAAAGCTCACCTGCACCCTGCTGGACCCAGTTCCTCTGAGACGCTGGAGAGGAGCCTGGCTTGGGGCTCCTGCTGCTGTGGGGTGTTCATTTTGAATCCTAGCCCTGTTTTCACACAGGGACATTGGAGGGCTGAGATTTCCTGACCTCCCCTCCCTGCAGCCCTGGCTGCTCCTGGCTGGGTGATGGTGAAACAGAGATGTACCCATGCCATGGCTCACCAAGGCCATGCCCACCCTGGCTGTCCCTGGTGATGCTTTTCATCTTCCCACACAGCAGCACTGTGAGAAACCACTTCATTAAGACGATTCGATTGCAAGAGTAGCTGGTGCTGTTCAGCTTCCCACCCCCCCTGGAAGCTGCTTTTATTTTAAAAAGTAAATTTTTATTTTATTAAAAGCAGCTGCAGGGGGGTTGTCAGGCTCCACAGGTCCCTCCTGGTGAACTGCATGGCCATGATTTTCCTAAAGCTCCTTTGGAAAATGACTTCCTGCATTGCTATTTCTGCACCACGGGGGTTTCTGGTTGTGGATGCTCCTTCATCCCCTCCTTCCTCTTCAGCATCGTGGCATTTTTTTTTTTACCCAGCTCCTTTCCCTCCCTGCCCCAATCTGTTGCATTTTGCTTTCTCCGTGTGCCTGGTGCCCCTGAGAGCCCAGCCAAGGATAAACACCCCATTTATGTCACAGCAAAGATTGATCCCTGGCATCTCCAGCATGAGCCAGGTGAGCACAGAGACCTTTCCCATCACCTCCAGGGGTTCTCATTCATCACCCTGAAGTGGTCTCAGTGCCCTGGTGTCTGGGGCTGGGATGGATCTGCTGGGCTGGCAGTGGGAGGCCAGGGCAGCTGTCACCCTCATCATGCTGATCAGCCAAAAGGAAATATGATTTCCTCCTGTGCTGGGGATTGTGAAGCTGCAATGGCTGTAGGGCTTTGATGGGCCCTGAGGACCTGGCTGCTGGATGCTTCTGGCTTTGTTTTCCTATAAGGTTCCTGTTATTTCCCGGGGTACCATGTCCTTTGGGGTGTCCTTTGGATTTTCCCAACCACAACGTGCAGGTCTGATGGTGCAGAGCCCTCCTGGTGCCCTCTGTAGCTGCCTGGCTCACTGTCCCTGATGATGCTGTGGTGCCCGTCCTCATCCTCCTCCTCCTCCTGGTGCCCCAGCTGGGTGTCACCCAGGTGGCTGCTCTCGGGGCCAGGGGGTGGTCAGGGTGCCATCCTCACCACCACCTCTCCCCACAGGCAGTGACACGGTGGTGGGTGCCCGAGGGAGCTATGCCAAGGGCAGGCAGGGTCCCTGTGGCAGCGAGGACACCGGTGGGGACACCGACAGCCGTGACCAAACTGCTGAGAGTGGGGTCAGCAGGAGCCCTGGTGAGAGCTGAGCTTCTGTGTGCTTGGGAGAGGAAGGGCTGGGAGGCACGGAGCCAGCAGCTGGGCAGGGGTTGTGTCTGCTTGACTAAAAGATGCTGAGGGATTTTTATTGAAGGTGCTCAGAGGGCTGGGGACAGGCTGAGAGAGGTGGGGTGGTTCTGCCTGGAGAAGAGAAAGCTCCATGGAGACCTCAGAACACCTTCCAGTGCCTGAAGGGACTCCAGAAAAACTGGGGAGGGACTTCTGACAAGGGTCTGGAGGGATGGGATTAGAGGGAATGACTTTAAACTGAAAGAGGGGAGATTTAGGTCAGATGTTTGGAGGAAATTCTTCATTATGAAGGTGCTGAGCCCCTGTCCCAGGTTGCCCAGAGAAGCTGTGGCTGCCCCATCCCTGGCAGTGTTGAATTCCAGGTGGGATGGGGCTGCTGGGAGGTGTCCCTGCCCATGGTAGGGAGTTGAAAGGGGATAAGAGAGAGCTTCCCAGGCTGCTTTTCAGCAGAGATGAAATGCAGACAAACAGGGACCCTTGTTTAGAAGTATTTTTCATGCTGCTATGGTTTGGGCATTGCTGAAGGAGCATCCATAGGCCCCCAGCACCTGACATGGCACTGCTAATTCTCTGCTCCGCTTGCAGGAGTGAAGAGGACCAACTCCATGCAAGCCCCACGGCCACCCCCACCAGCTGCTGCTGGCCCTGCTCCTCCTCCTGCTCCAGCAACACCTCAAGGTAGGAGGGGATGGGGATGAAACCAGGATGCTCAGTCAGTTTTGGATCCCTCACAACCAGAAGGACATTGAGGGGATGGAGAGTGTCCAGAGAAGGGAATGGAGCTGGGGAAGAGGCTGGAGAGCAAGGAGAAGGGTCTGGAGAGTAAGGAGAAGGTCTGGAGAGTAAGGAGAAGGTCTGGAGAAGTTGTGAGGAGCAGCTGAGGGAAGGGATGGTCTCTGTGCTCAGCACTGCTGTGGCTGCACCTTGAATCCTGGGGTCACTTTTGGGTCCCTCCTGACCAGAAGGAGATTGAGGGGCTGGAGAGTGTCCAGAGAAGGGAATGGAGCTGGGGAAGGGGCTGGAGAGCATGGAGAAGGGGCTGGAGAAGTTGTGAGGAGCATCTGAGGGCCCTGGGAGTGTTGATCCTGGATCAGAAGAGGCTGAGGGGAGAGCTTCTGGCTCTCTGACACCCCCTGAGAGGAGGTTGGAGCCAGGGGGGGTCGGGCTCTGCTCCCAAGGAACCAGGGATGGGACAAGAGGAACTTTTGGCACAACTGAAGTTGTGCCAGGGGAGGTTTAGGTTGGAGCTGGGGAAGAATTTCTCCCTGGCAAGGGTTGTCAGGGCCTGGCCCAGGCTGCCCAGGGCAGGGCTGGAGTCCCCATCATCCCTGGAGGGGTTTCAGCCCCTGGAGATGTGGTGCTGAGGGACATGGGGCAGTGCTGGGGGGGAAGGGTTGGACTGGATGATTTGAAAGGTTTTTTCCACCCAAGCTGACCCGATGGTTCTACCTGTCCCCAGCACCTCCAGCAGCAGGGAGAGCGGGTCCTGGGTCAGCCTCCCGGTTCCCTGACAGACAAGGTACAAGCGGGAGGGGCTGGGGGGGTCAGAGCTTGCCAGGGGCTAACGGGGTCCCTCCCACAGCGAGCCCACCCCTTGGACCCCCGGAACCAGCCCGGGCTGCCAGCAGGGAGGAGAGAGGAGGGGGCTACCCCGTACCCCCCGGCAGAGAGGAGAGGCCAGGCCGGCAGCCCCCTGCCCCCCAACCCCCTGCCCCCCAGCCCCAGGAGGAAGAGGAGGATGCCAACAGCTACGACTCGGATGAAGGCAGTACGTAGAGACAGGGGGAGGGCTCCTGGGGGGGCTGTGGGACACGGGGACTCGGGTCCCTAAGGTGATGGGCAGGGATAGAACCCGGGAAGGCTGGCCTGGATATCCCCTGCTCCAGGTTTGGCTCGCGGGATCTTCCCGGGGGTTCGGTACCAAAGGGCTGGGCTCTGCCATCTGCTGGTTCTGGCTTCTGGGCTCCCACAACTTTCCCCTTCCCAAATTGAAGCTCTGGAGGCAGCAGGCTCTTCCCATCGGGGCATCCCGGGATGCAAGGGTCACCGCAGGACCCCTCTGTAGGGTGGGCTTGGTGGCTTCAGCACCATCGGATCCTGCTCTTGGGTCTTTTGCTGCCCAAAGGAGGGAGTTTGCTGCCTGAGAGTGAGCATCCATGGCAGGACATTGCTTCCAACCCAGGATGGGAAGAGCCTCTCCAGGCCAGGAGTAGGTGTGGAAATTGGATAGCAAGAGGTGGAGCTGGCTGAGGTTGGGTGCTAACTCTTCCACCTTGGGATCTTTTCCTACTGAGCACAAGCATGAGCTGGTTCCCAAGAAGTCAAAACAGGGGCCAAACCCCCCAGCCCTGGGAGGAACTGCTGACCATCCCAGCTGAAACACCTTCTCCATGTGGTCCTGGAGTGGGATCAGCTCCCTGAGCTGTGCCTAGAGAAGGGTTGGTACTGTCACAACCTCCTTTGCCTGCTGATGATTAAAATGGGCTGAAAAAACCCCAGATGTCCTCCCTGTCCCCAGAGCAGGTCCAGCTCTGTAAAGCTTTGAGCAGAGCTCCTGAGTCTGGGTTTGCCTGTGAAGGTTCAGCCCATGCTTGGTGTGGACCCACACTCTTGGAATGGCTTCACAACTGAACCCAGGGCATTTCTCATCATCACCAAGCAGGGCTGATTAACCAGCTCCTGGCTGGGGTTTTAATGAGGTCCTTTTCCCAATTCCTCTCTTTCCACCTTCCACCATCAGCCACACTGGGAGCACTGGAGTTCAGCCTGCTCTACGACCAGGAGAACAGCTCCCTGCACTGCACCCTCATCAAGGCCAAAGTAAGTGATCACCCTTTTCCCCCTTTTTACCACCCATTTAAGACCCTCTGGCTCCCAGCTCCAGAGGCTGTTCCACCAGGAGACAGCTCATGGTGACATCCATCCCTGCTTGGGGCAGAGGGTGAGACTGTGGGCTTGCTGAAGACATTTTCATGGAATCACAGCATGGTTTGGGTTGGGAGGGACTTTTGAAGGTCACAGGGTCCAACCCCTCTGCAGTGAGCAGGGATATCCTCAGATCAGGTTACTCTGAGCTCCATTCCAACATGACCTTGAAGATTTCCAGGGATTGGGGCATCTCCCACCTCTCTGGATGACCTGGGCTGGTGTCTCACCACCCTCGTGGGAAAAAATTCTTCCTAAATATCTAGTTTGAATCTCCCCTCTTGCAGTTTGAAACTGTCATCTCTTGTCCCACCAGGACAGGCAAAAAAGTCTGTCCCCATCCTTCTGATAGGTCCCTTTAAGTAGTGGAAGGGGCTCTAAGGTGTCCCCAGAGCCTTCTCTTCTCCAGGCTGAACAACCCCAGCTCTCAGCCTGGCTCCAGAGCAGAGCTGCTCCAGCCTTCAAATCATTTTTGTAGACTCATTCCAACAGCTCCATGTCTTTCTGGGGATGAGGACTGCAGTTTTGTCTCTTCACTCAACTTCTCCACGAGTCACTTTTCCTCTTCCCTGGCTCTCTCTAAGGAGGATTCATGACCTGTGTTTGCCTTATTATCTTACAGGGCTTGAAGCCAATGGACTCAAATGGCCTGGCAGATCCCTACGTCAAACTGCACCTCTTGCCAGGAGCCAGCAAGGTGAGGTTTGGGCTGAGCTGGCTCAGAGGTTCCTCAAAACCCCCTGAGATCCCTTCTCCTCCCCTGGATTCCTGCTGTTACCCAGGAGGTATCCCTGGAAAGGGCTGATGCTGGCAGATGTCCTCCTGCAGCTGAGGAACAACTTCTCCTGCAGCCAGAGATCTGCCTGGGAGCCGGATGGGTGCTCAGGGGGAGGTGACAGTGCAAAAGCATCCCAGAACATCTGACACAAACCCTAATTATTACCAGAGCTTGAACATTCCCTTGGCTTTGAAGCTCCAGCACGTTCTCCTTAGAAGAACATGTGAAGAAACAACCATTGAGTGAACTTTGACTCCCCACACCAAAACAAACCCTGGAGATCTCACTCCCCAGCCCAGCTGAGCTGAGTTTTTGAGAGAAACTCCCAAGGAAGGGCTGGAGCCTTCCTGAGGGGCTGCAAAGTTTTTTTTGCAAAGTTTTTCAAAACCCCTGCTGTCTGGTTTTGCTCAGAGGGCCTCAGTGTAAAATGAGGAGGAGGAACTGGTAGTAGAACCACTGGGTTGATGTTTCCAGGCTCGTTTCATGCGCTGGGGACTTTCTGGTCTGGAGTGGAGTAAACCAAAGCAGTTTGCTCTCCGGTTCACTCATCGATTTTTTTGTTTGTTTGTTTTGGTTTAGATTTTTGTATTTTACACACGTGTTTGTGAAAGACACGTGAACAAGTGAGGTGGGGGATGGTGGAATGATGCCATGTCTTGTTTTGGTGCCCCAGTCAAACAAGCTGAGGACGAAGACGCTGCGCAACACTCGTAACCCTGTCTGGAACGAGACCCTGGTTTACCACGGCATCACAGATGAGGACATGCAAAGGAAGACCCTCAGGCAAGCAGGGGAGCTGGGATACCCTAGGGTGGGGATCCTGGGGCTCCTGGCATGGAGCATCCATCGTGGAGCTTTTCTCCAGAGGGCTGGGGGTTGATGTTCACCTTTCCGGTTCCCTTCAGGATCTCCGTGTGTGATGAGGACAAGTTTGGCCACAACGAGTTTATTGGAGAAACCAGAGTTGCCTTGAAAAAACTCAAAGCCAACCAGAAAAAGAACTTCAACATCTGCCTGGAGAGAGTAATACCAGTGAGTTTGTGGGGAATTTCTTTCTGCTGCTCTTTGATGTTGTTGATGAATGGTGTGGGGAGGGGAGCAGTGGTGAGCTGGGAGCTCAAGCCAAGAGCTGTAGGTGCCTGACTTCACTGATACCTTTAGGAGTTGGATTTCCACCCTTTCTGGGTTGATGGAACAGGTCAAGGCTGGGAGGAGAGGAGAGGAGAGGAGAGGAGAGGAGAGGAGAGGAGAGGAGAGGAGAGGAGAGGAGAGGAGAGGAGAGGAGAGGAGAGGAGAGGAGAGGAGAGGAGAGGAGAGGAGAGGAGAGGAGAGGAGAGGAGAGGAGAGGAGAGGAGAGGAGAGGAGAGGAGAGGAGAGGAGAGGAGAGGAGAGGAGAGGAGAGGAGAGGAGAGGAGAGGAGAGGAGAGGAGAGGAGAGGAGAGGAGAGGAGAGGAGAGGAGAGGAGAGGAGAGGAGAGGAGAGGAGAGGAGAGGAGAGGAGAGGAGAGGAGAGGAGAGGAGAGGAGAGGAGAGGAGAGGAGAGGAGAGGAGAGGAGAGGAGAGGAGAGGAGAGGAGAGGAGAGGAGAGGAGAGGAGAGGAGAGGAGAGGAGAGGAGAGGAGAGGAGAGGAGAGGAGAGGAGAGGAGAGGAGAGGAGAGGAGAGGAGAGGAGAGGAGAGGAGAGGAGAGGAGAGGAGAGGAGAGGAGAGGAGAGGAGAGGAGAGGAGAGGAGAGGAGAGGAGAGGAGAGGAGAGGAGAGGAGAGGAGAGGAGAGGAGAGGAGAGGAGAGGAGAGGAGAGGAGAGGAGAGGAGAGGAGAGGAGAGGAGAGGAGAGGAGAGGAGAGGAGAGGAGAGGAGAGGAGAGGAGAGGAGAGGAGAGGAGAGGAGAGGAGAGGAGAGGAGAGGAGAGGAGAGGAGAGGAGAGGAGAGGAGAGGAGAGGAGAGGAGAGGAGAGGAGAGAGGAGGAAGCAGATTGCTCCTGGCTGAGGTGTAGAGGTTGGTGGAGCAGATGAGCAGACCTGAGCCTCCTTCCTCTCCTGAGCTGGTGAAAGAGCTGGGCTGGGCTCCAGGGTGGGTTTTGCTGTAGGACAGTGCCTCTCCTCACTGTTGTCACTCATGCAGTCTTTCTTTTTCCTTCCCCACCCAAGATGAAGCGTGCTGGGACCACTGGCTCATCCCGTGGGATGGCACTGTACGAAGAGGAGGTAGGACACCACTTTCCATGCATGTTCCATCCATCATCCCACAGAGGAGATCTTTTCCCCCTCTCCCTCTTCCTGGGGCAGTAAGGGAAACCTCGTGTCCATCTCATCTGCTCTGCGGTTGCCCATCTGCCAGGCTCAGCCCCCGTGTCCCCATCTCTGGTTTCTTCCCCCCCCCAGGTAGATCGTGGTGGGGACGTGGAGGAGCGTGGGAAGATCCTGGTGTCCCTGATGTACAGCACCCAGCAGGGGGGTTTGATCGTCGGCATCGTTCGCTGTGTCCACTTGGCAGCCATGGATGCCAATGGCTACTCAGATCCCTTTGTGAAACTGTGAGTGCCCCTGGGGAGGGCTCAGGGCAGGAATGTGGGGGGGGGTAGAGCCACCCCCTCTCCTTGGGTGGGAGCTGAAGGGCTGAGAGCTCTTCCTGAAGCCACTGGAGAGAAGGAAGAGTTTTCCAAGCACCTTGAGGGCTTGTGCAAGAGTGAGCTGCCCAGCAGTGGCACCTGAACGAGGTGATGATGTCCCTGCCAGGGAGATGGACCCAGACCTTAGGTCCATCCGTTTCCCAAGTGCACAAACCCAGCAGCCACGCCTTAGAATCATAGAATGGGCTGGGTTGGAAGGGACCTCAGAGATCATCAAGTCCAACCCTTGATCCACTCCCCCTGTGGTTCCCAGCCCATGGCACTGAGTGCCACATCCAGGCTCTTTTTAAATATCCCCAGGGATGGAGAATCCACTACTTCCCTGGGCAGCCCATTCCAATGTCTGATCACCCTCTTCATAAAGAAATTCTTTATAATATCCAACCTAAACCTCCCCTGGCACAACTTGAGACCATGACCTCAAAAAAGACCAACCCCCCCCTGGCTCCAGCCTCCTTTCAGGGAGTTGTAGAGAGTGATGAGGTCTCCCCTGAGCCTCCTCTTCTCCAGGCTGAACACCCCCAGCTCCCTCAGCCTCTCCTCACAGGACTTGTGCTGGATCCCTTCACCAGCCTGCTTGCCCTAGTTAGCTTTAGATCTGGAGGACAAGAGGTCCTGCTCAGCTCTGCTCCATGGCTCCAGGGCAGGGGTGGCTTGGGGCCCTCCAGGAGCAATGAGGAGCATGTGCTCTGCTGGCTGCCCCATCCAAGGGGCTGGATGGAGCTGGGAGCTGGGGCTGGTCCTGCTGTGCCTCTCCCTGTGGATGCTGTGACATGGAGTGGGGCTCCTGGAGCAGCACTCAGCCCCTCAGGGGGATGGGAGCAGCACTTGATGGGTGCCTCCTGCCAGCACCAAGGGAAAGAGGTGATTTGGGCTGGAACCCCAGAGACCTCCCCATGGAGAGGAGCCTAGAGTCAGCCCAGCTCCAGTTTGCTGTCCATTTTATCTTTGCCTTCAGAAGAAAAAAATCTCTGCTCCCCCTAAACCTCGGTCACCAGCTCTGGTGCTGGACATCTTGGATGGATTCTTGTGCCTGAGCAGAACCAAGGAGTTTTCCTGCTCCATTTCTCACTCCAGTATCTGTTCCATTCCCACCAGGACTTCCCACAGCTTCCAGCACAGCTCTCATTCACTCCAACTCTGCAGCTGAGTTTGGGCTGGGAACCCTGAGCTCTCATTTTTCTCTCAGTGACCCTCCCTTGGCTGAGGGTCCCAGTCTACCCAGTCTCAAACACTACTGGGTTGTTTTAATCTTATTTTCAGGTTTCTCCCCCCTTTCTCTATGTGGTGACACCTTGGCTGGTTTTCCAGCAGCCCAGCTGTGTGGTTGCCCTCGTCTGCTGGCAACCAACCCAGCTTCTCATGTTTCCAAAAAAGACCAGTCAGGATTTAAACTCATTTTACATTTATTCTAGATAAGTTTAGAGCATAAGGGAAGCTGCCTAACCAATTCTTTGCCTTTAAATAAATATCTTTAGTTGCTTTTTTTTTTTTTTCTAGCCCCGAAACTCACTTTTTTTTTTTTAAGCTTAGGAGCTGTTCTTGTGCTTGAGTTTTGAGCTGTTTTCTGTTGCCTCCAGCTGGCTGAAACCTGACATGGGAAAAAAGGCCAAGCACAAGACACAGATTAAGAAGAAAACCTTGAACCCCGAGTTTAATGAGGTAAGGACGGATCAATATTTTTATATGATTAGATTGGCTTTAGCCAATTACTGTGGTGTGTGGAGTTTTGTTGTTGGTTGTTTTTTTTTTTAATGTATTTTAAATATCCTCTCATTGGGTTTGGCATTCAGGCTGCACAGGGAGATCACCGGTGCTCCCTTGACTGCAGTTTTCTGGGTGTATTTTCCTTCTGTAGGAATTCTTCTATGACATAAAACACAACGACCTGGCCAAGAAGTCACTGGACATTTCAGTCTGGGATTATGACATCGGGAAGTCCAACGATTACATCGGTGAGCTGAAAATCTTTGCTCTCTGGGGTGGGGTTTTGGTGCCCGGGTTGGGCACGGGAGGGACAGGGAGGTCACCTCCCTGTGAGGAGCCCCAGGATGAAATTTGAGGTGGGACCATGCAGGTATCAGCCCATCAAATGGTTGCTCCATCACTGGACCTCACCTCCAGCATCCCTTGGGATCTCCCGTGCAGGTGGAGCAGCTCCAGTTGTTTCTGGGAGATTATCAAATCCAGGAGGTGGAAAGCAATGCCCCAAAGGTGGGCTCTGTCCCCGTGGAAGTGTTTTCAGGGTACATCAGCACCACCTCTGGGTATGATGCCTTTTCTCCTGCCTCTCCTCCAGGTGGCTGCCAGCTGGGCATCACGGCCAAGGGGGAGCGTTTGAAACACTGGTATGAATGTTTGAAGAACAAGGACAAGAAGATTGAACGCTGGCACACCCTGCAGAATGAGAACCACGTGGCCAGTGATTAAAGGGAGCTGCTGGCCCAACCTCTCCCCAGCTCCCAGCCTCTGCCAAGCCCCTGTAGATCTCTGGTGTCCGTCTTCCAGCGCAGTCACGCCTCGCTACACACCTCTGCTCCTTCTCTGAGCAGCCTCTCTGCCCTCCCCCCCCTAAACTAACCCAGATCTTTTATATTCACTTCCTTTGATTCGGCCTTTTGGGGTTTCTTGGTTTGGTTTTGTTTTTCCTGGGGAGGGGGTGTCACTGAACTCTCCTGCTGTGTCATTTTGTGGAGCAATACGCATCCTCTCTCCCTCCCAGCTGTGTGTCTGATGCTCTGTGTCCCTCCAGCCTCCCCTCTCCTGCCTCAGCCCATCACCACCACCTCCTGCCTTCTCTATCTCCCCCTGGGACCTGTGGCCACCAGCCTCGGCCATCTGCTAGTCCAGTTTTGGAGGGGTTGGGTGCTGGTGGTGGAGCGTTAGCCCCGTCTGCTTGTGTGATATCAACACCTCAGTGGCAATAACCAAAAAGCTTTGGTGTGGGTCGTAACCACAGCCCTGGTCCCTGTGTTGTCCCAGTTAGGCTACAGCCTGTGTCACCAATGTCACCCTGCCAGTCCTGCTTGAGCTGTAGTTCTGATCTGCTCCCTTCAGACAATCTCATGGCACGTCATTTGCTGAGAAGATCCACCAAGAATCTGCTCGTGGGAAACAGGGAAGGCACTGGGTGCTGGCAGGGGAAGGGAACTGGGTTGGTTCCTGGTGGTTTCTTTGGCCCAAGGAACTCTGCTGCTGGAGGGGCACACTTGTGGTTCAAGCTTGTGACTGCCTCCTCCTCCTCCTCCTCCTCCTCACATCCTGAGTGGGCAGGAGTGAGGAGGGGAACCCCCAGGGCATCCCCCAGCCCTCCCCAGACCAACCTGGGCTGGGAAGCCAAGGGAGAAGCTGCCTCCCACCAGCTCCACGTGGGGCAAGGGTTGTTGCTTGAAAATACCACAAATCCCCAAATCTGCTGGGATATTTAGAGGTCTTCCAACTTCTTTTCTTTGTTTCTTTTGGCAAACCTGCACAAGAACTGTTGTCTCCAGCTGGTGCTGTATGGACTCTCTGGGGGGTGTTGATGCTGCTGGGCTTTGGTCCTGTCTCTGGACAACCTCCACTGTCAACAGCAGCACAAGAAGCACCACGGGATGTCCTGGGGGTCAGCTGCACACCACGCATGTTGTATGAATCCTGAATCCTGAACCCTGAACCCCTCCTCTTCACACTGCTGGCCCATGATGTCCCTTGCAAGCCCTGCTGTAGGCTGCTGGCCTGTGCCACGCTCTCAGCTGTGCCCCAGAGCTGTTGCCTTTGAATTGGATGAGGGTTTTTTTCACCCCTATTCTTAAATCTCTTATTTTTTGTTCCCCCCACTCTTGCCCCAACAGGATTTTCTCCCAGTGCTGCTTTGCCATCAGCATCCCCCAAGGGCTGGGAGATCCCAACCTCTGTGTGCCCAGCCCTTCCCTCCCTTGGAGCTTGCACAGCCAAGAAGATTTGGATGCTTTCCCTCCCAAGGTGGTCTACATTCCCTCCCAAGAAGGTTTGGATGCTTTCTCTCCCAGCCAGGTCCCCACAATGGGGAAATCAAACCCAAAGCAGGGTGAGCATCCTCTGTTGGGGCAGATTTTCCATCACCCCAGGCTCAGAGCTCCTCAGGACATGATGCACAAGAGAGAACATTCCAAGAATGGCTTTTTCCTCCTTTTTGGGCTGCTTTTTGACTCTGCACCAGTAGGGGTGAGGTCTCAGAGCCTCCAGGTGTGCTGTGCAGAAAATGCAGACTCAAACAACCTGGTTCTTTTGGATTCTTTCCCTCTATGTCCAGCCCTGCCAAAGGTGGTTTTGCTGTAGGAAAATCCCCTCCAGGGTGAATGAGCTGCCCCAAACCTTGGCAAGGCTCTTGCTGAACAGCTGAGCTGTGCTGGGGAGAAAAATGTCTTAAAAAAACCAACCAACCAGCCAAACAAACAAACCAAACCAAAACAAACTAATATCCAAGCAATTCTTTGATTTATTCCTGGCCTGCAGCAGCCCAGCCTCCTGTGTGTGTGTGTGCAGCAGAATTAAATTTAAGGTTGCCTTTCCCCAGGTCCTGCACTGACACTCTGCTTTCCCTTCAGACAAACGAGAACCCAAATCATCTCTTTGCACCCAGAAAAATCAAAAGTGCAACTTGCCAGTCCTGCCCTCTCAGTATTGTGCAAACCACCCTCTCTTCTTTGCCATCCTCTTCTGAGTTGTTTTGGGTTGTTTTTGGTTTTTTTTTTCAATGCCTTTTTTTTTTTTTTTTCCCTGAATGATTTCTTTTTGGTGTAAATAAAGCATGCAGGTATGAATTGGGAATGGTGCAAAAATAAAAAAAAACAAACACAAAACCAACAACAAAAAAAAAAAAAAAAAAAAAAAAAGGAGAAAAAAAAAAAAGGAGAGAAAAAAAAAAAGCCTCTTCTACTGCTGTTTGCATTCAAACTCGCATGCAGTGATTTTACAGCAAAATATCAGTTTACAACTATTAAAAGAAGAAGAAAATGTTACACAGGAACTAGAAATACTCCAGTCTTCCGCTGCATGCAGCACAACCTCCTCACTTGGTGTGGTATCTAATAAAGTCAGACTATTGGAAAAGAAAAAAAAACAAACAAAAAATCCACCCCAGCATGGTTTTCTTTTCCTTTTTTTTTTTTTTTTTTAATAGCTTCTTTCATTCCCTGTGGGAATTGGAAGCCTGGGGGGAGGTGGGGGTTGTGGGAATTTGTGGTGGGGTTGGGAGTGCTGGGAGGTTCCCTGGGCTTGGGGAGGTTGAGGAGGATTTTGGGGGGGGGGGGGGGGGTGTCAGACCTGGCTCTCCTGATCTCTGGGATCAAAACTTTGGGGCAGGGTGTCCATGGGTTTCTGTTTGATTTGTGCCTCTGTGGGTGCAAACACAAGGTTTGGGTGCTGCCACAAGATGATGGGACACGTGTCCCCTCGAAAACCAAACCCACCCATGAGAAAAAACCCAAAACCCTGGTGTCCCCCCTCCCGTTCAGGCTCCAGGCTGGGGGAGCAGGACCACAGCAGAACCCCCCTCACCCCCCATCTCTGGCTGCTGCACCACCCAAGCATTATTCTCTTTTTTTATTATTATTACTTGATTTAATTTGGGCAGGTTTAGGCTCTATTCCCAGCAGATCCCGAGGTGCTGGCCCCAGGGCAGGGATTCCTTGGGGAGGCAGTTCCATGGAGGCCATGCCCCAACCCTGGGCAGGAGGACACGGGGGGGGATGGCCTCGACTTTGAGGGGACCCCCTGCACCCTCCATGGACCCGAGGGGATGAAGGCTCCAATGCCCAGAGACAACAGCAGATGTCACTGATGCTCCAGGTATGGCAGAGGAAGGATGCCCACAACCAGGGCTGGTGTCCTCTCAGCACCCTCCATCCTGGTGATGGGACACCCCCCCCTTGGTTTTACCCATTCGGGTGGTGGGAACCCCTCAATATCCCCCACTTTGGTGGTGGGAACCCCCCCACACCCCCAGTAGCACCCATGGTGGTGGTGGTGGCCCCCCCAGATGCAATCCTCACCCAAGCTGCTGCTGAGCTTCCATGGGTGGCAGCCTTGGAGCTGCCCCAAACCCATGGATGCTCCCACACATCCCACTGAATTCCTGGTCCTCCCGAGGTGGTTCTTCCCCAGTGCTCTGTGGGCAGCTGGAGCTTCCTGAGGTGTCTGTACTGATGAGATGCCAGCAGGGAAGCTGGTTTGGGAATAATTGCTCAGGAGAGACCTGAAGGCTGAGGTAGGTCCCTGGTCCTCCCCCCAGCCAGCAGTGGTCAGCTGGGCTTGTCACAGGAAGGTGAAAATGGCAGGTGGGATGGTGCCACTTGGTGGGGATGGGGTTGTACACCTCAGAGCAGCAGCAGCAACAGGTAGAGAAAATCACTGAGATCTTTAAAACTGTCATGTGGTGCTGATTCTGTGTCCTGCTCTTAATGAGGGAATCCCACTGGTCAGGAGAAGACTTCATATTCTCATCTATGCTGGCAGGAAAATAATCATGGAATTGTTTAGGTTGGGAAAGACCTTTAAGACCATTGGGTCCCACACTTATCCCATCCCTGCCAGCTGGTCCCAGCTCCAGCTGAGCACCCAAGCACCATCCCCTGCAATTAAGGTGCCCCCTTGATTAAGTGTGGCTGTGGCAGGGGTTGTGAAGTCCTGGATGGAAAGGGCTTCAAAAGGGAGAGAAGCACTTTGAGGGAACCCATGGTGATAACACAGAGTTTTTTCTGTGCTTTTTTCTGCTTTTTCCATCTGCTTTTTCTGCTCCCCTTTTCTTCTCAGCCCCTCTGGAGTGGAGGCCCTTGGACTGACCTTTATTTGCACATCCTGCTTTTGTAGGATTACAGAAAAATTATAGTTTTAATTACATCTCAGAGCATCTGACTGGTTCTGCTCTTCCAACCAGTTTCCTTGTGTGCTGCTTAGACTCAGAGCTTGGGGGCAGTCAATAGATTCTCATCTCAGTGCTGGCCAAGCTGGTCATGGCCAATAATTTATAGGTCCAGTTGTTCTGGAATCAATAGTGTTTTGCTCTCCATGCAGAGGGCTGGGAAGCACGGGTGAGAGCAGCTGAGATGGATCAGGTCACTCACTGGTGCAGGAGCAGGAAAAGCTACAGGCTGGGGAGGGAGAAGATCTCTCCCCCTGAGCCAGCACTGGGATGAAGCTGTGGACAAAGTTTTGGGCTCTTGTTCCTCTCCTGGAGTGGGAGATGCCAAATACAGTGTGTGGCTCCTCTGCAAGATGTGCCAGAAGGTCATGGCAGCACCTAGGGACCCAATCCATGCCAACAACTGATAATTCTAAATTATCTCTTTGGGGTATAATTCATAGAAGGTCAATGGAGCTCTTGATCCCAGGGTGTCAGGAAGGCCCTGAGACCCCACTGAGGAGAAGGGAAACATTCCATAGGCTCCCATCTTCTGGAGAAACAGGAAAAGAAATAACAGCAAACTTCTACTATTTAACATTTCACTTAAAAATTAGAGAAGCTCAACTGAATAAATCCCTTTTTCTATCCGCTTTCAAACCCAGCTTTTCAAAAAGCTGGCAGCTAGAAATCTCTTTATCTCCTAGGGCACAGATAACGATGTAATTATGAGCTCAGATCAATGGCTTGCATCCAGTTGGGTGCTCAGCCTAAAAATAAATTGTTGTTCTTTCACTCCAACGCACAGAGCTGGGACCAGCATCTCCTCTGGGCTGCTGGCCCCAGTGCAGAACCAGCCACAGGGCTGGGGATCCGCTGTGGTGGGCTCTGTAGTGGGATTTGTAGAGCCCACAAAGCCATTCCCTGAGGGAAACTGAGGTTTCAGCTTCTCTCATTTCTGCAGGGCAGTGTTGGGTCCAGAGAGGCCAGCCCAGATGCCTGGGTGATGGTCACCTCCTCCCAGCCACCCCACAGACCTGCCATGACAGGGCCCTTGAAACGTGGAGCCAGGTTTTAGTGGTTGTGTGAGGCTTGGGTGGGTTTTTGGGAAAGAAAACCAAGCAGCAAGAGAGTGATGAGGGCTGGCACAGGTCCCTGCTTGCTGTCAGCTGGGCCACCCAACTGATGGCTTGTCACTGTCCCTGTCACTGTCCCTAGAAGTGTTCAAAAAACATATGGATGAAGCTCTTGAGGACATGGTTTAGTTGGGCTGGCAGTGGGATTGGATGCTCTCAGAGGTCTTTTCCAACCTTAATGATTCTATGGTTCTCCTCCCTGCCTGGGGAAATCCCTTTCCTCCTGGCCACGGAAACCCCAATGACCCCAAAGTGGTCAGCCACCCATCCACCCATCCATCCATCCATCCATCCATCCATCCATCATCTCCCCCCCAGAGGCATGGAGCAAAGCACAGCAATCATCTGCAGAATTAAAAACCCAGAAAGTCCAGGTAGGGCCCTCTTGGTTCCCATGAAGCTGATCCTGAGCAGCTCTCCAGGCAATCAAATTTCATCGATCCCTTTGGTTTTACAAGCACCATCAACGTGATAATATTTGGCAGCAACATTCAAGCTGAAATATGAGCTGCACTTGGGTCATTTTAGATTTAACCATTTGAAAAATGACACGGGGAGGGGGAGGCATTTGTGCCCTGGCAACCTGCAGCCCTGGGGGATGCTGCTGCTGCTGGCCAGGCTGGGATCAGGATGTTTTCCAGCCCCAGCACTGCAGCAGGATCTCACCCAGGGAACTTTTTTTCCCAACCCAGCCCAGCACTTGGTCCTCCTCCCGAGTCCTCACTTGCTCCATCAGCAACGGACCTGCTGGAGCTGAATAATTCAGGTTCTGCAGTCCTGCTGGGTGTGCAGCATTGCTGGAGAATACCAACAAGGCTGGTGCTGCAGAGCAGAAACACCAAGGAAGATGAAAAATGAAGCCTTGCCCCCCCCTCAACCGATGCCACCAGGCACATCCCCTTCCCAGAAGAAGCAAACTGGATTTTGAAGCCCTGGGATGGGTTTCATTTTGGTCCATTTGCAGTTTTGGTCCATTTGCAGTTGCTGGCACAGCAAATTTCCTCCTCTGAGATGCAATTGATGCATCACTGCTCAGGGACACGAGTGCTGATGACACAAGGTGGTTTCAGGCCATGGGCAAACCACGTCCCCAGGTCCTGCTCACTGTGGTCTGAGAGGTGGAGATTTTTGGGGGTGTCGGGGTGTCAGGGTGTCCTCCCACAGCTGCCAACAGCCCCAACAGCCCCATTCCATCTGCTGGATGAAGCTGGGTATGAAATCATTTGCTGAGAATCATTAACCTAATGATGGAGCCTTTGGGTAAACGGCTTAGCACCAGCTGGGGGTGGGGTGGAATGGGCTTAGTAATAATAATAGGGGGAAAAAAAAAAAAAAAAAAAAAAGTGGAAGGAATGATGCTGGGTTCAGGGGACACTAAGAGCACTGCTGCAATGGGCTCCCAGCCCCATCCCACCCTTTCCTTCATCCCAGAGCTGCAGGAATGGAGTGTAAGCACCAGAAACCTGCCCAGCTGAGGGGATTCCTGGATAAAACCCCAAGCACTGCTCCGGGGCCAAAGGCAAAACAAAAAAGCAGCTTGAGGACCATAAACACTGGACTTTGGAGGCAGCTTTGTTCTGCAGAAAGTGTTCTTGGCAGAGCCAAGTGGTTTCACTCTGGAATGGGGCAGACCCCAAAAGCCACTGCAGAAGAGATATTCCCATTTGGGTGCAGAAATTGTGCCAGGTTTTGATAAGAAGGGAGAGAATTGCCTTGAAGTCTTTTTCTTTGCAATTTTTACATCTGAATCAGAATTAACTTTGGAGCTGGGAAAGCACCAACCGCTGGTAATTAAGCCCCAAATTCACAAGCTCCACGTCAGGTGTCACCTCCCCCCCTGCTCCACTCCCTGGCCCTATTATTTTAAATCGATGCAATTACTCATCTTGCAGAGCAATCTATTTTTTGTTCTCTGGTGCCCAGCGGACCTTAAAGCAGAACAAATGCTTTAATAAAACTGAGATGATGCTTCTTGGAAGCCGGAGCTCCGGGTTATTGAGAAGTGGAGCAGGGCTGAGAATCTTTAATAAATTATCGCCTAATATTTCCTTCTTGCAACCTATCCCTGGGATTAGTAAATGTTTTCTGTTCCCTGATTAACTTTGTTTCTTCCCTAATTAGGTTTAGCATCGGCTGTCTCGTGGTTCCGAAATAATTGCTTGATGAATGGGCCTGGATTTGCCATTTTCATTACTCCCCCCCCCCCAAATCAGTTCCGTCCCAATTAGCCCCGCCGCAACACAGGGCAGGAGAACGACAATTTGGGGCCATTAAATGATATCAAACTGTCCTATTGATCGCTGATAAGGAAGCAGAGGCCCAAAAGCCACGTCCGGGGGGAGCTACAGCACCCCGAGGGGTGGGGGCTGCACCCTCAGCTCCCCCTCCCTCTTCCCCCCAGTTGGGGGTGAAATGGCTTGAATTGATTATTTCAATTTTGATTCATTTCAGCGGCCTCGGGAGGGTTTAGGCTGATGATTCCAGATGGAAGGGGGGTGAGGGGGGATTCTCACCCCTCTACCTCACCCCCCCTGCATGGGAGCTGGGGCTGGGGTGGGAATTTGGGATTTATTAATGAGTGGGAACACCTGGATTTAACTGGTAATGAGTCCCAGCCGGGAAAGGGGAGAAGGGGAAGAGAATAAAAGGGGAGACAGAGAAGAGGGGTGGGGATGTGAGGGGTTAGAGGTGACAGTGACAAGGAGGGGACTGGCCCTGCAGGGGGGAGGTGACCCCAGGGCTGTGGCAGGCAGGGGGGGGGGTCTCTGGAGATGCTTTTCCATTGGGGAGCTGGGAGGCAAACAAACCATTTTCCTTTTTCCTGGGGGTGATCTGACCCAGCAGCTCCTGACCCCCCCTAGGAGCTGGGGGGAGAGGGAATTGCTGTGTTTGCTTTTGCAACTGCGGCTTTTTTTTTTTTTTTCCCTTTTTTTTTTTTTTTTTTTTTCTTATTCCTGCTGGATTCTGCTCTCCAAAACTAGGACACAGCCGCTCCACGTGCTCCCTCCAAAGCTCCGGTAATCCCGGGGGTCGGGCCGGGGGCTCCAGAGCTGGCAGTGCCAGCACCCAGAGGTGTGGGGAGGGGGGGGCTCAGGGACCCCCACCCCTGGGGACCCCTCCACCTCAGCCCGGTTGGAAAGCTGGGGCTTTGCTGGCCCTTTGGACCACGAGCCATGGCCACATGTCCCATGATGCTACAGCTGGCTCAGCAGGTTGCTCAAAACCAGGGATTTTTTATTTTTTTTTCTTCTTTTTTTCCCTGAAAATGGGCGTGTAGGAAAGCAAAGGAGGCTGTGGCATGAGTCCAGGCGCCGGGTGCCATCCAAGGAGGAGAAGATGGCAAAAAGAGGTAAAAATGGGGATTTTTGGAAGGTTTTCATAAATTTTGGGATTCCAAGCAGGAGTAGAGCTGGGCTCCCACACCTTCACCTCCAGTGCAACCCAGGCCCACGGAGGGTGAAGCAAGAAGGTAAAATTAAAGAAAAAGTGAAAATTGAAAGGTTTTGAGCCCTGTCCCTTCTGCCCCAGACCAGCCCGGTGGCTTTAGGGAAAGTTTCAGTAGAGCCCCAGGGCCTGCAGACAAACGAGATGTTGTACAGGAGTTTATCCGGGAGAGCAAATAAATAAACAGCAAAATTGAAACCTCATTAATTTTTAAAAGAGCCGAACAATATTATTTTTCTTCTTTACACCCTCCCCCCCCTTTTTTTTTTCCGAAGGCAGAATGGCTGAAAGGGGAAATATCCCCTCCATCTGCATTCTCCGCACTTCTTTCCTCCTCAATCTCTTAATCTTCTTCTTTCCAGTTTTAATCCATGCGGTTGCCTCTTTCTTGTTTGAGTTTTTTTAATTATTATTAATTTCTGTCCACCTCCCCTCCCCAAATAATCAAAACCAACACCAAGATGCCTGAGGCCTGTGTCCATCCTCTGTGCCCTGAGAAGCCTCTCTTGGCATTACAAGATCCTCTTTTATTTCATTTAAATTATTTTCCCCTAAATTAACCCTTTAGGTTTGCATTTCTTGAGCATCCCTCGCTGCCTGCTCTGGGAGAGCAGGTACCTCCTGGGGGGCTTTGCATCCCCTTTCTTGGCATCCTAATGAGTTAATTAAGAAAAATCAGGACAAGAGAGGTGTGAGTCCTCTCGGGGGATGGGAGCAAGGAGATGCTGACTCTGGCAGATATTGGTGTTGGTCCCAGGGGAGATTCCAGCACTGGGGAGGATTTTCCAGCATCTCATGGGGATGGTTCGGGGTAGGAGGAGACCACAGTGTCCCTGAGTGGAAAAAAAAAACCACAAAAAACAACTTTGTAGCCCCTCCAAGGGTTGGTTGTGGGATGGGAGAGATGCTCCAGGTGCTGCAGCCCACCCCCAAAACCTTGCCCTTAGAAAGGAATTCAAAGCCCCCATTTTGACCCCATTTCATCTACTTCTTCATCTCCCTCCTGCCAAAGCTGTAAGGATGCAAAATGTAAAAAGAAAAAGCCGGGGAGGAGAGGCTGCTGCCTTGCCATAGCTCCTCCATCCCCAGCACTGGGCATTTCCTGGCCCCTCTCCCTTTTCTGCCCCGCGTTGCTCAGGTTGGGCAGAGCAGAGCCAAGCACCCAGCACAGGAGATTTGCTGAATGTTGACTTTTAATCAGCTGCTCCCCAATAAACCAGCCCAGCTCTTCCAGGCATTGAAATCTTGGGGAAAGCTGGGGGTGCAGCCACGTTTCCCACCCATCCCGGGAAGGTGGGAGCCTCTGGAAGGGCGCACGGGGCTGGGGCTCCAGTGAGGGTGTAAAGAAGTAAATGATAGAAAAATCATTTGTATCCTGTTTGTATTTCTTATCCTGGTGCCCTGGTAACTGGAATTGCATCACCCACCTGCCAAAGCCTTGGCCTGGTTTCCTCCTCCTGCTGCCAGGGGGTGCTGGGGGCCACGGGGGGAGAGAAACCCCTTCCCCCTGCACACAGCCCGGGTGAAAAATATGCTGCTAAAAAGCGGAGATTTTTTTTTTATCACCAAGGGGCCCAAAACGTGGCTTCAAAACTCGAAATGTTTTTCTCCATCCCGGCTCATTAGTGGCACCGAGCAAAAAAGCAGCAAGCACCCCGTTTAAATTGGAGGTTCTGACCTTTATGGTTAAGATCTTTTCAGCCCTCCTGTTTACGGCTGCTTTTGAGTGTGTGCTGGCACTTCAAAATCCTCAAAAAGAGATTTATGGAGCCTTTTTTATTATTATAATGCACCGCATCTTTTTGTTTGGTTGTTGGGTTTCTTTTTTTTCTCTGAGGATCTCTCCTGGGTAATTAGAAGTTTCTGAAAAACCCCATCAGAGAGGGTTTGGGGGGGGAAGGGGATGGCTGTGTCTGTGTCCCCCCCTCAGCAGGGACCTGGTGTTTGTCCTGAGCCCTGAGAAGGTCACACCAGTGCCAGGGCCTGGAGCAGGACGGGTTCTGCTCCCCTGGATAAGGCTCTCTGCAAAAACCACCACAGTTCCCTTGGGCTCCAAACCTGATTATCCCTGATATGGGCTTTGATTTGGTGACATTTGTACCTGAGGGCAATTAAGGCCAATGTCAAAAAGTCCTCTGGTAAAAGCCTGCAGGTCTGAGGTGTGAAAAGCACCCAGAAATTGGGTCCTTCTGGGGCAGCATCACTGAGAGCAGCTCAGGGTGATCCGGAGTCACTTCGTTTCCATCAGGCTCCATAAGGAAAATGGATTTGCTGTGTCGGGAGAATCTCTGGTGGCTCTTGGGGCAAGCCCAGCCTGAAAGAGAGAATTTAACTGGAGTTGCAAGTTATTTTTGTGAGTGCTATTTTAAACCAATGACTCTCAGTTTCCCTCTGCACCCCTCAGAATGGCTGTGGAGCAGCTGGACTATCAGAACCACACAAATTCTTGTTCTTCCAGCTTGGGCTTGCTGGGAAAACACAGAGACACGGGTTGGGGTTGCTGGGTTCTTTCCCTCTGGGCCCTCCAGGGCTATTCCAGCCCTCAAGCTCCCAGTGGGGCAGAAGCCAAAGGGGTTTTTTTGGTTTTTTTGGTTTTTTTTTTTTTGAGGAAGAGAATTTTGCTGTGAGGGATGCTGGTCCAGGGGGAAGGCACCGCGCAGCCCATCAGGAAACCTGGAATGGGAAGGAACCCGCTGGGAAGGTGAGGTGGGGACCCCCCCTGATCCTCTGCAAGACTGCCTGGGTGGGTTTGTGGGGAAAACTGGGATTGCTGGGAAGCGAGGAAAGCCCTCGGGGGGTGGGATCCATCATCTGCAAGGCTGCTCCTCTTGTCGCCAGCTGGTGACAAGGTCTCATCTCTTCCCCCCCCCCCCAAATCCCCCCCCCCAGTATTGGCTGGAGGGAGGATGAGCTGCCAGGGCCTTTGCATGACCAAACTCAAGGAACCTTGTACCGGGAGGATAAAAATAGTACCAAGAGCTCTCCAGCCCCCAGCCTGGAGCTGAGGCAGCTCTCTCCAGCCTGGTTTCCTAGGGAAACGAGAGGCCGCGGTCCCTGCGCCTGCCCGGGGCAGCTCCGCACCCAGCGGAACCTGCGCTTCCCTCGGAGTGGACAGGAGGAGGATCCCTCCATCCATCCATCCATCTATCCATCCATCCATCTATCCATCCATCCATCCATCCATCCATCCCTCCCTCCCTCCCTCCATCTATCCATCTATCCATCCCTCCCTCCCTCCAGCTATCCATCCCTCCATCCCTCCCTCCCTCCATCCCTCCATCCCTCCATCCCTCCCTCCTGCTTCCCCAGCCCCTTCCCATCCTCCCCCCCCTGCTGCCAGCGGGATGCACCCAAAAAATCTCAGACACTGCTCAGCATCCCCCCTCCGGGCTCACCGGCTGGTGCGCCCCCCCAAAAAATGCCCAAAAATGCCAAAAAATGCCGCCCCCCGAGTTGTACCCTTGTCTGCTGCAAAGGTGTTTGGGGGAGAAGGGTCCCCGGGTATTTAATCACATCAGGGATTTGCTCCAGATCCTGGTGGGGTTTTTTTTCTTCTTTTTTCTTTTTTTTTTTTTTTTTTTAATTTTTTTTTTTTAAATCTCTCCCGATGCCGTGGCCTGGATTGCCGGGGAGAGAAAGGGGGGGGGCAGCGGGCAGGTGATGGGGGCTTCCAGCTGCCACCAGCACCCCCAGAAAATCCCCCCCTAGGGCCAAAAGTTGCCAGTAAAGAGGGGGGGGGAGGAAATAATAATAAAAAAAATCCTTTCTCACTGGCATTAACAATAATTTTTCTTACTCCCAGCGACGGGAAGTTTTCAAATTCATTTTACATTGAGCTGAGACCGAAATGTATGGATGGATTTAATTAATTAATTGCTTTATTTATTTTTATCCTATTTATTTAGTTGGTTTTATCCGGTTTATTTTGCTTTATTTATTTTTATCCTATTTATTCATTTGGTTTTATCCGGTTTATTTATTTTCATTTTCTTGCCAGTTCAATAAATGGATGGAACCGAATGTGGGGATTCGGGGCAGCGTTGGGGCCACATCCCTGGGGGGGGGGGTGGGATGTTAGGGGGGGGATCCCCCCAATCCCCTCTGCATCCTTTACTCTTGAGCATCCCCAGAGGGGTTGGGGGAACCTCTTTCCCTCCCTGAAAGAAAGAAAAAAAAAAATCAATAAAAAAAAAATCTAAATCAAGCTCTGAAGGGCGGAGCGGTGGGAGGGAAGGGGTTAAGCAGCTCTGCAGGGCTGGGGGGGTGGGTTCGGGGGGGGGGGGGGAGCCGCAGAGGAGCTGGATGGAGCCGATAAGTACCGGAGCCCGGAGGAGGCACCGGGCAGAACCGAGCTGGGTTGGGTTTTCCCTGCGGCAAGGATGAGCCCGGGCCCGGCGGGATTGGAGCCGTGATCCCGGTTCGGTGATCCCGGTTCGGCGGGGGCCGGGATGCAGTGAGCAAACAGCCCCGGTCCCTGTCTCATCCTATAGCCCCCCCGCAACCCCAACCCCGCAACCTCCGGTGCGTGGAGCAGCAGCGGCGGCCGAACCGGCCTGGGGAGAGCGGCTGGAAAGGGTAGGAACCGGTTCGGGATGTGGGGGGGGAATTGGGGGGGCTTGGTGGTGAAGTTGGGCTGGGGGGGGTGTCGAGGAAACGAGGTTAAAAACGGGTGTAAAGGGGAAAATAAATAATTGGGGAAAGAGCAACAGATGATGGAGGGGGGAGAGGGAAGGACAGGGCCCCCCCCCCCAAACCCCCACCCCCCTGGAAGGACCCCCCCGAGGAGAGGAAGGGACCCCCACCAGGGAACAGGGATGGGGGGAATGTGCGTGGGAAGATGCGGGAAGAGCCGGGGGGGGGAATTGGGGGGCTGGGGGTGCTGCTGGGGGTTGTGCTGCTCTCGGGGGGTTCCTGCTTTGGAGGGCAGCAGTGGCTCCAGGCATGGCTAAAGCTCTTCTCCTCCTCCTCCTCCTGAGACTTTGTGCAGGAACATTTTGGCAAGGGAAATGAGGGGAGACAGTAATCCTTCCAAATCTACCTCCCCTATTTGTTCTTTCCATATCCACGCTGCCAGCTGATTGGGATATTTTAATATAAACTCAAGAAATAATAATAATTAAAAAAAAAAAAAAAAAAAGTCTGCAGGCAAAGCAGAGGCAGTTGGAGAAGAGCATGAAGGTTACCTTGAGCTGAGCACTCTGAACCACTTCCCCCACTGAGGCAGGATTAAATAAACTTTCTCAGCAATCCAGAGCTGGGAAGCACAATCCAGGAGCAAGGACCAAGCCCCTGGTCCTGGGGTGCCCTGCCCCAGGCTGGCCCTGCCCCACCAGCATCACTCACCCTGCACTGCCCAAACCTTCCCCTCTCTGGGAAATTGTGCCCAGGTATCCTTTAGAGAGGCTCTCCCAGACCAGGGTGGTTGATGATGATGATGATGATTATTATTTTTTTTGCTATTTTCTTGCTGGTGCAGAGAGTGCTGTGCAGCTGGGGGTGATTTCCCTGTGAGATTTTGCTCTGGTTTTGGATACCTTTCTCCAAGCCCCTTGCCCGAGGAGGAGAGTCAAACCAGTGGTGGGTCCCTGGGTCAGGCACTGCTCCCCTCTGCCCAAATCCCCCTGGCTTTAGGCTCCCCACTCCAGGGAGCCCCACACATTCCTTTTTTTCCTTTCCCAGAGCCAAAAGCCTTGTCCTTTTCCCCAGGTTGAGGTGCCACCTGCCCTTGCTCTCACCCTGCCCTTCAGCCCAGGGTCTCCAGGATGGGATTTCCCCATCCCCAGCTTCCAGCTCCATCCCTATCTGAGATTTCCATAGCCAATATTTTCTTCTGGTGCTTCCTGCAGCCAAACCTCCTCCTGGCACCGTGTCCCCAGGGCCACCCCTCACCACCTCCAGCCCTCCAGGCTTCCATCCCGAGCCACAATTCCCAAGGCTGAGGCAGGATTCCCTTCTCCCAGCTTCTCCCCACAGGGAATCCAGCCTCCCAGTGGGTTTAGCATCTCTCCCATCTCAGTCCCTGCTGGCCAGCAGATCCCAGGAAACATTTTGCTGCTTAAAACATTTTGCCTCCTAAAGGTTTTTTCCAAACAAACCAGTTCTGTGTCCCTTTGGGATCCCAGGTCCCAGCTGCTGCTGGGTCTGCAGGGAAAGCAGCCATCAGCCCCCCCCCCCCTCCTGCTGGGAGAGGAGGCTTTAAACCAAGGCCTGCAAGAAAAAAAATCCTTCTCACTATATTATTAATTTCCATCGGCTGCTTGCAGCAATTTTCTGCTGCTTGAAAAGCTGTTTGCAGTTAATTGCCCCAGGGCTCCCTAATAATCCCAGGTTTCCAGGGCTGAGCAGAGACCTGCAGGAGCTGAGTGAGGGCTTCACAGCCAAATTTCATTCAGCTCTTCCCCACCTGGGGGGCCCAAGGGCATCAATTGCAGACCAAGCCCTCCTGTAGTACCAATGGAAGAGGTTTTGGTGGGGCTGATCACACCTCCCAGCTCCGAGGTGTTGGCCCCCATGGATCACATCATGGGCTCTGGGATTTCTGCTGCTGTGGGAACTGTTGGTGGGACACCTCGGGGTTTCTCCTGGGGGATCTCCTTGTGGTGCATGGCAGCTGAGTCCTGTCACCTCCTGTGTCTCCAAGTGCAAGGACTGGGCTCAAACCCTCTTGTTAAGCACAGGAGAACCAGGCCAGCAGCCTTGTGGCTTTCTCTGGAATAAGGAATTTACAGGCTCTGGATGTGGAGGTGGCTGTGGTTTGGGATTGCTTTGCCACAGTGGTGGGGACAGTGCTGGGATGCTCATAAGGGTCACTTCATGGGCCTCTGCTGGGCTCCTACTGGGGCTGAAGGCTTTGGGGACAATGAGCAGTGCTGTCTATAGGATTACCCAGCTTTTAGATCCTAAGCTTCATTTTTTTGATGAAGCTGCAAGCAGCAGCTCCTGGGATGCAGCTGTGTCTCCCTGGGGGCAGCTTCTGCCTTCCCTGGCCCAAACCAGGATATTCCCACATTCTTCCTCCTCTTCCCCCACTTGGGAGCAGCTGTGTGTGTGTGTGTCCCCTCCTCTGCCCGGGTCTGCTCACTAAATCTTATTGAAAACCCTAACTGGATTTTGCAGACTGGGCATAAAGTCTCGAGGACATAAAACGTATTAAAACTCATTAGGTTAAGCCCATTTACAGATGCATGGTGTCATCTGAAAGAAGTTAAATCTCTCTTTTTTCCTTTTTTTTTTTTTTTTTTTTTTTTTCCCCCCACTGGGCTTAAGGGCAAGGAGGGTCAGAGGGAGAAACCCAGGAGCATCCCTGAGTCTCAGTGAGACCTCCCCTGAGCTGACCTCTCCCAAACACTGGCAGGTCTGACACTGTTCACATCCAAAACGTGCTCCCCTTCTGGAAAGGGAGGTGGGAATGGTGGGGAAATAGAGGTGGAAATAATGGGAAAATAAGGGTTTCTCAGCTTTGCATGTGGGGTTGTGGCTGGTGCTGGCAGCAGGGATGCTCAGGGAGGGCTGCACTGGGTTCTTATTCATTTGTGCTGCTGAAAGCAGAGCTGGAGGCTGCTCCATCCCTGGGCATGGCTCTCCCTGAGCAATTAGCCAGGGGAGCAAATGAAGGAGCTCCCTGCTCCCTTCCCAAACGTGTTCTGGCCCTGCCAAGGGAACCCCATGTCCTGGCAGGTGGGAGGATGCTGGTGGAGAGAGATGGGAAACGCAGGCGCTTGGGGTTGTCGCAGAGTAATTAAAATAATAATAATTAATAATAATGGTGTAACAGAGGGTGCTGTCAGCATCTCTGCTGTGCCAGCTCCTTTAAGTCATCCCACTGCTCCCCCACTCTCCTCTCTGCCTCCCGAAATCTCCGGCCCTTTCAGCTGTTCCCTCCTCTGCCTCTGGCTCCGTGGCGTTTGCTTTGTAAGTGATTCACAGCTTAAAACATTTTCCTGAGCTGCTTGCACACTGGCAAGGGGGAATTCATCCAGCAAGAGGCTGGAAGGGGCTTTGATGTTATTGCATGAGGAGGAACAGAGCGCTGGAGGGGGGACCAAAAAAAAAACAAAACAAAAAACCTTTTTCTGCTCTGTTTGAATCCATGCAGAGCAAAACACAGGGAAGAGAGGGGAAGCTGACCTGGAAATTACCTGGAAATCGGTGGCCTGAGGGCAATGGGTGTTTTTTTTAATTTTTTTTTTGCTTATTTGGGCTTATTTTGCTTATTTGGGCTTATTTTGGGAGCCTCTCACCTGCCCCACAGCAAATCCCCATCCCTGGTGGCTAAGGGGTGTGTGTGGGGATCAGTATCCCTCTGCTCTTCCCGGGAATTTGCAACCCCAGGTAGCTCAACAGCAAAAGGTAATATTTTAAAACTGGGGTTCGTGTTGCTTAAATCCACTTGGTTGAAGAAAGCAGCCCTGCTGGGATGTGCTGCAGGCACTGGGATTCCCTGCTCCTCCTGGGTGTGAAGGAATGAGATGGGACAGGACCCAAGGACAGGACCCAATTGCAGAACCAGGGCTGGTGCAGGGATTGCAGCCTCTGAGAAGCAGAGGGAGGTTGGCAATTAGCATGGCCTCATTTCTCTGCAGCCCGAGGCCTTCTCCCCACCCCAATCAATTAGTCTGGGGCAGATCTGGTCCCTCTGGATGAAGGGATCTTTTGGGTTTGTGGCTGTGGACTTGGGCAAATGCTGAGGCCATCCATAAATCATCTCTGGGCAATTTAAAAATTGTTTGTGGGTTGGTTTTTTTTTGTTTTTTTCAACCCATAAGCTGAAAAGTCAGCTGCCTAATTTCAGTCTAAAGCCCTCCGTCGATTCCCAGTAAGGAGACAGATTTACAAACCCTCCAACACGCTTGGAAATCCTGCACACAAAAAAAAAAAAAAAAAAAAAAAAAAAAATCCACCAGCAGATGGGCAAGTCCTGCTCGGGATTTACAAATCAGGCCAATAAATCCCAAATAAGAGGTTTGGCCCTTGCATATCTTGGTGGTTTGGCTTTCAGGAAGGGATTTAAAAGCTCTCCCCTGTTCCCTGGGGAAGGAGATGCCTGGGGAGCATCTCAGGGGTGAGGTTCTGGGGTGGGCTCTGTCCCCAGCAGGGATGGAGTAGCCACCTCTGGCTGTCTCACCCTAAAGCTGCCAACTTGGTCCAGATGTGCCCAGCTGTGACAAAAACTTCCATTTTCAGTGTCCCAGTTTAGCTCCGTTTTGTTCCCATTAGGATCTGCACCTCGTGTGCTGCTTCTGTTTTAAAGAGAAAGGGTAAAAACTGGTTTTGATGGGGGTGAAGAAGGTGATGGCAACTGTACTGAGACCTCCAGTTGCCCAACCTCTGGAGCAACCCTGAGCTCCTGCTGGGGCCCATCCCTGGAGGGTGAAAATGCCAGCAGCCAGGGGTGCCCAGTGCCCCTGGGTTCCCATGATGGTGTCACTGGTTGTGTAAATGTCTCTAGGGTGGCAGCTGTCACCCCTGGACCTAAGGGATGGAGGGACATGGGGCCTTCTGAGGTGGTCACCCAGTGGGTGGCTTTTGGGTGGCTGACAGCAGGTCCACGGGTGACACAGTGCACTGGCTTCTTGCACACTTACAAGGCCCTTTTGGAGGGAAGTTGTGCTGTGCACCCAAGGGTGCAGGGCCATGCTGTCCCTCCTGGAACCCTCCAGCAGGATAGGGCCCCTGGCACCTCAGCCTGAGGTCATTAGACTCCATCCCTCTGGATTTCAAAGCCCTATTCTTTCCCTGCCCCTCTGATAAGGAATGCTAATGGTGTGATGAAATTGGATCGTTTGGGCACTTTCACCTCCTGATGGAACTCTTGTGTTCATTAATTTGCTGGGTTTAATGGGCTGATTGTTCTCCTGTGCTGGGGGAACCACGTGAGCCCTTCAGTTGTGTTTGGGTCAGATGGGAGGTGGGGGTTGAAGGCAGCTCAGCCTCGGGGCTCAATAATCCCAGAGCAATCTTGGAGCCAAGACCCACAGGGTTCATTTGTTGGGGTTTCCTTCATCCCTGCAGAGATGCTCAGGGATGCAGGGATGCTCAGGACACTTGTTGCAGCCCCCCTGGGGCCCCTGGCTACCTCTGCCTGCACCCTCTCTGCTTGGGAATGAGGGGAGAACATAAACCTTGGAAATATTAATATTTTTTTCCTTGTCTGGGCGAGGAAACAGCCTCCCCTCCAATCCCAGCTCCATCCACTGCCTGCTTGTAGTGCTGCAAAGAGCTTGGGTCATTTTCCTGCTTTGGATCTGGGTGCTAAGGGAGTCTGGGGGATAAAGGGGAGGGGGTCACCAGCTTGCACCCCCCCCCCCCAGTGTCCCAAACCTCCCCCGATACTGGGAGCACTGGTGTTGGTTTGAATTGCTGCAGTGGTTGTTTGCAAAGCAGGCAGGGAGCCCTGAGCTGAGCACATCATCTCCACCAGACAATTAGCAGAAGCATTAATGGAATATATGCAAATGTGCTGTAATTGACCTGCGACTCCGCAGTTCAGGATGGGGAAGGATGAGCTCCAGATGGCTTAATGAGAGTAATTTAAGCCCCTTCTTTATATGCTGGGCCTCCTTGCCATGGCCCTGCAGGACCTTCATCCTGCAGCAAGGAAGCCTGGCATCCCAGGAAGGGATTTAATTGCCATCATCCCTCCTGCTGCAGGTCTGAAAGCCAGGACAGCAAGCAGTGTCCTTGCTCAGCTGCTACTCCGAGTTTACTCAGACTTTACTCAGGCTGCGTTGGCCCCAGCGTGGCCGGGGAGGGGGGGTTTGGGGCAGCCAGAGGTGTGTGTGACCCTGAGTTCCACAAAAATTTACCCAGCAGAGCCAGAGGTATCCGAATAACCACTCCGGGAACCCAAATTAAAATATTTATGTATAATTCATGCCATATGTTCCACCAATATTTTTTATTTAATCAACTGAAGACAGATGGCAGGAACATAGAGGCCATTAAACTAATGGCACTTTGTCTTGCCATTTATTTTCATCTCCTCTCCTCAAAGAAGATGGATCCGTGACAGGCAGCACAGCCTGGGCACGGGGCTGTCCCTGTCACCACGGATGTCCCCTGACAGTGGCATTTCCCACCCTGTAACCTTGTAGGGATTTGTTCTGGGAAGGGCTGGAGCGAATCCTTCATAGCTGGGGGGTTTGGAGAGAGAAATCTCACCCAGGGAGAAGCCTCTGGTAGGTGGGGGGCTGGAGGGGACAGTCCTGTCCCCAGGGCCAGAGCTGAGGGATGTCCCCAGATGTCCCCAGCCACGGTGGCAGATTCGTGTCGATGTCAGCTGGGAGGATGCAGCCAGGCTCGGGAGAATGGACCCCCCCAGGCATCCTCACCCCCCTGGGGACAGGGACAGGGACAGGGACAGGGACAGCCACCCCTCCCCTAGCTGCTTCCCTCAGCCTGCCTTTCTCTTTGCTTCGCAGGTGGAGATTTCAAACCCTCGGAATGAGTTGAATTGCTGAAACAAAAAGGTCCCGGGCAGCTTTTCAGGTGCCCAGACATCTCCAGGGACTTTTTTATTCTTTGCCTGAAAGGGCGACGGTGCCGCTGTCCCCGGAGCGATGCTGGCAGGAGCGGGCAGGGCAGCCAGGAGAGCTGCGGCACCTCCTCGGCTTTCCCATCCCCTCCAGAGCCTGGATTCCCGGGATTGCCTTCCCACCAGTCCTCCCACAGCCCAGGAGCTGGGGCACGGCCGGGGGGCTTTGCCGGGAGGAGACTAAAGGGGGACAGTGGTGACAGCCAGCCCCGGGGGGGCTCAAATCCACCCCTGCTACCTTCCTGGATTATTTTTTGCTTTTTTTGTGTGTGGTGGTTTTTTTTTGTTTTCTTTTTTTGGTGGTTTTTTTTTGCTTTTTTTGGGGTTTTTTTTTTTTGGTGGTGTTTTTTTTTGTTTTTTTTTTTAGGGCAGGGCAGAGGCTTTGCACAGCTTCACCCTACACTCCGGAGCACCCCAGGACTCAACTCCAACCTAGCCAGGGGTAAAATTCCCCCTGGGAGCATCCCAGGGGTCTGAGAGCAGCTCCCCCCGCGGGGAAGGGATGAAGAGGCTATGGCCAAATTCCTGCTAAAACTCCAGCGGTATTTTCGACGCAAACCCTTGCGTTTCTTCACCTTGCTGGCTCTCTACCTGGCGGCAGGCAGTTTGGTTTTCCTGCATTCGGGTTTTAGTGGGGAGCCCCGGGTGGGGGGGGGGCAGCGAGGGGCTGGGGCCCTGGGGGTGATGGAGCTGAGCCCAGGCTTTAAGAGGGAGGTGACGGTGACAGCGACAGCGGGGGGACGGAGACACGGCCCCTGGTTCAAAAGCACCTCCAGGGGAGCGGCGGAAAGAGGCAAAGGAGGAGAACACGGCAGGAACCGGAGCAGAGGCCTGAGGAGCAGGAGCGGCCGGGAAAAGGAGGAGGAGAAAGGTAAGGGTTGGGGACAGAGGTGGCCGGGGGATGTCTGCTCCTGGAAAGCCTCCTGTGCCACGGCACTGGGCTCTGAGATGCTTTAGTTGTGCATCCCCACCTGGAAGAGGTTTCCAAGCTCGTGTCCCCAGGAGCTGGGCTCATCCTGAGGTCCCTGTGCCTCCAGCACTGAGCTTTCCTTCCTGCATCCCCCGGGGGACAGGGCACTGCTGGCACACAGGCTCTTCCCAAAAAAATCTTCTTTCTCTCCCCCCCAAGTGCCAATAATCCACTTTTCTTTTCCCATTATTCCTCTTTCCCACTTGTGCATCATGGAGCTCCTCACTGGGACAGGGGCTTTTTGAGGAGCTGGGGAGGACCTCAGCATCACCCCCTCCCACTTGGGCTGTGCCAAATTCAGTTTTCATTCTTTTTGGCCTCACTGAATGTTAAAACCAGATCTAACTCCTTGTTTGTGTGCTCGGGCAGGGGCTGCCTGGCACTGCCTGGAATGGAGGCAGGGGTGGGTGCAGGCAGGGCTGAGGTTTGGCCCCTGGAGCCAGGAAATCCCTGCCTGGCTGCTGTGCTGTCGAGCACATTTTATTGATGAGCAAGGAGAAGCAGCTCTAGTAGCTCTCATTGATTTTTAAAATGTCACTTATTTATCCTGAAGGCAGCTGGATGCAGAGAGAGCTGCTCAGCTCGGGTGGCCAGGAGCTGCCCTGTTTCATGTCCTGGTGGGGTTTCAGCTCCCTCCCTGGCAGAGAAGCTGTGGCTGCCCCATCCCTGGCAGTGTTGGATGAGGCTTGGAACAACCTGGGCTGGTGGGAGGTGTCCCTGCCCACGGCAGAGGGTGGAACTAAAGGATCTTATAGGTCTCTTCCAACCCAAACCATCCCACAATTCTGTGTCTCATCACTCAGGGCAGGAGCTGCAGCACTGGATTGTTGGGGAAGCTTAGCTGGGGCTGGGGACCTGTTGGGATGCTGCCAGGCTCTTCTCTGCACATCACTGATGCTCTTCCCCAGTCCTGAGCCCCAGGGTGGCCAAAATCTCTGCCAGGAGGAATACAGGTCTGTGGGGACCTGAGCAATCCTGTCCCAAAACCGGGGTCCCCTCCCTGAGCATCCTGGGGGAAGCTGCAGCTCCTTGGACCCTTGGTGGAGCAGGGGGTGTGGAAGAGCAGATGTTCCTGCTGGGAAAAAAGCAGGAACCCCCAACCCCGTGGCAAACTGGGTGGGTGGGTGGGGGTTATGAGGATCCCAGTGCTGGGCCAGGCTTGGTTCCCCCTGATCCAGACAGCTCCTGGGACGTGGGGGGTTCCTCCTTGGTCCCCAGCAGGTCTGTGCTCACAGTTGTCCAGGTAAGATGCTTGGTCCAGGCTTGGAGGTTGGTGGAAAATAGCTCATGGTGTTCTCATGCTGAAGTTAGAAGAAAGGAGGGGGGGTGCCCCTACCCAGAGGGGTCTCCAAGAGCCTTTGCAAGGTGCCTGTGGCTGTGTTGCTCCATTAATGTGAAGTGACATTTAGCAAATCCTCAGCAGATGGTTTGTGACCCCAAGAACCTCCCCATGCAGTGGGTCCTGTCCCCAGCCATATGACACGTGTCCCCCCCAGTTAACCTCCAGGGATGCCACCCCCCTGCCCGGCCATGGCAGGGGCTGGGGAAGGGACACGGGGCTGGGGTGTTGCTTCTTTAGCTGCTTGTAGGTGGTCTGGGAATATGGTTTCCCCTTTTTAACCTCATGGAGAATCATCAGATTATTTTGGTTTGAAAAGGCCTTTCAGATCACCAACTCCAACCACTGCCCCCATGCTGCCAAGTCCCCACTAAACCACATCCCTCAGCCCCACATTTGTAGGGTTTTTGGATACCCCCAGGGACGGGGACTCCACCAGTGCCTTGGGCAGCTTCACCCCAACCCTTTCCTTGCAGCACAGGCAGGGGAATGTTGTACCCAGAGTTCACATTCCTAAAGCAGCCCAAGGGGTGCGTTGCTGGGCACCCTTATTGAAAGAAAAATCAAAAGAAGGAGGTGAGGATCACAGGCTCAGCCCGGGCTGGTTCTTACCCCCTTTTTTTTTTTTTCCCCTCTCCCCTCAGCAAGGTACCTCGGCTGCTACGTGGACAACACTCGGCGGCGAGCGCTGCGCGGTGTCTCCTTCTTTGACTACAAGAAGATGACAGTCTTCCGTTGCCAGGACAACTGTGCCGAGCGGTGAGGCAGGAGATGGCACCTCTGCTCCATCCCTTCCCACCCCCCCTGCTCTGCCTGCTTTCCCCCCACCTTCCTTCTTTTGCCTTTCGATTTCTTTCGTCTTTCAATTATGTTCGTGTTTTGTGGTTGGGTTTTGGTTTGGTTTTTTTTTTTTTGTGATTCACTGGTGTTTGTCAGGACCCCAGGTCCTCCCCCACACCACCAGGGATGGGCTCCAGCTGGGTGCTGGGGGAGCTTCCATCCACCCAGCAAAACGCTGTCCCCCACCCACCCAAACACCCTCCCAGAGCTTCCCAGATGAGCTGACACCTGGATCCCTTGGGCAGAAGTTTTCTCCTTTCCTCAGTGTCACCCAAACTGGTTGTGCCCTAACTGGGGTCTGTGCCAGGTGCCACCCCCACAGTCTGGTGCCTCCAGACTCCCCCAGGAGCCAAACCCCCTCCTGGCAGGGTCCCAGGACAGCTGGGGACACCCCTGGCAGGGGCCATCACCCATCAGGGACATGTCCCCTGCTGAGGGTTTATCTTCTCCAGCAGGATGCTTTACGGGGTGGTGTTCCATGAGCCCATCTGCTCTGGGAGGGAATAGGATGGGACAGAATAAGGAGAGGGATAGAATCAGACAGGGAATAGGATGGGAAATGGAAATTGGGATAAAATAGAAAAAAAAGAGAGAGAATAGAAAAGAGGGAGAGTTAAATAGAGCAGGGCAGGACAGATTAGAATCAGAATGGAATAGAGCAGAGTAGAATTAGGATAAAACTTCCATCTTTCCAGCTGGAAGGACCCTACAAGGATCACCCAGTCCCCAGCCCCTAGGACCCAGTGCCAGGTGTGGTCTGGCCTCACTGGGGCTGCTGGGGGGCTGCCTGGGGATGTGCTGAGCCCCCAGCCCCATCTCCCTCTCCCCAGGGGCTACCTCTACGCAGGGCTGGAGTTCGGGGCCGAGTGTTACTGCGGGCACAAGATCCAAGCTCCCAATGCCAGCGAGTGGGAATGCAACATGGAATGCAAGGGGGAGAGGAGCAAGCTCTGCGGAGGAGCCAATCGCCTCTCGGTTTATCGCCTGGAGCTGGCCCAGGAATCAGCCCGGAGGTGTAAGTTGGTGGCATGGAATGGGAGAACCTCCTGGTGGTGCCGCTGGGAAGGAGTCCTGGTGATCCCCTGCCAGGGAAAAAGGGGAAGAGATGGGGAAAATTGGGGTCGGGAGAGGGTCAGGACTGGGGCTGCCAAGGGGTTTGGTCCTGGGGGACATGGGGAGCCTGGATTGGGAGAGAATGGGAAGAGAGGAGGGTGGGATGGGAATGGGAGTGGAGCAAGGATGGGAATGGGAAAGGACAGGAATGGGAATGGAGCAAGAACAGAATGGGAATGGGAAAGGAGCAAGGACAGGAAAGGGAAAGGAACAAGAACAGGAATGGGACTGGAGCAAGGACGGGAATGGGTAAAGAGCAAGGACAGGAGTGAGAATGAGAAAGGAGCAAGCATAGGAATAGGAAAGGAACAAGAACAGGAACAAGAACAGGAGGGAATAAAATAATAGCCCCAGCCCTGCTCTCCTTGGTTCCTCCATCCCTCCTGCAGCCTGAGCTGCTAAAATCTAGGGAGAAAAAAAAAATAAAGCCAACTTTGCTGCTGAAAGTTTTGCTTTCCTTTTGCCCCCTAAGCAAAAGCTTTTTCCCTTTTGCCCCGTGTTGGTCCATGGGGCTGTGCAGCCAGAGGGGGGGACAGGGACACTGGGGGGGTCCTGAGCCTGGGGTTTTGGGGTGGGTCAGCATCAGTCTCAGCAGCAGGGGGGTCTCTCTGCCCTGGCAGATGGCAGTGCCATATTTCGGGGGTGCTTCCACCGTCCAGAAAACGTCTCCATCGCTCTGCCCGTCAGCCAGAGGATGCTCAACATGTCTGTGGATAAATGTGTGGATTTCTGCACGGAGAAGGTACCCGGGGGTGGAAGGGGGGGATGCAAAGCTTCATCAGCAAAAAGTTCATTACAGAGGCTCACACTTTGATTTACCTGCTGAAAGGTGGGCAGGAGCCCAGCTCATCAGCAGGCAGAGGGGGATTTATTGTTAGTTCCAATGAGGTATTCATTAATGACAATTATTTATTGAATTTGCCGTTGACATTATTTATTAATTACTAATTACAATTAGGCAAATTCCTCTGACAGAGGAGAAGAGAGATCTATTCCTGAGCTGGGAGGGGGGGGGGAATACTGGGAGTGCTGGGGAAGGGATGCTGGAGGGGGACTGGTGGGGGATACTTGGAGGGACTGGGGGGGTGCTGCAAAGCACCCTGAGCTGCTCCAGGGACAGGGTTGGGGAGACCTGGGGCGGGGGGAGGGTCTGAGCAGGGCCAGGTGCTGCTGACCCCCCCTGTCCTCCCTGCAGGAATACCCTCTGTCAGCCCTGGCAGGGACCTCCTGCCTCTGTGGTTTCCCCACCACACTCTTTACCCTCCACGAGCGGGAGGATGAGCAGCTCTGTGCCCAGAAATGTCCTGGGGAGGAGTTTGAGAGCTGTGGCAGCCCCGAGTACCTCCTGGTCTACCAAACCCAAGTCCAAGGTGAGCTGGTGCCCCAAAAGCTGTCACTGGGGGAGGAAAGGGATGCTGGGGACAAGTGAGGACCCAAATTCAGGTGGTTTGGCTTCAAAGCAGCTTGGGCTTAACACTTTTGGGGGTATTTAGAGCTCTTTGGAGGGCTCAGGGCTCTTTGGGGTGTCCCTGGGTGCTTTAGGCACATTTCTCTATAGTGGTGGCATCATGGAATTGTTTTGGTTGGAAAAAACCTTTAAAATCATCCAGTGCAACCCTTCTCCTTCTCCTTACTCTCCAGACCTTCTCCTTACTCTCCAGCCCCTTCTCCATGCTCTCCAGCCCCTTCCCCAGCTCCATTCCCTTCTCTGGACACTCTCCAGCCCCTCAATCTCCTTCTGGTCAGGAGGGACCCAAAAGTGCCCCCAGGATTGCTGGTGCAGCCACAGCAGTGCTGAGCACAGAGACCATCCCTTCCCTGCTCCTCCTGGCCACCTTATTTCTCCTCACCCCCTGCCCTCTTCCCTTCCTGGAGGCAGCAGCATGCCAGAGGGACAAGGGCCATCTCTGGGGGAGGCCAGGTGATGGTGACAGAGCTCTGGTGGTTCTCTGGGGCTGTTCTCTTTGCAGACAACCGTTGCATGGACAGGAGGTTTCTCCCCACCCGTGCCAAGCAGCTGGTGGCCCTGGCCAGCTTCCCTGGGGCTGGCAACACCTGGGCACGTCACCTCATCGAGCTGGCCACCGGCTTCTACACCGGCAGCTACTACTTTGATGGCTCCCTCTACAACAAAGGTGAGCAGGAGATTTCATTGCTGGGGGTGCAGCAGCCCCCCCAGAACCAGGGGGACATCCTGGTGCCACCCTCTGGAGGGCAGAGCTGGGTGGTGCTGCCCCATCCCCGGAGGTGTTCAAGGTCGGGTTGGATGGGGCTGGGAGCAGCCTGGGCTGGTGCTGTCCCTGCCCATGGCACTGGGGTGGAATTTGGTTGCTCTTTAAGGGCCTTTCTGACCCAAACCAGGTTGGGATTCTATGGTTTGTGCTGGATGGGTCCTGGTTCAGTGGGGATTGGAGGGATCCTGTGGCTTGTGTGCCCTGGCTGTCACCTCACCCACTAACCTTGGGCAGGACCCATTTGGGGCAGAACTGGGGTTTTCCATCAGCCTGCTGGTTGTTAAGCTGCTGCAGGGGTTGGGACTTTCTAGAGAAGAAGCCAACCTGGAAAACAAACAAATTTCTGCACTTTTGACCCCCCCAAAGTGGAGGCTTGGGGTCAGATTTCCCCAGGAGCTGGTGTATGGCACCTCTTGAAGAACTGATCCTTGGGTCTGCTCTCTGCCCGGAGCTTTTACATGACTCCCAACTGGGGCAAATCCATGGTTTCCATCTGGGTGAAGGTTTCCAGCCCCGTTTGCTTCTGTTCAACATCTTCCCAACCTGATATCCCCCTGGATCTACCTTTTCCCTTTGATTATTTTCCTTCTCCTTGGCCCCGGATGCTGCTCAGGCGCCGTTTGTTCCTTCCCTGCAGGGTTCAAAGGGGAGAGGGATCACTGGAGAAGCGGGAGGACCATTTGCATCAAAACTCATGAAAGTGGTCAGAAAGAGATTGAATCCTTTGATTCAGCCATCCTGCTGATCCGGAACCCCTACAAGGCCCTGATGGCCGAGTTCAACCGCAAATACGGGGGACACATCGGCTTCGCCTCCCATGCCCACTGGAAGGGCAAAGGTAAGGTGGTTCTGCTCCCCCCAGAGCCAGGTGGGCTCCAGTGGGGATGCTGGGACTTAAATCTGTTCTTAAAGCTCAGCAGAGCTTGGGTCAGAGTCCAACCCTTCCCCCCCAGCACTGCCTCATGTCCCTCAGCACCACATCTCCAGGGGCTGAAACCCCTCCAGGGATGATGGGGACTCCAGCCCTGCCCTGGGCAGCCTGGGCCAGGCCCTGACAACCCTTGCCAGGGAGAAATTCTTCCCCAGCTCCAACCTAAACCTCCCCTGGCACAACTTCAGTTGTGCCAAAAGTTCCTCTTGTCCCATCCCTTCTTCCTTGGGAGCAGAACCCGACCCCCCCTGGCTCCAACCTCCTCTCAGGGGGTGTCAGAGAGCCAGAAGCTCTCCCCTCAGCCTCCTCTGCTCCAGGATCAACACCCACAGGGCCCTCAGATGCTCCTCACAACTTCTCCAGCCCCTTCTCCATGCTCTCCAGCCCCTTCCCCAGCTCCATTCCCTTCTCTGGACACTCTCCATCCCCTCAATCTCCTTCTGGTCAGGAGGGACCCAAAAGTGACCCCAGGATTCAAGGTGCAGCCACAGCAGTGCTGAGCACAGAGACCATCCCTTCCCTCAGCTGCTCCTCACAACTTCTCCAGACCTTCTCCTTACTCTCCAGACCCTTCTCCTTGCTCTCCAGACCCTTCTCCTTGTTTTCCAGACCCTTCTCCTTACTCACCAGACTCTTCTCCTTATTCTCCAGATTTTGTCCTTACTCTCCAGACCTTCTCCTTACTCTCCAACCCCTTCCCCACCTCCATTCCCTTCTCTGGACTCTCCCTCCCCTCAATCTCCTTCTGGTCACGAGGGGTCCAAAACTGACCCCAGAATTTGAGGTGCTCCTTCCATTGCTAACCATGTCCTCTGCCCTTTCCAGAGTGGCCAGAGTTTGTGGCCAATTACGCCCCGTGGTGGGCAACCCACACCTTGGATTGGCTGCGCTATGGCAAGAAGGTTCTGGTGGTCCACTTCGAGGACCTGAAACGGGATCTCTTCGTGCAGCTGCAGAGGATGGTGGGGCTGCTGGGCATCCCTGCCTGCCAGGACAGACTGCTCTGCGTGGAGGGACAGAAGGATGGCAACTTCAAGAGGTCTGGCCTGAGGAAGCTGGAGTATGACCCCTACACCCCCCAGATGAGGGAGGTGATCACTGGGCTCATCAGAACTGTGGACACAGCCCTGAAGCTCCGCAACCTCTCGGGGGTCCCAGATGATTACTACCCGAGATGATGGTGCTGAGGGGACCCTTCCACCCCCCTTTTGTTTGGTTTTTTTTTTGGTTTTTGTTTTTTTTTTCTTCTTTGGATTCTCCAGCTGCTGCTCTTCATCACCCCCCTGCATGAGGAACCCAGGCTCCCCAGCTATCTCTGAGCTGGTTTGCTGCCCCAGGCAGGGTGGTACCCCCAGGAGGATGTGGGTGCCACCATACAGAGCCAGGAAGGTCGGGAGCAACCTTGAAGATCATCCCCTTCCAACCCCCCTGCACGGGCAGGGACACCTCCCACCAGCCCAGGTTGTTCCAAGTCCTCTCCAGGTGGACATCTCCATCCTCCTCCTCCTCTTTTGCAGCCCTCCCTGGTACCACAAGGGCTGATTTGTTGTCATGGGGGTGGGGACATCCATGCTGCTTGTGCCATGCCTGATGTGTCCCTTGGCACCAGCACACTGGGGGGAAAAGGGGGGGGGGGGGTACCCTCAAAATCCCCTGGCTCCTTGCCCACCCCTCCTCTCAGCCTTCCTGAGGGAGGAGACACCAGAGGGGTTGGCATTGCTTTGGTTTTGGGGACACTTTCCTGGGGACAGAGGCTTCCCTGGAGACTCATAGGCTTCCCTGGTCACCCCCCCCAGGCATTGATGCTGCTCCAGCTCTGGTGCCTCAGGGGGGGGACCCTATAACCCCCAGCTGGGGTGGGATGATGCTCCAGAAGGGGACAGCAGAGCTGAAGGTTTCCCACCACCTCCTCCCTGCCTCCTGAGCCAGCACAGCCCCCCCAGGAGCAGTTTTTTGGGGGGGTGAGGAGTAGTCTGCCCCCCTCCAAGAGTGAAGATCAAACCCTGGGATAGAGGTTGGGGATCCCTCTGTCCAGGGCTCACCCTGCACAAGTGAAACCAAAGGATCTCGGGATGCAGCAGGAGGGGGTGGGCACCCAGCTGGCTTTGGGCAGAGGTTGGGGGGGTCTCTGGATGTGTCCCCACCCCCTGTCCCCCCCCTCTCATCCCTCTCCTGGCTTTGACACAAATGTGTGTGTGTGTGTCTGTCCCTCCTTGGGATGGAGGTGCAAAAGCCATATCTTCTGGGCAGCCTTTGGGAGGGGCAGGGATCCAAACATCAGCTGTGAATTCCTGGTCTGGATGGAAATCCAGGGGAGGTTTGGGCCCCGGGAGCTGGAGGCAAAAGAGAGAGAAGAAAACTCCCCAAAAGGGGTGGGAAAAAAAAAAAAAAAAAGAGAGATAAATTAAATAAAATTATATTTTTCTAATGGAGGGAGCTGGGGGGGGCTCGGGGTCCCCGTTTCTTTGGAGAGAGGTGGGGAACGTGTCCCTGGTTTTAACTCTTCCCTTGCCAAAGGGTTGGAGCTTTTCCAGGAGTGTGGCTCAGCCCCAGCTCAGCTCTGGGCATGGAGCAGCCCCTACCTCACTCCCCCCAAATCCTCAGGTCAATCCAGCTATTAAAGGAGAGATTTTGATGCTATTTCACCTCCGGGTGTATTTGTGAGGCCAGGAGTGTTATTTGTGTTATTTTCCCTTCCCCCTCCCTGCTTCAATCACATCAGTGTTGTTCCTGCAGATCCTTCCTGGGAGGTTTTTGGATTTTTTTTTTTTGTTTTTAAATCTTTATTGTGGCCTTAAAGAGAAGTTTATTTGGGTGGGAGGGGGGATTTACTGCTGGCCTTATTCCCACAGCCTCCCATCCTTCCTCAGCTCCAGACAAGGGCAGGATGGGTGGGATTTATTCCTTTGCTCTTGGCCCTTTGTCCTCTTACCAGGAGTGGATGAAATACAATTTTTTTTTCCTTTTATATACATCTATATATGCACCATCAGCTTTGTAGCCATCAAGGGCCAGGCCAGGGCTGGTTTCTTAGGGCAGGCATCATTCTCTTTGCCCCTCAGAAGGAATAAAACCTGAAAAAAGGCAATTAAACTCGGAGATAAACTACTGGAGAGCTGACAATGTCACCTCCACCAAAGCCCTTCCTCACCCATAGAGACAGCAGAACCTCCCTGAGCACCAGCAGCTTACCCCTTTTTTACTTTATTTTTTTTTTTTTTTCTTTCTCCAATGGCTTTAATAACTATTGAAGCTCATTGCCTTTACTTCACAGCAATTCCCCCTTTTTTTTTTAAATTTAGTTACTAAAGGAGGAGCAGGGAGGAGGGGATTTATGTTTTTGGTTTTTTTTCTTTTTAACCAGGTGGGGTTGATAAGCTTATATTTAATATTAAAATTTATATTCCCCTTGGAAAAAAAGAAGCCAGCCAGCCTTTCTCCATCATTCCCCATGCAAAGCTGATGACATTTACTACCCACCCTGCTCAGCTGGCTCTGTAATTCCATTAGCCTGGCTCATCAGGGAGCTCAGAACATTTTTAAGAAGCAGCAGATTCCAAGAGGTGGTTCTATTTTTTTCTTTTTTTTTTCCTTCTTTTTTTTTTTTCTTTTTTTCTTTTTTTTTTCCTTTTTTTCTTCTTTTTCTTCTTTCCTTTTTTTCTTCTTTTTCTTCTTCTTTTTTTTTTTCTTCTTTTTTTCTCCTTTTTCTTTTTTTTTAATTTTTTTTTTTTTTAATTTTGTTTTCCTTTGGCAAAAGCAGCAAATCTTTCCACTTGACTCAGCTCTGAGCAACCCTGGGCAGGAGCAGCTGGGGTTGGGGGGACCCTCACCCCCCCTCCCTGCCTTCCTGCCCTAAAATCCAGCTCTTTTCCCCCATCCTGCATCCCCAGCAGGGATTTTTCTGCCTCCCCAGTGGAAGCTGCAGCATCCTCACTCCTGGGCTGGATGGGTTCCTCGGGCGTTGCCATAGCAACGGCAGCTCCACCAAAACTCTGTTTTTTCCCCCCAGATCCATGTGGGGTTTTTGCAGCCAGCTGGATGGGCCCTGCTATGGGGGATGCTGGAGGAGGTGGGGTGATTCTGGGGGAAAATGGGGTGATTTGGGGAGAAATGGGGTGATTCTGGGGGAAAATAGAGTGATTCTGGGGGGAATAGGGTGATTCTGGGGAAAATAGAGTGATTCTGGGGGAAATTGGGTGATTCTGGGGAATATGGGGTGATTCTGGGGGAAATGGGGTGATTCTGCGGAATATGGGGTAATTCTGAGGGAAAATAGAGTGATTCTGGGGGAATGGGGTGATTCTGGGGAATATGGGGTGATTCTGGGAAAAAATAGAGTGATTCTGGGGGGAATGGGGTGATACTGGGGAATATGGGGTAATTCTGAGGGAAAATAGAGTGATTCTGGGGGAATGGGGTGATTCTGGGGGGAATGGGGTGATTCTGGGGAATATGGGGTGATTCTGAGGAAAATAAAGTGATTCTGGGGGGAATAAGGTGATTCTGGGGGAAAATAAAGTGATTCTGGGGGTAATGGGGTGATTCTGGGGAAAACGATGCTGAAGAGCAGCTCAAGCTCAGGCTGATCATTGGTGCCCCCTCTCCCCTTTTGGGGTGAATTCAGGGGGTTCCAGGCAACGACCCCAGTGATAAAAATCCCTCCCCTGCCTGCCAAATTCAATCCCTCCAGGTTGCAGGAGAGGGAAATCCCCCAGCTCAGAGCAGAGGGAGCTGTGAGTTACAGCCTGGAGCTGCCCCACCAGCCCTCCCCTGCCACACAAGCCCTGATTATTTAGCACCTTTACTATTTTTCCCTCAAATTCACAGCCCGTGAGCTGCCTGAATGCAGAGCAGATAATTCAACCCTGGCTGCCACCCACCTGCCATCGAGGAAAGGGGAACGTGCTTATTCTCTTTTTTTTTTTTTTTTTTTTTTTTTTTAATTTTTATTTTTCCTCCTTAATTCCAGTTCCAGCTAAAGGGAAGGATTTACTGGAGAAGGCAAAGGCAGCTTCATTTCAGGCCCATGAGAGCTAATTGAAAAAGAAAAGTGGCTAAGGACAGGAATGTGTTCACAGAAATTATCATTTTTTTTTTTTTTTTTCTTTCTCTCTATTCTGGCACCATTTCCCAGCTACTGGTGTGAAACGAGACCCAGCCCCCAAGGTCTGGGGAGGGGGCACAGAGAGAGTTTGCCACCTGGGGATGTGCAAGGCACTGGGGGGGCTGAACCCCCAGAACTTGGGGTGTCTGGGTCCCAAATGACCATCAGGGGTGGGGAACGGGGGTCCCTGGGGGTGGGCAGGGGGGTCCTGGGTTGGGGTCAGCATAAAGCTGGGGTTCTGGGATGGGGTCCTGGGGATGGAAAAGGGGGTCACGGGCTGAGGGTTGGGGGTCTCAGAGGGGGATGTGGGGGCCCTGGCCTGGAATTGGGGTCCAAGTGGTGGGGCTGGGGGTCTCAGGGCTGGACACGGGGGGTGGACATGGCACTGAGGAAGCTTGGCCGTGCCCTGGACACTTAATTCCAAGTGTCACACATCACCCCCGAGGTGGCCGTGGTGTCATTAACCTCCTGGTGACATTAACCAAGAGGAGGAAGGAGCCAGCAGGGACACCAGGACATCTCCAAGGCTCCACAACTTGGACCTTCCCATCCCTGTGGGGACTGCAGCCAACACCCTGGGCCCAACAGAACCTCTGTCACTGCAAAAAAACCCAGAGAGGGCAGGGAGGGGAGGTGGCCCCTGGTGTCCCAGGGGTCGAGAGGTGGAAGGAAACCCAGGTGAGGAGGTGGCACCTGCACTGAGGACTCTGCCCTGGTTTGTAGAGATGCACTTTGAACGGGTTGCATTGCTTGAGCAGGAGGTGGGAAAAGGAATCTCTGAGATCCCCGGAGAATTGGTTCAGGGGGGTGGCAGGGGGCAGCAACTGGAAGTCCAGCCTGGCTTTCTTCTTCCCATCCTCATCCCAAAGCCTTCCCAGCTCCCTAAGCACTTGGCTTGGAGTCCTGGGGCAACCAAAGGTACCACAGGGTACAAAGTGCCCGGCACAGCAGGGTCACTCAGGGGACACCTGAAATTCAACTTTCCCTCTTTTTTCCGTGTCTTTTTTCTCCCACTTTTCCATGTCCGTGACCTTGTGCCCGAGCCCAGTTCCCACCCTGGCAACTTAGAAGAGCCAGAGGTGTCCCAGTCCCTCGAGGCTGGAGGGCTGTGCACAGGACACCAGAAGAGCACCCAGTCACCAGTTTGGCTGTTGCTGGTCCCACTGGTGGCCACCATCAGAGCGGGAGGCAGAGGCAGGGGGAGTTCAGAGGACCGTAGTCTCCTTCTCAGTCATGGAAGAAATCTTGGAGAAGCTCCTGTGAACGATGCTGGAGTGAGCTGTCTCCTCACTGAGGGCATTCACCAGTCTGGACAGGATGGTGACCTTAAACTTCTTGAAGTCCTGGCCCATGAAGACGTAGAGCACGGGGTTCATGCAGCTGTTGGAGGCGGCGAGGGCCGTGGTGATGGGGATCCCAATCTCAAACACGGAGCGTGGGATGGTTTGGGGCTCTATTTCCAGGAGGTTCAGGAGGTGGTAGGGAGTCCAGCAAAGGAAGAAGGTGACTATGATGGTGACGATGATCTTGAAGGGTTTTTTGGACTTGGCGAGGCGGTTGCGGCGCAAGTTGAAGACGATGGCGACGTAGCAGGAGGTGATGATGGTGATGGGGAGGATGTACCCGGCCAGGAACCTGGTGACGTTCACTGTTTGGTGTCTCACCAGTGCCAGGGCCTGGTGAGACTTATTCCTGGAGAGGGAAAAGTTGCTAAAACAAACAATGGAATCCCGGTCTCGGGCCGTGTCTCGGAAGACGAGGGAGGGGCAGCTCATGATGATCCCAAGGGTCCAGATGATCCCACAAATGGTGCAAGCCAGGCCGGTGGAGCGATGGTTTTGGGACCAAACGGGAAAAACAACGGAGACGTAGCGGTCGAAGCTGATGGTGGTGAGGAGCAGGACGCTGGTGTACATGTTGAGGATGAGGAGGAAGGAGTTGAGCTTGCACATGACGGTCCCAAAGATCCAGTTGTACCTCATGGCCGTGTAGGCAATGTTGATGGGGAGGAAGATGTTGAAGAGGAAGTCAGCCACGGCGAGGTTGAGGAACCAGACAGCGTTGACCGACTTCTTCATCTTCAGGGTGATGATGGCGATGACGAGGCCATTGCCCAGGATGCCCAAGACGCAGGACACGCTGTAGATGATGACTGAGAGGATCCTGGCGACGTCCTTTGGGTCAGGGGATGGTTCCGTCCACACGGTGCCCGTCTCCTCGTAGCTGTAGTCCAAGTAGTCGCTGTAGTTCTCCACATCTTCCAAGGAACTCGACCAGTTGGACAAGGCCATGGCCTGCAAACAAGAGGCAGCCTGCTTGCTCTTCAGCTCTCCGATGTTTTCTGGGCTTTTCCGCTGAGGAAACTCATGGGGTTAATCGCCAGGTTTATTGGGGGGATGAGGAGCCATGGAAAGAGGGGAGACAGAGCACCCAGGGCTGGGGATCCTGGGGACCCCACTGCTGGCCCCAGAGGAAGATGTTCCTGCAGCTCCTCACCACCCCCTGGCCACAGCCACCAGCCCCAGGCCATGCTCCTGTCCCTTGTCCCCACCAGGACGTGGCTGTAGCCTCATCCTGCCAGAAAATCTTTGATTACCCACTGACTTCCAGGGGAAATGTGGAGTGATGCTCATTAACAGCTTGGAGACCTCCCCAGCTCCACAATGTTAGCATTTATCTAATTTTTTTATTTTCTCCTGAGCAAATTGGGTTGAAACTCCAGCACGTGGTTCCCCAGGTACCCACCTGACCCCCACCCAGAACCTGGGCTTGGACCTTTTCACCTCCCCCAGCTCCAGCCCTGCTCTTGGGCTCTCACCTCGCTCAGCTCCAGGGTGGGATTCCCGGGGGGATGTGGGGCTCAGTGTCCCCCAGCAGGGTGGCAGCTCCCTCCAGGTGGGTCTGAGGATGGAGCTGGAATATCAAAGCAGAGCTCAAACAGAGGCCATCACCCTGGGACAAGGGCTGAAGGGAGGAACCTCAGACTTGGCCACCAGGATTTAACCCTCTGCAGCCATCCTGGGGGTTGTGTTGGCCAGGAGACATCCCCAGCCTGGGACTGGGGTTCTGGTGTGATCCGTCGGGATGATCCCATGCAGGGATCCTGCCCCACACACTCAGCCCCCAGCAGGACCCAGCAGCACCAGGAGGTTCCCTGAAGACCTCCCCAGCCAAGCCCACAGCAACGTTCTCAGCAGTGACTGATGCCATAAATCCTGGACTCCCAGATGGTTCTTTCTCTGATTAAATGGTGTTTGAAAAGGTTAATTATGATAATGAAGGGCAACATTGGCTCTAATCAAAGGCCCAGAGCTTAGAACCTGGCCACGTGGGGGAAGGGGACCTGGTTCTGCCCACCCAGGCTGGACTCTCCTCCCCACCAGCCCAGTTTTGAAATCCCCACTGGAATTTGCTGGAACCTATTGTTTCTCCCTGGACTTTTCCTCCTCTTCCTTCCTGCAGTTCCTGCTGCTCCCATCGCTGCAAAGATCCCAGCTGGGGCTTAAATCCCAGCCCCAGCTCCCCCTTTCCCTGTCAGCAGCTGGAATCAAGAAGAATTCAGCACAAAATAAGAACTGACCCCACTTCATTGCATCCCATTGCATCCCACTGCATCCCATCCCATTTTATTCCACCCCATCCCATTATCCCATCCTGCTCCATCCCACCCTCAGCTGGAGAGCCCCAAAAAGCCCAGAACTTGCTCTACCACCAGGGAGAGGAAAAAAAACCCAAGAAATGCCATCCCCCTGCCAGCTCCACCCTGGTGTCACCACAGGCTGAGCTCCAGGGGACACACAACTGTCCCCCACCCCATGTGGGCTGCTGTCCCCACTGGTCCCCTGCCAGCTTGGGTTTTGGGGAGGGTTTCCTGTGCCTTTACAGCCTCCCTCATCCAGTTCTGCCCACTCATCTATTTTTAACACTAAATCACCTCTTTATTTTTTTTTTTTTTTTAATTGCTGAGCCCAGCCAGGCCCATGACATTCAGCTTGACATTTCAAAGCTGTATTTAATGGATTATTTATTTGAATCCTTTTTTTTTCTTTTACTCTCCTCCCTCCCCCATCTGCTCTCTTCTCTTGGGTTTGACCATTTGCCCTTCACCAGGCAGCTGGGCAGGGCAGGTGAAGGAGAAAGACCCAAATTTCTGCTGGGTTGGGTGCTGGGTGGTCCCTGCTCAGGAGGAGGCAGGGGTGAGCATGGCCGGAGAGCAATGGGACCAAGCAGGGCTCAGATTCAGCAGGTGCTGGGATCATCTCCAGGAGCCTGAGGGGTGGCTGCAAGGAAACCTCATTGCAAAAAAAAAACCCAACAAAAAACAAAACCTCCAAAATTTGGCAAGAAAAAAATAATTAAAAAACCCTCCACATAACCACCAACGTCTCTCAGGGCTCCTTTCTGAAAAAAAAAACCCCAAAAATCTGGCTCGAGCCAAACCCGCCCCCACAGCACGGAGCGTGTGTGGGACCGACCCCAAAAAAACCCCAAATCCTTTTAGCTCCCATCAGCCCCACAGCCTGGTGCCTGGAAAGGCCGAGTCTGGCCCATGGGATCCGGGATGGGATTCCTGGGATCCGGGATGGGATCCTTGGGATGCAGGACAGGATTTCCCAACGGGGGCTCGGGAGCCGCCAGCATCCCCGGCGCGCACCGGGGGAGGATGAGGTCAGGGCTGTTGTTCTTGGGAAGGCAACAGGAAACGGTGAGAACAGCAGAAAATGTTCAAATCCCTATTTTTCTGGGCAAAAGCTCTTCCCTGGCTGGCCCAGCCGGGCGGGGGACGGATGTGAGTGGGGAAATATGGGGGAAGCTGAGCTGGATCTGCAGGCTGGGGATGCAGAGGTGCCAGGGATGCTCAGGGGGTGCCCAGAAACCCAGCACTGGGCACAGGGATCCTGTCTGCAGGCTGCCAGTGCTGCCCCAGTGCCTCTGGACAGGGCTTTGACTGGAGGAACTGGTACCTACTGGGGGGAAAAAATCAAAGAAACCCAAATCAAATCCAATCGACCGGCAGAAAAATCAAATGAACCCAAATAAAAGTGGGTAAAACTGAATCAACCTGAATAAATCTGAATAAATCCAAATAAAAGTGGATAAACCTGAATAAATCTGAATAAACCCAAATAAAAGTAACAAAGTAAAGCCAAACAAACCCCCCTAAACCCAACTAAAGGCGGCAGGGCACAGCACCTCCTGCCATCCTGATGCTGCAGGACTCTGTGCAAAACCCCACAAACACCACTCCCCAGAAATCCCAGTCCCAGGGGGATGTCCCCCTCCTGTCCCACCCCCCTGAGAGCAGCCACTGTGGGGGGGTGCAGGCTCCATCCCAAGCCAAGGCCACCCCATTTTTTTTCCCACATTTTTCCAGCCTTGGGGTTCCACAGGGGGGATGATCCCACCGGGATCCAGACCCCTGCCAGGGATTACCAGTGGGAAAAACCAGGAAGCAGAAGGAATGGGAAAGCAGCTCAGGGGTCCCAGCTCCCCCTGATTTTAACCCCCAGTTGCCATGGCAACGGGGAGAGATGCTGCACAGCATCCCGGGCCCTGCAGGATTGTTGGGATGGAGTCCCAAACCCCCAGGGTGAACCAACCACCCCAAAACCGTGACAGCTCAGCCCCAAATCCCTCTCCAGCTCCAGCCTGCCCAAAAGCTGCCTCTGGCTGTGGTCCCAGCCCTGCCACCCCCACAGGAGGGGGCAGGGGACAGGGATGCAGGATGCTGAGCACAGTGAGGAGCTGCTCCCCCACAGCCCTGGAAGCCCAGAGAGCCCTGAGGAGGAGGGAAATAGGGGAAACTGAGGCACAGAGCTCTGCAAGGTGGTGGGGAAGCCCTGCCTGCATCCACTGCATCCAGACACATCCCTGCTTGGCCACCATGGAGCATCCCTCCTCGCTTTCCCTGGAGCTTTTGGCACCCCCCTGGCTGAGGTTTCATCCCCTGCCCGTGTGAACAGGGAGATGAAAAGGAAAAAAAAAAAAAAAGCAAAAAAAAAAAAGCCTGGCTGGAAAAGGCAGCCTTAAAAAAAGCAGCTGTGCCCAGGGTGGGACTGAATAACAGGGTGAGTCAGTGTTTGTCTGGGCAGAACCCGGGGGGGTCAGGATGGGACAGGGCTCTGTGAGCTGTCCCCAACCAGGCTGTGGGGTCACCCCCATGCAGAGGGCACCCTGAGCCCTCCAGGACCTGGTGGGGAACCTCAGAACCTGGCTGTGCTCTTCCCAGGCAAAGGGACAGAAAGTGCCCAAGCTGGGAAAAGCCTCCCTGGATCAAGCTGTTCCCTCCCTTTGCTCCCACCCTCCCTGATCCTGTGAAGGGTTGAGCATTAAAAAGGGAAAATCTTGTGTGTTCGCAGCTCCACGGGCAAAGATTTCCTTTAAAAAGGGCAGTTTGTGTTTCTGGGCTGCTCAAAATGACTCAAGCTGCTTCTAAGATCATAAAAGTTCCTTCATCTCCTCTCTCTCTCTCTTTTTTTTTTTTTTTAATATATATATAGGTTTCTATTAACCCAAGGCTCTCCTGGCACTTTGCAGGCAACACAAAGCCAATCAAACTCCCTTTTTTTTCTGAGCATCCTCCCCGCTGCATCCCACCAGCCCAGGCGAGTGGGACAGGGCACAAACCACAGCAATCCCAAGGAATTTCCACCCCTTTTAGGGCTCCCAACACTGTGAGGATGTCCCCAGCCACACCTGCTTGGGGACCAAGCTACCACGAGCTTTGGGGACACGGGCGGTGAGGAGAGAGGCTCAGGTGCCACCTGCGAGGCTGCTCGAGATTTTGTGAGTACAAAGAGGAAGGAAACCAAGAAAAAGGAAATAAATTCTGTCCCTCCTGCTGCCAGAGGAGTGGACGTGACCGTGGCTGGGGATGGGGGACAGTTTGTACCCCCCCAGAGGTGGGAAAGTCACCCTGGATCCCTCCTGGAGCATCCTCCAGCTCCTGCTGGCAGCTGCGTGCCACGTTCCCTGCATGTTGATCAGCCTGGCACAGAAAAGCTCCTTGTCCCCACCGAGGTGACACTGCCACACTGTAAGGATGTTCCCCCCCTCCCCTCCTCACACCCCCCTGCCAAATTCCCACCCAGTTCCTCTCCTCCCCGTTCAGCTTTCCCACCTGCAAAGCCACCGTGGGGGCTCCCATCAGTGCGGGCTGCAAACCCCCCAAAAAGTTGCAGATTTTACGGAAAATTGGGGAAAAATGGAGGTTTTGGGTGGTGGTGACCTCCATGGGACCAATGCCTGCTGCATGTTGGGACCCTGGAGGTCACCACCACCCACCCTGCCAAACCCTAAACCCACTTTAAAATAACAGAGGAGCAAAAAACCTCAACTGGACACAAACCCCCTGAGCAAAGCAGTGATTTTCAGACAGCTGCAGCAACATCCTCCCTCCCAAATAAATATAAAAGAACACATTGCTATATTTCTATTAAAAAAAAAACCAACAAAATGAAACAAGTATTTACCTGAGCTTGATAAATCCTTGGGAGTTTTGAGAGCTGGATTAAACCTCCTTGCTTCTTCTAGAAGCTCCCTGGGGCTCGCACACCAAGGACCTGGGGGTTAAATGGCTTCAGCACCCGAGCGGAGGGTGCTGAGGGTCTGGCTGAGCTCCCTCATGCCAGGAAGGATGCAACTGAGTTGTTAAGAGGAGGGTGAATAAAAAAAAAGGAAAAAAAAAAAAAGAAAATATAACTGCAGCTGGTGGTATAAAGCAGCTGCTGGGCTCAGAGCAGAGCTGGGCAGTGTCTGGGAAGGGGGAAGCGATCCCCGGGGGCAGGATGTGGGGACTTGGAACCATGGGTAGAGGTGGTTTGGCTGGATATGGAGAGGGGACAGGAGAGCTGGCTGTCCTGGGTGATGTGTCCCAGCCCGGGATTCCCCTGGAATCCATCCCTCAGGCAGGGTTTGGGCATCTCTCGTTGATGCAAAAAGCCACGGTCACGTTGTCCCCAGTGAGAGGGGAATGAGGGGCACCTGCACTCCAGGACCCCTCTTATTCCAGATCCCCAGGAGCCCCATGTCCCAGATTCCCAGGGCCCTCATGTCCCAGCTCCCCATATCCCAGTCCCAGAACCTGGGATGCTCCTGCCCTGGAAGATGCAGATCCCTGGAGGGCAACGTGTCCCCCCCTTGGCTTTGTCACCCCCTCCATCACTCCTCACCAGGTCCTGCCTCTTCCCAGCTGCTCAGCTGAGTGCTGGGTTGGGATCCAGGGATGGATCAGCCCCTCCTGGCTGGCAGCAGGACCCTGGGCAGAGGGGCAGCACCTTGCACCCTGTGATCCAACACGGGCTGAGCCCCCATGGCCATAAACCTCCACCCCAGGCCAGGGAAGTTGATCCCGAGGGAAATACACACTGCAAATCCATGCACACCTAGCAGCTGGACCAGAACCCCTGCACCAGGGCCATCCCCCAGGCAGCAGTGAGCAGGGCAAAGCCAACATCCAAAGAACCGAGATCCAAACTCTGGCACTTCCACCAGGAGGAAATCCCAATTTCCTCAGAGCCGGCGGCACCCTCATGGCAAAACTGCCCAGGGGACTGCAGGTGATGCCTCTGGGGACATGGGGACACAAAGTCCCAACACAGGGGTGCAGGAGCAGAAGAAGAGGAACTGGTGGCCGATCCCGACGCCTCTTTGCACAACTCGGTGTCGCAACGTCCCCGGGGCTGAATCAGGAGGAAATTTTTGCTGATGTGCCCGGATCCGTTGCTTCGGAGAATGGAGAAGGGGACAGAAAAAAGTCCCTGAGGTCTGCAGCAGGCAGGGATGTGCCAACCCGGGCAGCTGGTGACACACGCTGGGGTCCCTGCTCCCTGGGAGCCCCCGGGTGGGAGCCCCAAGCTCCTCGGGGTGCCAGCGGTGACGTGGGTGACACCGAGGTCGTGGCCTTTGTGGCAGGGCCCCAAGGGGATGCCAGCCCTCTGCACCCTGATGTGCTGGGGTGAAACCACCTCCTCCTGGCAGCCAGAGCTGCAGTTCCCTTCAAAAAGCCACAAAACCCCCACGGGAACCAGGAAGGTCACACGGGTGGGTTCTGTCCCAGCACTGCACCCCCCTCATCCCCCCCTCACCCCCAGCTCCCCCTCCAAGGCTCCCCTCTCTCCATGGCCATTTTTCCAGCTCCTCGGGTACCTGCTCCGGTGCCACCCTCTCCGGGGCCGGGGTGCCAGGGGAGGATGAGGAAGGAGCCGCTCAGAGGGGAGGAAGGGGCTCGCATCCCCAGGCTGGGAGGAAAGGGCCCGAGCTGCTCCCCGCCGGATTTAAGGGCGAGGGGAGGGGGGAAGGAGCTGCGGCCACATCCATCCCCGGGAATTTCTTGGCAGCAAGATGCTCCCTCCGCCAGCAACCAGCTGGGAAGGGTGTGACTGCGGGAGCTGGGAACGCTGGCCCGGATCTTGCCACGACCCAGCATGAGGAAGCAACAAAATGCTTCCCAAGGGACCTCCTTTCCTGTCCCCATCCCCATCCCGGTCCCTTTTAGGAACTCGCTGCCCTGAGGCGGGACAAGGAAGCCCCGAAGGCTGCGGAGCAATGCGTGTCCCCGAGGGAGGGCAGGTGGCCCTGGTGTCCCCACCCCGGGTCACCCCTTGCCCGCCGTCATCCCCCCCCCTTCCCTCTTCACAACCCCCCCCAAACTCCTTCCAAGGCCTTGAGTCATTTCCCTTCCCCAAATCTGGCTCCCAAACGCCTCGGGCTCTGCTCCCCCATGGCTTTCATTCCCACCAGGATGCGGTGGCAGCTCTGTCACCAACCCCCCCCCAACCCCATTAAACATCTGGGGGGCACCGGACGGGGCTGGAAGAGGGGCTGGGGCTCAGGGGGATGCAGGGAGAGGAGAGGGGGAGGTTTTCCGGGACAGCCCCCGGGTTGGGAAAGCTGAGTAGGAGGTTGGGAGAACTCCCAGTGCCTTGATGTGGCACCGGGGACATCCCGTGGCCCCCCACGTAACCCCCCGTGTCCCTCCCCACGCTTCCCTCAGTCCTGGGGATTATCCCGGTGCCGGGTTTGGTTCTCCAGGCAGTGCCTGGGAAGTACAAGGGGGTTTGGGGTGATGCCCCCGTTTCCCCTCCCTCCCCCTGGCAGCAGGAAGCAGGGAGGAAGGGGCAGGATCCATCCCTTCAGGACTGAGCAGCTCTGGGGTTGTCACCAGCCAGGTCACCTCTCTCCCTAGCAGAAAGATTTTTGTATATTGAGGATAATTAATTATCCTTAGATGTACAGATAGCCCGGGAAGGATCCAAAAAAAAAACCAAAAACCATCCCAGGGAGCTGGGGTTTGGCCACAGATGCTCCCCAGGGCCCAGTTATGCTGCACCCCAGCAGCACCCAGGGGTCCTGAGCCTCAGTTTCCCCAGCGAGGCTGAGCCTCCCAGCCCCTCAGCATCGGGGCAGGAGCTGGGCAGGATCAGTCCATCCCTTTGCCATCCCTTCCCCAGGCACCTCCTGCTTCCCCCTGGGCAGGATCCAGCTCAGGGGTGCTGAGCCCCTGCTCAGCAAGAAAGTGAAGTGAAAAAAATGCTGAGAGGGGAAGAAATGTCACATCCCTGAGCTGTGGTTTGGGGTTTCCCTTTTTGGGGCACAGCCTGCTCAGCAAACCACTGCAGCAGGGTAGGGCCAGACAGAGCTCCCCCACCCCAGAGGAGTCCTTGGCATCCATCACATCCCTGACACCCAGTGCCACCCCCACCCAGTGCCACCCATGCCGAGCAGGGCAGGTTCAGCTCTAAATTCAGTGGGATGGGGGGAAATGGTCGATGTGGGTTTATTATGACCCCTGCCCCCCCCAAAAACCCCCACATCCCAACCCAGGTGGGTGGCAGGGGGGAGCCCAGGGGGTCCAAGGCCAGCTGTGGTGGGTGTTCACCCTCCTCTCCTCTGTGTGTGGGTGGTGGGAACCTGCCTGAGTCATCCTGAAGCAGATGTCATGCTCAATGTGGAAGAAATTGCAGGAAGCTTTTTCCCCTCTCTGGGGGAGCTTTCTCCATCCTTCAGCAACGCTTTCCCTCACCCCGGGCTGAGCCTTGGGGAAAAAAAGGGTTGGAAAATCAGCATCAAGGACACAACCCGAGCCTGCCCCAGCCCAGGACCCAGGTTGTCCCCAGGGATAACCATGGCTGTGTCTCTCCAGGCTGCAGAAAGCTCAATCCCTCCTGCTCTTGGCTCCACAACCCAGCCCAGCCCTGCCTCGCCAGCCGAGTGGAAAGGAAACCTCAGTGCACAAATAAAAAGCCCACATACAGGATGTCAGACAGACTCAGAGCTTTCCCCGTTTTGCTGATTTGATAGAATCATGGAAAAAACTCACAAACCAGTCCCAACCTTGGGCAGCTCCAGGCTTATAAATAGCAACGTGGCCTGGGAAGGTGGCAGGACCCTGCAGAGCCAAACCTGTGGGGATGCTGGGGCTGGAAACACCTCATCCCACCTCATCCCAACCTTATCCAGCCCTATCCCACCTCATCCCAACCTTATCCAGCCCTATCCCACCTCATCCCACCTCATCCAGCCCCATCCAGCCCCATCCCACCTCATCCCACCTCATCCCACCCCATCCCACCTCATCCCAACCATATCCATCCCCATCCCACCCTATCCCACCCCACCCCAGTGCCAGGATGGGCAGGATGGGGCCATTCCTGAGTTCCAGCCATGGAATGGGGCTATTCCAGCCCCAAGTTCCAAAATGCTCTGGACCCCCCAGGAGATGATTCCCTCCATGCTGCTGATGGATCCATCACCCAGCTGAGGCCACAGGGATGAGGTGAGGACCACAAAGCCAGGCCACCAAGTCAGGGATTAACCCAAGAGCAATTCCAGCTCCTTTCTGTGTGTTCCGTGCCAGTCCTCATCACCTCCATTAATTAATTAGAATTCCCTGATGGATCCTCTCCATCTGTTTTGCTGTATGAGATTAATGGGGAATATAAAATTACATTTTTCCTCTCGGGACATTGCTATAAATCTGGAACACTTTCTCAGAAAGATTTAATGACCGAGAGTCGTGTTGAATCCTTTGGGATTCAGACTCACAGAGGAATCCCCTGGGAAGGCTGGTGGGGTGCAGCAAACTCCTCTGGGCTCTTCCCCTCCTGCAAGCTGGGTTGGGAACACGAGGCCCAGAAAGCTGAATTCCCAGGCAAGGTTCTGCTTTTTTACTTCACAGCCTTTAGCTAATCTGAAGGATTTTTATCCCCCAGCTGTTCAGCAGAGGCGGGAGGGAATGGGAATGCTCTGAATCCTGAATTTACCCCCAAATTATTACATTTGCCAGAAGCTCAGCATCACTGCAAATCCAGTTGTCCATGAAAATTGATTTCTGGGCAATCACCACTCCACGGAGCATGGCTTTGCAGAGACAAGTGTTTGGGAGCTTGCTTGGTGCTCTTTGACTTTGCCAATGGCCTCATCCTGCTTCCCTTCCCTCTCAGGGATGGGTGCAGGGGCTGGGGGGTTCTGGGCTGGGAAGCATCTTGCTGTTTCCCTGCAGGAAAGCTCAGCATCCCTGCTCAGCATCCCTGCTCAGCATCCCTGCCAGCTCTGAGCAAGCAATGCCATTTTGGGTCTGGTTTTGGCCTGAGGGTGGCCCTGGTGCAGGTCCCCAGGGCTCTGTTCCCCCCACCCTGTTAAAAATAACAGCAAAAGACATTTTCTTCCCGAGCCCGTGCCAGCATGGAATTTCTGGAGCAATCAGAGAGTTGCTTGGTGGTGTTGGGATACCTGTGTCCTGGCTGGGGTCTCCCTCAGCTCCTTCCCACAGCTGGGTGAGGATTTGGATATCCAGATATCCAAAAGTCAGCCCCAAGCTGGATGCAAAATCTCCCCTGGGGACTGTCACACAGGAGCCTGCTCCCAAAATGCACCCCTTAACTGAGAACTGTTAGGAAAGAAGTAAATAAATAAATAAATAAATGTTGGGATATCTTGAAAGAGATTAATTAGTGTTATTGATGGAAGCCAGATCCAGAATTTGCTTTGGGAAGAAAACAAATCAGAGCCCAAAGGGGAGCACGGGGCTGGGAAAGCTGCACCACAGAGCTGCACACAAATGTTCCCTGTCACATTCCAGAGAATTACCACCAGGGCTTGTCTGTGCAGATGAAAAGGCTTTAACCTAAAGAATCAATTAAGTTTCTTCACAGACAGCCTAATCTAACCCGGGGGGGATCTGGGGGGAGCTCAGCCCCTTGTCTCTCTCTTGAGCAGCCATAAATCCCTGCCCTGTCACAGCCCCAGGAGCCAGGTGTTTGTCACCTCCAGCCAAGGGGACCCCAGAGATGAGGTACAGAGCAAGGCTGTGCCATGGTGACACCAGGATGGCAGAGAGAACATCCACAAATTAACAGCTTCTCAGATACTGGATTGGTTTTCCATGAGCTAGTGGAGGTACTGGTTCCTAACAGAACTGGTGACACACTGGTGACATTCCAGGCTCTGGTGACATTCCAGGCTGGATGGCCCTCAAGGCAAGGAGCTCAGCATCATCTCACCCAGCCCCAGGAGGGATTTCCCTCCACCTAAGAGACCAACATGAGGACAGAAGCAGCAGCTTTGACTTTATAAGCAGCAAAAAAAAACCCCAACCCCCCTCTGCTAATTTGATCTCTGCCAGGCTATTATTAACTTGTCATTATCCTTCAGAAAATTTCAAACCCACCTGTCCCAAACCACATCAAAACCCAGAAAACTCCAGTGTGTGATTTACATCTCAGCCCTAGGGGACAGGGGCACAGAAATCCATCCCTGTCACTTTTTGTTCCCAGTTAAAGGCAGGGACTGGGAGAGAAACCATCCAGCACCAGTGCTCACCTCCCCTTTTTTAAGGATTTTTCCCTTCCTCCTCTGCAGGGAGGAACCTCCAGGACTCCCCCAGCTTGCTCCAGCCATCCAGGCACTTTGATAATTTATAAAGATCTTGGCAGCAGGCCAGGAGAGCCAATCAAGTGGTGCTGATTTGCATATTAATAAAATCTCATAAATAATACATACTGCACTGAACCGAGCTGGCGATAGCTGCTGGAACACCGACAGCAGAAAGTGGCTCTTTAAATTACATTCATTTTGCTTATTATATTTTTTTAACCTCAAAAAAAAAGGGCCTGACACGAAGCCTGGGTAACCTAGGAGCTGCAGTTCCCATCTCCATGAGAAACTGGGGCAGGAAATGGGATCCCCAGGTACACCCCCATTGCTTAGGTTCAGAGTTCCTAAAAACTTGAGTGATGGGGGACTCATGGTGGAAGCAGCAGCATCTCCTGCCACGGTCTGCACCAGCACAGCCCCTCCTGGGGCAGCTCTCAGGGCAGGATCAGGCCCCCTCAGGGTGCCCAAAGAGGGGGAGAAGCCTGGATGGGTGGGGGGTCCCTGTATCCATCATCCCAGGGTGCGAGCATTGGGTGCTGAGTGGGGTGACCTGGAAATTTTCCTGATATATTGAGGTGATATAAATGAAAAGAATCCTATATACACATTTAAAAATGTTGCATGCAATATATAGATATATAAATAGATATTAATATATATAAACATTAAAAAAATACATAAATGGCTGGAAATTTACTTTGAAGATGTCATTAGAGAGAAAACAGAGGACAGCCCAGCTCCCTCCAACAAGTGAGAAAATATTCCATAAAGCAAACACCCACCTGGGATCCAGCAGGGAGACTTTGGGAGCCCTCAGGGACTGCCTCTGGAGCCAGCCCTGGTGACATGGTGGCCTTGGGCACCTCTCCCAGACACCACTCCCCAGGGAGCACGGGGCTTATCAGCCAGTCCTTGTAATTATCTCCTGAGCTGCTGTTTATTTGCCAGGGTTGGAAGTCCTTGGAGGAGAGAAATGTCATTCCCTAGTTCCATGGTGCCCTCCCTGTGGTCCCAAGGGAAGGAACACCCAAAATTGCAGGTGGAGAAGGTGACTGTGGGGTGGCTCCATCCTCACCTCCTGAAATGGGGGTGAAGTGGGGTACCCACCCCACAGCATGGCTCCCAGCCCCATAGGGTGAATGCATGGAGCAGTTATAGAGAAAGGAGGGATGTGGGGTTGGACATCACCTTACCTGAGTGAGCTGGATCCTTGGAAAGCTGGAGGGATCAACTGCCTCCCCCCAGCTTGGCTGGAGGGGGGCAGCAAGTTAATTATGGGTAATTTAAGAAGGTTTGTCTCTGCTTTATGTCCTGTGATGTAGTGCCATAATGAAATTTTACACCAAAAGGTAATTTATACTCCAGCACTCACTGGGAAGAGAAAGTGAAATGATCATGCATGGGCTGCTCTGGTTTTGGGTGGATTTCAGAGCTTTTCAGGCTCCTGGTTCATTGTGTCTTCCCCAGCTCCTGTCTGTCAGCTTCAAGGCAACAGGGAGCAGCAGCAAGGGAAGGTCACTTCTTCTTGCCCATGTATTTTTTAATCTCCAGCTGCCTCAGAAATCACCCAACCATGCCTACACAATAAAGAAAAAAAAGAAAAGTCAATAAAATTTCAAAGTGCCTTCTCCTGAATCCAGATTGCTTCATATATTATGTTCATGATAACTCCCACACTTCCCATTTTCCTCCAGTCCTTGCTTCATATAAGACAAATTCTTGTGCTAATGAATTCCTGATCTTTATTTACTGCATGTTGCAGAGAAAATCCTCATTACTGGTGCCTTGGTGGAGACACAGAAGGTCCCTGCCACAAGGCCTGGCCTGATGGGGAATGGAGCTCACGTAGAGGTGCTGCCACTGAGGAGGATTCAGTCATTTAAAAGACCTCATAAATCAATGCAGCTAAATTGAAAACTGAGGGCAGGACTCCACATGAATTCACCTGCTCCCCTGTTAAGAATTCTCTTTAATTTGGGGGGAAAAAAATAATAAAATGGGTTGGGAAAGGGGAATCTGAGGTACCCTGGCTTGATGCTGCTTCCCTGGCACATCTGGCTGGGGAGGTGTTGTGTGAACCCCAGGAAAAGCCCAGGACAGCTAAATCATTTGCCAGCAGCAGAAACCAGGGAGCTAAGGGGATGCAGGGGAAGAAGAACAAGTAGTTGGATGTAATCAGCCCCAATTAGCAGATGGGTCAATTAAACACAAGCAGAATCTGGTGCTACAGAGGAGCAGAGGTGGTGGGACCAGTGGCAAGGGACAAGGGGGGGGTTGGAGGAGCCCAGTGCTGAGGCCTGACTTGTCCCCTGTCACTGATTCTGAAAACCAAGAAGGGTTTAAACGAGTCATTTATCAATTAAATGTGCAATTTTGCCAGGCAAATTAAAATCCCTCCTCTTGTTTAATTAATTGGGCAGCTTTATATTTGACAAATTAGGGAGACTCTTGATGGGCTAATTTGTTAATTAATGGAAGCCTGGAGGCTCTTGTTTCATTAGACATTAGCAAATCCTTTAATCTGAAGAACTGCTCCTGCTTTAGGACCCCCCCTCCTCTGCCTCCTGCCCAGGCTCAGCCCCTGGCATGATGCTCACCTGGCTCTCCTGCTCCAGGATTTACAGCAGCATCTCAGCAGCAGAGTATTTCTCCTTCCCCTTCCTCTGGGAGGATTTATGTCCACTGTGGAGGTAGAGGATGAAATCCTGGAGCTGAGCTGTTGCACCAGGCCAAATCTGTCTCCAGGAAAGAAAGAGGGGGAAAAACAAATTTAAAAAAAAAAAGGAAAGAAAATATTTTGCCCCAATCATTGACACCCAGATTGCTGCCAGAGGAGCCTTCAGGGCAAAGAAATCCCCCAGGTGTATCCAAGCTCTTCCCTTTTTCCATCCAGGGTGGCAACAGGCACAGCCACCCCCAGCAACCGCATCCCACTGCTTCCAGTCCAAACCAGTAGGATGGTGCTGAGGTTGGGTGGGCACTGCTGAGCTGTGCCAAGTGATGCCATGACAAGAAGATTGCACTGACCCTGCACAGGGAACCAAAACCTCACCAAGAGCAGCACCAGTAACACCAGTAAGAGCACATCCACACTGACCAGAGTGGAAAGACTCACCCTGAGCTTTGTGCTGAGCAGCTCCTTAGGGCAGCTCTTCATTTCCACAGCCCAGTGCTGCAAATCCTGCTTCCTGTTCAAAACCAAGCAGTGATTCCCTGAGCTCACCCCAGGGATCATTTCCCCCCAAACCTGATTAACCCAGAGCCTGGTGGACAAGTTCCCTGGGACGTTTTTAGCTGTGGGTGCCTGCTGCCCCAGCCATCTCCTTATCAAGGAGCTCTGGGCAGCCAGATGCCAGCAGGGAGAGGCACCCAGGGACTTTATTCTCTTTGCTTTTAGTGGCCTGTCCAGTCCTGAGCTGGATTTACTTTCAGCCTTTAAAAAGAAACCCCAGCTTCTCTTTCTACTGCTGAAGTCTGCCAAGTTTCACTGAAACTTGTTTTGCCAGAGCAGGCCTGCAAAAGGGCAAGAGAGCAGCTTGAGAGAGGGCACAGCTTGCAATAAAAAAGGGGATGGCAAATGCCCCTTACAGTTTCCACAAATATGTGGCCCCCCAAGAAAAAAGAAATGTTGTTCAAGCCAACCTTTTAGGGGTGCTTTTTGCACAAGGCCACCGATGGTTTGTACTCAGGGGCTCAGGGCCAGGCAAGGTGGAGTAAAAGCTCCTTTGTATCTGGAGCTATCTGCAATAATCCCAGGTGAAGTGAGGTTGGAAGGGCCCATGGGGATGTTCTGGGCTGAGCCCCAGCTCAAAGCAGAGCCAGTCTCTCAGTACATCAGTCTCAGTACATCAGGCAGCCCAGGACCTTCTCCAAGCAAGCTCTGAGCACCTCCAGGGATGGAGACCCCACCAGGACTCTGGCCTCTGGCCCAGGGATGTTCCTCCCCACCCTGCAAAGGGTTTTTTGCTTTCTTCCCAGTGGAGCATCCCCTCCTGCCACCTGCCTTTTGCCTTTCACTCTGTGTCTCCAAGTAGAGCCTTGCTCCATCTCCTCAATCATCTGACTCCCAGAGACAACAGCACCTTCAGGAGGGAGATTTAGCACTGCTGGAGGAGGGCAGAGCATCCCACAGCCCTCAGCTCTTCCCCTGGGCCATGGCAGGCTGCTAAAGCCAGGAAAGTCTCTCCAGCTTTTCCACCTGCCCTGAGAGAGAGGGAGACCTGAGTCCAGCAGCTCTGCCCCTCCATGCAGCTCTGTGAGCTTCTCAAATCAGAGGTGCCAGGAAAATCCTGCTCAGTCCCTGTTTATTCATGTGCTGCCAGTTATTTTACCCCTCTCTTTTCTAACACTCCAGCCTCAGATCAATAAATTAATTCAAAATCATCTAACAAGCACTCAGCCTGTAATTTATTTTTCATAAGTGTTAATCCAATTCCTTCCGAATGTTTTGCCTTTGGGACCCTCACAAATTAGGAAGCCATTCAAGACACTTCCCCAACATCACTTAGGCAGCAAACAACATTAGGGTGAAAATAATAATAATGCCAAACATTTTCTAAAGATGGTTTTCAGAGCCCCAAAACCTGTTTCATTTGATTTGATCCTCTGCATTCTCTATTTAGTGATGCACCTGGGGACCCATCCCCAAGCAGCTCACTTCAGCCTTTAATAACCACCATAAAATGAGTCTCACCAAAAGCCTTGATTTGATCTGGCTTTTATTGGGATCCCAAATAATGGGTATCAGGGGAGCAGCTCCTGCTTTAGCTGTCACAGCCCCATAAAACACACATGGATTTCAACCCAGAGCCTGCAACAGCTTTTTACTCCTGCCTGCACTGCCCTGCTTACGTTGGGAAAAGCAAAGCAGACTCCAGGAAACACAGAGAGCTGATTCCAAGCTATTTTAAGCTTAAAAACAAGAAATACCACAGCTTCTCCTATGACTTCAGAAACTAAGAGCTGCCCAAATCAAAACTGAAATGGGAAGGGAGCAGGAGGGCAGCAGAGCTGGAGGCCACGCTTTGTCCCCACCTGCCCCATGGAGGGTGCAGTGCCAGCCCTGCCTCTGCCAAGGTCCCTTCTCCACCCTGTGAAGTCATTTTAATTAGAATCATAGTTAATCAGATGTAAAATTGCCCAGCCCTGCTGAGCTTTCCTCTGCCAAAGGTGTTTTCAGCAGCTCCCCAGTGAAACACCCATTCCCAGGGCAGCAGCTCGGGATGCTCTGCGTGGGCAGGGGACACTCAGGGGACACTCAGGGGACACAGCTCTGCTCAGAGAACTCAGCTGACACAGGGACACCTCCCTAATTCCTGCTGGATTGTGACCACTAAACACTTGGACTAAGGCTGGAGGATTCCTGGGGGATTTCAGCCAGCATCCCCTTTGCTAAGAGGAAAGAGATTTTTCCTTCCTCTCTGCCCTGTTTCCCCCCAAAATTTCATGCCCCAGCTGCATGAGCCTTCAGAAAAACTTCAACATTGACACTTGGAAGTGTCTCTGGCTCTCACCTAACAAGATGAGGTACTTCTCAGAGCTGTGCCTTGTCCCAGCTGAGCAGCAGGTTGCTCTGGGATTGGGAGAGAAGGAAACAGATGCTTGTCCCTTGTGGTTTGCATAATGCATTTCTCCTTCCACTTACTGTCTAATGTGGTGTGCTCAGCCTAAAAAGAAGAGAAAAAAAACTCAACTTGTAGGAATATTTACAAGCTCATTAGGCAAAGGACTGAGGTGAACATCACTGGAATACCAGAGAAGAGCCCATTGGGCTGCACTGAGGCTTTTGCTGAGGCTCCTTGGAAATGAAAACTGCAACTGGCTACAGCAGGGAGCTGGGACCTGAGCACAGCCCTGCTCCCAACCTGCCCCCCCTGGAACAACGTTGGAATCACTCACTTTATAAAATGATTGCTGAGAGAGGCAGGGGAAACAGCACCTTCATTCCCCATAAAAGACCAGGCTTTGAATTTCTGAGCCGTGGGACTAGAGAAAAATTAAAGCTACGCCTGAAAGAAATAACAATTGCCTTGTATTTACATTTAGCAGCACTCTCTTGTACCAACCCCAGCCAAAATGTTCCCAAGAACAGAACAGATTTTACAGCAGAGAAAACTCCGTGCACCAAGGGGATGAACACACACCCCTCCACAGAATTCCTTGTTCCTTCCAGGCTTTGCTTCCCAGCAGTGCTGGTTTTCACCTTGGCCTTGCACCTCCCAGGCTCAGGAAGGGCTGGAGGCAGCTCCCAGCCCCCAGGAGCTTGGATTTACCCAGCAGCAGGAGGAGAGAGCTCTCAGTGCCAGCAGCTCCTCATCCCCATTATCCATCCCTCAGCCCTGGTCCCCCCCTCACTCAGGAATTAGAGATCTCCCCAGCCAAGTCGAGGGGAAATAATTGTTTGTTTGCTGCTCAGCCCTCTGAAATTCAGGGAGAAAATGAGATTTTGCTTGCTTGCTTTATATCAGGGGTTGGTTGGGTTTTCTTGGCCTGCTGTGTTTATTTCAAAATCCTCCTGCTTTTCCTGCCCCTGCCTGATTCCTCACCCAGTCTCTAGCTGTCTTCCCTGCTAAATAAAAAATACTTGAAAGGGAAGAAAAAAAGAAAAAAACCTCAAACTCCATTCCAGACAGTCTGGAGGAAAATTCATCTCATTTGCCAGAAAGCTGGGATTCTGCTTTCTCAGTCCTGAATTTCAAGCTCTGAAAGGTCAGACCTCCCAGAGAGCCAACTGCAGTGCACTCTGCACTTTCCTCTTTTCTCACCACTAGATTCACAAGGTTTGCAATTCCAGACACTGCTCTGCTCTTCCCAAACCCACTCCCTGTTTCTGCCTCTTTTCCAGCAGAGCCCCCAGAGCCAGGGCAGGAGGGCTGAGCTGAGCCTCTCACCACCCCAGGCTCTGCCCAAAAAGGCAGGAGAGGGAGATGGATCCCAAGGGGCTGGTCTGCATGACACCAAGAGCTTTGGTGCAGAACAGGAGAAAAGAGCAAGTCAAGCACTCTCTTGAACTTCAGCATTCCTGACTCATGGTTCTGCTGCTGGGAACCCACTGGGATATGTGGTGCCCAGCCCAGTCCCACCAGTCTGCTGCCAGCAACTCTGCCCCAGCATCCCCCTTCTCTGCTGTCTGGATCTGAACTCCCTGTCGACACGTGAACAAACCTGAGCCTTCTCCTTCTCCCAGTAACTCCTTCCAAGAGCTCTGCTCCAAGGCCCCAGCAGGATGGATGCCTCCTCAGCACTCTCTTCCTGAGATGCAGTGGGGTTTTTTTCTCTTCTCTCCCAACAGGAAATATTCAAGAACCTCCTTTCAGGTGCTCCATCTGCATTCCTGCATCCTCCAAACACAGACCTGGATCACAAACGACATCTCACCACAATCAGATGTTCCTACCTGATGCTTTTGTCATCTTTTCCCAAAGCCAGGCACCAGAAGCACAGCATCCAGCAAGGACAGACCACCAGCTCATGGAAGGCCACAGCTCCTACAAAGCACTCACATCTATCCAGCAGTTTCTCCACTCTTAGAACACCAGGAAACAGCCCTGTTAGATATGAGGCAAGTCACTGGGTTGGCTTTAGCAGCTGCCGTGTTCTTTTGGCCTCTTGTACAGCTCTTACCTGCTGCCTCACCCCTAAGCTTCTCAGGGCATCCATCCCAGTGCTGGGAAGAACCCAGCAGAAAGGGGCTCTGGAAAGGCAAAGGATTTTCCTCACCAGGCAGGCAGAAGGCTGCACACCACAGAGGATCCTGAGCTCTGGTGGCAGAGAATTTAGGAAAGATTGCAAAGATCTGCTCTACTGTTCATCCTGGTGGAATCCAGGGAAAAGGAACTTTTAGAAATCAAAGGTGAAGCAGATGTGCCAGCAGTGATCAGGCTTTTAGGACCCAAAAATTTCAGCTTTGCACAGATTAGACATTAACATGGACTCAATTTCATGCCATATGCAAAACTTTACCAGCTGTCAGCTCTGTAGTCACTGGAGAATAAATGTAATGACTGCACAGGAACAAAACCCCAGGGAGGGCTGGGTTCTGCAGCAGCTCCATGCTCTGGAAGTCAGGACACAGAACCCAAATGTCAGCAGGAGCCTCAATCAAATGTCTGCAAGTAAAGCAATGATAAAAGAGGAGGCTACTGCCTAGCCCTGACAATCCAGGGCTCCCAGGCAAGCTGCTGTTTCCTGCACCATCTGACTGCCACTGCCAGGTGACCAGCTTGCTGGGACCAAAGGGCCACCTCCATGCTCTGCCTTGGGAGCCCTGGCTGTGACACAGAGGTGCTATCAGCCTGGGATCCATAAATAGAGAACAAGGAGAAACATTCCCCAAAGAGCCCTTGGATGCTGCTCCCCACCAAAGGAGGGGACTGCCCCAGCACTGGCCATTGAGTGAAACCTTCAGCAGCTCTCAGCTCCACTGAAATCATCCCAGGAAGTTCTTAGCTCTTGCCTGAAGCCACTTGCTGTGCTTGGGAGAAAAAGAAAAGGGGCAGAAGGGAGGGCAGGGAGGCAGCTTGCTGCTTTGTGTGAGGCCCAGCCACCAAAAGCCTCCTTATCCCAGGAGGTATCCAGTGTAAGCAATCCCAGGTGCTGGAGCTGGGCATTCCTGGTATTCCAGAGGATCCAAGCCCAGGCTGTGGCAGGCAATTTCCCTCCTGTTACTGACATGCAGATCATTGCTGCAGCAGCTCAGGGGTTTAATATATTCCCAGAGTGCCTGGGAGCACTCAGTCAGCTCCAGGTGGCAGTTTGTTCCAAATGACTCTGATTCAGTCAGTCCTTCCCCCTCAGCTCCAAGGACAGGCTGGAGATGAGTGTGCAGCACTTGCCTTCCCCCTCTCCCCCATCCCCTCTGAGGCTGAGCTCCCACAGGGTTTGGGATCAATGGCTGAGAAGTCCCCAGGGAGGGATTTGGTGGGAGAAATGGGCTGAGCTCCCTGAGAAATGTCCTCTCCAACCCTGCAATCATTCTGGCTTCCCACAGCCCTCAGCTTCTCTAAAGCTGATGCTTCTCACTCCAAAGCAGGACAGGCAGGAAGAACAGCAGCTGCCACCAGAAGCACTGTTCTTTCTCACAAAATGTTGTTGGTTTGGGGTTTTTTTTTATTATTTTTTTTTCAGGTTTGTTCTCCATTCTCCACAGCTCCCAGCACCACCACTCAAAACTCTTCCCAAGCAATAGAGCAGGGAGGGACCCTGGGCACTGCTGTGTCCATGTCCCCCCCTGCCTGGGGACACTTCCAGCCCAGCAGCATTCCCTGCTCACTTTTGGGGTTTATTCCTGTACCCCACAGCCTCACAGACCTTCAGACCAGCACCAGTATGTGGCTGGTTGAAAACTCTGCTGAGCACAAGTGTAATAATGAAAAAGCTTTTCTTCCACACAGACAGGGCTCCTGATTCCCTTCTTTCTCACCTTCATTCCTCATCATGCCCAGAGGGGTTTTCCTTGGGACCTGCTGACTGGGACAGGTTTATTGGTGTCAGAACAGCTCTGTCCCAGCTGAGCTGCAATAACATCTTGCCCAGCTCCAGTATTGCTTTCAAACTTTGCCTTTTGTCCATTTATTCCCAGTGCCACAAACCAATCTGTCTGAGAGGCTGAGTCCTCATTATTGGTTAAGAGAGCCAACAAAGCCCTCTGTTCCTGCTCCCTCTCAGAGCTTTGTTTTCAGCTTTTTATTCAGCCTCCTGTTTGTGCTTCTCCCTCTTTGCCCTAAGAGCTTTAAATTGCTCACTTAGCCTTGACCTCCCTCACTCCCTGCCTTTGCTTTGTACCTAGAAGCAGCAATCACCACGGTGCAATCTCCCTCTTGGTTTTTGGTTTTTTTTTTTTTTTTTTTTTTTTGCTTGTTCCTCTGTTTTTTCATTAATTAAAAAAAAAATATCCCCACAGTCCTGCCTGGAGATCCAGGACATGGTTTCCATTTGCCTCCAAAGGGAGGGTGCCAAAACCATTTTTCACAGGACCCTTGCTCTGACCTGGGTGACAGCTTTACCACTCTTTGAGCTCTTATTTGCCCATCTGTTCAGTGATTAAAATCCCACACTTTGCAGTTCCACCCCTGCAGCCAGGAGCTTCTCCTGACAACAAGAGCCTGGCACAGCCAAAGAACCTTTCCCCAGGACAGTGATGGAGTCACCATCCCTGGAGGTGTTTAAAAGGCATTTGGAGCTGGTCCTTAAGGACAGGGTTTAGTAATTAAATTATGGTGTTGGTCAAAGGTTGGACTGGATGATCTTGGAGGCCTCTTCCAACCTAAAATATTTTGTGATTTCCAAGTGCTGCAGCCTAAAATATTTTGTGATTTCCCAGTGCTGCTCCTCAAGCCCATCACCACCTTGCCACAGGACCCAAGGGCAACCAGATCCCAGCAATCCCCATGGACACTACCCAGGGAATCCGAGATGAGACCCAGGCTGGAGGGGGACAAAAGGAGGTCACCCTCCCCTCCATGATGTAAGGCAACCTCCAGCCTCTCCCCAGCTGGAAGGGGAGGGCAGACACATCCTCCCTTTGGCAAAGATGTGGCCCAGAAAAGCCAGAAAGAACCAACACGGATGTTCCTGCTTCAAACACACTTCAGGAAGGGTTATCCCGAGGTTCAGCACCCTTCAGCCAAACCCCAAGGGCTGTGCCACCCTCAGCAGCAACAGAGCCCAGAAACCTGGGGGTGCAGAGGAAAGGCGATTTTTAACCTTTCCAAAAGGCAACCAAAGCCTTCCTCAACTTTAAAATCAGTTTTAGCGTGGTGGCTGCCTCTGAAAGCAGAAACTCGGAGGGTCCTGGAGAGGTTTCTCGGGAGCAGTCAGTGCCATCTGGTGGCTGCAGGGCCCCTCCTGCTGTCACTGTCCCCTTGTCCTGTCTCACAGCTTGGGGAACAACCCCACCACAACCCCCTGACACAGCTTCACACCCCCCTGCTCCGGCTGTAACCAAGGCCACTGGTGGTGGAACTCCCTTTGGCACAACCACAACTCCGGGCATGTCCACCCAGCTGCCAGGGAACCCCGAAATGGGCCAAGGCCAGGGGTGCAGCCTCTCACAGCCCTGCTCTGTTCCACCATCTCCCCCGGGAGCTCCCTTTGCTGTCCCCAACACGTGAGGTTTGGGTGCCAGGGGAGGAAAACCCACGGGTCTGTCACAGCTTTCCTTTGAAAGGCAGAAAGATTTGCTCGTCTTTCAACTGTTAAATTATCCCCCCCAACTTAAGGGGCTCTGGCAGGCTCCAGCCGCCTGGAGGATGTGGTGATTTGGTGTTAGAGGAATGGCCTCGGGCTCCATTTGCTGCTGAGCGCTGAGGTGCTGTCAGTCTCCTTCTAGGGACAGTGGTGGAACCAAGCTCCTCGGGCTGCTTTTATCAACGCCCCGGTAAAAGCAACGAACACCTGAGAGCACCCTCAGCACCCGCAGAGCCTTTCCCAGCAGAAAACGAGTGAGAAAATGAGGCTTTTCCCGCAGTGTCCCTGGCACAGGCCGCACTGCCCCCGCTAGGCCGCTGCCGTCGCTTAGCAACGGCTCCCCGTCCCCACAGCCCGATTGGACCCGCCCCCTCCCTCGTTTCCCCTCCTCATTGGCTGCTCCTCCTGTGATTGGCGTGAGCGCTGACCAGTCGTCGCCCTCCACGAGCCTCTCCCCCGCGCCGGGGGCGTGGCTCTACCCGGAAGACGCCGCGGGAAGCGGAGGCGGAAGAGCCGGGGAAGAGACCCTGCTGGGAGAGCCAATAGGAAAAGAGGAGGCGGAGGGCTCAGCCAATAGCGAGGCGCGGAGCTGCCAGGGGGCGGGGCCAGCGCGGCCGGCAACGGAGAGCGGCGAGAGGCGGCAAAGGTGGGGAGGGGACCGGGGGGTGAGGGGACCCTGAGGGGAGGGGACCCGGGGGGTTACTGGGGTGCAGGGGACCCCGGGCCGATGGGAGGTTGGGGGCTGCGGGGAGTCGGGCCCGGTGGGGAGGAGGATGCGGCCTGAAGGGAGACTGAGGAACGGGAAAGAGGGGGCTGGGGGGGAATGGGGGTGAGGGGAGAGGCTGAGGCTGGGGAGGGAAGGGGGCTGGAGGAGAAGGAGGGGGCTGGAGGAGGGGAGAAAGGTGCTGGAGGAAGGAAAGAGGGTGCTGGAGGAGGGAGGAGGGTGCTGGAGGAGGAAGGAGGGTGCTGGAGGAGGAAGGAGGGTGCTGGAGGAGGAAGGAGGGTGCTGGAGGAAGGAAAGAGGGTGCTGGAAGAGGGAGGAGGGTGCTGGAAGAGGGAGGAGGGTGCTGGAGGAGGGAGGAGGGTGCTGGAGGAGGAGCAGTGGGTGAAGGGAAATTTTGGGTTGGGGTCTGGGGAATGCCAGGCAGGGGCCTGGGGGAGGGCAGGGAGGTGGGACAGAGGTGGAGGTGCCCCCGGTGGTGCTGGGCAGAGCAGAGCCCTAAGGAACTGGGGGACACTGAGCCCTGCACACCCCCTGCCCCAAAGTCCTGAGAGGGGCTTGGGATGTCCCGTCCCCAAACCCAGAGCACACCCCCTCACCTCCCCACCGGTGCCACAGAGCTCCTGGTAACGCTGTTTCTCTTCCCAGGTGGGAGCAGGAGGGAAGGAGATGTTCCTGGTGGCAGCAGGATGAACCTCGTGGGGACAGAGCCTGAGCTGAAATGGCTGAGCCTGTGGGGCCGGCTGCGGTGGGCAGCTCTGCTGCTGCTCCTCCTGACCTCCCTGCTCCTGCTCCTGCTCCCCCTGGCTGCTGTGGAAGATCAGTGCCAGGCGGTGCTCCAGGGCCTCTCCTTCCTGAAAAGCAAACTGGGAACGGGCTCCTCGGGGCTCACCAGGTCCACGGGCCAAAGCACCAGCCTGAGTGTCACCTCCAAGGGGCTGGAGCTGCTGGTGCTGAAAGGCAAAGCCTCCCCAGGTAAGAGACCTTCCAGGGGGGATAGATCCCTGGGTGTATGTGCTCCCCCACTCCATGAGCTCCTGCAGCCCATAATAACAAAACTCACTGCCCAGCTGCACATGACCCAGAGGTCAGGAATGCCCTCACCAGCCTGACTGCATTCCATCCCCCCCTTGCTCTTTTCTCAGCCCTTCCTTGCCTCTGGAAAGTTTTCTCTCCTGTTTTTGTGAAGTTTTAAGGTGACAGGAACAGGGAGTGGTGGTTTAGTACCCCCCTCACCTGGGGTACACAGCCTGAATCCCAAAATCCTGGCTGTCACAGAACAGCCTTTCTGGCAACACCAGGCTGCAGCCCTTCTCAGCCAGGATGTAAATTTGGAAAATGCTCCAAGGCATCATCACAATCCCAGCACTGTGTCTTTGTTATTGCTGGGAAAACATTTAATAATTCAGCAAAATAGCAGATGGAAGTGCTGTGTCCAGCTGCTGCCTGGGCTTCCAGAGAACTGGTGTCATTGCCAGGAAAATAAATTTAAGACTCTGTCCTCCCACCCGACACCAAAGTGAGTTTTGCCAGGATGGCTACAGACCTGTGGCCAGCAGGAGCCACACTGCTCCAGCCTCACACCCTGTGCCCTGCCAGGAGCTGTGCTGGGGGGGTAAATGTGGCACAAACCTTGCAGCCACAGCCCAGCAGAGGCTGGAAGGAAAGTTCTGTTATGGTTCTTAGAGCCTAAGAGTTTTAGTTTGGTTTTGGCTGGGCGGTGATGGTCTCCAGAGGTTTTTTTTCTGGAAAACTCAGCCCTGTTTCCTGCCTGTCCTTCCTGCATTTCAGAAGTGAAGTCAGAAGCCAAAGCAGCTCTGAATCAGGCCCTGGAAATGAAGCGCCAGGGCAAGAGGGAGAAAGCTCACAAACTCTTTGTCTATGCCCTCAAAATGGACCCCGACTACGTGGATGCCCTGAACGAGTTTGGTATCTTTTCAGAAGAGGAAAAAGACATCCTCCAAGCTGACTACTTGTACTCCAAAGCCCTGACCATCTCTCCCTGCAACGAGAAAGCTTTGATCAACCGGGACCGGACGCTGCCCTTGGTGGAAGAGATAGATCAGAGATATTTCAGCATCATAGACAGCAAAGTTAAAAAAGTGATGGCCATCCCCAAAGGCAACTCTGCCCTGAGGAGGGTGATGGAGGAGTCCTACTACCACCACATCTACCACACGGTGGCCATCGAAGGGAACACCCTGACCCTCTCAGAGATCAGACACGTCATCGAGACGCGCTACGCGGTGCCCGGGAAGAGCCTGCTGGAGCAGAACGAGGTGCTGGGCATGCACGCAGCTCTCAAGTATGTCAACACCACCCTGGTGGCCAGGATTGGCTCTGTCACCAGCACTGACCTCCTGGAGATCCACAGGAGGGTGCTGGGCTACGCCGACCCGGTGGAAGCGGGGAGGTTCAGGACCACTCAGGTGTTTGTAGGGCACCACATCCCCCCCCACCCCCGGGACGTGGAGAAACAGATGCAGGAGTTTGTGGGCTGGATGAACTCGGAGGATGCCACCAGCTTACACCCCGTGGAGTTTGCTGCACTGGCTCACTACAAACTGGTTTACATCCATCCCTTTGTAGATGGCAATGGCAGGACCTCCAGGCTGCTGATGAACCTCATCCTCATGCAGGCAGGCTACCCCCCCATCACCATCCGCAAGGAGCAACGGGCAGAGTATTACCACGTCCTGGAAGTGGCCAACGAGGGGGATGTGAGGCCCTTCATCCGTTTTATTGCCAAGTGTACAGAGACCACTCTGGACATGCTGCTCATTGCCACCACCGAGCACTCCGTGGGCTTACCTGAGGCTGAGGGCAGCACTGCTGGGGGCAGAGGGACCATCCCTGTCAAGACCTGAGGGGTGGGGAGAGTCAGGAGCCCAGGAAGAGCCAGGAGAACAGCCAGGAGAACACCAAACCACTTCCTATGCCTGCTGGGAAGGAACTGGAGAGGAAGAGGGGTCACTCTTTAGCATTTCATTTATTTAAAGTGTCTTACATTGAAGTTAACCTAATTTATTTGTGTACAGGACACACCAAGCTGCAGTGTGAACTGTTGCCTCTGCACTATGACTCGTGCTACTGGAAGGAGGTGGGCAGAGGTGTGAGAGTGGCTCAGCAAACTGAATTTCCCTTTAAAATTAAGCTTTGAGAAGCTGCTCCAATCACAACCCTTCACCCAGCTGCATGGTCTTACCTCACCCAGGAGCTGTGAGGCAAGGCAAGCCCTTCAAGTTGTTCCTTTTGTGTTACCTCTCCCCTGTGTTAAAAAAAAACAACTCTAACCCACCCTCAGAGTAACAGTCACCTCCCAGCTAGGTGAATCAGGCTCTGTCCTGTCAGTCACAGTTTGATAACACTGCTCAGGACAAACTCCAGCACAAGCATCTCCTCCCATCTCCCTTCCAGTAGCACTCTGCTTGGCCCATTTGCCTTTCCTAGGGCAAGTTCTGTATGAGGGAGAAGTGTCTGGTTTAAGGTAACAATCTGTGTGACTGGACAGGAGAAATGCTCTGAGAGTCACTTCAGCAAGCTGGGAGGTGCTTTTGGTGACAGAAGGACTGGGGAGTGCTGAGGTTGTGCCTCAGACCCACCTCATGGAGCAGGATCTCTGTGAACCTGTAGCTGTCCTCACACATTTCAGCCAAGGGGTTGAGAAAATCTTGTCTGCAGAGCTGGGGGCAGAAGAAGTCGTGATACATAATCATGAGACAACTTTTATGTGTCGTGCCAATTTGATAAAAGTGTGTATAGCATTTGCAAAAAAAAAAAAAAATTAAGTTTCTTCAAGCTACACCAGAGAACTTTTCACAGTTAATTACTAGGTCACCTTATTACTCTGATGAACACATCACAAATCACGAGGCCTCGTTGTGCTGCTGCTGCAGTACCTGGAAACTGCAATTCCAAGCAGCTTTGCCTTGCTTCCCACACCCCAGCTGTGTAACCTATCCCCACACCTTCCAGTTCAGAAAAACTTCAATCCAGTTTCAAGTGCTGTTCAAGCTCAAACCTTTTCCACAGCTGTCCCAGCCAGTGTGAAGTTTCTTCCCTTCCAGCTCTCTCTCTCTTACCTGCAAGGTGGTTGGGGCAGTTTAGACCAGAGGATGGGATGGGGAGGGATGGGAGTACCCAGCACCACTCCTGCTCAGGTACCACGGACTGGGAAAGCCAACAATAAATGAGGCAGTTGTTCTGTCCTTACAAAGCATGCTTATTTTTGTAGGGAAATGGGACTATAAATAAAATCTGCACTTTAGAGCTCTGGGGAGGGGGGAAAAAAAAAAAAAAGTGTTATTTTAGTAACAGATTAATAAACTATTTTAATATTAAAGCCTTTTTGTTTGGAAAGCTAAGGTGATTACCACAACCACTACTATGGCATGGTTCAAAGCTGTGAAACAGCCTTGTCCTTTCCAAGTAAAGCCAAATCAGAGCAGCACAAGGTGAGCACTAAAATTAGTGTTTATTTGCAGCAGTGCCTCTGTTGTACAAGTGAACCTGGTAGCAGGGTTCCCCCTCCCCTCACATTTAGCCCCAACATCTGCTGACCTCCAAAGCTGGCAGCAGTTTAAGTTGACAAGGAGATTATTTCTATCACAGATTATTCAAAAGTTTTCCTGAATGGTTCCAGGCTACTCAGATGAAATGAAGGACACCCCAAATCTCAGTGCACCTGAGAGGCAAGGTACAGCAGTATTACCCAGCTGCCAGAGGGAAAGTGCAATTCCAACACCCACATTTAAACAAAAGCAACAGTGTTTATAGAAAACCTTTGAGAACTTGAGTTTAATAAACCAAAAAACATCAGCTTGCACTTCACATTTGTACAAAACCATACAGAAACCACCTGCAAAAGACATGAGCTAGCTAACAAAAAAAAAAGAAAAACAAAACCACAACAAAAAAATAATGGTCCTCAACAACAGCATGTACAGCTTTGGGTTTTATGGGAAACAAAAATTACCAGAGCTAAGTATTTTCTCATAACACTTAAAAATAACAACTTGAATGTCTTTTACAAATACACAATATAAAAAACAGGTCAACTGGAACAGAACATTAACTGAATACATATCTATGTATATACATATACACACATATGTATAGAAACTCTGGATACTAAAATAGGCCATAGTGGTGAGGTTACTAGCATCTGCCATTTAATTGATAATGGAAGGAGCTGGGTGTCCCTGTGGTGTGTGTGTTTGGGTGGAAAAAAGAGGGGTTTGTCAGAGAGAATGACAGCAATCACAATCAGAACCAACCAGTGGAGCTCAACAAGGTTATCACCAGGTTTTCACACTTCATCTCATTTCATTAATGAAAGAGAACTATTTGCAAGGGATTCATAAAACTTGATGTGGGATCCAACCTGTACAGGAAATATTTCCCTCCTTGTTACCCTCAATATGAGGAATCATATAACACCATTTGACCAGAACACAGTATAACTCTTTGCTCTTAGAAACAGAGGAAAACAGCTGGATTTGTACCATCCTACACTGACCTCAATGAATGCAGCAGTCCAGAAGGGTATTTACACATGATTCTCTCCTTGCTAGCATAAGGACACAACATGGCTTCCATAAAGGCATTTCACATTTCACCAGACCCGCTGCCTGCAGACTTCCTGCTCACTTTTTCAGTAGCATCTTGGCAAAATCAGCATTGGACATTTTTTTAGGCTCCTCAGAGGGGGGTTTGGAGGAAGTTGCTGGTGAGTTCTGGACCATCCCATTCTCAGCTTTAGCCCCAGGCTGACTCTGGCGCTGTAACGCCCGCGGCATCATGGAGAGCTGGGTCCTTCCCTTCCCTCGCCTGGAGGGCAAAAAAGGGACATTGAGAGAGATCCCAGAGCTCTTTTAGCTCAGGGAAACACAAGGAACACTTATGTAAATATGATTCCTGGCATTTCTTTCTGTAATAAGCAGGGCAAAAGCCTTCAGTGGGCACCCTCTCAAACAGGACACCTGGGTCCTGGCAGCAAACCACCACCCAACAGCCCCCAGGAACTGAAAAGAAAGTGTTTATCCCCAGGGCACATCCAATCCAGCACTAAGGAGAACTCCAGGAGATGACCCAGCAGCTTTAATGAGCAATGGCTGCCTCTCCACAACCAGAGGATGTGGAAGCCATTAGCACCTGGGTGCCAACATCAGACGTTTCTATTGATAAAGCGGAAAAAATTCCATTTTTCCTCACCACCTTTCCAACATTCTCTCACCTTCTAGAGAAGATTCCATGCAGCATGTCAAGAACCCCAGAGTTTCCCTTTTCCCAGTCTCCCCATGGATACTCACGCTCCATAAAGCTGTCGTGGCACTGCAAACTGGGGGGCCCTGCCTGCCTCAGCCCTGTCTGGCAGCTTGCGGAGGGGTGGGTTGCTGATGGCCACCTTGATGGTGTGCTCCTTCACCACCAGACCATCCATCTTCAGCACAGCCTGGGAGGCCTGAGCTTCATTTTCATATTCCACATAAGCCAGGCCCTAAATCAGGAAAAGAGGTGACCTGCATTAGCCTGAGAGCCTCTTTCTCTGAGGGAGAGCTTTTGTCAACCGAGAAGAAAACTGTCAGGAAAACAGACTTAAATGTGGCCAAGAGTCCCAGTAGTCTTTAACTAAAAGAATTCTTATCTACAAATCCATAGCCTGCATTTCTTGGCACTCCCTCACATGGCCCTAATTTGAGGAAGAGTTATATAGATTAATAAATAAATAAAAAGATGAAAACCAAGCCTCAAGTGAATAGGGTGAAGCACTGCAGCAGTGGAAAGCCTAAGTGTGATTATTGTACATTACCTGGATTTATATATAATATATTATTATCCACACACCCAGGCTGAACCTGGTATTGGACAGATTGGACAGAAGACAAATCAATCTATGGAGCTAAAACCACACTGTCCTGTGATTCCTCACTAGGCTACAGCTTTTAGCTACAGAACTAAGTCCCCCAGCACGGGCTGGCTGTGGCCACCTCTGCTTCAGGGGCAGTAAAACCTGTCTTGAGAAGCTCCAACAGGACTGATGAGCACTGTCTCTGAAACCAGAACTGGTGACACAAAGCACTCAGTGCAGGAAATGAATCTGCCTTGGCTTCATGAGCAACAGTTGGTAACCAGACTGGTAACCAGCTGGTAACTGCTGCTGGTGAACCCTCAGCTCCTGGGGTTTTGTTTCCAGCATCTGCTCCAGCAGGCAGTGAGTGTGCTGGCTGGGAGGAACCTCCTCCTTCTCTGACTTTCCTGTTGTTCTAAATGACATTCAAACCCTTCAGCTGTATTTTTGGATTATCCAATTTCACAGGAAAGACAACAGGTTTGATCCAGCAAAGTGTATTTATCTGCAAGAGAGAGAGAGAATCCCAGCTCAAACCAAGCTGCAAGACTTGGGCTCCACAAGAGCACAGAGGCAACAGGAACTGAACTTGAGTTACTGCCAAGAGCCAGAAAACACATTTTGAACATACATGCACAGCACTGCCAGAAAAACACCTGTCAGGAGGGCCCAGCACAGCTGAGGTGTCAGGTGGAATTTTGGCAGAGCAGCAGCTGGTTTAGAGTCTCTTATTTAACAAGAACCCATTTATTCCAGGGTGGAAATAATGAGCCCTGTCAGAGAGGTGGCTCATTTCTCACTGGCAAATCCATGACTGCAGCAGATGGTACAAACAATAGCCTCAGGACACTGAAGAAAGGGAGGAAGGGAATTGGTTACAGCAGGTGAGCCCCTTCTAGCCAGTTACTCAAAAAACAAATATTCTTTGCAGACTTACTAATGCCAATTTTTACTGTACTGAAAGTTCTGTAAACATCTTCCCCTTTACCCCATTTATATCACACATTCTTATTGTGCAATTTTAGAAGTATTTTGGAAATAATTCCTCTTCCCCTCCTGTTTCTTACTTGTTGGCTCAAAGCTCCACTGTCCTGTAAAATAAATCCCAGGCATTTCTGCAGGATGGGTTGGAAACTTAAAATACAAACCCTCCTTTTTGTATCCAAGCTTCATGAAGAGCTACTTTTTGCAGGATTTCTTAAAATGAGGAGTGCATTAAGAATCCCTACCTTAGGTTTTCCAGCTCTGTTGGTGACCAGCCTGATGTCCTTCACATTCCCATGTGCTTTACACACAGCTTCCAGCTCTTCCTTGGTGCAGGAAAATGGCAAACCAGATATAAACAGCTTATGTTTCTCCAGTGTAGTGCTATACCTGAATACCTAAACAACAACAAAAAAAAGGATGTTAAGATACCAAACTGGTCAAAAGACTGAGGATGGCAATTTACTACACCCCCAAAATGTTAAATACTTCAATATTTTTGTGATCCAAAACTACTTTGATGCCAAGAACAGAATCTTGAAAAATATTTGCATCTAAACACAGATATTCACTAAGGTCTTGCAAGTAAAATGCTTCTAAACATCCACATCTCCTTCACAAGGAGGGCAGCCATTGGTGATGTCTTCTTGTTCAGTAGTCACTACCCAAACATTGGATTTTTCTGTCCTGTAACCCCATCATGCAGAAACCCACCAACTAAACATCTGATCTCTGGTACCACCATGAAAAAGAACCCAGGGGCTGGGCAAGGAATGCCCACAGCTTCAAAGCCTCAACCAAAAAAAGGACTTTCCAGATTCCAAGTAGGAATCTGGCTCCCTCCCACCATGACCAAGCTGCCCAGGTTAACAGATTCCTCTTGAGTAAAGCCATGTCAGTCCTGGTTTATGGAGAAGTAACTGAAGATGCCAGAACTTTCAGGAAACAGTTTTCCTGTTAAAATACTCAGTGACAATCCCAAACTGGCACAACAGGAATCCAGTGGATTCTGGAAGCAACACACACAGCTTGTTTTCCTGGGCAGTCCCAATCTTCAACCCCAGAAGAAAAGTTTACCTTAAAGTCTGGGTTCTTGTTCTTGTCAACACATGGAGAAACAAACATGGGTCTCCCCTCCACCACCTTACGATCCAAGCTGAGGGCTTGCTGAGCAGACTTTTCTTCCTTGAATTCCACGTAGCAGTAGCCCCTGAAAGTCCCTTTGTTGCTGAACACTGGTCTGACCTCTGCCACCTCCCCACAGCCCTCAAAGAGCTCTTTCAGCTTCACTTCAGGATCTGCCATGTTGTAGGCAAGGTTGCTGACAAAGACAGTGAGGTGGTCTTTGCTGCTGTCATGTAAAACTTTGGGGATGTCTTTTCGACTGGTAGATGCCTTTTCCTTTTGGTTTGCTGTTTTTTCAGGCCCACTTCTTCCAAACAGCCCCATTTCTACCTCCATGTCTTCTTCAAGTAGTACCCCATCACCATCTCCTTTGTGTCTCTTGTTGGGCTGCTCTGCTGATTAAAGAAAATAAATGTCTTACTAGAAGAAAAAAAAAAAAAAAAAAAAAAAGACACCACTGAAGTTAAGCAGAGTTCATCACCACTCCACTGCCACTGTGGAGTCTGGAAATGGCACCTGAAACCACAAAGTCTTAAAGAAACAAAAGAAAAAACTTCCTCAGGTTTTTAAGAATAAGTAAAAACATTATTTAACCAAGACAGAAAGTATTTAGATGAAAGCAGAGATGTTTTTTCCCTTTTTCTGACAGTTGAAACTTTCAATTCTTTTTCTCTGTCTAGTGGGCTTTGTGGGGGCTTTTGTCCTTCAAAGTAGGAAACAACAATGTAAAAGCTCCTAAAACTCCCAGGGGCAACAATCTATTAAAATCTCCTGTTACCAGCTTCCAAGAGACTGCTACAACACTGAACAACCTGATTTAGACACACAACTCAGTGTCAGTCGATGAGTCAGGAAAGTGACTTTTACACAAAGAAGAAGAAAAAAATAAACCAGTCTCTCCCTGAAGTAAGAAAAGCCTAAATAACCTCTAAATAAATTCTTACACATATACTTCTGCTGATCAAACCACAGTCTTGCTTTCATTTCACTACCATGAAGATCTCCTAGAAGGAGCAGACACCAGTGATGCTATGTCCTCATTTTGCTCTAACTGAAGGGAGACAATCTATAGCTTTGTTGTCACAAGTCTGGATTTTATTTTTTTTTTTACCTTCTTCTTCTTGTCCCCACTCATCATCATCATCATCTGCTTTCCTCTTGTCTCCAATCCTGGTTTTTTTAGCCTTTTTGGAAGCTTTCTTTTCTGCCCGAGCCTGCTTTCGTTGCTCAGCTTTCTCCTCCTCTTGCTTTGCCAGAGCAGCTTCTTTCTCAGCAGCCTACAAATGCACATTTTCTGCTCAGTGACTGCAGCCTGCAGAGCATTCTTAAATGCTGTTTTCTGAAGTGCTGAACCTGGAGGGTTTCCCCCCCCAATCTCCATGAAACAGAGATAACAGGATCATCATTTAAAACACATCATCTCTTTGCTCTTAGGGCTTTCCTGGAGTAAATGTTACTCCTGTACCCAATCCAAGGGTCAAGAAGTGAAAGATAAAATGCAGCAGAAGACATTAAACAAGGTTTTAAACCAAAATCAATAATTGAGGCTTTAGAGACAGTCCAGACTTCTCTTTGGGAACCAACATCAGAAATATGACATAGCCAAGCATGACCTTAATGTAGGTATTTTCTATAAACCACTCAGGTTGTTCCCAGAAGGTTCTGACCTTTGCTCTTTGTTCATTCACACGAGCTAATCTGTTCTCTGTTTTCTGAACAGCTGCATCCCAGTCTTCCAATGTTCCTAAAGGATAAGGAGGAAAAAAAACAAAAAAACCAGCACTTTCCCATCACTTCAAAATACAATGCTGGAAATATAAGTGTCAGTGAGTTCCTGGAACTTTCTCTGCTGGGAACCATTACCCATGAAAATTCTAAATATAACAAGCAGCCCTCAAAGAAAAAGAACACACAACCCAAGCAGGCCAGAAACCTCTCATTTATAATGCAACACTTCAAAAAGACATGGAAAAACCCAGTCACTTCCAGCAGGCTCCAAATCAGGCCAGAAAAGAAGTAAGCAGGAGAAAAAAGCTGCTTGGGCATACTACAGAAAAGAAAATGAGCCCCCACCAGCAGAGAAAGCATTAGATCAGAACTCTGTGTCATTGTGACAGGGTAAAACAAGAGGCCATGCAGTCAGTTACCTTCTATTCTCTCCAGTGTGAGCAGCACCTCACAGACATGCTCTGGATAGTCACTGGTGCACTGCACAGCTCTGTGCAAAGCCTTCCTGCAGTGCTGAGTGTCCCCATGAGCTCTGCAGAAGGGAAACCAGGGCAGTAAGGAGCCAGTTTTCCACAGCAGGACCAACCAGAGAGGACAGTTAGTTGTGTCTGAAGCAAGTATTTTCCTTCCTTCTCTGGTGAATGTTCACAAGACACTTGCAGTAACACTTCTAAAATATACCACTTCTAAAATATACTGCAGAGCTGCTGGGAGAAGCTTCAAGCTTTCAAACCCCATTACAAACCCTTGCTAAGTATCCCAGTTTTGCCTCACACAGATGAAGAAAGATGTTAGGGCTCCCCACCAGCCATGCTCCTACCTTTCTAGGTTGTAATACTCCAGCCACATGTTGGCATATTTGGCATTCCCTTTAGTCATGATGTTGTCCCAGAGCTCTCTGGCCTTCTGCATGTTGTTACACAACCGAGCCTGAAACAGCACCCAGAGCACTCAGCATCATTTGGGGGCAGTTGTCCAAACCTCCTCCCTCCCCACAAGAAACCACCAGGGATGATGCACACCAGCCCAGGAAGATCCATCTGCTCCTGACAGTGAACACCTGATGCAATCCTTCTGCTGAGTAATTCCCTGCCCACCCATTGCATCAGTCTTGGTTGCTGGCTCCCACACACATTTCATTTGGGTCATGATAAAAGAAAAATAAATCTGAATTTATTCCTTTTTTTCATGACTGGACCTAACAGAGCATTTAAACACAAACCCAGTTCTCAGACTATGAGAAATGGTTCAGCTCTGTCACCCCCCCTAAGCCTCTTCAAGAGGGGGGCAGGGAAAGAGGGGAAAGGGGTGAAGACCAGTAACTGCACCAGCACACTGATACCTGTCCCAGTCTGAAACCAGTTAGTGCAGGCAGCACTGAGGCAGGATTCAAAGCCAGCCTGCTGGGAGAGTTCCTCAGACATCTCTGCCCCACACTGCAGGCACAGCAGCACAAAAACAGAGTCCTGGGCTCCTGATCCCAAGGGAATGCTGTTCCCTCCCTAGGATGTTGTCCTTCAAGCTCCACTACACACCTGACCAGCTCAGACCCAGGCAGTATGTACAGGAGGAATGGCAAAAGGATCTCTTCCCTCTACTTTAGCAATTTAAATACTAAAGAATAGAAACATTACCTCAACTCTTGCCCAGTTCTGCATGATGGTGCAGGAGGGATCTCCACTTTCACTGAACCCTGGGAACAAGAAGTACTGTTGGTGAAGGGCTCTCTGAAGTGTCCTCCCTTGTAGATAAAATGTTTTATCTGCAGCTTTCTTAAAATGTTTGAGACACTTTAAGAGAAGTTAAGCACTGCAGAGAGCTCATCTTATAAAATTTGGAACCAAAGGAACAATATAGTGGATGGTTTAACTCACGTTCTTCTACTTCTTGTTTCAAATACTCCACAGCACGTGCAAATGCAGACCTCAGCTCTTCTAGTTCTTTACTTGAATCTTTAGAAGAAAAAAAAAACAAAACAAAGAATTGCCTTAAAATAGTAATTTTTCATTCCCCATGCCCAACCATGCACACTGATTTTAGTAGGGATGAGGGAAATGGAAAAGAAGCAGTCAATACTTATTACTTCAGTAAAACTATATGCACAACAAAAAAAGCCACAGGTACTTGAAATTATTACAATCCAGGGCATCAACACAATCTATTCTGTCAGCAAACAGCTACTTTAAACCAACTCAGTTCATTTATTTCACAGACACTAACTGGCCACAAAGTATTTTTGTGAAAGGCATGAAATTACTCTTTAAAATAATTAACAGTAATACCACTGCTTCAGAGAGGTACCCAGAGAACAGTTCCAATATTTATTGACACATATATCACATATACCTTGTGTAAAATCCACCCTTCTTCTGAGGTAATCAAGATATGCCTGCCAGATCTCTACGTAGTCTGTTGCCTGAATAAAACCTGCATTCAGAGCTTTTTCAAACATTTCTGAAAGAAATGGGGAAAAACACCCACAGAAACATATTTACTTTTCCAACAGTGACAAGATCAGCAAGCAGCCCAAAAGACAGACAACTTTTGCTCCCCAGATGACAGGAAAACACAAGAAATAATCCTACATATGCTCAGTTGCTTTAGAAAGCCAACGTAAAGCAGGTTTAATTCACCCAAAACTCAAGTAAATTGCTGAAGCAATTGCCCTGGACTTCACATTTCATCAGCTTTAAGACTGGTGCAGCAGGATGACAAGAAATCCTGCAGGTCACCATTTGTCACATGTGCCTGGGAGCTGAGTGAGCAGTTCTGTGCCCTATAAAGGTTTTTGCTGGGATGGGCTTTACCTGAAATGGTGCCATGATCAACTCTGTGCCTCTCCAGTGCCAACAGGTACCGAATCCACAGCCCCACTGTCCAGGGACAGTTCCTCACAGCACGGTCATGGGCAGACAAAACCAATTCTTTCACTTTCAGCTGCCGGTCCTGAAAGGAGAATTCCAGAAAGTTTTAAGTGCTTGTTAGGCAGAGAACCTATAAAAACCAAACCCCAGCTCAGAGCCAACAGCTGATCAGTTTCTGAAGCATTTCAAGAGAGGGCTGGGGTAGAATTTACTGGTCATTCATGTATCAGCCACCAAGATTAAACCAAACAAACATGAAAACCAACCAGGAAAACAAAGTTGCAAACATTTGGGTTTCTTCCTTACCAAATACTGATTGTAACGAGCCCAAAGGTCTGGCACCAGGCAGTTCTCAGCCAAAGCTCTCTCATAGATCAACTGAATACGAGCTGGATCCCCTGCTTTCATTTCAAAATCAATGTAAGCTTGATATTCTGCCAGCTTTGGGGTCTCAGCACTCAGCTGTGAAACAAAAGGAGACAGAAAGAGTAAGAATGGTTCAAAGAATGGTTCAAAGAACAAAGTTGTTACTCAGAGCAGGTCTCATGCAAAAGCTTGGCCTCTGTCAACAGCTTCTGATTTTCACACATCTCTGAACACCCTCCTTGGTCCCTTTTCTTCTCCTTAGCCCAGCATGCTCATCAATGCTGGAAGAGAGACAGAGTTCTCAAGAGCACCTCAGGGTCTGAGAGTCAGCAGATTCCACAGTTTCCATTACACCCACTGGTGAGGTTTTGCCTCACACTGCTCACAGCTGAGAGAGTCATTTCCTAACACACAGCTGCTGGAGCCCTGTGACCAGGAACAATAATCAACTGGAGAGGGGACCCTAAAGCAATTAACTCCCAGTTTTGAACAACAACCTTACCAGTGCCTCTTCATATGGTTTACACTTTTCCAGTTGCTGCAGAGCTTTATTGTAATTCTTTATTATTGTTTCTGGTATTGGATCCTCTGACCATTCCTCATACTCAGCATATGAAGTCTCCATATCTATGAAAACAGACATGAAACACCATCAGCAAAGCATTTGGGACAAAGTAAAGAGAATGCAACCTGTGTTTGATTCCAACACTTGGGTTTGTTTATACCTTTGTTTCTTAACTGTCACACCACCAGGTGACACTTCACCTTACACAGGGCAGTGAAAACTCAGGGTGATATTAAAGTTACAGATTTGGATAGAGAAAACCAAAGTGGCAAGATTTTCCCTAGGCTGAAGAAAAAAATTAAACCCCAGGTTACTTCAATATGCAAATCAAGACTTCAAAGAACTAGACTGAACTTTCTCTTGTGAACAAAGCAGGAAGAAGGACTCAAGGAGCTTATAGAATGAAGCAGAATTAGGATTCTACCAACCAACCACATTCCCCTGTGGTGAGCACCACACCTGAATTCCTCTTCCTAATGGTCAAGTTTTGTGCTCATCACTTGTACTTTAAATAGCATCAAGTTACTTACTGGGGAAAAAAAAAAAAAAATTCATTGAGTATTTCTGAACAAAAGGGATCTGTGCATCATTCAGGAGGCCCCACAGACAAACATCAGTGATTACAGCACAGACAAGTCCTAGAGCTGCAGATTGTGAGGCTCCAGCACAAGAATAACCATGAGTGATGCCTGCAAGCCAGCTCTGAGGGCACCAGCTCTTACCTAGCAGTGGGATCCCCAGCTGGCGTCTGAACAGGGTGTGGATCTTCTCCAGCTGGCTGCAGAGCACCTGCTGCTGCTCAGGAGATGGAACACTGCCAGGAGCTGGCTGCAGACAAAAGGGATGAAATAGAATTGGTTCCCTCAAGCCAGAGCTGATGAAGACCATGGGGTAATTATTTGGGGGCTGGGGAGGTCTGGGACACAGCCAAGGTGCATTTGGGGTTCACAGCTGGGAAAGGTGAAACTTGGGAGTCCCCAGCCTCTGAAGCTGGAGGGACTGAACAGCACTCCTAGGGCCACTGCACAAACCCAACAGGTTTCCAGTAAATCCCTGCTGTGTGCACAGATGAGTTAAAACCTCCAGTTTCCCCTCTGTTTGTGAAGGAAAGGGGTGGTCTCCCATTCCTCCTTTGTCAGAGCATTTTGCATTGGGAGGGGCATTGAAAAGCTCATCCAGTTCCAACCCCCACCACAGGCAGGGACATGCTACATTTTTTAACTTCCACATTTTACACAGTAAATGCCAATGGGAATGTTGACACTCAGGGCAAACTGCTGCAGATGTCAAGCAGCAAGTTCCAGGGATAATGAACTATCAACCAAAAGCCCCAAAGTGGGTGAAATAACAAAAAAACCTGAAGTTGAAACCAGTCTGGAAATAAAACTTTGACTTTGTGTGAAACTACTTGCTGAGAAGAGAAGACTATTTAGCAACAAAGCCAATAAATGCAAAGCTGCTCTTCCCAGTTCAAGCTGAAGCAGCAGAGTCAAACTTTGCTTCTGGACCTGAGATTTTATCCTCTTATTAAACACAACTCCATCACTATTCCCACCAGACACCCAGAGTCTTTTTCCCAGCCGAAAGGCTCAGTTTTCCACTGCTGAAGAGAAAACAGCTGCAGGACATGACAGAACCTCTTTTCCCAGAGGTTTCAGAACCTTCCCCACCCCTGGGTGCTCAGGGGGATGGCCTCACCTGGGCTGTTTCCAGGATGGCATTCTCAAACTCACGATATGCTTCCCACAGGGCTGTCCCTTTGCTGACGTGCAGCCCCACCGCAGTCAGCGCTCGCTCAAAGATGGAGCGGACCCTCTCGATGCCTCCTTCCTGACCAATGCCCCCAATGGAGTACTGGGCATATTCCAACCAGATTTCAGGACCTGAAGAAAGAAAAGAGAGAGAAATCCATTAAAAATACACAATAGAACTCCATAAAAATGAAAACAAAACAAATGCACCTTGCTGCTGTCCAAGCCGAGCGGCGCGTGAGGGTTTTCTGTCCCACCCAACGTAGGAAAGGCAAATTAAAAGATTTTATTTGATGCTGCTGGGTCAGGACTTGCTGCTACAATTGCCTCATGAAAGCAGTCACTTGTGGCCACTGCTGACATGGATTGACAGCCTGGGTGTCACCTCTGGGACACAAACTACACCACAGATGCACCAAGTCCCTCCCTCCCCCCCTCGGCCTCCTATCAGCCACTTGATTTTTCTTGAGCACACGTGCTGAGCTGGCACCAACAGAACCTGGCCCAAAGCAGGTCCTGCTTCTCCTTCCAGACTCCTGCACTTGCCTGCTCAGCAGCTGCTTAAGCAGCACAACTCTGATGGGGGTTTGTTAGAGCAGCCTGGCACCTCTCCCATCAATACCAGGATCACAGCAACTCAGGCTCAGGGACACCCTCACCCAGCTGAGATTAACCAATAAATAATGTCAGAAAAAGCATTCCCTCAGTGAGCACAACACCCACTGCTTTCAGGTAACAGAGAAGTGCAAAATACGCACTGAAAACTTTCTACAGTGTTCATTTAGAAGGCTGCACAAACACTAAAAGTAGTCCTAAAAGCATTGCTGCGGGCTGGCCTTCAGCTCCAGCTCTTCAGAAACCCCAGGGATCACTTCACACCCACGTGGATCTCATTTCTGTATTGTAAACAGAAGGAAAGAAGAGAGAGCCACAATCTGAATGCAACACATTTTGCAGCATCTGCTCCCAACTTACAGATGTAGTCCTTCACAGCTCTCTCAAACAGCTCATAAACCTTCTCCCGCTCAGAGCTCTCAGAAGCCATTTTTATCTCATCCTTCAACCAGTCCAGCCAGATCTCTGAAAGGAAAAAGTTAACAATACATCACCAATGCTCAGAAAGAGTAAGTTAAACCCACTTGGTGAATTCTTACTGAGAATTTTAGCAGTCTTAAAAGCAGAAAGAGAGCCAAGGGGGGAGAAAAGAGCAATTTTAGCCTCCCATAACAACTCACAATGCATTTAAAAGTTTCAATTTTTTAGAGTTCTTTTAAAAATCTTTTCAAATTAGTACAAAACAAGGGCACTAAGTGAGCAGGATGATTCCAGTGCTGCTGGATGCTACCAGCTTGACAGTAACCACAGCACAAGCAAACACACTCCCACCTCTGGGCTGGGCTACAGGAGGTCAGACAGCTGGAATACAGAGCAGAGACAACACTGAAACTGATGCATTTCACATGGGTTTTGTTTAAGCTGCAGCAGCTGCAACAGGAGCAGGAAACATTTTGTACCTTCAGTAAGGGGGAAGAGCTCACTCATCTTCTGTCGGGCTCTTCTGAGCTTGATCAGCTCTCCCTCCTGGCGCAGCAGCTTGATCAGATCCAAGTGGCAATTATAGTCAAAAGCATTGATAGAAAGCTTAAAAAAAAATAGATTTTTTTTTAAAAAAGCAGTATGGATTGCCAGGCACTAAGCAATCAACACACATTTAGTGAATTAGAACCTCAGACTCCCTCCTGGGGCATACAAATCTCATCATGTGTTCACATACCCCCCCCGCCTGCACAAACTTGCACCAAACTTCACTTTTGTTTGCAGGATGCTTTCAGGTCACCAGCAGAGCTTTATGACAAAATTCACCTCCAACTTTAACAGAGCTTTGAAGCTTTATCAGAGCTCAGCAGTGTCAATGGCAGCACCAGGATCCAGCAGCTGCAGAAACAGCCCCAAGCGTGGGAAAAAGAAGAAAACCAACGGATCCAAACACTCTTTGATTTCTTCAAAGGCAATAACCCCCCAGACAGCTAGTTAGGTGCTTTGGGTAGTTTTTTCAATGAGTATAACCTGTCCACTAGGGCTCTCTTCTAACTTCCCTCCCAAAAAACAAACCAACCCCAAATCCTTAGCTCCCGCTCCACACATTCCCCTCTCGCCACTTCCTAGCACCAAACCACACGAGCATCCATGGATTTCTTTTCCCTGACCGCCGCAGCCTCTCCCCCCGCCAGTCACACAAGGACAGAGCCCGCCAGGTCCGGCTCTCCCTCGGTTCTCCGGGTCGAACCTTCCCCACACACCCGGGACCACTCTCCAGGGGCTCCCGGGGTGGACGCGGCCCTCACAGCCCCGGGGAGGGACCCCAGGGCCGGGCCCGGCTCAACCCACCCCCCCTCCCCCCTTCCAGCACCGCTGCCCCGGGGCCAAGCTCCGCTCCGGGCCCCCCAACCCCCTCCCCGGGCCCCACCTGCTCCTCCAGCCGCTGAATCTCGGCTTCGTTCTCCTTCTCCTCATCTTCGCCGTCTCCAGACGAGTCCGAGTCGCCTTCATCCTCCGAGTCTCCTCCCGACTCGGGGTCACCCTCGGGCAGCCGCTTCTCCTCCTCCGCCGCCACCGCAGCCGCCTCGGCTCCCGCCGCCGCCATCTTATGCAGCTCCCTCAGCAGCCGGACGCGCTCCGCCTGCCGACCGGGCTGTCCGTGCCGCGCCTGTCCCCTCGCCGCGTACTGCCGCCGGCTGACCGCTGCTAGAAGCCGGACGAGCCGCCTCCCGCACCACCCCGCACCCCGTTAGCCACCGGGGCCGCGCTGCGGTGAGAGCCGCCGGGGCCGGACCCTTTGTTTTCTCCGCTGCGGCGCAGGCGGCGCCGCCGCCACGTTAAAGCCCGTCCGCCAAGGGGGCCTTCGAGGAGGTCCGAGGCGTGCGCGGTTCCTCCCGTCCGCCATGTTGAGTGTGGCGGCCGCCTCGCGTGTCGCGATAAAGCGCCCGTCGTGACAGCGCCTATCGATCGCTTCAGCGACAGGGCGAGTTCTTCGGGGTTTTTTGTTGGTTTTTTTCTTTTCCCTTCCAGCCCTCGCCTCCTCTCCACGCCGATCCCCGCCGCTCTCGGGACTCATCGCGCCGGCGCTAGGCCGGTAGCAACGCGTGGGCGGGGCCATCGCGGAGGGGGCGTGGCCTCCCCACCCGAGGTTATATAAGGCGTCGGTGATCCCGGCCGGCCCGGGCAGGGGGAAGATGGCGGCGCTGAGGGCAAGGGGAGCGGCTCTGCTGAGAGCCGGGCGGGGAGAGCTGCCGGCCAGGCTGGGCTACCACAAAAAGGTGAGGGGCGAGTGGGAAGCGGAGGGGACCCTGAGGGGACTCCCCGGGGGCTGGGGGTGCGGGTGTGGGTGCGGTGGCTGCGGGTAACGCGGTGCCTCGGGCAGGTTGTGGATCACTACGAGAACCCCCGCAATGTCGGCTCCCTGGATCGCAACGCCAAGAACGTGGGCACCGGGCTGGTGGGTGCCCCGGCCTGCGGAGACGTCATGAAGCTGCAGGTGACCTTGGGGACACGCTGGGACCCGGGGAGGGGTCAGGGGGGGGGAGTTGCCAGGGGTTCCTGCCAGGCCCAAAGCTTCCCCTTGCCCCTCAGGGCCGCCCTTCCCGCCTCACACTCCCCGCCCTGAAGTGTCCCCGGGGCACAGCGGGAGCCAAGGCTTTGCCTGGGCCTCAAAGGGCGGCTCTGGATCGCCCGAGGTGGCACCGATCTCTCTTTTTTTTTTAGGTGGAAGTGGATGAGAACGGGAGGATCGTTGACGCCCGTTTCAAAACCTTCGGCTGCGGCTCGGCCATCGCCTCCAGCTCTCTGGCCACCGAGTGGGTTAAAGGGAAAACGGTAAGGGAGGCTGGGAGAGGCCAGGAAGCCTGCAGAGCTTCAAACCTCCCTCTGCTCTCTCTTGGGACCACGTTAGGAATCACCCCAGGGAATCCCAGTGCTGACTGTGCAGGGTAGCTTATACCACAGCAACTGTCTGCCCTAAAATCATTCTGTGACTGTCAGCCCTGGTAGTGCCCTGGTTTCTAGGGAGATAACTGCTTTTTCCAAGGACTTCCATCATTCTGCAGGGAAGTACTCGGTGGTTTATGTAGAAGGACAAAATTCAGCCTGAGACATTCCTAAACTCCAGCATTGTTCAGTGCCAGTGCCACCTGAGCTGTTCTTCCCTGTGGGTTCTGTGGGAGCATTCAAGCACCAAGCAAAATGCTTTTGTGTGCTGTGCTGTGCCTCCTGTGACCTCACACTGTGTTTCAGGTTGATGAAGCACTGAAAATCAAGAACACAGATATTGCTAAAGAGCTCTGCCTTCCTCCAGTCAAACTGCACTGCTCAAGTAAGTAAGGGAACCAGGCTGGGGGACTGGGAACACAAATTGGTTGGGAAGGGGGAACCTTCTGGGAATAGTGCAGAGGTTGCTCTCCAAACAGCTGAGGTTGGCCCACAAAGAGCAATGTCCTTGTGTCCAGATTTTGGGCTTATTTTCAGAGGTTTCAACTCTGCAGCTTAGCAGAGAAGTGTTTAGTGGTGGTCACTGTGGGCTGCCCCTGCTTTTCTGAAACCTTTTTACCCTAAACAGCTCTTTTTTTGTTCTCCTTTTCAGTGCTGGCTGAAGACGCCATCAAGGCTGCCTTGGCTGACTACAAGTTGAAGCAGGATCCAAACAAAGAGGAGGCATCAAAGCAAGCAAAGAGTGCCTGAAGGGACTGTTGTAGAGCTTGTTCTCATCCCACTCTGCAGTGCAATGATTGTAGTTGTAGGAGGACCCCGTGCACTACTCCCCATGAAGCTGTAAGATACGCACAACGTAACACACAGCCTCTCACTGCTCCTCTCTCTGCTGCTCTCCCCGGGGGGCTGGGGGCTCCCAGCAGCCAGAATCCTGTCAGGACTGTGTTGGAGAGGTTAGGGCAAAGACTGCTTGACTGCAGAGAACCCAGTGGCTTCTCCCAGGAAAGGAAATCCCACTTGTTTTGGTACTAGAAGGGCTGCACTTTTCTTTTCGGAGGATGTCTGGTTTTGCCTCATATTTTGTAGGATTTAGCAGGAATCGTTGCCTTGGGTCTTTCTGTAAGAACTGCAGCTCTGTCTCTGTACCAGTGCAGTGTACAAACACGGGGCAGCAGCTCTGCCCACAAACTGCAGCTGTCTCAGAGTCTCATTTCCCAGGCTGGGGGTGGGGAGGCCCCAGTAGGCACTGGAGGGCAGTGGGAGCACAGAGCAGGAGGCACCCACTGGGTGCTGCTGCTCCCACCCTCTGCCTGTGTCCTGACAAACCAACACTTGGCCTTTTTGTTTGTTTTTTTTTTTTTTAAACCACCTGATAGAGAGACTAATCTGCCTTTTGGAAAGTCTTTTGTAAGCAGCCAGCCTCTAGACTGGTCAAATTCTCTGTGAAAAGAATAAACAGCCTCTGGGGTTTAAATGCAGGTGGGGAATTTGGGGGAGCTCTGTGGCCTCAGCATCCCATGGGACAGGGCTCAGCTGAGCTGTGCTGGAGGAGCTGGGCTGATCTTCACCTGCTTGAGGATTCAAACGTGTGAGAAGTTCAGTGTTTCACCAAAATTCTCCTCTACCCCCTGGTGGCTTCTCTTTTCCCAGGGAACAATTCTATAGATTCCCAAAACAAGAAAAAAAACCCAAAACAAACAAACCACATTTTAAATCCTTACCTGCTCTGAAGATTTGAAACCCCAACAAGCAACATTAAACATTCCTTGCCTTATTTTTTCCACACCAAAAGTCTTCTAAAAACATTTGAAAGCCACATTTAGAAATAAGTGCCTGGTTCTGTTCTCTGCCCACAGCCTTTTAGTTTGGAAGGAGTGAGGCCACGTGTTGTGGTTTGTCACTGCCAGGACAGCTCCTGCAGTCCCTGAGTCTCCTGCCACCAGGAATGAGCCTCTGGGAAGTCCTGCAATTTCCTGCTTTAAAACAAACAAAAAAAAAAAAATAGAAAACTTCAGATGCCCAAAACTTTTTGGGGAGAACATGGTGTTGTGAGGGAGAGAAAAAAAAAAAAACCAACAAATGCAGGAGGGTTCCAAAGGGAAAGGGGATCCCAGTGCAGGGCTATGGGGACAAAAGGTGGGGATATAGGGATGTGTTGCCAGCCAGGATTCTCTGCTGTCCCTGGGGGCAGAGCTGTGAGTGTGGCAGCACCAAACCCCCCACCCTTGGCTGCCTGGGGGAGATAAAAATTTCCCAGAACCGGTGCCTCTGGGTCCAGATTTTGTGAGCGATAAGAACAGCCCCGGGGGGGGGAGGGGGTTAAACACACACAGACAAAACCTTCACCCCAAAACTGACTGCACCAGGAGGGACCTGAAGAAGCAAAGAGACCCCAGGGGTTGTGAGGGGGGGCTGTGGGGCACCCCCCAGACTGCAGGAAGACACAGGAGAGATTTGCACAGGAAACACCTTTATTGCTGCCAGCTGAGGGGGGGCAGGAAAAGAAAAGTCCAGTTAGGTTCTGGGTGATGGCTTGGGGGGGGGGGCCAGAAAAACGAAAGGAGGGTCCTGACCATGAAATCCTCATCTCTGAGCCATGGCCAAGGTTGTCCCCTCCTCGTGTCCTCGGTGTCACAGCAGAGCCAGCCCAGGGTCACATCACTGCTGCAGGGTGCCTGGGGAGGGGGGGGGGGACACAACAACAACAACCCCGGGGGTCACCAGGGACCAGGAGCAGTAAAATTAATTTGGGAGCAAGCTGAGAGTGTGGGGTGAGGGGCACAGCACCAGGAGGGCAGAGCTGGGGTTGGAAAGGGGGGGTTTGCACCCACCTGGTGCCTGGGGATGGGCAAAGCCCCCCTTGGGGCCGCCCAAAAAAATCAAAAAATCACCATCTGCCACCCCCACCCCCCCCGTGGCTTGGCCTCAGCATCCCAGTGGTGCAAGGGGTGGGGTGGGGGGAGCAGGGGGGGCTTCATCAGAGCCACAGCCCCCCGGTGTGTCCATCCTGTGTCCCCCCCCGAGCCGGCAGCTCCTCGGGGCTCACCCTAAATGCTGGGGGGGCCCGGGGGGCCCTCCTGGGCTGTGCTGGGGGTCCCCTCATTCCCTGCTCCTGTCGTCCCCACTGCTTCCTCAGCACCAGGACTTTGGGGAGGGGGCTCAGCCGGTTGCTTCCCCCCTGATTTTTTGTTTCCTTCCTCTTCGGCCTCCTCGGGGGGTGGGTTCTGCTCCCCCTGGGTTTTGGGGGGGGATTTGAGGTTCTGGGCAGCAGTGAGGATGTCTGCCTGTAGCTGCCTGTTGCAGTCCAGGTGTTCCTCGGTTCCGGGGTCGGGGTTTTTTTCGGGAACCTCGTTGAAAGCCCGGGGCCCCCCCACCTTGTCCCGTTGGTCCACGTATTTCTTCTTGGGGAAGGAGGAGGGGTAATAGGCCGAGGCCTTGTGCTTCTGGCGGACGACGAGGGCGGCGCAGATGATGAAGAGGAGGACGAAGGCCAAGGAGCCCACCACCACCACCAGCAGCATGTACTCCTTGAAGAAATCCACCAGGCCGTCCAGCACCCCCCCGGCTGCCGAGCTGTTGCTCACCGGGGTCCCCAGCGTCGGGCCTGTCCCCGGTGTCACCCGGGGCAGGGGTGGCAGGGCCGAAACCTCCTCCCCGTCCCCGCTGCTCCCCTCCTCGGCCAGCACCACGGGATGCCGAGGGGCTGCTGAGCCAGCCGGGACCACCAGCACCACAACCGACACCACAACCGACACCAGAACCGGCACCAGAACCGGCACCAACCGATACCGCCCCATGGCTCCTGTGGGAGGCACAAACATCAACAGCCAGACCCCCAAGCCGAACCCCCCCCCCCCCCCCCGAACCTCCTGTCACCCACACTCAGCTCGGGACCTTGCTTGAGGCTGAAATTTCCTTAAAAAAAAAAAAAAAGCCAAGTGCAGCTCTGGTTTCCTTGCCCCCCGCACTCCAGACGCTGCCGAGCCAGGGCCTGCGTTTGGTTTGCAAAGAGAGGCTAAAAAAAAAATAAAAATAATAATAAAAAAATCATAAAAGAGCTGGAATCCAGCATTGCTCAAGCCTGGGGGACACTGCGAGAGCAGCGAGGGGACCGGGGCCACCGCCAAGAGCCCTCTGCAGACAGCGGTCATTTGGCTGATTAGAAAATTCCTGAAAAAACTGAGGTTTCCAGTGGAAACTCTGACAGAGGCGACGCTGCGTTTCCCAACCTCCCGGCCCGGCTGTTACAAACCATTCCCAGCTCCAGGGCGGCTAAAAATAGGATTGCACCCCGGAGCCTCAGCAAAGAGACAGCCCCGGAGCTGGGGTGCAGTGAAAGGGGGGGTCCCGGGGGGGCTGAGCATCCCTGGGGAAGGTCGGGTCCATCTGGGAGCAGGGACAATGTCCCCAGCACATCCCAGAGTGTCCCCAGGGCACAGCAGAGCTTTTCAACCAGGACTTCACACCCCCGAGTGGGTCCCAGGGGTCTCACCCAGCAGCTCCTCGGATCCATGGCTTGGGACACCCTGGGGCAATTCCCTCATCCTTGAGCCCCCCCTCCCCCAAAATCCCAACCTGCTCCCCCAGAAAAATCCTCCCCAAACCCCACTGCAAACCAAGAGGGGCTCTGACAGTGGGATTGAGCTCCCAGGCTCCTTCCCAGCTCCAGAATCTGCTTTGCATTAACCCAGAGCAAACAAATGGCAGTGGGGGGAGGGGGGAGAAACCCCCAGACCCACATCCCTCCCAGCTCAGCCTCAGGCTCTGGGCTGGCAGCACAGCCAGGATGAGGGGTTTTGGGGGGCTGGGATGAGCCCCTTCGTGTTCCCCAACCTCCCCTGCAGATCAGGGGCCCTCGGCTGGGGCAGGGAGAGGGATCCCGGGGCAGGGGAAGGGGCTGAGTTGCCTCAGAAAAAGGAGCTGGAGAGGCTGCAACAACGGAGGAGCCAAGCAAAGCCCAAATCCGTGCCAAGAGCAGAGCCCATTCCCATGGCCACCCCCATCCCATCCCCCAGACCCATCCTGTGTCCCAGCTCCGGCTTGGCTGGACACAGAACTCCTCTGCACTCCCCAAAACCCGGGGAAAAATAAATAAATAATAAAAAAAAAAATCACAATTTCCATGTCACCCTCCAAGCCTGCCCAGGCACACAGCTGCTGGGGGACCCTGCCCACCCCTCCCTGAGCCCCCCCAGACATGGAGCAAACCCCTGTCCCGCTCAGCAGCCACCCCAAAAGTTTGGGGGGGCCGAGGCTGGTGGGATCCTCACCTTGCTGTGCGGGTGGGAGGGAGCCGGGAGGACGGGGTCTGTCCCGCACCCCTCCTGCCTCTTTCTGCTGCTTGCTGGGATAGAGCCTGAGCCTCCACCTCCTTCTCCTCCTCCTCCTCCTCCTCCTGCTCCTCCTGGGACCAGCTTGTTCTCGTTAGAGCTGATTTGGGGAGGGAGCAGGAGGCCGGCAAGGAGCCCCCCAGCCCCCTCCCAACCCAACCCCGCCAAGGGGGGAGCCCTAAGGGAGGTTTGCTTACAGATGGTTTTGGTTTGTTTTTTTTTTATCCATGGTAAAACCCTGTCCTGTCCTTTGGCCACGTGGATGAGCCCTGGTGGAGGGCCAAGGGGGGGTTGGCACCCCCAAAACAAGTGGGCTTGGCCACAGGCCCAACCCAAACCCTCCTGCAACATCGGGGGGGGGGGAGGCACCAGCCCATGGGGCAGGGGCACCGAGACCACCCAGCAGCTGGGGGCTGAGGAGGCTCCCTGGGGGGGGGGCTCAACACACACCCCCCCCGTGATTTCAGAAAATCACTTCCTAAATATCCCAGCCTGGAAATGCTCCGGCACAGACACCTTGGGGTGCAGCAATTCCCCAACCCAGGGCAGTTCCCCACTCTGAGCTGGGGGGCATCGCCTGTTCCCCCCCCCCCCCCCAGCCCCCATCGCCCTTCCCACCCCCTCTGTCCCCCCCGTCCGGGATGAAGTTGCTCAAGCGGCTGCAGCCTCCGGGTGATTTCATCCTTTTGCTATTCCCCCTGCTCCTCCCCGGGGACCCGGCCAGATCCCCCCCCCCCCCAAAAAAAAAACCCATTGCCTGTCCCCAGGGACCGTGGTTGTCATGGGGCTGGGGGTGAGGGTCCCCGTGCTGGCCCTGGGAAGACCGGGGGGGGGGAGGGGGGGGGGACTGGCGCCGTTTGGGTTTGTCCCGGTGTCGCCAAATGGAATCGTGGCTCCCAGAAATTCCGGGTGGGTTCCTCTGGCTGCAGCCACGCAGCTGCTGGGGGGGCTTTTCCCGTCCTTAAGTGATCAGGGCTGGAATCTTGGAGGGGAGGGGGGGAACGGCCGGGGGAATTGTCATGCCAGCAGCATCCCGGCCAGGGATTGGGGCTCCGATTCACCCACACACCCCACCCCCCCCCCGGGAGCCCAGGGGTCTTGGTGTTGGGCTGAGCCTCCTGCTCCGGGGTCCCTGATCCTCATCCAGAGTCCCCATCCCTCATCCAGAGTCCCCATCCCACTTCATCCCAAATCTCCCTCTGTCCCCATCCAGAGTCCCCACCTCTCCCTGCACAGGGTCCCCACCCTTTCCCAGCCCGGTTCTCCCCAGCCCGGTTCCGCCCAGCCCGGTTCCCCAGCCCGGTTCCCCCCAGCCCGGTTCCGCCCAGCCCGGTTCCCCCCAGCCCAGTTCTCCCCAGCCCGGTTCCGCCCAGCCCGGTTCCGCCCAGCCCGGTTCCCCAGCCCGGTGCCAGCCCCCCCACCCATTCCGGTGCCGTTTTTGCCTGCGGGCGGGGAGGGGCAGGGCAGGGCCGGGCCACCCGGGTCCCGCTGTGTAATTTGGGGACAGCTGGAAGGAGGGGACCCGCAGGGCTCGGCAGAGGTGGCACAGCCCGCCCGGCGGAACCTGCAATTTGGGTCATTCCGGGTTGTAATTTGCTGCCTTGGGCTGAGCTCTGCTGTGCCGCAGGAGTCCCGGGCGGGGGGAAAGGATCCTGCTCCAGGCACAGCACCCCGCACAGCACCCCGCACAGCACCCTGACACCACCCATCACCGAGCCACCATCATGCACAGCATCCTGCACAGCACAGTGCCATCATCCTGCCACCATCCTCCTGCCACCATCACCCTGCCACCATCACCCTGTCACCATCCTCCTGTCACCATCCTCCTGTCACCATCCTCCTGTCACCATCCTCCTGTCACCACTGTGCCCAGGGATGCTGAGCCTGGCTGGGGCAGGGATGGGAAGGTGGGGACAGGGACAGTCCTGAGCCGGTTCTGCTCCCTCGGGTGGCTCTGTCAGGGTTGGGTTGGTAGCTGGAGGGGTGACAAACACACCAGAGGGAGATGGGACAAACCTGAGCCCCCCCCTTCAGCCCCCAGGTACAGACAAGGTACTGGGACCCTTGGTGGCCCCTCATGGCTTTGTTGTCCCCAGCCCCAACCCATCAGGGACAGCCCAGGGACCCTGTGCCCACCCTTTGCTCACCTTGGGACCACCCCCACGGGCAGGGACAGTCCCGGAGGTTGTCCCCTCACCCTGCTGTGGGCAACCACAGGGCAGGAACACGTCACACCACGAGTACACCCATCCGCATCCCCCCCCCGGCACATCCGCCCCATCCCCCCCACCCTTCCGCTCCCACGGCTCACCCTGGGGAGGGGTCCTGGGGGGCTGCGGTCCCCAAACCCCTTAGAGTCCCCCAGGGTGGCTGAGGGTTTCATTTCTGCTGCCCCCCACCCCAGCTGGAATTTTGGCAGAGGGATGCGGGCAGGTGAGGGAGTGGGAGGGGGTCGGGGTTGGGGTCGGGAGGGGGGGATTTAGGAAGAGACCACCACGTCTGGGGGTAACGCTTTAATGGGGTCAACCGGGAGGGCTGAGCTCACCCTAAAGGAAAGCAGCCCCCTCCTCACAACATCCCGAATTAAACCCCAAACCTGAGGGGCTGGGGGGGTTGGACCGGACTCCCCCCCCCCCCCCCTTCCCTTCCCCTCCCTGGCACAGGGGTGCTGGGGGGGACACAGCCCCATCAGCTCAGGGAAGGAAGGTGCTGAGAGTCAGGTTGTCACTGTCAGCTTCGGTGCCACCATCCAGGAAGGTTTTGTGGCGTGGGGCTGGGATGGGCCGGGGGCCATTGGTGGCCACCTGGCTATCGGGCAGCAGGGAGGAGATGCAAACCATCTCGGTGGGGCCCAGCCGGTGGCGAGCTGTCCGTGCCCGCTGCCACAGCAGAGCCCCCAACACCCCCGTGCACACCAGGAAGGTGGTGGCCACCAGTGCCAGCAGCAACACGGCCAGCAGGCACTTGCCCATCACCCTGCTGGGGTCCCAGGGGACAATGGGCTCCTCTGTCCCTCTGCTCTCCTTGTCCCACGGGGATGGCTGAGTCGGCCAGGGCCAAGCTCCAGGTTTCTCAGCTTTCTGGGAGGCTCCGGTGCTGGTCCTGGGTGCTGAGGAGGTTGCTGAGCTGCTGCCCGTGGCCACTGTCCCCTCCTTGATGGGTGACGTGATCCATCTGGAGGTGGGGGTGGTGGGTTGGGGTGTCAGCTGGGTGCTGGGTGCTGCTGGTCCAGAGCCCAAGGGATCCGGGGAATCGGTCTCATCCTGCAGTTCTGCTGCCGTTGTCACCTCGAGTGCCTGGTGCTGTCTGGGCTGGGTGCTGGGAGGTGCTGGTGGCAGCGGGTCGGGATCCAGGGAATGGGTCTGATCCCAGGGATCAGCTGTGGTCATCACCTCCAGGGCCTGGCTCGGGTTGGGCTGGCTGGTGGGTGCTGGTGCAGAGCTCAGCTGCAGGACAGGACCTGGGGAGTTGTTCTCATCCCAGGGCTGGGCTGTGCTGCTCACCACCAGGCTGGTGTTGGTGCTGGGGGCCGGTGCTGGCCCAGAGCTCAGCAGTGGGTCAGGATCCAGGGAAACAGCATTGCTGATGGGCAGGGTGGTGGTGACCCCAGGCTGCTGCCCAACATCCTCCCTCCTCCTGCGGGAGGGGAGCAGGGGGGACTCAGCCCCAGCCTGCCCGGGTGCCCCCCAGACCCACAGCACCCCAGGGCTCTGCCCCGGTTCTGGTACGGCCCGGCACACCCAAAGGGTGCTCAGCATCAGCATCGCCAGCATGGCCCGGCCTGGCACCGTGGGACCTGTGGGGAGGACAGAGGGGAGAGGTGACATTGGGGTGCTGAGAGGATGCTGAGCTCCATCCCTCAGGCTGGAAATGGCCCCAGGGTGGGAGGGCACTGGGTGGGCACTGGGTGAAGCATCCTCCTCTCCTCCTCTCCCTTCCCCTCCCACATCCTGGGGGGGGCTGAAGGATGTGACCACCCCCTCCACCCCCCCCCCCCCAAGCTGGGGCCAACCCAATGGAGCCGCTGCCACCTGTGGGGCTCGGTGCTGCCAGCTCTGCTTCAGAAGAAAGTTTTGAAAAGGAAGCTGAGTGTCTGGAAATGGGGAAGGAGCCGCGCTGGGGACGGCTGCTGGGGGACAGGGGGGGGTTGCAGGATGACTCCTTGGGCAGAAATGAAACCACAGGGATGGTGCAGACGTTCCCATTGCCCCCCCCTGCCCCTCCAGGGCTGCCTGTCCCCCTCCCTGCCCCTCCAGGGCTGCCTGTCCCCCCCCCTGCCCCTCCAGGGCTGCCTGTCCTCCCCCTCTGCTAGCCAGGCTGGGCAGGGGCTCCTGTGCCGAGCCCCCCCGTGTGCCATCATGAGGAGAGGCAAATCCACCCCAAATCCTTCCCTTCTTACACCAAAAGCCCCACAGCAGCCTGGGTGTCAGCCACCGAGGTCCCCACGTCCCCACACCCAACAGCATCCAAACGCTGCTCAGTGCCCCCCCGGCACCGAGCATCCCCCAGGGAGCTCCCACATCCCCACCCTCCTCTTCAGCCCCCCAGGGACCAGCCCTGCATGGAGGGTGCCACCCCTTAGGGACCCCCCCCCGCCCCCGAGCATCTCCTTTAACCCCCCCCCCAGCATCCCCAGACCCTTTGCACCCTCCCAGCCCAGCTGGGGCTCACCTCTGCTGGGGGCTGCGGGGGGACCCCGAGCTGCAGCACCGGTCGGCAGCACCCCCAGGGCCCGGGGGCACCGGGGCAGCCCCGGGCGGTACCGAAACCCGAGGGGCGTTGCGGGCTGGGTTCTGCCCGGCGGGGCAGGAGAGGCGGGGGCAGGAGAGCGGCTGTGGGTGCCGAGAGGCTGCGGGAGGAAGGACGTCACCCCGGGACTGGGAACACTGTGAGATGGGTGCCTCCACCCCGAGGGGGGCTGGGACGTGGGGTGCACCCCAAAAAAGGAGAGGGTCCCTGGGTCCTGGGGAGCCCCTCGGCCCGCTGAGCCCCACCTCAGCCCAGCAGGGTGCTGGGGTCAGCACCACCCCAAAAGCAGAAGGGATGGAGAAGGTGGTGGCAGGGCTGGCATGGGGACAGACAGGAGGAGGTGCTGGGCACAGGGACCCGAGAGGGGACATGGAGGTGTCCCCAACCCTAGGAAAGGGCCTCCTCAGGAAGATGGAGGAGGAGGAGGAGGAGGAAGGTGAGGGCCTGGCTCTGTCTGCTTGCAGAGTGCTTGTGTTGGGGACACCGGTGTCCCCAGGATGGCAGCTGGTGGCCAAGGAGCTCTTGAGGGGCTGCTGGGGGTTTGGGTGTTGTGCTGGCTGCTGCTGCAGGCAAACACAGAGACACACACACAGACACACACAGAGACAGACACACACTCAGACACACTCACACACCCTGAAAAACACACACAGACCCCTGACACTCACACACACACTCCCCGACACACACACACACACGCAGACTCCCAACACACACTCAGACACACACACACAGACACACACACACCTGACACACACACCCTGACACACACACACACACACACACACACACACACACACACACACACCCACACCCACACCCAACCGCAGCACCGGGCAGGAGGTGCAGCAGCAGCAGGAAGGATTCTGCAAGAGCAACATCCGCCCCAACCCCCCCACCCAGGGCTGTCAGCAGCCCCTTCACCTCTGCCTGCCCCCCAACAGCCCCCAGCAATCCCCAACAGCCCCCAGTAGCCCCCAGTAGCCCCCAGTAGCCCCCAGCCCTTCTCCACAGCTCCCGGCCCCAGGGGGTGGGAAAGGGTCCTGGCTCCTGCCGGCTCCGGGTCACTCTGGGAGAAGATGCAGAAAATGGGGCTGAGGTCTGGAGGAGGGGTGGGAGCAGCATCCCCCCCCCCCGAGCTGTGTCCAGGGAACATCCCCCTCCCCCGGGCAGGCAGGGTCAGAGCTTGGGGGAGGTGGGAGGGTGGGGGTGAGGCAGCTGCAGAGGTTGGGAAATGCTGGTGAAAGGCTGAGAGGTGCTGGGGGAAGGTCTGAAGGCAGCTGTGGTTTCCAGCCTGGGCTTTGCAGCATTTCCTGCACCCTACAAAAGAGCAGAAAGAGCCCCCCCAGCGCCAGAGGAGCCCCCACCCCCCAACCTCCCCACCTCCCAGCCCCTGCTCTGCCTTTCCCAGACCTCCTCACCCCAATCTCTGCTCTCCCCAGGTCCCCCAGCAAGGCCACCACCACCAATTCCTGCATCCAGCCAAGCTCTGGAGTTCCCTGGCAGGGAAATCTCCCCCCAGGGATGGAGCCAGGTGGGCCCAGGGGCCAGCCCCCCCCTCAGCCCCAGCCCCCAGCCCCTAACCTGGTTCCTACCAACACCTGAAGTGCAGGAGGCTCAGGGGGCAGCAGTGGGTGGAGGACGCAGGGAATCAAAGAAAAAGCAAAACCAGAGGAAGTTTATAATCAATGACTTTTTTTTTTTTTTCCTTTTTTTTTTATCTTTTGAAAATGGAAGCAAGTATTTGGACAGATAGTGGGGCCGCTCTATAAGAGGGCCTCCTTCAGGACTTTGCTGCTTCTCTTCTGGGATATCACGGCTACAAAAAGCTTCAGGCACTGACTCCAGTTGAGCCTGGCTAGGCATCAGTTCATTTAAATAAAATACAGGCAAATTAGCTAAAAACCAGGACGGCCTTCCCTTCCCCCCCCCCCCTCCTCAGCCCACCTACCACACACCCATCTCCTCTGGGTGTTTCAATCCCCTCCAATTAGAACCCCCCCAGCACACAGCCCTGGAGTCACACGTACAAATGGACACAGAGATCAACGTTTGGGAGGAGCATGAGGCTTGGTTTTGTTCTCAAAAAAGAAAAAAAACAAAAAGAAAAAAAGAAAAAAAAAATACACATCATCTCAGCCATTGACCGCAATACAAGAACATCACCAAACATTCAAATATAACCCAGAGTGTGACTCCAGCACCAGTGGCAGGGGACACTCGTCCCTCTTGCTGTCCTCCCCACCTCAAACATAAAAAAAAAAAATCCCATTTTTATGAAGCTTTCATGCTATGCAACAACAACACATCTTCTGTCTCCTCCTGTCCCATTCTCGTGCCCCTCCAGCTCCATTTCCAGCCACCCCAACACACAGAGCCATCCCTCCAGAACAGAGAATCTTTCACCTGCAAGTTCTGAACATGCAAACACTGGGGGAAACGGAGAATTTGAGGATTTCTAGCTAACCTAACGGGGAAAAAATTAAAAAAAAAAAAAAAAAAAAAAAAAATCACTTCAGCCTGGACATAGGGACAGCTGGGGGGGATGGCCAGGGTGGGGGACACTGCTCTGGCACAGCAGCTCCCAGGCACACACATGTGCACACACACTGGGGATGCAGTGAGCTGCTGCAGGGATCCAGGGATCCATCCAGGGATCCATCCAGGGATCCATGCCAGGCTGGGACAGGTGTTGAGGCTCCTCAGAGCCCTCTTAGCACCCTAAACCCACACCTGCCCCATCCCCGACCCGAGCAGCCCCCTTGCAGGGGAAACCCCACCTGAGCAGAGCTTTGCTGAGCTGAGGCATGAAATCCCATGAGGAGCTGGTGAGCTCGGAGTGCCCACGGGGGTCTCTGTCCTGAGCATCTCAAAAAGCCCTGTGAGAAACCAGTTCTCCAAACTGGGATGAAAAGCCTCCTCCCCAGTCACTTCCAGTCCACAGGCCTGGGAGCATGGGGGGTGTGGGGATGGAGGTCACTCATCCTGGAAAAAAGAATTTCCTGCAAAGTTTTAGGGGGTGGTGGCGAGGCAGGAGTGACAGAAAGGGGGGAAAAAATTAAATCACAAAAAATAAAATGAGAAAAAAAAGAAAAAAAAGAAAAAAAGAGGCGTTTTGTTTCTGGAGACCCATCAGGAAAAAACAATACTGCTAATGCTGTTTGGGAAGCAAAGTCTAAATGTCTAAGATCAGCATGAATGTGAGGGGCCAGAGAACTGCAAGCCTGCAGATCTTTAAAAGCTTCTTAAAGCTGATGAGCCTCAGCGTGGTGGTGCAGGAAGAAGTATTTACAGCAATGCACACAGCTGGAACAGACACCACGGTGACTGCCAAAGGCCCCCAGCTCACCTCTCCCATGGCACACCTTCCCCTCTCCACTCCAGGGATAAACCTAAAAACATCTCCTGCAGGGAAGTGACTTCTGCCCCAGATAAAATAAAATAATAATAAAAACAACTGGGAAATAAACCGTGTTTTGGATGGGGCTAGAGGAATCCAAAACATGGGACTGGCTGAAAAGCCCAAGGTGATGTTAGGTTTGAAGTTCTTCAAGGTGTAAAAAAGCAGCAGCATTTTGTGGCATGAATCATCTCCTTCAGAACTACATTTTTTTTCCTTGAAACTGCCAGAAAAAGGTGATGGGGACAGGTTAGGGAGGAAGGCAAGGCATTGTCCCATCTCTGAGGGGTCTCAGCAGCAGCCTCAGCCACTCTGCAAAGGAAACCAATCTGATTGTTGGAAATTGAGGATTTATACAAAATAGCTTCAGTTTTGTTCTCTGAACAGTATAAACACCCACTGTGCACACACACACACACACACACGCAGTGCTGTCCCTTTCAATTACAAACACAAAATACTGCAAAGTGGCAAATAAGAAAAATAAAAAGCAACTTTGTTTTTTTTCTCTCTTTTTTTTTGGCAACTTTAAAAAAAAATGGTTGAGAACAATGTGGCATTGGTCCCTACATCTAGAAAAGACATTTGGGCACAACACTGAAAGTCAAGAATGGATTTGTTTTCAAGAATTCATAACATCTGGAAAAAAAAAATAAAGACTGTAAAAGTAGCACTTATTTTTTGACTTGTTTGACACAGTCACATAAACTCATTAATAACATCAGGAAAAAAAAATATCTTTCACAAAAAAGCTTGGCTTTTAATCATCGGCTCTCGTTGACGTGGATTTGGGTGAATTTGGGAGAAGAGGAAAGCTGGTACTGGAATGCTGCAGGCTGCTGCTTGCTGAACTGGGGGAACTGGAATGTGCCTGGGCTGGCAGTGGGGCCAGCACCGCTCTCGCCCCGCTCAGTCCGCGATCTTTGCCATCTGCTGCTCCAGCTTGGAAATGCGCTCGTCCTGGTTGGTGATGGTGTCTTTTATACATTTCAGCTCTTTCAAAATTTCATCCAATTTGGCTTCGTTTTGCTGGAAGAGAAAAGATGGAAACGGGTGAGGAGAGCTGGGGGTTTCCAAAGCCAGGGGTTCCTCCTGGCCCCAGCAGCTGGGATGCTCAGGGCACGGATCAGCTCCAGGGACCAGGACATCCTGGATCTGTAGCAGTCTTTAGGGACCTGCTTGACTGAGAGCTGCCACTTCCACATCTCTGTGTTCCAGGTGTGACCCACAGCCCCCGGTTATGAGGCTGTACCACCTCCTTCTGGACCTGCATTGTCTGAAATCCTTTTTTTGTCCCACTGTGCTGGGTTTCACTCACAGAAAAGGTAGAGCCAAGCTGGGACAACAAGCCAGGCTTTCCTTTGTGTCACAATTCCCAGTGAGCTAACAGAAACTTCACCTGGAAAGTCACAGCTCGTGTACCACCCCAACTGGAGGTCACCCACTGGCACCAAGGTCCCAGGGGACTCAAATCTTATACTCCTGAGCTTTGTTGTAACTGCTTCTGAAAATGCAGCACACATAATCATGTCTCAGGCCACCATCCCCCAAAGCTTTTGGCTTTTACTCACAGTGTTTGAGGCATCAGCTGCTTTCTTTGGAGCATTTATGAGATCACTTTTCTTATTTGCAGCAGGCTTGTTGTCCAGTATGTTCTTCTTGACCACCTTGAGATCCCTGTTCTTGCCTGGAATGTACCCGTGCTTCAAGGAGATCAGAAGAGGATCAGCATTCTTCCCCTCAAACCACTCCTCTGCTTCCAGAGCTGCTTCTGGGCCAGCTGTGTCAGGGTACAGGTCATCCTGGAAAAGGTCAGACTGCAAGCCAGAAGAGATGGATTAATTGATCAGGTGCTTTGGGGCTGGAAAACACAACCCAGCTAACCAGGAGGCAATGCTCACCTTCCGAGGAACCGTCATGATGATGGGCTCACACTTCCTCTCATGAAGCTTGAAGAACCTTTCAAAGAAAAAGAAAAGATGACAGTGCCACAAACTCCAACATCCTCAGCCTGACCACTGGGCACTGCTGCTGAAATATTCCTGTGTTTAGGCAGCTGCAGGCACTGCTCCCTTTCAGGAGTTCCTGCTTTTGTTAACAGTCACAGGAGCATCATGAGGGGCAACATCCAGCATGTTCCCCCCCAGGGGTGTGCCAGGAGCCACTGCAGTGCCACACACCCACTCTCCTGAGGTGCTTCCCTCCTGTTTCCTGAATCACAGCTGCACTCTGATCCCTGTGCTGCTGCCTTAATTACTCACTCTCTAAATTCCTAAGACCACTCTCCAACCTGTTTGCTGTGTAAGAGCTGGAGACTGATTTAGGCACCAGAAGTTTATCTTTGATCCACTGACAGCTTAGGCTGTGACTGACCTGATGCAAGGTTTCCTGCAGACCATGTATTCTGCAGGGGATCACCTGGTCACTGACAAAAGTCTCAGCACACTTTGAGGCTGTTGTTTTGTATCATAAAAACACTGCTGCAATAACAGTGTGACAGAGGGGCCCTACACCCAGCAGCAGGACCTGAGCTGACAAGGGGGTGTCTTGCTAAGACAGCACAAGCACAGCTCTCCTTACCTGGCAATCTCACACTTGTTGACATCAAGGCCCCTCTTTGGCATGAACCCCATTCCCCTCTGTGGCTCTTTGCTGCTGAAGGTGTTGAGGTAGTGAACATAGGGGGATTCATCCGTGATCTCAAAGTAGCGAATGCTGCTGTCACCCTGGGGGAAATAGAGGCAGGGACCACTCCAGGGGCTGGAGGGACCAGTGCTCCTGTGCCTGCACGCCTGCTCCCTCACCCAACAGCCTTTCCTTCCAGGAGCACTGCCACAGATCATAGCTGAGTTCTTTTTTTTTTTTTTTTTTCAGGCTGGAACTTCCCCTGGTTCTCAGCTGAATGCCTCTCATCTCGGGCTGCTGACAGACAGCACATGAAGTGCTCTGAGCATCCCTACAGCACCAGCAGAGCTGCCAGCAAGCAGATGCCTTCTGGAACCCAAGTGCAGGAGCTGCACAAAAATATTGTTCTTCAAAATGGGGTGGTACACCAACCCAAGCTCCTGCTTCGAGAGCGTAGGTGTCGAATTCCACATTTCCTCTTGTGAAAAAGCTCAACTTTTTGCCACAGTCAGGCAGGGAGGCTCCCAGCCAGCTTCTCCCTTTGGTTTCAGGCATTTCTACTACACTAACATCTCTTGAAACAGCAGAAGAGGCAGCAGACACAGCAAACCAGTATTTCTCATTAGCTGTTTACAGTTATGAGACTCTTGAATGTACTTGCATTGACCCTCTTTTGTAATTAATTTGTTCATCTTGCCTCATCTTTGGCTCCTGTCTGTAGGAAGTCCAAAGCTGCAGCACTCAGAAGTGGGCACTCTGGAGCACTTAAAGCCAACAAATTGCTCTTAGAAAGGAGCACGTGATCCCAGTTTTCTATTAGTTAACCCCACAAAACTACAGTCAGTGTTGCTACATGCTCCATCATCCCCAGGCATAAGGTGGATAACATTTAAAAAGCACCTTCCTCCCACACAAACGAACAGTCACTCAGCTCAACACCAACAAGAGATGTTTTGATGACAATATCTGACTTTTTGCTTTCAGAGCAGCTTTTCCTAAGTAAATCCCTATCAAAGAAACATCTGATTCTATACCAGACTTCACAGGCTCTTTGCATGGTCCTGCAGAGCAGCCTGATTTGTCTGCAGCCCAGGCCAACACTGCAGCACTGACTTTTGGTTCTACCTTTTTCAGCTGAGACACCTGGAGAACACTTCACAGGCATCTTTCACTCTACAGGATGATTGATCCCTCTAGACAAGCCCAATTATTCCAAAAGCTTCTCCTTACCTTGCCACACAAGTAAATAATGTTGGTATCTGGATCATAGAAGGGCAGCAGGACCCCATTGCTGGTGTCCATCTCGTGAAGGGCTATGGGCTCCTCCATGTTTTTCTGGAAATAAAAAAATGACAGTGAGGCTAATGAAGAACAGAGAGGCTTTTGGTTCTAGGATGTAAATTTTGGTTGTAGAATGTAAATTTTAAGTTGTGTCTTCACCACCCTGAAGGTTCCATGTGGTCCAGTAACAAATGCTACAGCTGTTCACAAGCTCATATGTACCCCCCTCAGAATGTTTTAAATCGCAAAATGCAATAAAAACAGGACCCAAGAAAATGAATAAAGGCAAAGATGTGACAGAGTCCTGTTAGCCAGTCTTGTGCCAGTCTGCTGGGATTGCTGCTGTCTTGCCCTGCACAGATAAGGTACAGAATGAAGCCACCCTCAGCCAGGTTAGAGGAACCTACTGGATTCCAGAGGGCCAGCTGCCGTTCGCTCATGCGGCTGAAGCCAGTTGTGAAGATGTTTCCATCAGCCAGGAAAATGGCTCGCATGGGTCGGGCTCCCTCGTGGGTTTTCTCTTTCTCCTGAAAAGAGATTTGCAGATTAGCCTCTGGCAAGGAAGAGGGAAAGCCCACCTGGTGGTGGCTTCTCTTCTGGTTGCACAAAATCCCTGGCAGGACACGCTGCGGGACATCCACGCAGGATGCTGACTCCACAGAAAAACATCCAACTCTCTCTGAGGGAGGAGATCAGGCACTGCACTGCAACAGAGCCTCCCTGGCTCCTGTCAGCTCTGCCTATCAGCCTCTTGCAAGGCTGAAGGAAAACTTCTTTGCAAGCTATGACACATACACAGACTGCTAAATCTCCGCTTTGCATCCACAACTTTGGCACAGTAATTATACAAAAGGATTAGATGGGGAATTACACTCCTGCAGGTTTTTAAAGGGAGCCCTAAAAATCCCAGTTCAAACACTAACCTCAATAAACCCAGACAAATCCTTCAATCACTGCTGTCCCGCCTGTAATTTTTTCCCTCACTTTGGACAACATGATGAAACACAGTTTCAAGAAGGTTCTTTCTCCCTGTGCTCTTGCTAACTCTGCTGACAGGAAATCATGACATGGAAGTTGTTTCTTTATCATGCAAACTTACAGCAACAATTTCTTGTTTCCTGGGGTCAATCACTCGAACTTTTTTGTCTTTGGAAGCTGTACAGATGAGGCTGCCATTGCGATTCCAGCTCACATTGTAAATCATATCCACGTGCATGTCATCCAGGTTTATGAGGGCTTCACCTGTTCCCACATTCCAGATGATGATTGCATTATCACAACCTAAAAGAGAGAAAAAAAAAAACCAACAGGTAAAGCTACAGAACTGGTGAGTACAGGGGAAAAAAAAAAAGCTTTCATCAGGGAATAAAACCTGCTGCAGCTCCAAAGCCTCGGATGCTGATTGTTAAACATGGTCTGTGCAGTGCCATGTAGGAGGAGCAGCAGGCAGCACATCCTCACTCAAACACAGGCTCAGAGAGCAGGGACTGAGCAGCCAGAAAAGGCACAAAAAAGTGTCAAGTACCTTCTCAGAGGACCTTTGTGCTCTTGGGTCTTGGCTCAGCTGCAGGGCTACAGAACTGCAGACACCAAAGGCACAGAGGGGACATGTGAGGATACTGGCTGGCAGCAGTCACTGCCTTCTCGGGGAAGAGGGATTTGGGGCAAGAAAAAGTCAAAGTGGCACAGATGGAAAGTAGGCAAGAGACAGCAGGGGAAACAGCAGAACAATGGGGAAACAGCAGAAGAAAGGGGAAAAAGAATGGCAGCAAAAGGCAGCAGAAAAAAGCAAAAAAAGAAAGGCTGAGAAGAAAAAAAAGAATGCTGAGGTCAGCAGATTCACAAGTACTACAATCATCAGTTTTGTTCAAGGACCAGACAGCAAGCAGACAAAGCATGAAGCCTAACATAAAATGATAGCAAAAAAAAGGAACAGGACTGGAGGACCAGGTAAGGGAAGGAAAGAGCAATGTGTGACTGAGCAATTTCTTCTGGGGCTCTGCAGGGATAAAAACATGTAACAAGGCAAGAGATAATCCCTCTGAACTCCCAAAGGGCATGAAGGACATCCCAAATCAGTTCCCTGTCACCACGAGGAACCCTGGGGACAGCCATGACCTGACAGCAGCCCTTCTCCTCTGTGTTTCTCAGGAGTAACCCTGGATGGACTGCCTGGACACACCTATCTTGCTGCTTGTGAGTACAGGAGGCTGAAGAAGCTGCCTAAGAAAAATCACCACCTGCTTTTGTCAGTTCTCACACAGAGTTTCATTACGTTCAGTGCCACAAGGTCTGCAACTCCAAGAATTTTTTGGGGAAATCAGATCAAAACCAAACTGGTACTTCAGAAGCCATTTATATCCCCAGAAAACACACAGCTCAACTGACAGTCTGGCCAGAAGGACTGGGATTGGCTTCTTTTATTGGGCTCCAACCTAAAGGTCATGCTATGAAAGCCTCAGACCACACTAATGGATATGACTTCTGCATTTTATTTCCATAATGATGTGACTGTTTTTCAGTGGTCAAAAGAACCTCATTACAGAGAGAGCAACCAGTCAAGAAGACCATTTGGAAAAGACTAAAAATGGAAGCTTGTGGAAGGAATTGCCAGACTCTGGGATACCTTGCAGGGATGAGTGAAAAGGAGAAACAGTTGGGCCTTTTATAAAGTGAAAACAGGGACTGGGAGAGTGCAGATGTAAATAGTTATCAGTTATCTGAAGCTTGCAAATAAAGTCTGGAACAATTTTAATACAGTAATTCATTCCTCCAGATAATTTTTTGGTTCTTGTCTCTGTAAACTGAAGATAATAAAAGGCCAAGTAAGGAGGAGGCTGCAAGCCACGTGTCCCAGTGTTCCCAGAAACTGCCATTCCCCTTGTGATTCACCAGCCCTAGAGCAGCCAGGAGAGGAAAGAAGGAAAAGGAGTCAAAAAGCTCCTCTCCAAAACAGCTGGTGTGCCAACAAAACCAGGGAGAGATGCTTGTGGAGCCCAGAGCCCTGCCTCACTGTACCTGCACTGAGCAGCACGTTGCGTGCCGTGGGATGCCAAGCCACGATGCCAACCCTCTTGGAATGACCTTCTAGCACCACCACTGGCTCTGTCAGGGACAGGGTGAGCCCATTCTCTGGAATCTGCCACACCTGAGAAGGAGAAAGGAGAGATGGTTAGCCAAGGGCCAGCCCCTCTGAAGGCCAAGTTACTCCTTTGCACCAGGGCAGGAGTCTGAGCTGTCACTTCTCTAGATAAACAGGAAGAGAGAGCTGGGGAGGGATTTGTTCCCAGACACAAATAAACCTTCAGCTGATCCATGTGGGATATCCTTCCCAGCTGACACCGCCAGCACACACCCACCAAGCACCCAATTGTTGCTGTGTCCAGAGATCCAGACATCTCAGGAGCTGCATGGGAAAGACTCAGAAAAGATTTGCCTTGCAGCTCCCTTTCCATCCACCCAAGCTGCTGTCTTTTCAAACCATGCCTGTCCCTCAGAAGACCAGTACAGCACCTATACTGGTGCCTATTTTTGATTTCTTTACCAACTGATTTTCCCATTATGCTTAGAGCCTCCTTTCATACCACTGGACTAAGGAAAAGCAGTTTGGTCCTGGCAAGAGTTAAAGAAGCCCAAGTTAGGAAGGCAGAAAGTGCTTTCCAATGCAGCAAACTGCATGGTTCCTGCTTGCTTGGTCACACAACCCTTCTGCTGCAAACACCTTCAGGAAAAAATTCCACCAGGAAAAGGAACAGGCTCCCAAGCACTGGAATTCCAGCTGCAGGATTATGCACTGAAGGAGGCAGCTTCTGCAACCAGGAGGGACTGGGGAGAGACAAAACTCATCACCCCATGCCCCATGCTCAGGACCAACCCTATCAAAACTACTCCTGCCATATGAACTGAATTTGACCTATATATAGTGCCTTAAAAAATTAAATAACCATCCGGGAGCAATTATAGCTACCTATAGATAGGTGGCAGCATTAGAGCACGTTTGCTTTGCCTTCTATTGTTTGCTTTTTCTGGAGTTGAAGATCTGGGCTGGCCAGACCCTGCCCAGGATGCCCAAGAAATCTGTCAGAGCCAGCAGATGCCAGGGAGGGGATTTGGGAAGGGAGGCAGCGAGTCATGTGTGAGGGCAACACGGATTTTTGCACAAATCCCAGCTCCTCCTTTCTCCCAGGGATGGTTGTTGCTTAAATAAAACCCACTGAGATTCTCAGCTCACCTCTAAGCAACCCTGAAATGGTTTCACTTTTCACCCACGCAGCTCTCAGCACCCTCAGCATCCCAGAAGGAATGACCTGCCTCATCCCAGAAGGAATGACCTGCCTCATCCCAGAAGGAATAACCTCTCCCATCCCAGAAGGAATGACCTGCCCCAGGCACACCACCTTAGCAGAGAATTTCTCTGCCAGGATTGAAAATCCCTCTTTCTCCTGGTGCCTGATGGAACAGTTCTGGACAAGATGCCAGAAGCCCAGGCTTTTCCCAGCAATCACATTTGAAAAACTGAGATGCAAACTGGAGCTGTTCACAGCCTGGTGGCACTTTGCTCTGCTCCCAGTTCCACACCAGCTTTGCTCCTGTCTGCACCCCCAGCAGGCTCTGAGGACTCTGCTGAAACACAACACACTTTATGAACTGCAACAAATAATTTCACCTGCCCAGGTGAAAATAAAATAATTTATCCTGCCCAGGATAAAACTGGCTTAACAAAGCTGTCAGTTTTTACAGAAGCAGTTTGCTGCTTGCCAGGCAGAACCACCTGACAGCCTCAACAACTGAGAACACCTTTGCTGACCTGGGAACTCCAAGCTCCAACCTGGCAGCTGCACTTCATGTTGTGACTCTGCAGGTCCCTGGGACAACTTGTAATTGAACACTGTTGGGTTTTCTACATAATTCAATTTGAAAAATACAACCCCCTCACACCATGGCAAGCTGCAGGAAACAGGCACTACCAAAAGCAGTGAGAAAGATGGGAAGAGAAAATGGGAGCTGGGAAATCCCAGCAGGACAGACCCAGCACAAGATCCAGGGGAGGTGAAGCAGAGGTCTGGGAGGTGCAGGGGTGGAGGATGCTGGGGTCTGACAGCTCTGGCAGGAGGATGCTGCAGCACAGCTGACACTGGGCTGAGAACCAGAAAAAACACCAAACCCACTTCTCCTGTGGCTGAAAAGGCCATGGCAGCCAAGGCTGACCTATGAGAGCTGACATTACTGAGGATTAAGCAGGAAGCCAGACATCTGGTTATCCCAGAGTCTTGAGGAGCCCTTAAAAATGGCAAAGCCTTGATGGACACAGCCACTTCTCCCCTCACCAGATAAAGGGGCTGCCCCAACTCCCTCAGCCTCCCTCCCTGTGCAGGGGGAGCTTCGAAAATTGAATTTATTGACAAAAAGACTCAGAAGCAGCATGAGCTTCTGGGCCAAGCATGGCCTGCAGACAAGCCACAAAGGGAAAGCAGCAGCTTCTACAGCTGCAACCCACCTTCCTCCCTGCCCAGGGGCATCTGGAGCAAAGGCACCAGATCCCTGTGGTCCCCATTTCTGCTGTGTTCCTTTACCAGGAACAGTGCAGGGATCCTCCTGCAGAGTAACTTCCATGCCAGAAAACTCCACCACCAAGTTTAAACCAAAGAGTGCAGGGGGTGGGAGAAGAACGAGAGGTTTTAGAGACACAATACCATCAAAAAGGATTTTTTAAAAGCCTCTGGAGGATAGGCAGATTTTTATTTTGTTTTTTTATCTTTAAGGGAAAGCCCCTCTAGTTAACAGCAGCTGCAGACCAGTGTAATCCTCTACAGATTACAGAAACTAGTGACCTAATGATCCTGCTTGGTATTGCAAAAAACAAAACAAAACAAAAACCCCAAACCAAACCACAACCTGGGAGTGTGAAAGGCCAGGGTATGCTCCCAAGCCAGCTGGCCCACTCATTCCAGCACAGGGTGGGGTGCCTGTCTCCAGCTGGGATGGAACTGGATTCAAGGGGCAAATTAAGGAACTTTGACTTTGGATGCAGCACTCACCCTGCTGAAGATGAGGGCTCAGGATAAGTACACCAAGGAAACCTTAAAATTTTGCAAGATTAACTCAAAACCAGTAGCAGTCTGCCAAGTCTCTCAGCTGCAGGGGTTTTGGGTGGTTGGGGTTTTTTAAGTTGGTTTGTTTGTGATGGAGGAAGTGAAGTCAGGCCAGGGTGGTGTGGGGAGGTTTGGGTCTCAGAGGAAGTGCAGGAGGGGGGAAAAGTTTTGCACAAACAGCATGTGAGAAGGCAAAGAAAAGAAACTTTTTCAGCACATTTGGATACATTTTAATGAGAGTCAAAATCAGTCTCTTCTGCACCAACCTGCAGAGAAGATGAGGTCAGTTTCTAGAAACATCAGTTCCTAAATGCACATTACCTGAGGAAACAAATGAGTTGGAGCCCTGGGTTTTACCCACAGCCCTGCTCTCCTATCACAGCAGGAAAAGGCACTTTTTGAAACCATTTTTTTTGTAGCTGCAAGGCCTCCTCCACAGCTAGTTGGCCCTGGAACCATGTCTTAACTGCCTGCCATCACGATGATGCCTCAGTTTCTGGTTAAATTTAAACATGATTTGCTCAATCAAACAAACTCTGCTCTGGCCACAAACTCATTAGTATTCACCTTCTGATGAAGCAAATTTTCCCTATCTGGGAAAGGCCATCTGATACCATCTACAAGCCTCTATATAATCAAACATTTTCCAGATGAATTAAAAAAACCTGCAGTACATTACAGTCATTCAGCAGAATATCAAGCATGAATATTTAAGTAATTCCTCATTTGTTGGCACAAGAAAATCATTCTTCAAAGAGAACACCAGAAGAGGCCACAGAAGGTATCTGCATGCCACGGGGTTTTAAAGGAAGCAATGTGGAGTGGAGGAGATGGGGATTCCTACAAAAGCAGAGAGGAATTCAGTAAGAAACCAGCAAATGGGGCAGAGAGGCCCAGGCCATTACCTACAGCTCCTGTCTGCTGAGGGTTCTTGTGCTCTTCTGGATGGAGAACACTGGAGCTGAGAAGGCAGAAAGAGGAAATGCTCCAAGTCTTGCAGACTACAAAGCATTTCATTCTCTCTCCAACCACTTCAAGGAGCTGTACTTGCCAACTCCAAAGCCATCTGGTTGGCTTCATGCCCTAACTGGCAAGGGCAGGAGGGGATGGAGGCCAAGGAGTGCCCTGAGGAATACCCAGTGTGGGATGAAGGAAGAGCACCCTCTGCTTCCCCAGCCTCTGCTCCCAGGGAGGAGAAAGCAGGAGGTGGTTTGGGGAGCTCCCTTCTGCCTTTTCCTCCGCTGGGGTCACTCATGTGCTTATGCCCACTGGCACAAAGGTGGTCTTGCAAGGGTGGACTGCCCTAAGTGTTCTCCCCCCCCTACCTTTTCCTTCTCTAGCCCCAAATAATTTCTGAATGTGGCAAATGTGATGGCAGAAGTAATGGGTGTATCACCTTAACCCATCAGATGACACCTGCCAAGTGTCCTCCAGACACCTCTTGATCAGCTGCAAATGGCTCTACACCTCTAAAGCTGTCCCAGCCACAGAGCCCAGCAGTATCAGAAAAAGCTGTCTTGTTTCCCAGCCACTGACTTCAACCCCAAGTCCAAAATCTCCAATACCATCCCTGTACAAGATTTATTTGCAGCTCACAGGGTAGTGCCACCTTCTACAAACCTGAGGTTGTATTTACATGAAAATGTTTCTAGTTTCTGAAAGGGCCAAGCTAACTTTCCTTGTGGAACACCAAGGATACAAGCAGTTCAAAATTATGGCTGCAGGAAATCAGCCCTCTTCATCCTGGAGATACTGGCTGGCTGGCATCTCCAGGCCATGCTCTCTCCCTCAGAAGATGTCTGGCTGATGCTGCAGAGATCTGTTGTGACAGAGGGTAAGATCCTAAATCTTTGAGTGCCAAGGCACAGATGCTCTCTAAAAACATAGGATATTTTTTAAAAGCAGCTGGCAGTTGTGCAGCAAGCCGTCTGATTTCCTCTACCACATCACTTCTCATTTCATGTTGGCTAATGAGGAGCTCAGAGCTGAGGAACAACCATGTGTCTTCTGAAGTAAGGTGAGTTCACTCTGACAGGCTCTTCAGGAAGCAGGACTCCAGAGCCAAGACAAGGAAAGAAAACAGGCTGCTAAATTACCTGGGTCAGGACAGGAGAACAGTTAAAATAGAGAAGGCTCCTCAGTTCACCCAGTTTGTTTCCAAACAGTCTAGGGCAGGCTTGTTCTCTACCTACTCCAGCTCTGTCCAGCCCAGTTAAGAGCTGTCCCAAAGGTTTGGGATACACCACTTCCTATGGGAAGCTCTGTGAAACTTCACAGGACATTCAACTTCAGTCCTCTTTGCTGCTGGCACACAGCTTCCCAGCACCTGAACACCCAGCTGAGAGGCACCTAACACCTAAACCACGGGCTGCACCTGCTTGTTCCTTCAAGCCCAGCACAGCCCCCCTGCTTCCACCTTCCCCCCTGCTTCCTGCCCTCCACAGCCACCCTCACAGCTCCCACGTGGGAACACGAGTGTGCAGACTCAGCCTGCTGCCTGCCCACAGGTTTGTCACCTCCAGGGATGGAGGGCAAGGTCACTCCTCACTTCAGGACCTGCAGCCAGCCAGCCCCCTGTGAAGCCCTGCCTTGTGGGATTTGTCTGCACAGGGGGGGCTCAGCTTCCTGCAGACACTTTGTGTCTCCATTAGGAGCATTTGGACAACTTGTAATTGAACACTGTTAGGTTTTCTACATAATTCAGTCCCTCTGGAGCCTCATAACATACTTCTCATTGCACTTGGATTAGAGACTTATTTTGCCTCCAAAAAGGCAGCCATGGACCTCAGCTTTGTCTGCTCCTGATGATGCTCATGTTTCAGAGTCTGTTCCTTCCAACTCTCAGCCCTTCTGGATCCTGATTTCTGGAGGAACATTCCTGTATCCTTCACAGCTCAGTTCTAGCCCAGTAGCAAAGATTACAAACACAGAAGCTTGTTGTTTTCTTTGTATTAAATACAGTACATTTTGTTAATATGTTTCAGCTTCCAAGAGATCACAGGCAAGAGCTGTCCCAGGATAAACCTCTTGGGATGAATCCCCTCCCAAACATTTTAACGATGAAGAGAAGCAAAGGAATTTATCTGACATGATCTATAATAAGATCTCAATATAACACTCAGCCTACAGCATTTCTAAATATGGCCAAAGATCACTGAAGTTATTTGGCATTATTTCATCTCAGAAGGATTTTCTTTCACTTATTCTGCTGTGTTTGCATGCATGGGATTCCACATCCATCGTGGAGCAAGGTCCTCTACTGTCCAGTGGGCTCTGACTGAGGTAAAACAGATCTCAGGACCAAGGCTGGCAGGTGCAGAATTTGGATTATTTATTATTCATTTATTAAAAAAAAAAAAAAAACAAAACTAAAAACAACCCTTCTGACATCTACTTACAACCTGTAGTTATAGGAAAAATGAGTGTCACCCTTAAATCAAGGGCTGAAGCAATTCTGAAATGTGAAGGGCTTGTTCCCCTCCAGTCTCCACCTCTTCCCAACACACATCCATCAGGATATCTGAGGTAAGGAGCGTTCTGCAAAGCCCTACAAACAAAACACCTCACCCCTAACTGGCAATCTCTTCTTTCTCCTCTTCCCAAACATCAGGGAAATTCACAGGATAAGGCAAGATGGCAGAAAGACACAGGCCAAGTGACACTCAAGGTACCATCCCAGTGCTGAAGAAATTCTTCTCAGAAGCTTGAGGCTGCACCTTCTCCAACATAAGGTGAGAAGTGCCAGGTCTAGGAGTCCCAATTCTGCTGGGATGCAGGCAACAAAGCTTGCTCTGCTATTTTTGCTCCAATTTTTAGCTGGGACCTGCAGCCAAGGCAGCATCATTTCTGCAGCTGAGACACAAGGTGACCTGGAGAACACCCACAGCCACCCTCACACCAGCAAGAACCCTGCCCTCAGGGTCACTACAGGACAATTGTCATTTGCAGTGTCACCTGGAGCACAAAGCAAACACCACTTCCCAAGACAACTTAAAACACACTTACCATGACAGTGCAGTCCTCAGAGCCACTGGCAATGACCTGGTCATTGTGAGGACACCAGTCTATGTCCAGCACTGGCCCAGTGTGGCCACACACTGTTGGGTAGGACTTGTCAATTCTGCCTGTCTGGAGGAGAGAAGCAAAGGAGAGAGCTGTAATACATGGACAGCACAGGGCATGGCTCACAGAGTGGATAAAGATGCTTCCTGAGTCTCCATTAACTCCATCAACATTAAAAATTCCATGAAATTTAAATCACTTCATGCATCAGGAGAGGAAATGAAAAAGGGACTCTTCTCCAGCCCCAGTGAGCTGGAAACTGGTGCTGGAGGAAGAAGCTCTGGTTTGATCTGTGCTGAAGATAACCAAGCCAGAATTTAAACTGAAAGGTGTTGCTAGTCACTGATTTTACCAAGTCTGCTTGTTTTCATCACAGAAGTATTTTGCACCAAGAGAAAACTTTTAGGACACAGTTGTGCAGAGGAAAACACTTTTTTTCAGGGGTAAATGCTGCTGATCCAGACTTCCACAGCCACCCACCCCTGGCCCCTACCTGACCCTCTGCAGGCAGAGGATGGAGGCCAGCAGCATGCTGCCAAAGCTGAGCTCACCACACAGATAAACTTCCCAAGAAAATAAGTTAGCGACTCCTGACACACCAAGCACCTCAGCTTTCTCTGTAAGAAAGGCAATAAAACCCATCCTTGCTAATTATCATCTCTTGATCAAGTGTTGCACACCTGGGAAGCAATATTTAAAACCCTGAAGACACAGGGCAGTGGCACCAGGGTGAGCAGGAGACTCCTGCACTTCCAGAGCCAGAATCCAAGTCCCATTCCAAAGGGTTTGGTTTCCTGGGAATGCCATAATGTCCTTTTCATGAGTGATGGGAGAAGAGAGGAAGGAGGAAGAGGTCTGGGACAGGGTTGCTTTCCTTTGTGTTTAAACATGCAGAAGAACTGGGTGGTATTTCACTTCTGCCATTTGGTGATGACATTCCTCAACCTTGGAAGTTCCACCTCACAGCACAAGCTCCCTGCCCATTCCCTGTGGAAGGCTGCTCCTGGTCACTGCTGCCTTATGGAGAAAGGATCAGAATAATGCTGGATACCATGAAGACCACAGGCCTGAAGATTTCTACTAGCAACAAAACAAGATCAAGATCCAAACAGACTAAGTTACAGAAACAAACCCACCACACTATTTCCTAAATGGGCAAATTTAGGTTTCTAAAAATAAAATAAAATAAACTGTCTCAAGGACTCAAATGGTTCATGAGATTATTAAAAGTGAAAGTGTTGTAGACGAAAAGCTATAAACCAGACATTGAAAAATTAGTCTGTGTAATCCCTCCTGGATGTCATAATGAGAAATAGGATTAAAAAAAAATTACTACATCTAACTGACATGTATAGTCCATCCATTTTAATTTATCCAATTAAAAAAGAACCATGCAGAGCATATCCACAAAAGCACATTTCAGAAGTCACATTACAGGCTAAATACAAACACAGACCCAAACCAAAAGAAAAATATGACTATGAGATGTCAGTGCCTGCCTATTCTTGCTCCTAGACAGGGCTCAGAGTAATCCTCTAAAGGAGCCTATGATAATTATTTGCAGGCTGCACGGGTGCTTGTCAGTTCAGTTTAGACTTTTTATGGTAATTTATTACTGGAGGGAGGCAAAAAAAAAAAAAAAAAATTCAATTTGAACGAATTAAACCCCAAACTTCACCTTTCAGTTTTGACCATGATGAACCTGACCAGCAGGAGCAGCAGCAGCCAAGTGCCTGTGACAGCCAGCTGTGACCACAGGGACCAGGCAACCCCACTGCCTGCTTCTGATCACCAAAAATGGAGCTCATTTTGAAACCAGTGCCTTGTATATCCATGAGCAGGGATCTGAGGACAAGGGGAAAACAAGATGAGTGTCTCTCCCTGGGTGAGGAAGAAGAGGGAGCTTCCAATGCCCCAGAAGGGACTAGAGCAACCATGGGTTTCCACCTCTCATGGAAGAGCAAGCTGAGGAACTTGAGATGGATGCACAGGCACTTGGAGAAGAACAGCAACATTTCTCAGGTCCAGAGACACCTGGATCAAGAGGAAACAGCAGATGCAAAGGAGAAGTGAAACCAAACTGAGGAGAGCTGTCTTTGCAGCATGCTACAGGTGAACAGAGGTTTATCTGCATCACCTGCAAAGTGCTCCCTTTTTCTGCCTGACGTTGGAAAAGTCATTTCTCACGTGGGAACAGGGAGAACAAGGATGGGGAAAATGAGATGTTATTTAGAAGCAGCGTGGGAGACGCAGTAACTTCAAGTAACCTCACATCTATTTATTCACAAAAAATGTACAAAATTGAGCAAGGGGAGCCCAGTGCAGCACTACTGCAGGTGAGGACCAACCCAGCTGCTCAGCAGTGTCAAAAGAGCAGGATGAGAATAAAAGAGGATGCAGAGGGGCAGAGGAGGTGACTGAAAAGGCTGCAGCAGTGCTCAGAGCTGCAGCTCAGACAGAAGTAGTCCAAGCACTTGCAGAGAAGTTTCTGACTTGTGGTCAGAGAGACAAACTCATCTTTGCAGGGCAGAGGAAACCCCAGTGCTTTCCTGACCACACCTCAGAGCAAGAGCTCTCCTCAGCAAGGCTTCTAAATGCACAGCATCTGCTCCATTTTAAACAAAACTTGTATTACAAAGTCTGACCCTCCAAAGGGGACTGGGGGGGCTGTCAGAGGTCAGGTCCTGGCATCGTGTGGGATTAGCTGTGCACAGAAGAGCTTTAAAATACAATATTTAGGGGACACTGCCAAAAGGAAAAGACCAGAAAGCCTGCAGCAGGGTATTAAAAACCCCACCAGGCTGTAACATGACCAAATTCAACCTTTTCTAAACACAGTTCTTTTTAAAAGAGATACCTCTGCCACAAGAACACCATGAGGTTTGGAACTTTGCTGGCAGATGGATGCATTTTCATGCTGCTGTAATACTCTCAAGTTTGGAGATTTATTTATTTTAAAAATGTAATCTTTTAATTAGTTGAGGATTTAAAATAAATCTCAAGTGCTGATACACAGCTTAAAATTAACTCAATATGACTTCAAGAAATTAAATCCTTCTCATAATCCATTTGGACTCTATATGAGCAACACATCACAGTAACAACTTTTGAAACTCAAAGAGTTATATTTTATAAAAAGTTAGCCAAACAGGTGAATTTGAGGATTAGCATTAATGTGCTGGATGGAAACACACTCAATACTCAGGTCCTTCCACAGGCAGAAAGCTGACCTTGCCAAATTAATTCACTTAGTGCTTTCATCTCTCCCAGATCAGGAAAATATTACAGATGAGAATAAAAACTGTTATTAAATCCCAAAGGGACAGGTAAGCAGCACAGGAAAAGTGTTCCCAAAGTGGTAGGTTTATGAATTAATTTGACTGTCCTACAATTGCTTCTCTGCCAGAAAAGGGCAATTGGTTGCAGGAAACAGCTCAGGGATTATGGTAAAAATATCAGAGAGAACAGCTGCTTCCCCCAGCCCAGGGTTGTGCTCCTGAAAATGGCCACTGAAAATAGGGAAGTGGCATCAAGTTGCACAAGCAAAAGCAGCTCTCTCCCCACCTTTGTGTGCAGAAGTTTGAGGAAGGAAATCAGGTGACAACTGCAAAGTTTGAAATACAAACCCTTTGGTATCTTTTCTCTGTTTGAGAAAGTTTGCCTTTTTTCTTCCCCAAATTGTGTATTTTCCTTACAAGAACGTCAGAAGTTTCACAGGGTCCTGACTGGCCACCAAAACTCCACCTCTGATGCAGGAGGCAGCTGGGAGAAAACACAGCAGATGTAATGAAGGTGACCATGACAAACAGCCATCAGTCACCCAGCAAACCTACCCAAGCATCCAGAACTCATCTGGAAGTTTATGAGAAGTGGTTCTGCCAAAAGGTTTTACTGTCATGCCATGCAATTAGAGACTCCCAGGCATTCCTAACTACCACACTGCTTTCAAACCAGAGCATTAGAAACACTGCTGGGGCCTCCAAAAATTCCTCAGCAGTGCTTCTGGTCTCACCTTCTCACCTTGAGAGCTGCAGGGCTGTGACATGACAGACTGCAACAGAAGAGAAAAAGGTCCTTGTGTGCACAGAGAAGAGCAAAGGGTTTGATGCTGCTGAGAGAGGAGCTGCACCAGGACCAGTTCCTGCAGCAGGAACTTCATGGTTTGCAGTGGTTAAGAGCTGGTTCTAACTGCAGGATGCTTTACCCTGGGAAGGGTAATGTTTGTCTGCAGAATCCTCCACTTATTTGCAACAATCAGCTGTTTATATGCTGGCTTTAAGAAAAAAGGCAAAAAGCAACAGGAACAACCTCCCAAACTCAACCCAAACTGCCAACTCCTGTCACTGGGAGCTGGGTGTGCAGCATGGGTCAGGCAATCCAGCTGACAACCCTCCCTTTCTAGAGAAAAGCTCTAACCACACCTCAAAATTAAGTTTTGGGCTCAGCTAACTTTTACCTGAGGAAGCTCTTTAAGCAGAAGATGCAGAGAATCAAAACAAAGCTGGGAACTCCAGCATCAGCCAGGGAGAAATAAACTGGGACCAGTAAGAATGCAGATGAGAGACAGAAAGCCTGGGCAAGGAAGAAGCCAAATCCATTCCAACTGTTCCTGCTGAACTCATTTTGTCTCTGATTTCCAGGATTTCCCTGTAGTTGGAAGGTAAACCAGGACTCCATCCTCCATTTCAGGCCCCCGCAGCCCTGCTGTAGGTGTTTTTGTCTGTGTGGTCTCTATGTATACATTTATATCCTACACAAACCAGTGACAACAGCTCAGGAACTGGACAAGGCTTCAAAACTCCAGCAAGATTTGTACAAACCACTGGCTGCCTGCAAGACAAGGAGCAGTAAGGATTTGCTGACCACCTTCCTAGAAAAATGAGATTTATTAGGCACACTGCCTGCCCTCTCTTCCCTGCTACACCAGAACCTGATGAGCCATTGCAATCAAAGTGACAGTGATAAATATCTCAACCTTTTTTTTAAAATCAGCCTTAAAGAAAAAAATCCAAGGTGAAATAAAGGAGATTTGTGCCCCACTGAGGACAGTGAAGTTTGAACTCAAGCCCACTTCTCTCCTGAGCAGCACAGGCACTTTGGTTGGGCTAAGGAACACCCATGGGTGCTGATGGGCCAAGAGAGAAAGGATGTGCAAGGAACTGGGAAACAACTGCTCTATGCAACCTGAACGAAAGCAGGGCTTAGCAGTTCTGCTGGCCATAGGATAACTTAAGATATTTTAAAATGTCTCTGCACCATGTCCTGATGTAGAGCTGCCTTTATTTTTTATCTCCTCTGCCCAATGTACAAAAACACTCAGAACTACGTGGCAATCCAACCAGAATTTTGGGGAAAAACATCACTTTGTGGTCTTCAACCTTGCACAAACTTCTCTGACAGCTACAAAAAAAAACCAACAAAAACCAACCAAACAAAAACAACCAAACCCAAAACCACAAAAAAACCCCCAACCAAACCCTACAGCACCAGTACTGACATGGTATGTGCAGCAGCCTGAGTCAGGATGACAGAAACTCAATTTAATTCATGTCCTTCCATCTACACTTCACCTAAAACTGTTGGAGGAACTCAGTGAACCCATCACAGCAGAAGCTCCTGATTTTATTTTACACGCAATTCAGACAAGGATTCTTTTTTTCCCCAGACCTTCCTGAAGGAATGAGGCTCTGGAACAGCTGATTAACAACTTGCATATGCCATGGTTGAACACTAAGGCAAGTCACTTGCAGAACAACATATTCCTTCAAGATCATTCCCGAGGTGTGCACTCACCCACCCACACACTCATTTGCCTCTCAGGGCACCCATCTGATCACAGCTTCTGCAGGAATGCTGCCTGTGTACAGAGACTGCAGGAAGGAGCCAGGCACACAAATGGAAAATCTAATAAAAGGTATATCCAAGGGGACTGAATAAGCCTCTTCTAAAGGCCTTACATAACATGACTTTCAGCTGACAGTATTTTTCTTAGAAGAGATGAACTGCACCGAAGAGGAAGCTGCCTTTGTGGCAGTCTTTTTTCCTTGCAGATGCAAACTGTAAAGATTTTTCAAGGAAGGGGAGAAAAAAAATATTGTAACCACTGCCAGCACCATGCACGAAGCCCAGGTGTTTCTAAGTCACTTTCCCCAGCACATCAAGAAAACCACAAAGCTTAATTCTGGGCTGTAAGAGAGATCACAACCCCCCCAGCCCTTCTCCTTGGACAGCAGAGGCAGGGAGACCCCTGTGCTGCTGCTTGCAGTCATCTGAAAGGAGATGAGCCCACCAAACACAGCATCCCAGCAGGTTACAGTCCTGGGCTCCTGCTGCTGGGAAGGATGCCAAAAGCTGACAAGCCCACCACCAAGCAAGCTGCACATCTGGGCTGAGCATGGGAAGGCTGCAAGAGCAAGGCAGATCTCTTGGTCCTTGCACAAGGCTGTTGTGAAAGCACCAAACCTGCAGCTGAGCTGGGCACCAAGAGCTGCTCCGTGCACTCATCCTGCTCACACCAGAAATGTCCAGGGGATGCCGGCAGCACAACTGCTTCTTCTTTCACCTGCCTTAGCCCCCTAACAGTGACAGCCCAGCACACTGGGGCTGACCCCCATCTCACCACCCAGCACATGCCCACCAGCAAGAGAAGGCTGAGGCACACACCACTTGTTAAATTTCATCCTGTCTGGCAGCTGGGATGAGGCTCTGAGGAAATCAACACAACTCTAAGCCTCCGATCTTCCAGTTTAATGGCAATATTCCACACCAGTGCTTTGCTCAGTGCCACTCACCCACTGCCTGAGATCAGCAGCCGAGTTTTCAGTGTGCAGTTAATGCTGATTTGCTTGACTCTTGTGATCCACACACCATTTATTGGTACAAATTACAGCCTTTTTTTAAAAAAATAAAACACGCAGTCGTACCAAGGGAAGCCACCCCTCTGCAAACCCAACCTGTGGGAACTGCACCTTTCAGCAGCTCAAGAAGGCGCTTGCTGGAGCACGGGAATGGCGAGCTCCTGGCACAGCCCCTGCACATGTGCATGCGGGAACACAGGAAGTTCAGACAAAGCATTTCCACAGCCAGAAAAACCAAACCCGCCTCAGCTGCACCGGCCCCGCCGCCTGCTGCTGCGGCTGCTCCGCACGGGGCTTTGCGGGGGAGTCCAGGGAGGGGCGAAAGGAAACCGCAGTGCACGGAGTCTCCGCGCAATTCCCGCCGGAGGAACCCTCCCGGGCGGCGGTAGCGGAGGAGCGGCCGCTGACAGGAGGAGGAAGAGGAGCAGGAGGAGGAAGAGGAGCAGGAGGAGGGCGGCGGCTGCGGGCAGGGGTTAATGGCGGCGGCCGCGCAGGGGTTAATGGCGCCGCACTTGCCGCGCGCCGCGTCCTGGCCAATCAGCGCGGCGGCAGCCGGCGGCCGCCAGAGCTGCCATGACCATATATGGTAAAAAGCGGCGGCCGCCGCAGTGCCGCAGCAGAGGGAGCGGGGCGGGGGCGGCAGCGGCAGCGGCAGCAGCGGCCGCCTCCTCAGGACACGGCTGGGGGGGACCCTTCCCTCCCTTCCCCTCAGGGCTGCGGAGGGACCCTTCCGTCCCTTCCCCTCAGGGCTGCGGAGGGACCCTTCCGTCCCTTCCCCTCAGGGCTGCGGGGGGACCCTTCCCTCCCTTCCCCTCAGGGCTGCGGGGGGACCCTTCCCTCCCTTCCCCTCAGGGCTGCGGGGTCCCAGGACCCTCACTCCCCCACCAAAACCACCACTCCCCCCCCCCCCCAGGCCAGGGAGCCACATGCCTGGCTGCAAAAAAAAAACCCAAAAACCCCAAAAAAAGTGAAAAATTGTAATACTACAGAAAACTTGGGAAGGAGCAAGACATTTAACACACGGATATAATGCTCTTTCTGGGCTTGGCTTGGCCCTGACAGGAGGTCAGGCTACACTAGAAGTAATTCAGAGTGACCCACATAATGTGGACACCATGAAATGAAATTTTAGGAGGACCATTTTTCCCGCAGACCCTGTAAGCCGCTGGAAGGGTCTGAAATGCAGCAAGTGCATTTTTATAGCTCAATTTTACAGTCATGTCAAAGCCACGTCTTGAAGCTGACCCTTCTTCCCCACCCTGAATATCACAGCACACACAATGAACACCTCTGCTTCTCTCAAACAACTCAGAATGTTGGGGTGGTGAAGGAACAATTTCATCAGCTGAGGCTATAAAAATAAATGAGGAACACAGGAACTGGTTAGAGCAAAACCAGCAACGTCTTGCATTGCAAAAGAACGTGCTGGGCTGGGGAGTTTAGGAACAGAGTTCCTCCCCCTTCACATGAAACCTCACATGCAAATATGAAGTATAATTTTAATAATAATAGTAAGCTATATAAGACTGGAGAGGAACGCAGCGGAGGGCGCAAAGGCCACGACAAATACAGAGGAAGGCAGGAAGAATAGAACTGTAAAAAAAACCTCACAACCTTAAGATGGCACTTGAAAGCGCAGAAGGCTACATCACTCAGAATTAGCAGGAATTGCTTCCAGGGGCTGAGAAAACATTGGGAAGCGAGAGAAAAAGAGGGGGGAGTGTGCATCCTCTGCCATCAGCATTTGAGGGTGCTGTGATGCAACATGGGTGCAACTGCGTGTGGGGTTGAGCAAGAGACTTCTCATGAAGATCAGTGCCTCCCCGCATGGCTTGGGCAAGAGCAGGACACGTGGCCTGGAGATGAGCACAAACCAGAATACCTGCAAAGAAGGGCTGCTCACAAGATGAGCAAAAAAAGAAAAAAAAAAGAGCTATTTAAGGAGGGCAGGGGTTTGGCTTGCTTTGCTTCAGACAACCAAAGCATAAGCGAGAAGAAGCTGCTGCCTCTGCTCCTGTAACGCAGTCGCCGTGTGGGTTGCTATATACAATTCTGGTCACTATTTCTATATATAACCAAGGCAGATCTGCAGATGGTGCTTGGAAAACAGGACAGGGCTGATCACAGACTGAGGACATCTTAAGTGTATAGTTAAGAGAAGCTCGAGGGCCACAAAGAAAATAATATTACATAAAAAGGCTTTCATCACAAGAATTTGCTGAAAGGGAGACAAGAGTACCACTCTCCAACAAGAGTGAAAAAAAGGTGCTCTGTGGGTTTTTTTTTTTTTTGTTCTATTCAGTACTGGGACAAGAGGAATTTATATTCAGTCTGAGACACTGTTCCTGATGATTTGTGTGCTTTTTACCACAGCATGGTAAGAGAAGGCTTCAGCACCGAAATTTTCAGCCTCCTGATCTCCTGATCCAGCCATTCTCACAGCTGATGGACAGCAACCAAACTTCTCTGTGTGCTTTGCAAAACACACCCCTGGGGCTTTACAAATAAATTCAAAGAAGGAAAGTGTGTATTTGGGCTCACTGCAAGATTATTTATTGTAGGCTTAGCAGCATTTTGCACAGCAGAGAATGTTAAAGGGTGTTTCCCTGCCCAGGATCAGATGAAGCCCATCTCCTTGGTACATCAAGTACCAGGGGATAACATCTGGCTGGAGTAAAGCCAAGACACAGTCCTGTGGTCTGGGAGAACTGCAAGACAGCTGTGATGGTACTTTGAGATAGTTTGTTTATCAAGATTATTCTTGTCTTATTTGGGCTGGAAGGAGTAGTTAGGATCAGGTGCATTCCTGAATTGTGTGATACTCACAGAGCTCAAAAAGCTGAACCACTATCATTAATCAAGACGCTTAATTAGGAGCATGATTCTCCATAGAAACTTCTGCCACGAAGAACTGGCTCAGATTAGTCAAGCAAACCACTTATTTACTGTGTTTAATGTACAGGAAGCATCCCAGTGATTAGAGGCACATTAAATGGATTCTTACCCGGCACGACTTTGACAGCCCCAGCGCAATTCCTGAACAAGCATCGAAACAACACCAAAGCCACGCCTGTCACGGCAAGAAACCTTCACAAAACCCACTTACCTTGTGCAAAGGCAGCACCAGGAACGCTCCCCCACCGCTAGCATCTACAATTATTGCAACAAATCGGGGGTTTACTGCACAGAAGGAGCTATCCCAAGTGACGCGGGAGACGCGGATGTCGTCGTAACACTGATCGTTTTTCACCGCCTGGCCAAACACGTGCCGGAATTTGCTCTGTCGTACCACTCGCCTCATCGTGTCTGCAGGGGAGAGGAATGTCAAGAGAAGGAGATCAGTTAGAGGTGCAAGGGACCTCCTGCTTGCCCCAGGACCTCTGGTGTGACCCTCTCAGCTGCACCATCACCCACTGCCAGCGGCACAAAAATCCTTTTGCTCACTCTTCCTCCACCGTGCTTTAGACCCAGGGGTCTGCAGACACTTTTCCCTTTTTGTTTTTTAAATAAAATTTCAGGTTGTTTTAGACCCAAGGAGTCTGCAGCCTTTTAAATAAAATTTCAGATTGTTTTGTACCAAACACAACTGAGGTGCATTTCCAAGGCTGCTTCCCAGAAAGAATCTGCCAGTCAAGCATCCGTTTTCCCCACTGGAAATGTATTCTCTCACTGAAGGAAGTTCCTAATCCTAAAAGCAGTTTTTAGACAAGTCTCCACATATTTTCAGGGATAAATCTAGACTCGGATTGAACTTGTTTACTTTCAAGTCAGACAGGGTCCTGAAGATGTAAATAAAAATGCAAGCCCTCAAAATCCAGTGTTCCTGTGAAGTGGTTCCACATGTTCACTAGCTTCCCTTTCTTTTGTCTAACTCCAAAATCTCACTAAGTAAAAAAAAAATAAAATAATAAAATTAGTCTCCTAGGCAGACAGGAGTAATGGAAACAAGTTAATGACTCAAATTAACTTAGCGTGTCTGTAGCATTTCAGAAAAAAATTCGTTTTCAAGAAGGCTCAAGTTAGAATAGAAGGATTGGTGTGGAAAATTCCAGCATCAGAGCCCTGGAAGAAGATGACACAGGAACAACACTGCATGATGTGAAGAACAACCCTGGAAGCAAACAACTCTCCTGCCCTCCACACGTGAAGGACTTTTCCCCATCATAAATGGTTTTCTCCCCCTTTAAGACTTGCAGGAGACCAAGGAACCTCCATACAGCATCCTGCTTTTCCATATGAGAAAGATATTTCTGCTTCAGTCTCTAGAGAAAGCAAAATCCCAAATTAAAAATAAGCAGACTCCATCTCCTGTCTTTTTCCCAGTAGGTCTCCCCCCCAAGCACATGGAGAAGCTGGGAAAAAAAAAAAATCCAAACTGCTCAAGCTTCATGGAGCTTCTTGCTTGATGCTCTTGGAGTGAGAGACACTGAGTGCAGCTCAACCTGTGTGCAGCAGAAGTGATAAAGGGTTGTACATCATGTCTGGAGCTGCAAAGGCTTTGTGTGAAAAGAAAAGAGGGACTTTTATAGTCTCAGAGGTTAAGAAAAAAAGTCAACAGCAACAAAAAGCTGAGTAAGTAAAGGAGGAAAGCACTGATCAGAGCTGGGAAATAAGCAGTCATGTAAGCTGCCTGAAGAGGAGAAAAATGTTACAGTGAACCTACCAGCTATGGAGTGAAATACTCTGGTTTCTGCACAGATAAGCACAACTAAGCAGAGGATCTGTTTTCCACCAACTCCCCCTGTCCACCTCCCCAAGGGAATTATCAGAGACCACCCCCAGAGCAGCTCTGGCTCCAGCATGGACCTCGATGGCTGCAAGTGCCACCAGTGCCACCAGTGTCGTGGTAAGGGCAAAGCAAGTTACAAGCTGGGGGAAAGCCAGCTTCTCTGCAGCCACTGATAATAAATACATCAATTGGAGTCATGTTTGCACTGAGAACATCTGTCCCCAGGTGTGGAGGAAAGGCCACCAACCCTTCACAGAAGCCATGCAGCTGGCAATGGCTTTTGGCCACCCCTGAGCTGGTGACACAGGCACAAAGGGCTCTGGATTTATTTCTAGCCAGTGTCAGAAGGTGGGTTTTCCCCTGTACCATTTCTATACTGATGGCCTCTTCAATCTCCCCAATTAATTTGGTCATTTCAAAGCTACAGAATTGCCCGATCCCCCTTTTATCAAAGACTCAGGCAGTTCAAGAAAAATAAATAAATAAATAAAAAATGAACAGGTGTCATTTCTCAATGCAAAATTTTATGAATGACTGGAGCGTTCCAGATGCCCATGTGGAAAGAGCTATATATAAATTCTTAATGATTACTATCATATCACAGATGAACTTAGGCTTCCTCCCAACTTACATGAGTTCACAGAATTGCACAATCCATTTTCTGCCAACTCTTTTTCACTTCCGGAAGGAAGAAAAGGCCCTGCCAGACACACCCCGTGACAACAAAGTGACAAACCAGGAGCTGCTTTCCAGCCCCAGCCTGCAGGTAAGGGTGCAAAAACCAGACACCAATTTCTTCTCACAGCAACACCCTGAGAGTTCCCCTCCAGCTGCAGCCAAAGAGCAGGCACTGCCTTGCAAGGGGACTGTAAAATATTGGGAGCCAGTGATTACACACATGGGACAGGTGAATAATCACCTGGCAGTGAAATGCACCCAATATTTGGGGGGGGGACACACTACAACTGCTGAGCTCACAGTGCAGTGCAGGTTTTTGCTTGGTTTTCAGGCAAAGGAAGAGATAAAGTTACCCAGAATGGATGGGGGAATCTCTGCTGAAGCAAATGACACCTTGTGGTTTGAGTGCTGCCAGCCCTGGGGGCTCATGTGGCCATCCCAGCAGAGCCCAGCTCCCATCCAAGGGCACCAGTTCCCTTCCCTGGCTGGATTCAGGATCCCCACTGAGCCCCAGCCCCACTGAATCCCACAAAAAAGGTGAATTTCCCCTCGCAGATCCCCGAATGACAAGAAACACACTGCACTATCACACTGCCCGAGGCCCAAATAAGATACATCATTAAAAAATGCAGTTCCACGCCCAGTTACTAATTTATTCTGCAGACTCACTCAGAGACCTGACAGACATTTTCATCCCATGAGGGCTCCTCCCAGCCATGCACTATCTGGGTGCTGCCACTGCTTTGATGCTGCCAAATCCTGCAAGAGCAGCATCACCCCCTCCTCCACCCATCCATCCATCCATCCATCCACCCATCCATCCCTCTCAGCCACCTCCATCCCTGGCTGGCACACAAGAGGTGACACCTCCAGGCCACCCTAAAGAAGCAGGGGTGTCCCTGCAAACATCAAGCTGCTCTTTTCAGCTCTTGAAAACACATCTTGCAGCAAAACCCTCCTCACTGCCCAGGGTGAGGAACTGGTCTAGGAGAAGGCCCCTGCTTTGCACAGTCAATTTTCATGACTGTTCACCCATTGGCAATGTTTCCATCCATCCCACTGTGCACCAAGATGAAAATCTGATGGTTGAGAAGAGATTTTAAAGCTGCCTTGCTGAGTTAACACGCAGAAAACAGCCCCCTGTCAATGCATCCTACACCCACAGGTTCTGCAATCTGTCTGCTTTAATGCTGGGAATGTGGATATGATGGTGAAGGAGAAGGATTATTTGTATAGCTTGGGCAAGTATCACTTTCCTTCTCTTGATCAGTACCAGAACACCACGAAAAAATAAAAAATAAAATGCTTCTCTCAAGTATCAGGTACTGGGAAATCTGCCACCCCTCCTGCTCTAATGGAAGAGCAACACCCTTTTATTCTGCTGGGAAATTCTAGTACTTCACTTCCCTCATTTTCACCCTTTGATGGAAAAGGTAATTTTTATTTTTTTTTTCTCCCCGGTTTTCTACATATGACTTTTAAGCATGCAAGGAGTCAGATGTATCCAAAAATACCCGATTTGTTCCCAAGGGATTTGTGGGAACACACCTTCAGTGCCCTCTTCCCCACCTACAGCTCATCATCCTCAGCAGGAACTCTCCGATGAACACATGGTGAGCAGCCTCCAAGTCCTCATTTCCATAGCAAAGGGAGTGATTCTTGGCGTTGGATCACAGCCATTTTGATCTGGCTGCTCTCCAAAGAGAAGGAGGAGAGGGAGGTGGAGGGGAGGAAGGAAAATGTGCAGGCTGTGGTTATAAAGAGCAGGGACTGTGGAGCTTTCAGCACAGCACAGAAAACGAGCAGGTGAAAACCAAACAGGATTGGCTTGATCAAAAAAACCCAAAACCCACAAAACAAAACGCACAAAAATGTCGTTTGCTCCCTTCCCCAGGCTCTGGTTAAAAAGGTGAAGTGTATTGAGCACCCTCATTGGTTTCTCCATGCTGCAGTGCAAAGGATCCCCTCCTCCACCAGCTGCAAGGAAACCACAGCTGAATTTGGTTGCCCCCAGGTTCTCAGCCTGGCCATCGGTGCAGGCTGGAGCTCCCACCTCCTACTTGCAGGCTCAGCAGGTGGAACACCACCATGTGAGATGATTCACCCCAAGGAAAGGCTGATTCAGCCCCTGTAACATTCAAAGTGTGACCTGGGACCCTTGGAAATACCCCAGCGGGCAGGAACATGAATCCAAGGTCAACAGGGCTGTGCAAGGGATTTGCCCTTAGGAAGTGGGCTTGGAGCAAGAGTTTTATAAAAGGAAGTTAATTAGACCACTGTCTGTGCTGTTAAATCTTAGCTAAGGAGCTGGAACCATCTCTATACACTTGCTAGACAGGAAACACCGATTTTTTTTTTTTTTGGTAAAGAACAAATTTGGAGGATTTAAAACCTCAAAACTAGGAGCTGAAAGGAGTTTAAATTTTGCCAGAGTTACAGCCCTCAGCAAAATTAAACCAGAAGCATCAGACACCCTGCAAAGACCACGACAACAGCAGTGCTGACAGCTCTCCAGCTGCACTGATCTGGATCCTGCTCAGTGACACACAGCATCTTACACATCCCACTGGGGACATAGGAAAGAGCCCTCAAAAACCTCCTCTTTTTCTGCCCCTCCAAATGTCAAGTGACTTCCAGCTGAATTTTACCAAACATTTAACTTTGCTGCCTGCTGTCTGGGCCCGTTTGGCCGCTGGTCTTTGTGTCAGCAGTTAAAAGGACCTTAGAAACGCAGGATGCCATCAGCCCTGCCAGCACAGTAATACTTTTCATTCCATTTCTTTCTGATCTCCCATCATGATGTGTCACAAGTGTTACCATGAGTTTGCCCATTTTCCTGTTTATGAAGGGTTTATCTGTCTCAAGAATCCAGCAGATGTATTTCTGTGGCTTCGGAGGGTTTCTCAGCCTGCTTATGCAAGAGGAAATGCATCCTGCTAGGGAACACTGGCAGGAAAACCCCCCACTAATGGCAAAATCCTGCTCAGCCCATGTGATTGTGATCCCTTCTGGAACAGGAGACATTTGAAATAAAAGGCTGGTTGAAGTCATAGGCAGCCGGAGGCTACTGTTAAAAGGGGGTAGGAGATACAAATCCACTGGGCAGAGAAAGCAGCAATTGCCAAACGTTGGTACTTAGGACTGGGAAGGCTCTTTCTTAAGTGGGAAATGTCAAGGTGAGTTGCAGCAGTAGAGTTTGAGACCCCACACTTGGAATTAGAGCCTTACTGAAGAGGCTGCAAAGCTTCAGTGGCAGCTTTGGAAGAAATGTAGAGTCTCAGACATCTATAAACCAATGAGAAGCAGATAAGGAGAAAAAAAATAAATCAAAATATCTTACAGGGAATGCCAGGGAATGATGCTAAATAGCAGGGGCACCTGCCATATTTGCTACAGGCCAGGAGGGAAAGGGGACAGTCCCACCAGTGAAATGGTGTTCCCTGATGCAGGGAAGCCCAGGGGTTTCCTGATCAGCAACACAGCAACTGTGCAGCCTCAGGTCCTTCTGAACACCTGGGCTGAGATGCTTGGGCCTTATCTGCAAAAGCACTGAGCCCTCAGAGATGAAACCTTTCATAAAAAAAAACAACAGAAAGCAGGTTATAATGCTAGGCCAATAATCAAGCCATGGATGCTCCAACATCTGCAGAGCAGTTGGCCAACACTGAGATAAGCACCAGAGAAAAGCCCACAAGGAATCTAGAACTCACTCTCCCAAACATTTTGAACATCACGTGCTAGATAAGGTACAGAGCTGCACATGGAACAGAAAATGTAAGCATTTAGAGGCTTTACAGCCCTAAAGAAAACAACATCCCATCCACTGAGGCAAGGAGGACTCTGTCCCACCACCCCAACCACTGCTGGGAGCCCAGCAGAGCAAGGGCACCGAGCACCACAGCCATACCCCACTGCATGTGGAAAAGGGAACAAATGATGAGCCAGGTTGTTTCCTAATCACTCACTTCTGGCCTTTCTCAACTTCAGAGGGCTTGGTTGTGCAACCTCTGGGGATTGTAACCCCAGTGAGTGCCCAGCATGCTGCAGACAGGGAGGATGTGCTGAGGGACACAGCCTTGGGCTTAGTCCAGCTGCTTACACATTCCACAGAAATATTTTACAGCCTTCCCAAGCTACATAGGATGGTGTCTTACAGATGCCTCTGGAGCTTCAGTCAGCTAGAAGAGAAGCCTGGCAGATCATTTTAAGGACAGGATCTTTCAGTGCACCTTTGGCAGAGGAAGGAAAGTCAGACCCATCCGTGGGAGAGGCCGAGCAGGCAAGGCTCTGCTGGCAGCTCCACCAGCTGAGTCCTGCAGGGAACAAGGACAGCAAAGCCCATCCACTCAGCAACCAGAGCAGCAGGGGCTCAGAAACCCCAAAGGTTTAAGATAAACCCCATGGGAGAGCAAGGCGAGCATGTGTCCTACAGCAAGCTCAGGGCCATGGCTGGAATTACACCACAAGAGCAGGAAATCATCATGGTGGAGAACCAGTGTATGAGGAGTATTTCAGGGCTTCATCTCCTCTCCAAGTATCAAGGGAATCAATGAACTCAGTCTCACAATAGTAAGTCTTGCAAGATTTGGGCAAGGGAGGAAGTGAAAAGCAGCCATGACATGGTGACAAAATTTCAGCTCACCCTACGACTTCATGTGAAACAGCCAGGAGTATCTTGATGTACTCCTCTACTTTCAAACATAGTGCTATTCTCTCTAGGCTATACTATTTCAAATCAATCTACATTAAGTCCACTGCTGACAGAAGTTTTGTTTTCAGATGTTCAAAGTTATCTAAACCATGGGTGAACACTACCACAGATGGTGACAATTCCAAAATACATCATATTTGTGCAGATTATTTTCAGCCTTTGGTTACTTCGGTCTAGGTTGAGCAAGACCCTGCCATCTGATTTCACTTCATTTTAAAGACAAAAAGCTGGAATATGAACTTAATACTGAAATTTCCAGCTGTTATACCACTGGCAAGATTCTATTTTGGGATGGGAACCTAAACCACAGACTACCAGGGAATTCGATTATATCTCAACTGGGGAGCCCAGAACATTCAAAAATGTAACACAACCCAAACTGAAAATGAGCTGAAATTGCTGTTCTGGACAAAGTGCAAGGTGTTGGTTCTAACCTGTGAAATACTTGATACACAGTCACACTAAGACTGTTATAACGTGAGGAATTCCAAGTCAGAAGTGCCAATCAAGCTTAATGCTTCTGGGCATCCATCATCCACGTGTTATTCCCAAAGTGTTTACCCCATCCATGCTTGTCTCAAGTGCACCTAGGGATGCAAGGGATATTTTCACTTCAAGATTTCCAGGTATGCAATTCATCTTCTTGGGGGAATCTTACTAATACCATTTTGTAGCTTGAATCCTCACAGTTTAATATTGCATCATTTAGCATAACTTGCAGTGACAAAAGGGACACTGCAGTTGAAAGTCATTACCCTCACCAGAGAGCACTGTCTGGCTTCATTTAATCTGTGTCATCTACTGTAAAGCTCCAGCAATGAACACACACAAAAATCATTACACAAATTAATTCATCAAGAGGCTGTAATGGGATGGGTAACCAGTAAAAAAAAAAAAAAGGTTCCCTGGACCCAGAGCAGTTCCCTGGACCTGGAGAAAACCTCCAAGATGCAACTAAATACACCAAAGAAATGGGGAAAAGAGGACTGGGGGAGCCCTGGATTAAACGTCCCAGAAGCCTGAGTGCATCTCTACATTTCAGCTTCCACTTCTGCAGCCACCAGAGACTGATCCACTCCGTGGGCACCAAAGAAGCTTCCCTGGGCAAGGAAAGGGGATTGGGGCAGCCAGGCTCCCACCTTCAGATACAGCTGCTCCAGTGGCTCACCACAAAAGGCCAAATTTTTCATATGCTCCCTTCCAAGAGCCTTCTCCCCTGGAATAAACACCAGAGATGTTTCTTTGCTTGCTGGATCCTCGTCCACTGCCAAGAGACAGAGCAACACACTTCCAGAGCTGAACAACAGCCCTATGGACTTCAGCCAGAGACATGACACCAACACCATGGGAGGTGCTACTTACAGCCCTGGGGACCCCCTGCATCACCCCCACAGTAAAAGCAGCACATGGCACAGAGAGGAAAGCAAAAGGGCTTCAGACCACACTCTGAGCCCAAGGAAAACAGGAGATGGGAGAGCACACCAGAGCTGCAAGTCAGCAAGCCTGCTCCAACAGCTGAGCACCAGGATTCCAGTTAAGAGAAGTATGCAGATAAAATGCTTTCTCCACAGAGCTGACCTACTTCTCTTATCAGCACAACTGAGCTAGCAAGGAAGTATCCATCTGCTCAGAGCTGCTAGCCCAATTTGTTGAATTCTTCTTCTCTCTTGAAGGTTACACACAAGCTTCCTCCAGACCATATTCCAGAGGCACCCAGAAGCTCACCAGTAGCCACCAGACCTGAAGCTGGGCTCCCAGCACAACACAGTCTGTCCTCCCCAGTGAGAAACCAGGCCGACAGCAGTACCCCTCTGCTGGGAGCCTAAAGCACAGAGTAACACATCCAGGATTTCACATTCTGCAAAAGTCAAGAAGAAGTGCAGACACAAAGGTAATCTGATGACCACAGTATTTTCTGAGGTAAGAAAATTTCTTGTTAAAACTCCAGTGGTTTTAAGGCATTATTAGAAACATTACACTGCTTCTCCTGGTTTACAACTAACTGGGTTCCTTTAAAAATGACAAGAAGATGTATTAGGGAGAGAAATCTCCACAGGACTTGATAAACTGTTTTTTACTCCTCAGTTACATGCTACCCCCGGGAAGAAAACTCCAGATGTTAACAGATGTTTTCAGGAGACAAATGGTCTCACAGACAAAAGGTCACAGATCCCAGTTCTTCCAGAGGTTGGTAGCACCAGAGCCTAAGAGCCACCATCAGGAAACAAAGACCAGCAGAAAGCCCTCTGCTGGGAACACAAAGTTAGCTGGGACACAGCTTCCTCACGACTTAGCAATCAAACAGAAACAAACAGCTCAGCAGAACCCAGGCTCAAACCCAGAGCAGCCAAGTGTGAGTCAGACTGACCAAGTGAGGAGGATGCCTTCTCCCTGCCTGACCACAGAGGCTCCAGTGCTCTGGGGGATGGAGCACAACACCCAGACCTGCAGGGAGCCCACTGAGACCACAGCACTGCCCCAAGGGATGCAATCCCAGAGGAAGAGGATGGCCAAGTGGCATGGCAGTGCCTCCAGGACCAGCACAGCCCTGTCCTGGGGTCCTGAGGTTTGATTCCAGCCTTGTAATGGGAAATGTGATGGTCCAGAGAGCTGGACAATGTCAGGGTTAGACTGGAGTTCCAGCACAGACCAGTGGAGTCCATCTGGAATGGAGATACTGCTCCAAAAAGTGTTAATGGCCTGAGAAACTCCTTCATCCAAACACCACCAAAGCAGAGCCCAGTGCACCAACCTCCACTTCCCAAGCCCCTAACACCCACTCAACAGGGGAGGCCCTCATATGGGATTTCTGATGTTCTCAACAGAAACCCCACAATGGAAAACTGTCCCAGACCATCCCCTCAGCACAGAAGGTTCAGGCTGGACACCACCAACGTGTCTCAGATTTTAACACTGTACAAATAAGCTGCAAAATGAATCTCAGTTCTCACAGTTGGAAATGGAGTGGATTTCTCCAGATTTCCATTTGCTGCCCTGCCAGCTCTTCTGGCCAAGAAGCCTATAATTCAAAGAGTACCATTGTCATCCTGTCCCCTTTCTGTAACATGCAATTTGAAATCAGGGCTGGGGGAGGGAGGAAGGGACTGAAGGAGGCTAAAACTCAAATGCAGATAGTTCAATCTGCTACCCTGATTTTAAATCCCTGTCTTGTGGTACCAATTACAGCCCCTCAAACATCTGTTTTAGCCAAGGCTTCCAAGTTCAAACACATTTCCTCTGTCCTACAGATGTTCTTTGTCACTGATGCATTTCAGGTCAATGCTGCAGAGCCCTGGTCACTGCCCAGCGTGGCTACAAGGGGAGCAACCTGGGCAAGCTGGTGTCAAACCCCGAGTGCCACACCAAGCATCTCTCACCTCTCTAAGCAGGCAAGAAAAAAAACAAACCAAAACCAAAAATTGACTTAGGAAAGCATACTTAGTTCAGTAAGCAGCTTTAATAAACATTTCTGCTCCACTATGAAGAAATGGTTCAGATGCAAGAAGGAAGAACACTTTGCTACAGGCAAAGACAGGAGATGTACCTGCTGTCCCCAACACCCAGAGCAGCTCTCTCACACCCTGCTATGGCTGGGGGAAGGCTGATTTCTTGGGGAGGGGACCCACAGCTGGGTGCTTTCAGCTGGGGAGCTTGTTTTCAGCAAGAGGCAGGAAGAATTACAGCCTGCATCTGCTGACCTTTAAGCTTTACTTACCTGTTGGCCTGACAGTCCTGTTACTGCACCTGCAACCCACACTTCCAGCCCTTTGAGAGCCCTCGTGGCATTTACAGCAGCTCTGGAGGAGACCAGCCAAAACAACAGGTAGTATTACACCAAGATAAACCCCAGATGGTTTCTGTGTCATCATTCAGAGTGCTGAAGAATTCACCTCATTGCCCAGAAGGCCAGCATGGCAAGCACCACATAAAAAGAGCAGAAAGATAACCTTCACCCCCAAGGAAACATCAGGGAGCAAAGTGGAGAGATAACACACCTGCATCAGAACCAGGAGACCAAGGCAGGGTAACCCACCCTGAAACACCACACAGAACTTTTACCAGACTGCAGCAGAAAGCAGCAGTGGCCAGGAAAAAGATGCTGGGAGGCACTACCACCCTCAGCTAAAAGTGTTTTGTGCCTACACTTCATGCTGTGCTAAAGCAGAAGTATATAAAGCTGAAGGATGTCTGGCAGCTCCAGTTTGTCTGAGCTGGCTCAGAATTTTTTTCCTGCCTTGCAAACTGATCTCGGCAGATCAAAAGATGATAATAAACCTAAAAAAAAAAAAAAACAAACACCACAAACAACAGAAAACACCCCAAAAGACAACACCACCCAACAAACAACCCACAAAAATCACTAAAAACTAAATAAAAAATTAATCCACCTCCTGTTCTAAACTAGAGAGCTTCCTGCCTATTTACTCCAATCCAGTGTAATTAATGTAAGTGCTGCAGGAAGAGATGAGCAGTTGGGATGCTGAGTGTAGGAACAGTCAGTAACCCAAACACACACATCCACCATGCGTGCTGCTGCAAACAGATGAACTACCTGTAAAACAACAAGAGCTCAGAGGATTGGATGCCAGAAGTACTCCCAGCCTTGTACCTGGCAAGATGCTGAGCAAAACCACTTAACCTCCCATTTCCAGTTTGGAAACAAGGAGATCCCTCTGTCTCAGGTGTGCAACTGGGAGAAACAACAGTGACACAGACTGTCCCCTGTGGGATGGAAAATGCCAGGGAAATGCCAAGCTGATTCCCAAGTCAGTTGGGTGTGCAAGATTCCTGCATGAACTGAAACACCAGGAGGTTTTTAAGTGTTTAATTAAAAAAAAAAAAAAGCAAGTTCAAGAGGTAACACAAATGCTGAGCTGAGGCCTTTGCTGATGCCTATCTCCCCTATCAAGTGATCATCTGCCCAGCACTGCCAGTCTGCCCAGTTCCCAAGGGAGGGAGTGCTTACCCTGGCTTGAATTTGTTCCTGCCTGCTAATCCCTGGTGGTGCTAATTATACCCATTATCAGTTTGTCTGATTGTGCCTGACCCATGTCCAATAATATCCAGACCTGCAGCACTGCAGGATGCCAAGTCCTCAACAGAGCTGCACGGGAAAAGGATGCTTCAAACCATGTATGGTTCAGTACTGCAGGTTTATACATTTGTGCCAGATAAACAATGGATTTTCAAGGACTCCAGAGCACAGTCTCTATGGCAACTATATGCAGAACGAGGGGGATGGAGGGGAAGTTCCCACATTTCTAAATACTTTGATCAGAAGTGATTTTGCAGGGATTGCTTATACCAAAAACTGCAGGTGGACTCACTGCCTGGCTTCACACATGGATGCAAACAGGGTGTCATTTGGAGTACAACACCCCTGCCTAATTTTATGAAATCCTGCTCAGACATCTTTGGTGAGACTGCAGGAATGGTTGCCTTAATATTCAGCTAAGAGGAATTGTAAATAATTACACACATGGCTGGACATTCAGAGATTACAGATAAAGATGCTGTGGCTGACCAAGATTTGGAGAGCCACAGGACAAGCATGGTCCTTCCTGAAGGGAACCCTGGGCCTGAAACGCAGCTCAGCAATGCTCTAGAGGAAAGCTGTGAGCTCATCTCAGCCTCAGACTCCACCATTGTTTTGATTTTATTTCCACTGCTTTTTTCAAATTCAATTATTAAAAGGGAAAACAAGGAAAACCTAATTATAATGGATCGAAGAGGCCCAGCTCAATGTCAAAGAGAATCACTCTAAGTGATCCAGGCACATCCAGCTTCTCCCACGGAGAGCCAGACCTCCCAAGTCATTACAGACTCCTAGCAGAAAGCATATGATACATTATTTATTGTGAGCATCAAAAAAATTGGGGTGAGACAAAGTAAGCAGCACTGAAGAAATCCTATCGTCCTTTCTCCAGTGCAGGTGATTCTACTTTAGCATCTGCCTCATTAACAAAGAACAAAAGGAAAGAGGAAAAATGGTCCAAGAGCCCTTCTCTAAGGAGATCTCCTCTATCCATGGGAGCACCAGCAGCCTGGCAGCCTCCTGAAGAGCTGAGTTCTCTTCCCCATAGGAGGCAGCAAGCAGCAGACACCATTTTCATTAGTTCTCTGTCAGAGTTCCTAGCCTACAGAGCAGGATTTTAAAGCTTTGATATGAGCACAAACCCCTCCTCCATTTCAGGAGGACTTTGTGGCTTGTTATGAAGATGTCTGCTGTGAAGAGATGACATCTGTCCTGCTGCATGGCAGAGGTGTAAAGTGAAATCACCTATGTGGAGAAGCAACAGTGCCCAAACAGTCCCCTTCTCTATTTTATGCTGTATCATTACCCCCCTTCACATCCAGCCATTAATGTGGATCAGATTTGTGCTCACTGTGCAAACCCATAGTGGCACAAACACAGCTAATGGGTAGTAATGCTGCTAATGGCTGGTGTATCCCCTGAGGAACCTCTCCAGACAGTTTGATCCTTTGAGGACCAGCAGCAGCAGACTTGGTATCAGCAGCTCCTCCAGCCAGACCTGCTGAGGGGTCCTGAGAGGCTGAGTAATTCTAGTGTCACACCTGGGATTTTAGATGCCTAATGCTTACCATCCAAAACCAAACATAAAGTCATGTGCCGAACCATTATAACCTCAAAAAGCAACAAATAATCAATTTTTAGTATAATTACCCACATGAGGAAAACCAGAACAAAGTAATACAAGTAGCAAATAGAAAGGAAGGGCCCAGTAGCCAGTTCCCAACTCTGCTGGCACATTCAACACATCTGGAATACTCAGGTTCCATTGCTATCCCTCCTGAGTCACTGCAGCTCACCTAAACATGTTTTGCCTTCAATCTGACGTGGCATTCAGCCCAGCAATGCCACCACCACCTGCATTTGTGCATATGGTGACAAAAAAACCCCAGCAGTTCACATCCTGTCAGCCTCAAGCCACCAAGAGTTTGACTCCTCACATGTGGCTACATCAGCAGGGTGACAGCAAACAGAAGCTGTAAGCAGGTTCTAATCAGACTGATTTCTGAGTTAACAACCAGACTATAAGCAGACCAAAAATATTAAGCAAAGGAGACTACAGGAAAAGAGCTAGAGGAGAACACAGATACTTAATTCTTGTTCATCTGCCCTGTAAATGCTTAAAACTGGGGCATTTCAAATCCTTGGTGAGTTTCTGTTCTAACCCATCCTTACAGGAGGGATGAGATTATCACAAAAGCTTCAGCAAAACAAAATCAAAACAAACCAACGCAGCACTTGAAAAGTCAAGTGAAAATGTGCCTGTGAGTTTGCCTGAAAGGACATTCCTAGCCCTGGGAGTGGTGCACTGATGACCTCACCAAGCTGCAAACCCGGGCCAGGAAGTGTTTTGCTCATGTCTTCAAAATAGGAAGCTGGCACCCAAGTCCTATTCCTCGGAATCGATCACCAAATTAAACCCAGGGACATAAATTCTCTGCTGATCAAAATGCAGCCTCGTGCTTTAATGAGCCATTTTATGAAGTCGTCATGAAAGGCTAATGCTAAACTTGAACATGATGCATGGAAGGGTTGCTGAGGGCAGATCTCTCAGTGTCCTTTGCTGCATGGCTCTGGAAAGCTGATATTTTACCCTTCTGTGCATTCCTCCTCATTGCCATTACACTGAATCTACTGCCTTTTGCTTGGAGTGCATCCCAGAAGTGACAGATGCAATAAGCATGAAGATTTAACTTGAAAAAATCCAATGATGTTTGAAAAGGCAGCTCACTAGAAGATTGAGTAATGCCAACAGAGAACATAAAGAGAGACACACAAATGCTGATTAAAGCAATCTGTCTGAAAGGCTACAAGTGACCAGTGAAAAATTATTATTATGAAGAGCAGTATTAAAGCAGACACAAAGCAAACACTCCCTGCCGTGTACCTGAGTGTGTCAGGCCTTGCTGGGGCTACTGAAAATACTCAAAAAACATATACACAAACCAAAGACACGTTGACTTTATCACAACAGAATTTGATCCTCTATCTTTGTGTGTGCAGCCTTTAGCAAACACCCCTGTTAGCTGCAATAAAACATCTCGGTGAGTGCACAGCCATCTGGTCTTCCCCTTGAGCAGAAAAGATGGTTCAAGGCTTGTTATTCAGATGAAAATTGAATATATCCTCTGCTGCCTCACACACAAGGTCCCCACTTTTTTTCTCCAGCCATCTCACATAGGAACATCTCTCTTACAGGCTGCACTGTGCCAGTTCACACCATTTCCCCACACTTCCAGCAGGCACAGAGCTTCTCTCCTGCATGTGTGTAAAGCAGCACAGAACAGAGAGGGGAGTGTCAGGTAATTTAGCTACAGCCTGGCCTAAAATTAAACCAGAACTGGTACCTGCCAACTGAGAAACCAGCCACAGCCCAGTACATTCAACATGTCACTCTTGCTCTGCTAACATCCTTGCTCCTGCTCATGCTAATCCCCACACATCTGTGTGAATAGCCTGAATAGATGTGCTCAAACAAACACCTACAGGGCTGAGACTACAGCTAGTAAAGAAAAAAACAAAACAAACCACAGCACTAATGCATATCACTTATCTTTAACAATAAAACTGCACCAATCAGGTTTTTGTTGTTTCCAGACAGCTTTTAGTCCGTCCCCTCCTTTTTTTTTTTTCTTTTTTTTTTTTTTTTTCCAGACCCATGCAGTCACAACATCACATTGTCTGGCCCAGGGTAGGACAGCTGGACCTGCATGTCAGGTGTTTCTGCATGTAGGGTGAGAGGAGCAGCTCATTTCACAAAGCCCGGGTAGGTGCTAACCTTTAAATCCCAGCCTTTGACATATTGCTATTCAAACAATGTGGTTTTCTCCATAGAAAAACAAAACCCAGGAAGATGTCATGCAAGCCAGGACTTCACCCATCTCCTGAACAGACTCAAAGGGCCATTATTAACGGTGTGACACCTACCCGGGCAACACGAGGGTAAGGAAAAAAAAACCCAAAACCATCCCCCCTGTCACCTTTTGTCCCCTGACACGTTACAGGCTGGCAGCGGGGACACACCGGTACCAACGAGCTGCTGCTGCATCGCCAGGAAAAATAAAAAAAACCCTAAAAAAACCCTTTTCCGATCAAAAGAAAAAAAAGAACCCAACCCCTAAGCCCAGGCCGTTCCCCTCCTGGCAGGGAGCAGCGGGGCTGGGGCGGGCATCAGGTGTGCGGGTGCAGAGCCCGGCCCCGCCTGGGCCATGGCCCCCGGTAACCTGCGAGCCCCGGCCGGATGCGGGAACCCGCGGCGCCCCCGAGCCGCTCCGCTGCCTAATAAGGAGGAAAGGGAGCGGGGAAGAAGCCCCGGGCCGAGCGGGGCGCGGGGAGGGGAGGGCGGTTTCCCCCCCTCAGGCCCGGGCGCTGACAGCAGCCGCCACCTCAGGAAGGGCCCGGCGGCAGCTGCCGGCCCCGCGCAGGAAGAGCCCGCCCGGCCGGACCCCCGCCCTGCCCGGCCCCGCCGCCGCCTCAGCGCGGGCACCGCCGCCTCCTCACGCCGGGCGGGCCGCCCGCCTCCCTCCCTCCCTCTCTTTCGCTCGCCCGCCCCGCCAGCTGCCACCCGCCGAGCCGCAGAGTCGCCGTGCCGCAGATCCCCGCTCCCCGTCTCCCCTCCGCACCGCGATCCCGAGCCGCCTCCCCGCGTCCGCTCCTCAGCCCGGCGGAGCCGTCCCCGCCGCTGCCGCCGCCACCGCCGCCGCCGCCCGACTGATCGCCGCGGGGCGGGGGCGGGCAGCGCCGCCTCCAGGCCCCGCCTCCTCCCTCACCCGGCCACGCCCCCTCGCTGCCGACACGCCCCTCCCCTCCGGGCCCGGAGGAGGGCGGGGATAGCGCTGTGAGTGACGGCTCCATCAGCCAATGGTGACGCGCCGCTCACTGCCACGCGCCGTCACGCGGCCGAAAGACCCTCCCTGAGGTCCCTGCCCACCCCCCACAGCTCCCCTCACACCCTCACCGGCTGGGTGCTCCCGCAGGGACTTAGTTCCCCGGCTCCCCTCAGCCCCTCACCGGCTGGGTGCTCCCGCAGGGACTTAGTTCCCCGGCTCCCCTCAGCCCCTCACCGGCTGGGTGCTCCCGCAGGGACACGGTTCCCCGGCTCCCCTCACACCCTCACCGGCTGGGTGCTCCCGCAGGGACACGGTTCCCCGGCTCCCCTCAGAGCTCAGCCCCTCACCTCCCCAGCCCGTCTCAGGCCTCTCCCCTCAGCGGCTGTTCCGGGCTGAAGGAGCAGCCCCGTCCTTTGCCTTCGTTGCGAGCAACGTGCGGGCAGCATGGGGAAAAGGACGGGGAAGGTTTTGGGGCACTACGGTGACAAAACCGAAAATGAGCGAGCGCTGATGTGAGGCGCAAGGCGGTGGATGAGGCTCTTGGGCCGGGCAGGGCACAGCTGAGGCTGCTGCTGGCCAGAACCGACAGAGAAGCGACAGTTCTGCAAGCAAAAAACAAACGTGTCACTTCATTTGGTCACGCTAGCTCGCCAGGGCCTGTGGCCGCCATGGAAAATGGCACTGCCAGCAAGAGGGGGACAAAAGGAGCGCTGAAGCCCCTGCTAAAAGATCCCACTCCGATGAGAAGCAGCAGACGGGAGCTTCCTCCCCGTTGCACTAAAGCGAAAGCTGCTTTTGGGGTTGCTGGCTTGTGTGGCTGTAAGGAGGGTTTGTTGTTATCTCTGCCGGTCAGTGAAAAGCTGACGGTTATTAATGCAGCAAAGAGCAGGAGAGGCAGCACCTCTGGGGCACAGAGCTGCAGGCAGGCAGGGCAATGCCCCTCTCAGAGCCCTGCGAGTTTCTGTTCCTCCAGGGAGCTCCAAGAGCGGATGAAGGATGCCAGAGCAGTGCCCACGTTGCACAGGGTTTACCATACATGGCCAAAACCAAACCCTCATCTAGCTTCCCTCTGCTTTTTGGCCAATTTTTGCAAGTTCGTTTGCATGTGGTGAGGTATTTGAGGGGCCTAAATTTTTCAGGGGAGTGACACGCCCTGAACTCCCCTTATAACCCTTCAGAACTTGGAGAAATATGTGTGTTGTCAGATATATTCCCCCGGGAAGCTGCAGCAGAGCTGTGAACTACCCCCTCGTGATAGCTGGGTGTTAAAACATGCAAAAAGCTTCACGGAGATGCATTTGTCACGGTCTTGCTGCTCTGATTAGGGCTGATGGAAACATCAGATGTCACGGTAGCTACAAATCAAATAAACAAATGTTATCCAACATTTGGTAAAATTTTTGACAGTAGTTTAACCGCTGATTCAAGAAGCAGCAAAGTCTTTCTTTTGTAGTGAGAAATACCTTGATAAAAAAATTATACACCCAGAGATCAGAGTTGCAAGCCTCCAGCCCTGCCAGGCACTGTGTGAGGCGCCAATTACTGTGAAATTAATACTTTCCTTCTGAAACCCAGCCCAGCACATACTCTCCACCCTCTTCCCTGAAACAATCTCTTTAAAGCTAAAAAAAAAAAAAGAAAACAAAGGTAGTTTGGCAGCCTCAGAGCAGACCTGCAGGTAATCTGTAGTTCAGTGGGTTTAGATTGTGATTCATATTTTCCAGGTACGTATGTGGCTTGCTGAAGGTCACACAATGAGTCAGTGACAGAGCTGAGTGTCTTGACTGCCAGTCCCACCACCAGTAATTTGTTAGGATCTTGAACCTGGGCATGTGGCTTAAAACTTCATTTAAAAATATTTTGAAAAACATACCAAATGGTACTTTAAAAGTTACACATATATTGCCCCTTCTAGCTCAAAACAGTGGCAAGCTTGGAATAATATTTTAATTGTGTACCAGGCAAAACTTTACCCTGGACTGAAAAACAACAGAACAGGCAGCAAAAACCAGCACTACCCCAACAGCTTGGAAGAGAAACCAAAGAAGACTTTTGGCATCCATCTAAAAGGACAGAGGTGCACAGAGAACACAATGGGAAATTTTTCCCCAAAAAAAGCCTGTGGAAACCTATGCCTCTCAACAACTGCCACGGGAACAGTTGGTTCCTGGTTCACACCATGGCTGTTCCTGCAGCACAGCTTGCCTGACGTGGTGTTGGAAAAGTCACTAAGGATGGGCTCGGAAGGGAACAATCCCTGTGGAATTTTCACTACTGCTTCCTTAAAGGCTAGGATGGAATTGCTCCAAAATTCACCCAGATCCTGAGCTGGGTTAAGGAGCTTTTTAGATCGCCACGGCTCACTGTGTGAGGTGATGAAGGAATGACATGGATTTCAGGTTGGAATCTTCAGCAGCAGAAGGAATAGTTCAAGTTTTGCACGTGTTCTTTGGTTCCACTGAAAGCAGTAACCTTCATCACTTCAGCTGAACAAAATCATTCTAACAAACAGTGATTAAATTATAGCTGGAGTGCTGGAAGCCTAACAGCTTGTCAAAATGTGTCACAAATTCTAATTTTTGTCAAGGAAAATATCCTATTACTGAAGTCTTGCAGCTACAAGGAACTACACAACAATGTTTGTCCTTCTATTTTACCAGCCCAAACACTCCTGATCATTACATTTTGCAGAAGAGAGTCAGGATTTATTAAAAAACACATTTCACCAGTTTCACCCTTCCCGTTTATCTCACCCTCTGCTACACCGATGCGCGACGGCTGCAAACAGCCTCTCCCTCAGCTTTTATAGGGAGACAGCCCCGTGTCTGCAGTCTCCACCTCTCAAACTTATGTCAGCAGCTAAATATAGCTTACTTGCAAATATGCATCAATTCCATCACTGCAATAAATCACTCTGCTTTGTTCCCATCACCATCTTGACATGCCTTATAAGTAACGCTTCGGGTCTGCCCCTCAGCCTTTCTTTGCCGGGGAGGTGTGATGAGTTAGAAAAGGGAAATAAAGAGATAAATACCTGAGGCACCTCCTTTTGGAGAAATTTTGTCAGCTGCTCTGGCCTTTGGCTGCTATAACATGATTTGCCTTGGAGTCTCTGAGCGGTCTGAGGTGGATGGCAAACCCCATCATTCAGAACCAGTCAAGTCACTTGAGGGATGAATTTGTCTCAAACATTTCAATTTGCTTCAATCCTCATTGCTAAATATATTCTGAATGGAGGGAAACGGCTTATGGAGGGTTTAGAGAGATCAGCAATTTAAAGTCCTGTTATTTTGCAGCTTAACTTTTAAGTCACACAAAAATATGCCAGACATGCTGGTTTGTGTTTGGGACCTGGGGTTTGTAGGCATCCAAGTTGTACAGCTTTTCAAGGACATTATTCCCACTCTTTATCTATTTATTTATTGAAGCCTTTTGATTTATTATTATATTCAAATAACTTTACAGGAAGAGTGCTCCCCACAGGAAGTTGCATATTTTATATTTCTTTCTCTATGGCCCTCATGATTTGGTATGTGAGACCGGATTCTGCAGCCTTGAGAGGAGCTGCTCCCACTAAAACTGGCAATATGATCTTACAGTTTGCTTAACATTACCTGAGTGCAGATATTTTTTTATGCAAGGAAATCTGAACTGATTGCAATGATTAAAAAAAAGAAAAAAAAAAAAAAAACAAACCAAAAAACCCAAGCCATTTTCTCTGCGTGGAATAGCAGATTTATTCTTTCTGCCTCGTTTTCTCACTGTCTGTTGGGCACAGATCAAATAGCCAGGGCAGCTTTCTGAAACTGCCTACAAGCCTGGTTTTTAAGAGACATTTTCAGTGATCATCAAATGTTGAGCAGCTGCCAAGACAAAATTGTACTACCAGCCACCCCGGAACAGCTCTTGATTAGGGCTGATCAATTCTGTCACTTGGACAGGATTGTGTGTCCTGCCCCAGGGAAGTGCTGCCCAGATCCACCAAAAGGCTTTGTCTGGAGAAAGAGAGAGAGAAAGAGAGCAAAATCCATTTGGTTTGGCCCTATTCAAACCTTGGCCAGAAAGGGGAGCTGTAGAATTATGGAATGAAGCTAAGGAGAGCAATATATTCAATCAGCTCTTTAAAACACCAGGCAGGAAGGGAGAAGTGAGCTGGCAGGGACAGGGCTTGTGCTGCTGGGTGGAAGAGGCTGGAGATTGATAAATGGGTAGAAGTGAACATTAGGTCAGGATGGGTCTTAATAATTCATGCTATTGTTATTAATGATTTAAAATCCATTTCATTTATTACTCTCTATACACCCATGTTATATGCAGTAATGCAGATGTCATACCCATCCCTACTGACTCAGCTGCAGGACAGGCATAGGAATACTGCTGCCCACAGGTTTTGCAGCAAAATACCCTATTTAATTTTGACCTAGTCTATTTCCTCTTCTGGTTTTCTTTTCTGTCATTGTACAGGACTGTGAAGTGTATTTTTATTCCCTTATCCCCCTTTTTTGCAATAGAGGGGAGGTGGTCCCAATGCCTAATTAAAATACTGTGACAGCAAGCAAAAAATGAAGCAATTAGTTGCAACAGATGGGATTTTCTTTGTTGCTATCTCCACTAGCCAGATAAGTAACTAGGAAGAAAAAGACAAGAAAGCAGAACACGCTAAAAAATAAAAAATAATAATAATAAAAAGAAGACAAATGCAAGTTGTATTTCATTTTTAACATGGAGATCCTGGGATTGAGATTTCCTATCATTCTGAATATCAGGAAAATAATGAGGCAGGTCAGGAGCAGGGGCTTTGAGCAGTGAGCAGTAAGGGGAGGCTTGGGGCTGAGAGTCCTGTTGCACCCCGGGTTACACTTAGCACATATCCTAATCTTGTCCTCATTATTCAACCTGTTCTGAATCCTTTTGCCATCTTGTTCTGTTTCTCTCCCTGCTGTCTAGTATCAAGGTGGACCAAAGGTGCTGGAAAAATCAGGGGTATAAGAAAGGGATCATAAAAAGGTAAATAGAAAGAAGATGTTGGTGCTCAAGTTAGGCAGGGTGAGAGCTGGGAAGGTAAAGGTTCAGAAATGGGTTTAAATAAAACCCAAACAGGCAGTGTCACAGATACAGCAAAATGAGAAGCTATTCCTGCTCTTCTTTACTGTGACATTTTCACAGTTCAGCACTGAAATAGATTGTCTTGACCCTCCCTCCTTATTTCTTCAGTTGAAGAAGGAGGCAAACATCTGCCAGGGGTGACATGAAGCCGTAGCCAGCATTGCTGTGGGGACAGGGCAGGATTTCTTGCTGTCCCTCCTCTGCACCATCACCTACTGCATCCGCCTGCTCCTTCTGCTCCCACAAAGGACACTTCTCACTGCTGGTGACAATGTCCCTTCAGCTGCTCTGGCTGGTGACCACACACCCTATCAGCTGCAGCATTTAATCAGACACATCTCCCACTCGAGGAGGAGAGGAGAGGCCAGGGAGATCCAGACACCCTGATAATGCACAGAGCCCTTGCCTGTCTGGTGCCAGCTCGTTCCCAGTGACAGATATTTCACAGCCCTATTTCTTGAGAGTGATAACGTGTCTTCAGATGCTTCCTGAGAGGATAGGATCTGTTTGTCACTGCTGTAGGCTTTTTGTTATCACTGACACACACACAAACGTTAATATTCTGAGTTGGTTTTGTGACTTCTGGGAATGAGAGGAACTGACAGCACAAGCACCTATTTTTGAAGTAAACACGCCGTTCAGTTCAAAGCTAGCAGAGATTTCCTGTGCCTTCACACATTTATTTTCCCTTATAAGGAAATCCACAATCACAGATTGTCAATAAAAAGAAGCTGCAAGTGAACCAGCGTGGGTTTGACATGTCCTTGTGGGATCCAAACTCACCCAAACACTCATCTCTGATCTCTCCCCCCCTCTGCCTAACTTGCTGTTTTACCAGTCAAATTTCAATACAGTTCCTTTATCCATAGTTTTTCAGTGAAAAGGGGTTCCGAGTTGATGCCATTCTGCTGAAAGCCTTATTGAGCCCAGTGACAGCGCAGGAGAAAAAGAACAGAAGGAAAATAGTGCCTCCTTTCTATGCCATAGCTAAAATAAATTCATATTGGCTCCCCCAATGCCTAGAGAGATGGCAAAATAATCCCACATGACACTGGGAGAAAGTGTCATACAGGTGTTTCTGTGCTGGGTCTGTCCACAGAAAGCAGGGCAGGAGTTTTACTTAATTATAAGTAGGGAGGGTTTTTTACTTAATTATATACAGTCTTACAAAGCAAATCCCTTCCTTTTGAAACAGATTCCCTGCAAGAATGACTTTTCCCAAGCAGTGAGCAGACATAAACCAACACCTGATTTTCACCCTGCCTCCTTATGACCCCAGATCGCCAACCGTACCCCCGGCGCATCCCATCTGCTGCTCAGCTCCCACAGAGGAGGGAAGCTGTTTTCCAAAAAAATGCCCCCCATCTGCTGTGCTCCCACCTCCCCTTCCCACCCAGCCCTGGCTCTGGATCCCCCTGGCAGCTCCTGCCATGCCAAGCCCTCACACCTCACCTTTTCTGGCGACGTTGGGCGCCGGCGTCGCCGCCTTCCCCTCCACCGACTTGGGCTTTTCGAAGGTTTTCTTTGCGTCGGCAACTTTCAGCACTTTCTCATCCTCCTGATTCTTCCTCCCCTTCCGCTCTGGCTCCTCCAAGCCCCCTCCTCCTCCTCCAGTCCTGCCTCCAGAGAGCTGCTCCTCGCCTCCAGCTGCCCGCTGCTCCTTGGCAGGCTTCTCGGCGGGGCCGTGGGGCTCCAGCAGTGCCTCTGTCATTGCCACCGTCCTGCTCATGCTCCAAGCCAGGCTCTCTTTGCTGTGGGTCCTGACAGGAGGGGCCGGTGGGTTTTTTCTCAGGCTATACGACTCCAATATCCCTACATCTGCTTCACTTCCCAGCAGCTCCCTGCTCTCAAGGAGCTGGATGCTGCTCTGTCTCAAAAGCTTCCCAGTGTCTCTAGCCACTGAAGCAGAATTTGCAACCCCAGAGACCATTGTCTCCAGGCCCTTTGCTACCTGCTTGTCTGGCTCAGGCTTCCTGGCCGGATCCTCCTGGCTGGGCTGCCCGTTCTGGCAAAGGACCAGAGTGCTGCCAGGCTGAGGGCTGAAGCTCCGTGCCTGCCTGAAGCTCTCGCCTGCCTTGCTGCTTTCTCCAGGGACGCAGGAAACAGATGTTGCTGCCTCCTGTTTGCTTTGCAAAATGTAATCCATGAGCACGGCGTTTCTCTCGAAGCTGTCTGACCTGATGGGGACACTGGGTTTGTTTCTCTCCGAGGGTGAGTTGAGGGTCAGTCTGTTCACCTGCCAGCTCTCTGTGCTGCTTTCAGAATCCGAACAGCTTGTCTGCCTCCTCAGGACTCTTTCCAAGGAGTTGAGCCTGTGTAGGCTTGGACTTGCCACCTTCCCATTCCCCGGGTAGTTCTCCTGAATCCCAGGTACCTTCTGCTCCATCACTTCCCATTCCTCCTCAGATTCTGCTTCCTGGAGCAGGCGTCTGTACTCCTTCTCCTCCAGCCTGTACACCACCGGTTTCACTGTCCTGCCCCTGCCTTCTGGCCCCTGCCCAACCTCCAGCTCATACACCTTCGGAGGGGCTTCTCCCTCTTCCCCTCTCCTGCATCCTTTTGACACAGGGGGGTCTTCCAAGCTGGGGGCCCCTGCCAGCCCCCACCGCCCTCTCTGCCCGCTGCTGCTCATCTCTGACTTCTTGCCAGGGGCTCTCACCTCCATCCCGGGATGGGGAAGGTCCCCCCTGTGCCCCGGGCCCTCCTGCCCATGTTGCAGCAGCCCAGAATCCTCAGACATCCCCTCCGAGGCTCCCTGGGAAGCAGTGCAGTCTTTTCCCCGCGCCTCACTGTTCTCATCCCGTAAATATCCACAGTAGTGCCAGGTGGAGGTTTCCATGGCCGGCAGCTCAGGCACTGTAATTCCCGCTCCGAATGCTTTAAAACTCGACAGCCAAGATTTCTCCCCACCTTGCGTCTCAGCAGATTTTCAGCACCGCCTTCTCCTTCCTCCCCTCCGCTTCTGGGGGAGACAGAGGCAGCTTGGAAGCCTCCGTGCCTGGGTCATGTGAACCAGCAGCAGTTTTTAGCCTCATGGCCAGCAGAGATGCAAACACACGTTGGCAGGACCGAGCCCATCTCTGCTAACAAACACACCAGCTGGCAGAGCTGACGCTGACCTGCTCCCTACCCAAATATATCCCACCTGAACCACTGGAAAAGCAGCCTCCGGCTGGGGAACTGGAAAAGCAGCCTCCAGCTTCGAATATTGCTGGTCCGCAGGGCTTCACAGACAAGATTTGCTGCCCGGCTGCATCTTCCTCCAGGGATTCTCCTTTTGTCCCCAACCTGCAGCAGCGGGAACTCCCTAAGGTCCCATCGCAGAGATTCTCCCTGGCTCCCCTCCCATCTCACTGCTTCCAGAGGGATTTAGCTCCAGGTCAGCTGCTGCATCTCTCCTGGCCAGGATCACCTCCCTCAGCTCCTCCGTGGGATTCACGGAAAGCTTGGAGAGCCTTTCCCTGCATCCCTGCCCCGCTCCCGATGGACACGGAGCCTCGGGCCCAGAGCTCCTTCCAGGGAAGCAGCACAACCTTGGGCTGAATCCCCAGAGTTTTGGGGAAGAGATGTTGCCTGCCCGGAGCCGGCAGGATGGGCTGGAATGATCTGTGGGAATATGTTATTGCTAGAGGGAATTGTTGTGACATGAAGGGGGAGAAGAAAAAAAAAAAAAAAAAAAAAAAGTAAAAATAAAAAGCCACCCGAAATAAACAGAGAATCCTGACAGCAGGCTCGGGAACAAGTTGTGCCCCTTGAGGAGATTCCCAAGTGTAACTTGACAAAAAAAATCCCTATTAACGCTCTGGGCATTTCTCTAAACAACCATCTGAGCAGAAAGTTCCTGGCTTTGGATAATCCTTGAGCTAAAAGGGCTCCTGAAAACTCTCCAGAAGGAGGGGGAGCTGGAGCTGTGCTCCGTTTGCAGGCAGCCTGGCACAGCAGCTTCCAGCCAGGGCTCCCTCCCAGCCAGCAGCTCTTCCCCAGCTCTTCGCCTTTTATGGTCCAGGAGGTGCCGGGATGCAGGAAAACACCTCCAGGCTTCCTGCAGAGACACAAGGCAGAGGCACAGCCTGCACAGGCACCTCCCTGCTGCCCGGGAGATGCTTCCCGGCAGGGTCTGGGTTACTCTGATGTCACTTTGCAATGAGCCCCCAGGCATCAGCCCACCCGTGCTGGGATGAAGACATCTCAGCCACACTCATCAAGGCTGGAAAATGCTGCCAGGGCCTCAGCCAGGGACACCCAGGGACATTTGCAGTCCCCTGAGCACACAGAGGCTGCGCTGGTGACACCCGGTCTGTCACAATGCCACCACCTTGTCTCCTGCTCAGGAGTGAGTGCCAACCACCATCCAGGGGAAGGAGTGAGGGACAACAGTTACCTTATCACCCTTATCACCCCAGGAGCTTGCCAGGTCCCTCACAGGGATGGGTTTTTATCAGTGCTCTGCAGCGAGACAAAAACACCGTTTGTTACCTCGGGAAGTTTTAAATCCCAGCCAAGGCTGCCCCAAACAAACACAACCACTGCCCAGCAGGACAGGGGCTGGTGATGCTCCTGCTGTCACCAGCACCAAGGGGACCTCACAGCACCAGTCCCACCAGGCACTAAAACGCTGCAGCAAAATTTGCTGATGGTTGCACAAGTGACAAATTTTAAAGCCAAGTCACTTCCCCATGGGATGAATTCACCAGCCTTGGGTGAGCTCCATGTTGGCAGGGTGACCTGATCAATAATTTGGGGTTCTTCCCCTCGAGACAACATGTTGGTCACTGGGAGAGGGGATGGGTGTCTCCTCCAGCCCCAAAGGAGGGAAACAAGCAGCCAGGTGAATGCACAGCTCTGCCAGCAAGGTGCTGAGGGGAAAAAAGCCTGGAGGCCAAGCTCAGATGGAACCAAGAAGCATCAGCCCCTGGGCTGGGCTGCCCTGCTCTGCCCAGCAGCTTCTTGCACTGCTTTCCTGCCAACTGCTTATTAAATGCTCGGGAAGGGCTGAGGCAGGAGCAAGGCAGCTTCTGCTCCTGAACCCTCTGCATAAAAGGAAATGGCAGCTGCAGCAGCATCACCACTGCCCCATCCTTCAAACCAGAGAGGAACAGACTTTTAGGGAATACACAAAGCCCCAGGCGAGGGCAGAGGCTGGAGCAAACCCCACCGGCTCAGCAGCTGCCGACCCTCAGCTTCAGCTTAGAAAAATATTTGCATTTCTGCCTCTTCAGAGTCCAGCGGGATTGTCCTGCTGTGTCCCAGGGTGAAGAGCCACAGGGTCACCTCCTGGGGCTGCAGCTTCTCCTCTTTGCTACCACAGGCACCAAAGTGCAGCCACAGCCCTTTGCATCCTCCCTTTTTTTTTTTCCCCCCCCAATAATTTCATGTCACTATGTGCTGACTGCCCCTGCAGCCACCCAACCCCAACATAAACCTAGGAGGTGCTGGTAGGGAACCACCCTCCACCCATCAGGATCTAAGAAAGGAGTCAGAGGAGATCTGCTCCTTTCTGCTTGCTGCTCAGTGCCACTTGCAGGCTCCTCCACCAGCAGGGACAGCTTCCCACCACCCCAGCTCCCAGCCAAGGGGTCACCCAGTGCCAGGCTGCCCCAGCCATCATCTGCCCATGGAGGTTTCATGCTCAGGCATCTCCTTTCACCATCGAGACTATAAATAACCCCTCTGCTGGTCACTGGAGAGAATTTGTGTTGCTCCAGATGTTGCTCCTGGCTTTGCCATAGCAACATCACAACAGGATGTAACATTCGGCCATAACAAGAACCAGCTCGGTAAAAAAAACAACTTCCATCCTAACAAAAACAACAAAAAAAGACACATGAACTCACCAGCAATCACAGGGCACCCTCTGGCCATCCCACAGTCCTGTCCCGTGGTACCTTTCCCATCCAGGTCCTGAGATGCAGACTTGCAGCCAGCTCTGGTGGGGAGATATGAGGTGAGCAGGGAGCATCATCTTGTGAATCATGGGGAGGTGGATGAACTGAGCTGACAGCAAAATTCTGACCCCAAAATGCTGCTGGCTGAGGGACAGGCTCTGCCCTGAGGACCTCGAAACAGTGACAGAGCTGTTGTGTCCCCAAAGTGGAGCCTCTGAGGCTCCCATCTCAGCACGGAGCTTCCAGCACTGCTGTGGTTCAGTGCTGAAGAGAATTAACCCCACGGGGGGAAGGTTGTAGACACACACACACACACTCACTCCCACTGTTTTCCTCCACACAGGTGTGTCTGGGCAGCTCTCTGAAGGCCTTGACACAAAGCCAAGTGCTCCATGTTGGGGGGATCCCACCCCAAAGTCTCAGTTCTCCATCAGGGGAGCATTGGATGCTGGTCCCTCAGCTCCCATATCAGATGAGTGCCATTTCCACTGGAGATGCTCACAGTTGTAAGAAAGACACCAAAACCCCTCCTAAACCTACCCCAGGGAGCCCAGGGCTTGGTCCTCCATCCCTTGCAGATAACTTTTCCAGCTGGTGAGCTGCTGCCCCGGGGGGGAGTCCCTGCAAAGTTGTGAGTGCAGCCCAGAAATGTCCCCATGACACACAGTGGCACCAGCTGGCACTGGGTGGCTGCAGGGTGACACTCAGCTGCAAGGTGACAGACAGTGAGATGCTCCCCAGCCCCTTGCTCTCACACAGCATCTTGCTACACCCTGATCACACTGGAGTCAACCTCAGCCTCTGCTGAAGCTGACTTAAAGTCACTTGATTCACCCCAAAGAGTCTGCAGCCTGAGCTCTGTGCACAGGTGACAAATTGGCATCAGGAGGTTGGTGACAAGTGATGGTTCCTGCCCAGCTCTGCCTAGACCTGGTGAGAAGGTTCCAGCTCTTTGGGGCAGGCAATAAACCCTCCACTGCTGCCTGACAGGCAGCTGCCACCTCCCAGCCAAACCAACCCCCCAAAAAACCCCAATAAACCAAACCAACCCTCAAAAGCAAATATTTCTGGTGGGGGTTAACGACTCTTCGAGGCAATTAGCAAGCGTGCCAAAGCTGGAGAGCATCCCCAGCCTGTGCTTTGCGGCCCTGCCAAAGTAAACACTGACATGTTCCTCCCTGGAGCAGCCTGGAGAGCAGGAACAATCCCAGCAACAAGCAGACTCCTCACAGGCACCCGAGGCAGACGCTCACCCTTTGCCTTTAAAGGGAAAATTTGGGGAGCGCCGGGAAGGGCCGGTGCCACCTCGGGGGGATCGTGGGGCAGCAGCAGGATGGGTGTGGGGCAGAAAAGCCTCATCCTGGGATTTAACTCCTTGGCTTTCACACCAGGGATTTGCTCTTGGAAGGAGAAGGCAGCTCAGGGCTGCAGGGACTCAGAAGCCCACGTTGCTCCAAGCCCTCTCCAAGGCAAACACTTTTTCCACGCTCACCACGGCCTCTGCTCAGGGCTGGGGAATGGGCACCAAAACACAAACAGCTTCTCCTCAAACCCAGCCTGGGGTCTCTGAAGGCAGAGAATTACAGATCTGCCCCCCCGGAACTGAGATCATTTCTGCTTTGTTCCCTTTTCCCCTTAAAAACGCTGTGAGTGAGCCCGTGCTGTCTCGGGTGCTTTTCTGCAGCGCTCAGGGTGGCTGAGACACAGCCAGTGCTGCAAGGACACAATGCAGAGGGACAAAGGCATCTCCTGATGTGGCCTTCAAGGGTGGCAGAGAACAACCAGGACCCCAAAAAAGAGGAATGCAGCCAGAACATTGGTAAGGGATAAAATGGGACAGGGAACAGTGGGAACACAGCAGCTGATGCCCCAATGACGTGTGCTCATTGTCTCCTTTCCTTTCTGCCTCTTCCTCACCTCCAAAACTGCTGAAAAGCTGATTTGTAAAAGGAAAACAAAAGTTTATTTTTCTCACAAGAAGCACATAAAATATACAGTACATTTTTACAAACAAAAGTAAAAAAAAAAAAAAAAAAAAAAGTGCATAATGCATCCTCTACTGCGCACATACAGTACAAAAGATACTGCGGATTTAAATACAAAAACCAGAATTAAGAAAGACCATGAAATTAAAGCAACATTGTTATCACGGAGTACAGTGATGCAGGGGAACAGCTACAGGTTACTCACCCACTCCTCCTCTCTGGGGTTGTGTTCAGCCAGCACAACCTCCACCTCTCAGAGCAGGGGACAGAGGGACACGACCAAGCCCAAGGTCACCTGCAGGGAACAGCCCCCCAGGAGGACAGTGCTACTGCTATGACGCACCAGTAATGCCTGGGCTGGAAATAAGGTGCCAGTTTGGTGCATTTTGGGGTTTTTTTCTGGCAGAAAGGGACTGGGTGTGGATTCACACCCAGCAAACCACTGAGCAAAGCGGGGCCAGACACCCCCCAGGCACCCCCTGCCCGTGTTTTTGCAGCAAGGTGGAGATAAAGGGGGGCACCAGGAGCTGCCACCAGTGCCTTGAGAGAGCCCTTAGGTTCTGCCACAGAGCAGAGGGGAAGGGGTTGGCAGCACTGAGCTCCCTGGGGCCAGGAGGGTGATGTGCAGGAGAAGTAACGGTCTCACTGCCACCAGGAACACCAAAAGCACCAAAAAACCAAGGATAAAATAAAGGAACAGCAAAGAGCAGAGTTTAACAGCTCAGCATAAATACACAGTATTTGTAAACTATTATTAAGGCACTCAATTGTCAAAGAACAATTACAATACAAGGGGGAGGACAAACACATCTACCTTCTCATGCAACAAATCTAATGAAGTCTGCAAGCATCTGAGGTTTGGCTACAAAAAACCTTGGAAATGGCACAACGTTGGCTTTGAGACCAAGCCCCACTAAACCACACCACTATCCTGACAGTGTCGTGACAACAGAGCCCCGAGCCCAGGGGGGTGGTCCAGAGAGAGCTGAGGATGGGGGGGGGGGAAGCACTGGTGCTGAGCTGCACCCTGGGAGAGCAGGGGCTTGTACAGGGCAGAACTTGGCAGGCACTGAAGAAAGCAGGAAGGAAATATCCATGTTTGCTTGCATCAGTTAATGGAATTTTTCTGATATTGGAAATTTATTGCAGATCTGGACTTGCACGTGCACCAGCATCAAGGATGGGGCATTTCAAGTCCTGCTCTGAACATGACCCAGCCCAAAAAACAAAACAAAACCAAAACAAAAACTTGTGCACTTTTTCCAAGGTCCCCTCAGGCAGCAGCTTTTGCTTCAAAGCAGCTCTCAGGGGTGAAACAGGAGGCCTGCCTCATGCTGAATACCTACAGCAAGTTTCAGGCTTTTTAAGGAGGGACATTTATTGACTGATTGCCAGTCCCTACAGTTCCTCACACTTCAGAGAAAAATGTGGGGCCTGATGCTTAAGGGAGAAAAAAAGGTAAACTCTGGGTGTTTAGGACAGTAAACCACGTGGCTCCCTTTCTCAGGACTGCAGGTTTGTGATTAATTCAGAGTCAGAACTGCTGCAGCCCTGCTCTCTCCCCTCCACCTCCAGGAGGGGACTTGTAGGAATGGCTTTTGATGGAGAACCTAAAATGTGGGAGAGCTCATGCTCACTGAATGAGCAAAAGTTTGGGGTTTTTTTGCCAGCATTGATCCCCAAGGGCTCTTTTGCCCCCAGAGCTGCTTGAAGACACCTCCCAAAGGCACAAGCAGCCAGCAGGGTTTCAGATGGGACTCAGAGCACCAAGGTTTGGAGCAAGTCCCCTACACCCTTCTCAAGCTCTTCCCTCCTGACTTGGCCAGCACATCTCAACCAGAGCAGTTCCTGGCCTGGCTGCCTGCCCAAAAGTGTTGAAGAAAATGTGCATTTCATCCAGCATGGGTGAAGGGCTGCATTTTGAGCACTTCCCACAGCAGGACAGCAAGAGGAGGAGCTGAGACCAGTCCCTGAGAGCCAACCTCCAGCGTGGGAAGGGACACACTTCCTTGGCTGCTGCAGGACACACAGCCCTGGTGTCCTCCCCACAGGTCACACCAGTGTCCCTCCCAGAGGAGATCTCACAGTCACCGTCCCTCTCTCTTGGGAGTGAGCCTGTGTTTCTGTCAGACTGCTCACCCTGGGGGATGCACCCCCCGAGAGCAAGATTTACACCTCAGTCAGCCCTGGTGACAGCTGGTGCAGCTCTGCGAGAGCTGGGACACGTACACCCCAGCTCCCTGCTCTGTGGCCACCCAACCTCCTGTCACCCAGTGTAAATAACCCCCTGGACTTGGCCAGCAGCTCCCCAGGTCCTGGCAAACTAAGGACTCAGGAACTATTCAACCTAACCCAACATCAGTGATTCGAAAAGACACAGCTTCACCCTCTGCCCAGGGGGATCTGGGGACACCAGGAGCCACCCCTCCTCAGCAGTGTGCCACCAACCACCTGGTGAAGCAAGGTCCCCACCACAGGATCCACGACACTGACACAGCCTCACACAAAGCTTCACTAAGGTCACTCACTGGCCAGGCTCATCATTGGCACTGGGACAACACAAACCACAACCACAGCACAAATACCAAGAGAACAAGACACCTCCTCCCAGGAGCTGGTGGCAGTGACACGGCCTGGGTGTCACTTGAGGACAAACACAGGACTATGAAGAGTCACCAGGTCACACTGTGAGGATGGATGAACACCAGCAGGTCACAGTCACCATGGACACAGCTCAACAGCCTCCCCGAGGTCACTCACAACGCCTCGGGCTCCATGTTCCTCCAGGTCTTTACAGTTAACATCAAGGGAAAACCTTCAAGAAACAGTTAAGTATTGTGGGAAAAGCCTGTTTTTGTAAAAAAAAAAAAAACCAAAACAAAACCAAAACCCAACAACAAACAACCCCAAATAAACAACAAACCAAGACTGAAAGTCAGTGAGAACAGAGGTAGTGGTCATGTCACCATTTTAAGGATTTTTTCCACATGTGCCCTTTTTTAAGCAGAGATTTGTGTGTGTTCTGTAAAAAAAATAATGAAAATTGTGACTAGTTCTTTTGAGTCTTTGAAAAAGAATATTTCAGCATTTTATATATAGATAGATAAATAGAGAAAAATATCTATCTATATACACACGCACAAACCCACATTATTATACTTGGCAAAGAGTACTAGAGATAGCATCCTGCAGAACAACAGGAAAGTCACACAAAGTCCTCTTCTAAGCCATGCAATACATTTTGTTTTCCCTTGTGCCATTCATCACGACCCATTATGGGTTTCTTCTCCTTACTTAAGAGTACAAGGAGGGGATGGAGAGGTGGCATCGGATGAACTACTGCAAGCCAGGTGGCAAAACTGTATTGGTGCAATGAATCAATGCCATAAAAACCCCCAAATTCACCTGACTTCTCCCACCCCCCCCCCCCCAGAAGGCATCAACTCTTGCCTATCCAAAGTGTGTTCTTCAAGTTCCCAACCACCGACTTCACTGAGAGTCTGGAGGCCACCTCTGTGCTCCTCAGCGTGGGCTGTGGCTCACAGAGCACGGAAGACTCGCTTGAAACAGCCTCCTTGGAGTCCCTTATGGTTGACACATCCACATCACTTGACAGGTCCTCAGAGGACAAGTTGAGACAGCCCAGCTTGGCCAGAGAATTGGACCTTTTCAGAGGAGAAGACACAGTCAAGCCAGCCAGCCGCAGCCGGGTCTCGATCTCCTGCGTCCGCTGCTTCACCAAGCCGGGCTTGCCCCGCACGCTGTGGATGCTGTCACTGCTGGAACTCCGGGTCAGGTTGGAGCTCCGGGAGGAGGAGGGGGTGTAGCAGATGGTTTTCAAGAAGTCCTTGGTGAAACTGCTGGTGTGTTCCAGGCGGCAGACGACAGGCGTGGAGGTTTTCTGAGAGATCCCCTCCAAGACGCGCTTCACCTCTAACTTCTCCACGTTGTTTTCTGCCTCTTGGGGTATCAAGGGTGCCGGTCCCAGAAGAGGCACCAGGCTGTGGGGTGCAATCAAATCCTCGCTTTCCTCCACAATGCCAGAGTCCACCCTGCTCAGGGGGTTCTCTCTGAGCAGCACTGAGGTGTCTGAGGGCAGGCTTTTCAACCTCTCCAGCTCCTTGGTATGCTTCCTAACCAAACCCGCTTTCTGCAGCTGAATGAGCGACTCCTGATGCTGCATCAAGTAACTGGTTGCACTTGGCTTGTCCAAGTCTTTGCTGAACAACAAGTGCTTCAGATCCTTGGTAGGTTTGTTGTCTTTTCTGGCTAGAGACTCTTCTTTTACCACCTCTGTGTTAAGGAGTCTCTTATCACAGTGTGAGTTTCTCCTGGGCAGCAGAGTTTTGACCAGGGTTTTGGGGGCATCTTTGCCTTTCTCCAAAACGCTGCAGTGCCGATCAAGAGATTTGCAAGCACCAACCCCCAAAGCACCAGTCCCTGCTGGCAGAGGAAGGGGAGCCTCGTTATTTTTAGTTCTGATGGCTTCCTCTGTGTGCACCTTGCTGGGCAGGTGGTCCCCCAGGCTGGAGTTGATGTGGGAGAGGAGTGCTGGTTGGGTGCAGATCGTGGTGGGGCGTTGCGCCGTGCCCTGGTTCAGCTTCTCACACTGCTCCCCAAAGGAGTCAGGAGACAAACTGGCTGAGGAGGAGTACATGCAGTCAGTGCAGGACTGGTAGGAAGGTTTGACCTTGCTGAGGATCCCAAACACAGCATCGTGCTGCAAAAAAACAAAACCAGGTACAGATAAACGTGCAGAGAACAGGGCAGCAGCAAGCAGCAGAGCAAGAGGTACAGACCACAGAGACCACAGGATGTCTTTACAGCCAGACAGATTTGAAATTAATCCCTTAAGGTCCTGCAGCAGTGACAAAAGCCATGTACTTTCCCAGCAGACAGTATCCTCCCTGGAAGAATACCTACCGTGTCAAGTGATGGCCATGCAAGCAAGTTGCCCAGAGCAGCTTATGGGGCACTCACATGCGTGCACTCTCTCTCTCTGGCATCTAAATCCATAGCCTGGGCAAGCAAAGCCATGTTCAGAAGCACTTCGAAAGGGAAGAAGCTCATCATGGAATGAAAGGCTTTATCCAAGTCAAATGAAACTGTGCTATGAAGATGAGAAGAGCAGTTTCACTTGCAGTAGAAGTCAACTACACTTATCACCTACATTTCACCTCCATACGCACCTCAAAATCCTCCGGGCAACTCCTTTTGCTGTTGTTGTTATTCAGGTTCTCCCTATTGAGCCTGCTCTCCTCCTTGTGCGCGGACAAACGCCGCTTCCACTTCTCCATCGGGTGTTCCTCCCCAGGCTCCAGCACTATCCTGCCCTTCCTGGGGCTGAACTCAAGTTTCTTCTTCACCTCCTTCTCGGTGAAGCTGCTCAGCTCCGCCGGGGGCTCCGCTGTCTCGGGGCCCTTGGCTGTCTCAGGAGGTGCAGGAGGAGGTTGTCTCACCAGCGAGGCACTGCGCTCCCCAAGAGCATCCCGCTCCAGCTCTTCCACGGGGAAAAAGCTCTCCCTGGCCCCAGGGATCTTGTTCTCCAGCAGCGTGTCCGACAGGCGACGGAAGCAGTAATCAAAGCCCACGGAGACGGCGGTGCCGGCACGGTTGTCCAGGTACGCTGACTGTGAGGCTGTGTCCAGGTCTGCCAGGCGGTTTTCCAGGTCGATGTCCAAGCTTTCCAGCAAGAAGCTGCCCGACCCCGTGGTTCCATCTGTGTTCTGGGGTAGGTTGCTCTCTGCCTGCTGTTTCCACAGCTTATTGTGGCGTTGCTTGCTGGGGGAAAGGACAAAGGCACAAGTCACTGCTGGTGAGCTGAGGGATGCTCAGCTCCAGTTCATCCCTTCCACAGAATCACACAATGTTTTAGGTTGGAAGAGACCTCCAAGATCATCCAGTCCAACCTTTGATCAATACCATAATCAACTACTAAACCATGTCCTTAAGGACGCTTTTTAAATGCCTCCAGGGGTGGTGACTCCACCACCGTCCTGGGCCATCCCAATGCCTGACAACCCTCTCAGTGGGAAAATATTTCTAACCAGTCTAAAAGCTCCCCTGGCACAGCTTCCATCCATTCCCTCTGCTCCTATCCCATCCCTCAGGAGCAGAGGCTGTTTCCCTCCTCACTCCAATCTCCCTTCAGGCAGTTGCACAGAGCCATGAAGTCTCCTCTCACCTCCTCTCCTCCAGACTGAACACCCTCAGCTCCTCACAGGATTTGTGCCCCAGGACCTTCACGAGTTCTGCTACCCTTCTCTGGACACTTCCATTACTTCTCTGCCCCTCTTATAGTGAGGTGCCCAGAACTGAACACAGGACTCGAGATGCAGCCTCACCAGAGCTGCGTACAGAGGGACAATCACCTCCCTATACCACCTCACCTCCTTTTCCACAACCTGGAACCAAAAGGCTGACCACTGGCTCCAACCCACACAGTCCCACCTGGGCAAAACCACCCCAAACATCAGGGTTTGGTCACTCTCTGATCCAGGAGCCTCACAGGAGTGCCCTGGATGGAAGAAAACCTCAGGGCAGAGGGGGACAGAGCCCTCTGACAGAGCAGAACACTCTGAACCAACACCTCTGCATGCCTCCTGGCACAGCTTCTGCTGAAGCCAGAGTGAAGAATTTTCCTCCAGCAGAGCAGAGGCCAAGCAAAGCCTCCAGAAACCCTTGTGAGATGCAGCAGTGGTCACAGAGCCTCGGGACTGGCACGGTGACCCAGAACTGCAAGGGAAGGATTTGCCTCCAACACGGCCCCAGCTCAGTTCTGCCTCATAAAACAAGAACAATGTTCTGCTGCTGAGAAATCCGAGCATGCTTCCCAAGCACCCAGCAACCCTCACCGAATTAAACCAGAGGAGATCTCCTAGAAGACAGCTAGATTTCCATCCAGGGAGGCCTGGCCAGGAGAAGGTTTAGAAAAACCACCATTAGCCCAGGCTTCTGCATCTGCCCTCCAAACAGGACCCTCCAAGACCATGACACCTCTCCTCATTTCTTTGGGTGTGACACAGGTGTGCAAGACACCAGCAGAACCTCCTGCCTGACCAGCAACCCCCGGAGACCCATTTGTGCTCCGTGACACCCAGAGAGGTGACCTCTGGTGAGCTCCTCCGTCCCCTCCATGCCACCCCATCCATCCATCCATCCATCCATCCATCCATCCATCCATCCATCCATCCATCCATCCATCTCCTGCCTCACCTGGCATCCAGAATCCCTTCGTATTCCAGGAGCTGCCTCATGAAGCCAGCGTTAGGCCTGGCAATGCTGCGTTTCTGCTTCACGTAGCTGTAGGCCTTCTCCAGGGACCACCCGAACTCCTTCATGGCGTAGGCGATGACAGTGGAGGCCGAGCGGCTGACGCCCATCTTGCAGTGCACCAGACACTTGGAGTGATTCTTCCTGCAGGAGGGGAAACAGGGAAATAAATTTGGTGGTTCTGGTTAGGACAACTGCTGTTAACTTTTAGCATGGGGGAGGGACAGAACCGTGTCCCCCCCTGAGCAGCCCTCAGTGGGTGAGGAATGTTTTGGGGTAAGCGGGGCCATGAGAATGATGGATCTCCAGAAAAGGGGGGGGATGCTGCCACTTCAGAGACCTCCATGAAGCCTCCTGCCTGGCCAGCCAAGGTTTGGAGACAGGGGCAAGCAGGAACAACCAGAGTTTAAGTGAGTTTGAGGGGTTCTGACACCATCTCTTGTCTGCAGAGACAGCAGGGACAAGAGTTGGAGTATTTCCAGAACTCCTTGAGAAGAGGAAATGTCCTCATTTCCTTTTGGAAGCAAAGCAAAATAATAACAATAATAAAAGGTACCATAGGCTGGGAACAGGTTAACGTCTGTACAGGAAGAGACAAGGTAAGGGGAAGCTCCAGGGACACAAACTCTTGGCAAAAGCAGTGATGCAAAAGCTCTGTTTGCCTCCTCCGGTGGTGGTGGGGACCCAGGGAGGGCCCAGCTCCATCTGGGATCAAGAGGTGTTGAGAACCTGTGGTTCTGGTGTGCTCCCACAGCAGGGAACACCTCCCAGCCCACCTACTTGGCCTTGTTGATGAAGTTGTAGGCTTCGTTCCAGTGAGCCAGCAGGTCTGTTGTCTCCTCGTCGTACACCCGGATGTTGTGATAGGCAAACAAACCAGGGAAAAAGTTATCAATTTCCCTGGTCACGTTCAAAATGTAGTCAATGCTGTGGAGAACAAAAGGAAAAACCAAGTTGAAGTGTGATGAGAGGGAACGGGGACGCCTCGTGAAGCCTGTGAACTAAATAAACTGTAGTACCACCGAGGAGGGCTGGAGCAGATGATCCCTGAGCTCCCTCCAACCTGACATCCTATGATACAAACACTGAAACAACAGGAACTGTCAGGTTTTCTCTCCAGCCCCCATCCTGATCCCCTGGGACAGGTGGTGACACAGGTTCCACGTGTGACACGCAGGACCTGCCCTCACCACTGGCACATCCCATTCCGAGCATCAGCACCAGGGGCACAGGAGGGAGAAGCGGATTTTATCCTGTGTAACCTCACCAGAAACTCCTCACTGTGCCATGAAGTTTCTGGGGCACTGAAAGGAGAGAAACACGTGGGGTGCAAGTGATTTGTCTGGGCAAGAGCTGGGAAACAGGAATCACAATTTTCAGCTGCAGGCTCAAGCTGCAGAACTCTCTTTTTCTCCTTTTTCTGACCAAAAGCATGAAGTGAGTCACATGGCATCTCACGGGTCCCTGCCAAATATTACAGCAGGGATTACAATGTACCCAGAGAGAAAGAATGCCTACATCGATTTATTACCTCCTATCACTCAGACAAATCAAGGACACAGGATATTTGTTTCAGAATTTGTCCAGCTTTGACTTTTAGACACTCAGTGCCTTCCCCATACATCAAAAGTATTAATGTGCTGTTTGGTTTCCTCCTTCAAAGATGTTCAGACATCTGCTCCCGAGGACTCCAAATTAAACATTTTCAGTCATGCTGTTGAGCAATATTTTTCTCACATCAGGGTTGGTGGATGCCTTGAGCAAGCAGCAAAATATTTATATACAAAATTCTTGCTCCTCCAAAAAGCATGAAGGTAAATCAAGCCAAGAAGTGGTGTGGTGATGAGAGTGTGGTGAAAGACAGCCCTGCAGGTGCCTGTCTGGGCAGGTGAGGTGGGGATTGCTCAGCCAGGGGAAGTTCTGCTCCATTGAGGCAGAGGTTTTGGGATTTTTCTTTGTTTTTTTTCTCCTTAAGCTTCGTGCTGCTCTTCTGCAGCCTGCAGGACTTCACACCCGACACAAGAAGAATGTGTGGCCACCTCATGCTTGGCTGCTGCATGCAGGAAGAGGGGTTCAGAGATCAAAATGTACTTCCCAAAGGAGAAGTTTTGTCATCTCCACTCCACACGTGGTTGACAGAAAGGAAGGAGGGATTTCTCGAGCCAGGTCCTGATGGTGAGTTACCAACACGGCTGAGAAGGGGCCCAAAATCATCCCCACAGTTTACAAATGTCATGTGGCATCTCAAGAGAGCTAAATGTAAATTAAAGGCTAAATGTACATTAAAGGAACCATCTAGGGATGGTGCTTGGAAGGTGCAGTACTCACCCCGAGCCCTGCAGCTCCTCAAGGTTGGAGGCATTCCACTCCGACCCCTGCAACAGCCACAAAACAGAGGTCTCAAAGGAGCCCAAGACCACCCCTCTTTCCTAAGTCCTGCAATTCCCCAACCCCTCCAAAATATGGGAACAGGCTCTGAACCAGCAAGGTGGCAGCACTGCAGCTCAGCATGGAGATGTCCTGGCCTGAACGGGCAGGGACCTCCTGAAGGAGGGGACAAGGGACAAGGACTCCTCACCAAAGGTGTTGGTTCTAGACCAGCGTGTGACCAAGCACATCCCAAATCACTCGGGATTGTTAACCCCAGAGATAAATAGTGCAGGGCAAGAAACTGAGTGCATGTAGCATGACTGGGATCAGAAGGTGCATGAGAAATGAGGCAAAACCCGAAAGCTCTGAGGGTGGTTACACCTGGGAACCCCACCTGCAAAACAGGAAGCTAGAAAGCGTTTAAAAAACAGGTTTTGCCCTCAAACAGGAGCACTTCCTCTCTCCAGAACAAAACAAAACGAAACAGACTGAAGCAGAAAGGGCACAACCGTGTTCATCTCAAGCAAGTCTTTGTTCCAGATGGCAGAGCCCTGTTTTGCTTGGAGTACCATCTAGTGGCAAAAGCTTAGAGGAAACACACACCATTCCCTGCTCCTGCCCAAGCTGGACCAGCCCAGATGTCACCAGCTGTCCACAGCTCTGGCCATGCCAAAGAACTTCATGGGCTCCGTGGAGAAGAACAGCACCAGAGTGACCATCACCAAAGAGCACAGGGCTGTCACACCAGGGCAGTGCCCACAGCCAGCCCCTTTGTTTGTCTTAAAAGAAAAATCACTGCTAGAAATAGAAAATGAGCCTGCCCAGAGAGAACCCGAGCTGTGCCATGGTATGCCCTGAAAGAGGATCAACCTGCCAGGAAAGAACCATTACATCGAGTGCCAGAAACAAGAATGCAGCTACAAAAAAAAAAAAAAAAAAAAAAAAAAAAAGGGATTTCTCTACTGCAGGCTTCTCCAGGCAATGTCAGTGCTGGAGTCAGGTCTGCACAGAGGGTGGGAGAGCAGGGCTGTGGTTCTTGCTCTGGTGGCATCAATCAGCCTTGACACAAAATTCAGCTTCCCCAGAGCCCAATGACTTCTCAGCTCACTCCCACTGAGCCTCCTGCTGCTCCACAGCTCCTAACACAGCAACTTACCAGATATAAATGATCAAAAATCAGAGATGGCTTGTCCATCTGACCCAGGATAAGCAGCATTTCATTGTCTATAAATTCTTTGAATTCCTTCAAGTTGCAGTTCATGTGCTTCTCCAGCTCATTTCGTATCTGCAGAGAAGAAAACAAAAGATGCCACCTAGAATCACAACTCTTCAGCAGAAACATTTGTTGGCACTCCTCTGCAGAACACTTTTTCTGTACTTCATTAAAAACAGCAAGAGGGATTGATCTGTGGGAGACAAGGAATTTCTCTATGTGGGCTCTCTCCAAGTATCTTAGACCCCAAACTGAAGATCTGTAAACAAAGCTGCAGATAACATCTCAGTACAAAAAAATGGATTTGGGGTAACTGCTTCTTAAAAATAATTCCAGAGGAATTCCAGAGGAAAGAACAAATACAAGACCTCAGAGAGCAGCTAACAAAACAAAAAATTAAATACAGGAGAAGCAAGGAGTGAGTAAAGACAGCAGTGATGGTGAAGGGAGAGATTTTCAGTGCTTTCCCTTTTTAAAATGCTCTGGCACAGACATACAGCCCTCGTGCTGCACCTCAGCTGCAGGCAGGTGCAGTGCAAAGCAGCACAACTTTCTTTAACCACCACAAAAGAAGAGGGGAAGCAAAATTAAAGCATCTCAACTGCAGGGAAGAGTGAAGAATATGTAGATGGACAGAGGAGGCTACAAGTTGTAGCACTGCTGTTACACAGGAGCCTATTTGAAGCCTGCAGTGTGCAGCTTTAGGAGGGGGAGCCCTGGAGGTTAACAGCCTCTCTCTCAGGAAAAAAAAAACAAACCCACAACAACAAAAAAACCCCAAAAGAACCATTTCCATTTGTTCTGAATATGTCTGCACTGTAGCTGAATGTATTTCCATCAGCTTCTGGGATGGTTCCAAATTAGCATCAGCTAACTATGGATTTCCCACCCATCAAAACATTGCCTGCAAGCCCCTCTGACACTTCTTCAGGAATAAAGAAATTTAAAAACTAAAGCCTTCCAACGAAGCTGACAAGGAGAAAGGAAGGCACGTGCTTTGCTCTGTGCTGGCCCATGAGCAAGTGAAGATCAGGACACTCATCAAACACCTCTGTGAGGCCTCAAGCCACCAACTGCACCTTCTGAGAGTGCTGCCTGTGCCTCTGCAGCCATCAGCACCAAGGAGTCAGTGGCTGCAAACTGATTGCTTGGACAAACCTACAACCATCTGTAATGCAGGTGTCACCTCTGCTGCCACTCCCTTGGCACAGAACAGGCACTTGTCACATCCTTGTTACGAAGGTTTTGGGAAATGCACTCTGGGGTGGGTATTACCGTGATTTTCCTGCTGGGGAAACAGAGGCACAGGAAAGCCAAAGAGCAGAGACTTGACAGAACAGCTGGAAAAATCACACTGCAAAGCCAGTGACATCCAAGAGCAGATGTCTCTTCCCCCATGCAGCACCCTCTGGAAATGCAGTTTATCAGGAAGAAGAAAGACAGCAGGAATTTTTCTCTTTACCTCCTTAGAAGTCACATTTTCCAGGTCTTTGCTCATCATGATGCTCCGGAGTTTGGCTTTAATGAGTCGTTCTGTTCGTTCCCTTTCAGTTGGCCTGAAAAGGAAAAGGAGAAGATGTCTCCAAGCTGGCAGTGAAGTCCTACTGTACAGAGGGGTGGTGGGGAACACTGGGTTTTAAAGCAATTTTTATGGGAATAATGGAAAAAACTGAAAAACCAAAAAACGAACCCAACAACAAACCCAACATCTGAAGACATTTGTGGAAAGAAAGGAAATGAACCACCGGAGGAACAAAAGGGAGAAGAGATTTCTCTGGTGAGCCAAGCCAATTTTTTTCTAATAAAATTCAGCACTGACTTGTCAACAAAGAGGGCTGGGGAGTCGGGGCGGGTGGACTCCAGGTCCTGCATTGCATTCCACTCATTGATGCAGCTCTGGTCTGAGCTGATGCAGCTCTCGTAGTACGTGGCCCAGACCAAGGCCATCCCACCAGGGAAGTAGTTGTACCTTCTTGCAACTTCACAGGCTTTATGGAGGATCTGTAAAGCAGACCTGCAAGTTTGGAGAAGAAATTGGTGCAGATGTGAGCAGCAGGAACTGGAAGGTTTTCACAAAGAAAAAGGGTTTTCAGCACCGCTTGTCACTGTTTGTTTTCTGAGCTCCAGATTTGTTGTATGAGAGTTCAAAGAGGGCACAAACTGCACTTTGGGGGCCCTTCTGAAGAGCTGGCTAGTGGCAGAGGCTGAAATCTTCTCCTGATTAACATGCAAGCACAAGGCACAAGTCACTCTGGGATCTGTTCATTAGCTAACTCGTAAAGCCAGACCAAAGGAAAATAAAGAACATGGACAATTTTCAAACCACCTTCAGCAAAAAGTCAAAAGCCTACCAGCATTCTTGGCCCCTGACATGCTCCAGGGACAAGGCCCAGATTGGGTCATTTGTTTTTGCAAATTCTAGCATTACTCTTTCCTTCCTCCTTTCATTTTTTTTTTCCTTTTTTTAAGGCTCTGCTCAGAAGATGTCATTGTGCTGAAGACATTAACCACATCTAAGGCTGCCAACAGGAGGGGCTGTGTGAAAAAAATGACAAGACCAAGAGTTCCATTTGATCCTCTACCAAAATCATCCCCAGCACAACATCCTTCTCCACATCTGTATCTTTTCCCTATCAGATGCTGCAAGGACAAGGATGTCTCAAGGCTCCAAGAGGAGCCAACAAACTGCCCAAAAGAGATGCATTTGTTCTACATGGGGCCGGGTAGCAGCCTCTTCAAAGAGGAATTTGCTGGCACAGCTCCTGCTGATTCAGCCACCTCTGCTTCAGTGTGTTGGAATTCCTGCACATGGGAGGGGTGACAGGAGCTGAAAGGTGAACAGGCACTCAGGGCAGCACAGAAAGGTTTGGAACAGGAACCCCAGCAACGAGGCAGAACATGGGGAATGCCACCAGGATGGCAAACGGGTCCCCAGGCTCCTCCTTCAGCCAGTTAGAAAAATATGGGGAGAGAAGAAAAGACTGGGTTTGCAGCCTGATGAATTCAAGTTGTTTTTTAATGCTTATTCCTCCCACCAGTGCCTTTTCCCTTATGGCTGCTCTGAACAGAGGCAGAAGGTTTTCAGACCAGAAACCATTCTTTGGTTCTGGTTCTGGAGCAGTGTTCTCACTGTACTGCTGCCTCCTGACACAGGAGAGCAGCATCTGCTGCACTTCACTAAATACCCATTCTGGAGAATGCTCAAATGCAGTTTGTTTATTTGCCTTTTAATTTATGCCCAGAAATGACAGCCCCTCTCTCAGCACAGCTCATTAACACACGTACCACATGGCTTGCACCGACACCGGCTTGAAGATGTGCATCCTGCCAGCAGTGCTCACACTGAAGCCTCTAACAGAGAAAGGGGAAAAAAAAAGAAAAAAAACAGTCATAAACTGCTCTTCTCTGCATCAGGAGCTGCACTCTACAAACAGCCACCCCAAGGCAGCTCTAGGGGCACTCACAGTCAAAAATAATTAGGGATAAGAATTTGCATCACTGCTTTTCCACCATCCTGGCAAAGAAGCATGGCCAACAGACCCCCTCCTGGCACTGACTGCTCCACCCCTCCCTCGAGGAGGATTTCAGGGAACATTCAGTGCCTATCAGAGGTTCCACCCAGCAGCCTGAGGGCAGCAAGAGCAAAACTCACTGTCTGAGTAGGAGGACTGCAGCCACGAAGCCAAAATTGGGACTTCGTTTGCAAGGTGACAGAGAATTTCTCCTAGAGCAGCCCCCAAGTAGGGAAGAATATTGACATTTATCCTTTTAATGTGGTTTCTTACCCATCACCATCAAGATGGATTTTAGTATCACTCCACAGACGAAGAACCATCCCAATAGTGCAGCTTTTACTGGAAGAGAGATTGTAACAGAGGATGTTAAATATAGGCCACAACTCGGTCATGCCAGTAGCCTAAATTATTAATACTCTTTAATTTTTAAAATCCTCAAGGCTTGCTCTAGTAATTCCTAGCAATATCTCAGTCCATCAAATGCATGACACACAAGACCAGCAGCAGAAGGCTGAAGCTCTGCTCTGGCATCATTTGCTGCCTGCTCCACAGGGCTGGAGAAACGTTCCAGAAGCAAGAGTCAAAACTCCCAACTCCTCCAGATTTTTTTTAGTAAGCACCCCAGGATTTGCCCCATCAACTCTCCCTCTGAAAGCACAGGACAGAGAAGCAGATGGCAGGGATCTGGCTGCAGAGGTTCAGCTGCCTAAAGTGAAGCAAAGCCCAGGAGGCAAAGCTGCTGCCTGCCCTTCCCAAAGGGCACCCAAGGGACCTCTCCAAGGCTTGGGTGTTCATTTGCACTTCATCACTCCAGCTGGGGGGAAAGACAAAAGCAGATTTTTATGAGTTTACCTAACCCAAAAGAACACTTTCATTTCAGAGATGCAAGGAAACTGCACTGCACTGGGGGACAGCAACTTTCAGCTAGTAAGTAATTAAGCTACTGTGAAACTGAAGTTTTAAAGGGAATTGGGATGCATACAGCAACAGCCAATTAGCACAGAATGCAGGTTTGGTTTTGTTCTTTTCCTTGCTTTTTTTTCAAAAGACTTCAGCTGCTTTCCACAACAGATCAAAGGATCTGACAAGCCAGGCTGAACACACATGTGGCCAATGTGCACGTTAGAGCTTTGTGAGAAAAAAATGTTTTTTATTAAACACATGTAAAAGGAATAAAATGCAGAAAAGTGCCTCAATGGTCAAAGTGCCAGCAGTCAGAACACTTCCAGCTCAGCAGTGACATTCCAACCCCAACACAGAGCCATGGAGCCACTCCATGAAGTCACTGATGCCAGCTAACTTCTTCAGGCATGAGACTTACCCTTAACTAACAAAAACTTTGGCTTTCAGGGGTGAGAGAGCAACAGAAAGAGCAGCTAAGCATAGAGCTAGGGTGGATTTGTCCTGACTTTTGCACCTTTCCTCTTGCATTGCTGCTCAGCAGGAGCATAGGATTGGGAGGCTGTTTGAGATGTGAGGATGACCCAGCAAACATTGGCTGCTGCTGCACGGGGAGTGTCCCAGAAGGAGATGCTCCATTAGGATTTCCTTCTTAACCCCACCAGCAGTAATTGAACAGCAGATAAAAGAGGCAGCATCAAAGCCAAGGACAATTATCTCATTAGGAGGGCAAGGCTTGGAGTTTCCCTCCAGGTCTCACTGGAGTGCAAAAGCTTCCCCCTTCCACTTACAGTGATGGAAACAACCACAAAGGTTTCCCAAAAAGCAAACACAACTCACACTGGCTGCACCAGCACAGCTAAATCATCAGAGACAACAGGCTGGGAGCTCTGACTTCTAACTCCAGCTCTGCCAAACCAGCCCTGTCTCCCTGAGCCAAGAGCTTTTCTGCCTTGCTTTACTTGCTGAGAACTGGAATTATGTGAGAGGGTCTGCGATAACAAAATATTTTATTTGCCTTTCAAAATATTATGTGCTCTTATCAGGTAGACAAAAGAAACAGCTCATTACTGACACATTTGTTTGTTGGTTTTGGAGGTACCTTCATAGGGTTGGTTTTTTTAAGGTTATGAGGCAACTAAGCTACCCCCCTAGACCCAGCTCCATTGCTGCACACAATCCACAGACTTCAAGTCTGGCGGACAGAATAAATTCCAGTTTTGCCAATGTGTCTGCAAGAGCATTTCAGAGTGAGCAGGTGAGATAGATGCCACAGCCCTACGGATGGGTTACATGGGAACACTCTCCCCAGAACTGCCCAAGGATTCCAAAAGCTTTCTGGAGAAAAAAAAAATAAATAAATCATCCTCTCACCCTCAGAACTGTGTGGAAAAAAAAACTCCACACATTCTTTCTCTTGCTCGAATTTGCAGCTACATGTCTGCTTGGGGACAGCCTGGTGTTGACAGGCTTCCCAGGGAGCCCAGCCTGCCTGCTTTGCCTGCTTCCCAAGCCCAGCCTTGCCTCAGACATACCTCTCCTTGCTGGAGAAATCCACCCCCAGCAGAATGTTCTCCTCTGTGTCCTGCCTCCCGCTGCTGTACACAACCACCATGTACCGGACACGCTCTGTCCACACGCTCTCCAAACGCACAGCCTGGAAAAAGGTCATCAAGCTCTGCAAAATCTTCCCTTTGGGGTGGTTACTGCTGCCCAAGATTCTTTTTTTTAAGGCGTAACTGAGCCCCAAAGCTTTGTTTAGCTGCAGTGTGAAAGCCACAGGGAGAGATGGAGCCCCAGAAGGAGCTGGGACTTTCCAGCAAGGGCAGTTGGGGAGAAGAGCCCTGCCCACCTCTCCCAGTTCAGAGAAACACTAGGAAATCCAACTTGAAGATTCATCCTAAAGGGGTTCAGCTGAAAGGGTGGTAAAGATACTGCTCATGCAGTGATCTGGTGACAGAGGCAGGCTCGGAGGATTCTGTCACCCAAAAGCCTCCTCTGAAATGTGTCAGGGGGACACTGGAGGGGACAACTGACAGACTTCTCTGCAGTGACTTCTATAGGCTCTGCAGATTGCTTGAAAAGAAAGCCCAGCCCCATTTGGATGCAGTTTCAAGACTGACTTAATGCCCACTGGTATCAGCAGGCTTCTTTCTGCCTCCGCTCCTGGATTAGTGTTTGCCAGGTGATAAGAAAATTAAACTCAATAAAAATAAATAAATACCCTTCAGGCAGATCAGTTTTCTGACCCAACTCATTACCTGGGTGTAAGGACCAGGGAAGAAATGGGCAGGAAAAGGTGGTAGGGCTGGCAACCAGCACAGAGTTAAGCTGGCTCTGAAACCTTGGATTTGCCAATGCTTTTTGTGAACCTCCCCTGGCCTGGTTCAAATGCTTCCACCTGAAAGGAGAGCAGGAAAAGGCATCTTTGCTCACCAGTTTGATCCTGTCCTCACAGCGGAGGAGGTTGATCATCACCTGGAGGTGCTGAGGCAAATCACCTGCAGGGAGAGAATCAGAAAGGGTCTCACTTACTGCAGAGTCCTGACCTTTAATGAAACTGGATGTTCCCAAGTTTAAAAAAAAAACAAAAAACAACAAACTAAACCAAAACCATGTACAGGAGGCCAATTAACTTTGTAATCCCAGAGATTACTCACAGAAGGGAGCTGCCTGGGTGAGCACTGGCTGGCTGGGTGACAACTTGACCATATGGTATTTGGAAGCCACCAAATACATTGAGATCAACTGTGTGGGAGTGGCACAAAAGATGACACTTTCCTCTCCCAGCTTCTCAGAGAAGAAACTAGATGGTCTTAAAGGTCCCTTCCAACCCTGAAAATTCTATGATTCTAAAGATACAGGCACTGGGGGCAGGGGAGAAGGGGGCAGGAGGAACAGTTCTAGTTGGGAAAAAAAAAAAAAAAAAAAAAAAAGAGAACAAAAGAGAGAAGAAAAACATTGGCCTGTGAAACACACCCAGAACTGTGGGGTCTGCCCCACTGGCCTCAGGGAGAGTGTATCTGAGCAGTGGAAGGGCTGTAGGGTGATGGATTCTTTCTTCCTTTCTACTTCAAAGTGCTGCTCATGCAACAAGGCTCTAGAGCAGAAGGTACATTTCTGTCTGGGGAGAGCAAGCAAAAGGAAGAAGGAATCTACCAGAAAACAAAACAAGTTCACATCTATTGACTTGGTAATGCACTCATAACTTTCCATACACAATAAAATTCCTTCTGTAGGATGCTTGCTGGGTATAAGGAACTGCTGACAATTCAAGAAACCCAAAGCCAGGCTTGGCATTCAAACCCCCTCTTTGTGCCTGGAGTGTTTACTAAGCAGCAGACACACAGTACCACACTGTGCCTTTCCCACGTGCTCCTGCTCTCAAAATGCCCTGATGAGCTTATTTCTTCCTTCCCAAGGATCACTTATTCCAATACTGTCAAAGACAGAAGCCAGGAAAACCCTGGGTAAGTGGGATCCACCTGCCTGACCTCCCTGTCTGCTCAGTCCTGGTGTACGTTCACCCAACAGCTCCCTACCATTTCTTCCAACCAGTTTGGGACACTGGGTAGGACTGGGGGAGGGAGAAGAGTCTGATCTGAAACTATAATAAACTCTTACAGGTCAGAATGTGATGAGTCACCTGAAAAGGGGATTTTCCTGAATCCAGGAAAGGGGACATAAGGAGCTGAGGAATGTGTGTTTGCCCAGAGACCCAAATCTTGTAAAAATGTTCCTTGCTCTTACCAGCAACATCAAACAAAAGCAGCAAGAGGTACTTTCAGAAGAACACATGGTGTCAGCTGGCACCCAAAGTCCCAAACTCCAGATTGCTGGAGGCTGGGAGAGCACCTGGAGAAGCGGCCCTGAATCAGGACATCAATAACTCCAGAAGAGGTGCCAGAGCCCTGTGGCTCAGCCCATCCAATTTTCCTCCCCACAGGCCAAAGGGGAAGGCAAGGACAAATCACTGGGAAGCCAAAGTGACATTTCTTCATCTGTGGCTGGGGAGCACAGGGATACACATTCAGCACAGACCCTGGGGCTCAGCAGGCTGCCTGGCCTGAAGAATGCCACAATGTCTGCAGAGAATGAAGTCCTACCCCAGTCACAGTTCTGAGATAATGACAAAAATTTAAACAAAAACTCAATCCTCATGGGTTCCCATTCAAACCCAGCGGGCTGGAAACTCGGTTTTAACTCAGCAGGTTGTAAAACAAGACACTAATGACAATTAGAGGGGTCACCCACCCTCCCACGTGTGTGATGAGCAGCACAGCAAGAGGGGAAAAAAGAATCTCAGGAGGTGATTTAATCCACTACCTGCATGCTTGTGAGGATGCTGGAGACTTCGCTGGCCCTGGGAGCTGTTTCCTTGCTGTAAGAAAAGGGCTGCACCTTTCACCATGAAAAAGCTCTCGCTCAGGCTGGAAAACAAATGACAGAGGAAGTCAACTGAAAGGGAAATGATCAGCAAAACACATGCTCAGGTCTGTATGCCTGGGGAAGGGCTTCCCCTGACTAAAACAGAGCAGGGTTTTGCCCTGAGAAGCTGTTCCCACAGTTTGATCCTGCCACTCACACGGCACGGCTCCAGGATTATTCATGGATTATTCATATGTCATTTTCCACCAGCATTTTATTACTTGGCCATTGCAGGAGACACTTGCCTGAGCTGTCATGGGTTGAAATGACTTTATCACTTGATTATCAAATTCTGCAACTTAAAAACAGCAGAGGGTAGGATTTTTTTTTTACAGGCTTAGACCTGTAAAATGTCTGAAGATCAGGTTCCGAGTCAATCAGTTCCTACTAATTTCAGTTCCTGAGACTCTGGAATGCAAAAACAAGAACATGCACCCACAAACTGTCTGTAGATTTAAAGAGGAAGGGAGGGCAGATGAAACCTGCACATCACAAGAGAAAGGAAACTGCACTGAAACCTCAGGGGAAAACACAACTGACACAATAGCAAAGATCTCACTTTGCCCTGGCTACAAACAGCCCTGCTGGAAAATAATAATGATAAGAAGGCAGGACACAGTATGTGCAAATGCAGAGTGTTATTTCCGCAGAGTCAAACACCACAGAGGCCTCAGAAGGTAACTAAAGAGAAGGCTGAACAAAAGCAGTAGTGACAGTGAGCACCAGCCTAATGACAGAGTCCCATGATGAACTCGCCAGCAGATCAGAACCAGGCTGGGATGTGAGTAGTGAAGTTCCCATTTCCCAAAAGGCTGAAAAATCACCATCTACTAAGCTACCTTTTAGTTGCCACAGCAATTGCTTACACTGCATTTCCTCCACCACTCCAAACATCACAAGAGACCTCCCTTGTCCCAAAGCCCAATTTGCTGCCGCCTTACACTTCCAAACATAGATCATCATTAATTACTGTCTGCCATCCACTAGATAGAAAAGCTCCATTAGGAGACTGTGCTACATGGGAGTTACTCATGCTACAGAAAGAGATCCCACAGGATTTACTACTCCCAGCACTCACCTGTTCTGCACTTTATCCGGGGTCTTTGCCTTTGGGCAGCAGTGAACCCGAATGCTCCGTTCTACCTCTGTCTTTTTGTGAAGCCAGACATGAGTTCCATGTCTTCGCAGCTTTTGATGCAAGTTCCCTCCCTTCTCTGAGAACACGGCCAGGAAAAGCTTTCTGACTTTTCAACTGAATCTTCACGGTGCAAATTTCCCAGAAAGAATCTGGATCAGGTTGAAATTTGCGGTTTCAGCTGCTTTTAGAAAGGGAACTAAAATTTCCGCCTAAGTTCCAGGCTCCACGAGTCATATATCAGATCAATAAAAAGCCAGCAGGCCAACTGCACTCTAATTAAAACAAGATTGTCTCCATTTACACTCCCACAGTATTCTAGCACTCACCACTCACTTCTCTAGCAAGCTGGGTCTGAACAGGAGCTCGGGATCCCAAACGCTGGCTCCTGGGGAGAGTTTCTGCAAATGGGAATTTGGTTCATTCCAGAAGAGAGCCAGGAAGAGTCTGGTTTCCTTCACACACCAGATCTCACAGGAAAACATTCAAAAAAAGGCCAGAAGTTACACAAAAGCCCTGACCCCAGCAGGCTGTATAGGACATCCAGCTATAGGCACACACAGCTGGTTTTTTCAGCAAGAGGAAGGGAAGGGGTGGATAATGCACCAGGAAATAATACACAGTGCTCCTCTCCCAGTAATTTTGGGGAAAAATGTCTTCAGGAAAGTGAAAGAATATCCTAAAGGATATTCTTTTATCCCTAATAAAGCCCTGATTGGGATTTGTATAGCAGGAAAAACCTTGGAAGAGGCAGAGCCCCTTCCCAAAGGCACTGGTAACTCCTGCTCTGAAGGTTCATCTCACCTGACACTCTCCTCCTCTGCATTCAGGAAATCTTTCACAATAAAGCAGAATATTCCCAGTTGCAGGAGCAGAAAGCAACTGCAGGAAAAGGACAACTCACACAGCAAAATGTTTGTCACTCTGTATTCATTTGCTTAGAAATGAACCGAAAAGCCAAAGAACCTGTCGAGAGCAAGATCTCTGTTTTAATTTCAATGTTTCTTTCCCAACTTGGACACTAACCTCAGGAAGTGCAGCCAGTCATGACCCAGGCTGCCCATCCCTCCCCAGTTTCCCCAGGAGCCCCCATTCCCATACACCCCACACAGTGCCCTGCAGAGGTAAGGCACCCCAGCACCCCTCTGCAAAGCCTCCTCCTTTACACCCAGCTGAAACAGCCACATCACCCAACACCATCCCTGATCTCCACTCTAGGAACACTCTTTGCTCTCCATCACTCCTCCAACTGCTCCAAAAGCCAGCTAAAAAAAGTAAAAAGTGAGAAAAAGACAAGGCACAATATTCCACCCCCGTTTTAAAAAAGCCTTGTAAATCCCGCAGCTCCAGTAAACAACTAAAACTCCGGTCTTTTTCCAAAAAAAATCTCCTAAAGAACAGAAAAATCCCATCATGAAAGAACAACCCCAACTTTTGACCCTCAGCAGCAGTGATAAATGCCCTGGTAAGCAGCATCTGTTAGCAGCATAAAAACAAGTGGCTAATACATACTAATTTGGACGGGTTTTCTTTGAACAGCAGAAGCATTGTGCTGGCCCAAGAGTCAGACAGAAGTCAGTAAATTCAAAAAGATTCATAACTAGCCGTAAACCTCACATCCTTTTGCTTCTAAACCCATAAAAAGCAAAAGGAAAAGAAAAGAAGGAGAAGGTTGAGCGTATATTCCGTGCGGAGCAGAGAACTCGCGGCTGCTGATGCTGCCCAGGAACTGGATGACTTCTACAGAACACTGTGCCTTCCACTGATATCCTGGCTTGAAAAAGCACTTGTCCTAACATATCCTGATGAAAGAGGGCCATTCAGGAGGGGGGGAACCAGCTGAGGCTCGTCTAATCATTTCCCTCCTCCAGACTTGTTTGTTTGTTTGCTTCCTCCCGCACCCTCCGAAGCCCCAGCAGCAACCACCCAGCCCACAAAGTCCATGTTCCCTGGGACAGGACTGGGGAAAAAGCATCCTGTCAACCAGTGCCACTTGGTTTCTTTACCATGCACACACTGCACACCACCCCTGTAATACAGATCCGATTACTGTCCCCTTCCAATGCTGCTTTCCTGGCCACACAGCCACCCCACAGTTTGATTTTCAGGGTGACTCGTGAGTTACTGATCTCCGTCAAGACAAGAAAGTCTTTCATTTGGCTTGGTATTTATTTCTTTGTGGCTGGCTAGACCCAAATTCACTGAAGGCTTGCTTCTTACAAATCCCCTGACTAATTCCTTCTCCAGGCATACACCCTGATGCCAAGCTTGTGCTTCACCAGTACCACCAGCCCAACCAGAGGGAGAAGCAGCTCTCTGTTCCATGTTTGCCCAACCCGTGGGCATGGCCAACAGAAACCACCCATTCCCTGGATGCCCTTCCAAGAATCCTGACCAGCATGGCTACTGTACAGGAGTCCCTTCAAACACAGAGCCCAGGAGTTCTGCCACAGCCCCAGGACCCTGGTGCTCCAGAACCCCTGCAGACCAGCCCTCCTCCCACCCCAGAACCTCAGCTTATCAAACTAGAGGCATTAACCCTCTACAGGAGGTCAAAACCCAGGCTGAAGAGCACCTGGAAAATGTCAAAAGTGTCAGCAGGAAGATTCAGACTTGGTAAAGCCCTTCTGCACCCCAAGGGATGGCACCCAAGGGTTGGCAAGGAGAGGGTGCAGAGTGGTGGAAAGTGAGCTCCAGAGTCTCTTGCTTCACTGTCCCTTGCTCCATTTGTTGGCTCCACACTGCTCAACTTGCAAAGGAAATATTTCTTCCCCTTTGGGAAAGCTCCAGAAGAGCGTGGCTGCAACACACATCAATTACCTCTCAAGTTGCTGCAGAACACAATAGGCACTGCCTGTGAATGGTTATGAAATGCTGCCCCTTGGGTCAGCAAATGCCAGCAAGCAATCTGTTTAAAAACACTGGGTTTGGGAACAAGAGGCAGAGCTGCTCGTGTTGCTGGACAGCCAGACAGAGCAAGCTGGAAGCCAGTCCCAGAACCACCTTCCCTAAGAAGATTGCATTGCCACTGCAGCTCAGGCAGGAAAAAACCCTGTAAGCCTCAGGCATCCCAGTCCCCTGCTTTAATGGGAACTCTCAGAGAAGATGCAGTCACCTTGCAGGACGTAACAAAACCCTCTACTAATGTATCTTAGAGCTACATAACTCATCTCAAAATAACCATACAGAGAAGTTAGAGAGAAAACTCCTTTCCCTGGGAAGGCACAGCCAGGCCTGAGGCTGATTCAGCACTCTCTTGCTAGGCTTAGAATTCAGAAAACAGTGCCCAGCTGAAAGAGGCAGAACACAGCAATCCAGGCTTTGGGTCTGGACCAGAGAGGTGGGAGATGCCCCATCCCTGGGAAGATTCCAGGTCAGGTTGGATGGGGCTCTGAGCAACATCATCTGGTTGGAGATGTCCCTGCTCACTGCAAGGGGGTTGGACCACCTTAAAGGTCTCTTCCAACCCAAACCCTGCTGTGATGCTGTGGCCTTTCCTTTTCCTGATTCTATTTAATATGTCATCTTGAGCAACTCTCCCATTGCTGCCCTGCCATGTTTGCTCAGATGCAAGAGCTCCACATTCCAGAAAAGCTCTGCAATGAAACCTCAACCAGGCACAGGGTCACCATCCTGCACTAAATCTCTGTCAAATTAAGTTTCTTAATTTCCCCTTCATTAAGGGAAGAAAACACACACATGGTCCAGGGGCAGAGAGGGTCACCTGCCCATCAGGGCTGAGTTGGAGCACTCAAGGTGTCAGCCATGGCCTCTGGGCTCATCTGATAGCAGCCTGCAGTGCTGGAGCATGGCCAGCCCCTCATCCCCGCCATCCCCTTATCCCTACCATCCCCTCATCCCCAGCATCCTTCAGACCAGGTACCTTGTCCTGCCCTCCCTACTACATGGACTGTGGTGCTCCACCCCTGCTGAAAACTCTCTGGTGCACCTCAGGTAGAGACAGATACCTTGAAGGCAAGTTTTAGAAACATTTGTCTTCTGAAATACAATTTTATTTAAAAAAAAAAAAACCAAAAACAACCCACCAAAAACCAAAGGGTGCAGCTTTGATGGGCTATGAAAAGTCAGCACTTCTCAGACTCCCTGAGCTGAAGACCCCAAGTCACCCCATGAAGAAACCCAGACTGTAAGCTGTGAACCCCAGCAGGGTCTGATGTTCCTTCAGACACCTGGAGAACATCTCCCCTGCCTTGGAGGCAGCCAGGGCACCATCATGCAACAGCAGCAATTTGCCTGCAAAGGTTCCAGCCAGCACCTCCTGCTGAAGGGGGGGTCTTGCAATGCCTCCCACGGGGGCAAACATCTCCCCATCCATTTCAAAGGAGAAGATGATGGTCAGGCAGGCAGGAAGACCCAGAAGGCCTCACTCTCTCTCCTGTTTTTAGCAGAGAAGCAACAAAAGGGGAGTCTGAGCTTGCATTGTTTGGCTGAAAGGCGTGGGCCACATCCACAGAGCAAGAATGCTGAGAAGGGTTGGAGACACTGTGGGCCATTCACAGCCCCAGATACAAACCCTCTTCAAGCACAAAGAGAAGAGAAGAAAAAAAAAATAAAAAAGAAATCAATCACAAAGCCCAGAAAAGCTGCTTTCCCTGATTTCCTCCCAGGAACAGCCTGCTGCTGCTGCTCTGGCTCGGGATGCTTTGGGCTCAGGTACCGATTGCCCCATACTGGGGTGACACGACCCAAGTTGTGCCCACAGGCAACACAGGAGCAGCTTGGTGAAAGCATCCAAGAGAAAGGGCAGGAAGAGGGAAGCAAACAAATGAGCAGGATTAAACCCTGTTCCAGAGGACTTGCTCAAAAGTCAGCGGAACAGCTCCCGGGAGGCTGGGAAAGAGAAAATTCCAGGAATCCCCAGTACTTGGATGGTGAAAAGCCAAGTAAAACAAGGGATTGTTTCACAAGGAAAGAAGAAATCCTTTTTGCTCATCCCATTAATTGCAGGGTTCAAAAAGGCACCAGGCTGCTCACAGCATCCCCCAGCTATGCCATGGGCGGGATCACAAGGAACATTTCTGAGATTCTCACTGAAATGTGATGTCACTTTTGTGACAGCCACAGCCTTGAGACAATGAGGCCAGATCCCCTCTGGACCTCAGCCTGCACAACTGCCCTTCAGCTGCTATAAAGACACCTTTCTCTCACTCTTAGGAGAGAAGCATTAATCCTACAGAGCCCCCCAGCACCCGTGTCCTCAGCCCACTCCAACCCTTAATTCCAGGGATGAGGGAGGCTTCTCCATCCAGCTCCGTGGAGCATCTCCCTCTTGCCCAGGCACACAGACTCAAGGGGAAGGCAGCAACCAGCACAGGGAGCACATACAGAGGTCCCAGCTCAAGCCACACAATGGTTTTCCAGCCTGGTGAACCTGCTCCCATGCAGCATCCTGGTGGTCTGAGGAAAACCAGCTCTTCCCAAAACACTGGCTCCTTGCTTGCCTCCCACTAAAAGCCCCCAAAGATACCCTTGTGTTTTCCTACAGGTCACTTTTCTGGGTGTTGCTGTTGCCATGTTATTGCCACAGCTGCTCTGTGAGTGCAGGGAGGGAGGAGGACAGACCACAAGCCCAGGAGTGCCAGGGAGGTGTCTCAGAGCCCTGGTCTAAGCTAAAGGAGAGATGATGGGATGATGATCCCAGTCCCCAGGTCCTGCCATGGAGAACCCATCAAAGGCAGAGCATCCCACCCATGCTCCCAGGCAGGAGCTGATCCTTCTCCTGTCCTCCTCCCCAGCTGAGCTGTCAGCACCCCAGCCAATCCTCCTGCATTCCTCTCATCAACTCATTGTTTGAATCCTTTCAATTACTTTCTGAAGCCACCCCACTTCACCCACTCAGCAGTGTCTCCCAGAGGCAGCCCAGGGAAACAAGTGGAAACTCTCCAAGGGCACCACTGGAAAAGAAAAGGAAGGTGAATAATAGTTTCAAGGATTAAGCAAGCAGCTTCCAAGTGAGGTGCACAAAGGTCAGCCAGGACACAGACAACAGCATGGGAAGCACAACTGAGAACCCTGCTGCTGGCCCAGCAACCCAAAAAATAGCTTGGATGCTGGGCTTCAAAAGGACTCCAAAAAAGGCAGAGAGCAATTGACACACTGGTAACGTGTGAGAACAAAATAAAATAAATCCAGACGGATCACGTGGGATGGAAGAAGAGTGAAAAAAGCTCCAGCTCGACCCAAACACCCCCTCTAGAGTGGAGCTGGACTACAACCTGCCTGCCCAGCTCCCCAGGGGCATGCAGCCTGCACCCCAGAAATCAGGGAATAGCCAGCTGGGGAAAAGCTACCTGAACACTGCCAAGTGTTGGTAAAAACTTTAGGATCACCTTTCTTTTTCCTCCCCACTCCAAACCCATCTCCTACAAGCAGAATCAGTGCTGCAGAGGGCAGCAGGCATATTCCAAGGAGCTTTGCAGGGCTGGGAGGGAGATGCCCCTGGGCAGTGGTCTCCACAGGGATGTCAGTGTTGGATGCTTGGCTGGCACACAGGGCAAACAAACAACCTGGCAGCTTTCTGGAAAATGTAAAAGGGACATTGTGTCCTGTTCACTGCATTTCAGGATGCCTTGGCCCCTGATGCTGAGCCCCAGAGGCTTTCTGCCCAGCAGACAAAAGCCCACGTCCATAGGTTCTTGCAGCAAGGAGTTCATCCAGAAACAGAGGTGAGCTGGGGGAGAGGGGTTGGCAGTTTAATGAATCCCCCTGAACAGGTTCTCTGTGCTGGTGAGGCAGAAACTTCAGGTCCCACACCAGCCCTGAGGCTTTGGGGAGAGTCTGGTACAATGGGCAACACCTGGAAGGGACTGAGCTAGGAAGAGCAGGGAGAGGTGAGGTGGCTCTGCAGGGGTGGTTGGAGTTCCTGCCCCAGGAAGGAGCCAGGGAATTCTACCTCTGGGGTGGCAACCAACCAACCTTGGCACTGGCTGCCAGGGGAAGAAGCCTGGGCACACAATTCACCATCACAGCTCATCTCCTGCTTTCTGGAGAGCTGCTGGAGCTCTGTCTGGGCTGCACAACTCCAACAATGCTGCCTGCTGCTTCTAAAGCTTCCAGAGGGAAGGCAGGGTCTGCAGAGAGGAGTCCTGATCCCTGACAAACCTCAACAGCTAGTGGATGCACTCTGCATCCTCATCTCTTCGAGGCTGGGCTTGGGTTTGGTTAATTTTTATTATTCTGTGTAGCAGTAGAGTGAGTCCGCATCAGGGATTCAAATGCAGCAGAGGGGTGCATAAATGTTTGTGAATTAAAAAAAACCCAACACCTCAACCCTCTCTTCAATAGAAGCAAAGACATGCCCCTGAAGGCATCTTGGCCATTTCACATTCTCCAAAAACATCTTAAGAGCACTCGTCAGGCAGACCACAGCTCTGATTCGTATGAGAAATCCCTGACTCACAGAACTTGGCAACTGATTAGCAAAGATTAAGGTATTTAAAATCCAGAGGCATTTGGAACCAAAATATTTTTCTGACCCTGCTCTTTAACACCTAAATAAACAGTAACCATGCTGGCCTTTTAGAGGAAAAAAAAAAAAAAACCAACAAAACCTTCAGTGCAAAGCCAGAACCTTTGATAACGAGGCCAGTGGGGTTTTTGCCAAACTGCCGAGGTTTCATGGAAAAAAAAAAATAAAAAAAGAAATTCATATACAGTTTCAAAAAGGGTCTGATCACATTGTCAAACTGGCAGCCTCCTGCTGTTACTCTACCTACACCCAAGTAAACTCCTTGTGTTGCTCAGCTTCAAGTCCACAACAGTTTCCTGGAAAGGCCAAAATCTCCAATTCAGCCTCAAATAAGCACACGCTTCCTCGGCTCCTCGGGCTTTGAACGTCCCCCACGCAACCCACCAGAAAATGGGAAGGACTAATTATATCTGCATCAGCTTCCAGGGCCACACCTACCAGCCAGAGAGCTACAGAGGGTCAGGAGTTGGTGACTTTGCCTCCCCATTGTGTGGAGCAGGCTAAGGCAGGATGCTGCAGCCTCGCCAGGATGTGATTCAGCATCCTGTTATGAACAGTTCATCAAGTCAGCAACTTCTGCCCCAAGATCTCCCACCAAGTCACTGGGAGACAATAAACACTGCAGGACTTGTCAAGTGTGTCCTAAGCTGCTGTCCCCACAAAGAAATCCTCGAGACAGCTGCCCCAGCACCCTGCACCTTCCCGGTACCTTCCACGTGGTCACATCAAGCTGTGGGTAGAAGCCATTCACTCAGTGCTGCCCCCAACAAAACATGTCCAAAAATCCCTAAAAATCCCTAAAAAAACTACAGGTCAAGGGGTTAATATATCATTTTTGGTTAAAATATAATAAGGTCAAATAATTCCTGCTGTGATCACAAACCCAAGTCAACCCCCTGCCAAGTGTTAACACTGCTACCTTCAAAAGAGAAAATTACTTCATTAAACAACAAAAAAAGTAGTAATGAAAGGAACTGTAGAGCTGGTTATCAAACAGTTTTTTCCATAAGGATCTTCAGGCTTGAGCAGAGGCTGGAGCTGAGTAGCCCCCAGGTTCTTCTGCAGCAATTCAACCCCCATCTCCCTGCAGAAGGTGCCTGAGAACACTACCCCAGCCCTGCTCCTGGCTGTGCTCAGACTGTGACTGCAAAGCCCGTAACAGCAAAGATTACAGAATTACTGCCTAAACAAACTTACTTGTCTTTGTAATTAAAGCCAGTGATTATCTTGCTGCATTTGCCAACCCCATCTGAGAAGGAGCCAACACTCACAACCTTTGTGCAGCATCTCCTGGGACTGGGGTGCAAGAGTGATGGAACCTCAGTCGGGTTGCACCAAAAAGCAGAGCAGGAAAAACTGCAGGTACCCTGCTTGGAAAGAGCTCAACCCTGCTCCCAGTCTCCCCAGACCTCAGCATCACCTTCCCTGAGCTGCTCTGAGCTTCCAGAGCAGGAGGTGGCTGCACACACATGGCTCATGGTGAACCTGGTGCACCCTGACCCTCTAAAAATTAAGGCTGTGCTTAACTCTGAGCTAACCCAGACTCAACACAACCATGCCAGTGGTTTTATTAAGATTTGGGTGAGATGTCTCAAGGTCCTGTTGGACCAAGCCACAACATCCCATGGCTGGCTGGCATCCAGGAAGATTTCAGCAGACACAGAAATGCAGAGACTCAGACGCCAGAGCTTCTGTCTGCAACAGCTGCACCAAGGTTTTCATCTGAATCTGTGCTCCTGCTTTTTCTTCTGCTCTGAAGCTTACTGGGGAGCAAATTGGACTCCTGGCTGCCTGCTGGAATCAGTGTGGGCATCTCCTTATCTGTGGGAGATCTCCTTTGCTTCTGCAAAATTGTGGGAAAGCAAGTGGAAAGGAAGACTTGAAGCGCATGAAGAAAAGGCAGATAGCAAGAAAATCTTTGACAGAGAAGCTGAACTTAGAACATATCTCCTTAGTCTATTTTAGGGTAAAAGTTGTTTTGGGAGGAAAAGCATTTTGGAATGACAGAAAGCACAAGAAGGGTCTGTTGCTCTGAGACCAGAGAGCACCAAGACATGGGGCTGGTTGTAAAACCATGACAGACCCATTCCACTAAGAAAATAATCCCATAGCTCAGATAACCAGACCCAACTGCACTGTCTCAAACAAAAATCTTGGATTTTTTTTTTTTTTTGAGCTGGCAGCTGCTTTCCAACAGCCCTTCCTTTTTCCAGCCATTAGGATCTTGGAGGTCTGCAAAGTCAGGCACTGGGCTGCCAACCCCTGTACTCAGGGCACGTGTGACAAAGCACAGCTGTCACCTACGTCTCTGCCAAGGCTGGACCAGGATTTAAGGACTCACAAATATCATACCCTGCAATTTTGGGGGGTTTTTGTGTTGGTTTTTTTTTTTTTTTTGACCTGAACTCAGCTGCTGGGGAAGCAGCACAATGAAGTTGAACAATTCTGCCACCCTATGGGCACTGGGTAAAGTCTCCAGGAACTGATCTGGAGCAGCTGCTGAAGGGGGTGGGATGGACCCTCCTCCCCACCAGAGGAGCTCTGTTTATCATCTGTGCTGTGTCCACACCAGGGCCACACATTTCCTTCAGTCCTTGGGCTCTCTGCCCAGCAGTCAGCCTCTTCTCAAGGTCTATCGAGTGATTTAATTACCAGATTCTTATCCTGAAAACAGTATATGGAAGAGCAGCCCCAAGAGACTGAAGGAGAGGAAGCTCTCAGGATACCTCCAGGCAGTGCTGCAGCATTTTTACAAGTCAGTAAAAAATTATCAACCTGTAAGCCCAGTCCCACTCCATCCAGCCCTACAATCACTGTGCTCAGGGATGGATGCACGTGCCTGGCTTGCAAAAAGGGACAGCCAGACCCAAGGTAGCCCCAGAACCAGCCACCTCCCAGCCACCTATCTGTACATGGACAGAGAGTTAATTTGTACAGAAAAGGGATAAAGCTGTATTTCCTCTTTCAGCACAAGACCCAAACATGCAAAAGAAGAAACTATCCTCTTGGTCATTGCTATTAAATACAAGGTGTATGCACAAGGTCAGGAAGAGAAGCCTTCCGCCTCTCCAGCAAGGTATCTCAGTCCTCCTCCCCCTGGCCTGAAGAAAGCAACTCCACCCAGCCCCGCTATCCAATTCCTGATGGGTAATGACCCAGGAATGAGCAGGGCTCTCCCCTACCCACCCAGGAGTGTAACCCTCTCCCCAGCCCAGGGATGCTGCTGTAACAGGTAAGTGCTGTGGCCAGAGCTGATGAGCAATTTTCTACTTTCTTTCTGCCAGGATAAAAACCCACAAACCCTCTTTTAGGCTTTTTTTTAATGCCTCCCCAGTATTTAGCTCTCTGCAGACCCCTCCTGGCAAGCTCACACCCTCCAGCCCTGCGTGGGATCAGGGCTCAGCTACATGGCAAACAATTAACAACAGTGGAAATGATGTTTCCAGCCAAAAAGCTCTGCTTACCTCACATTTAATTTACGTTCTTCATCACTGCCAACCTCCAGCTGAGGGGAGAAAAGGATACAGAGAAAGTTACATCCTGCTTGTTGCCATACTAAAACTTTTTTTAAATCACACTTTAAAAAAAAAAATAAAACAAAACAACCAAAAAACACCCCTGGGGCAGCAGGTTTAGGGTAATGGGTTTGGGGTCACGAGTTTGGGGCTGTGGCTTCCCATGGGGTTCTTTTTTCTGGTGCCAGGGATAAATGCCACTCCCTGGCCGTGGCTGCCACCAGCACCCAGTGCCGGGTGACAAAGGGGCTCAGGGGGACTGTAAAGCTCTTAGGTTCTTATCCTGCAAGCCAGTCCCAGAGCAGAGATCTGTTTGATGAGCACCAACCCTGAGGTCAGCCTGAGTGCAGACACAGCACTGCCCCTGAGCCCACACGTGACAGCACAGCCTGTCCCCAGAGAGCTGGCCACAAATTAATGCTGGAACCCAGGGTGTGCAGTGACAGGACAGGAACCTTCCAGCTGAGACCCCCCCAAAAACCCCCAGCCTCCAAATTCTGAACCCCAAGCCAGCCCTGAAGCTGTCACCTCCACCTGGATGCTGGGGTCCTGAGGCTAGGACTGTGCCCACCTGGTTGCCCAGCCAACAAGTCCTGGGCTGCTGCTTTCCTGACAAACTCACTGCATGTATTACAATGGTCACTTTTCCACCAGGCAAAGTCCCCCTGGAAGCCAATCTGGCTGCTGAAGTGACATTGCTGGCCCTTATTTACACTTTATTGACTCCCCTTAAGACAGAAGCACATGAGCTGACCTAAGGCTGCTTTCAGAGAGGAACATTTTCATGCAGCTGGGCTTTCCAAGCCTCCTCCTTCAACCTCTCTATTACCCTCTGGACAGAATTCCATATTAAAGAAAAACAGAGTTGGAGTTAATTGCATCCAGAGGTGACAGGGGGGAAAAAAAATTGGCCCAAAGATAATTCTCCTCCTCTGGTCCTGAGGAAGCTGACAAAAGGAGGCAGGAGCATCCCCTCAGGTTGCACTGCAGAGATGGTTTGGGACCCAACAAGGGAGCTCAGATATCCCCCTGCACAAGGAAAAACGTGGAACACAACAGACAGGAGGGTCTAATGAAGCTGGAGGGACCCAAGATGCTCCATCAGTGCCAACCCTCAGGGAACATTTTGTTATTTACTACATCATCTCCTGAAGTCACATCAGATAAGAGCCACCATAGGGCTTACATAGGGTTTCCAGGTGGTTTTTTTAGAGGTAAAAAATAAGCAAATAGTTTTGTGGAAAATATTCAAGCTTGAAGTGGTGTGTGTGTGTGTGTGTGTGTGTGTGTGTGCATGACCTGGGCTGTTCCCCAGCACTCCAAGTGAAGGCTCTGGAGGTCAGAGCATGCAGGACCTGCTCTGCTTACACACTGCAAGGAACAACTCATGCCAGGAGAAAAAGAAAAACCCCAATGCAACCGCACAGGCTGGATATTAGAAATATAACCATCTGGAGGAGGAGAGAGACACAAAGCCCATCCAAAACGACTGCAGCTGATGGCAAGAATCATACCATGGCTATTTTTAGTCTGTTTACAGTGTGCAGTGGCAGCAGAGCCCGGATGGGGCAGCAGCATTGCTCTGGGAACACCCTGAGCCCCATTGCCCCCCACCAGCAGAACCCCCCAGCTCTGGGAAGGTCTGGCAGATTTTTGGCCTGTGTGAGGTCAAAGCTGTTTGTTTGGGTCTGTCACGTAGCAACAACGGGAAGAAAAAACTTTTTTTTTCTTTTTAAACAAATGTGACTGTGAAGTCTTGAGTGTTCTCAGCTGTGGCTCTGCTGCTGAATCTGCTCCAGGCTCATCTTCTGCAGAAGCTTTGGCTTTCAACCTTGACTTTCCCTGTGTTTTCTATTAAAAAAAAACAAAACAGTGACCCCAAAACAAAGCAGAAACAGCAAGTGCATCTGCCTTGTTTTGGTGAGAGCATCCTCTGAGCTGGCAGGTTTTATGGTGCACCAAGCACCTGCTGCTGTGCCCCTCACCATGGATCCCACCACATCATGGGCACCACAACCAACATCCCCATCCCTCCTCCAGCTGGGGGAGAGGGCAGGAGGGCTGAAAGACCTGAAATGGGGCAGGAAGGGGTATGGAGGGGAGGTGGCAGCAGAGCTGAGAAGTGAGTGGAAGTTTGGAAAGTGTGCCTGAACTCCTCTCTCCTCCTCAGAATTTACTCTGAACTCTCCTGCACTGAGCATTTTCTAAACTCCTTCAGCATCATGAGTTCAGAGAGGCTCCAGCAGCACACTCACAACTAGCAAGGACATTTGGTCATTGCTTCCCATTTTAAAAAACCCTCTAATAATTATTCCCCTAGGCTAAAAGCCCCAGACAGCCCTGGTTTTCCTTGCAAAAAAGATCACAGAAGGCCAAAGTTCACACTGGCACTTTTTGATGGGATTCTCCTGTGAAGTTGACTTTGTAAAAGCAACAGGCTGAATTTGGAAAAGGGGGGTTGATAGTTTTCTGGTATTTCATGCCAAAAGGGAGCACTCAAAGAGAACTGCAGCTGATGACCTCCTCTGGGAGCCACACATACCAGTGGCCAGAGTGTCCTGGCATGGACAAAACCAGGTGACAGGTTTGGGACAACACTTTCAAGAGGGAAATGGACACTCACACAGTCAATCCACTGGAAAAAAAATAAAATAGTGAGCACAGAACCCAACGCAGCACCTAAAGCAGATGTAGGTGGCAAGGTGAGGCAGACTGCTTTGACTCCTCTCCCACCTGCACCAGTTAAATCCAGTCTAATTCCACTGCCTGCAACAGGGTTACAGCTCATTTACATCTCTGTCCATCAGCTGGCCACCGGGTCCCCTTTAAGCCTTTCCTCTAAAACCACCAACCCAAGGAAATTCCCCCTGGAAAGACCTCAGGAAAGCACAAATCCTGCCTCCCAAGTTTCTCAAGGAAACACTCCCTGCAGCTTCAGGAGCCCAAACCACAGGACACAGATCTATGGCAGAACAGTGGGGAGGGGTCAGGTCCCCAGGCAGGGCTGTGCCAAGGGAACCCCCAGAAAAGAAAGGGAACCCCCAGGGTCCCTCCAGGCAAGGGAGAACCTGTGAGCCTTGTGTCCCTGTCCCCCTCCTGCCTCCCCCTCCTCAGCTCAGCTAATCGAGGGAGTCACAGGGACCTGACAGGTGACAAATAGGATTGTACACCTGGGGGGAGCAGGGACAGAGAGAAGCCAAGGGCAGGGAGCACCAACAGAGAGGGGGGAGGGAGGGAGGGAGGGAGGGAGGGATGCATAAGGAGAAGCAGGGAAACACCGGGTTTGTCTTTGGGAGTCAGGAAAGAGATGGGAAAAAAAAGGGGATTCGTAGGGAAGAAGAAAAAAAAAAAAAAACACAATAAAAGAAAGACCCTGGAGGCTGCAGCAGTGTTTGGCTGGCATGTGGGAGTTGCAGTGCGGGAAGACAGAAACCCAAAGCTGGGAAAAGGCAGGGGAGGGTGTTCGGGACACACCGGGTGCCTGTCCTGGGTCCGCTGCAGAGGGACAAGGCCGGGCAGAGCATCCCTGGGCATCCCTGGGCAGGAGGCGGTGGTGGCTGCGGGATGAGGGCGAGGGAATGGGGCAAGGGGCGGGCGAGCAGAGGGGCAGAGAGGAGCGGGGCTGCCCGGGGGGGCTGGGGGGGACAGAGCCCCGGTGGGGAGGGGGCTGGGAGGGGCAGAGAGCAGCGTGCGGTGGGGATGGAGCCTCCCGGGACCGCCTCAGCACGGGAAGGGCCGCGGGGCTGCGGGACGCGCCCGATACGCGGGGCCCATCCGAGGCTCTGCGGGGCCGCGTCCCGTCCCGTCCCGCTCCCCGGTTCGGTCCGGTTCGGCCCGGCTCACCTCGCTGGTGCTGGCCGAGGAGGCGGCGCTGGGGGTCGGCGAACGCTGCAGCGTGACCAGCGCCATGGCTGCGGCCCGGCCCGGTTCGGAGCGGAGGCTGCGGGACCACGGCCGCCTCCACCGCCCCGGCGGCTGCGCAGCCCGCACGGGCTCCGGCAATGCGGGGAGGAGCGAAGGATGCGGCGGGGGCGGCCCCGGGGAGGGGAGGGCAGGGGCGGGACCCGACGGGACGGGACGGACCCCGGGATGGGCCGGACCGAGCCCCGGGACCCCCGCGTCGGGTGGGCTGAGGAGGGGCGGCTCCTCCCGGGGGGGATCCTCGGTGTCCGGAGGTGGGAAAGTCACCATCCCCATCGCCCCAAAAAGGCCCCAAAAGGTGTTGGTAGGGGTTGGGCTTCACCCCAAAAGCATCCGAAGGGGCAGCGGCGCGGGGCATCCTTCAAATGGGGGCGAGGAAAGTGCGAGGGGTCAGGGGTGACAAAAGGGAGAGGCAGAGGAGTGCTGGTTGTGTGCAAAGCCCCAAATGACTGAGGATGTTGGGTGAGGGCCAAAAGCATCCCTGGGGCCGAGGGACCACCTGCCCCAGCGGGTTCTCCTGGGGCAGCACACCCGATGGACAAGATCACCCCTCCAGAGAGGGATCCTCAGCCCTGCTTTCCCCAGTGCCACCCTCGGGAGCCATCCAGGCAGCATGGATGGGGTCTGTTGCTTGCACCCCACGATGATTCTTGGGTCAAAATTGTGTGTGAGCAGCTCTCTGCTGCCCAAAGCATTAAAGGTACCAGGAGACCCTCCTGCAGCATCCCTGGTGACCTGTCAGGTCAGACCATCCCCCTGCCCCAGCCCATGTACCCCTGGCCGTGCCTTTTGTGGCACCAAATTCTTGTGGCCAGTGGTGAGTTGTGCTGCCTGGCTGAAACCCCCAGCCTGGGGCTCTCCTGGCTGGGCAGGGGATTAGTTCCCATGTCTTATTATTGCCCCTTTTATGAAAGCTTTAGGCATGAGAAAATCCCTTATTGTAGCCACCAGAGGTGCCTCCACTGCTGCTAACAGCATCCAGACCCACAAACCTGGCTTTTTAACCCAAAACCTAAAGTTGTTGGTTTTGTGAAGGAAGAGGCAGCTTAGACATGAGAAATGGAACCACCTGACCCCTGGCTGGCACAGCTCCTGGGGTCTATCAGGAGAGGCAATGCTGTTTCTTTCTTACTTACCACATCAAAATTAAGACCGAGCTATCTGATTTTCCCAGATCCTGCAGGAACCCAGTGGCTGGAGAGTCCCATCCCTTTGTCCCCATCAGCCAGGACCGGTCAGGGCAGCCAAGAGTCACCATGGTGACAAGTACCAGCAATGGCTTTTTGCCACGGACCACAGTGACCCCATTTCCCTTCCAGAGGAGTGACTCTGGGACTGGTTGCCAAGATCCACCCTAGGGGACTCCACGTCCCTGGGTCCAGAGGAAAGACTTTGGCCCCATCGCTCAGGGGTGGGCTGGCTGCTGCCCTGGCTGCTTGGACCTTGCTCTGCTGCCAGTTTGCTGGGCTGTAAACAAGCTGTCTGAGAAGGTGGCTCTGTCCATATCTCTGAAAACTGCCGTGGTTGTCCTGAAGCCCAGGCAGGCTGCAGGTAAGCTGCTGGAAGCCTCTGGTTCCCTTCTTTATGGATCAGGGAGGTGGTGGCTGAGTCCCTGTGGCTGCAGGTAGAGGAGGTGCCCACGGTCCTTGCTGGCTCTGGGTTACAAAACCCCAGCAGATGGGAAGCAGCACGGTTTTCCTGCTCCTCTCCCTGCTTTGCTGTGCTGATTCCTCATCCCCCATCCCAGCAAATGTCAGGCCTGCTGCGGGCTGCCTTGCACAGCAGGGATGCTGCACTTCACCTCGTCCAAATAAAACCACGGGCTAGAATTTACTCAAGCTGTTCAGAACCGGGTCTGGCTTGCTTCTGGCATCCCTCCTCCTATCCACACGCTGGCGGCTGAGTGTCCAGGGATGTGACCCAGGCTGAGGTGATCTTCCCTGTTGGACCTTCAGCCCTTCCTCGAATCAGTCCTTGGCTGCTCTGTCCAGACAGTGGCCATGGGGCTTTCTCCAAGTCTGGACAAGACAGGGAAGCTCAAGAAAGACTGAAGAATCAGGGGACCAAGGAGGGCTGCAGATCCTTTTTTGGGTCTTTGGGAGGTGGTGGTATTTGGGGTGGTGGTAAGGTTTTAGGGTGGTGGCACGGCAGCCCCGAGGAAGCACCCTGGCATTTATCAGACATGGCATCAATCCCTGGAAAACACCCGCGGGTTCCCGTTTCCTTCATCTGTTCCCACCAATCTCCAGCCTGTGCCAGGGATTGGGGAGGATTCAGAACTCCCTGGAGAGGGGCTGGATCAATGGGGAAACATTCCCCTGCCACCACGGCAGACGGCAGTCCCCTCCCTCTGTGACTTTGTGCCTGGTCACCTCGGGCGGGTGGTGAAGAGGACTTGGGGGGCTTTACCAACAACACGCACCAGTGCACCCAGAGCCTGCAGTCCAGTCCTGCAGGAGCTGATGCTCCCTCCCAGCAAGTCCCAGTTTACCCGAGCTGCTCCTCACCCCCCGGGGTACCCTCCAGGGCATTTCCCTCCCCGCAGAGAGCCGGAGCCATGCGTGTGGCCATCATCGGGGCGGGGGTCATCGGCCTCTCCACCGCCCTCTGCATCCAGGAGCAGTACCAGGGGCTGACACCCAGCCTGGAGCTGGAGCTCTATGCAGACCGCTTCACCCCCCAGACCACCAGCGACGGGGCGGCCGGGTTGTGGCAGCCCTACCTGAGCCACCCCGACAACCCGGAGGAGACGTGAGTGAGGAGGGGGCTCCTGTCCCGTCCCCCCCATCCCTACACCAAGGGCTGAGCAGCCGGCACAGCTCCACGGGGCGGGCAGAGCCACCTCTTTCCGTCGCTCTCCTCTTTCCCTGGCAGGCTCTGGAACAAGGAGACCTTCGATTACCTGCTCAGGCACCTGGGCACAGCGGCAGCCAGGGAAATGGGACTTTTCCTCGTTTCTGGCTACAACTTGTTCACGCAGCCCGTGCCGGTAAGGAGCCAAGGCAGAGCCAGGGCTGGGCAGGGGCTGGAGGCTGCTCGGGGGCAGGGAAAGTTGTGCTCCTTCCCAAACGATGCTTCCCAATCCTCCCAAGTTTGTCTTGTGACAGTTTGCTCGGGGCTCGGTGTTTTCTACACCCCCAGGTTCAATACTGGGAGCTGGGAGATCCTTGTGCTCCTCTGGGGGGGGGGGGATGTGTCCCCTTCGTGGCTTCTGTCCCATGGTGGGGGGGTGGGTTTGTTGGGATTCAGTTTTTTTAACGAGTTTGGGCTTTTTTCCCTGTTGCAGGACCCATCTTGGAAGAACATTGTCTTGGGATTCAGGAACTTGACATCAAAAGAGCTTGAACTCTTCCCTGGTTACAGGTATTTTCCAGTCTGTTTTCCAGAGAGTCGCTGATGTGCTTTTCCTCAGGAAGGACAGGCTGGATGGTCCCAGACACTGTCCTGTCAATGTCAACGGGCTGCAAGGACAAGAACCTGCAGGTGCACAAGTGGCCTTGCTGTGTTACAGCCACATCCCTTAACTTAAGTAGGAAACACCTCAAAAAAGCCCAAAAACCCCCCAGCCCAGCATGGAAACCATTCCAGCTCCTCTCTTCTTTCACCAGATACTGTTTAACCAGGGGAAGAAAAACAGCAGAAGGTGGTTTATGATGTAAGGAGAGGGAAAAACTTGTACAGTTGTTGTACAAGGGAGAACCGGGGTCCCAGAGCTGCAGCAACCGTGGGGAGCACAGGGGCTGGAGGTGACCAGAGGTGTAAAGCTCCTGAGGGTCCTTACCGGGTCCTTACCGGGTCCTTTCCTCCTCTGCTTTCAGCTATGGTTGGTTCAACACGGCGCTGATGCTGGAGGGCAGGAGCTATCTGCCCTGGCTCACCAAGAGGTGAGTGCTGGTGCTGGGGAGATGCTGCTCCCCCCTGTTTCTGGCCAGCAGGACGTGGGACCTGGTTTGCTTTTCATCCTGCACAGCAAGGGCTCACTCCGGATCCTTCTCTCACTCCCAGCTGGGGCTGAGCTGATTTCAGAGGTTGCCACCCCGGGCCCTGCTGCCCCTCTGAGCTGCCCAGCTTGGGAACGCTGGTGGCTTCGATGTGACAGCACCCAGAGGGGACCTGAGCATCCTCTCCTGCTCTCCCAATCCTCACCCTGTGCCCCCCGGATGAGCCAAAGGAGGGGGGGGCAGGGACTGGGGCTCGGGTTTGTTCTTGTGGGGTCCAGCAGGGTTCTGCTGCAGGACTCATCACCCTGAGAGGCTCTGGGCCATCGGGGAACTGAGCTAATGATTGGAGACCATTAGGAACCTTTGGGGAGTGAATGGCTGTTTATTAGAAGGAGCAACAAGGCGTTGCTCTGGGTATCAATTAGAGGCGCTAATTTGAACGGTACATTTGCTTTCAATTTGCTGGGAACAAAGGATTTCCTTCTTCCCAGGTTAACGCAGAGAGGGGTGAAGTTTTTCCATAAGAAGGTTGAATCTTTCCAGGAGGTGAGTGGCTGCATGGAGCCGGGGCAGGGGAGGAGCAGCCTCCAGGGGGGATGTGCTGCTCCGGGATGGTGTCCCTTGGCTTGAGTGATGGGACAGCGGCAAGAATACACCAAAATCTGGGAGACAGATGCCAGCAGGAAAGATAAAGCCACTTGGGCATCAAGAGGTGGCTGAGAGGGGAGGGAGCAGCCGCGTTTTGCTGGCACTGAGGGAAGCTGCAGCCAAACCCCAGCGTTTTGCCTTTCCCTTCCACCCCAACCCCCGGGGGAGTGCTGGGGACAGGAGCTGTGCCGGGGAAGCTGTGCCCTGGATCCCATCCCTGTGGTTCTGTCATTCCCAGCCCTTGGTTTGGCTGCAGGGAAACCTCGGCCCCGCTCAGCCCCTGCCTCTGCCTCTCCTCAGGTGTTTGCCCAGGGTGTGGATGTTGTGGTCAACTGCACCGGGATGCGTGCAGGGGAGCTACAGCCCGACCCGGAGCTACAGCCGGGCCGTGGACAGGTGATAAAGGTGAGGTGGGTGCAGGGCTCCTTTTTTCCAGGAGGAGCCATTTGATGTGGCTTACATCGTGTTGTGGCATCCATATCACCTTACATGATATGGATTCTGGGGGCCAGAGCCAGGCTGGGGTCAGCTCCTGATTCCCAGCAAATCCTGGTTGTGGAAAAACTTCATGAGTGGTCACCAGAGCAGAAAACCTGGATCCCATTCCTGGTTCAGCTGTGGGGACATCCTGAGTCTCCAGGACATTTCTTCACCATAGAGAGGTGGGGGGAGGCCAGAGGCATAACACCAGTAATTAAAAGATATTAAATCCTCGGGAAAGAGGATGATGATCTGGGGAAACACAGACTCCCACCAGGTAGGAAGCTCCTGCACTTGCCTGCCTGCCCTCCCAGTCTCCCATGAGCTGAGCAGAAGGTTGGGTACCATGTGCAGATCTCAGCATCCCTGTTTGCTGAGCCACCCACATCCCTCCTGCTGCCTCCCCAAGCCAGGGACCCCACTCTCTGGCTCTTCCTCACCCTCTCCCCTTCATCTCCCAGGTCCTGGCCCCGTGGGTGAAGCATTTCATCATCACTCATGACACCAAATCTGGTATCTACAACTCACCATACATCATCCCGGGGTAGGTGACAGCTGAGGGCAAGCACTGCTCTGCTGTTAGGATACCAAAAACATCAGCTTGGACATGGCTCTCTGGTTCCCAGGGAACTCCCAGGTCCATACCTGACCTGAAGATGCTTTTATTTGCTGTGTCAGCAGAGGACATGGGCAGGGAAAGGGAAGGAGCTGCTGTGGGTGGCAGAGCACAAGCTCTCTGTGCAGATCATGTCTTGGTACCCAGGATGGTCCTGGGCTCCTGGATCAGGGCTCCAATGTTCTGGTCCTGTCCTTTTCCAGTGAGCAAAACATCAGTCCAGACCAAGTCTTCCAAAAAGCCAAATGATGAGAGCGAGGCAAATATTTTGGGAGAGATCTTTTGTTTTCACCTTTATAGCCAGTTCTTCTGTCAGTGGTGTGCCTGGGCAGAGCCCAACTTCCAGCACTTCCCTTGCACTTTCCACCTGCTTCCCACCTGCAGCTTTCTTAGGGGAGCTGGGATCTATCTGAAGCAGCAGCATCTGCATGTACCCAGGGGAGTTAAATTGCAGGATAAATAAATGCATCTCTGCTGTTCATCCTGCCCTGGTTTCCTCCTGAGAGCACTGATCTGCCCAGCTTTGGCAAAGCAGAAGGGGGTTTTTAGCTGTAACTTGAAGGCTGCATCTCTGGCACTCCCTATTGGGCTAATATTCCAGGGTTAGGTAATAAGCCATTAAATAAATGGGACCTTTGAAGGCTCACAGCCCTCAGGCAAAGTATTCCAAGTGATTTCTGATCTCAGTCCCAGCTACATGTGAATTCCTCTCCCTGTGTTTATTTCAGTTGGAGCTGGGCACCAGGATGGCTCCCAAAGGAGGCAAACTCAGGCTCAGAGGACACCTCTTCCCTGGGGCTGGGGCTCCCCTGCTGCACCCCCCAGCAAGGGACATCTGGGGACACTCACCACCATTTATCTCCTTTTGGTGCAGGAGTGAGTTTACTGTCTTGGGAGGGATCAATCAGCATGGCAACTGGAACGAAGAGAACAGCACCCAGGATCACAAAACCATCTGGGAGAGCTGCTGCAGGCTCCTCCCTGAGCTTCAGGTGGGGGACCCCCACCCCCCACCTCTGGGGAGGGGGCATGGAGAGCCTGGATGATGCCACGGGGATGGGCACTGAGGACAAATCACAAAATCCCCATTTTTCCATGAGTCACACGAGGGCTGGGGGTTGGGGGGTGTTTTCTGCAAAGCTCCCATGGCTTGTGCAGCACCAGCCACCAGGGTGTGTGTCCCCACCACCTTCTGGGGGGGGACCCAAATTCCTCTGTGCCCTCGTCCCTCGCAGGAGCTGAGGATGGGGTGCAGCAGTGGGGATGGGGGATCCTCTGTCCCCCCTCCTGTCCCCACCTGCACTTTGGGCTGCTGGAGGTGGGAGAAACATCTCCTGGGTGCTGATGGGCTTCTGCTTCCAGACAGCCAAGGTGGCAGAGGAGTGGAGTGGCCTGAGACCAACACGTCCCCGTGTCCGGCTGGAAAGGGAGACCCTGAACCATGGGCACGGCCGGGCAGAGGTACTGGGGACCCCCCTGGGTGTCATTAACCAGGGTGCTAATTGTGCCTCAGTCCCTGGGAGCTTGGCAGAGCAGCACTGAATGGCTCCTTGCTTTGCCTCCTCGCTGATTTGGGGTGAATCTTTGAGCCAGGCTCAGCCCAGTGTCAAAGACAATAAATTTGGGGAGGTTTTATAGGGGGGGGTAGGCAGGGAGAGCTCCTGCTAAAGGAAAACCTGCAGCTGGAGCTTAGCTCTTAATAGAAACCAAACCAAACCAAAGCCAGGTGGGAGGAAGACACTGCTGATCCTGGGATCACACAAGGTGCATGTGAACCATATTTCAGCATTTCAAGCAGGCTGGTTTTCTGCAGGAAGCCCTGATGTGCACAGCCCTTGTGCCCGTGAACTTCAAGTCCCTGTTTTATAAAACCCAATTCTCAGTTTCTGATGAAATGCTCGGGGTGGGAAAGATTGGGCTGAGCAGCACAAAATGAGATGTGGTGAAGGCACCAGAGGTGGGGCCACAGGGCTCTGAAAAATTCAGCTGCCTCTCTGTGAGTGAAGCTTGGTGTCTAGTATAAAACTTCCCCAGGGCAATGGCTCCTTAAATTGCCTGGCACAGCTAATATATCCTTTTTTAAGAGAAAGGAGACAGGGCATGGCAGGAGTTGCAGGGTGCCATCTGCTTCCATGTAGGATCACATCACTCCTCAGAGCAGTTGCCTGAGCTCTCACCAGCAGACCTTGATTTAACTGCAGCTTGGAAGGAGAGATTAAAGCTCTGAAGGCAACTGCAAAATGTAATTAAATGTCATGAGAATATATTCAATTTTTAGCAGGAAAGCCTTGGGAAGAAATCGGTGTATTCAGAGCCCGGCTCAAAGCAGTGCTGTGGCTGAGTTAATTTATGGATCACTCTGTCCCTGTACCTCAGCTCTGGGCTGCCTTGGCCCAGGGCAGGTGTAGCTATTGATCCCAGCTGGGAGTCAGAGCTCCCACCCAAGCAGAGTAATTTACCTTGGCAGGAAGCAGCTCTAGGTAGGGTGGAACATGTTGTGCTCCGAGGCTGCAGGAGATGCTCCAGGGTCCTGCTGAACCTCGAGGAGTTTCTCCTACTCCCCCAGAGGCTTTTGGAGAGAGGGAAAGAGCAGCTAGGCATCGAGCTTTGTGCCAGGAGCTCCTGGGAGGGGACACAAAGGACATTCCCAAACTCTGCTGGGACTCCCGGCTGCCCTCAGCCTCCAAGCTCAGGGTTCCCAGCATCCATCCCTTCTCTCCTCCTCCAGGTGATCCACAACTACGGCCCCGGGGGGTTCGGGATCACCATCCACTGGGGCTGTGCCATGGCAGCCTCGCGGCTCTTCGGGAAAATCCTCCGGGAGCAGCGGGAGCTGCAGCCCCGCCTCTGAGTGCCCCGGGCTGGGGATGGCACCAGGAGCTGGAGAAATCCCAGCAGGAAGATGTGAATAACCCGGGGCCAGGCGTTCAACCCTCCCTCCAGGCTCTCGGGGCCCCGTTCCAGGTGGCTGCCAGTCCCGTCCCTGCCATTCGCCACAATTCCCTCCATCCCGGCCTCGCCGGAGGGAAATGCTGATTATCCCTGGCAAAGGGAAACTGCCGGCCCGGGGAATCCTCCTGCAAAGGGCAGCCAGGGTTCAGCTGGAATCTTGACAGTCCTGCCCCTCGGGATGGGATCCCACACGGCCCCGGTGTCACCTGAGGTCCCCAGGGGCTGCCCCGACACCCAGCCTGGAATTAGATTTGCAAAGCTCCTGAGTAGGAGGCAGCTCTGAAGCTCCCAGGGAAGGAGGGACAGCTCTGCCAGGACCATGCCTCAGCTCCAGCAGCTTTCCTCCCCTGGATGCCAGGACACAGCCCGGGCTGCAGCACCTGGGGACTGCTCCAGGCAATAGAGCAGCACTTGTCTCAGATGGGCTTTCCAAATGATGTTTTTAGCAACAAAAGCAACATGCTCCAGCCTGGTGTACTTGCCAGGCTCTCTATATAGCAAAGAGCAGAGGCAAAAGAGCTGTTCTCCTCCCTAAAACTCCTGTGGGCACTTCAGCTCCTCATGCCCTCCAGCCAGGATTCAGGGCTGGAGCAGCCTGGGGAGAGGTTGTGCATCCTTGGAGCAGTGGGGACACATCCCAGGAGGAGATGGCTTTCCAGGGGCGGCCAGTGCTGCTGCTCAGAACCAAAAGTGCAGGTCTGAAGATAGAGTTGGGCTGATGTTTCCACTCCACGTGTCTTTCCTGCTCTAAAAAACCATCACAGACAAGGTCCTGAATGGTCGAGAAGCATTAACCTCAAATCCAAGGGCTGAGCCAGGCTGGCACACTGGGCTGGGCTCACTCTCCTCTGCAGAGCAGCCAACTGGTACTTACTCATCTCTGATGCAGCTTCTCTCTCCCTCTGACTCCATGTGCCAGAAATAGCTCATCAGCCTGATTTGTGATGTACCAGGCAGCTGCAGGGAGTGAAGGAGAGAGACTGCAGTGCAGTTGGGCTCCTTTCACCTCCTGGGCACCTGGATTTTCAAGAGGCACTCAGGAGAGGTGAGAGGAAACCACAGACTGACAGAGCAGAGGTTAGGGCAGAGCAGTGGCTGGTAGCCACAGGAAAATTAGGAGCTCCTGTCCTCTGTCTGTCAGAAGGGTTCCCCACCTCCTCTGGCAGCTCACCTGATGTATTGCAGCCACGTTCCAGAGGTATAATCGAGAAAAGGACAGAATAAAACAGTAGCTGGAGTAAAACTGGTCATTGCTGAATGCTCACCCTAATGGTCTGTGATGTTGCTGTGGTGGAAGTCACTCAGTGAAACTTTTCCATTTCCCTCACTCCAGATACAGGATCTTAAGGGCCACGTTCTCCTCCTGTTTGCACTGCTGTAAATCTAAACCCAATTTCAGAAGATTTTTTTGCTGCATTAGCAGGGCTGTAGCAACTCATTCCTTACCTTGAAGTAAGTGGTTGATTCTTTTGATCTTATAGGAGCCCCTGTCCAGGGATCTGACACAGCCTCTTAGAAAACCAACAGAAAGCCCAAGAGGCATGGTTTGATTGCAGGCTTATTTTGTTTGTTTTCTAAAAGGCCACAATTTAAATATGAGTGCAATAAAGGTAATATTCAAATATCTCACCTGTGATGCTTTCTCCTTTTAATGATAGGGCCTCAAATGCTGATGCCACAGAAACATCCCAGTAGATCCTCATTCCATGGCTCCTCACCTTTCATCCTGCAGAGGGAAGGGCCATCCTTTCAGACCCTGAGTAGACAAATTAAACTGAAAATGAAATCCCCTGGTGTGAAGTGGTTGCCTGCTGCTCCCAGCCCTCAAAAAACTCCCCCCCTGTACAGAAATGTTGGGGACATTCTCAGGTGGCTCAGCTGATCCCTGAGCTTTGAGACTTAGGAGTGTTTTATAGCTACTGAGGGACAGAAGAGACATGAGACTGAAGGTCAGTTCTGTGGCAGGGGTGAGGTAGGAGCTGGGGGGACTGCAGAGCCACCACCCCTGGGTACTTTCTTGCTGTCTGCATCAGCACATTGTGAGAATTCAGAATTCCCACCAAGCATGCCCTGTGACACAGAACAAAGCTGGAAATGCAGTCAGTAAAGTTATCCTCTGTAAGCAACCAGCAGCTCTGGCATTTTGGAAAACAGAAGGAGCTTTAGAAATGCCCAAGGGATGCCAAAAAGTTGGCTGTAGGAAAGACAGAAGGATGAATATTTCCTTCTGTGATACAAACCCTCCTGGAGTTCCCATTCCCAGGAATCTTGGTCCCAGGGGACTGGTGCCTGCTGAGCTGGGGACACAGAGCATGAGCACACAAAGCACTTGCAGATGGTCACTCATCCTGACTCAGGCATCAACAAGATTGTGTTTGTAAATTACTGGGCATCAAAAGAAGAATATAATTTAAAGGGCAGAGGAATACAGCAGGGGTTATGCACTTAATTATATCCTGTAAAAACATGACAGGTAAAAGTTTACATTAAAAAAGGAAATAAAGAACCCTGGTTGCCCTGAAGTCCAGACTCACACTGAGCATTAAAGGCATTGCCAGAACTTACCTGCAGCCAAGAAGCAAAACTGACTGGTTTTTATTGTCCAAACTGAACCAGCTACCAAAAGCAACTAAAGATCTTAAGATAACCTTAGAAATATTTAGCTGTGGTTGTCTATGAGGTTAATCACGATGTGAACACAAATCTTGTGACTTTTCTGTCCAATAACACACACACTGCGGCAGTGCTGACCCTTCAAAAAGGACCACAGAACAGCCCAAAGCATTTTTTTTTACTGAAAAATCTATTTATTTGTTTAACGTAAAATATCTAGTGTGGAATTTAACTATCCAGTGTTGCATCAGTACCATAAGAACAAAGGGAGTATTTTACAACAAGCTCGATATACATAAAGTTTTTAAACATTAAAATGTGTCCAGCTTAGAAACTGTACATTCAAACACAGGAAAACATTCAATGTTCTTTCAGCAAGCATTTAGGAATAAGAAATCATTCCATCCAAGCACACTTGGGATGAATTATTTTTCCCACAACAGCTTTGCACATCAATATATTGGATAGTTGATAAATCTCTGAATCCCACAGTTCTGTTTGCTCTCAATTTTAATTCAAAATGATCTCCCTTTATTGTCTTAAATGAACTATATCAAGTCCTTCATCAGTGAAAAATACTCAACAGTGTGTAAAACAATCTTTGGAAGCTTATTATATACATCAGGGGTGTTGCCATATTAATAAAATATGACTTGTGATTATTTATAGGCTATTGTGTATCAACCCAAATGTTTTTCAGTGAACAATATAAAATGTCCTTCATTTATTAACAGTATGCAAGGACCTGCAAAACCTGAACTTTCCTCTGTCCCCAACAGACTCCTACTGGTTTTGGTGAGGTGGGATCAGCTGCAGGGGGGTCCTGCCTGTCTTCAGCTGCTCCAAAGCCTGCGAATATCCATGGAAGTTTCTCCCAGGCTTCAGAGAGCTTTGGATTATGATTCAGGCATCATTGTCTTTAAAGCAAAGACCCAGAGTATGAAGTTGTCTCAGCAGGACCAGTCTTGGCCTTTAGATCATTAAATACATTTTCAGTGCACAATTTATAAGAAGTGAAAAGCAAAAATGCCTTCAACTGTCTGTTGGTTTTTTTTTTTTTTAATACTGTAAATATCACAGGTTAAAACTGAACAACTCCACAGCATCAAAAGGTTTTGCATTACCTAGAAATCTTTACCTGTGAAATATTTGATCTGAAGTATCCATATGTGCAAACTTATGAGATATTTCTACTTCACCTAAAGCTTTGGGAATGCACCTTTGAGGGCCATTGTGATGCAGTCCTTTGGAAAACAACAAAACTCAACACAGAACTCAATAAAACAAAGGGGTATTTGAACATTAACACTAGAAAAGCAGAATTTTAACTAAAGGCAATTAATAACAGTCCAACCAACCCAGCAGGGAGGCTGGGAGGTGGCATTCCTCCAGGCCACGGATGTCACACACTTTATATTCTCTCTCCCCTTTCATGCCTGTTTACACCTCCTGGGACTCTGCCTGCCTTGGAGTGTGCCCCAAACCCAGCTCCTGGCAAGCCCAGAGGGGCAGAGACACTGTGTCCCCACCTCAGGGCTGGGCTGGCACCTTCCCAAGAGCCTTCCCCAGCAGGAGGAAGAAAATAAGAGTCAGAATTATCATTAAAGGCTGAACAGGTGGCCCTAGGCAAAGGTAAAACTGGTTTTCCAGCTCACTGGTCACCTAAAACCTGATCTAACCCCCCCCAGAAACTGCTTCCTCACTGCCACGTCCTGCCCACGCCTGGCACATGGCAGGGACAGCCCAAGGGACATGAGTCCAGCTGCCTTTGGGTCAGCACTGAGCTGCCCAGTGGCACAGTGAGTTACCCAACCCCAGTCTGGCTGGAAGAAGTGAAAAGAAATCATCCATGCTGTCAGCACCTCAGCTGGGACTTGAGTTTGGAGCCTGAGCACATGGGACACACAGAGCAGGGACAGAGACAACCAAACCAGCAGACACCAACATCTCCAGTGGGGTCCTCTGTCAGCTGAGCTGCATTTTTACATTATCATGAAAAGGAAAGGTTGCAGGCTTAGAGTGACCACTCCTGGAGTCTCTCTCTGCTGCCCCCATCCCTGGGGGGCAAATAGAGACATTCTGAGGCTTTGTCAGACTTCAGCTTTTTTCAGCAGAAGATGCCCACACACAGAATGTCAATAACCTCTTTGGCCTTTTTTTTTTTTTTTTTCCCCAGTCTGAGTTTCCTCAGTATCTTTAAGGACTTACCCACTTCTGATTTTCCTTCGTGCTAGACACAAAACAGCCTAAAATGTCTGGGAGCATTACACTGCATCCCAGTGCTGTAAAACTCTTAAGTCAAAGCTGAACTCCAATTGTGTTCAACTGTATTGTACCCAAACTTGGACTTAGTGACCTATTCTTGCCCCACAGGAAAGGGGCTTGGTTCCCAGAATACTTCAACCATTCTACTGTGCAAAAATTTGTTGTACACTTACATTTATGTGAGACACCTGACCACACACCTATAAAAATGTATTGCTTCCCCCAGCCCAGTGATCAGCATTTAGTCCAGCTCACTCACATTTGGCTGTGTGTTCCATAGTCTGGAATCCTGAATAGAGAGATCTGGATGAAGTCTCAGCTTCCTCATGCTGCACATCCCCCAGCTCTGAGCTCCAACTTCCTGCACAGCCACAGATTTTTAACAAACAAGACCAACTGATCCTCACCTGGACTCTGTTACATTCCCTGGCAAGAGCAGCAGCATCAGCCTTGAGGAGCAGCATCTGAAGGAGTGAAGTTCCTGAAGGATGACTGCAGTTCCCATGGGTTTTGTGTGCTTCCAGCACCCTGCCAGCTACATTCCTTTGGTCACCAGTTTGAGGCTACAGTCACTGTACAATCAGCAGCTATCAAAAAGTCCTGCCCAGCTGTCAGGAAACCACCAGCTCCATCCAAACTGCTACACACAGCTGTTCAGACCAAGGTATTTTTATCAAAGGTTTCAGCTATACCCACCACGAGAACAAACTTGGATAAATTGAGCAGAAACATACCTGGAGCCATGCAGAAAACCACAGTGGGGATCTCCACACACACACTCACACAGAGACACCAGCACAGCTGAAGAAGTCTTCACCAAGCAACAGACAGAGTGCTCAGTGTTTCTGGCAACGTTAGAGACGTCAAAGTCTGCTCCAAACCACCAGGATTTACATTTCTTATATAAGGTTCCACTTCTGCACCAAACACCACTCCTCACTGACTCAAAATACCTGCCTTGGGTGGGAGAAACATTCAGAAGATTGTTTCCAAGCAATCAGTGCCTGTTAATTCTCCAGGAACAGAACCCATAAGCAAGGGAACTAGAAAGCATTGGTTGGTTTGCCCTTAGCACATTTTGTTGATGGTTGAAAAGTGCAAGGCAGGCATCTAATTCATTAAACCTATTCTGTAGTGCATGATATCCACCGTGTGCTGTGCCAGGTACACAATAAATAGTAATCTTTTGGTTTTAGGCATCAAGAGTACATTATTTTAATTACAGCTTATACTGAGGTGCATTCAGTTAGCTATTTGCTTGACACGGGACATTTGAAGCTGAATAGCTGACCATGCAAGCACAACAGACTTAAGAAAACCTCTCCCTGCTAACCTTCCAATGCTATCTGGATCAAATACCTCTCAATACAGAAGTAAAGTTTTTAAGAATGTGAGCAAAGAGCAGCAGAGACACAATTTGCTTAGGTTCAACCCAAAAGGTCCTGCAGTTTGACACATGACATTGGCAGTGACAGCACGGTCAGCTTCCTATGCTTCAGGGTTGGATTTTGTGTGAAAGATCTGGCTCAAAACATCCATTCCTGTGGCAGGTTTTCATGTCCCATCATTCCTGGGATCCAGAGTTTGACCTGGTGACCTCTGGGGAGTGAGGTCCTCTCCCAACCATCTCCTGTCCCCACTCTCTGTGGCTGGACTCCTGTAAGCCACGACCTTTGGTTTCAATGGGCAAGAAGCAGGAAGCCACAGCAGCCAGCAGGCAACAGCCACTGTAAACCACCAGTGTTAAATAGACTGAAGATTCCAACATCACCTGAAGAAAAAAAAAGGCAGAAAATACAAACTAGTACCCCTGAGCCTTAGCAAAGCAGGAAACACTAATGCAGCAGTAAAAATTTTAATTACAGTATTGGAAAAAATGTTTGTTATGCACTGCTGCATACTTTCTGTCCTCAATTACATGTGGTTATTAATAAGTGACAAACTAGGCTGGATTATGTATTAGACAGGACTTAAGCAAGTCACAAGTTTCCTTCTGACACAGTCCTCCAAGTCCTGTCCCTGCAGATCCTGGCTCTCCCTGTCCTGCTCTGTCCACACACTCTGAATGTTTGTAGCCCCCAGGACCTCAGCCTGGGCTCTCAAGAGAAAGGTGGCATTGCACCACAAATGGAAACTCTCTGCCTCTCACAAATCTCCAGGTGATGGCTACAGAGACATCCCCATGCCCACCCAGCAGCCTCCTTTTTGGTTATTTATGCCCCAGGGATATTCTGGAGCCAAGAGGTAAATTTGGAGATGTGCCTGAACTCTCCCTCCAGGAACAGGCACCAACAATCCTCCTTCAGCACCACACATCACCCTTACAGCAGAAAAACAGGTTGCCCATCACCTTCCTGTGCCTGCAGCCTTCTTCAGAAGGAGAGGGGATGTTACCTGTGCAATGAAGGGGGTTATGAGGGCTCCCACTCTGGCCATGCCACTGCACGTCCCCAGGCCCAGAGCACGTGTGGCTGTTGGATAAACCTGTGAACAAAGCACCAGCCCATTAATGCTGTAGGAAGTTCTCTTCCTTCCAGCCTCCTAAATCCATGGAAATCATGAAGTGGTACTACAGCAAGTTCCATTAGGCAATGACAATGAGGTCACCAGCTCATATCTGGGGTAAGGTCCGTTGTGAAGAGGTCATAAAAATGACTTTCCCACCATGTTCTCACTCCCCTTAAATATTCTCATGACAAAAACAACCTCCTTACCTCAGGAGTGTAAACATAAGCAGCCTGAAATCCTCCTGAAATAAAAGCTCTTGCAATGAAGAGCAGCACAGTAAGAACATTTCTGTGAGAATAAAAAGGAGAGCAGTGTTTGGGATTGTTCTGTACAATCTGTTTGTTTAACTTGGAGGCAAGTGCAATAAAAATGCTAAATTTGTTAGAACGATTCCTTTTGTTTTTTAATGAGCTCTTTGTATTTTTTCTGGACCTTTAATATCACAATGATGCCAAACAATCTGCATTCCCACAATCACATCAGTCTTCTAAGGGTATTCATTCCAACTGACAGCTGTGGCCTATTGAAATAAGCAGCAAATGCCCAAGATTATCTAAATGAGACAAATATATTCCACATTATGAATGGTGCTAATAAAAAAATGGCAGACAGGAGGAGAAAATGAGAGTGCAGCCTTCTTGTTTAAAAGACAAAAACCTACACACCAACTGAGTATTTGCAACTGTTTAAGGTTTCTTACTACGAAGTTTTTGTATTCTTGAGTTTTGTACAGTGCCTGAAAAGGTTTTAATTCAGAGAGCTCTCCTCTGGCTGATGAACAAGGAATGACAGACAGTGCTCCATGCATGTGGCCAGGTGCAGTCAGAAAAAGAATTTCCAGACTTTCAGAGCTGGGCTGGGAATTTGGTAGCACTAAGACACAAGGGCAGAGCTGCCAACTGAGTTGTTCTTTGGAAAAGCTGCAGGAAGGACAGCTACTGAACAACACAGACACATCAACCCAAGTCCTTTAGGAAGTCAGACCCTGGGTAGCAGCAATGCCACCATCAAGCTCCACCAGCCAGGAAGGACCTTGGAGGTTGTGCCAGTCTGTGTCTGCTGCTTCTCCCTTAACTGTGCCAAAGCCCACCCAGAGTCTGGGACATGGGGAGCAGCTGGATCAGTGGGAAGGGAGGCAGAGAGCAGGGCTGGCTGTGAAGCACTGCCCTGGTAATTATTGTACAGTCAGCCTGGGGAAACACAGGTAATGAATGGCAGAGAGCAGAACACGAACCAGCTACCAAGGCTCAGGGCATCACATCTGGTTTAAAAATTGTCCAGTGGTTACCTCCTACTCAGACATAAGTTGAGATTGCTTTATTTGCAAGATTCTACCCGAGGACTTCTCCTCTCCTGCTTATTTTAGCTTCCTTCCAAACTCTGCTGAGAAAACCTAACACCATCCTTAACTCTTCCTCCAGCTGAGCATGAGCATCTTGGGACTTTTCAAACCCCCACTTCCAGCTCTCCTGCCACAGTCAAGAGGGAACATGGATGAATCAGATATACCAGTTGTTCCTTGTGTTCTTCTTACCTTCCAACACAGAGAAACAGCAGAAGACTGCAAAATGAGAAGACAAAAAAGGAGAGGGCCATGGTTTTCTTGCGGCCGATCCGATCAATAATCCACAGTGTCACCAAGACCCCTGCAGAAGGAGAGAAGGGGACTGCTGGGGACTGAGCAAAGGTGGAGGCTGCCTGCTAGCTGTTAGCACAGGCTGGGTTATTTAGATATTAAATTTTGTTTTCTCTTTCTTTAGAATACCAGAAATAGCAATTTAATACTTTGCTGGCATCAGGCAGGGGGATAGAAGGGATTGGCCCAGCCACTGGTGCCATGTGAAAAGGGAAGCTCCATCTGAGTCTTGCTCCATGTTCACAGCTCCCCTGGTCCACACACTGGGAGAGGAGTGAGCAATTAACTCTGCCACCTCTTAACCCCTGATTACTGCAGTGGTTACCAACATCAATGCTAAAAACCCCATCTTAGCTTTTTTGTTCTGCTTCTGACCATCGTTCCCTGGTAATCTCCCTGCTGCTAGAATTAAGGCCTCTTTAGAACTTCAGATTTTCTTTCCATGGTGGTATTTATATGCTGTCATCAAATTATTTTTCACTTGCTCTGTGATGAAGGAAATAGATGAAGGCTATGACACACAAACTCTCTTGCTTGTCCTGCATCAGACTTTGACTGAAATTCACGGAAATGGACTGAAAATCCTGGCTGAGGCTGGACACAGCAAGTTCTCCAGTGACTCACTATACCCACCATCCTTGTGAAGTACTTCTGGGAAGTCATTTCTGGGTAAAAGTTCAAGTGATTTTCCTTTTTGATTTAATTGTTACTCTTCCTCTGAATGCCTAAGCTGTTGCTTGGATAGAATCCAGTGTCAGATGGGCCATTACAGCTCCACAGAGCAATTATCAAGGATTGTAGTGGGCACAAGGGAAGGAGCTACAGCCACTGTGTGCCCTGCATGGATCAAGCAGCCCAAGTTCTGTTTCACTGCTTGCACCAGAGCCCCTTCCAATCCCACCAAGCCACTGGCAGTGAAAAACTGGTGCTGCTTCTTGCCACTCACCAGGGAATTCTGACAGGGTTGTCCAGAGAAGATCAGTGTAGTCTTCCTCTGTCAGGTACTCACAGGTCAGGCTGCACTTTGATTTAACTTCTTGCCTTCTGCTGGATACTGTGGGGGGTAGAAGAAATAAAAACCCAAACAATGGTCATATTTTAAGTAATCTCTGCTTCTCTTCATTCCTGCCCAACCTTTATCACTCTTCCTGCTGAAACTGATAGAGGGATTTACTGACAAGACCCTGCTGCACAGCAGGTGTGTCCTACCTGGAAGACACAGCTGGAACTGAACAGTTTGTCATCTTTTTTTGTGGCAGGATGCCCTACCTCTGCAGCCATCACTATCAGCCTGAAAACTTGCACTTCCTTATCAGCTACAAAAGCTTACTTATTTTTCAGTCCAGGGTTCATGACAGTGGACAGAATTAACATCAATAATTCAGTTTCTCCACACCTAACAAGCATTTTTAAAGGATGCATACCCCTCTGTGGAGGATGACCAAAGTTAGACCTCTCAAATACCTTTTGTCCAAGCTTGGAATCTTTGCCTTCTCCCAACACTACCCATCCCCTCTACTATCAGACAGATTTCAGTAATTTTAAGTATTCTGAATACAACCATGCCTTCCCTGGGGCATCAAGATTTTCAAGCCTTTGCATTTTATTTTATATTTTACACAAAAATCTGCAATAAAAAAGGATGATGGTTTCCTACAATTATCTTTTTTTCTCAGCAGGTCTTCACATCTTAAGAACCTGTGAGTGTCACAGCAGCAGCAGTTATCTCTTTCTCAGAACTAATTAGGCCTGTCAAATCTGGAAATCTACCTTTATTTAATATTTTTTTCTCAAGAGGAACAGACGCTTTTCTAACAGGTCTCCCCTCAAACACGTCTTGCTGTTTTACATTTTGGGCTCAGAGACATCACAGGACTCCTCTGCACTGTGCAGGAAACAAGTTCATCAAGATGTTTAAAATAAGTAACCCTCTAAGTGGATGCCTTAACATTCAGGCTAGCAGCCACAGTCTTTACCAAACTAAGAGCAGAAAGTGATCCAATAAAAGACATTGCAGTGCTTAATAAGATGTATTTTAAAAAGAAGAGAAGGACTGGTACTCACTGCTGCAGACATCTCCTGCTTGGAAGAACTCTGTAGTTAATAAAACTAACCCATAATATGAAAAAGCATTGGAAAACCTGCAAAGGAGAAAATGAGAGAGGAAGTCTCAGCTGGTCAAACCTATAGCAAACAACATGTATCAAAACTGAACCCACTGTGTGAGGACTTCCACTAAGAGCCATTTCCTAGCAGTATTTAGGAAATGAAAGGGCAATTTGATTGAGAATGCTAGTGACTGGGTAATTTAATAAATTACAAATCAATACAGAATGGGGTGGGTTTTTTTTCTGAGGAGGAAGTTGCTGTATTGTAGCAATCCTGTAAAATACCTCCATTAAAAAACCAATTAGAATTGTGCTGACCCTGAGCCATTTATATTTCCTCTTACCATATAAACCAGAGTAACAATGTGGTCCATCTAATATGAGGTGTAAAAAGGTCCCTCATTTTTCCTCGGTCTTCCTGTTGAAAACAAGCAGAAGCCAGATGATCAGGAGAATATACAACCCACAGAACTATGCACTTCATCTCAGAACAAGTCTTTGGCTTCAGCTGAGGGCTCTTCAGGTTGTAGGAGCCACAGTGGAGTTGGGGTCCAAGTAAAGAATTCCTTGGCCACGGGGAATTCTTTAGGAGCATAACAATGAAAGCAGATCATGCCCAGGGCACACTGCTCCTCCACAAGGAAGGTGAGGATCTGTCAGAACAAGGAGGAGATGGAAAGAGGTAGAGCAGAACTTTGCCAGGCCATGGGTGGCACATGGTTCACCTGGCCCACAGCCAGCTCCTGACAATCAGAGCAGCCCCTCAGGGCTTCTGAAGCCCTACAAGCAGCCCTCCTGCAGTCAGACCCCAGTGCTTCCCTGTGGTTCTTTGAGAGAGAGAATGGAGGGCTCAGCTCATTAATTTGTGGTTAAGAAAAATACTTTCCCACCCCACCCTGAAAATAAACCCAGCCAAAACCTGGAGAGCTTTCCTGCACAGCCCATCAGAATCCCCATGACTGAACCAGGCCTTTGTGAAAGGCAGGAGAGTTCAAACCTTCACTGATCCAGACCTTAGAAAATCAAAGCTCCATCTCTGATTAGTCAAACGCTGTCACTACCAACACTCTCCTGCCTGGCTTTACAATTTTGCTTTTGTTCAAATCTACAGGTCTCCTGTCCTTCCTTGCTGGCCAAGTTCATAACCTTCTTTACTTATAAAAGTCTGCTCTTTGTTCTGTAAATGCTGAGCTGCTTTCTCTGTTGACAATGGTGCTGAGAAGTTGGCCATACAAAGCTGAAATGAAAAAAAAATCCACTGCAATTCATACAGTAATATGCAGCTCAGAAGCAACAGCCTGAATTACTCCATGCATTAAGACTGAACAGGAGTTTGAAGCTTTCCCACTCCAGAAAATCAGGATTAGATTATAAATGTGATACAGTTAGAGTTGATTTCTCCCTTGTCTCACAAGTTCAGATCTGGGAATTCTGATCTGAGTTCTTTAGCCTTGAGGTTTCATTTTCTTTAATAATAGAGTCTTAGGTTAAATAACATTAATGACCACTTTAAAAGTCCTTTTCACGTTCAGGATTTTCATCTAAATAAAATAAAAAATCAGAAACTAACTCTTCTTCACCATGAAGGAAGCAGATACAATCATCTCTCATTTTTTATTCTGGTTGAGACATTAAAATTAAACTTAACATTTATTGTTTGCTTATAAAAATACATCTAAATGTAGCAGAGTCTCATTGTATCCCACGTTTCTCATGTGCCTGTTGCCTGTACATACCTGTCTGGAAATAATTAATTTTCCCAAAGGCATAGGTGCTCCATTTTCTGTTGCTATCCGCTTTAAAGTGGCAATTGCTTTTTCTTGATTTCCAGATAATACATCATACCTGGCACTTTCTGGCAGCCACTAAGAGAGCAAAGCAGATAACACACACACAATGATGTCAGAAACACAGCAACAAACAAACTGGGGATTTATTTTTTTTTTGATCTCTAACAATTCAGAGCCATCTTCCTGACAGATCAAGCTTTAAGAATCTGCAAAATCCCACTTAGACCATAAAGTAAGAGCTCCAGTCTAAAATCTTTCTCTTCTGGTACCTTGGTTTTATTGTTGAGCAGTGTTAAGCATTTTTGCAGATTCTTTACATTGTACCTTCCCAGTAGGAAAGGGAAAGTATCCAGGGCAGATAGCAAGATGCTCCAGGAATTCCAAAATTTGCATTTTTTAGCTCCTTTTAAAGACAAGCATGTAAGCACCTGTATAACTGTTTCTGAAAATAATTAGAGCTGCTGAACAACCTGACAAGGACATATTTCTCTGAGAAGACAAGGACTGGCAAATATATTACCTAACAGTGCACAGAAGCTCAAGCTGAACTCATATGCATCTTATTTCAGAATCTGACCTGCATTGTGCAGATTTTACCCCTGTTTTGGGCAGATTTAAGTGGGCAGTAATTATAAAAGCTATGGTTTTGACAAAATAATTTTAAAATCTAAAGAGAAATCAGGGAAACAGCAATAGTTTTTAATAAAATATTGATTCCACCGAGCTTAGTTGAAAAAAAACCAAAAAGTCATTAAACTGCCTGATTTGGTTTCACAAAATTCTAGCTCACCATTGTCCTCCAGCAATTAGTCACATAAACTCAGCTCTAACTGGAATGCTTTTACAACAGCATTTTTGTCATTATTTCACATGTTTCAAAACCCACAGCAACAGAGAGCTCCAAACTGTCAGGATTTCCTTCAACCAGGTTAGAGACTCAGGTAGAGAAGTGGTAGGTTTCTAGAACACACATCTGTCTTTGAAAAAATACCTACAAAACACAGGACAGCAAAGAGCAGAAGGGGGAGGGCAGAAAGAATGAGAAGCCACCGCCAGCCAAGGGTGGGCATCACCAGCACTGCGAGGAGGACTTCAAACACAGTCCCAATGGCCCAAAAAACCTGCCCAAAAAGAAAAGAAGAGAGTCACAAATGAGAAGAGTGTTTCTCAAGCCTCCTCCTGTGTAATGTTCCAGGATGTGCTCCCTTAGGGACTAGTGGAGACAGAAATGCCAGAGACATTTCAAATAAGCACCACTGTATGGAGAGAGAGTTCAAGCATTTTAAAGGGATTTGTTTAAATGTTGAAGAGGCTAAATTGCTCATTTTGAAAACCCCAGGATTGACTTACTCTAAACACTGTGATCTGACAAGGATCACATCCATCACACGGTGTGTCTGAAGCAAAATTACTCTTAATTTATCTTAATTTATTCACAGCTACCACCATCAGACCTATGGTCTTTGTTCTCCTTACCAAATCCAAGCTTCCAAAGCCACAGAGTTTGGCCTATAGACAAAAGAAAGGTTTGATACCTTCTTAGCATATAACAGAGCTGACACCCTCCTGTGTGTCCTGCCCATGCAGGATTATTCTCCTTTAGATTATGAACCCACTTAGATCATTATTTAATGAATAAAATATATTTCTAATGCAGGGCTGCCAAGAGGCAGCCAAACTGTGGCAGAACAAGAATTACACAGGATGGAGTAATTAATCTACTGAACTCTATTTAGGAAAGATTAATCAACTGAATGGAGGACTAACCAGCAGGTATCTTAGAAGATTAGTTTTGCTTTGAGAAGTTGTTCCAGTCTGGGGGGGGATTTCCACAAGGATGATCCTTCCAAACTGACTGATGCAGACAACAGTGCTGCTCTCTGACCATGCATTAAAGAAGGTGAAATTTTCCCTGAAAGTATTAACAGGGCAAAAATTCTGCTCTCTGTGACTTCAACACATTTGGACTAAATATGGGGAGCTGAATTTAGCCCTGCATTTCCTGAAGAGTGGATTCATTTCACCATGAAGTTAGGCAAGGCCCAAATGCCCCCCTTGTGCCAACAGCAATAACTTCTGCAGCACAGGATGCAAGTGAACTTGTAAAAAGGCAGAGTCAACAAAAAGAGGGGATTGTCAGATGAATTCTTTATGCTGCTGTTTGACCTGAGCTAGAACTAGTGTATGGGGGTAACCTCAGCTCCATGCTAACTTGGTCAAGCAAGATTTGACTGCTATGTGTGAAATCTCAAGTCAGTAGGAGGGAATTGATGTAAGCAACAGCAGAATTTGTCCCTCTAGGGACCAGCAAAGCTTCACTGCTCACCTCTATTAATAAAATGCATTTTGCTCTGGCTTTCATTGGAAGGAATTCAGCATATAAGGTTACCCTGTAAAGAGTGAACATTGAGAAAAATGTCATGTTAGCACATTGAGAAAAATGCCACGTTAGCACAAGACAGAGGTTCAAACATTTTGTTTGCCTTGTGTTAAACCTGCCAAACCCTTAGTAGTAATGCTAAACCCTTCCCAGGCCTGAGAGTCAGCAAGACTGTGGACCCTGGTTCAGACTTCCTTTTCTGCACCAGAACAAAGCCCCTTTGGTTCATCATTGCAATGCAGGACAGAATTTGCACTGCTCTGTGATTTTATAACCCCAGAGTTGTCAGATAAATGTAACAGTTCTTGATGCCTGTGTTTTCAGAAAAAAACAAACCATCAGCATTCAACACAAACTCTTGCTGGGTAAAGTATTTCTCCAGGGCTTTGCAACTGGCTCAGAGAATTTCACATTGGTCTCCCCTGTCAGGATTCAATTCTCGAAGATGTGAATATTTTCAAGGTCTGATCCTGCAACTGCTATGAAACAATTTGCATTCTTCTATTTTGGGAATTCAAAAAGAAATCATTGAACTCTGCAGAGACTTTGTTTGATGGCTGTGCCACAGAGCAATGGTACAGCTTCTCTGGGAGTTTTTCCTGAGGATAAATGGAAGGACCAGCAGCCAGTCAAGGCTCCCTCATGTTCTTCAAATCACCTGGTAAGACTTCTCACTCTTTGCTCCTATTCTGCATTCCACTGACTCGTCCTGTTTCTGCCTCTCAACTCCTGAGCTTTTCTTTGATGTTTGTGACAAAACTCTCACTAACTTGACAAACACTGGACTGATCTCCAAGCAGCATCTCAAAACTCAGTTCATCAAAGTACAATGTTGCACACAACATTATATTAAGTCAGTGATTAAGAGGAGAAGGAAGTAAAGTCATGTAATGAAAGGTAGAGTCCCCTGTGCAGAAGTGCTTCCTTAAGGGAATACTCCATCTCTTTGCAGGGCTGGGTGTTGGCACAGTGAATGAATAGTCATGCTCTGTGTTAGATAATATCTAGCAGAAAATTCCCAGAGGAGGCCAAAGCTTCTCAGGTGCAGCTCCTCCACTCACCCAGACAGAGGGCTATCTGCTGGAGTCACTTAACTGAATGCTGCTGGATCCTTGCTTTTTAATAGCTCCTTTCAGAAAAATCTCATTCTCATTACAGAATATGCATTTATAAAGCTACCCATGTCATTCCATTGCAATTCAACATTCCAATCTTCAAAGCCTGCTTGAGGGTATTAGAAAGGAGCAACTTTTCCTGCTTCATGGGTATGTCCTCCTCTGTCAAAGCCATCCCTGTTATCCTTAGAACCAGAACCAGACTCAGCAGGAAGGGAATCTCCTCTGAGCTCTTCCACGGGCTCTCATGAAGCCACACAGCCTCTGGGTGTTACCTGCCTCTCTCTAAAATGGCACTGGCTGTGCTGGAGCTCTTCCACTGGAGCTCTGGGGCACAGCATCAATCTGTGTTCACTGGACACAGCATTATTAACTCTGATGTTTTGTCTCTGGTGCTCTCCTGCCTCATTCCAGTTGTGCTCAGCTGGGACTGCATGGCAGAAACTGCCCCAGCAGGGTAAGGACCTTCCTGTTTAACATACACATTACACTGTTGTGCAGCTTCTGAAGGTGGGCAGGAGAGCACTAAAAGAAAATTAATAATACTGTGATGTTCCATCTCAGCTCTGAATCTTTTATCTGGGAATGGCAATAGAAAAGACAGGATATTGACTAGCCCTGTGAAGAAGTCTATGAGCCATTAATCAAAGTTGGACTCTGACTGCTCTGAAATAGCACCTCCATGGGGCAAAATATCAATTATTTAAAAGGATAAAGGACTACACAGAGAGAAAAGCTATACTCTTCCCTTTACATCTATAATTAAAAACCTACAGCAGAGTTATTTATGCCAGGTGGAAAATTCAGAGCTCCCTCTCTTCAGTGAATGGAATAACAGAGTAATAGAGAAATCTCCTGATGCTGCCTTCTTATTAGAAATGTGCCTGAGACATCAAGAGATTTTCAGTGCTCGAGGTTTGGGCTGTGTGATTTTGGAATTCCAGCTCAGGTTCAGATGTGAAAGCTCTGAGTGAACAATAATCTGCAGTTTTACAATCAGGAGCTAGGGCTCAGCTCTGCCTCTAAATGGCACTCTTTAGGTGGTGACCTGTCTTGTACCAGGACCATGTTGTCCCTTATGGACTCAGCCAACACAATCTGGCAATTCTGAGTTTAGGCACAGCTACAAAATGCTGTTTTGTTGAGTTTTACCCACTTCTAGGCGGGCTCTGCAGGCCTCTCCTTTCACCCTGGTTTACCCAAGGCAATGCAAGAAGCTTGAAAAGAATCAAGAGATGTAACATACTAGGATCCCAGCTTGTTCACACAGAACTCACTGTAAATCAGATTCACCTCAGTGATGTATGCAGTATCATCAAAGACTTCCCAGAGTTTAATAGATTAGTTCCAAGGTACTTATTAAAAATTAGTTTGGGACAACAGAAGAGATGCATGACTTTGATTTGACATAACCATTTTGAAAAAAAATAAACAGAAAAGAGGAAGTTTGGGCTTGGGAATATTTACTTACGACTGAGGCACTCCTCCAATCCCAAAGCCCACCAGGCCCCTCAGCACCAAGATCCAGCTGTACACTGGTGCAAAACCACTGAGGATCCCATAATAGAGTGTCCACAACACACTGATCTTTAGGCCCTGTATTTAACAAACAAGCATGAGGCAAAGAAACTCTCTGCTGTGACAGAAATGAATGAAACATGAAGTAGAGCTTCAAGCTCCTTTTATTTCACGGGAGGAGAATTCTACCTCTGCTTCATTCTGCTTTACACATGTGGACTATGAACATCATGCACTGAAACATCCACACTATACAAATATTAGAACACACTCTAGCAAGAGCTGAAGACTTACTGTTTTTCTCCCATACTGGTCTGAAATGTTTCCCCAGAGGGTGGAGCTGGACATCATTCCCACAAACACCACCTGTGAAACAGCAAAGAAATGATCTTCCCTTTAACAGCAAGACAAGCAAAAACTTCCACATGAGAGCAAAGAGAACACAAATTCACAGTGAAACTAGAAAACTTCAGCTCTGCCTCTGGGAGATCAAGCATCATGTCTGAATAACAATGTGTGGAAAAACCTTACAGAATACAGGAGCTGTCAGTTATTTTTCCTACCGAGGTGAGCAATGCAACCTGCCAGCTTGGTAATCGCCACTCACAATGAAGCTGAGGAGCTAGGATACTTAAAATCATCATTTCCATAGCATCTGCCATCTAGAAGGGGAAAAAAGAAACACCAATAAATAATTGCAACAGCAGGCAATAAAATACCTTCTTGAAACAAACTTTCTTTCTGCTGGTGCCATTCCCACTCCGGAGGGGAAACAACAGAGTTAAAGTTTGCAAAGTGCAGGGGATGTACACAGGGTAGAGAAAAAAAGCAACAGCTGCCCTTTGAAACTGATTCCCTAACGGATGAGCATGCAATGGACCTTGAGAACAATTACTTGCCCATGCTAATCCAGTAATAACAGACAGCTTCCACTGGAACTTCCCAAATCCAATGGCTTCCACCGCATCTTCCACCAAGAAAGTATCTAGAAAGAAAACAGTTCCAGTGCAGAAGTGGATTGTTTCCTTCTCAGAGCCATCCTTTCAGAGAGTGTTTTCTCAAATGCAGTTACTTATTAACAGGGTAATCTACTGAAATCTAAAATTTATAACAGAGAGCTCCTTAGCTTTCATACAGTTCCTACTCAGGAAAATGTCTATGTTCTTCAGGTACTGTGCTGAAATCAAAATAATCCTAAATATTCCTAACACCTTTTAATCAGGCAGAAGTAAATCAGCATAGCACCAAGGACTCCAGCACATGTTCAGCTCCTGGAGTGACACCTGAACTGCAGCTTCCTCTGTTGAGAAGCACATGAGCTGTTAACAGCATACAGAAATACTGTGCAAGAAAGGGGAGAAAAATATTTTAATTTGCAGAGCCAAAGTGTAATTATTTGAATCAAGCATTTGTCCAGGTCACACACATCTTTAACCACACTTTTGTTAAAAATGCTGACTGTCCTTGTTTCCCCCTGTGTTGCCATGACCTCATTATTTTGCTCTGTCTGAAGAAGCTGAAGATATCTCAAATTCCTTTGCTCAAGCACAAGATGAAATACATAACAAAAATACATTTTGATATTCAGGTTGTTTAAATCAATTCCAGTCTCAAAGTTTTTAACACTTCCAGCAGTTTAAAAAGTAAATTCACCATGGAAAAACTTTATGTAGGTACAAGCTGGATAACCTCACAAAAAGAAAGACAAAACCACCAACACCAAAAGGCAATCAAACAAAATCTAACTGATAAAATGAAGCAGCACCAGAAGAACTCAGGTTGTGACTTCAGCCCAGGCATTTGATGTGATGGCAGTGAAGCTCAGCAGCCTGGCTTGTTGCAGCACTCAGACTTTTTTGGGCTATGTGCCAGCTGCAGTTCTCCATATGTCTGCAGACTTGCACTGAGTCTTTTTGAGACTCACTGAGCTCCCCCCCCACCCCCGTGGCTGCCTCTTCCATTTTTATGTTAATAGATACATCCCTGGGAAAACATCATCCTGCAAAATTTAGTGTGCCTTGTGCTCAGACAAACACAACACTTCTGAGATCTTCTCACCTGGTGTTGCCTTCAGGGCACTCAGCACTTCCCTGCCAGGCAGAAAGCAGAGGCTGGGGTGTGCACTCATCCTGTCCTGCCCTTGTCCAGGCAAGAAGGACACAGGAATACTGCAGAGGCTTCAGGCTCAGCTCTGCAGGTGAGCCATGTGTCACTGCTCCAGCAAACTTGGTGATGTTTTAGGAACACTGATCAGATCCACAGAAAACCATCTGTATGAGCTATGTGTGACAGCTGGATACACAGCTCATTAAAAGGGTCTGCTGGTGGTAATGTAAAACCAAACACAGAAGCAGCCCTCAGAGAACAATGTTGCCAAATCATGATTTTCAAACTCAACATTATTTGCCTGTGTTTCTTCTTCTTTCATCTGGGGATCTTTAACTCCCCCAATGTATTCAGCCTGCTTGCAATATGACTGAGGAGGCCCAAACCTTTCTCCTTACTAAAAAAGAAACCTACTCACCATCAGATGGGTTAGCAAATTCTTTTGGCACTGCAGCTCCATCCTCAAGCTCAACAGGCTCTAGCTCTGTCCTGACACCCTCAATCTGAATTTCATGTTCTCCTGAAATGACATCTTCATCTGACCTTGAACTTTCCCCTGTGCGGCGAAACTTCACCACCCTAAGAACACAAAAATAAAGATTAAAGCTTTGGGGGGGTCTCTGCCAGGATCTGTGGGGGGCAAATATTCCTTGTACTCCTTCAGTAATGCTCTCATCTGCAGCAGGAACCTGAAAGCTTTCCTCTGGCCCTAATGTCTTGGCAGACAGACAACAGTCACAAATTTTCTTTTCTAAGGTAACCTTTGAAGATTTCAGACATAAGAAGAGAGAACAAAAGCCCAGGCCCCTTGGAAATGAGACACAGAGAAAAGAAAACAACACTGACTGCAGCAAAACTTGAGTTTATCTCACATTTGATTTGAGGTATGCAGAGGATATTTCATTCAGTTTAAAGAAACAAAATGAGGAAACTTGTCTGAATTCAGCTTCATCTCCAGCTCCACTGAGGAGCTCCATTTTCATTTCCTTCAACTGATTTTTTTTTTTTAACCTCAGTACAACTATTTTAGTTTGCATTTTCTTTTGCTGGCCCTATAGGACAAACACAACTAATTCTTATTCTTGTGCTAAAATTGTCACTGGAGATATAATCCTCACATGACCTATGAAATACACACTCTCAGCAAACAAGCACTGAAATTTGTATGCCCAGGAAATTACTTTTTTTATTACAAAGGGTAATTAATATCTTAATTCCAAAAGCTTTACAAGCACCTGGTTTAACTATACAGGAAGTAAACTTTTATATTTGTATTTTTTTTAAAAGGAAGGCTATTCCTATAACTTCACCAGTCTCAATGCCTGGTGCAAAGCTCATTGAAGCACATGGCCACCTTTTTCCCCAGATTCCAGGTCTAAAGTGCCATTACTCCATGGGACTGTGACTGAAAATCCTTCACACAACCTGGTTCAGTGTCCTGCTAAGCCACAAGCAAAATAAAGATGCCAATAAAAACCTTCCTGGTTTTAAAGTACCTGCTCACAACCTCCCTGACAACTCTGTTTCTTGTTTTGTGCTATCTGAAGGAGACTTTTCAGAACTGACCCTTTTGGAGATGATGGTTCCAGATGCTGTGGAGAGGCAGGGACTCATCTGAAAATTGTAAATGCCTCAATGGCAACCTGGGCAGAGAGCTAGCTGGCAAATTCCTTATCACAGGAAATAATTAAAAAAATAAAGTGTTTATCACTTAGGAACCTATGAAACAAATTAACACAAACTGAGAAAAAAACACAGAGTGGTATTTATTGTTCCATAAATGCAAAATTCTTCACAGCTGAGACAGCTGCATTTGTTTGCAGTATCTCACAGCACCAAGGCACCTGCATTAAAAGGTATTTCAGAACATTTTTCTGAGGGTTTTTTGTTTGGTTGGTTGGTTTTTGGTTTTTTTAATAATAAAAAGATTGGGGCAAATGGCCCAGTGAAACCACATGTTCTTCCCCCTAGCAAGCTGAAACATCCAAACTAAGTTATTAAAAATAACTGGAGTTTGTGTCCATTTTCCCAACTTATTACAAATGTTATGGAACAGTTTGCTCTGTCATTGATGTCAGCTCATTAACATTTACAATCAACTTTAAGCATCTATTCCCTGCAGAGTCATTGATTTATAAATAGGAATATGTTTCCAAGCACCTGATAATGGAGCATTAGGAGGAATGCTCGTTTTTAAAGAAAACATTTTGCATTCAAGGAAAGGAAGCACTGGTGTTAAAAGGCACCAATGCTTTTATCACATTTTTTTTGGTTGGTTTGGGTTTTTTTTTTTTTGTTTTGTTTTTTTTTTGCACAGATCCAGCAAGCACATCCCAGCAGAGAGGAGTTCCCCCCAAAGAGCAGCATTTTCCCTCTGCAACAACGTTTGCTTCTCCAAAACGAGCAGTTTGCAAATATCCATGCCACTCTCCACAAACAAACCTTTGCAAAAAAAAAAAAAAAAGGAAAAAAAAAAAGGCAAAAAACCAGGAAACCAGGCTCTGCTCTGCAATCAGTTGGAGGCAGCTGCCTTCCCCACACCGGTATTACAGATACAACCCACCTTGCAAATGCTGGAGGAATGAAAAAAAATATATATTTTGGCAGTTCCGTGGTTTCATTCCACCTCTACTTATTTTTACTACCCTCAAGTTTATTAAAAAAAAAAAAAAAATATATATATATATGAATAGAGTGAATTTACATAACAAACGGATCCCTGGATGCCCCGGGATGCTGAACCAAGGCTCTGCTTCCTGGGGCCCTGAGCCCTTCCCAGAGAGAATTCGTAAAACAAAATAAATCCCCAGGACTGCCAATATTCCCAAATTGCCAGAAATCCTGCTCCCTCCCGCTCCCCAGCCAGGGCTACTCACGGCAGCTGTCTGAGCTGGAATAAATCATCCTCCATTGCCGGGCTGCGGCTGCGGGAGCTCTGCTCATCCCTCCCGCATGGCGGGGAGAGAGGGAGAGAGGGAGGTGCGGGAAGGGAGGGAGGGAAGGAGGTGAGGGAGGGAAGGAGAGATGGAGGGATGGAGCTGCGGGGGAGAGGGAGGTGCGGGGAGAGATGGAGCTGAGAGACGGAGCTGCGGGGAGGGAGGGAGCTGCGGGAGGGAGGGAGAGATGGAAGGATGGAGCTGCGGGAAGGGAGGGAGAGATGGAAGGATGGAGCTGCGGGAAGGGAGGGAGGGAGCTGCGGGGGGGAGGGATGGAGGTGAGGGAAGGAAGGATGGAGGGAAGGAGGGATGGAGCTGCGGGATGGAGCTGCGGGGAGGGAGGGAGAGATGGAAGGATGGAGCTGCGGGAGGGCTGGAGGTGAGGGCTGGAGGTGCGGGGAGGGCTGAGCGAGCAGGCATGGAAGGAGAAAAGGGCTCAGCTGGGCTCGGTTCGGTTCGGTTCGGCTGGGCTGGGCAGCCCCCTCCCCTTCCTGCCCCACTGTGTTCCCATGTCCCCACCAGTCCCCTTGGGCAGGGGGCAGTGAGATGGAGGGGATGGAGGCATCCAGCAGGAAAACCTCCTGGATGTGGAGGGCTCTGCTCTGAATCCCAGGGGGGTTCTGGGGGTGCACGAGCCCAGAACTGATGGGTTCTGATGAGGGGCTCCACAGAAAATGGTATTAGTACACAGGGCCTGTGGGGAGCTGCCAGGCTGTCCCTGCAGGGTGGGATCTGGTTGTAAAAAATCTGTTTGTAAACATCTGTTTGTAAAAATCTTGGTTACTTACCTGGAAAATAAACTGTTACCCTGGCAGATCCATGCCTGCTGGCTTCTCCTTCAGCTGGAAGAGACAGAAGAATCTTCTGCAGAGAAAAGTCTGTGGGGGAAAATGAAGAAGAAATGGATGACTCGGAGGCATTTGATGTGGCCAAGTCTAAAATACATGTGAGAAAGTAGAGAAGTGGCCCCAGATCAACACAGTTATGTCCAGTGAAGGCAAGTCTCACCTGCTGCAGAGAGGAAGAAGAATTAAGGTGTAAAAATCCAGGTGGGTGTTGCAAGAGGCATGACAAACCACATGTGCTTGACTTAGAGAGCAGAATTATTGCAGGGATTGGTATCAACCACAGCCCCATGCTTCACAGGACCCAAGGAGCCTGCCTGGGTAAAAATCTGTGGATAAAGACAGGACAAGAGGAGTTGTTAATGACCCCAGAGCAGAGCTGTCCTTCTGGGCCTGCATCACTGTTCTCAGAGAGCAGCCCCATGGGGTTCCAGGACAAGATTTATTCACCAAACACGTGCTCACAGTGACTCTGGGTTGCTTCTCCCCAAAACTTGATTAAAAATTGTCATTTTTCCAAGCAAAGCTTTGGCTTGTGTGCTCACTGCAAAAGCAACAATTTTCTTTTTAGAATACAGCAGCTAAGTTATTTTTTCACTAAATAAGGGGCAATTTCCTGGTAAACTGAAGGTATGGGATGGAGCCTCTCAGCAGGCTCTTTTGTCTCATGTGTTTCATGTGTGTGAGGCAGAATGGTAAATTGCATATGTATGCTGCAACTGTCAGGACAGCTTTATTTCTTCTCATCCTTCCCTTCCCTTCTTATCCTTCTCTTCTCTTCTCTTCTCTTCTCTTCTCTTCTCTTCTCTTCTCTTCTCTTCTCTTCTCTTCTCTTCTCTTCTCTTCTCTTCTCTTCTCTTCTCTTCTCTTCTCTTCTCTTCTCTCATCCTTCCCCTCTCTTCTCTTTCTCTTCTTCTTTCTCTTGTCCTCCTTTTCTCTTTCCTTCTCCTTCTCCTCCTCCTCCCTCTCCCTGCCCCTCTTCCTCTCCTTCTCCTTCTCCTCTCTCCCATTTCTCTCAATATTTTCCTGTCCAGTCCTTTCCTCTCCATACTCCTTTCCTCTTCTGCCACACATGGAGCAGTGCCAGGCAAGCAAGGACTCAGCCAGCCAGCCCCTCAGGAAGGTCAAGGAGCCTCAGGGCTGGCGTGTGCTTTGAGACAATGCAAGCTGTTTTCTCTCCGGGGGGTTTGGATGGTTCCATAGAAATATTTTTGTTGGAAAAGACCTTTAAAGTCATCGAGTCCAACCGTGACCCCAGCACTGCCACGGCCCCCACTAACCCGTGGCCCTCAGCATCACATCTCCACGGCTTTTAAACCCCTCCAGTGACGGTTACTTCACCACCGCCCTGGGCAGCCTGTGCCAGGCCCTGTCCATGAGGGAATTTGTCCTAAAATCCGATCCCAACCTCCCCCGGTGCAATTTCCCTTGTGGAATTTACGCCTCCCACCTCCTCCCCACAGCTTCGAGCCATCTCCCCCCGCTGCCGCCGTCCCCTCAGGGGCTGCCAGGGAACCGAGCGGCGCGGGGATCGGTGCCCGTTCCCACCGGCCTTGCCCGGGCCTTGCCCGCTTCTCCCCCATTCCCCGCCTCCTTAGCAACCGCCCGCCGCCCGTTGCTAGGGCCGGTCCGTTCGCTTTCCGCTCCCCCACGCCGCACTTCCGGCCTCCCGCCTCCCCGTCCGCCGCGCCGCATGCCCCGCGGGGCGTTGGTTCCGGCGGGGCGGGGGCGATGCCGGGCGGTGCGGCCGAGACGGTGCGGCGGGTGCTGCGGGTCGGTACGGCGGCCAGGTCAGGAGGGACACAGCGGGACAAAGGCCGGGAGGGACACCGGGACGGAGCGAGCGGCGTGGAGGGGCCAGCGGCTCCGGCCGGCCCTTCCCCGAGCAGCGCTGGGAGCTCGGCGGCTCTCCAGGGACCGGCTGCCCGGCGGGGGGGGGGTGTTAAAAAACCAATTTTTACCGTTTTTAATTCTTCCCACCCACCCTCTCTTTTTCAGGTATAAAGTGATGAAGCACTGGGGTGTCATCGGGGGGGTGGCAGCGGCGCTGGCAGCGGGGATGTACGTGCTGTGGGGGCCCATGACCGAGAGAAAGAGGCGGAGGAGAGGTAGGGAGGGAGGGAGGGGAGGTCACCCCTGACCTGCAGCACAAAACCTTCCTTTTTTTCCTCCTTTCTGTCTCTTTATCCTGCGTTTTTAGACTGCAGAGCAATCGTGTTCAGTCTGGGAGAAGCCAAAGTCTCCCGATCAGCAGAGTTGCACAGGAATACCTCATTAATCCTTGTTATTAATCCCGGGCCAGCCGGGGGTTTTCATAACCCTGGCTCTGAGCTGAGGTAAAAGGGAAAAGGTTCCCTGGACACAGCTCTTGGGAGCAGCAGGGACCCCGAGGGCTCCTGCTACATGTGCTGGAACCAAGAATTGTACAGTTTGTCCAGTAACTCAGGGATAATCCAGAACCTTAGTGCTGTGGATAGAAACCTGTCCTTATCAGGAAAGAAAACGGTATTTTTTCAAGTTGAATTGAAAATGTTTTCACAGCGGTGCAAATCTCAGAGACCACCATCTATGTAACACTGGGTATTTGCTGTTGTACATCATGGAATCCCAGAATCATGGAATCCCAGGCTGGTTTGGGTGTGAAGGGACCTTGAAGCTGATGCAGGGACATCTCCCACCAGCCCCATCCAACCTCCAACCCCCAGGGATGGGGCAGCCACAGCTTCTGGGGGCAACCTGGGCAACCAGGGGCTCAGCACCCTCACAGGGAAGAATTTCTTCCTGAAGTCCAACCTGAATCTACCCCAGGATCTTGTAGTTTCATGGGGTGAATAAACTGATATAATTTAATATCTATCACAACTCTTGCTGCTAAAAAATTAAGGTTTTTCTGGACTTGAGGATGTAAACTCTTAACATTTCTGTTTGCAGGGCTTGTACCTGGGCTTCTCAACCTGGGGAACACCTGTTTCATGAACTCTCTGCTGCAAGGTTTATCTTCCTGTCCCTCTTTCATCAAGTGGCTGGAGGAATTCACAGCACAGTACAGGACAGAGCAGACCCAGCCCCCTGAGCACCGGTACCTCTCAGTCACTTTGCTGCATCTCCTCAGAGGTACCTTAACATTTCCATGTTCTGATAAACTAAGCAGAAAATATTTAACATAAATTTATCATTTGTAGCCTCTTTTTGTAAAGGAAAGAAGCTTGTGTGATAGTCTAATTTCCCTCTGCTAATTCTGACCTTGATTTCCACCAACTTACTGAGGAGTAGAGACCCAAAGGGCTGTCTGTAAATTGTCTTTGCCTCATCTGGCAATTGAGAAGCAGCCACCCCAGCCCTGAGTGCACTGCTCTGCAGAAGTCTGCCTGGGCCAACAGGGGTCTGAAAATGTGACCCATTGCCATGAGCTTTCAGGCATTTGCTGTGCACAGAGTATTGGGAGTTCAAACAGTGTGAAAAAGGACTCAGTAAAATTCAGTAACTAGGAAAATACCACAATGAAATGGGCACTCAGAATCCTATCTGAAAGAGAATGCATTATAAAATAATAAAAGCATTTTTTTTCCAAGCTTACTGTTTTATCAGAAATGTGGGCTCTTAAATGAGAGACTTTGTATGAGGTTGGATGAAAATGTTGAAGCCTCTATGCCCACTTTGGTAGCCTGTTTCACTTGCCCCTCTGCTAAATTTGTGTGTCAGTTACATCCTATTTCAGCACTCCCAGTGTGGTATGTATGGCTAAGTGATTACAGGGTGATGGGGCAGAGACACTGTGCCATGTAAAGTACCAGTTTTTACCCAATTCACCAGTAAAAAAGTTGTCTTTCCAGACAGTGCTTATTCTGTCAGTATCAACTCAGAAACTTTTCACTTTGCATGTGTATTAGATGAGGAGAATTCATGCACTCAGTCAGCCTGAGTCAGAAGAGGATGGTGATTAACACCTGTCTGATTGCCATTGTCTTCCTGCCTTAAGAATAACTCAGCTGTAATCCCTGACATGATGTTTAAGTAACACCCAGTCTAAAATAAACATATTCAACTCTTCCCTGTGGCTCCTGCTAACATTTTTAAATGTAATGTTTCTAGCTTTATCCTGTCAAGAGGCTGCAGAGGATGATGATGTCCTGGATGCAAGCTGCCTGTTAGAAGTTTTACGAATGTACAGGTGGCAGATCTCCTCATTTGAAGAGCAGGTGATTATGGAATCTGAGGTAGACTGCCTGCTGCACACCTCAGTAACAGAAGATTGCAGCTGTGGTACTAAAAGCCCTTGAGTGTCACATCTGAATCTTTGCCATAGTAAAAAGTTTTGCTTAAAAAAGTGAAACCCACCATGCGATTGATTTTCAGTTTGCTTGGGAATTTGTTATGGAAACCCTGGCTGCTTCAAACCCCCATATTTAAGTACCTTCAGATTTGGTACAGTGGAGCCAGCAGTAATAAAATAGAAGGGCTACAGCCCTGATGGTGCTATAGCTGATGGGTCTGTGCTGATGTGCCACGCTGCTTTGAGGGATGGACTCCACCAACATTGCCAAATTTAGTTATACAGAACATAGAAGATGGCTAAATTCTTGATTTCAAAATTCTCAGCCCCTACTTAAGTGCAGCTGGCTGACCTCACTCATAAAATGTGGTTCTATCATTTATATTTCAGAGCCAAAGCAAACAGCAGAGATTTCAGCTACAATTTTTTGCAGGCAATGAGAACAGGCATTTGTGCATTCATTTTTCTTTCTCTTTTCTTTTTTTTTTTTTCCTCCAAGTATTGTATTCTCTTGAGTTTATATGGCCCAGAATATTTTAATAATGTGTGCTGTTAGAAAGTTCAGCTTTACAGAAAAAGCTTTCTGGCAAAACTGCAGTGGATGCACAAATGATTGCTGTCAAGACATAAGCTGGGCTCTAAGCAGTGGTTTTTTGTGATATATATAATATATGTGATGTAGTCACACGTATATTCCTGGAATATTTTTTGACATCTTTTGGTTTTGCTTCCTCTAAGTCTTATGCCTCTGTTTAATAGGATGCTCATGAACTCTTCCATGTCCTTACCTCCTCCTTAGAAGATGAGCGGGATCGTCAGCCCCGGGTGACACATTTGTTTGATGTGCATTCACTGGAGGTGACTCCTTTACCAGTGTCATTTCATTATCAGAAGCTTCCTGGTCTGCCTAGGTTCCTAAGTGTGTCAAGTATAAAGTGGCTGTTTAGAAATGGAAGAGATTTTAATTGTTTTTACAAAGCTGTTCTTTAGTGTCTTTCTGTTTTCTGATAGAAATGAATCAATAGCCCAGGCAATCTAAAGAATCAAAACTCTTTTTTTGTAAGCAAATGTATTTGAGCTTACAGTGCTCCCACTGGAAATGAGGGCTTTTGCATTCCTAAGTCCATGGGATATCAGGATTGAAATACCAGGACTGAATGCTTGGATGGAACAGGAGTCCATCTAAGCAGTTATTTTATCTGTAAGAGTTGACACTTGAAGGAGGTTTGAAAACTGCAAAATGGACATTTATGGAGTAATCCATTTGGAGGTGAAATTTATCTTAACCTCCAGTTTAGTGGCAAGTTTCTCTTTTTGTCTAAAATATATACAAAATGTTTATAAAATCCGTTATGCTTTTACTTTAATGCTCTGAGACACAGAATTTTCAGATTAATTATTCATTTTATTAGAAGTGTTATTTTTGTCAATTATAAATCTGCTGTGTAGTAGGATTTTTTGCCTTCCTCAAGTATAAAGAGTGAGGAAAAAACACAATTGTTCTATTGTCAGAAAAGCATAGTAAGGATGAAACAGCCACATATTTAATGCTTTCAGAGGTAGGGTTAATGAAATCTTTTATCTTCCTCTGTAGCAGCCAGAAATAAAGCAAAAGCAAATAATCTGCAGAACAAGAGGTATGACATTTTCAATTCTGAAATATGAATATTTGTAATGGAGTTGCTTTGTTTCTTATGGGGATAACATTAATTAATCTTTGTCGGTATTTGAAATACAGCTCTTCAGCTGTAAAAAAAAAAGAAAAAACAACCAAACTAGTTGTCAGTGGGACAGAACATGTTTGAGAGCAGTTACTTTTGTTACTGTGGGCCACAAATGTGGAATTTTAGTGCTGAACACAAAGGTATTGAAAATAATAGGACAATTTCAGCTTTGTGTTTCAGGGTCTCTTCCCCCTGTGTCGACTCACTGGAAAGCTCAGCACCCCTTTCATGGCAGGCTGACCAGCAACATGGTTTGCAAACACTGTGAACACCAGGTATAAGGATGTGTGTCTTGCAGCATGTGTATTAATGATCCACTTTGTGGGGGTAACAGCTGTCTTATCAGAGAGAAGAACATCTGTCTGATTAAATTCAGCACCACACCTCTCACACACTGAAAATCCACTCACATGGGCAGTGGTGCAGGAGGAGCTGTTCACTGAGATTCATTGAGACTGCACATACAAAGCCAAATTTGGCAGCCCAGTTAGCCAGAGGAAGGAGGTGAAGATAACCTGGATGAAGCAAAAATACAGAAAGTAAATCTCATTTGTAGACCAAACTGTAAAGAGTACATTTCATACCTCTACTTATCAAAACGTTGCCACCAAATTTTAAGTGAACAGAAGCAGGTGAAGTAGCACCTCTTGTACCTTGGGAAAGCAGGTGGGTTTGACCTTCTCCACCAGGTAGTTGTGGACAGCAGAGAGCAAATATTCATCTTGGGTTAGGTTTTTTTTTGGACTGTCTTAAGTTTTAGCTCACTAAGTATGTGGAATATTTTCTTGCAGAGTCCTGTGAGGTATGATACCTTTGACAGTCTCTCCCTGAGCATTCCAGCAGCTGTGTGGGTATGTATCCCTCCCTTCTTCCAGGTCCCACAGCTTTATTTCACTAGTGGCTTTTAAGATGCTGCAGCCCAAGTGTGTATCTGTAGCTGCAGTTTATTGTCTTGACTTTACATAAATGATTCTGTTGTGCTAGTGCAGCACCTTGTCACTCATGTATTGGTACAAATGAGCAGGTAGTGAAACAAACAGGACTTTGTTGACACCAGTAGACTTTTCTGTGTCTCCTGGTGGAGTATTTAGTCCTTTCTGTGTAATTTGAACAGACCAGATCATATCCCAAGGGCTCTTTCTGGCAGTCTTGGAAGGTGACCTTTGGGTGCTCTGTCTCTGTGGTGACAGCACACGAGTTACCCAGCACAAACTTTTGGATCAAGTGATTTCAACTGGAAGTTGTTTCCATTTCTTTTAGGCTCTCTGAAAAACTCTGGATGACAAAATACTGTAGCTTTTTGGGGACAAAATGGGCAGGATATTTTTTAACTATAACGTGTTGTTCCTTCATGACTGCTGGCCTTTCCAGACAAGTAGTAAGTACTTGCATTCACAGAAGCACTGACTCATACTATGGAATACACTCCTGGAAAGCTAGGATAGGGATTTGGAGATTATCTTTTGCTCTTGATGTTTTTATACCACCAGTGAAGAGTATGCCCATCATACTTGGCAGTACAGTCCACAAGGAAGGATAGGAAGGAATGCCTAAATTCAATTAAATGCTGTATTTCCCTACATAGAGAGTCAGAGTGCATGAAGTGCTGGAACTTTAGAGGAAAATAGTAATAGGAACAGGGCCAGGAATCTATAGTTCAAAACCCCACTAAAGGAGTTGCACAGGGAGTCATAGCTATTGTTGCAGCTAGAGGCTGCAGGGTTCTCCATGTTTAATCCAGGATGAGGAAAAATCCTTATAGTTACTTTACTCAAACTAAAGTTCTGTACTCAAAACCACTTAGTCAGTTTCCTCAAGAAATAAGTCTGCAATTCTCTAGTTTCTGTGGAATAAATAATGAAAAAAATCCTTTCACAAAATAAACTACTGTGGACCTTAAAATTACTGCAAATAATAACTTTTTTTTTGTACTAAGGGTCGTCCTATGACGCTGGATCACTGCCTCCATCATTTCATCTCCTCTGAATCTGTGAAGGATGTGGTGTGTGACAACTGCACTAAAGTATGTAAATTTTATTTATAGAGCCTTCCAGCTCAGTTTTAAGCCTGCTGACAGGTTATGGCTACAGTGTTCTACTCCTTTCTATGTGACTTCAGGAAAGCCTCTGGCCCACTTGGGATTTCTTGTATTTAAAACTGGAGCTCTTATCTCACTGAATATTTTTAAGCTTTATTTATTACTAAGATTACAAAATTGACAAATATTTTAGTCTGTAATAACCAGGTGTTTAGATGCTTGGGATAATTCTTTTGTTTTGGGACTGGACAATTGCCTGTAATTTGTTGGTAGCACAGAGCCAAAGTGGCTTGTCTGAAACCCAAGAGAACTGGCAGACACCCACACATCAACCTGTAAATGCTCATTCTGCTTGGTTTTGATTTATGATTCTGATCCATCAGCACAGGCCAAATTCAAGTTCCTAGAAAACTGTAGGGTGTATTTAATGTACTGCAAATAGTTTTTGTCTGCAGTGTGCAGATCTGCACTGTTAGGTGTAGTCTGACCCAGCAGGTCATCAAATGGCTCTAATTTTTTCCTTTTGATTTCAGATCCAGGCAGAAGGGACTCTGAATGGACAGAGCATAGAAAACCAGAGAACCACATTTGTTAAGCAATTAAAGTTGGGAAAGGTGAGACAAGCTAACACTCCAAATCTGTTTTTTTAAGTTGTGAAATATTTGTAGGTATTGAGGTCTCAATTCAGCAAAATACCAGATTCTCTAGCTTTAAGAATGTGAGTATTCTACTGTTACTCAGCAAAATACTTCAATGGGAGCTTGGCTCACTGGTAGTTCATGGGTCTTGCATTAATTCTTCTTAACTTCCTTGGAAAGTTAAGTGATTTTTATATACAGTGTTTGTAGGACCTTTATCAATTGCATGTTTCAAAGAAATTAAAATGTTCTAAACACATCTGGTCTAAACAAGTTGAATATGATGCTAAACATCACATAATTATATATATTATGCAATACATCATATAATAATATATAATAACCAGATAATGCAGAGGATAACAGGGTCCTCTGGTCTGTAATTAGAAGCCTCAGGTGCATAATATGAACTTACTGACAGAAGTTAACCCTGGCATGACTGTGAATGTCAGATATTTATAACTCCTTCATCTTTTTTTTCCCCCCCATAGTACTCTCACTGTGCAAAGCCATTTACTTAACAACTATTAGCCAATATCTTGCAATAATTCACTGCAACAAATTCCAATCCTCATTTCTACCTCACAGATCAACAAGCTACAACCAACAGGTGGGCTTTTTAGGAAGATGCATGTATTCTTATAGATTTTTTTTCTTCCTTTTGGGAGAAAATAATGACCATTACCAATCCTTCTGCATTAGCAGAAATGGCAGGAGAACTGAGTTAGTGTCATGTCTTGGGGATAGTGTTGCCAATAAGCTTGGAGGCAGTACAGTGATGTATTTCCCTCTCCACTAGACTTACCAGTGTGGTCAGTGTGCTTTTAACTTGGACAGATGTTTCTCTTCATGTAAAATGTATTTTGACTCTCTTTTGCTATGGAATATTGCTGAAGCTCCCTCAGTGTCTGTGCATCCATCTGCAAAGGCTGAGCTGGTCAAACCAAGGCACTCCCCTGAAACGACACGAACATGTCCAGTTCAATGAGTTCCTCATCATGGACATCTACAAATATCACATCCCTGTTCATAAATCAAGCCAGAATGAGCTGAATCAGAAAACCCCTGAAGAGGCACCACCTGGAACAAAGGATGGGAGAGCAGTAAAACCTTCAGGTACTTATTTGGAAAAGAAATCTGTTGAATATTTCTGTGTTTCAGTGGTAAAAGCTGCAGAACAAGCATAAGAGCAGCATCTTTATTTGGATCTCTCAGCAAGCATCAGGATAGCCTGCTCCAAGTTTACAGTTCAGTTTTGAGAATTTGATTTGATCCTACTAAATACTAAAAAAACTTACAAACAAGCCAAAAAAAAAAATCCCAGATAGTGTATAAGTCTCATGTTTCCTGTCCAAAGGATGAAGGAATGTTGAATTTGAGGGATTATCTTGTTAGTGAGGCTTCAGGACAAGCATAGAAAGAATGCTGGGAATGGTGATGTCTTCAGAAACAATCCAAATCTCACTGTAGTAGTTCTGTCATTGGGGCAGCTCAGTGTTGAGCTGGGATTTTGTAAACGTGGCCATTTTCATATTTCTGTCATGTAAAAACAATTACTGCTGTGTTTGGGGGTGAGATGCTGCTCCTCTGCATCTCTTAAGGAATTGTGATGTGTAATGAGTTAAAATAAGTAAAATACTTTCACATTCTGTGATGAAAGGCAGGGCAGGAATAGGAGAAGTGTTGCTAACAATACTACTAGTAGCATTTCAGTTAAATTAGTGAATGTCTGCTTTCTCTTGCAGATGCAGAACAGCTGTCTGGTACTAAACCACTCTTTAGGAATGGTGCCTGCTCCTCTTCATTTTTAATGTCCTCGGGAACTTTCCCACTTGCTCCATTCCCTGAGTGCAGGTAAGTTAGGGATTTGTGCCCTATCCTCTACTTTGTATCTTTAAGTTTAGTCTTCTTTTATCCTGTCTTTATGATCAGGCTGCATAATCTTAACATCTAGGTCCTCTGCAAAAATTTTTTGCTGTACTCTTGGATGACTTTCAGTGTTGTCTTTGGCTCCATTTCTCTTCTAGAAAAGAGGGTATATTACAAGCAGAACTCAAATCTTTCTTTGTTCAGTGGTGCAGTAAATCATCCTAAATAGTAATAATCTTATTCTTGATGTTTCCCTCTACTCCTTCATTTAATTTCCTTATTCTGATTTTAAAAGTTTTGCAAGAAATGCATATATCTCATAGATTTTTTTTCAAACATTTTATTTAACAAGCTTGACTTAAGTTGCTGCTGCCATGACTCTGCTCAGTAAATCAGCCTCGATGCTTTTCTCCTGATAATCTCTTTTCTTGCCCTGTGAGAACATTCACTCACTTTCAGGCCAGTGACCAATGCTGTTAGTTCTACACCACTTCTCCTCTCTCCAGTTGCATGTTTTCCCCACGGGCAAGACAATTCCCACAGTCACTGTGTGAAATGAGAAGCCTGGAAACATTTCGTGCCAAATGCTTGTTATGAAAAGTCCTTGGAAGTGTATCCAGGGTTATCTGTGGGTTACCTGCTGCACTCTTGCCTCTTTTTTAGTTAAAAGCACATTCTTCTAGCTTAGCTTTGCTGTCCAGTTACAGTGCTTCAAGAGCTACATCATGGCACATCAGTGGGTTTGATGGAAAATGCTGTTGCAGGATTCAGTCAGGTTATGCTGCACAACCCCCCTGCAGTATAAACTTCTGAAACAAAGAGTCTGGTTTTCCTAATAGTAGAACAAGGCAGCACTGCAGTAAAGACTTGGTATCCAGAAACATAACTGCAAGGCAGCAGGTCTCCTGGGCAGCCACCTCTTTGCTAACAAGAAATTGCAGCTGGAAGACCAAGCAGGTGGGGCTGGTATGTGTCTGCTGACCCCCTTTTTCCTTTCTCCCCTCTCCTCCAGCTCCCCCGTGTACCTGTACCGCCTGATGGCAGTGGTGGTTCACCACGGTGACATGCACTCGGGCCACTTTGTCACTTACCGCCGGTCCCCTGCCTCTGCCAAGAGCCCCTTCCCGGTCAGCAGTCAGTGGCTCTGGGTTTCAGATGACACTGTCCGCAGAGCCAGCCTGCAGGAAGTCCTCTCCTCCAGTGCTTATTTGCTTTTTTATGAACGGGTTCACTCCCGGATGCAGCACCAAAGCTCGGGGGGGAGAGCTGAAGAGTGATGAAGAGAGGGGCAGGACACAAACGTGAAGGAATCCCTCTGATGAGATGGACTCTCACCTCCTCTCTGTTATGCAAAAGAACCCACCACAGGCCCTTTAATTTTCCCCCTCCCTCCGTGGCTATGGCTGGCTCCTGCTGGGAGCTGTGTTTCCTACCAAAATTACATTACCCAAACTTGGTCTGCTAAGGTTGTGCAGCCCCGAAGTCTTGTCTGTGTTAGAGAAGCATTTCTCCTGTTCAGGCAGCAGTTTTGTCAAGGTGACAGCTCTGAAACAGACGTTCCAAACAGGGCCTCCTCCCCAGGCTGCACTCCATCTGCTGGCACTGAGGTGCATTTCCAAAGGGAGCTGCTGAATCCCACACCTTTCACTGAAGAAGGGAGCCCCAGATGGGAAGCTGCTGTTATCAAAGGCAAGGATTTCAGAAACAAAGTGCCTTGAGCTTATCTGAATAGCAACATTACCATTATCTGAGTCTGCTGCATGTCAGTTGTGTTCTGAGAAATGCCTCCAGATGATGGGATGAGCTACTAATGGAATCAGCTTTCTCCTGCTAGCCCAGCTAATCAGCACAGCCAGGCAGCTCTGCATAACATGCATGATCCAAAAAACTACTCCCCTCTTCACCTCATTCTCCTAATATTTCAGTTCTTTACATGTACTTCTGATTCAAAGTGCAGTTTCCTTTTTTTCTGGGAGAAGGGATAAATTCTTTTATCTATGAAGAGCTGAGACCCTGATTTATTGCTCTGGAAAGGAGCTGGAATGAAAAGACAGGAGCATTTGCTACCAATTGGTATTGTAATTTCCTTTGTCACTACTGACTGTTTAATGTGGTTGCTTGTAGTATTGACTACAGCTTTTAATGCTGTGATTTCAAGGCTACTGTAGTTGGTGTTCTAGAGCTGCCCCTCCAGTTTTTAATGCTGAAAACTGCCATTTCTCACTCAGATCCTTGCCATCTGCCTTGCAGTCAAGCTTTTGAGCTGGTACAGGTTGTGACTGTGAGCCCACATGTCCAGCAACATCCTTGTTAAGGTAGAGTACACAGGGCTGAGAGTCTGAGACCACTGTCACTGCACTAGAAATGCCATGGAAATAGATGTCAGGTGCACTTTGATGCACTGGATTGTTTGATGTGTTAAAAAAAAAAATTCCAAACAAAGGGAGGGAGAAGCAGCAAAAATTATCCCTTTTGACTGCTTTTAAATGACCAGGAATGAATTATCTAGGCTATTTTTATCTCTTTTCTATCCTCATAAGCTTGGAGGAAAATAAAGACTAATTCATCAGCCAAGCTCTTGCAGAGTGAAACAGCAACTAAGCTTGCAAATGTTAACAACTGTCTTAATAGGTTTTTTAGGGCAACTTTGTACCTCATATGTTCATATTGCTGCACAGACCTCATAGACATTCAGAGCTTCTTAATGGGAAGCTCAAAACCAGCCAAAACAGGAGTGGTAATGGATGTATGTGAAAAACTCATCATTCCAGAGCATGGGTCACAATTCCTGCTCCAAGTAATGCTCATAGTATATCAAATAGTCATCATAAATCCACCAACATCCTAGTTCCTGAGAAATCTCCCCATTTGTGCTAGGTCTAGCATGGTTTTAACCTTTCTGTTTTAAGTTACGGAAAAACAAGAAAAACAAGAAACCTAGGAGGATGCAAAAAGCCAAAAATGCCCTGGCCATTGAACTAGCAGATTTGCAGAAGCTAAGAGGAGAAAACCCTCCCTTCTGGGCAGCAAGGGTGGGCTGTAGGAGCTCTGTAAAGCAGTGCTGGGCATCACTGCAGGAAAAATATTGTGTAAAACGTCTCACTCCAGCAGGTCTGCCATTTGTACATCAAAACTTCAAACCATTTTCACTGCCAGCAGTCTGTATTCTGCAATATTTATCCTCAGTGGGGTCTGTTTAGAGTTTTTACCTCTGAATTTTTGTGAAGTTCATCTGAACAGGTCACTTTGTTTAGAAAGCAGTGATGCTGGGGGTGGGTCAGAACATACGCACACAACAGACACTTTTAACTTATCAGCTTGTAACAGAGACAGAAAGCTACATACCCCAAGTTTCAACTGCTTTTCTTTTCCATTGGCATAGAGCTGCTTCCCACCAGGGGTGAGTCTGATGAGAATGAAAGCACAGGTGCTGTATGACACTCACAGTCTGCTCAGTTCCTTGAGGGCTACAAAGACAAAGATTGATCAGTGTTTGTTCTAGCTTTCCCCAAGGAAGGAGTAGACAGTCTTGGCTTAGCTCTTGGTGTGAGGAAGGAAGTATCAGCACCTCAGTCCTGGTCCTGAGCTGTGCTAGATACTCCCAGCTTACTGTGAGCAAGAAAGACCCTTTGCCCCCCAACCCTCACCTTTTGAAGTCACTGGGCTCTGTGCAGGCACGAGGCTCATCAAATGCTCTTGGTACTCACAAGCTTCCATGGTGCAGAAAATGTTAATAAAATGTAAAAGGTTAAAAACCATCAGATAAGACCTCCAAGATGACATCTCTGTGTTTGGATTATTCTTGTCCTATTTTGTGTGTTATTTAAAATGTATGATATTATAGTCAAACCACTGCACTGCTGTTTGAAGTTGCGTTCTCACTTCAGAGTATTTTTGTAACTGTACAGTAGCAATAAAAGAACAAACTTATTTAAAAAAGTAGCTGTTCATGTGTGGTAATGTCTTCCTCTTGAGCAGTACAAGGGTTTTACTCATGATTAATATGTGTCAGTGGCACCACAGCAATGTTTCATGGAGACAAAGTACTCTTGGCATTTAAAGTCAGTAGCTGCAGTCTTTATTATCAAGTTACCAAGTACACTGTCTCCTCTCCTGGTTTAATTTGCACATCTGGTACTTTGGATCACCAGGGACGGTGAATAAGAAACAGAGAGTTATGTTGGGGAAGAAAGTTGCTATTTTCAGAGTCAAAAGACCAGGTGCTTGCTTGCTGACCCCTTCACTTCTTGGCTGTGGTCATCACTTTCCGAAAGGTGAGGTTGATCCTTGGGGCAAGTACTCTCTTGCGGGTGGGCAGGCTGTGGTACCAGTAGACATTGGTGGGGTACTTCATCATCAGCAGACTCCCGTGGGCCAGCTGCAGTTTGATGGGCTTTATGTGGCACGTGGCATTTTTCCCTCTGGAATCACAGTGCCTGAAAACAAAGTCCCTGGAAGCTCCGAAGGACACAGAGGCAATAGGGCTGCGTGGCACCAGCTCTCTCTCATCATCTCGATGTTCACCAATGTGGTCCTGACCATCTTTGTATCTGTGCAGAGAAGAGATTTCAGTTCAGTTTTTCCACCCATGCAGTCAAACTCCCCCCCCTGATTTGCCAATAGTGTTGCACAGTGGTTTTTGAATTTTAAGAAGCTGCTTGATGCAACTGGGACCTGGGCATACCTGTTAATAAGAACAAAATTAAAAGTATGTCCTGTGTCCAAAGCAATGCGGTCTCTGATGCGGTCGAGGACTGGGATCCATGGTTTAGGAGAGAAGGTAACACCTGAGTAAGTGTAGGTTAACTCAGGGTCTCCATAGGTTACCTGCTTCCTTGGAATGTCATGCCACTTGCCAAACACATGCAGTTTTGTCATGTCACCTGTTTAAAGAAGAAATGAGAAGGATCAAATCCAACTCTATATTACCCCTGCAGCTCACAGGTTCAGCATTCTCCTCGATTTGGAGCTCCTGTGAACCTCCAGTGGGACAACAGACATGATGTTTATGACAGCCCAAGAGCTGTACCCCTCCTTCACATCCCTACAAAGGACTGGATGCTCAGGTTTGCCACTGCTCCACTTATCCCCCTGGAATGTGGGCAGTGGGATGAACACCAAGCTGTCACTGAATCAACATGACCGGGGAGGTCACAGCTACCAACAAATTCCTGTCCCCACCCCAGGATCACCCCAGAAACCTGAATTAAATCCCTTGGCACACCCAAACCCTGCAGGATCAGACCTGTGCCTGCACCCGGCTCTGCAGGGCCCGATGGGCAAACCCCAGCTGCCTGCAGAATCCTCTGCCCGCCTGCCAGCTCCACCCGAACCCTCCCGGGACCCGGCCCGGCCCGGCAGAACCTTTAGCGTGCGGGGAACGGGGACGTGCGGGGAACGGGGACGTGCGTGGCAACCGGACCCCCGCCGGCCTTTACCTTCGAAGTACTCCACCTCCTCCTCCAACTGCCGGAAAATCTCGTCAGCCTCGGCCTTGCCGAAGAGCACTCGGTACTCACAGTCCAGACCCTGGGCCCGGAGCTCCTGCCAGGGGGGCTGCCCCGAGAGCGGCTCCGCTGCCCGCGGCTTCTTGCCCCCCCCGCCGCCCCCCGCATCCCCGGCGGGGCGTTTAACCACGTACCGCTCCATCGGAGGCGCGGCGGGATTCGGGGGGTACCGCAAGGACCCCCTGAGGGAGCGGGACGAGAGGTACCGACCTCCCAAACACCCGCACGGCGAGGGAGCGGCTGCGGCTGCGCACGGGGAGGGTCCCGCAGCCCCGCCCCGCCCCGCCCCGAGCGCTCTTGGCGCCAAATCCCGCATCGGAGCCCCCGCTCCTGTTCTGCCGCTGCAGCCCCGCAGCCATGATCGGGCAGAGAACGCTGCACTCCTTCTTCAGCCCCACGCCCGCCAAGAAGCGCGGACGCTCCCCGGAGTCCGGCGGCGATGCTGAGGTAACGAAGGGGGGAGAGGGGGCCGGGGGGCTGGCGGCGGCGCTGAAGGGGGCTGAGGGGCTGGGGAGGTGCTGGGGGTCGGGGATCTGTGGCTGAGGGTCTGGGGGTCTGGGGTCTGTGGCTGGGGGCCTGAGGGTCGTTGGTGGGGGTCTGGGGGTCGTTGTTGGGGGGGCAGAGAACGCCCCACGCGGCCGCTTCCCGCGCTCACGCCCGCCTGACTGATCTGTCAATCGAGGTCGTGCTCCTCCGCCGCCCCCCAATAGGCGTTGAGAGCCGCCGGCCACATCGCGGTTGCTAGGCAGAACAGCTCTCCGCCAGCCCCGGCAAGCCAATAAGAAAGAGCGTGCGCTTTTTCGTTAGCCAATGGGAAGCGGGGGTTTCCTTTTTGCGGACCTTCCTCTGTTTTTGCCGCGAAATCCCCGCGTGCGCAGGGCGGGGCTGGGTCATGGCCGCCGTTCGTGTCCCGGGGCTGCTCCTGGGCCGCCATCCCCGCCCGCTCCTCATCCCCTCCTTTGTTCGCCATTTCCAGCTCAGCGCCGCCAAGAAAGCGAAGGCGGCGGGAGGTGAGGCGGGCGCGGCCTCGCCGCTCAGCTCCGAGCAGCTGGAGCGGATGCGCCAGAACAAGGAGGCGGCGTTGCAGCGGCTGGCGGAGCGGAACGTACCCCGCGGGGTCGGGGAGAGCTGGGGGCGGCAGCTGGCCGGGGAGTTCTCCAAACCCTATTTCATAAAGGTGAGGGCTGCCCCGGCCGCTTTAACCCCCCCTTTCCCCGGTCCCTGAGCTGCCCCCCCGGGTTAACCCCCGCACGGCCTAACCCCCGCACGCCGTCCCGCTCTCTCCTCAGCTGATGGGGTTTGTGGCGGAGGAGAGGAAGCGCTACACAGTTTATCCTCCCCCCGAGCAAGTCTTCACCTGGACGCAGATGTGTGACATCAGGGATGTGAGTAGAGGTGCTGCAGGGGGGTGGGGGCAGCGCTGCAGCTGCTGGGGCCCTGACAGGGATGAAAGCCCCGGGCTGGGTGCATACACACGCTGGGTTCCTGTTTGTTCCGTCCCACGTGCTGGGGATGCTGTTGTTTTTTCTTGTATAACTTGTAAATCCTCCTTTCTCTTTCGTCTCTGCTTCTGAAGCCTGGGTTTATTGCTTTGTTGTACTCACTGGCTGCAGAATTTCTTGCTAGTTGGACTTTTGGCTTTTGTTTTCAGTCTTACTGACTTATTGTAGTGCTTGGTTTTGGGATCTTGTATCTCTTGGTTATTTATTTAATTAATTTGTAACGATCTGTAATAAAAAAGACATAATCTAAGGTAATCCTATTGCCACTAAGGTATGCCACAAATATCCCAGAATTTTGTCCTAAAACAAGAATGGGAGGAAATTTGCTTAGTACTATTAGGAGCTCTTGTACTGTGGTTCTTTTAGAAACTTTTGCACTCTTTATAATCTTAGCAGCAAAGCTGTGGTGATGTTAATCCTCATCGTTAGGGGGTGATGGTGTTCTTCCACTTGTTTAGAATAAAATGTCAGTAATGTCACTTCAGTTCCTGGGATTTTTTCTGTCTATTTGCTCATTTATAAGCTGCTTTGTTTTTTACTACTTCTAGTAATAATACTAATTATAATTTAGAGATAACAAAGGTTTACTTTCAGGTGAAGGTTGTCATTTTGGGACAAGATCCATATCATGGACCTAATCAAGCTCATGGGCTCTGTTTCAGTGTCCAGAAGCCTGTTCCACCTCCTCCCAGGTAAGACAGATCTCAATTTGCAAAATCCCTTTTGTTTACAACCTGTTGCTGTTCTGTTACAGAGTAACTGTGAGCTAGGTCAGTGCTGGACAGTGTGTTGGAACTACTGACATTTGAGATGTGCATTGCTTAGGGAAAAAAACATTGCTGCAAAGTGTGGATAATTCTGTGCACTTGGGTGGCATTTTGGAGGGCATGTGGGTGATAAATTTACATTTTCAGTAATGCTGGGATCTTACTAGCTTTCCAGCCAGACACACCAAGGGGCTTCCTTGCTGCCCTGTTTTTACAACCAGCTTTATTATCTTAATTTATAAGGTAAAAATTGAGACCATTTTGCCTAGTGTAAGAGTGGTGAGTGGTGCTGTTTGCTCTTAACATGTGCATGTTTTTTTGGTTGCAGTTTAGAAAATATTTACAAAGAACTATCTACGGATATTGAGGACTTCACTCATCCTGGTCATGGTGATCTGACTGGCTGGGCCAAGCAAGGTGAGCTAACAGACACTCTAATGTGTCCACTGTAGGTCATTAAAAGAAAAGAAGTAGAAAATAAACCCCTGGTTGGAAACAGCCCATCTCCTCTGTAAAAGAGAAAATAAATAGTGAGTGCCTGTCAGGTAATTTAGAGCGAAAACTTAATTTCTCAGCTCTCAGGGGAAGCAGGAAAAAGCAGATCATCCTTGATTTTTGTTTCATCCTCCCTCTGTCTCCTTTCCCTGCCAGGTGTGCTGCTGCTCAACTCTGTCCTGACGGTGCGAGCCCACCAGGCCACCTCCCACAAGGAGAGGGGCTGGGAGCAGTTCACAGATGTGGTGGTGTCCTGGCTGAACAAGAACTTGCATGGAGTTGTCTTCATGCTGTGGGGAGCCTATGCCCAGAAGAAAGGCAGCTCCATTGACAGGGTACAGGTTCCTCAGCTCTTCCCCCTCACTATTTTTTCAGTGGGATGGACCCTAGAGGGCTCTTCCCTTACAGACTTGGGCTTTTCTCTCTGCTTCAACTCTGCTGTCAAAATTTATCCACCCTTCTGCTCTGCCTTGGCCTTTGCCAGAATTAAGCAACCAAAGTGGAGCAAATGTGACTTTCTGTTGTTGGACAAGCCTCCAGCTAAGAACAGAGCTGTCCTTTCTAGGAAAAGGCTCATGAATAAGTATAAAATCTGCTATTAGGATTACAGCAATTGAAACATTACTCGGGTATTGCTGCTGCTGGGCATAGCTCAGCCCCTTCAGTGGGACAGAAGTCTGGGTCCCCCTGGGTCCTCAGGCTGGTGCTTGAGGAGGGGCAGAGATGAAAACCCCTTTGCCTTGTTGGGGCAGGGAGGTGACAGATGGCAATCTTAACAACTTTCCTCTGTTGCTTTGCAGAAACGTCACCATGTCCTGCAGACAGTTCATCCCTCCCCTCTCTCTGTCAACAGAGGGTTTTTTGGCTGTCGACATTTCTCAAAGACAAATGAATTGCTCAAGAAATCTGGCAAGAAACCCATTGACTGGCGAGCCCTCTGAGCTGGGCAGAGCCCCTGGAAACAGCCCCTGCTTCAGAGGTTGTTTTGTTCCCGAAAGACTTTTGCTGATCCGAGAATTACTCTTTGGATGGCTGTTCAAGGAATAACCAACCAGACTTTTTCAGAGAGGTTATATTTTTTTTGACTGTTTTTGTAAAGAGCAGATTGGAGTGTTACATGGACAACGGGTGTTTGAACAGGTCTCAGTCTAGTTTGAAGTAAACAAAAAAAAAAGTTCTGTATTAATTTGCTTGTTGTTGCAATAGGAATATATTTTCAGGCTCTTGTAAAGGGATGTTAATTCCCACAGGTGAAGCTGCTCAGCTTTTGAAAAAAACCTGCACTTCCTTTGCCTCCTGATGTGCAAACCCAGATTTCATATTTGGGCCTTGGGAGAAAAGACAGATGCTTTTGGTTTTAGCTTTTTGCTATAAATTGAGATTTGTTAGAAATGCAGCCTCTTGGCACTGTCAGTACTGGCCGTTATTGGAAGTGTACTTGGTGGATCCGTTTCCCAAATTTCAGGGCTAATCCCCCCAGCAGCTGAGGGAAGACTGTGACCTGGGGGGGTTGTTGGCATTTAGAGAGTAAAAATTAAATTTTTAGCTTCTTACTGGGTGTGTTAATCACTTGGATGACAGGTGAGCTGTGAAGACCATGAACTTTGTGGTACTTGCTCACAGCAGCACCAAAGGTTTGTTCTTAAAAATCTGCCAATTAATTGGCTGATAGTTACTGATCATTAAAGGTCTTTTAAGATCTTAAAACAGTTTTTTTGGGGTTTATCTTCATGGGAGCAAATAGAGGTTTTTACTACTGTTAAAAGAAAAGTAAGTGTTGGGACTTCAAAGATGGAGACAAGGTTGGGTTTTCAGCCCATCTTTGACTTTGTAATTAATGGAGTGAAGTGCCTTCTTTGTAAGGAAATTACATCTGGTTTTGAGGATTATTTTCGTAAACTTTTCTTTATTTGCTCTGATAGGTAACACTAGTACAGGTGAAGTTATACTTTCTGTTGCCCTGTTGATTTTTTTTTTATTATTATTTTTTTCCCACCCCCCAGTTAGTTTGGTTTGGTTGTTTTGTGGTTGTTGTTTTTGTTGGTTTTTTTACAGCTTGTGTTATTGGTTTTGGTTTTTTTTGTCAGTTTATTTTTTTCCTCCCACTTGTTTGTGTGTTGTGTTGGAGTTTTTTTATTTCTTTTTCCCTTGTTTGTTTTTAATAAAACCACTTTGTTTACGCTGTGGTGTGACCTTCCCCTGGTAGGAGCAGCCTGGAGGAGGGTGGGCAGGGTGCCAGCGGTGGGGCCCTGGTTCTGCAGGGGGTGGTGGCCTGGAGGGAGGGGGGGTTTCCCCCTGCACCCCCGGGGGGTTTCCCCTTGCACCCTTCAGAAGGCAAAGCCGCAGGTGCTGGATCTTCCCCTCCACGTCCCCATCGCCAGGCGTGCGGCCAGGACACTTTGTCCCCCAAGGATCGGGTGTCCCCCGCTGCCCATGCCAAGCCCTCCCCTTCTTCCTTCCATTTCCACCCTCATCTCCAGCAGAAGTTTTCCAGGCGTGCTAGCGGGGGAATTATTTCAGCCTGACGTTCCCATCACGTGTGAGAACGCGGCTGTGGGAGCGGGGAGACCCAGGGCACGCAGCGTCCCTGCCGCCGCCATCACCCCGGGGCCTGCCTGGCACCGTGCCGGCTCTTGGCCCGAGGGCCATGGAGTGACCGTGGGGACAGATAAGGGCTGGAGGGACCCGAGGTGTGGGCAGGCACAGCCCAGGGTTTGTCCCTGCTGGGCTGGAGAGGGGAGCTGCAGGGTTTGGCATCCATGGTGAGTGGGCATGGCACCCTGGGCATGGGACTGAGGGTACTGAGGGGGTATGGAGGGACTGAGGGGATACAGGGGGACCGAGGGAAGGTGGTGAAGATGTGGGTTAAGTTGGGTTAAAAAGTTGGACTTCATGGTCTTAAAGGTCCTTTCCGACCCAAACAGTTCTGTGAGCAGAGCGTTGTGGGGCTGAGGGGAGCATGGGGGGACTGAGGAGAGGTGGTGAGGCTGAGGGTTGAGTTAGGTTAAAAAGTTAGACTTGATGGTCTTAAGGGTCTTTTTCAACAGAAACACTTCTAGGAGGAGAGTGCTGTGGGCTGAGGGGAGGTGGTGAGGGTTAAGTTAAAAGGTTGGATGATCTCAAAGGTCTTTCCCAACCCCAACAGTTCTGTGAGGAGCGTTGTGGGGCTGAGGGTGCAAGGCAGAGCACGGTGGGGCTGTGGTGATTTTCCCTTCACGGCCATCCCCAGCTTTAGCTGCTTGTAAAGATTTCAGGGTTTGGGTTTAAAGACCCCCACCCCATCTGTGAGGGGCTGGGGTTGGCAGGACAGCCTCACCACCATCCTCAGGCTGCTGTCAGTGACTGGGGAGTGCGGGGGCTGTTTCAACGGAGTTGTGCCCCCCGCCATTCCCTCTGCCAGCTGCTTCTTGTTTTGGGGAATAAAAATAGCTCTGGCTGAGCATGCAGGCAGCCTGGGTGAGCTGGAGGAGGGGGAGGACACCAAGGGAGGGTGTTGCGGGGGAGCAGTGAGAAGGAGCCACAGCGTTGCGGGATGCTATGGACGGGGGTCTGCCCTGATGGAGCATCTCGGTGTCTGCCCCCAGGGCAGGTGAATGCTGCCGGCTGCCCTGCTCTTGCTACTACTGCTGCTCCTTGTCTGGGCCAAAATGTCCAGCTCTAAGCCTGAGGAGGAGAAGACGGAGCAGATCCTGGAGGAGCAGGCGGTGGGTCCCGCTGTAGCCAAGCCCCCGGTACGGCTGAGCTCCCAGACCCCCAACCCTCCCCTGAGGACTGGCAAGGCTGCGTCCAGGGAGAAGGAGCAGATCATGGTGTACAACCCTGCTGCTCTCCGCCGGCCAACCCTGGCCAAATTCGTGCTGGGCTCCTTTGATGACAACTCCTCTGATGAAGAGATGATGACCACGGCCTTCAGGGTGGGACGGCGGCGCAGCAGCCTGGCTGGGATGGGGGGGACTGGGGCTGAGCCCTCGGCTTTGACCCCCCTGCAGGAACCGGCAGCCGGCATGAGGTAAGATGTGGGGTCAGGACAAGCAGTGAGTGGGGCAAAGGTGTCCTGTTTGGGGCTGGCAAATGCTTTTTGTGGGTGCATTTCTCAGGGACCCTGTTGCTAAAATCAGGGTGCATGTGATTCTCAAAGTCCCAAACTGATGCCCTTGTGATACCGTGTTTGACTTGGAGCTGTGTGAAAAACCCTGACAATCAGGTTAACAGCAGCACTCTGGGAAGAGCAGATGTGTCCATGTGCTCTGTGTGACACCAGCACCACGTGCATGAGCACAGTGAGGACTGGGGCAGGGGTTGGTCTGTCACAGGGATTTGGGATGTCAGAGAAGGGAGTGGAAAGTGCTTTTAGTGTGTGTAGTGTTCCTTCAAATATCACCCCCAGTGCTGCAGCCAAATTGCCTGAATTTTCCAATTTTCCAATTATCTCAGCTTCCTCTCTCATTTTGCTGCTTCATTCTGTGTCCCCACACCATCTCCTGGTGTTGGGAAAGGCTGTGCCCATGCACTGGGAACAGCTGTGATTGGCACAGGATGGAGTTGGATTGGGGAATGGGGATTTTCTTTTGTGGCAAGGTGAGATTGCAGTCAGGTGAGCGTGTGGACAGGGTTTGCCCTGTGCTCACCGTCCTTCTGTGTACACATTTTGTGTACAAGAATTGCTGGGGGCATTTCATGGGTTGGGGGAGCTTTCTGGCAGGGCATTGGCACTTGTATGTACAAACACTGCCCTGTGCCCCCAGGGCTGGGATCTGCTCCTTCTGCTACAGAGAGAGATGCTAACATGCTCCTGGCATTGCATGGGGGGGGGAAACACAATGTCCTGGGGAGGATGGGGAGACGTGAAGGGCTCAGGTACCACTCCTGCCCTTCCTCTCTTCAGATCTACTAAATTTATTCGAGGCAGGAAAGTTTTGCAGCGAGTTGCTCAAGAGTGGGTGTGTGCAGCACTCTGGTCCCCAGCACCCACTGCAGAGCTGCCCCCCCCTCCCCGGGGATGGCTGAGGCAGGGGCAGCACACACCGTGTCTGGTGAGGGTTTTTTCAGGTGACTGAGGGCTCTCTGGTGGTCACTGCAGACCCAGCATGTCCGGGCCACACCTGGCAAAGAGGGGCCGGGACCACAGGAAGGTGGATCTGCAGCGGGACTTCAGCGTCGCCTCGCTGGCGGAGTTTGTCACCCGCTTCGGGGGCAACCGTGTCATCGAGAAGGTCTGTCCCCACACACCCATGCCTTCACCCACCTGGAGGGGCTGTGCTTTCCATAGGGGCATCCTTAAGTGTTGCCCAAATCTCCTGAGCCCACCAGGCTTGGACTGATGACAGCTGGAGGACAGCTCAGAGCTGTTTGTCCCGCAGCTTCACCCATCCTCCTGGGCTGGGAGCAGGAAACCCTCCCAGTGCTGCCCTTGCACAGCAGCTGCTTGCAGGGGCTCTGTGTGCCTGCCACAAACAAAGGCCAAAGTCCCACCCTGCATTAACCCTGGTGCCAAGCATCAAACCTGCTGCTGAGGAACCTCCTGCTCCGCTGGCACATCCAACTGGCTGTTGCAAAGCACCCAACCCTCACCCTTGTGCTGCTGTCCCTCAGAGCCAGGCACCCAGCCCCCGTGCCCCAGCAGCAAGGGGAGGTTTCAGCCTGACAACCCCCCCTGTGTCCTGTCCCCCCCAGGTGCTCATTGCCAACAATGGCATTGCTGCAGTGAAATGCATGCGCTCCATCCGCCGCTGGGCCTACGAGATGTTCCGGAACGAGCGTGCCATCCGGTTCGTGGTCATGGTCACCCCTGAAGACCTCAAAGCTAATGCTGGTAATTCCTAAATTCACCCTCGAGAGAGCTGTTCCCCTCCCCGGGCTGAGCTGGGGTAGCTGGGATGGGGGTCTCTGCACAGCACGGGATCACACATTTGCTCTCTGCACAGCCAAATCCAGGAGCAAATAATTTCCCCCCCTTCACTCCAGCTTCTCTGGGCTGGAGGATTTGGGGAGAAGGGGTGCAAGGGCTGCCACGTGTTGTCTGAATTTCAGAGTACATCAAAATGGCAGATCACTACGTGCCTGTCCCTGGCGGGGCCAACAACAACAACTATGCCAACGTGGAGCTAATTGTGGACATTTCCAAACGGATCCCAGTCCAGGTAGCAGCCACGTGCTGGCCTCCCACCTCTTTTCTGAGGGATGTGGGTGGGGAAGGAGGAGCCCCCAGGCAGGGGGTGACATCCCCCCGTGTAGAGGAACTGGGTGTGCTGCTGTGGGCAAAGGGAGGGTGCCAGAGCAGGGAGGGTAATGGCTTGTGCTGCTCCTTCTGTTGTACCAGGCGGTGTGGGCTGGCTGGGGACATGCCTCAGAAAATCCCAAGCTGCCAGAGCTGCTGCAGAAAAATGGGATAGCTTTCCTTGGTAAGGTCTCTTTGCCTTCCCAGTACTGGAGGGAACAGTGGGCACTGGGATAGCGTGTGCATGCAGGCTTGCTCCCCACAGGGACACTGTGCTGGGAAATGCACATTTTGTGGCTCTGGCATCTCCACCCTCTGGTGTGGCAGCCCCCAGGTTGGTCTCCTGGATCTGTCCCAGGAATCCCACTCTGGGTTTTCCCTGTAATGCTCATGGTGATGCAGCATTCCTAGAGGAAGGTCAGGTGGGAGGAGGAACAGAGCTCGTGTGCTGCTCACCCAGGGAACAGCCTCAGCTCCCCCTTGCAGAAGGGTCAAGCTCTGTCCTGAACCAGGCAGTGGGTTTGGGGGGGTTTTCCTACTCCCCCACTATTTGCAGAATGGTGGCTGGTGCTGGTGCAGTGGGGAGCAGCTCTCTGCAGCATCCATGGCATGGTTAGGGTCAGGCTCAGCTCACCCCTTCCCTCCCTGCTTGCAGGTCCCCCCAGTGATGCCATGTGGGCACTGGGGGACAAAGTCGCCTCCACCATTGTGGCTCAGACACTCCAGATCCCCACACTGCCATGGAGTGGGAGTGGTAAGTGCCTCCTTCACAGCCCCACACTCCCTCCTGCCTCCCCTTCTCCCCCAAAGCAAGCACCAGAGCTGGGGTCCTCAGCACAGGGACCCCACTGCAGCCAAGTGACTGCTGCTTTGGGCAGAGGGATTTTTGGAGATGGTGTGAATGGGAACAGGGGATTTCCTGGTGGCATGTGCCACCCTGGTGTCCCCAGCTGCCCTGGGCACAGGCAGCATGCCACCCCAGACATGCCACCCAGGTGGTGACCACAGCCCTGGCCATTCCTGCAGGTCTGGTAGCCCAGTGGTCTCAGGAGGAGCAGAAGGATCAGCAGATGATCAGCATCCCCCTTGAGACATATGCACAGGGCTGTGTGAAGAACGTGGAGGAAGGCTTGGAGGTAAAGCTAAGCCCACGGGAGGTTTGTTATCTCTTGCCCACTCTTACAGCTCTCTTTGGAGCCCTTTTGGGCTCCCAGCACATGACAGCAGCTCTGCCCTCTGCACAGACACAGCTCTGTGCTGCATAGGCTGGGGCAGCGTGGGCCGTTGGGGTAATGGCTTGGGGTCCAAAGCACTTCAGTCACTCCAGTCCTCTTCCCCCTCCTCAGGTGGCCAAGAGGATCAGCTACCCCCTGATGATCAAGGCCTCAGAAGGTGGTGGGGGCAAAGGCATCCGAAAAGTGGAGGCAGCAGAGGAATTTGCCACCTGCTTCCGGCAGGTGAGGAATCTCCATTCCCTTCCCTGTCCCATCCTGAGGCACTCCTGCTCCCCACCCCTCGCCACAGGAGCCGCCCCCGTCCTGGGATGGATGCATTTTGGGGCTCGATGCCAGCCCAGGACTCTGTTCCTCGCTGCAGGTGCAGGCAGAAGCACCAGGGTCCCCCATCTTCCTGATGAAGCTGGCGCAGCACGCTCGGCACCTGGAGGTGCAGGTCCTGGCTGATGAGTATGGCAGTGCCATCTCCCTCTTCGGCCGCGACTGCTCCATTCAGCGCCGCCACCAGAAGATCATCGAGGAGGCACCCACCACCATTGCAGCTCCCTCTGTCATCGAAGTGATGGAGCAGGTGGGTGGCCTCGGTCTCCGTGCAGGTTCTAGTGAGAAAATGGGATCTTCTCTGCTGGGTTTCTTCTGGCTTTTTTACCACCTTTCCAAAGGAAGGGAGGGACACCCCATGAGACTGGGGAGCCTCAAGCTTGGCTTGTCTCCTTGGATCCGTGCAAGGTTCCTGACTCCCCTGTGGGTGCTCCCTGCAGTGTGCTGTCCGCCTGGCACAGATGGTGGGCTACGTCAGCACGGGCACTGTCGAGTACCTGTACAGCGAGGACGGGAGCTTCCACTTCCTGGAGCTGAACCCGCGCCTGCAGGTGGAGCATCCCTGCACAGAGATGATTGCGGATGTCAACCTCCCTGCTGCCCAGCTGCAGGTACCTGGGTGCACAGGGGTGACTTTGGGAGGTGTGTTAGATGGAGCAGTTCGGTAGTTCAGGGAGAAGTGCCAGGCTCCAGCCTGTCCCATCTGCTGGCGTGTAGGGTACAGGCAGAAGCACTGTACCATCACTCCTCACCTTTGGCTCCACGCTGGGAGCAGCTGCTTGCAGCATGGCTCCTCTTCCCCTCACTCTTAATTTAGATCATCTGTCAGTGTCTTCTTCTTGTAACTTTGATGCTCAAGTCTCGTTCCAGCAGCTAAATCCTCCTTATTACTCATGCAGATTGCCATGGGCATCCCCTTGCACAGGATAAAAGACATCAGGGTGCTGTATGGGGAGAGTCCCTGGGGTGACACACCCATCTGCTTCCACAGCCCCACCAGCCCCCCCGTGCCCAGGGGCCACGTCATCGCTGCCCGGATCACCAGTGAGAACCCTGAGGAGGTGAGCTGAGGGGAGAGACTCTTGTGCACCAGCCCCGTGCCTGTGGGGTCAGCATGGGCACGTTCCTACCCAGTGAGACAACTCTCATGGGTACTAAACCCATGGGATTAGTGACATCCATGTGCAGACAAAGAGCACAGGGGTTCCCCTTCTGTTTACACAAGTGTCTCAAGCCTGCTTTCTCTGTGTCTTCTGCTCTGGTTTTGCTCAGGGTTTCAAGCCCAGCTCGGGGACAGTGCAGGAGCTGAACTTCCGCAGCAGTAAGAATGTCTGGGGGTACTTCAGTGTGGCAGCAGCTGGGGGGCTGCACGAGTTTGCTGATTCCCAGTTTGGACACTGCTTCTCCTGGGGAGAGAATCGGGAGGAGGCCATCTCGTGAGTGTGGCAGGATGGGGTGGAGGGTGGGTGTCCTTGGGAAGAATCACAGTTGCTGCATGAGCAGGGAGAAGTGGCTTTTATCTCAGAGGACCTATTTAACCTGGGTGGGAGGGTGCCCAGGGTTCAGGAACTCATCATCCCAGTGCCTGTGGTTCCCTGGTTTCCACTCCTAAAAGCCAAGCACTTCCTTGTTGGTCATTAATGGTGGGTTTTTCTCCCTCAAAGGAACATGGTGGTTGCCCTGAAAGAGCTGTCTATCCGTGGGGATTTCCGGACCACAGTGGAGTATCTAATTAAGGTTCTGGAGACAGAGAGCTTCCAGAATAATGAGATAGACACTGGCTGGCTGGACCATCTGATCGCCGAGAAAGTGCAGGTGGGGGAGCTCAGCCACCCTGGGGTTGCTGCTCTCCTTGGGGTTTAAGTCTCAACCCCTGTTACTTTTGCTCCCCACAGGCTGAGAAGCCAGACACGATGCTGGGTGTTGTCTGTGGAGCCCTGAACGTGGCAGATGCTGCATTCAGGACGTGCATGACTGACTTCCTGCACTCCCTGGAGAGGTAGGCAGCAGGGGGCTGCCTAGCAAGGGCTTGGCTGTGCTGTGGAGACCTGAGTTTTTCTCTCCCTCACCATCCTCCTTCCTACTTTTGCTGCAAAACCTTTGCAAATCCAAAGGCAGTGCCCATGGCACTACAACAGCCTGAGAAAGAGGCGTATCTTCTGTGACTCCCCACTCCAACTCCTCACCTATTGCTTTATCTGGAGAGAGGAAAAAGTTTCCCAGGGTTGGGAAAACAGATTTCAAGGGAAAGAGGCTTGGCTGAATGCAGCTTCGTTTTCTTTTTACACTTGAACATCAAGGTTATTCCTCCAGACTTGGAGGACGCCTGGAGTTCTCCCCCATGCCCTTATCTCTCAGTGTGTTTTTGCCAGTGTCTGGCCTGCCTCCGGGGTGCGTTTTTACCAGGCACTCATGTGGGTCATTTGAAGCAGATTCTTGTCCTCTTTGGTCACCTTCATGTCCTCCCACAGGCAGCTCAGAGCCTGCAGGGCCTGATGCCAGCAGCACTGCTGACAGCTCTCCCACTTGGCTCCCCGCCGGCATGCAAGGCCAGCAGTGTTTGTGGTGCCTGACTCCACTGTTGTGTTTCAGGGGGCAGGTGCTGCCAGCAGACTCCTTGCTGAATATTGTTGATGTGGAGCTCATCTACGAAGGTGTAAAGTATGTTCTCCAGGTGAGGCTGTGCTGTGCTCCCCCTGAACTGGCCACAGTGCTTCTCACGGGGATAAGGGATGTGTGCTCCTGTCCTGAGGGAAAAAGATGCAGTAAAGACAAGGTTGTCCTTTAAAAATGTGCAACCTAATAATGAGGTAAATAACCTCATTCTAACTAGACAGATGTCTTCATACAACCTGTTGCTCTGAGTTTATAATAAAGGACCACCTTTTCTTTGCTTTTAAACCATATTAGCTGAACTTAATGCAAAAAATCCCTACTCACAATGAAACCAGCAGGTGAGCCTTGAGTTAACCAGCTCCAGGCTGCACACTGGACCAGCTCTTGGGTGCAGGATGAGGTTGCTGCCTCCATCCCTACCTGGCACAGCCCCTGGCAGCATCCTGCTCCCACACCAGCCCTTGCACCGAGCTTGGGGAGATCCTCCTCCCCCTCTGCCATGCCCACCAGCCCCCAAAAGGTTGTTGCACACATTTCAGGGGGTTGCCACTGAGGGATCTCTCTGGCTGCTGCTTGCAGGTTGCCCGCCAGTCCCTGACAACATATGTCATCATCATGAACCACACTCACATCGAGATAGATGTGCACCGCCTGAACGACGGTGGGCTGCTGCTCTCCTACGATGGCAACAGCTACACCACCTACATGAAGGAGGAGATCGACAGGTACCTCCCCGCCAGGCCCTGCCAGCCCTCCCTGCTGTCTGGCAGCCGCTTGCTGAGACCTTTCCCTCTCTCTAAGGTACCGGATCACCATTGGCAACAAAACGTGTGACTTTGAGAAGGAGAAGGACCCAACGGTGCTGCGCTCACCCTCTGCGGGGAAGCTGCTGCAGTACATGGTGGATGATGGTGGCCACTTGGCTGAGGGGAGTGTTTTTGCAGAGATCGAGGTGAGTTTTGCAGGGGAGCTTGGAGAAGCAGCTTTCCCGGGATGCTGGGAAGATGAAACTCAAAGGCGCTGCCTCCATGTGGGCGCTGCTTGCTGAGTGACCGGTTCCCCCATCCTTGGCCAGGTGATGAAGATCATCATGACACTGATGGTGGAGGAGGCTGGGCGGGTGCACTATGTCAAGCGGCCGGGTGCCCTGCTGGAGGCAGGCTGTGTCATAGCCCGGCTGGAGCTGGATGATCCCAGCAAAGTGAAGCCTGTGAGTCTGCTGAGGGCTGTCCGTGCTGCTGGCCCCTCTCATCTGCTCCCAAGCAGCATCCCATGGGACACTGGGGATGCTTGTGGAGGGACAAAATGGAGGAGCTGCCCTGGATCTCTCCCCAAGCTGGCAGAGAAGAGCTGCAGCTCTCAGGGGGCTCCATGCCATGTTGCTGAGTCCAACCTCCCTCTGCTCTCTGCAGGCAGAGCTGTTCACCGGAGGGCTGCCAGCCCAGCAACCCCTCCCCATCACTGGGGAGAAGCAGCACCAGGTTCTCCGCAACGTGCTGGACAATCTCACCAACGTCATGAACGGGTACTGCCTGCCCGAGCCCTACTTCAGCACCAAGGTGGGTGCTGGGGGCAGAGGGGGTCCGGGTGTCCTGCTTGTGTTTGCCATGAGGGCAAGGTAGGCAGCTCCGGTGGGTGCCAGCAGCACCAGCTTCTGCTCCCTGCAGGTGAAGGAATGGGTGGTGCAACTCATGAAAACCTTGCGGGACCCCTCCCTGCCCCTCCTGGAACTTCAGGAGATCATGACCAGCATTTCAGGGAGAATCCCTCTCTCTGTGGAGAGCTCGATCCGGAAGGTGATGGCGCAGTACGCCAGCAACATCACCTCTGTCCTCTGCCGCTTCCCCAGCCAGCAGGTGAGCAGCATGACCCCAGCTTGGCCTTTGCATCCTTTTTTGCTAGACCCTGTTAGAAGTTTCTGCCTGAATTTATCCTGCCAAGAGATGTTATAAAACATTTAATAAACGAGGGAAACGTCTGTGGGTTTGTGTTTGTAGTTTTGTGCTTGTGTTTTTATGCTGCTGGCTTTATATTTGGGGTTTTATATTTGTGTTTATATTCATGTTTCTATATTTGTTTGTTACTTTGCATTTTTTGTTTGGGGAAGGGGAAAAAACCCAAACAAAAAACGAGAGAGGCTCTGTGTGCAGCACCACTGTGCCAGGGCAGCCCTGCAGCTGAGCTGGCCCCAAACTCCACCAGCCCCTGTGGCCTCTCCTTGCAGATTGCCAACGTGCTGGACACCCACGCAGCCACCCTGCAGAGGAAGGCTGAGCGGGAGGTCTTCTTCATGAACACACAGAGCGTGGTGCAGCTGGTGCAGAGGTCAGCCCCCCACTGCCCATGACCCACCCTGGCCTGGTCCCCCCATCACCTCCTTGCAGCACTCTGAGCTCTCTGCTCCCAGGTACCGCAGCGGCATCCGGGGCTACATGAAGGCAGTGGTGCTGGATCTGCTGAGAAGATACCTGCAAGTGGAGAGACAGTTCCAGCACGGTGAGGGCTCAGGGGTTCTCCAGGGAGGGGGGTCTGCAGGGCTTTCTGGAGGGGGGGTTTGCAGGGCTCACGTTGCTCTGCCCCACAGCTCACTATGACAAGTGTGTCATCAGCCTGCGGGAGCAGTGCAAACCTGACATGACCCCCGTGCTAGAGAGCATCTTCTCTCACGCCCAGGTGGCAAAGAAGAATCTACTGGTGACCATGTTGATTGTGAGTACTGCCCATGTCCTAAGACACCAGAAGCAAAGGCTGGTGGCAGGGAAAAGCCCCCAAGCTGAGGGACGCTCTGTCTCACTGTGGGACAGGAGGTAGCTGCTGGTGGCTGGCTGGGTGGACTCCTGAGGAACTGCTGTTGTGCTCCTCTCTTTAATGCATCCCCAAAGTTTGGGTTTTGCATTCAGATGGTCTGCCCGGGGCAGTGGTGGAGTCACCATCCCTGGAAGTGTTTAAAAGGCATTTGGACTTGGTCCTTAAGAACATGGTTTAGTAGTTAGCTTATGGTATTGGTTAAAGGTTGGGCTGGATGATCTTGGAGATCTCTTCCAACCTAAAACATTCTGTGATTTTTCTCTCCCTTCTGTATTGTTGCATTGCTGCCCTTGCTTCAGAGAGCAGAATTTTGCCTACTTTAGTACCCTGGTTCTTGCCCCTCTTGCCCAGATGGGGCTGGGGGGTGCAGGATGAGGCCATCCCACAGCAAGGGGTTTTGAGCCAAGCCGTGGCAAGTGGTGTGTGCATTGCAGGACCAGCTCTGTGGCCGGGACCCCACCCTGACAGATGAGCTGACAGCCATCCTCCACGAGCTGACAGAGCTCAGCAAGATTGAGCACTCCAGAGTGGCACTGAGAGCCCGGCAGGTCAGTGAGCCCCATGCCCTCCCCATCCCTGTCCCTGTCCTTGTCCCCCACCCTTCCAGCCACCTCTCCCCTTGCAGGTGCTCATTGCCTCTCACCTGCCCTCCTACGAGCTGCGACACAACCAGGTGGAGTCCATCTTCCTCTCTGCTATCGACATGTATGGACATGAGTTCTGCCCTGAAAACCTGAAGGTTGGGAATTGCGTGGTTTTCCACAGAGGGAATTTGGCTCTGGGGTGGCTTTGTAGAGGAGACCTGGCTGCAAATGGTTTGGCCTTCAAAGTAGCCAAAAAAAGAGAAGTCATGTGGTATCAGTGCCTGTGTGGAGCAGAGGAGAGGGTGCATCCCTTTGCTGCCACTTCCCTGCTCCTCACCCCATGCAGAGGGACATTTTGTGTGGATCTATGGCTGGGTCTGGCAATGTCCCCATGGTTGGCTGAGCACCCCGTGGCACCCTGGTGCCAGTCCTGCATACCCCACATTGAGAGACCCCTCTGGAATGTGCCTTCCCCTTACCCCCCAGTGGGGTGAGGGGGTCTCACTTCATCCTTACCCTAAATTTTGCTTTTTCCCCGCAGAAACTGATCTTCTCAGAAACCAGCATCTTTGATGTGCTTCCCACCTTCTTCTATCACACCAACCAGGTGGTGAGCATGGCAGCACTGGAGGTGAGGGCTGGGGGGGGGGCACAGGAGCTCTGGGAAGGTGGCATGGCTGCACCCGTGGGATCCAGGCCATGGTGATACCTCCTGCTCTGCCCCTCCCAGGTGTACGTGAGGCGTGGGTACATCGCCTACGAGCTGAACAGCCTGCAGCACCGGCAGCTCTCAGATGGCACCTGCCTGGTGGAGTTCCAGTTCATGCTACCCTTCTCCCACCCCAACAGGTATGGGGGGAGGCCCCACACGCCTGGCCTGCTCCCCTGGACGTGGTCCTTTTTGAGGAGCTGTTGGGTTTGCATCATCTTCTCCACAAAAAACATGGGGACCCCCAGAGGGAGCTGCATGGTCCCTTTTGGACCCACGAGTGGTGTCTCCTCCCACAGCTGATGGTTGCCTTGCTCCCCTTCATAGGATATCTGTCCCCATCAGCATCTCCAACCCTGACCTGGCCCGGCACAGCTCTGAGCTCTTAATGGACAGTGGCTTTTCTCCCCTGAGCCAGCGGCTGGGAGCCATGGTGGCCTTCAACAGATTTGAGGACTTCACAAGGTGGGGGTGCAGAGATGTGCCTGGCTGGTCATGCACGTGTCTTTTGGGTACCACTGCAGTCATTAGAGAGCATAAAGGGCTGGAAGAGCCAAAACTGGTGTTGGCTGAGCAGTGCTCAGGGCAGCTCCTGTGCCACTTGCAGCTGGAGGTCAGGGCCAAATGGTATTTTCAGTACAGGAGTTACCTGGTTGGGGACATGACGTGTCATTTGGGGACATGTAGAGCCTGGGAGGAGCTGGCCTGGCAGAGGTTAAGCATCTCTCTACATTTACACAGCAGTGCTCAGAGCTGCATTTCAAGAGCTGTGGCCTTGCTGTGGGCTGGTGGAGCTGGCTGTGCTGGCATATGCCTCCTGGGCCACTGCACTGGCACCCATGTCCCTGCCACAGCAGCTCCCTGGCACTGTCCCCTCGGGCAGGGAGTGGGCACAATGTGCTGACTTGCTACCCCATCCCCACTATTTGGGCAGGAACTTTGATGAAGTGATCTCCTGCTTTGCCAACCCACCTTCAGACAGTGCACTCATCAGCGAGGCACAAGGCACTGTGTATGAGGAGGAGGACACCAAGGTGGGTACAAAGCCATTGCTGTCCCCCCAGGGGGTGCCAGGATGGCAGTGGTGCTGCTGGTCAGGTCTGACTGGGGGGTTTTGTTGCCAGAATGTCCATGAGGAGCCTATCCACATCCTCAACGTTGCGCTCCGTTGGGCTCATCACGCAGAGGATGAGAAACTGGTGCCCATCTTCAGAGCATTTGCTCAGTCCAAGGTCTGTTGCTGGGGTTGGGTCCTCTTTTTGGAGACCTCTTTAAGGCAGGACACTGTGTCCCAAGGCACTGCCTCATCCCCAAGCAGCATTCTTCAAAACGTGGCATCCATTGGGGTGTTGTTTCCTCCCTTGGAGATGTTTAAAGTTTCATCACAGGTGGAGTCTTCTGTTTCCATGTAGAAAAACATCCTTGTTGACTATGGCCTCCGGAGAATCACATTTCTCATTGCCCAGCAGGTGAGTGCAGACTGAGCCATCCACAGACAGAGGGACCTTAGACACAGCGTGCTCCCACCTCTCTAAAGCCCCTATAAACACCTCTAAGTACCTACTAGCTGTGGCATTGCTTGATGGGAGTACATACTGCTCATCAGGAGCTGAGAATCAATTAATGGGGGATTCAAAGAGTGATACATCTCCTGCATGATCCTTTATGCTGCTAACATCTCCACTATCACGTGGTAGTATCATGTGGTTCCTGCTTCATAGCTTTAGGTTGCCTTTAGAGGCACCAGTTACTCCCAGCTCTTTTCCCTTTGGGGGAGGAAGAAGCCTGCAAGGTTTTTTCCTTCTTAATGAATTTACTAATAACTGGAGAAGCCCTTTGTATGGCAGCATTATCCACAGTGATCTTTTTGACTCTTTTATTTTTTCCCTCCCTCTCTCCTCTTTCTCCAGAGAGAATTCCCAAAGTTTTTCACCTTCAGAGCAAGGGATGAGGTAAGAGCTGCAGTTCCCAGCAGAGCCTGGCTGCTGCTGGCTGGCTGGCAGAGCTGCCTCACCCCTCTCACCCCCCTCAGTTTGCAGAGGACCGCATCTACCGGCACCTGGAGCCGGCGCTGGCCTTCCAGCTGGAGCTGAGCCGCATGCGGAACTTCGACCTGACAGCCATCCCCTGTGCCAGCCACAAGATGCACCTCTACCTGGGCACTGCCAAGGTCCAGGCGGGCACCGAGGCCACCGACTGCCGCTTCTTCATCCGTGCCATCGTGCGCCACTCGGACCTCATCACAAAGGCAAGGTGGCACCGGGACCCCTGGGCTCTGCGGGTACTTTGGGGTTGCCGAGGCTGTTGGGGCCACCCCCAGGTTGGTGGTGTTGAGTTGATGATGGGAAAATGTGGGGAAGAGTGCAAAAATTATGGAGACCGTGGGCAAAGCCAATGTGGTTGAAACACAGCTCAGCTTTATTAAGAATCACACAGCATTATATAGAGCTCAGATAACAAATTCAAATTCTTGCGATAACAAATTCTTGCAGTTAACAAACCAGACTAAACATTCTGGTTTTTGTTAAAACTGCTCTTGCAGCTGCCAAGCTAGTTCCTCTAATCATGCTTTCAGAGACACTTCAAGGACAGGTTCTTTACTCCTCTGGGAACTAAAAGCTTCAGTCCGCTTCACAGGCGTCAAAACAGGGATTTGCCATAATCACCGGATGTCCACGTTCCTTCAGAAATTCCTCCACTGGAAGCGATGATCCTAGAGGTGTTTCCCAACCTCAATGATCCTGTGGTTGGCCCCCACAGGAGGCTTCCTTTGAGTACCTGCAGAACGAGGGCGAGCGGCTGCTGCTGGAGGCGATGGATGAGCTGGAGGTGGCCTTCAACAACACCCCTGTCCGCACCGACTGCAACCACATCTTCCTCAACTTTGTCCCGACAGTTGTCATGGACCCTTCCAAGGTGTGCTTCTCGGTGTCCCCTCTGTCAGTGTGCTGCTGATGGAGGCTGTGTCATGCCCTGGGTGGGCTGGCTCCCCCATGCCAGCTGTCAGACCTGGTGCCACCCAACCCTGGATGGGAGACGGATTTGGCAGCCCCAGAGACTCCTGCAGCTTAACTTCTGTGTCAGGGCTTTTCTGTGGGCTCTTTGCTGGGAGGTGTTGAGGTTTCACACTTGGCAACCATCACAGCTTTTTGGGCAGACTTGGACAAGCAGGTGGCTCATTGGAGAGCATGAGGGTGAGCATCAGGCTCTTCCCCAGGCAGTGTGTGTTCTGAAGGAGTGGGGCTGTGTCCGTTCAGTAGACTGGGGCACCATCTTTCCCTCTCTCTAGTGGAGAGGCTGGATGGATGGGTGGCAGCATCACCCCTCAGGGATGCAGAGAGAGAAGGGGCTCGCCTAAAGCAAACCTGAAATGATTGGGGTGGAGACGTAATGAGGCTGCTCCAGGCTTGGCACCGGTGACAGTGGTGTCCCCGGGGCCACCATCCTGTCTGTGTGCCATCCCGTGCCCAGATCGAGGAGTCGGTGCGGTCCATGGTGATGCGCTACGGCAGCCGGCTCTGGAAGCTGCGGGTACTGCAGGCTGAGGTGAAGATCAACATTCGCATGACACCCACTGCCACCGCCATCCCCATCCGCCTCTTCCTGACCAACGAGTCTGGCTACTACCTGGACATCAGCCTCTACAAGGAAGTGAAGGACCCCAGCACAAGCAGTGTGAGTAACCACAGGCAGTGGCTGCAAACAGGAACCCAGCCACATCTGTATGGAGCAGCTATCAGCTCCAGCGAAGTTTTGGGGTGGTTTCTGCAAAATTACTCATGCTTCCACAGTGCTGGTCTGTCCCAGAGTCCCTGGGACTGTGTGGCAGCTTTCCCAGGGCTGAGCTGCTTTCACTCTCCTCTGTGCTGCATCCAGGGTGATGCACTGTTGCTCTCTGTGCCCTCAGCACAGCAAAGAGCTGGGGTGGGAGATTGTGGGTTTTGGTTGAGTGGAGCCATGGGCACAAGTGTCGTGGCCAGGCAAAGTTCAGCATTGCTCCAGCCCTGTGGGGCTCTTACACCTTAGTTTTACAGAGAGAACTTGTCTGTCTGAGGGAAGGCAACCAAACCTCTGCCTTTCTCTCCAGATCATGTTTCAGTCGTATGGGGACAAGCAAGGGCCACAGCATGGGATGCTCATCAACACCCCCTACGTTACCAAGGACCTGCTTCAGGCCAAGCGGTTCCAGGCACAGTCCTTGGGCACCACCTATGTGTATGATTTCCCTGAGATGATCAGGCAGGTGAGTCTGAGCAGAAAGAGGCTCCAAATGACTGCATTTTTCTTCCCCACCCTCCTCAGATATTCCCATCTGAGGAAAAGGCTCTTTTGTGTCTCTGCAGGCTCTCTTCAAGCTGTGGGGCTCCTCAGAGCAGTACCCCAAGGACATCCTGACATACACTGAGCTGGTGTTGGACTCGCAGGGGCATCTGGTGCAGATGAACAGGGTTTCTGGAGAGAACGAGGTAGCTGGGAATGATTTGGAAATGGGGCAAGAGAAGAGGGGTGGGGGAATCTGTGCTGTGGCAGGTGGGAATGGCTGCTCCAGCTGTGTTTCAAACCTTGGGAGATGCTCCTGAATCATTTTGTCTGTTGGTTACTCCAACACCATTTTGAAAGCAACCATCCCCACCTGCCAACAGCAGGTTACACGTGGGTTACACCTGCTGTTGGCAGGTGGGGATGGTTGCTTTCAAAATGAAGCTGAAGACCCCTGAGTATCCAGAAGGCCGGGACATTGTGCTCATTTGCAATGACATCACCCACAAGATTGGCTCCTTTGGGCCAGAGGAGGACCTGGTTTTCCTGCGGGCCTCGGAGCTGGCGCGGGCTGAAGGCATTCCCCGCGTCTACATCGCTGCCAACAGCGGCGCCCGCATCGGCTTTGCTGAAGAGGTCAAGCACATGTTCCAGGTGGCCTGGGAGGACCCTGAGGAGCCCCACAAGGTGTGTGGGCACCTCCCCTCTTGCCATCACAGGAAACAGCAGAGGACTTATTTGGACTTATCCAGAGCTAAACTGGGACCAGTGCTTGGGAGGGTGTGAGCTCAGGTGTGCACCTGCTGTGCACCCTGTGGGGGTGGTTCCCTCTGCTTTCCCCAGTGCAGTGGGGATAAAGCATGGCTGCTCTGTCCTCTCTAGTCCCTGAGACACTGTTGGTTCATGAGATGGGTTTGGAGAGGGACTGTCCCATGTTTGCATGTTCATGGCATGTCCACGACTCCTCCTCCTTATTTCCAGGGGTTCAAGTACCTGTACCTGACTCCCCAGGACTACGCAAGGATCAGTGCCATGAACTCAGTGCACTGTGAGCACGTGGAAGAGGGGGGCGAGTCCAGGTGAGCCCCACGGTCCTGTGGGGTGCACAGAGCCGCCCCCAGCCTTGCCCTGCGTCCCTGCTGGGATGCAGCTCCCACATCCTGGCTCAGCATCCTGCTAGAGACATCACGTACGTGAGTGCTTCCCCCTGTCCTGCTCATGCCACCATGGCTCTGCTTTCCTTTAGGTATGTCCTGCTGGACATCATTGGGAAGGACAATGGATTTGGAGTGGAAAACCTGAGAGCTGCTGGTACCATTGCTGGGGAGTCCTCTCGTGCTTATGATGAAATAGTGACCATCAGCATGGTACAGCCTTGGGTCCTTCCCCTGCTCCACTCCTTCCCTCTCACCCACTTGCCTTAAGGTCACCAAGTGACCTGGTGGGGCTCCTGTCATTCTCTCAGTGCTCACAGACACTGCTGCAGCCTTTTCTCTCTGGTTAACCCCCTGTGTCCTTGTGTGTGTGCCCAGGTCACCTGTCGTGCCATCGGGATCGGTGCCTACCTGGTGCGGCTTGGCCAGCGTGTCATCCAGGTGGAGAATTCCCACATCATCCTCACTGGTGTTACTGCTCTCAATAAGGTACCAAGCTCCAGCCACATGTCCTCCCTGACACTGTCCCTCAGACTGCTACATGCTTGGGTTCCTTCCCTGTCCTGTGGGAAGAGGTGGCAGTTCTCTGCATGTCATCTCATGGGACCTGTAGGAGTCTGGAGGAGATGCAGGGGAACTGGGCTTGTGTCATGGAGAATCAATAAAATGTCACCCAGCAGCTTTTGGTGTTGCTGTAGGGGTCACTAAGGGGCAGGGCTGGGCAGCAGAGCTGCTGCAGGGACTGCTCACCTCCAGTTCCAGGTGTAGGACCCATCTCTGTGCAGAATCTCACTGGTTGGAACTGATGTGAAACCTGTTCAGCTAACCCCTGCATTGTCTAAAGCAGGATCCCTTCATTTTAGCATCAACTGGGTATGCAGAGGTGGAAATACAGCCTCAGTCCAGGGGGGATATGCCTGGATCAAGTTTTGACTTAATAAACAGAGCAAGGGGGAGCAACTGCTGGGTGAGCAGAGCCTGATCTGTGTTTTTGTTAATAATTCTGCCTAGGTGTTAGGACGGGAAGTTTACACATCCAATAACCAGCTGGGAGGTGTGCAGATCATGCACAATAATGGCGTTTCCCATGTCACTGTCCCAGATGACTTTGAGGGGGTCTACACCATCCTGCAGTGGCTCTCATACATACCCAAGGTAGGAGGGTGCTGCAGGCTGGTGGTGTGGGCTGTTACCCCCTGCCAGGCTGGTGACCTGCCCTTTGGGGCTCTCCCTTGCAGGATAACCAGAGCCCAGTGCCCATCACTGCCATAAGTGACCCAATTGAAAGAGAAATTGAATTTGTCCCTTCCAAAGTTCCCTACGACCCCAGGTGGATGCTGGCAGGAAGACCCCATCCAAGTAAGCAAGGGTGGCCCAGGACCTCTGTAGCAACACTGCCAAATGTCTCCTGTGGCTGCAGCTCTCCCCACCCTGGTGCAGAGGGTGCTTTCTGCTGGGGCTCAGTGCACAGGGAGCCCTTCAGCTTTCACTGTCACACAGCTTTGCTTTTCCCTGTGCTCTGCAGCTCTCAAGGGAACCTGGCAGAGTGGCTTCTTTGACCAGGGCAGCTTCTCGGAGATCATGAGGCCATGGGCTCAGACTGTTGTGGTGGGCAGAGCAAGGTACTACCTGGAGTAAGGGCTGGAGCTGCAGTGCAGGGAGCCTGGACGTGTAGCCAAGAGCACTCGAGCCCTGTCTGTGGCACTGCTTTTGGGCTGTTGGAGGGGAAGCACCTCTCTGGTGGGGCTGGTGTGAAGCAGGGGGCTGGCCTCTGCTGAGCACCCTGCATCCTGCAGGCTGGGAGGGCTCCCAGTGGGTGTCATCGCCGTTGAGACCCGCACTGTGGAGGTGACAATACCCGCAGACCCCGCCAACCCGGAATCAGAGGCAAAGGTGCGTGGGGAGGAGGAGGCTGGAGGGCACAGCAGGGGCAAAGCTAAGTGTAATCCTTTGATACCTCTCGATTTTCCTTAAGGACTGGTGAAAACAAGGGTGCTTGGTCAGATTTCTCACAGATCTTTCCCGTTGTGTGCTGCCGAGCTACCGGCGTGGTGTGCTGGGAAGCATGGGGACTGATCTCAGCACTGCTGCTCCCTGTTTGTTCCAGATAATCCAGCAGGCTGGGCAGGTCTGGTTTCCAGACTCTGCTTTTAAAACAGCCCAGGCTATTCGGGACTTCAACCGGGAGCATCTCCCACTGATGATCTTTGCCAACTGGCGAGGCTTCTCCAGCGGCATGAAAGGTACCCACGCTTGGGGTGCCCAGCTCCTTCTGCTGTGCCACCCTGCTGGCTCTCCTGTCATCCCCCAGGTCCTGGGGTGACACAGCCTGCCAGGATCCTACCCACACCATGCCAGGATGTGGGGCTGGGCTGGGGAGGTGATGGGGCATCACCAGGACTCAGGTCTCTGGGCTTGGTTGCTTCCTGCCAGGCTGGTTTTGGGTGCTTGTTTGGTCTCTCCGATGGAGAAGTTGGCTTTGGGCTGCTAGGAGGAGATGAGGGGCAATCACTTGGCCCATGGCAGTTGTGGCACCCAGCTGCTGAGTCTCCCTTTGTGTTTCAGACATGTATGACCAAATGCTGAAGTTTGGGGCCCTCATTGTCGATAGCCTCCGGGATTTTAAGCAGCCTGTCCTGGTCTACATCCCACCCCATGCAGAGCTGCGGGGTGGCTCCTGGGTGGTCATTGACTCCACCATCAACCCCCTGCACGTGGAGCTCTATGCAGACAAGGAGAGCAGGTCAGTGCCTGAAATACATGTGCATCCTCTGCAGCCACTGTGCAGAGAAATGAGGGTGGGTGCATGGGGTGTGTGGAGTCATGGACCCACTGGCAGAGACCTTCGGTCACTTGAGATGTGTATTTTTTTACCCTTAAGTTAATCAAAGCCCTCAGCTAAAAGTTTTAGAGCAGGGTGGGGATATCTCCCTGGGGTTACCCTCCTGCATCCAGTAAAGGCTCTGGATGAGTAAAATGAGTGTTACTTTAGGGGTCAGGAGGCCTTTTTTGTAACCTGAATTAATGCACATTGGAGCAAGCTGTAAGATGTGGGAGGACAGACAAGAATCCCAGACTGGAAACAAAACTCTTTCAGTTTTAGTTTCTCCCTAGTTCTTAAACAGAGTTGCCAGGACCTCTTGTCCCAGGATTCATTCTCCTATGCAGACCACTCCCTGCTTTACCAAACTTTCCTTCCAGGGGAGGCATTTTGGAGCCTGGAGGAACAGTGGAGATCAAGTTCAGAAAGAAAGATTTGGTGAAGACCATGAGAAGGATTGATACAGTCTATGCCAAGCTCGTTGAGCAGCTAGGTAAGAGTGTTTCAGCTTCTGGGCATTGGTAGTGGTAAGTTCAGGCATGAGGCTCCAACACCACGGTTCCTCTGGGAAATTTCTTCCTGTCTTTAATGCCCTGTGTCTCCTTTCACTCTGTGATCAGCTCCTACCTGGAGGAGATGGTGGAGATGCATTGGGAGCATCTTGCCCCTGTGCCCCTCCACCCCACTAAAGCGCAGTCCCACCAAGTGGGGTGGCTGATGTGGGAGCACTGAGTGGAGCCCAAACCCTCTGGTGGCCTCTGACCCCAGGGGTGGTGGCGGGGCTGCTCAGCATGAGCTGTCCCCTCAGGGACCCCCGAGCTGCCCGAGGCAGAGCGCAGGGAGCTGGAGAAGCAGCTGAAGGCACGGGAGGAGCTGCTCCTGCCCGTGTACTACCAGGTGGCCGTGCGCTTCGCTGACCTGCACGACACCCCCGGCCGCATGCAGGAGAAAGGGGTCATCACGGTGAGCCAGGGGCCCTGGGGGGGTGGGAAGGGGCTCAGTGCAGGGGGTTCTGCAGTGGTGGCATGAAGGCAGGAGGCAAAGCCCCCCACCCCTTCCCCCCGGGGGTCTGGGCTGCAGCAGCAAAAGTGTTGCTGCCCCAGGTGCTGCTCCAACCCATCGCCTCCAGAGCCGGCAGCAAGCACTGGCTGCACACCAGCCCCTCTTCTTCCTGCAAAGGCAAACGTGGGCTGTGTCCTCCCCCCATTTCTGCAGGACATCCTGGAGTGGAAGAACGCCCGCTCCTTCTTTTACTGGCGGCTGCGGCGGCTGCTGCTGGAGGAGATGGTGAAGGCAGAGGTCCTGAAGGCCAACAGTGAGCTGAGCCACATCCACATCCAGTCCATGCTGCGGCGCTGGTTCATGGAGGCAGAAGGAGCCACAAAGGTACCCCTCAGCCCAGCTTCCCGTGGGGGAACCCCAGGGCTGTCACCTTACTCTCCCATCACTCAGCTATTTGGTGCCTCCCTGAGGCTTTAAACGTGTGATGAGAATTACTGCTCTGCAGCCTGTGCCAGGCTGGGGCTCTCTCTTCAGATCTGGTGACCTCAGCTGGACGCTGGTGCTCAGCAGTAGTGAGGTGGCCCCCAAAGACAAGTTTTCCAGCATCAGATAGGGCTTCTCAGAGCAAAAAGGGGATTTGGGCTCTGCATTTGTGCTGCTCTCTCATGCAAGGGCCCCAACACACCCATTGCTGTGTCTGTCCTGTACTTGCTGAGCTGGGGAGTGAGGGCACGCAAAAGGCACACGCTTTACCTTAGCTGTTTGCATTTTAAACAGTCCACAAAGGTTTCCTGACTTTCAGTTTCCAGACTGAACCTTTTAACCCAGCAGCTGTTCGGTGGAAGTGGGGGATTGTGCCAGGCTGTGACACACGTGGAGGTCTGAGAAGAAAAATCTCATTCCCTGGTTTTGTCACGGGGAGGAAAAAAGCCCAAGGCTGGAGCAGAAAGAGGGGCTCAGGGTGTGCAGGCAGCAGGACCCCTGCCCACAGTGCTGCTCTCCCCAGGGCTACCTCTGGGACAACAACCAGGTGGTGGTGGAGTGGCTGGAGAAGCACATGCAAGAGGATGATGGCATCCAGTCAGCCATCAGGGAGAACATCAAGTACCTGAAGAGGGACTACATGCTGAAACACATCCGCAGGTGAGTGGCTGCAAGTGGGATGTGACAGAGAGTGCTGTCCCCTGGGCTGGGGACAGCAGGTGGTGGAGGTGGGGTGGTTCTTGCTTAGGCCTCCATAGCAGCTGCAGTCTCCCCTCTGCCTTGCAGCTTGCTCCAAGCCAACCCTGAGGTGGCCATGGACTGCATCATCCAGATGACTGAGCACATCACCCGTGCACAGAAGGCTCGGGTCGCCCATCTCCTCTCCACGGTGGATGCTGACAGCCCATCCTGAGCTGGTGGCCAGCAGTGTGGCAGGGCAGTTGCCATGGGGCAGGAGGGGCACTAGGAGGACGTGCTGCTGTTCAGAGGACCGACGTCACCTCCCCACCTGGTTCCTCAGCCCTTGAACTGAAGCCTTGGACTCTCACTCGTGTGCCTAACTAGAGGGTGCTGGTGTTTGTATGTTGAGCCATGAAGATGGCCTTGCCATCCATGCAAAGTTCCCTCTGGTGCTGGGGATGTTTGTCAGAGGGGCAGCCTGGCAGAAGATAAACTTGCCCCGAGCCAAGCCTGGAGTCTGGACCTGGTGCAGAAGTTGGTTTTAAAAAGAATCTAAAATCTTTTATTGTGTTTTAGTTGCAAGCACTGGCCTTAGTCTTCAGAAGAAGCACCAGTGTCAAACGTGTCTCATCAGACTGGATGGAGCTGCAAGCACAAACCTGGCCCAGGCACCTCCAGGGAGCAGGATGCAGGAGGAGGTCTCTGTACAGCTGTGTTGAAGCTGGCTAGGCACCAGCACGAGGAAATACAGCTTTGCTTAAGGAGCAATCTCAAACTGGTGTTTTAAAATAAACTCAGGAACTCTGAGAGGCAGTTTGTTTAATCCTTCCTCTCGTTGGGGAGTGACCAGCAGATGTGACTCTGAGTAGCTGATGGCCCAGAAGAGATGTCAGTGAGCTGTGCTGGGAACTGCTGTAGCAGGAAATCAATGGATCCACCATGGTTTGGCTGACCTGACTGTTTCTCCCACCCATCTCCTGTTCCAAGTGCTCCTGCCCCAGTCACCTGGTTCCTCCACTGAAGCACAGGATCCAGAGGGAGCTCTCCAGCTCCTTGGACCCAGACCTCGATTCTTTGGTGGCTTTTACTCAGCTGGCTTCACAGAGGGGAAACTGGACCATGAGCTTTCCAGAGCCCCTGGCTGTGTGGGTGCAGCATTTCACCAGCACAGGCTTAGCTTGGGCTCAAAAAGGTGGAGGTGATGGAAGGTGGGGACACCTGGTTCCAAAGCAGTGCTGGTGTTGCTGTGGAGGTGTTAGACACCCCCTGAGCCTGGGGGTTCTCACCAGGGGCTGCAGAGGGGAGGTGTCACCCTCTCCTGGGGGTGGGAAGGGCATCGTGAGAGCCTTGCTGGTGTGAAAGGTGCACTTGGTCAGGGCAGGGGTGCGGATCCCGTATGGGAGCCAACCCCCCCACCAATAAAGCACACACAGTTCTTGGGACATTTTCCTGACTTCTCTTTCTTTTGGTGGTGTATGAACATGGTGGATCTGAGCCAGGGCTGCTGCTGCTGCAGCACAGAAACTGTTTTGGTGTAGAGCAGCTCCTGGCTGCCCTCCTTCCAAGGCCTGTCCCCAAGCAGGAGCTTCTCCACCCGCTTAGCTACAGAGGTTTTCAGGAATAAGCTGGGAGCATAGAGAAAGAGCTCGTATGGTTAATACCTATAGACTCTTTCTCTCTTGGAGGAGCTGAGCCAGGGCCAAAACCTCAGCTTGGACACAGTAATCTGGGCAGTGAAGCCAGGGGAAAACTGCTCCTGTGGAGATCAGCCCTGCAAACACTTCACGCGTGGATGCTTTGTGCTTTTGTTAGGGGTGCCTTTCACACATGCAGGTTTTAGACTGAAGAGAAGGCTCTGCTGCTCCTCAGCATGCTGGTGGCTGGAGTCAGACATGGCTGAGCTCTGTCCCTTTGTCACCAGCTGTAAGTTGCATGAAACCATTTCCTTGCTGAGTTGGCTTTCCAGCAGCAGGTGCCTCGGCACGACTAATGCCAGGAGGCAGGGCTGGGCACCAGCAGAGCTCTAATGCAACACAGCTAGAGGCAGCCAGGCTCAGTGCTAAGAAATATTTATTTTTTAAAAAATGAAGACATCGTAGACGACGTCAGTCACAGCAAATGATCATTAATCACATTTGTTCTTGAACAATAAATTATGAGGTGGAGCATCATGTCCTTTTGGAAGAGGTCACTGTGGAGGTTGGTGCTGGGGCAGGCACAGGCAGGGCCATTTTCCAGCTCCTCATCCTCCCAGGAGGGAGTTTCAAGCAGGAAGGTGCTGCCCTGAGGTGGCTCCAGCATCCTGCACCCTCCAGGCATCGGTACATGGAGCAGTGAGGAAGAGAGGAGCCCATGAGCACAGGTACAACACCAGGCATGGGCAGGCTGGGACAGCTGCTAGTGCAGAGGAACAGCCAAAACTCGAGATATAAATATTACTTCATGGTCACAGAGGTGTAAGTAGATTAAATGTTCCAAAATACAGTTGGGTTTTTTTGCATTTTCAGTAGTTTCATCACATTTTTTCGCAAAGTGTTACCAATTATAAAACAGGTTTTGCAAATTTAGAATAAAACACATTAGAATGAGTTTTACTTGGATAACATGGAAAGAAAACTTTAGGAATCCGGCTGGTACACTTACAATATTTGGTCTCTGAATTTTTTTTAAAAAGCCCAAATTTCACAGTATCAAAAGTGCTTATTTAAAATAAATGTAGTGTAACAACAGTGATTAGAATTGTTGCATTTTTGATTATGAATAATTTAGTGGATGTAAAAAAGGTTACTGCAGCATTTAAAAATTGAACAGTGCTCAGTTCACATAATTTCTTCTTTCTTCATAACAATAAATATAAATAAATTTATAGATAGTAATACTGCCTAGCACAATGGACAGAAGCACAATACACAAGACTATAAACAAACCTAATAATGTTTTTAAAATTGCTAAAAATAGGCATAATTTCTACAATCTTCTAGCCAGTGATCAGTTTAATAATTCAGTAGTATTGCTTCCTTCGTGGTGGGGCAAGGACTTTGTTTTTAAACCTAGCTGTAACAGTTGTCTGCTAGGGGGTTGATTTTTTTAATTTTTAACATTTTTCCTCCCTTTTTCCTACCTCATAACAATAAATTAACAATAGTTATGTCAGAAAAGTGGTGGTGGTGCAAGTGCCTCCAGAGACTATGTGTAGTTTTTGTTCAGTGGCAATAATTATCTGGCAATTTAAAGAAAAAAAGATACACAGGGCCCATGATCAACCATGTTGGACTCCAGCTTGGTGCTGACCTGTTGATTCATGTTGGCTTCTCTGTTGGTGGTGATCAAATATTGTCCACATCTAAGTCCAGGTGACAGTGTGTCAATTCCATGGATTTACCTGAACAGGACTTTTCTTACTGAAAGAAGTGAAAGTTCCTGCTGACTGATGCCTTCCAGGTCCTCCTCGAGAGCTCCTCACCAGTGCTGTGACACAAATGTCCATGCCATGGACACTTCCTCAGTCTTGTTATGGGTGAAAGTGGTTCTGCCTCTAACAGTTGGATTTATTTTGGCATCACAAGCTGCCTCCCAGGGAATAGCACCATGTTCCAAGTGTCTGTGGGAGGAGCATCTTTTATTGCTTTCAGGTTGGATTTGGATGGTTGGCAGAGGACCCTGGAGCAGTTCCAAACTTAAAGCAGAGCAATGGGTTTGTTGCCTTGGGGGTTCATGTACTGAGCTGCTGCAACATTGTCCAGTGTGGTGTAGGTGGTGTAAAGGCCAGTGACCTGCAAGTCTGAGCAGGAGTGATCACTGCCACTGGAGGCTGGGGTGAGGCCAGGGGTGCCCAGGTCACAGTCTGAGAGGTGGAGTGGGGAGTTGCTGAAGGCACCCAGGGTATCAAGGCTGAAGCTCTCATCTTTCATGTCCTCCCATATGTTACCTTTAAAAGATGAAATTCTGGTCACAGCAACGCATCCACCCACCCAGGCTTTGGGCAGGGGGGGCAGCCCATAACATGCTTTGGTTGGAAAAGATCTTTAAGATCATCGAGTCCAACCATTAATCCTGCACTGCCAAGGCCACCACAAAATTGTGTCCCTCAGCACCCCTTCTCCATGGCTTTTAGATACCCCCAGGGATGGTGACTCCACCACTGCCTCGGGCAGCCTGTTCAGTGCTTGACCATCCTTTCAGCGGAGACATTTTTCCTCATATCCAACCTAACCTTTCCCCCCTGAGCACCCTGGTTCCATATTCAGGGACTGCCTGATCACATAAACCCTGCCCTCCCCATCCTTCTCCCTTACCTTGCAATGCAAAATCCATGATGCTTGGGTCGAGAGCATCCACCTCCGTGCTCATGTCTGCTGTCACGTTCAGGAAGTCCGGCGGTGCCCGTCCCAGGGGGTGGGGGGGCAGAGGGCTGTGGCTCATGTCAGGCAGAGCGTGGAGAGGAGGGGTCTGTGCAGGGGCTGGGGAGTCGGGGGTGATGGGAGCCTGGGTCTGGATCTGGTGGTGGTGGTGGAGGGGCAGGGACTGCAGCGAGAGGGTCATGATGGGCTGGGGCTGCAGCTGGGAGATGGAGATGCGGCCCTGGGCGGCTGCCATGTGGCTCAGGGTGGAGACCTCGGGCTCTGCCTGTTTGCTGGGCCGCCTGCAGCTCTCAGGTCTGTCTGTGATCAGCTTGTCCAGCTCCTCTGCGCCAGCCATACCCATTCCCAAGGAAGAAAAGAGAGAGTTTAACCCCTTTGTCCGGGTGTTTCGCTGTTGCCATCCCACGAGGTGCAGCACGGGAGGCAAAGCTTGGCTGCAGAGGTGTTCACACGAGTGTCCCACAGAGCAAAGAAACCACCACTGCAGGCAGCTGACCCACAGCCACAGGACCAAACACCCCCAGCGGGTCTGCTGCTCACAGGGATACTCTGAACTCTGCTTGTGTCTCAAAGAGTCACACGAGAGACTCCTGACACTGGCACTGGCACTTTCCTTATGTTTTGCAGCAAAAACCTCCAGTTGATTTTGCCAGTATTGAGCTCCTGAAAGCTTCAGTAATGTGTCTTTGCAACTAAGAAGGGGGAAGTCCGAGTTAGAAGAGTTTTGCAAAGTAGAAAAACTGCATTAAAACGTGGCACTATAAATACTAACACTGGAGGCAGCAGAACTCCTCAGGGGGCCTTGGATATGCTGGACAGGTTAGCACAGGGGAACAAGACAGTTCATTTGGAAGCTTGCACTTCCCCAAAACTTTGGGGGAAGGGCCCCCCAAAACAACTGTCAGCTCAGGTGCCTCCTCCTGCTGTGGTGTGTCACCTGCCACACGGCCTTGGGATTTAATTCAGAGCAGAGCAGGAGGGGTTCAGCCCCAGCCAGCTCTGTTCTGTTTAATTTCTTAACTTCTTTCACACATTCCTGGCCCAGGAGCCATTTCCCCTCCTCGCTGGCAGCAGGAGTGTAATGTTAGCCCTACCTGGGTTAGCCATGCTCCTGTGAATGGCAGCCAAGTCCTTCCTCTTCCACTTCTGCATCTCCTCCTCCATCTTGTCGATCTTGGCAGGGTTGAGTGCCCAGAGGCAGCCCTTGCGGGAGGTGCCGCTCAGTTTGTTCTCCACCTTCTCAAAACACTTGTTCAGGGAGAGGTTGTGGCGTACAGAGTTTTTCCACCCATCTGGGGCTGTCTGGAAGAGGCAGGAGGGTGGCAGTGAAATAAACCCTGACCAAAGAGTTGCTCCCACCTGCAGGTATTGCCTTACCTTGAAGTAGGGGAAGTGTTCCTTCATGAAGCTGTAGATCTCGCTCACGGGCAGGCTGCCTGTTTTGCTGTTCTTCAGTGCCATTGCAATCAAACAACTGCAGGGCAGAGACAGAGAGGGAATGACAGCAGATTGTGTGGACTTGGCCATCATAACCCTTCCTAGCAACAGCTGGCTGATGGTGGGGTGACATATGCCTTCTGGTTTAGCAACAGCTGGCTGAGGGTGGGGTGACTGTTCTCAAGTGCTCAGGAGTCACCCTGGGATCCCAGAGATTTTCCCTCTCCCTGCTCCTGCCCTGTCTTCACACCACTGTCCAGGAATGCTTCTCCATTCCTGCTACCTCCCAGAGGCAGCTTCCACAGTGCTCCTGGGCAGATGATGGCATTTTGATCCCAGAGGCTGCAGGCAATGAGCTGTCCTGCTCTCTACTCACCTATAGGAGTAGATGGGCTTGGGATAATGTTTTGGGTGCAGTTCTTGGGCAGAGTGAGGAGCCAGGCGTGGCTGAGGATAGTGTGGCTGGGTCCCATAGGATGTGTTGTAGATTGCTGCTGGGTGACACTGTGTGCAGAAGGAAAAGAAGAAAAATGTTGGATGCCAAATGTCTACGGGCACGTAGGTTTAGGGCTATTTCATTGCTTTTCTTTTCTAACAGCTCTAGATAGGATTTTGGCAGGCAATTCAAGACACAGACCACAGGGAAATACCAGTACCTGCTGTGTGTTCTGTGCTAGGGCAAACACTTGCTGTGAGTGAGGAAGAGGGAAGAGTTGCTGCTGTGTTTGTAAACCAGGAGATGGCTGCCCACCTACAGCATACGGGCTCATCTGCTGAGAGAGAGACAACAGACATCTCAGTCTCCAAATTCCCAACACCTTTTTCCTAAGAAGTGTTGCAATAATGAGCCATTGAGGCTTACATTTGCTCCGTGTGTTGAAATAGAATTCAGGCCCAGGATGCCCTGTGGCAGGCTGGCCTGGACATGAATCATTGCTCCAGGGGCTCCTGTGGAGTGCATGCTGCTTGCCACGGGACCTGTTTTGGAGAAAGCAAAGGCAATGAACGTTCTCCTGAAAGTACCCTTCAGAAATGAGAGCTGACATTTGTTCTTAATAGACACCGCTGAAGGCAGCTAAGCTCTGGAGTGGATAATCACACCTCTCAGTGCCTTTCCATCCCCAAAGCACTTGGAGAATTTCACAATTTGCAAAGATGACATCAGCTGCTTCTAAAAGTTGTTATGTAGGGAATGAAAGATGACAGCTGTATAACAGTCCACAGCGTGGTTACAGCCACAGCATCTTACAAAAGGAAAAAAAAATTAAAAAAACTCCAACGTATTCAGCAGTGCCTTTGCTCTACAGCAAGCAGGAGGATGCACTGAGCCCCCAGCAGAACAACTCAGGGAACAAGTGTGTTCCCTAAAGGATGTCCAGAAAGAAAAGCAAGGCCTTGGGTGAACACACACTGGGAGGCTGTGTGAAGCAAACAGGTGTGGGGCAAATGAGATACTCTTAATTTTATCAGTGTTGAAACAAATGAGAAAGACTAATTACCTAACTTCAGGGCTGTTGAAAACCTCTGAAGTGCAAGGCTTTAGATACCTTGGCCCAAGTTCACACAACAAGGCAATAACACTACCTGTAGCAGAAAAGGCAGTGGGATGCTCAGATCCCTGCCTCCTGCCCAGCAAGAGCCTGAGCAGAAGACAAGAGGCTCCAGGTCTTCTGTCAGGAAATGAAATGTAATGCACTTAAAAAGAATCTACTAGTAGGAAAGCTATCCTGGGGGGAGAGGGAGGGGAAGAAAGGCAGCAGCAGGCTGTGTTGTTTAAAGAGCAGTTATTTAACATCCTAACAGTTCACCTGTCTGTTGGAGCATCGCGTTCTGGGCACCAAGGCTGAAATCCATTCTTCCACTGGCCATCTGTTGTAACCGAGGAACATCAACAGATGTCAGCCATGACAAGGACTGTAAGTCACTGGGGAGGTCATCTTCCCTCAGCTGGGAGGGGTCAGAAGCTAAGAGTCTGCAAAATAGGACAAAAGGTTAGCAGAGATGCTGCTGCACTGTCCCCGCTGAAATGGGACACGAGTGGGATGCCAAAGCTCCCCCGGGGCAGCAGGGAAAACGTGTGGGGATGGAATTCCCTCTGCAGAATTCAGAGGTGACCTCTGGTTTCAGTGCTGGTTCCTGCTGCCCTTTACCTCATCACACCTGCTTTCCTCCAGCCTGAAACTTTTTGGCTTAGCAAACTCCTCGTGCAGTGTTTGCAGGGAAAGGAAGTGTGAGACTGGGGAAGAGAAACTGCCCAGAAATGAAACCAAAGCTGATTAATTTTCACATTAGTCAGAAATTTGTGCTCGATCCTCAAGGACCAGGGAATCCTGCTGGCTTGGCCACCTGGTGAGGGCTTTTCCCAGCCACTGCATCCTCTTGGTGGGGACAGATCAGCTGAGAGCTTCTGCATAAAGAAAACCTTACAGCATGAACTGGTGATCTCTTCCATTCAGTTTTATGAAGTTATTGATACTTAACAAAGAACCATGAAGCACAGGAAACAACTTTTCAGGCAGTTTTTGGCATGGAAAAGGCTCAGAATTAAAAGCTGGTGACTTGAGCAACATATCCAGTGGTTTAAATCTTCCTTTTTGACAGATTCTGCATGCTCCTATCTGCTTTATTTTCTCCTGATAGAGTGTGTGGTAAAAAAAAAAAACAAACAACAAACTGTGAAATACTGGAATGTATTTACAGCACTCAGAAATTCCTGTGAGGTCAAAACTTTCATTAAATTCACTAACAGAACTACTGCAAAGGAAGGGCGAAGATGCTTTTCCTTATTTTAAACAGATTTACAGAAGTCATGAATAAAGCAGGGATTAGAAAGGTCAGGAAGTTATCATCAGATACCCAGGGTAAACCCAAAGGGATCCAGGTCTGGGGAAGCATCTTTTTCTTTTGGTAGAACCAAGTTTAGTTGGATGGAGTTGATTTTGCTTTCAAAACAAAGGCTTTCAAGTGCTCTCTCCTGGCAGTGGTAAAGTCAGCTGTGTGCTACTGATGTGTGTTTGCTGCCAAATGACAATGCAGAAACCCTACATAAATCTGGCCTCTTGCTGAAGCATCTTTTATGTTTTACACAAATCTAAATCAGAATAAAAGACCCAGGCAGAACTCTAGTGCCTGACAGCCCAGGAGCTTTCAGCTCCACTGTTCACGATTCCCAGAAACACGTATCAAAGTTCCTTAAACTATTATCTGGGAGATCTTTCATGCAGACTACACTTCATTTGTTTGTAAAAAGATTCTGAGGAGAAGGAAAAAAACCAAAACAAAACCAAACCAACACACGCCCAAGAGCCAAAAGCTCAAATCCTGGCCAAAAAACCATCTCCAACTCTCCCTCCCAGTCTGCCCTCTTTTCTTTGCCCTACTGTAGTTATAGTGCAATAATTAGCATTGCCATGGTTACGGCTGTTCAGTGATTTTGGGAGGCCTGGGGGTTAAATACATAAAAAGGGCGATCAGGTGACGGCTCTGCCGGGCTGCAGATTGGCTGGATTGGAAGTAAACAGGAGAATGAAATGATTTGAAATCTGGGCAGGCTCATGTCCTTTGCAACAGTTGGGCCCATTCAAGGGGAAGCCGAGAACCCATTGTGTGGCCAACGAACTGCCCGGTGGCACGTGGCCCCCATTGTTTTGGGGATTCTTGCTTAATTGTTTCTTTTCCCCGTCCCCTCTTCCCTTTCCTCCTCCTCTTTTTTTTTTTTCTTCCCCCTCCCAAACTTCACATTAATCTGCCTGCATGACAGCCGACACACAGCAGACATCCCGATGCCATCTGGCACCCCGGGCCCTGCCAGCCCTCCCAGACATGTCACCTCCTTCAACAAGCACTGGGGTCAGCACCCGGCACACACGCTGCCTCTCAGCCCCCCCAGCCACCCCCTGACCCCACACCTCCCTCCCAGCAGCCTTCCTGCCTCCAGCTTTGCTTGGAAAACGGGGCTCTGGGGAGACCTTGGAGCACCTTCCAGACCCTGAAGGACTTTGGAGAAAGGGATGGGGATGAGGGGAATGGGTTTGAACTGGAGATGGAGGGATTTAGGGGAGATGTTTGGAGGAAATCTCAGGGGTGACAAACTATAGGACAAGGGGCAACCGTTACAAACTGGAGCATAGGTTATATTCGTACATAAGAACACATATTCTTATATATTCCTATGTTCTTCCTTAAATATAAGGAAGAATTTCATCACTGTGAGGGTGACAGGGCTCTGGCCCAGGGGGGTTGTGGAGTCTCCTTGCCTGGAGACATTCAGAGCCCACCTGGAGGTGTCCCTGGGTGACCTCCTGCACCTCACCCTGCTCTGGACTCCATCATCTTTTGTTATCCCTTCCAACCCCTCACTTTCTGTGATTCTATTAAATTCTTCCCTGTGAGGGTGCTGAGCCCCTGGTTGCCCCCAGAAGCTGTGGCTGCCCCATCCCTGGCAGTGTTGAATTCCAGGTTGGATGGGGCTTGGAGCCCCCTGGGCTGGTGGGAGGTGTCCCTGCCCATGGCAGGGGTGGCACTGGGTGACATTTAAGATCCCTTCCAACCCAAACCAGTCTGGGATTCTCTGGTGAAACAGAGGCCTCTGCTTGATGCTGGGTGCACCCTTCTGGGTGCTCTCCCTACCTGTGGCACTGCCTGCCCAGCACCATTAATGGTGCAGGGGAAAAAAAGTATATTTAACCAGAATAAAATACTTCACATTTAAGGATTATTCTCCAGGCTGTCTTCAAAACCAATGCTGAAATTTCATATGCTGTAAAGGTGAATCTGCCTCAGGCATGGCCACTGCTGTTCTAAGTGCCCAGGTATTTTCTGCAGCATAAACACTGCTTATCTGACAGGAGACAGGCTCAAGGTGTCTCTTGCTTTTGGTGAAAAAATGCTAACTTAACAGTCTCTGGAAAGTGAGCAGTGCACAGTAGTACCTGGCATTTTAATCTCACGGGGCTCAACCTTTCTGAGCTGAAAAATCAGGTCAGCTACAAATACCTGAGGTCATTCTCTCACATTGCATCTGCTTGGATTCTGTTCCCCTCCAACCACCTTTTCCCTCTCACGTTTGAGGCTGAACTTCAGGAGTCAGAGCTCCTGCCTTGAGCTGGGTGTTCACAGCCCCTGGCACAATGGGGCACTGTGGTAAAAGCAGCCATTTCCTTTCAATGCATGTAAATGAGATAAATAGTGATACCCTGTAATTAATGCACCCTACTGAAAATGTCCCCAGCTGCACACTGCCCAGGGCTGTCTGTCTGGTACTGAACCACCAAACACCTATGAAGGAAAGGTTACAGTCACCCCAGATGTGTTGCAAACGTGATATTATTTTTAAGGGTGTGGTGGAATTTTGCAACTCTGGTTTTATCCTTCTCCTTTCAAGCCTCTGCAGGAAAATGCTTTTCTGTTCCTAGGTGTTTCTGTCCTAGATGGGCACCTGGGTTAGGAAAAATCCCCGTGGTGCTGGGGATGTTTTGCTATCTGCTCCAGCATGTGCTGCCCAAGCTTCTAAAGAGCTGGATCTCAGGTGGTTCCTCACCACAGAAACCACTGCCAAGCTGAACTATCTGCTTCTCCAGTTACAAATGCTGTGGTGAGTGTGTCACTGGAGACTGTGAGGACAACCTCTTCAACAGCATCAGAGAAGAGTCTGCCAAAAAAATTTAAGACTAGAGGACAGCTGGGGAATGATGAGCACACTTTAAGGTACTTGATCTCCAGATAGTTTGGCCAATAACTCTGTGCTTCAGGTTATGATTTAGTGTGCAGAGCCACATATTTCCATGCACTATTCCCACCTCGGAGGACTCTGCTTGGGAAGCTGTCCCTGCAAGAGCTGAAGCACTGCAGGTGATGGATGCTGCAGGCTCAGTCCAATGCTGCAGCTTGTCTCAGAGGGATCAGTGCTCATCATCACCACTGTTCTGGACAAAGTCAGACCAAAAGATTGCAGTTGCACTTGGCATGTTCAGCTTCCACCACAGATTTAAGATGTCTCTCACCCAGTGAACAATTTCTGTTCCCATTGCCAGCTCTGACATCTCAGCTTTCTGCCTGTGCCCAAGTCCTACAACTGTTCAGCAAGCAGGAGCAAGCAGTTTGCAATGGTTTGTCTGGTGTGAGTGACAATCAAACAGGGAGAGTCACAAGAAAACCTCTTCTTGAAGTGATGAGAAACTGTTTTCTGTTGTCTGGGATGATGCAGTGCCCCACAAACCACCACAGTGGTTCCTCATACATAACACAACACAAGGAAAGCTCCTCACCCCTCTGCTCTCTTCCTCCCTTCCCTGCACCTCTTCTCCCACCTTTCCAGGGACTTTCCTCTTGGTTCTCTTTCCCACACCCACCTCTCTCCTCTCTGCCTCTTCACCAGGTTCTCTGCCTGCTTTCAGTCTGTGGTTTCTCTTTGCCTCTTGAAGGCACCCCACCTGCCCAACCCCAAACCACCAGCTCACCTTTCTCCTCCCTGCCTTAAGTTCTCTGAGGAATTTCTGGCCTTGCTGGAAATAAGAACAGAAATGGACAACCAGAAAGTCCCTCCTCGGCTACAGCTCATGAAATTTTGGATTATAGGAATCAAAATGAATGAGGAAAAAGCAAATAACATGATTACCCTGTCAGGTGTTGCTGTTCTCCTTTTCTTACACCATGGTACAGAAGAGAGGATTATTCTCCAGAAACCTTCTGCAGAGGTACTTAGCACTAACAGAACAGGCTGGAGATGTGCTCCTGGAGACTTTTATACATTTCAGCTCCAAGTTTCACAACCCCTCATTACATCATTTTGCTATGGGATAAAGGGAAACCGAATTACAGGTGACCTACATGATTTGCTTAAGCCCAAGAGGAAGTTAGCAGCACTGGCAGTGCTCAGCTCCCAGCCTCACTCCCTGCTGAGCTTTACTCACAGAACCATCCTGAGGGGCAGATTTGCCAAATGCAGTCAGTATCTGACTCTGCAATTTCTTAAAAAAAAAAAAAAAAGCCAAAACCCAAACCTGTGACTGATGTCAAAATAAGCTCCTCCTCAATGTAGAAACACATTGAAGGACCTGGCCCTCCAGGAGTGTTTTCTGTTAAAACCAGGAGCATTATCTATCTAGGAAGATTTTATTTTTTTCCTTTAATGTTGCTTCAGCTGCTGTTTATTAGCACTGAACTGGTTTGCTTGCCTGGGATCTTCTGCAGTCATTTACTCCAGTGCAAAGGGAATATAAAATACACTACTCCTTGTTTTGCACTGTTGGAAGAATCCATCTCAGTGGCATCACTTGCTGCTGCCCCCGTGCAGTTCCTGCAGTTCTGCTTTCCACATACAGGAATTTTTTTAAATGGGTGAAATAGGAGCAAGGTACCCTGAGAACCTGTGGTCTCCCAGGAATGCTGAAAAACTCCAAATTCCGTTTCAACTGCCATGTTTTGAAGGGGAAGTCAAGCACTGCCCATGAGGCATGATATGAACTCTCTTCTGGTTTCACTGGAGGCAGAGGAGCCTGTGAGCTCTTCCCTGGGTACAAACCAGTCCTGCCCATTCCTACCTGGATCTCCAAGAGATTTTAAGGAGCAAGGGCCACAATTTTTTATTCCTCCAGATGAGCACATTTCAGGAACTGCATAGGAAACAGCTGAGCTAATCCACTTAAATGAATCCACGCTGGCCCGAGTTTGACTGATTCCTAGGAGGTTTCTCACTTTTTTTTTTTTTTGAAAGACTGAAGCAACTCCTGGGATGAAATTCCTCCGACACATCGAGTCATTATCTGACTCCCTGTCAGACACACAGGGTGTCAAGGCAATGGACACTGACATTTTCTTCAGGAACAATTAGAGTTTTGTTAGTTATGCATTTGTAACCTTTTGTCTGCAGAAATTTCCTTCCAGCAAACTCCCAGATTCCATCCACCCATCCCCAGTGGGGATGCTCAGGAGTCCTGAGCTGGAGTTTGCTCTCCAGAAACCAAAGTGCAACACCAGATGTGAGAGGTAAAATGTCCTGGGTGTCATCAGGGTACAGACTTCTCACCCCCTTCACCACTGTAATGCAGTCATGTCCAGAATGCATGGAATACACTGGGTGCTGGCTTATGTGTCTTTGGTTTTTAATCCAATTTTGAGCTAAACTATGCTAGCATGAAGTAATTATAACCAAAAAAAAAAAAAAAAAAAAATCAATCTGATGTGATCATGAATCTAGACTAATTTTTTTTAAGAATCAGAGGCACAATAAAAATGGGGTGAAGGAGGATATAGCCTACTAATACATTGAATAATTAATAACCAAATAACAACTTTTGATCAAAAATATATCTATTTAAAACTGAAATCCTCTTTGATCTTCTCTTGCACTGGTTATGTACATTAAATTAGGCTGCAAGAAGATAGATTGCAGCTTTCAGTTAAGAATATTGCTTAAAAGAGCCCAGCTTTCGATGAGCTGAAGAACTTTGTTTCTCCCAGCCCAGCTCCAAGCCCACAGGAGCTCTCCACTGATGGAGCAGCCTTGGAATGGGCTGCTAGAATTTACACAGCTTTGTGCTGAAATAGCCATGAGTGCACCATGGCATAGTAAACTTGGAGTCTGGCTATTGCTTTGATTTAAACATCACAATATTTACACTGAATCAGCATGATAGATTATTAATTATAATTCACAAGAATACAGTGTTAAGGGCTAAAAAAAATCCCACTGTGTTACAATTTTCTGCTTTTGTCCCCTGAAATGTAAAAGGAACTCACTGGAAATATTTGCCCCTGTGACAATGATAAAAATATTGAAGGTTGGGAGTATTTTCTTTGGGAGAGTGAGAGGCATCTGCTAACATGAAGCATTATTTTGCACCGACAGCCAAGCAGTGACAGTGCCATAAAGCCACTGGCATCAGAGAAGATATGGTGGCCCTTAATCATTCCTGGAGAGTAGGATGTTTTATATCCCACAGCTGCATCAGTGGAGGAGATAGTTGTCTAAAATCATTTTACCATGGTGCAAATAGTCCCTGGGCTTTGCATAACAGTCTAATCCTCACCACTATGTGCTACATCAAATTTAATGTAGGTGCTTTGGATCTCCAGAATTCAGAGATCTGCTAAAATCAGGGATTTTTTTGTTTTTTTCTCAACCATGAAGAGAAAAAAAAAATAATAAGGAAGAAAAGAGAAAGCTCCCATCATTTCAAACTGTAAGCATAAGCTGCATGAACACTTCTTGGTGTTTGCTGATCTGATCCCTGCTTACACACCCAGCCTCTCCCTCCCTTTTTGGTGTTTCCTCCCTGACACTCACAGGAAAGCCTGGTCTCCTGCAAGTCCAACTGTCCCATTGAAAGATTCCAAGTGAGACAGAAGAGTATTCTCAGCACAGCCCCAGCCTCCCACTCACTAATTGGAGGCCATTCCCCATTTTGTGGAGCCTTGATGCTCCCCCATGGAGAACTCAGGACTCTGGGTTCCAGTCTTGGACTGTGGTGACAGCAGGAGAGTAAACAGAGCTGATAGAATTTGACAGGTCTATTCTTTTCTTAAAATCATTCAGTCTAAAAGATTTTCTTTTACATAATCCAAAGTGTTTTCTCATGAAGTAGGACAAATACTGCTCTGCATTTATGGTGCAGTTCAGATTTTATGCATCTTTATCAGAATTTGCCACTATTAAATGAGGTCAAATAATTCAGTTTATAGCTGTGTTAGAGAAATTGCAAATGTGTTTTAAAACTTTGGAGAACTGGGATCTCTGAGTTCAAAATGTTTTACAGAGAATTGAAATTAGCTTTTAAATGCAGCTGACTTCTGAATAAAAGAAGAAATTCTCACAATTCCTTTACAGGCAGCAAGAAAAATCCTGTCTTGCTCCCCCCAAAAGAATGGTTTTCTGCAGCCATGAGTCACAGAATAATTCTCTGCATTAAAAAGGTCTTTGTTAAGGTGGTATGTTCTTCAGGGCACTGAAGATACAGACTCAGAGGTACCCAGAAGTCTCTCTCATGCACACCCTTCATTAAATACTGAATAATTTCTTTACAAATATTTACATAGCCAACAAAAACACCCAGAGCAAACAGGGCTTTAATAAACAGCAAAACAGAGTTCCACAAACCTTTTTCCCCAGTTGCTTCAGAGAGTATAACAAATCACTTGTTGAGCTGCAAGAGGCTGCAGTGCAGTGTCTGCATTTTGAATAGAGGGGGGTGATCCAGGAATACCTACACTGACCACTTCTACCCACAGGGAAAAACCTGTGGAAAACACCCTCAGGCTGGGAGGAAGGTCATAATCTCTTGCTCCTCATTTTAAAACTAGAACACAGATTTATTTTTTTTTAATTTTTTTTTTTTTTTTTTTTTTTTACTGTGGGAACTGGATCATGTTCTGCTATTCTGTATTTCTGGGGACTTTGCATCATGTGACAAGATGTAACCTAAGTTAACCCAGAGCACTGTAATTCATGCAGAACTGTCCCGTGACTTCTAACAATGCTTTTATAAATCAGTGCATAGTGGTACAGGTAAATTACCAAAAGCTGTTGACAAATCCAGGTTTGTCCCCACTGATATTAGAAGATCCCTGACAGAAGTCAGTGCCTTGGAGCACCTACAGAAATACTTCTTTTAGTGAAAAGCTCCTCTAGTGCCTATCACACTTGATTTAATTTCTCTGTGACTGCTTCATAACAATACAAAATGTGATCTGGAAAGGAACTTTTACACGAGTATTATTTAGCAAGAATATCCTTTTCTGGTAACACTCACACAGTGGGGAGAATTTACTGGAAAGTCAAGCCATGGCTTTGAAACATCAAACATCATTTAAACAGGAAAGTTTCTACGTAAGCAATGCATAGCAACTGATCACCAGCTTAGAAATGTAATTGAGAGAGGAGAAATAATGCAGTTAACTTTTAGGTTTGTTTTTGTTTGTTGTTGTTTTTAAGAAAAAGAAAGGCTTTCAATATGCTAAGGGATTTATTTTTAGGAAATACCAAGAAAACAAACCCCAGTTAGCAGGCTGTGAGAGCACAGTGAGTATTTCTCTCTCTCATTTTTTTTTTTTTTTTTCCTTTGAAAGGGATAAATGCCTCTCACCTGTACTCCTGTGGCGGGTGGTGGCTTTGCCCTGAATTCCTAAGGATTCCTGACATTCTGGCCGGGATCTGGCTCTCTATCATCTCCTGGGAAGAGCAGAGGCGGTGGCGGTCAGGCCCCAGTAGCTATCCAGCACTTCAGCAGCGGCCCCGGCTGCAGAACCACCCCAAAACCACCCCAAACCAGCCCCCATGTACACCGTGCCCTCCCCGTCCAGGGGCACTGCTTCCATTTGGGCTCAGAAAGGCTGTAAAATGTTTTACGGGGTGGGGAGAGAGGGGGGGGGGGGGGGGGTGGAAAAAAAAAAAAGCAGAGAGCGGGCAGGTTGCCCCAGGTGGAAGGGGATGGACGGGGCGGCCCGGGGGCCGGTACCGGAGTCGCTCCCGTCTCGGGGCTTCCTTGCAGCTCCCAAAAAGCCCCCGCGGAGCATTGAGGAGAAGCGGAGGGCGGTGCCGGGGGGAGCAGAGCCCCTCTGCCCGAACCCTGCCCGAACCCTGCCCGGCCTTCAGCCGGCAACCAAGGGGGATTCCCCGCACCCACCACCCCGCACCCCCCGGACCAGCGCTGCTTTCTCCTTCCACAAACCTGGCGGGGCCGGGGGGGTAAGGGTGGGGGGGCCCGGCCGGAGCTCCGCGGCTGCGGCCCAAGCGCGGCGGGGTCTCCCTCTGAGGAGGGGCCGGGCCGGGCCTGGGGGGGGCTGGAGCTGGAGCTGGCCCTGAAGGGGACGGAACCGGCGGCGGGGCCGGGCTCCAGCCCGGTTTAAATTTCCCTCTCCGGAGCTGTCCAGCCCCGAGCATGCGCGGCCGCCCGCAGGGTCAGGGCCGGGGCAGGGCCGGGGGATGCGCGGCGTTTCCCGGCGTCACCCCCCCCCCCCCCCCCCAAAAAACCCACCCCTCCAGCCCCCGCCCCCCCGGGGGACCCTGCTATGGGGCGGGGGAAAGGGGTTGGGCAGGGGAATTAAAAAAAAAAAAAAAAAAAAAAAAAAAAAAGAAACGCCACTACAAAAAAAAAAATCACCAAAAAACAACCAAACCAACCCAAACCCAACACAACAAAATAAATAAAAAAAAAAAAAACACAAAACCCAAAACTTCTCGTAACTTTACAGAAAGCAGAGGGAGACCCGCGGAGGGGATAAACTGGGAGGGGGCGGACTCTGCGCCGGTGCCCGCGGACCCCGCTGGGTAGCGGGAAGGGGTGGGGAGGCAGCGCCCGGGTCCGCCTCTCCCCGCCCGGTCTCTTTCCCCGCCGCCGGGCCCGCCGTGCCTGGGAGCGGCTTCCAGCCCAGCCTCTCCGCGGGAAGGAGCCCGGGAGCTGCCGGCAGCCTCCCCGGGGGCGGCGGGACGGGCGGCGGGCAGTCCCCGGGCAGACCTCGGGCATTCCCCGGGGGTAGCGCTGCCCGTCCCGACGCTTCTGAGGGAAGCGGCACGGCCCTGGTGGTCCCCGAGGGCTCCCCGGGCAGGGCTCGGTCCGTGGGGCTCCAGCCCAGAGGGGCTGAGGGGAAGCGCTCCTCGCCCTGCAGCGCGGGAAGGGCCCCGGAGCAGCCCCGGGCACTGCGGGTGTGGGGCTGGGGATAGCGGGAGGGCCCCGGGCCGGCTGGGGACCAGGCCTCAGGGTGCCTGGGAGCGGTGGGCAGTCTTATTTACTTAAGTTAATACCTAAAAAACCCACCCCAAACTAATAGGAAATGAAAGACTTGATTCTGCCCCACACAGTGCTGCTACTTCTTTCACCAGAGGCTTTTTTAGCTCTCAGTGAAGCTGCCCGTAAAGGTGTGAGGTTGGTGGGCTGTTACCTCCCTCTGCCAGAGGGATGGGAGGGAAATGGTTGGACCAAGGTCAAACCCCGGGTCCACCACCTGAAGCTTGCTGGGTCTTTTCTTGAGACCCGAGTTTTCTTCTTTTAAACCCATCAGCAACATGGGTGCCAGCTTTACTTGCCAGGAAAGGTGTCCTGTGTGTAGAAGCAGTTTGAAAGTGGTGATGAAACCAGGTCATTTGGGCTCTGTGTAAAGTGTAAATGTGGAAATACTTTAAATAGACTTGCAGAATGAAAACAAGAGATGATCTCATGAAAAATTGATTTCCTTCTGCTTTCCTTGACAGTTAACTGCATGGTATAGAGGGAATGAAATGTGAAGACAGGAGAGAGCTTTTCTCTACTCGTAATGAGAATCTGTTCGCTTTGATGAACATCAAAACTCTCTCTGTTAATTACTGTCAATAGAAATGGAGAGTAATCAATACTTCTCAGCATCAAGGCCCATACTAGGCACATCTGGAGAAACAAAAAGCAGAATAAAAGAAAAAATCATGCTACTGCTAGAGCCTAAGGCACGGAGTTTGCACAGCTGCAAGTGTTCCCTTAACTGCAGTAATGTGTTGTGCCATTTTGTAGCTTATTGCAAGGTCAATTTACAGTTGTTAGATATTTACCCCATAACTTAAAAAACACTTTAAAAAATTGATTATTAATTGCATTCCTGTAGCTTCATACTTGCAGAAGGAGTGAACATGAAATGTGCTGTTTCTTTCAGACTCTTTTGGAGCCTGTTGGAGCCATTGTGTGGGGACTTTTTGCTTGAGTGCTTTCCTTGTGGCAATGCATTCAGGGCAGAGCTTCGTTTCTCCTCAGGTGGTTTGCATATCAAGGGCCAGATTATAACAGGTAAGGAGTGCAAGGGTGGTTTATACCCGGCTTGCTCACTAGGGGAGCTTAAACTGAAATGCAGAGGGATCAAGAGCTTAATTCTCCAAACACGTAGAAGAATACAGGTTGCAACAAGGACAGGTCTAAGTCGAACATTACGAAGGAAATTTTCACAATGAGGGTAGCCCAGCACTGCAGTGGGGCACAGGAGGATGGTGAAGCTCTGCTGCTGGGGATAACCAGCATTTGACTGGGCAGAGCTGGGGGCAAATCTGCTTTGGCTCTGCTTTTGGCAAGGTTTTTGGAGCAGAGAGCTCTGGAGGTCCCTTCCAACCTCCAGTCCTCTGGTGCTCCTTGGGAAACACACAGAGGAATATTTGGAGGCTGGGTTGTTAGGGAGAGCAGGTGGTGGAGTCTGCCAGTTACCAGCTGAAAGGCTGTTAAAATTACCCAACAGATTCTAAAGCAGAGTTTCCTCAGATAGCAGCTGGCCTTAGGGGCTACTGTCCATGTTTGTGTTACTTTGTTTACTGTTTATTTGTTCCTTTCTGTCACTTCCCTGTATATTTCCAGAAATTCTATCACTTTTCTGTGTTATGTCAGCAGTTTGAATGCAGGTAAACTTCAAAATGATGGCTGGATTCATAGGGATGGACTATAACCAATTTTGCCCTTTTTTAGGTGTTTTCTCACCCAATTAATGTTACTTTGGAGACATTATGGTGCCTGAGAGAGCAGCATGAAAAAAGTGTGAACAGGAGTATTGTTGCGTATTTGTTTTCTAACATACATCATCTGGGTTCTTTTATGTGGTTTAAAATGAGAGAATACAAAACCATGGCTAATGGTTGTTTTGATAGTCTTGTCTAAAGTAAGGAATAGGGCAAATTCACCTGTCACAAATGAAGTTATTTTTACAGAGAAAAAAATTTGTAGTAAGCATATCTATTAATCTAATTGCTATGGAGTTTATTTTTTGCAACATGCAAGATTACATACAGCTTTTTATAAAAAATATGATATTCAGCAATTAAGTTTTCCTGTCTTTGAGTAACTAGTTTGTAGCAAATAATGTAATTTAAAAATGGAGACAAAAGAAGGATTTGCTTTGTAGAGGAATTGGCTTCTTTGTGTGTGACTTTCTCCTAAAACTAGCTCAAATTTCTACTGAATGTCATTTAAACTGTAGCTTCTTGTGGATGTTGAACTGGATACATTTTGCTACCATCATAAAACAATTCTGTTTTGTTTTTCCTGCTCTGAAGTGTGCTTTGGAAGGTAAGTTTAAAAAAAAAAAGGGGGGGGGGGAGGTGGAGAGAGTTGAGGAATACTCAAAACTAGATATAATTTATAAGAACTCTGTGAAGACTTTGTGTGTGTTCCATCCAGTCAGGATGTAAAATCAAAATATTTCCCTCACCTCATGTTTCTGTGTTGAGCCCAACATGGCTGAGAAGCAGCTTCATGTTTGCTCATCACTCTTTTTGCAACAGGACATCAGTGTGTCCTGACCCTCCATCTTCTAACTCCTCGCCTGGCAGATTTTCTGATTTTAGTTTTCATCTTTCTTCAGCTGAGTTTCTAAAATGTGTGGGGAAAATAATGATGGGAATGAAGATCAGTGCCCTCTGTTAGTGGAATGGGCTGCTTCTAAAAGCAGTTAGTGCTGCTTAAAAGGGAATAATTTCCTTGCACACTTCAAGCCAGCTTTGTTTTATGTGAAAGAGTGGATTCTTTAGCTCCTCCTTTATTTACCCAGTGCCTTTACAATTCATCCCTCTATTCCTCTCAGTACAAAAGTGAAATATTCTATTTACATTTTAAACTGCAACCTCAGCATGCAAATTCTCAGTCCCTGCACGAGATGGGGAGTACGTTCCACTCCATCCCCCTGCCAGGGCACAGATTCCAAGTTGGGGTTTGAATTCTTTCCCTCAGAAAGAAAAAGCAGCTATTTCAATTGCCTACAGGTTCTTTTCCTGAGACATTGGCATTCATATCTGAATGAAACTCATGTGCCAGTGCATTCCCTACATCCCATTTTAAACACAGGAAACTTTGCAGCCTTCTTACAATGCGAAAGCATCTGACCGTTGGGGGGTTTTCTTATTATTTTTGAATACTGTATCGTAACAAATGATACTTAAAAATCATTTAGTGTGAAATTGCAGATTAATCCCATCGGGATGGGGTTTTAGCCCTTGTCTAGCCACTTGGGAGCATGCAGATGGCGAATCTGAGTTTGACAAAAGGCACAATCACTGATTACATGCATGGATGTAACGGACAAAAAGCCCTTCCTCACAGCTAAGGTAAGGAGCACACACTGGAGGTCCTAGTGCCTGGCTTGCTCAGAAAAAGCTACATTTTTAAATGCCTTTACTGTTGAAAAGTTTCATAATCTGTATCCCAAGCAAAGGGAAACCTGCTTTTGACTCCCATTAGGATCCCATTTTTACTTTCTAAGGAAATCACAGCTTTTCTTACTGGTTTTGTTTTTCTTTGTTTTTGTTGCTATTTTGTTTTTGTTTTGTTTTTTCCCTCTTTAGGCAGCAAACATATGGTGATTCCTTCATAAGGAGTTTGGCAGCTTCTAACTATGACTGTCCTCATTACTAAAACTCATGCCTGCTGTTCTCTGTTCAACAGGGACAAAGTTATTTTGCTGGTTGTGAAGTGCTGGTAGCCTGGCCTGTAAAAAATTAATCATCATCCTCATGAAGATGATCAGGCTGCCCCGCATAGCTGTGAAAACTGCCATCTGACCTGCCCACTGAGTTTTATGTAAAGTTGTTAATACTTTGGAAAAAAATCCATGATATTGTGTGATCTACTGCAGTGTACCTGGGCTCATAGCAGAAGGAGAAGCTGGTATCCCAACTGAATTTTTTCTGTGGGTTAAGATACAGTTTTTAGAATGCAGTGTTACTGAATAGTTCTGAAGTTTAGGAAAAAAAAGAGCTGGAGATGGCTGCTCTGTTTACCTCAACTGTTCTCATGATACTTATATGTCTCTTAGAATTTTTCTAAAATATGAAACACAACTGCATTTCATATGAAATTTCTTTTGAGGCTGACACCATCTCACTACTGTATGTTTGCAGAGTGCCTGGAAAAATGAGCCTGGAGCTTCCAAATGCCCCTGTGACAGAAATAGCACAGAGCTGGTTTTATATTGGCTTTAAGAGCTGGCAGAACCAGAAAACCAGACCCACTAGGACACACAAAGCCTGGCTGTTTATAATTTAGCCCTTTTCTTTTAGAAGAAAAGCTTTCCAGCTACCTGCTTTCAGCTTTGGCTAAATATACAACTTTTTTGTTGCAGAAACAATGAATGTTCACATCAATACTTGGGGAAATTCACCTCTGAGGGACTATTCATTGCCTGGGTTGGAGGCACAGCTGAATCTTCAGCCCTTGAAAGACAAAGTCAGTTGCTTCACCTAGTGATGGAGCCCTGGGGCAGAACTGGGTAGCACCAGAGAGAGCCCAGGCTGGGTCCACCTTGCCTCCCAGCAAGGTCTGACCTGGACAGAGTAGAATTCATTTGGCCCAGGATGTTACTGAGCTGCACAGAGAGATGGGCAACAGCTGAAGATGACAATCTGGCAATATCTAAACTGGAATTTCTTACAGAAATGCAGTGGTAAGACAACAGCTGGAGAAAGACCAGAGTCTAGTTTGGAATCTAAAATTCTGCAGAATTCAGATCTTCTTGATTGCCTTAAGTTTATTAACCATAGCTAAAAATACTGATGTGGAGTACTCTAAGGTTTCTGGAGAATTAGTATTTCTTTCTTGGTTTCTATTTGTACAGTATTTTAAGCATAAACACCAACACATTTAATCTCAAAAAATAACACCATAGGCTGTCAGGACAACATTCTAAATGTGTAAAGCCCAACTGCAGCATGATAAATGACTTCCATAATCTGTGGCAGAACAATTGATTTCCATTTCCTTCCTAGCTTCTCTGAGTCTTGGGTGAATATATGACTGCTCTTGCTCATGTATCATACCTCAAAAGAGCAAAGCTGCTTTCCTGCTGGTTGCTCCAGGAGGTTGGGTGTTTTCTGGGATTTCTTGTTCTCAAGATCCAAGTATTTGCATAGCTATAACTCTACAGGTGGAAGCATTCTGCAGAAACCAGCTCTGTGATCATTCCTTCGAGGTCTGTGAGACATTCCATGTGAGCAAAGATAAGCATGTGTGAATTTTTCCAAGTATCTGAAAAGTTTAAGATCCCTTCTCTTAATAATGCCATCACCAAATTATCATAATCAAGAAGTAGTCAGTTCTGTTATTCTAGCAGGTACCCTGCTACCTCAGCATCTCTGTTCTAAACAATATCCCAACTGAGAGGAGTGTTGTTCCCCCTTGACATGACACAGAAATCTAATTAAACCATTTCTCTACCTTCCACAACCAAAATTCTTCATTTCAGTAATTAGAAGACACCACACTACAGCCACGCTGTTTCATCAGATTTTAGGCTATGAGACTTAAAACTAACATTTTCAAAAGCATTTCATGGTTTGAAAGAATGGTCAATTAACCTTCTGTTTCCTGTGGGGAACCCTGCAAAGAACTGTCAACAGTTCAGTTTAGAGAGATTTGTCCAGTGACCTACAAGGCCACAAAGTTCATGAATGCATGTACCAGTGTCATCATAGATTTGTTTCCTGGGTTACTGTCACCAGAGAATAAACTGTTTGGCAGCTTCTGCTACAGTACATGGGTGACCAACTGGGATGTGTCCCCGTGCTACAATGCTGCTCCAACACAGCCTGGTCAAAGCTAGAGACACCCAACAGGAAAAAAAAAATAAATCTGTATCTCTGTATCTTCGAGATGATTGATGTGTCGTTTTTTTCTTCCATAAGGTGGTGGGATGGTTTATTGTTTGTTTTTTGTGGTTTGTTGGTTTTTTGGGTGTTTTTTTTAAAGATTGGGTCAGGGGGAATTCATCGACTGCCTACTGAGTTTCTTTGTGTTTCAATTTCTCCTCAAATGGCAGTGTAAGATAAATGCCTGAATCTTCTAGGGGGGACAGTCCTCAGATTTGAGTGATAGCAACATCTCCCTTTTTATTCCAAATTAAGAGCATTTTGTGGAGATTTAGACATTGATTCAGGAGCTGCACCTGCTGAAGAAGGGCAGGAGTGCTCATTCTCAGCCCTTTCAGGAAGATTGCACTGTCAGGCTACAGGGAGCTGATTTTATTGTGAAATTGAAAAGAAACCAAGGGTCTAGTCCTGGCTAATAAAGTCAAAAGAATCTCTGGTTTCATGAGGGAGGCAGTACTAGCCATAAATAGAATCATCTTCTCTGTAGGATTTGCTACATGGAAATTGAAATCTAGCAGTTGGCTTTTTGCTTTTACACCAGAACTGTATAATTAGGATTGTTGCACCATTTTGCAGGCTGCATGGACAAGTGAATATTTTTTTATTCTGTTTTTTGTTTGGTTTGTTGGTTTTTTTTCCTTAGCATCAGAATGTTGTGTCTCTCCAACCCGGCCAATAGAAGTTTGATGTTTTTCTGCTCATTTTCACAGGTCCCCAGTTGTGTGGATGACTTTGGATGCTGTGTCCTTCCCTGAAGCTCAGGATCTAATTTAAAATAGAATGCAGTTCTGAAGGGTGGCACTGTGCCATTGGGTGAAATGAGAATACTTCAGTGACGTGTGAGCAGGAGGTTCCTCCACTAAATCTGATTTTCCTGGCTTTTGTCATCTTGGCATAGCTGTTGCACTTCCCCAGGTGGTGTTTGGGTTGTTGCTGTATGACTGTAGCTGTCTGTAGTACAGTCTGAAACACCTCAGCTGACTCTGAGTGGTGCTCCAAACTTGAAATATTTATTGAAGGAAAGGGGAGGGTTTGCTTAAACATTGTTTTGAATGCACATCTGTATCTTTGGTTAAGGTTTGGTCCATCACAGTGTGTGCTGTTTGAAGTGGTTCAGTTTGTTACCCAGGGTTCTGTTAGAATACACATTGCCATGTTTTACCCATTAAGGAACATGCATTAGACTTCTTTAAACTGGAAAATGCTTATGTTTCAGTGTTCCCTGAAAACTAAGAGGTTTCACAATGTCTGCAAAACATTAATTGTGTCTAAAATCAGGGTTTCATTACCTTCCTTTCAAGTAATGTTTTAAAAAATGAAATCCATTTCAAATGCCACCGATGGCAGAGGTTCTTTCTCCCTCCAAACACATGTAGCCAAGGGTCATTTTTGAGCAGCTGAGGGAATGGGATAATTCCTTCTTTCTCATGGTTTTTATGTTCTGTATGGGAAAAGCCATTTCAGAGAATTTGGACTCTGGTCATGCTCTGTCTCTGGGGTGCAGCACCATCCCCTGTTGCTGGCTCTCAGCTACTGCACTGCACGGGAAGGGGAGCTCTGGAGAGCTGAGGGATGCTGGTTACTGGGAAAGGAAATGAGCTGTTGAATGAAGTGCAGAAATATATCTGGAAACACAAGTGAATTTCTTTTTTAAATAGTTGCAAGTAACGTAGCAAAGTGTGCAGAATACCAATCATGGGTCTAAACATGTTTGGGAAATAATATTTCTTTTCCTAACACTATCACAAATCATGTGCATGGTCAGATTTCCAGGTTTTCTGAAGTATTTACTAATCGTGGATGTCTTTGCTATGTAATTTAATTCAACCCTGTTTTAAATCTTCATGCTTCAATGTGCTAACTCACCTTGGGTTTAAAATATGAAGGAGTTAATTGCATTGTCATCGTTTTTCATTGTGCTTATATTTGTCTTGCAAAGGTGTTGCAGACCAAGGAGTCTCACAGGCTGGGATCAAGACAAGGATTTGAAAATTGCACCCCTTGGCATTGACCAAAGTCATAGAGCTCAGGTCAGAATGAAATTAGTAAAACATTTAATACTTCTAGCTGAAGGGTGCAACAATTAATATGTTTAGTAATGCTTTTGGGGGGTTAAAAGTTATTAATACCCCTGTCCTTGTCCTCACAAACCTGAGTTCCCAACAGAGACAGTTGTGCATCCTAAGAGAAGTCTTTTTGTGCTGAGTACAGGTAACAGCTGCTACAAATCATAGAGACTGGAGGAAGGGGAAAACACTGTGCATTGCCTGTAGCCTTGTATTGTATTTTAACAACAACACATTTGGGTTGTTCTAATGTGGCCCTAAAAGAGCCTCTTCCTGAGGGCCTGCACGTGCAAACAGGGACAGGCGACGGAAAATGAGAAATCAACTTATAAATTCCCCTCTTCCTTCAGGATAGATCACAATGGGGGGAAGCTCCAGTGCTCAACTGTTCTTTCTTTCCTTGCAAGTCCCAGAGAAGAGATTTAAAATGCAAGGCATGGCTTGGCAGGCCTGTACGTGTGCACTGGGGGGGAGGGAGGGGGAGCAGAGGATAAAATGCCACCGGCGGCACGTTGCACGAGCATCGTTAGGCATTGAGAAAGATATCATTAGATTAAAAAAGTGTCTTCACAGAGAAACAAAAGGCCAGGCAAGGATTGCCCAACGCCAACCTCAGAGTCACTGCTGCTGACAATAGCTGCACGGGCAAGCTTCACCAGGGAGAGCTGAGCAACCCCAGGCAGGGTCCCAGCGCTGCGGGCAGACGCTGCCTGTCATCCCAGCCCAATAAACAGCCACCAGGGCTCCCTCCCCACTCCAGATTAATTACTCATCTAAAATGACAGCTACTGTCTAGTGCCTAAAAGTTGTCAGGCGCCGCATCCCCCATTCATGTTCCTTCAAGGAGAAATGGTTCCCTTCCTCTGGGGCGCGTTTCTGAACTTGCCTGACTGCTCAAATAGCTCTGAAAATGCTTAGCAAAGGCTGACGTTTTTTCCCTATTTTTACTGCTGAGACTGAATAGGAAGTAATCTGTTCATCACTATCAAGACAGCTAGGTTTCCTAATATATTCATATTATCTTTCCCTGGTTTACTTTTTAGAACACTTCTGTAAAAGAAATGCTCGGTGATTTTGCTACAATCTTCGGAGCATTACCAAAGAAAAATATTGATCCTGCTAAAACTCCTGGAAATTGGCACTGGAATATGAAGTCAGCACTTATTTTTCTAGTTTGTCTTTTGTCTGGTCAAATATGTTTAACCTTCACGTGTTATATATTTTGTAGGTCTAGAATGAGCAGTTTAATGGTGAGATGAATTGCAGTATACAGAAAAAAAAAAAAGAATTTGGTGGGGTTATTCATGTGCTTTTGGATTTGATTTACTTCCTACTTCCTTATTTAATAACTGGGTTCCTTAAGACTCCTTAAGCTTGAATGACCCATGTTTTGTTGCTGGGTCTATTCCAATGACCCCTGCCAAGACCCCTGCCCCAGTTCGTCTATCAGACAAAAATGAATCTATTCCAGGAGCTATCAGTTCCCATTATCTCTAATTAAGCCTGACAGTTGGAGACAGGCCTCATTATTTTTAATTGGGCCCTATAGTTCTAGAGTTAAATTAAACACAATTTAATGCAGATAGCTCATATACATTGGTATGACAGAGTCAAATTGTATTTTAAGTTTAATGAAACAACAGTTTTTGTTTCCAGGCTTTGCTTTTACATAGTTTTACTGCTTTCAGCTCTGCATTATTTAAGACTTTCATATTGGGTGATGACACAGACATTAATTAGACCCTGACCTGATCGTGCACCTGTTGAACCTTCTCACTGCATACACTTCTATACTGAAAATTGTAATGCAGGCATAAGGTGGTGATGAAGAACTCTTTATTCTCTAATAAGCTCAGGCTCTCTGTGACAGATTCCTGCACAATGATTAAGATAGCTTTAAACAGATTTGCAGTCACTAGACGTGCAAATATGAAAAACTCCTGAACGTTTTCCCAGAACTCCTGAGTGGAAATTTTATTCAGAATTTTAAAATGAAGATACCTCCATATACCCCCCCAAGGGCAGTTTCACTGCTTCCGAGCAGCTGGCCTTTCTCTATTAGGAAGTGAACATTTTTCTCACTGTCAGGTGGAGCTTTTCTGAAAAGACACCCCTGAATAAAGAAGCTGAACCACCCCGTTACTCAGGTACCTGTTGCTCTAAATGCTGCAAGAGCTCTTGTATTGAATTTTCTTTGGGAAGGAGCACACCAGCCCATGCTGGTGAAGGAGCCAGTCTTACCAGCCCTACTCTTGTAGTCTTCAGTGGTACAACAGCTTGTAAAATCATTCTCTGTGCTTTCTTTGCAGCATGTAGGGATTGAGGCAGTGGGCTACAAGGAAAAGTCAATTTTTATTGACTCTTTAGCTTTGCCAGAGTAATGGGAGGAGGCACTCCATCAGTGATGCTCCTCTTTGGATTAGAGATCACACAAATGAGTTCCCTAGTTACAGAAGGCTTTGATTAAATATTGGATTTTCAGATGCAAGTTTCCCTTTACAGAGGTGAGGTTAACAGATGCCTTTCAGAGGACATTTCCTTTAATATATTTGTCTTTGCTGTACTTCTTCTTCACCTCTGCTTGAAGGACAAGTAAATAAACTATACCTCATCTCCAATGAGGTGTAGCACACACACTTGTAACTCTGGACATTTTTCTCACAAAATATGTCTCTTTAGGAATACAAGACAAGTATTCTTCTGTTTGGAGCAGCAGGAACTCTAACCCTTCTTAAGGACTCCCACAGCTTGCATTTAGTAATTATATATTATGTGTTTAACTAACAGATACTTAATCATGGAAATTACACGTTATCAAGCCTATAGGCTAGGATTATCCTGGAGAAAAAGAACAAGGGTTACCCAATGTTTTTATTGGGTTTTTATTTTATTACTCTGCCTTTCTAACTGCTTTCCTTGGCCTCTCTGTAGGCATCCACTCCAGACCCACCATCAGTTGTGCCTTGCTTCTCCCAGATGCTTCTGAAGTTTCTTCTGCAGTGAGTTACACCCACAGCACCATCTGGGTGAGTGTTTTGGTGTCTCTTACCCTGAACCTCCGGCTTTTTCTCCCTGCACTGCTGGTTTCTGTGCCACCACAGGTGAAAAGTCTGCTCCACCTTTGCTCATCCCACGGGGAGTGCCTGGCACTTGCAGGTGGCATTCCCAAACCCCAGCCTCCAATCTGTCCTAAGGTCCCTCAGCCTCATACACATTTCCAGCATGCTCAGTTCCTCCTCTTCCAAGGAAGGGCAGAGCTTCTCCAACTCCCTGCCTCCTTTTCCAGAGGTATAGTCACCTTGCTCCTCAAACCACATCTTCCTTCTCTGTGGATTTGGTGGGATGGGTGGGAGGTTAGCAGGGAGAGGAAGAAGTGCTAGAGATAGCAAAGGAAGAGTCAGACCACAACTTGAAGGACACAAGTTAGGGACAGTATTCATGCTAATAGGCAGAATTTTCTTTCCCTATTCCAGAAAGGAAAGGGGGATGTGGGGGAATGGTATAATTTCCCCCCCAAAAAAATATTTTTAATTGAAAAAAAAATAGTTATCAACATAGTTTGTTTTTATTTTTCAGTCTAACCAGTTGCTTGAAGGTATATCTGATAGCATCTCTGAAATGAATTTTTCATGCCCATGTTCAGTATGCACATGCTACTTTAGACTTAGCTAAATGCATGAGCTTCTCAGCTCTTCTACTCATTAGGTATTTTTGTTAGCTTTAGCTTGGCCAGCAGAAAAACCCCCTTTTCCAAGCCCTGCAGGAGGTCCCTGCTGTGACAGGCTAAAATACCAAAAGATACAAGGGGTCTGTCATATGCTGTTGTCCTTTTGATTGAACTTGGAGAGAAAAGGCTTTTGTATAGCTTGTGGCCAGTTAGCCAGCACACTCCTAATATTATAGGCAGAGATTTAGTGACCTGCATGAGAAGTGAGATTGAAATAGATTTATTACAGCCCCTAGAAACCTAAGGCTGGTATTTTTAATGCTTTTCTTGTACATTAGCATTTGGGCACTGCAAAATGGTTCATGTCTGAATATTCCCAGCAGCCATGCAGGGGGAGGAAGCTTTGTTAGCCAGAGTTTAGAGATGTGGAGCTGAAGCTTGCAGGGTGTATTTATGTGAGAGAGTACAATGCTATAGAAGGACTGATACGGGGGTAGACTTAAGGGGCATGGATCCTGCAAAGCAGGTTGGTTTCTAAGGTTTTTTTGGACACATGCTTGCTCTGTTCAGTGTTATCCCATGGGCAGTAAGCATTTTCTGGGCAAATACACACTAAGGACTTCGTGGCCAAGCAGAGAGCTGCCTCCAGGTGTCACAAATCTGCTGTATACATCCTCTTGCTGTGCTCCCCAGGGGGATAAATTACAGATTAATTTATTAAATCATAAATGTGTTCATCATTCCCAGCTATTATCAGCACATACTGGAAAATCAAATCTTGCTGATGTGTTTAATCCACCTGGTTTGGTTTCTGTCAGCAGGAAACTTTATCCTGCATGCTGAGCACCTCTGCAGATCACTCCAGAGCTGCTGGCTCTGGGGCTGACATGCATGGAGCTAGCAGAATGCGTCCAGGGAGGAAAAGCACCTTCCCTGGGAGCATAATGACCTCTTTCAGCTGCAGAGCTCCACGTGTCACCCCCTCTATTGTCAGCAGGAGAACAAAGTTAACAAAAATATTACTTCCATATTTGTTGTACTAATTAACTTCTGTATGTTCCAGTTCTCCCATTGAGCCACAATTTTGCTTGCTGGGGAAATTTCTGTCTGAGTGTTTTCCAGATTACATGAAACTTTAAATCCTTGCTCTAAGAAATTCCTCCCAATTTTGAGGGCAAACAGAAAGACATGTTCATTTTAAGAGGAAGAACTGAGAAGAGAAAGAGCTTATTCTATTGCATGGCACAGCAAAAAAGGTATAGACAATGTTTCGTGAGACATTTTTGCTGTAGTTTTTGTTCTTGTTTGTTTTTTTCTGGAATGCCAAATCTATGGGAAGGCCAGGAGACTCAGACCATGGGAAAGTGGATTTTTCTCTTCCAGATACCATTATGAGCCATGCCAGCCAAAATTTAAATGTAAAAGGAGTCCCATTTCATAGGGAGGAGAAGTGAGGCAGTTGGTGAATTGTTCAGTCAGATATATCACATTTCCATGATTTCCTGGGTTTGCTGTGAAGATCAACTTTTTAATGGGATATGGTCATGATTCCATGACTTGCACACCACCACCTTGTCAAGGCCATGCTAGATTGATATTAAAATTGTAAGGAAAAAAGGCTTCTGTTTGTGCCAGTCTCTTCTCAGCAGGGTTTTAAAGCTGAGAGGTGCTGCTGATCAGAGGGACTGCCCTGGCTCTAGGAAGTAGTTGTGTGGATAGATGGCACATCTCTTGCACATCTCTTGCACATCTCTTGCACATCTCTTGCACATCTCTTGCTCAGCAGTGCTGGGATTGCTGTCTGGGCCTTAGAGGCAACATGAAAATACTGAATTTTAATCATCAAGTGACAGAAGAAGAGTCTTTGCATCTTGAAATATTCACTGCTGTGTGACTGTGCTGTTAGTGAAGCACAGTGTGGTTTGGAGAGCCTCACGGAGAGCAGGTTGTGGTTTGGAGCTACTTTGCCAGGATTGAATTATCTCCTCTTCCTTCTGGGGTTCTTTTGGGGGGGTTCTTTTTTTGTCTGCTTTGTTTGTTTCTTCTCAGCTGGCTTGAGAAAGAATGTGGGAAAGATGTCAAGGATTTTATTTGGCTACTTTAAAAGATTTTCTTTTCAGATGGTAAAACTGAGGCTGAAAGAGAGGTCTGAGCTGGTGGTTTGAAAGGAGAGAACTTTCTCTCTGTGCTCTTTAGCCACCACCAGCCCCAGCAGTGATGGGAGAGCCTCAGGTCCCAAGCTACCTCCTGAAACAGTGCTGGAGCTTGCCTGCAAGCCTGCTTTCTTCTGTAAATAATATATACAGGAAAGCCCCAAATAACTCACTGGCTAGCTTGCAGTTACATGGAGAGCAAAATAAAAAAGAAAAAAAAGTAATTCAGAATTTGTACCAGAGCAGTTGAGCAGTTCTATTTATTACTTGGGATGTTTGGGATGAATGAGCTCAGGGGTGAATAATTGATAAGCATTTAAACACAAGCAAGAATTCAATTAAATATGAACAAGAGGAGGCTGGGCAGGAGGTAAAGAATTTCTCTTTCCCTTTTGACTGCAAACAATCCTTTCAGATCTGGTCACTGAAGACAACTGGCAATGAAATGGGTGTGTGAAAGAAGAGGAAACCAGATATTATGTTACTTAAAAGTCATTCATCATGTCACAGAAAGGCAGGAATCTGAACTCCTGAAATAAATAGTGGCTAAAGGTGATCTCTCTCCACAAAGGTACTGCAGCATGAAGCCACTTCCAGCTGCTAAAATATTCCTCCTGTAATTAGGGCAGGTACCTAAGTGCTGTGCTTGCAGTATGTCCAGGGAAGAGCAGGACACATTAAAATGATTTCCTAGGGGACACATCTCTGTGAACTGGCTGCAGAAATGGACTGAGTGCTCTGTGTGTGAGGGGGAATGCAATGAGTGCTCTTATCTCTGTTTTTATCAAGGTGGGCACTGGAGTAAAGCAGGATTCTGGGTTAAATTCTCAAGCCTGCATTGCGAGGGCTGTTGGAAGAGCCCCATTTGTACCTTCCCATCATAGCACCTTGACTCCAAGTACAAAATTAATTGTCATTTTGCATTTGTCAGCAAAAAATATGGTTTCCTTCTGTCTTTTAATTCTGTGCTTGTTTTGCCCTATTCTGGGTGAAACAACTCCTCAGCATTCCCTACAGGGAATAGATGGCAGGAAAAATATTTTATCTGGTGGCAACTTCAAAGTTGTAACTATCTGAAGGAGTAACAGTGCTTTTTTTTTTGTGGTTGAGGGGATAAAAATATAAGTGATCTTGAGGGATCAGCATAGTGCTTCCTGCCTAGAGTTTGTCTGGGCACAAACATGTTTTATTTTTCTGTCTCCTAACACTCAGTGATACACTCATCTCCATTCTGATGTCTAGCCCAACATGAACTAATGAATTTTCCTCTTGGTTTCTGCCCTGAAGTCAATAATACATGTTCATACACTGTTCATCTATTTATTATGCTGTGTCATATTAATTTATTTTCTTTTCCTCTCCCCTTTCTGGAAGGTGCCTGAAGATCTAAACTGAGTGGCTTTGCAGTGTTTATCAGCATTTCCTGGGATGCAAGTGTACACAGAAGCTACAGAAGTTACTCTGTGGGACAGGAAGCCTGAGCCTCTTCCCCTGCTCAGTTTTCTGCTCTAAGTACCCATCACTCCTCATCCTGCATGGCCATGCACTCTGCTGCCTTGTCCTGGCTCACAGACACCTGCATAAATATTCACATTGCATTTAGAGGCACCACCTGATACGTCCTGGGGACTGAACTGCCTGAATTTAAAGAATTTAATAAATGTTCTCTTTTTCTCTCTATTTAAGCAGCTGCAGAAATCACTTGGAGCTCGAGGTTTAATTTTTCCCCAGCTGCTGTGGGGGGGGCTGCATGTGGGGATTGTGCAGGGGGGATGGCAGCAGAGGTAGGGCTGCCTCTCCTCAGATCTGGTTACAACACGTGAGGACCCTGCAGAAGTAAAAAAGGAGACTACAGTATGTGAGAGTAGAGTACTCATTATAACCCCAGTTTTGGGGATGTTTCCTGTCGGGCAGGTCTGTGCCCACCCTGTGCCTTGGCACAGCAAAGTGTGGGGTGAAGTGGTGGTGGAGGTTGCAGCAGTGCAGGGAAATGAGGCAAATTTTAGTGTGTGAGTTAGAATCACATTAAAGATTAATGTGTAGTCTTAGCATCTGTTCCTCCTTTGTAGGATATCTGCACTTTTAATTTTTAAGCATGTCTTTGCCTCAGCCTGGGAAGAGGGATACTATGACCAAGAGAATATGCATTATTAACCTTAAGGCTTCCAGGCTGAGCCAGCTCCTGCAGCCTCCAGCATTCCAGTTCCTGGAGAAGCAGATGAGCACCCACAGCCTGCCTGCATGGGCCTGGGCTGGGCCATGTTAAAACAGCAGATGGCTGCACTCACTCATTTTGGTAGTCTGTAATTAACATATAATGCTTACACCAGCTCATCGCTGGGGCCTGCTATGTAATCTCAAGGAAGATACAGTTTCTAGTTCTTATCTTGGGAAAGTGGCCACTAAGCAGATGCAAGTGCCACAGGACAAAGTCCCTGACTCCCACAGTAAATTATTTATGGTGGGCTATCCAGGGGAGAACCTGGTCCAGCTGCACAGTGTCACGAAGGACCTTAAGTTCAAAGCACCTTTTGAATGGTTTAGCTGGAATAATTGTTAACAGCTGACTTTAACAACATTCAAGATGGATACCCAGGTAACTTTAATTCTTAGTGGCTGTAGTGATAGATGTATAGCAGCTAGCTAGCATGGAGTTCCATGGGGCATTTCTGTTAACTGCATTAGTAACTGCTGGAGGACTGTGTTTCCATAGGCTGGATGATGGTTTAACAATGTTAAAATAATATTTTTGTAAAGCACACAACTGGTATAATTCAGTCACCAATAACTCAGCTCATTTCAAAAACCTCATGGTGCAAAAGTGTGTGTTGTATTTAGCTTGGACAGCCCAGCTCCAGCAGTGAGAAATTATCCTTAATTCCTGTGTCTTCATAAAATCTCACTTTCCTGCTGGCTAAGTTAATTTGCTGGACTTCCACAAAGAAATTTCTTGGGAGCTGTGACTGAGGTGACATTTCACTTGCACGCTAATGAAGTCTTGGTGACAGACGGAGCTCTAGGATCAAACCAGCTCCTTTTTTTCCAACAAGATGCTAAAATTCAAGGTTTATAAGAGCTCTTGCAATTAAGGTGAAGGTTTCTTGGTGTCTGCTGGTGTCTTTCTCTTGCCATAGACTGAAGCCAAGCCACCAGGGAGAATTCTGTAAGACCTTCCTAGCAGTACTGCGTCACTAACAGACTACTTGAGTCTTTGTGAATGCTTAGGAAGTTCTGCAGCTGGCTGGGCAGTGGTTACAATCCTGGTGTGGCATCTCCATCAAATCTCATCCCAGAACCTGATGACAGTTTTTGTAGGGCATCCATCCAGGCGGCCTTGAAGTTCTTTGGTCCAGAGCTGACCCGCAGGCGAACGACTGCGGCGGTGAAGTTCTGGGATCTACAAACATTCCACTTGCTGCAAAATAACTTGGTTAATCCTCTGTTTATTTATTGAGCACCTGTGTGCTGAGACCTGCTGGAAGGAGGTCTCTGCACCTCCTTTTCTCCTCTTCCCCATGGGAAATTGCTGCCTACGTTTGTTAGGGACAGCAGCGCTCCCGCTCCCGGTGCGTGTGCCGGAGGTGAGCTGAGCGGCAGAGGTGATGTCCCCAGAGGAACCTTGGCTGAAAAACTTGACAGGGAGCTGCTCCCTGGAGGGATGGGGCTGGAGAGAGTCAGCTGGGCACATGAGGAGAGGGAGGCCCTTGCTAGCAGGGGGTGGTGAGGTAAGGAGTGACACGGAGTGGCTGGGAAGGTGCTGAGGTGGTCAGTGGGGAGCAGCCACACGGAGCAGAGGAGGAGCTGGACTGGAGCTCTGCAGCCTGCACCACGGGCACCAAATGACAGAGCCTGATGCCAAAGCCCAGGAGAAGTAAGCAAATTCTTCCCAAATGAAAAGCGACAGAGGGAGAACGTAATAGAGCCTGTAAGCTGCACGTTCTGAGTCAGAGGGAGAAATACTGTGACCAAAGGCACGACGGGGGATTTCATTTTTAACTAGCCAGAATTAATTTCTTCCACATCTTATGGCTGGTGAGAAGATGGTGGAAGAAAGTAATAGCAGTTTTGCTTTGATGTGCTCTGTAGCACCAGGAGGGAGATAAAGGGATGTATTTTAGTGGGTTGAAGTAGTGGCTGCTGAACTCAGAGGTGATGTGGGTGTCTGCCCACACACCGGTCCTGTTAAAGCTGTTGGAGCTTTGCCTGTTGCAACAGGGAAGGGTTTGTGTTTTGCATTTTTGCAATTTTCAGTCAATAGTGGTTTGGCTCAATTGGTTTGGCTGAATCAGAGGCAGCAGAACCCCTGATTCAGACACCCAAACTTAAGCTGAAATATAAGAATAGTCCATGGGATATGATAGGTACCTTGCCATTGAGACTTTCAGCTGATACAGGAATGAGGGAATCTCTTCTAATAATGGTTGTAGAAGACCTGAAAAGAATTAATCATCAGGAAAAAAAGTACTTCATTTTGTCCAACTAAAAAAAAAATATTCTTACCTTTCCCTTTTAATGTACATTTTCTTGGACAGATCCAGACTTTCTAACAGCATTTAGTATCTGGGGGCTTTTGCAACTTGGCTGTGAAAGTTTCCCTTTCCACTGTTACCCTACATGACAAATATTTGAAATAAATTATAGTCTTCAGACCAAAACCTCACAAATGCTCAAAGAAAAACTAACTTGCTCTCCTCAGACAACAGCTTCTTTGGCCCTGCTGATGTTAAACCTGCTCCTTTTTTATTCATCCTCCCAGGAAAATCCAGCTGGGACCTGCATTTCTCATTCCAGCAAACCCAAAGCAGCATTACCCTGCTCCTTCTCAGTTTGTCCTTTTGAAGGTCAGCTTTAAAGACCATAAAATCAGCACAGTAATCCTAATAGGATCCATGAGTAATTCCTCAGGCAATAGCCTTTGTGGATCCTCACCAGCCCTGGAGCTCCAGGGTTGTGACAGTGCTCGGGTGTCCCCAAGCCCTCTTGGCACCCTGGCTCCTCAGGACAGTTTATGAACTGGATGGAATCTGCTGGGGAGAGGAGCCACATCCCTCTCTTTGCTAAGCATTGAATTCAGAATTTGCGAGAGAGCTGGAAGGGCTGGAAGAATTTCTCCTCTTTCAGCTCCAGTTTCTTTCCTGATAGCAGCAAGCACTGGGCTGGGGCAACCCGGGGCTCTTCTGGGAGGAGGAGGGGATACATGGCCACCTGCCATGGAGATGGAGATTTTACAAACATAATGAAAGGCAAAACAAAGAAAACATTATCTACACCACAAACTGCTGAGGAGCAAACAGCAGCCTACATATGGTTGGGGTTTGGCACAGCCTTTCTTTTCACCCTAAGACAGGACTCCCTGTGTGGTTATTTACTGTATTAATGACAGGAGGCAGAGTTACAGCAAACAGGCCCAGCACATTCATTACTGCAATAATTATCATCATTTCCTCCAGGGCTGGGCCAGCTGAGAGCTGCACAGAGCCCTGAAGATGAAGGAGGCTGCAGGGGGGATGTGGGAGCCATCCCCAGCCTCTCCCCTCTCCCTGATGCTCCCTTTCTCCACATCCTCTCCTTGCTCACCACCTAGAAAGGAAATGCTCACTTTGGTAACCAGGATAATTTTCATTCACTCTAGAGGGTTCTCTGTGAGGAGTTCTTAGAGGAAAGACTCTCATAAAGGTGCCACATTCCTTTCCTCCCTCCCCCCCCCACCCGCCTTTTATTGATTAAATGTAAATTATTCACTTTTAAATCACTGGAGTTATTTCTACTTCCTCAAGTAACACTCATCTTTCAGTATAAAACCCAAGAAAAACAATGTGCAAAGCTACCTGTGCCCTTGTATGAAGCTCTTTAAGAAAGTTTGGTTTTTTTTAGATAAACATAATCTTCAATAGTGATACTTCTGATTCAAACATGCACCTCAATCCAAGAATTTCATAGGCATTATAGTGAAACACACCAGCATCTGCTGATATATTTATCTTATATTTATTACCCTGCAATTATGTTACTATCTAACTTTTGACAGTAGTTACCTACACTGTTTGGTCAGAGTTTATTTTTGAAAAATTCAAGCACTCTAAAAAGAAATTTTCTTGTAGCAGAATATACATTTCTTTTTCGTCTTCTTTTATCCTTCTTTAACACATATAGAATAGTTTCATAGAGAAAACATGCTTTAATCTTAAATACTGCTAGTATAGTAAACCAAAACTCCTTTCTTCTTTGCCAGCAGAGGAAAAAGAAACTTTTTTTACAGCAGCTGCACCACAGTGGTCATTTGGGCCAAAAGGGGATTAATACTTGGTTGCTGTTTTAAACATGCCTCTTCACTTAGCTATTTGACCAGGTTTTCCCTGGTTCAGATGATGAAGTTTCCCTGTGTCAGCCTTTTAGCCATTAAGAGCAAAGAGCTGAGTCCCCTCTGCCTGCACTGCCACTCCATCTCCTCAGAGGGGTAGGTTTGTGTTTCACAAGGTGAGAGGGGGGGTTTATTTTTTTATTTTTTGCTGCCTGGTTTGCTTTATGTTCCCTTTTTGTAACAGTAGGGAAGAAGTGGGGGTGAGTTCAGAGCTCTTTGTGAGGTTTTATGCTAAGGTGTGCTTTAAAATGAGGATTTCTGACTAAGGGAAGAGGAATAAATGTCTTGGTGGATGGGTTCCTGACTCCCATGGTGTAGGTAGCAAGGATTTTTTTGCTCCTCCTCAAAGGAAGAGAGCTAGAACTAGTTTTGGGGTGTTTTGGAGGGAATGGTGTGACTAAAGGAGGAGGAAAGGAGCTGAGTCTCACCTGCTTGGAGGAGAGAGGGATGATTTTCTGATGGGTGTAGAAGGGAGCTTGTAACTCACCCCCCAGGCTGCCTGGTAAAGTGTCTGTGACTGCTGGAGGAACCTTGATCTTTATGTAAGAAACAAAATCAGAATAAACTGCAATTTGAGCCTGATGAGTGGGTCCTGCTGCAAGAAGAATGCTGAAGACCTCCACACCACCTTTTGGATTAGTTATGGAGTAAAAAGTACTTGGATGCTCTAAGGGAGATAACTGTGCTTTTCTTTCTTCTGTGTCCCATCTCTGGAACAAGTCAGGATGCTCACTTTTCCTCTCCCTTGCTTTCAGAGCTGCAGGCAGGAAGGGAAGTTCCTTCTGGGTACCATGACCGGACCCTTCCAGACCCTCAAAAATAGCTCTGGTGCCCTGCAAAAGTATTGTGAGGGTTAGTAAAGGGATTTCATCTGAAGGTACCACCCTGCCTTTCCTTTACACAAAGTTGTCCTCTATTAATTCCCATCAGCCTGATTGCTGCTTAATGCTGGAGGTGGCTGCAAAGCAAACCCAGTTTGTTAACCCCTGTCTGGTGGGGGAGGTTGCTGGGGTGGGGAAGGCTCTGCTGGGGCTTCAAGTTGTAGTTTCCAGAAAGAAATTATCAGTGGGGTCTGTTGGTGATGCCTCTGTGCTCAGCTTCTGGTCTGCAAGCCTGGGTGGCAAAGTGCTTTGTGTGCTAGGGAGCCCAGGAAAACTCCAACAACCAGGGAGCTCTGATAAAGAACTTTTCTGGATCCATTTGGAGGAATTTTGCTATTTATTCGCTGCTCTGTTGTGGCTGCCTCCCCAGGCTCTGCTGGAATTTTTACACTTGCCAATAAATTTGCAATCAGATGATGGGGCTGTGCTCCCAGCCTCTCCAGATGCCCTCCCCAAGCTCTTCCTACCTGTGTGCAAAACTGCAGCCTCGGCAGCTGATGCTACATCAAGCCTGACAAAGCAGCCCCAGAGCAATTCTAAATTAATGTGAGCATTTGAGTGACCTTTGCTGTAATTCATGGGAATTAGACCTTGCATTGCCAACCTCTGGAAGTTACTGCTAGGGGAACTTGAGTTGTAATCTTCCTTTGGACAGCAATTTTTTTGTCCTAGGTGGTGTTCATCTTGTCTGCTTTCAGTTTCTACACCACCTTGTAACCTCCTTTGAGAGCAGTGATCACACCAGGCAGCTTTTCTTTGCTTCCTGATGCCCAAAAGATTTTTATCAGCAGGTTTTGTGTTGGAGCACTTCTATGAGAGATGTGATGCCAATACATAATTTATCTGTGGCCTTCCTGTGTCCAGAAATGTCTGCTTGGGTGCAATTTTCCTCTAATTCTCTCTTCTGGCTGTCTTGAAGCCTTGTGAAATACGTGTGTTCACTTGTGTTTCAATAAAACTTGGAACCCCTTAGTGAGGGCTCATGAGGGAGGATTTTACACCGGAATTTTAGTGTAAGAATGAAGATTTGTGTTGATGAAAACCAGAAAAAGCAGGAAAGGCTGGATTCCTGACTGCAGAGCAAAGTCAAGCTCTGGCCAACGCAGAAGCTGCGTTAAGGCTTTTTTTTTTCTGTTCATTTGCAAGACTTTTGAATATGTGAACCTACTGGTGTTTAATGCTCCCCCTGTAATGTATGGATGGGCAGATGCTTGAGGACTGCCCTTCCCTTGCCTAGAAGGTGAATAAATCTACTCTCCCTTCTTTGCAGAAGCTTTAACTCTGACTGTTACCTTTCCAGGTGGAAATCCTGTGCTGTTATCTGGGGAATACACGTCATGCAGCTCATCAGTAGTTCATGCTTTCTCATAAGATGTCCTTTTCTGCAATTAACAAAGATTCAGGGTTCATTAAGGAGCTGCCTCTGGTCCAGCAGCAGTAAATCAAAGCATGTTAGAACTGAAAAAAACTCTGGTGTTTAGCAAGCAAGGATGGAGAGCAAGAGCAGTTCAGTGTGTTGTGTCCTGACAGCATTTGGAGCTTGATTTTAGTCTCCAGTTTCCCAAGAGAGGGGTGAGTGCTGTTGTTTCCTTGCTCCTCAGCCCAGCAGCTCTGGGGTGCAGGGGGGAGCAGCTCTGCTGAGGGCTGAGGCTGAAGCCAAAGCACCTTTCCTAGCAGTTGCTGTGGTTCTGCCAATTATGGGGTTATAAAGCAGCATTTTAGGTCAGGTGCTTACCAGGAGTTTTTTGGGCTGTTTTTACTAACCTGGCTCCAAAGAGCACAAACCCCAAATTTGAGCTGCTCACATTAACCTGACAGGTTAATATTAAAGCTGAAGTGCTGAGTGGGACTCCTTTTTTATTTTTTTATTTTTAATGATATTCCTTACCTGTCTCATTGTGTTTAAAGTGGGGAAGGGGGGGTGAGCAGGGCAGGTGGAACCCAACACCAGCACAAGGTTTCCTGCCTGGGATCTCCCGGCAGAGCCTCCGGAGACCCCGCCTAAGAAGAAAGAGTTGCTAAGAACAAATCTCTATTGTTCCCCCTCATCTTTAAATGAGTGTCAAAGTAGGCAGGGGGGCTTTGACCGTTAACTGCACAATTTAGCCTGCCCGTTGTGTCCGGCAGCCCCCACCCCCTTGGAGTTTCTCGGATGAGAAAAGGCGGCCTCAGCCCCTTCTAAATGGGCCAACTCTTCTCCTTTGTGTGCAGACTGCCCAGTGTGAAATCTGCAGTGACGTTAAATGTTTTCTAATGAATAATTACTGAAAGGAAATGGAGGAATATATGTGTAATGGATTGTAGCGCGTTAAAATGTTTTATTTTGGGCACAAAAATGTTGTCCTTCACCAGCCCCGCGATTGTTTCAGGAAGCCTTTTGTGGGGGTTTGATTCTCAATGGATTATCTGTGAGCGCTCGCATTTCAAATAGAAATCAAAAGGGTCCTTTGGCAAACTAATGTTTTTCAAAATGGCAGCCATGAAGCCCATTTAGTATTTAAAGTTTGGGTTTTAAAGAAATGTTTGAACTCCGGAGATTTTCTCACTTTTTTTCTTTCTTTTGATTTATGAAAGTGAAGTGGTTCACCTCGACCTCTCCTCTATTGAGAAAGACAGACAGTCACCCTTTAACAAGTCTATAGCAGACTGTGCCCTGGAGACAGACAAGAGGCCTTAAGAACTGTTGGCATTTCCCTAGGCTCTTGATTAACCTTAAAACCCTCTTATTCTGTATTCTTTTGAAAAGAAATTAGGTTACAATGTGTAAATTTTTCTGCAGTATAATTGTGTATGAATTCTGTTGCCTTGCAAAGTGTGTACAGTAGAGCAAGAGAGCCCCAGCTCCTGGGTACAGACCCCAGACATCACTTTTCCCTAGTGCTGCTGCTGCCTTTCCAAACCCAGTCCATGTCTTGCAGTTTCAGCCTGAGTCTAAAAGAGGTTTCCAGAGCTGTAGACACCAATCCCCCTGAAATGTCTGAAAATCATCTCATCTTTTTGTTTGCTTTGCAGCATTCGGATGACTGTAACTCGGGCACCCGAGGAGCTCTGATCTGTTTTAATCTGAGCTATGTGCAGTTCATCTGAAAACAACTCTGAACAGATCAATTCTTATGAGCTGTGCTAACGTTTCCACAGTAGGAGGAAAGTGTTTCCCTGTTGCCCTGGGCTTACTGTTCTTGGGTGGTGACATATTGCTCCAAGTCCTCTTGCCAAGCACAGAGCTCTTTGATGCTCTGAATTCTCTTTGGGGATGGAGGGATGGGGTCCTGGCTCCTCCTGGAGCAGGTACCATGCAGACAGCTGCCTGGAGCCCTATCCAAGCATCCCCACAGAATGCTGGAATCCTGCCCTTGAGGTCCCTGCCAGGGTTGAAGGAACAAGGCATGGGTGCTGGGACCTGTCTGTGGTCTCCTTAGCGAGCAGGCTCCTGCAGAACATCATTCTTTACCACTTTTGGTGGCCAAGTGCTGTCACTGGCCTTTTGGGCACCTTCTTTCCAAAGCCCAAGGGCTTTCCCTGGTGCAGTCCTTGCAGTGCTGCCAGGGAGTGTTCAGGGCTCTTAATGAGCAAATTCCTGTTGTGCACAAGGGGTGCAGGAGTGGGTCAAGGAGCGCTGCCTCTTGCTGAAAATAAGTATTTCCAAAACAAGAGCCCTGATGTTTCTAAAGGACTCTCTATTAGCACTGTTCTTCCAAGCTCATCAGTCCCTAGCCAGCCTGAGGCTCTCATGTCTATTTTAAATCTCACTTTTATTTACAATCAGAATGGCTCCAGAGATGTCTGCCTCCTGCCTCTTGTTCCTGTGGCACAAATTTTGCTTCCCCACATCTCAGGGGTGTGACAGCAGAAGAACAGGAAAAAAAATGATCAATTTTTTTCTATCCCAGCAGTTTTCCTGGCATGCCAGCTGGATGGAACTGAACAAATAGTCTGTGCTCTGCTTTAGGCTCACTGTCCAGCATTAGGGAAGGCTCTGAGCTCCGGAGAGGGTGGGAATTACAAGAAACTTTTTTGCAGAGATGCAAAAGAAGGCTCTTGTTGGTAAGAATTCCTTCCCTTACCAAAAACTGATTCTGTTGGGGAAACATGTTTCTAAATAAATGGTTCTTTCCACTTCTCTATGGAAATACCAATTATTGAGGGGTTTTTTAAATTGTAACTTTTGAGTGTTCTTCTTCAGAATCAGTATTTACTACTTGAGGATAAGTCAGAAATGCCTTTGCCTGGCTCAGTTGCCTGGATCCTACTGTTTGCCTGTTTCCTTGAGGAGTCTGAGCCACGAGGTAAGCCATCAACTTCTTCATGCTGCTGCAAGAAGGGATTTTGTGGTGCAGGAAGGGTCCCTCCAGCTCTGCAGCCCCTTCCCTTGCCCTGAGGCCCTTTAGGCAAACACCTTCATCATTCCCTGAGGCTGGGAAGCTGCTTTATGGAACTGAAAGCATCACCTGGAGGATGACTGAATAGAATTGGGAGCTCCTGGATCAGTTTATTCTCTTGGCAATGGTTTAAGCAGAGAAACAAGGAAATAGGGAAATATTTGTTGTTGTTGTTTTCTTTGGCAGCCGGGAAGAGGTGTTGGGGAAGAGGTGGCATGGTGTGGGAGCTGAGCAGTGCCTTTCCCGGGGGAAAAGCTTTCTGTCCCATGGGAACACAGCAATAATCCCTGGAAACTTCCAACTGCAATAAACCCAATAAACCCGGGTTTCGCAGTGACCTCTAGTGGGGAGCCCGCCTGGAGCTGCGGGAAGGGGGGGGGGGGGCGTGGGGGGGGATATTTTCTGCCTGGATTTGCTCAAATTACCCATCAGAAAGATTAAAGTCCATCGTTTGGTTTTCAAACTCAGATCTCGGTCTTTCAGGGAGAGTTTAAAATCCCCCCCAAGCAGTGCTGAGGCCACAAAGGTCCCTGCAGCCCAGGTGCTGACAGGGTGTTAGATAATTCATTAGAGGAGGAGGAGGATGGGAGCATCCCTGGCCAAGGAGGGAGGCAGCAAACAGCCAGACACATGATACTGGCTCTCAGTGGGCCTTAACTTCAGCCCTGTTAACTCTCCATGGAAGGAGGAGGGAAAGCAGGAAACCTGCATGGAATAAAAACACTTCTGCATTTGTAGGGTGGTGGTAAGGAAACCCATCATCTCTGGCAGGTTGGGATGGTTTGGAGGTGAGTGGAGAATCCCTGGGAATGCTGCTTTTTTTTTTTTTTTTTTTTTTTTGGCTGTGGTGGTGGGAATTGGTGGCCTTAGGGGTGGACTCAACACATCTGGTGGCTTGCGTGGTGTTTGCTGCAGTGAAGGATGCTTGCCTGCCTGGGAGGGTAAGATAAAAGATAAACTTGAAAGATAAACTGGGCAGATTGTGCCCACCTGAGACTCTACACTTGTGTTTCTATTTGCATGTGCAGCGTGGTTGGTTCGGGTTTATCTAGTGCTGCCAAAATAGCAGTGGCACCAGGACTGATCCTTCTCTTCCCCTATACATTAATCTCTTAAGTTCTGTGGTGTTAAAACAAAGAAACAGCAACAATTAACATTGTACTCTGTTGAAAAATAATGTTCTGAGCCTTAGGCAAAGGCAAATAACAATTTTGCAAAGGTTCCTCTTCGGGGAGATTTTTGTTTTATTTAAAAAAAAAAAAAAAAAAGTTGTTTTCTAACTGTTCCTTGCCACATCTTGTTTGTTTGTTACAAACTGGGATGAACTTTGCCAAAGAAACTGGTCTGTTGCTTCTGACCTTATTTGAGCCCTTCTTCAAGAGCCTCACATCTGATGAATCTGTGTTGTGATCCACAGTAGTTCCTTGTACTTTCACCATTGATAGACAAATCCCTGTGGGAAAGAAAAAGCCCTCATTGTAATGAGGGAGAGATTTTCTGATATAGCCTGGATCTCAGTAGGCAAGAAAGAACTCTCCTAAGTGATGAGGGAAGGAAAATAATCCTCTAAGAAGGGCAGTGTCTTGCTGGGGTAATGTGCCCTGATGAGTCCTGGGAGTGGTCCCAGGTAAGCACCAAACTTCCAAAAAACTTCCAGAAAGAGGATGGGAAACAGAGCAGCGAGTGGCACTGCCATAATAAAAATGCCTAACCTCAGAAACAGCAAAATACTGAGAAAATCTGAGCACAAAGTAGCCCAGAAAAGAGTTCAGGATTTTTATCTGACAGTCAGCAGTGTCATTTACCAATTAACATACGAGTGAGAGAATTGGGTTAAGGAAACCTGATCAGGGTGATGGCCACTGTGGTTTCAGGCTTCCCAGCTTGGAGAGAAGGGGAAAGGCTCTTGTCCAGCTTGTCCTGAGTGCTTGCTCAGGAGGACAAACCCACCTGAAGTTTTTACTTTATCTTTTTAATAAGGTGACAAACTCCATCCAAGTCAGATAGCACCTGTGAGCAAACCCCAGGGGAAAAAAAAATGAGTATCAACTGTTGAGGGGAGAGATAAGGGCTGACAGTGTGAGATGGTTTGAGTTCTGTCCTGCCTGAGGTCAATCTCAATTTAAAATCTGCAGTTTGAATTATCTGTTTGGCCTGGTCCAGGGTATGTACAGAGCAATCTGGGTTTTGGGGTGTTCTTTTTTTGCTTAATACTGTGTGTGTGTTTCAAAAGCAGAGCTGTTCACCTGTTCTCTTTGCTTATAGTAATTCTGCCCCCAAAATGCTTTACCTTGGGAGAAAAATCAGGTGATTTCTTACTCAGACTGTCAGAAATAACTTGAAATAACTGACAGCCAAAAGAAAACAACAGCTACAGACAGGAGGCTTCATATGCCATAAGTGACATGCAGCTGGAGGCAGTGGATATAAAAGGCAGAAAAGTGATTTCTCCTCTGTGAAGTTAGTGCAGGTACGATGTATTTGTTTTTAAATTATGATAGGTTTTAAATGGTGTGCTTTCAGAATATCTTTCTCTCTGTAGTACTGTGGTGATGTTCCCACTGAACTGAAATCTCAGAGCTCAGATCACTCAGTGGGCTGCAGATGGATGTAAAGAACAGTGCTAAACATGAGCCAAACATAAAAATTCCTGTTTAAGAGCTGACTTCTGAAATCCCCTCAGTCGTGAAGAGTATTGTGCAGCTGGGTTCTCTGCTCTTTGTTTTAGTGAAATCCTGCTTTTAAATCCACCAAGCCTCAGGCTCCAAAATGCTATCAGCATCCAGCACTGGTGCTGTGCTGGTCCCAGAGCCAGTGTTTGCCAAAGCTTAGCAGGGACACTCTGCATTGTGCCTGCTTACAGTCAGCAAATCACTGTTGGATTATTTTTGTCAGCTTGGTGGCCTCTCCACTCCCTGCTCATGTCTTTCTCTGCCATGGGGAGGGATCTGCTGCCCAGCTCTGGAAGCTGCCTTCCATCTGCTAACTCTTGTCTTAGTGAGGGTGTCTGGAAGCCCTGGTCCTGAGCTCAGGAATGAGTCTTAGGCAGCTTGACTCTAAAGAGTTTGGGTGCAAACACACACGGTATGAAATTGCCATCTTTGGGGAAGGTATTGACAGGACAATAATCCTCTGGTGATACCCCCTGGGGCATGGGGAAGGACTTGGCTGACCCTTAGGGGCCCTGCCTGCTCTCTCCTAAATCTGTTTTATACAAACTTTGTCTTGTAGAAAGAAGAAGTGGAAGATAACACTGATGCAAACATGGAAGGGGCTCTGATAGCCCGGGACAGAGTCGGGGTGCAGGACTTTGTGCTTCTGGACTCCCACACCAGTGAGAATGCCTTCATGAACAACCTGCGCAAGCGGTACCAGGAGAACCTCATCTATGTGAGTGTTGGTCACAGGGTTCAGGAGGCCCAGAGCACCTGAAATGTCTCCAAGTGTAGCATATATAGAGATAGATAGATATGAAATCGTTGCCTATCTATTTTTGTGAAACAGAGCTGGGATAGTAAATGCATTATTATGTTAACTTGAAGTCGGAAAAAAATCCTCTAAGCATCATGAGATAGCAAGACCTTGTGTATGAAATGTAAGGTTCTGAGCTTGCTGTTGGCCAGACCTGCTCTTAACTGGGTAGGCTGTGGAATAAGTTGGTGTTGTCTTTGAAATAGTGATGCCTGTGGAGAGGTTTATTTATTTTGGGGGGGGTTGGGTTGGTTTTTTTTGTTGTTGTTCTCCCATAACAAATTCTGTATCATCTTTTCGTTATTCCCGCAGAATGTCCTGATGTAGTACTTGCTCTCTCTTGGAAGCTGTCAAGGTTTACCACCCCTGTGCATTCTTTTCTCCCTGCAGACATACATTGGTACTCTCCTTGTGTCTGTCAACCCTTACAAAGAGCTGGACATCTACACCGTGACCCAGATGAGGCTCTATCGAGGGGTAAACTTTTTTGAACTGCCACCACATCTGTGAGTAGAACCCTTTGGATTTCAGCCTAGATCAATAAATGGGGTTTTCTCTGTCCTGCTGTGTACTGGCAACAAAGATGTGTGTCCCCAGTCACTAGGTCTGTTGAATGCTGATATCCACATTTCCCTCTGTGTTTGTTTTCTGGCTGACTGTGGTACTAAAAGGACTGAGGAGGTGATGTAAGGGAAGAGTTATCTTCAAGATAGAACTGTCCAGAGTAGTGGTCATTGTGTCCTCCTGACTACACCTGGTTTAGCCAGACCACTGCCTGACTGTGTCTGTGTGCAAGTCAACATCCTTTCCTTCAGCTGTCCAAAATGCTCTGGTCACCTTTCCTTGTCCTCTGAGGCTCCTTGTGGTGAACCTCTGAACTCTGAATTGCAATTTATTTTTTTTTCATGGTTGGAAGCTGTTGGGTGGTTTGCTGAGTAGGGTTTTTCCTGGGAAGCCTTGAGTCAGACTCATGTTTTGAGCTGTGCTCTCCCCTTGTGTACAGAACTGGTAATGGTAGGTGAGGGGTTGTACTTCTGCCAAAGCTTTGATGCTCTGCCTCCTGTTCCTGTTTCTCCTCTGATCCTCACTCAGATATGCCATAGCTGACAATGCCTACAGGGTGATGTGCAGTGAGTACAACAACCACTTCATCCTCATCTCTGGGGAGAGTGGAGCTGGGAAGACAGAAGCATCTAAGAAGATCCTGCAGTACTATGCAGTCACCTGTCCCACCACCCAGCAGCTCCAGGTCGTCCGTGATCGTCTGCTGCTTTCCAACCCTGTTCTGGAGGTAAAAACTCAATAAAGGTACAAAAAAAAAAACCCCCAAAAGCCATCTGGAATTGATGGCCACGCTCCACAAGACTGGTGGAAGTCCACACACCTGCACCCAGGAACAGCCTCTCATTTTACATTGGTTTTGCACCTGCATACGTAACATATTTATTATTTATTTATGTTAGGCCTCTTGGAAGTACAGCCTCTGAAAGAATGCTTTGGATTTAATTATCCCTCCATTTAAGGAGGGATAGAAATAGTTTAGAAGTTTTAAGTTGGCTTTTATAGTGGAGTATAGCTGAAACCTGGGAGGACAAGGAGAAGTGTACAGCATACAGTAGTTCCTCTTGGCTTTGGTCAGAAGGCATCCATGAAAGTGATAATTTGTTTAGCTGAATTCCATATTAAAGTTAGGGAGATAAATTAGTTTAGAATCTGAATCATTTAGGTTGGAAAAGACCATTAAGACTATCAAGTCAAACTGTAAACATAAAACTGTCAAGTCCACCAAGTCTGTATTTGTTTAATCCCACTAAATTCAATAGTAGGACTCAACTGATGCAGCAAATCTTTATTTCTGGAGCTTTGCTCTACTGTGGGTGTCAGGTTCTCAGTGAGATGAGAAGTGATTTGATCTCTCTGTTTATCCATAGGCTTTTGGAAATGCAAAAACTCTGCGTAATGACAACTCCAGTAGATTTGGGAAATACATGGATATCCAATTTGATTTTAAGGTGAGAACAAACTTAATGGACCACCACTGAAACAAGCTGTATCTGTGAACCTCTTGGCTGCTTACCAGGCAGCACAGGATTTATTAAGACTTACACTGCAGATTTCTGGCCCTGTTTTTCCAAGTGTTGCATTTTGTGAGTAAAGTGACCACTTAGACATCCAGAAAGCTTCCTATACTGCTGGCAACAGTGGAGAAAGTTACTATAAATTGTTGTAAAGCACAAGTTATACTGGAAGGACAGCAAACTCTTTAGATACAGCCTGTCCTGCTGTTGGCTACCATCTCTTTAAGCACAAGGTGGCAGATGAGCAACAGCAGAATTGCTGCTTGTTCCTGGGTGAGGAGGAGCAGGGTGGTATTTACATCAGGGCTGGTGATCTGACTGCTTTGTTCTGCCAGGGAGCTCCAGTGGGAGGGCACATCCTCAGCTACCTCATTGAGAAATCCCGAGTTGTCCATCAAAACCACGGAGAAAGGAATTTCCATATTTTCTACCAGTTACTGGAGGGTGGAGAGAAGGATTTTCTCTGCTGGCTGGGGCTGGAGCGCAACCCCCAGAAGTATGCTTATCTCATCCAGGTGGGTCAGAGCTTATCCCTCCCTCTCTGAGTTGCATTTGTCATCCCTGCAATTCCAGAGGCAGCTTTCCTCCTCTCCTGAGTGCTCTGCTGAGCTGCTCCAGGGCCCTCCTTGAGTCATATTAGAGCAAAACTCTCGGGAGGGTTGGTGGCAAAAATGTTTGCTGTGGGGTTGTCAGACCCCATCCTGGCCTGGGGGCTTTTGTAGCAGGGACTGTGGGGGCCTGAGGATGCATGTGACAAGTGGCTTGTAAGGGGGAATGCCTCCTATTTGGTCAGGGGGGGCAGAAACAAGGTTTTGGGCAACACGACCCAGTGACAACGCTGTCACAGAATTTTAAAGAGTCTCTTTCACCAGGTCTCTTGTTACTTGTGTGCTCCTCTGGTTTTGTGTGTGTGGAACAGCTCACTGCTGCTGTAAGCACAAGCAGTATAAAGTGAGTTTCTTCAGATTTATGGAGCTCCTGATGTAGAGAGCCATAGGGATGGTTATGCAGCAAGCAGCTTGCTTTGTGGGACTGCTCTTGGCTTCCTTTCTTGGGTAGTGAAAAACACTCGGGCAGAAGGTATTACAGTCATAAAAATGGAAGAAGGCTGTAAGCTCAAGCTCTTCACAAGCTTTAGCTGTTTTATGATAATTGCTCTCCAAGAGCAATGCTTTCACTTATCTGAAGCTTTAAGGACAAGCTGAAAGATCTGATCTAATGAGCCACTTCTAGAATTAGCAGGAGTTCAATAAACTTGCAGCCTGGTTCCAGCCTGTATCTCTGCAGGCTGAGGAAAGTGGAGATGAAAGTTGTATGCCCAGGACTATGCTGTGTTTGTGACTGGCAATAAAATTGCTTTGCCAATTAGTTGCACTGATTCATCTTTCTTTTGCTGCCTAGGGTCGATGTGCCAAAGTGTTTTCTATTAATGACAAGAATGACTGGAAAATAGTCCGCAAAGCTTTCTCCATCATTGACTTCACTGAAAAAGATATTGAGGTATGGATGTGAAAAGGGACCCAGCCTACCAAAAGGAATTTAAGGAGAGATGGCAGTGTGCAGTCTTTACCTAAAAGTGACAGAAGCAGCCTTGCTGGGGAGAGGTGCTCAGGGGGAACAGGGCATCATTTGGGGGGGATTCAGGGAGTGTGATGGGAGCTGGGGGTATCTGAAGCAGGTTGAGTCACCTCCTCCTGCCTTCCAGTGTGCTGTTTGTGAGTGTGTACAGGAAAGGTTACAATCACCCCAGGGAGCTGTGGACACCTCTTTTCTAATGGGCTACCTCTCCTTGTCAGCATCTCTTTGGAATTGTTGCTAGTGTGCTGCACCTTGGAAACATCCAGTTTGAAGAAGACAGCAATGGCCACGCCATCATCCGGGATGGCACCCAGATCAAGTGGATTTCAAAGGTAGATCTGCTGGGATAGAGTCAGTGTAAGGCTGTGAAGGAAGCCTTAACTTGCTGTGTTTTCCTCTGAAGGACAAAAAACCATCAATTCCCATAGTGGGATTGCTATATAAATATTCATCTCTTGTTATAAACTACCTGGAACTGTAAGGGCTGTTTTCTCTGTAGCACACTGAAACTTCTTTACTTCTTGTTGCTCAAAGATGAAGTGGGATCCCTGGGGAAGGACTTGGGGGTTATGCCCCACTGATCCCACCACACTGCTGATTTCAACACTCTCCTGCTGGCCATGCTCTGAGCACAAGTATTTCTTTCTCTGCAGCTCCTGGGTGCTCATTTGTCCATCCTGCAGGAAGCTCTCACCCATCGGAAGATTGAAGCCAGATCTGAAGAGGTATGGAGCAATCCTGGGTCACCCCAGGCAGCTGGGAGCCATCCCAGCTAGCAGTGGGGACAGATAAGGAGCTCTGTTCTTGGTGTTACAGTAAAAAAAAAAAAAGACCAGAGAATCAGAGAATAGTTTGGGTTGAAACCTTTAGCTCACTCCCTGGAAAACTGGATGTGTAAGCAGAGGAAAGCACTGGTAAAAACTATTCTTTGAGCATTTTGTGGCAAGTTTAAGAAAACCCAGCTAAAAGGAAGTCAGGATACTTTCCTTGTTTATCTAAATTAGTCTTCTCCAAAATGTAGTGTCCTGAACCTGCTGGCTTGTGGCCACACACCAGACAGAAGTCACACCGATGGCAAATAAAGCTGTAGGGAGCTACAGTTCAGAGGCTGAGTGTTGTGCTGCCTGTGAGCCAGGCTGGTTCTCCAGGTGAACTGGCTTTGCACGAGTTTGCTGTGATCACCTCTCTATTTATTTTTTTAGGTTCTGAGCCCCCTGAACGTGGATCTGGCATTCTATGCTCGGGATGCAGTAGCGAAGGCAATTTACGGGCGCACCTTCTCTTGGCTGGTCAACAAAATCAATGGCTCCCTAGCCAACAAGGTTGGTTTCTTGTCCAGTGTTCTTCTAGACACTGAGTGCTCCTAAAAGCAGGGTTTGTCCAGTGAGACCCTACAGCACTCCTTATCACCTATTTCGGATGCTTGATAACTGATGCAGGGGATGGAAAATTGTTTTGGAAGGAGATATCCTAAGTAACTTTAGCAGTTCAGTACCTGCCCTAAAGTGGATGCTCTGTTGGCATGTGAAGCTCTCAAAGAGAAAGGTTAAAATTTAGGTGAAGGAAACAACATGAAACATGCAAGGAAGAAGCAGGAGCTGAAGCAGCAATTAGAGCAATGGTGTCTCCTGCAGGATTCCACTCGGAAAACAGTCATTGGGCTGCTGGATATCTATGGGTTTGAAGTGCTGGACACAAACAGGTAACAGTGCCCCTGAGGAATGGGGTGGGTGGTGGTGGGAGAAGTAAGTCTTCAATGAAATAAATCAAAAATAACAGTCATTTTACCACTCTGAAGCTTTGAGCAGTTCTGCATTAATTACTGCAATGAGAAGCTCCAGCAGCTGTTGATTGAGATGACCCTGAAAGCAGAGCAGGAGGAATATGAACAGGAAGGAATAGAGGTAATTTACTGGGTTTTCCCCCTCTTTTTGTCTGAACTGCCACTGCCCTGAATGCTTTTGGTCAGCAGTGAGGAAGGCACCCTGCTTTTTTCTTTTTTTAGTTTGCATTGTTCACGTGGCAGGTTAAAGGCAGCCATGTGTCTCATTCCGTAGCCCTTTTGCAGGGTAATTTAGCCTTGAATTAATGTGCATAATTTAAGAAAGGAGGAGGAGCTTCCCCAAACCTCAGAAGGTCAGCAGTGTCAATGTCCCTGCAGAAATGAGGAGCTCCAGCAGTGTAGACACTGGAAGATGGGGAGGGTGTTAATGTGGAGAATAAGAGGATGGTTTGGGGTTCTGAAAGCAGGAACACTGGTGTGATGTGATGGGACACTGGGCTGTCACTCGTTCCCCACCATCTTTGTTGGTCCTAATTCCCTACTCTGATCTGTAGTGGGATTGAAACCTATCACCAAAGAACTTAAAAAAAAAAAAAAACTTCCTCTAAAATTGTTCCTATGTTCTGTTTCCAGTGGGAACCAATTCCATATTTTAACAATAAGATCATCTGTGACCTGGTTGAGCAGAAGCATAAAGGAATAATCTCCATTCTGGTGAGAACAGAGTTTGCGTTACTTAAATGAAAATACCTACCTGTGCCCTGTGTGTGCTCCATAACTGTATTTTTTCCCCTCTTAATTATGTGATGCATCCACATTATTCAGAAGCTAAACAAATAGACCCAGAAGATGAAGGCAGAGCTGTGGGGTTTGGTTACTGGAGGAGGCAGACTCAGGCCATTCCCTCACCTTGTCACCTGGAGACACTGAGGAAAAGTTCCTGCAGGGATGGGACCCAGGCTTCTCCCAGCCTGAGAGTCCTTCAGGTCCTTCTGGATTTTTGGTGTCTGATAATACCATCTTTCTCACTGTTTTTGTTTAAAGGAGCAACAGATAACACAGGATGTGGCAGGGATGTGCCAAATTTGGCAGACAGAGGTAGATTGGGCTTAACTAGATTTCTCCTGACAGTTCCGCAGCAAACAGATAAATGAAGTCCTAACTTTAACTAGGGAATTGCTGGTATGAAGCAGAGCTTGTCTCAAATTGGAACCAAGCTCGGTGGTTTTGCATAATAAATTTCTCCTGAATATTAGTGAGGAGAGGGCAGTCTGCTCAGAGCCAGCTTTGACTGGTGCTGCTGTTCCAGGATGAAGAATGTTTACGACCTGGTGAAGCAACTGATTTGAGCTTCTTGGAAAAGCTGGAAGAGAAAGTAGGAGATCATCCCCACTTCGTGACGTATGCATTTACACTCTGTATCCTGCACAGAGGAAAAACCCTTCCCATCCCTTCCCAGGACAGAATTCTGGGGGGGGGGAACTCTTCTTGCTTCAACATCCTCTGCCTGATCTTGTGGTGTGCTGGGGGGGATGAGCTGGGGTACTGGGGAGGTCTGGGGGTGTGTGTGTGATTCCTGCCTCCTTCCCAGTGGGATGCTGATCTTAGAGACATTCCCCAATCAAATGAGGGCCTCAGGATTAGATGGCTTTGGCCATGGGTGGCTTTGTCCCCCACTGACTCCAGGGCAAGATGAAGATACTGTCCAGAGGAGCCTGATGCCCCAGGCAGGGAGGGATACATAAATATTGAAGCCCTCCTTGATATGTGTGAGCTTTGATTATGAAGAGGAAAGATATAATGTACTTGATTTCTAGTAATTTTGGGTTCAGTTTTGGTGGCAGCTGAATCTGCTGGCTCTGGGCTGTTCCCAGCAGAAGCCTCCCCAAGGCTTTGACAAGTCATCAGTTTTGAGCCATGCTGCTGAATTGTCACCAGTTTTAGATCTCTGAAGTTCATCACAGCCAAGTGGAAAATTTGTAGCCAACTTCCTTGTCACCACAATGTACCTTGATGCTGTTCTGCCTGATTGAATGCTTTAAATAGAAGTGCTAGAGCTACTTAAATGGGATCTGTGCTCAGTCATACTCTTGGAAGGAAATTTTGATGTACTAATGTGCTGTTGTGACACACAACTCTGCTGTTAGCTTACAAAGCTGAAACTTAAAGTGTTAAGTTGCTCTTTTTTCTTTCTTCTTCTTTTTCCCCCAGAAATTCCTGCTTTTTAAAATTTTCCTGCTATTCTTGAAAACTTCAATTCCTCCCTTGTGTTTGGGTTGCTGTTCTGGGGCAAAATCTCTTAAACAGCCCTTCCCCCAGTTTTCACTTGGAAATTGAGGAAGGTGGTGATCTCTTTCTCATGTAGGCAATGAGAATGTATTGAAATGAATGTTTTGGGAAGAAATCTTAATACTGCTGGGAAGGGTGCTGGTTACCAAGTGGCAATGGGTAAGTCACAGATGTTCTGAGGAATTTATGGCAGCTGACTTCCATCCTCCAGCACTGGACTTTGCTGCCAGCTGTTCAGGATGGCCAGATAGGTGAGAATTGTATATAAACTATAAGTGTACACTCAGAACCAACAGGCATTAAATAGACTCCCAGCTCTGCTCCAGCTGCTTTTTGTGCAGGTGACTTTCTACAAGCAGAGGAAGCCTCTTTGCTGATTTTTCTCTTGCTTTGGTGGTGTTTTTTTTCCCCCTTTGCAGTCGCAAGCTTGCAGACCAGAAAACAAGGAAATCCATTGACTGGGTGGATTTTCGCCTCCTCCACTACGCAGGAGAAGTCACCTACTGTGCTGTTGGTGAGTGTGGGCAGGGGCACAGCCTGGAAAACCCCTGAGGTTTTGAGCCAGTGAAGTGGAGGTGATAACCTGAATTATAAAATATCTGTCCCCCCGAAGCTGCTGCTACTTGGAAGTCTTAAACAGAAACACAGAGGGAATTCTGAGGGTGTAAACGTTCAGGTTGTGCTGAAGTGTGCAGCCTCCAAAAGAATTAAACTTTTTTTTTATTCTTCTTCAGGATTTCTGGACAAGAATAATGATCTACTGTACAGAAACCTGAAAGAGGTAAGAAGAGGAAAAGGGTGCTTTTCTCTTAAGTTATCTTGTTTGAAGCAGGACTAAGATCTATTTAATCTCTGTAACCAAACAGATGTATTTCTCCCTAGTGATGCTCTTTGGGCATCAGGTTTTCCCAGCTGTGCTGCTCAGGCCTCACAGCAGCAGGAGCAGGGATGCTCAGGGTGACAGCTTTTCCTTTCTCCTCTTCCAGGTGCTGTGCAACTCTAAAAATGCCATCATGAGGGAATGCTTTTTAATGTCAGAGCTAGACAACAGGAGGAGACCAGAGACTGTGAGTTTCATCTTCAGCTCTCCCTTTTAATATAAATCAAGGCTTGATGGGTTAAGTTTAACCACTGATCCCACCTTTAGTCTGAATTCAGTGGATTTTGTAGCTGGTTACACCCTTGCTGGCTTCCTGCTAGGTGAGCAGTGATGCTGCTGAGCCAGCAGTGGGCAGTGACACACCTGGATCTTGTCCTAAATCCTTCTGAAACCAGCCCCATGCCTCACATCCAGCAGCAGTTCCCAAAGGGCTGGCTCCTGTGTCCAGCTGGGAGCTGCAAATATTCCAGCTCAGCACTCTCTGCAGGGAACTTTTGATCCACTCTGCTTCAAAAACTTCATGGTCCAAACACGGAGGTGGAGGGGACGAGGTCCAAAGCTAAGGAAGTTCTTTCCGTGTTGTCTTTAGGTTGCAACCCAGTTCAAAAGCAGCCTGATGAGCCTTATAGAAATCCTGATGTCCAAGGAGCCTTCTTATGTCCGTTGTATTAAACCAAATGACAACAAGGAGCCTGGTAAGGCATTGGGCTGAAGACACAGTGGAGATAAAGGAAGAGAGGGAGACTTTAGCTTGCAGCTAGGTAGAGCAGATAAAATATTTTTATATATGTAGATAGATCATAGATACTATATTTACTTTAGTTTACCAATTAAAATACATGTGTTATGTATGTAGGGAACATATATAGATAACACATATATATTTCTCAGTTAGCAGCAAAGTCATCCCCTTGGGTAACTGTGGATCTGATTCCTTCCTCATTCATCCCAAGACACAGACAAGTGAGTGAGCTCCCACCGTGTTTAGCAGTGAACATGTGTTCTTACTGCAGGGAAGTTTGATGATTACCTGATCCAACACCAGGTGAAGTACCTGGGCCTGATGGAGCACCTGAGAGTGAGACGAGCTGGCTTTGCTTATAGGAGGAAGTATGAGCTCTTCTTGCAAAGGTAAGTGGAGATTTTTTGGCCCTCAAGCCAGGTAAAGCTGCCCCGAGCAAGGTTTTTTTAAGTGTCAAACCAGTGATAGGAGATGGGGAGGTGCCAGCAGACCAGGGGTGTTTTGTCTGTGTTTATTTTGATCAGCTTTGGCATCTTCTGCCTTGGATAAAGCAGTGGGAATTCTGTGGGGAATGTTCCAGGATGGGGCTCCCCAAACATCATGGCATTCGTCTTGATGTCTTGCTGATTTTTCAGGTATAAATCCCTCTGCCCAGCTACCTGGCCATACTGGCATGGGCCTGCAGCTGAGGGGGTGGAGAGACTCATCAAGCACATTGGTTACAAGCCTGAAGAATACAAATTAGGAAGGTAAACTTCAGCTCCAGGCTTCCCTTCTTGCTTGGGCAGCCCAAGGCAACTGTCTTAGGCGTGGGTTCCTCTAAGTGCCTTTTGCAGCCACTCCTGAACTTGTGCTCCCTGCTAAAGACAAGGCAGAGGGATGGGGGACCTTGTGCAGAAATTGCTGTTTGGCTTCTTCCCCTCTCCCTGCCACCCTTTGCACCCTTCAGGAGGTGCCAGCTAGGCAAATGGAGAGAGGTTATGGAAGGAGATGGAACTGGTCAGCATTGCAGCTGGCTGGGGGGCAGAGCCTGGTTAGGGAGCTGGAATGAGGGCCCAGTGTGAATAAGCTGCTCGTGGTCTCTTTTTCAGAACCAAAATTTTCATTCGGTTCCCGAAGACTCTGTTTGCTACTGAAGATGCCTTTGAACTCAGAAAGCACCTGTTAGGTATGGGTTCCAGTCCCTTTTCCAGAGAATAAGAAGCAGAGCCTGGGTGTTCCTGGGCTCTGAGTTCATGCAGCAGAGGCACCATGGTGAGAGCTGAGACCCCCTGGCACAAGGAAAACTTGGGAATCTTCCAGGGAGTTCTGGACACAGAACTCTGCCTAGATGCACTAAGTACCTTTCCCCTGGGCTGTGATCCCAGTTCTCTCATCCTGGTGTTACCTGTCTGATAAATCCATGGGCTGCCCCAGGGGACTTTCCCTGCAGAGGTGACTTCTGTCCTCTGGGTGTTCTGGCACCTTTGCTCCTTGGTGATGGTGCAGACCTTGGCATGTGGGATTTGATCACTGGGAGCATGGCTCCTAAATGCTCTCATCCTGTTGGGTTTGGGGTTTTTTTTTTCCCCAGTTTCAAGACTACAGGCCAAATACAAAGGGCTCCTTGGGAAGAGAGCATACGTGAAGAAGAGAACAGCAGGTATGGGCTCTGGAGTCAAGGATTCTCCTCCCAGGGCTGCAGGAACCCATGTTGCAGCAGATAGCATTCCCAGCTTCCCCACAGGGCTGGGGGTGTCGGGGTGAGGGGCAGGGCCAGCTCCATGAGGAGCATTCTCAGAGGTCCCTTTGGTTCTGTCCCCCAGGCTCCAGCTCGGGAGCTGCTCAGTGCAGCTGCAGAACCCTCTGCTGTGCATGTGGGGATGTCCTGGGCACCCCAGGAATGCTGGATGGGGCCCTGGGGGCTGAGGAAAGAGTCCCCAGGTTGATCAATACCCTGGGCAGCTCTCAGGGCTGAGCTGGGGGCAGTCCCTCACTGCTTGCTGGGGAGCTCTGCACTGCAGGTACAGGAAAGAAAATGCTCTGAACATCTTGTTCAGCTGCTGGGAAGAGCTGCAAAAGAGACAGTCATGACTTCTGCTGTGTGAAGTTTAAGGGTGGTGTGGCACAGGAGCTCTGGTCCTCAGACAAGGATGTGATTCATTGCTGCAGCTATCAAGCTGGAGGCTTTCTGGAGAGGAGCCCTGGCACGGAGGGCAGCCAAGAAGAGGACGTGGGCAGTGCAGACAATCAGAAAGTAACTATCAGTGTGTGGTGGTCGTGGGGAGGGCTGTGGGTGGTGGGTTACAGCCTGGTGATGGTCTCTAGACAGGGAGTTGAATGCTGGCAGTAAAGTGAGCCCAAAGCATCTCCTCCCAAGCTGTCATTTTTGTTTATAAAGCTTTGAATTGCTGTTGCACAGGCAACAGAAGCTGAGTTAATGTTGGTGACCTGTGAGCCTGTCCTGTGCCTTTTGTGCCTTGCCTTTCATTCCCAGCAGGTGCTGGAGGCTCCATGTCAGTTCTGCTTTGGGTGTGTTTTGTAGATTCATAAATGGCTTCATCAATCGGAAGAAACCCCTCTGCCCAGAGAACATGGAGTTTGTGAGGCTTGTGCAGTACAACTATTTGATGAAGCTCAGAGACCACGTTCCAAAAAATGTCTTGGACAAGAGCTGGCTCCAACCTCCTTCCATCCTGGAAGAGGTGAGGGTTGCTGCAGGCTTGGGAAGGTGGCTTCTGGAAAAGAGCAGTGGTCTTTTGCTGGCTTCCCCATTCAGGTGTGATGGAAGAGCCTCTGGGAGACCCTGAGATCCTCTGGATTTGTAGGAGGATGGAGTGGGAGGATTGGTTTCTAAGGAGGGAGCTCTGTGCTGTTGTTTCAAGCAGCAGAAAGGAAGATGCACTGCCAGAAGGGTGAACTCCTAAGTCCTGTGAATGACAGAATTAATCCCACAATGTCTAAAGCTTGCAGCACAGCCCCCTGCAGCCTCTCCCCCTGCCTGAGTTTGGGCAGGAGAACTGGACAAGCTCCAATTGCTTCCAGCAGAACTCTGCTTTAGGAGCAGCTGCTCATGTTTGTCCTTTGGTCCTGCCTGGAGCCTGGCTGGGGAGCAGATCAGATCAGATCAGCTCATTCCCACCCCAGCTGTGGCTGGTGCTGGGTGGGTGAGGTGGGCCTGGAAAATTGGGAAGGTGAAGAGCAATGCTGGTGACACACTCCCTGGGGGTGAATTTGGGGTCTGCTGCTTTTTGTAACTCTGGGAAGGACTCAGGAGCTTGGTGCCCTGTGTCCTTCAGCTCTGCTGGGCATTGACTCTGATCCCAAAGCTCTTTGGTAGGTGGGTGTCTGGGCTGGGGGAGCTCCAAAGAGTGGTGACTGGGTGTTAAAACCAGCTTGCACCTGGCAGGAAGTTGTTAGGACTGCAGCAGGAGCTGTTTGCACAACTTTTACTCTTTTTCTATTTTTAATGTAGACATCAGAGATGCTACATAACATCTGCATTAGGAACCTAGTAAGGAAATACTGCCGAGGAGTTACAGCTGAGAGGAAAGTGCAGGTAACTAATACAGGGAATGCAAAGGGGAGAGTTGAAACACTCTGTGCACCTGGGAGATTTGCTGCCTGTGCAGTGCCCAAAGCACAAACACCACAGCTCGTGCCCAGCAAACCTTCCCCAGGCCAGAGCTGGGGGTTCTGCAGTGGCACTTGTGCAGTGTGCCCTGCAGACACATGGGGTTTGATTTGATGGCATTCAAACTGCACTTCTGAATTATGGATCTGTCATAATTATGGAAGATCCGTGGGCTTGTTAAGTCCCTGTTATTTGGTGTGAAAGGGGAATAACCTAAAGATAGTGAAAGAAATGCAACTGGAGTCAGGTAGGTATCACGTGAGCAAAAGGATGATGATGTGCAGTGATAGTGTCTGTGTTCAAACTGCTGATAGTGAGAGAAACTCCAAGAGTGTAAAGGCTTTTCCTTCTCCAAACAGTTACAGCAAAAAGTGGTAACAAGTGCTGTTTTCAGAGGGAAGAAGGAGGGCTACCAGCAGAGCCTGAACCAGCCTTTCATGGACACCCGACTCAGTGAGTAAATGACAAACCCCTAAAGTATTCAGCCCCGTGCTCCTTGCTCAGGAAAACTCTGTTTGGCCAAACATTCAGTTTCTAAGAGAAACTCAAACTTGGGGGTGCCTGTAATCCCTTTGGGGGCAGCCACAAGCAAAATTCCTGGTGGGCTGGGATGAATCAGGGACCCCTCTCAGTGTGCTGGATGGAGGGGGGAGGTTGAGCAGGGATGTTGCAGTCAGGCAGGGGGAAAAAAAAAGCCCCAGAATGGGTGTAGGAGTAATTGGGAGTGCACAGCCTGTGTTTGGAAGGGAATGCACCAAAGGGACAAGGCTAACAGGGCAAAGACAATTAATGCAGCTCTGGTGGGACTTGTGGCCCTCTGTCACCTACACTCAGTTTGTCTTTCTGGTTTGCTCCTCAGAAGAGAGTGAGATAAACCCCAGAGTGCTGCAGCTCATCCAAGGTGAGACAATCAAGGTAAGGGAAGGGCAGCTGGAGCTCAGCAGCTGTGATGGAGCCTTGGAGCTTGGTCAGTCCCCACAGCCAGGGTGACCCCAGGTGTCACAGCCAAGGTGACCCCAGGTGTCACAGCCAAGGTGACCTCTGGTGTCACAGCCATGCCAAGCTGGCAGAGGAGGCTGCTGAGCAGCCATGGAGTGAGGAGTTCCTTGCTTTTAAACCAAAGTCAGGTCTCAAAATGCACCCAGACAACAATTATTTATGATTCCCTTTAAGAAAACTCTTAAAAAGCTTCACAAAGCCTTTTTTGGGCTGAGAGGGGCAGGAGCAGCAGTGTGGGCACTCTCTGCCCGTGGTTATGGCACAGAGGACCCATCCAGCATCCTGCTCAGAGCATGGTGGTGGCATCTGAAAGGCCAGGAGTCAAAGCCCTGGGTGGTTACTGGGGTCTGGGGTCCTGCTCCTCCCTGTGCTGCCTCCAGCACCCTGATCCCACCTCCTTGTTTTCAGTATGTGACCCCCGTGATAAAATATGACAGGAACGGGTTCAAAGCACGGGAGAGGCTCCTTGTTCTGACCCAGTCCTCAGCCTACATGGTGGAAATGGCCAAGATCAAGCAGAAAATTGACTATGCCACTCTGAAAGGTAATGGTGGAGCTCAGCGTGGGGGTTCCTGTGCTGCCACTGGGATGGGGAATTTCAGAAACTTGGCTTCAAGTATCTTTGGAAGACCACCACGACCTACCCGAGAAGACTTTTTTTTCCTGGGGGATGGATAAGAGGGTTGTGTCAGTGTGCAGTTCCTTTAAGTCTAAATCATGAGTAAGAGGATACAGTTCTTTGAAATACTTCAATGCAGGACACAGCTTTCTGCTGACATAGGGGGGAAAAACCCTTTCCTGCCCCCTTTTGTAGGTAATTTTTAATCCTGTCATTGTCTGAACTACAGTCTGGGGGTAGAATATAGACTTGCTCCCTCCTCCCTTACCTAAACAAAGGTAGCATGGGAAAGTGGGGAGCAAACAGTTAAAGGCTTGTGTTTAAATAACCACTCCTGGAAATGTGTTATGGACAAGTGGGTGACAGAGAGGGAGCTCTTCAGAAGGTGTTTTGGCAAGTGAGAAGATGGTGGTGGTACTGTGGAACTGTCTTTGGTAGATTTTCCTCTAATTCCTGGATTCCTTTTTGAAGGTATTTCCACCAGTAACCTGAGAGATGGGATTGTAGTCATCCATGTTCCTGAGGACAACAAACAGAAGGTAGAAAGTTGTACAGTAGCTCCTGTGAGCTCAGAAACAAGGGCATGTAGCTGGCACTTCCAGTATTTTCCTATGAAATACTGGAATTAGACAATTCCTGATGTTTGCTAATTCTGTAATCGGCCAGACTTTTACACTCTCTTGCTGTCTCACAACAAAAACTTTCATTTTCCTTTTTTTTTGGAGCCAAAGTTGCTTTAAATGCTAAGTGCCCCCTGGAAAGGATGTTTGTTTGACAAACCCAACTTGCAAGCAGTGTGTGCCAGGCTGGGGAGTGATGCCAGGGGACAAAGGGATGCCCCTTTGTTTGTCTGTTTGGTTCTTCCCAGGGGGATGTGATCCTGCAGTGTGACCATGTCTTCGAGCTGGTCACCAAACTCTGCATGCTGGCCAACAAGCAAAACCTTGTGAAAGTTGTGCAGGGAAGGTAAGGAACTGAATGTGCTCCCCATCAGCCCTCTGCCTAAAACCCAAACTTGTCACAGACCTCTCAGGTGGCTGGACCTTAAACCCACATTTTTTCAGGCTCCTGCTGCTGTGACCCAGGCGTGAGGTTGGGGGTTTAATGGTTTCACAGTGGATCTCATTAGCAGCAGCTCTGTGAAAAGCCTGCTGGGCTGAGCCTGCAGGTCACTCCAGGACAAATGTTCCTTTTCCTAAAAGATTCAGGGGCCCTGCAATGTGATTGCTGAGCACAGGAACCTTCCCAGTCACGCCACCAAGCTAATGGCAGGTGGATGCAGTCTGTCTCTCAAACCTCTACATAAATTGGAACTGGCACACAAAACCTGCACTTCTGCTCCAGCTTTTCTCTCTGGCCTTTGCATTTCAGTTGTAATTAGATTCCCCGTGTTCAGTGGGTTTCTCCAGGTCAGATCTGCTTATCTTCTAGTGCTTAATTGCACCAGGAAAATTCAAATGCCTGGCCCAGGAAGGCACGTTCCATTCATCAGAGCCTTCTGGGCTGTGGGCTGTAATGCAATTGTTGAGGAAATTCACCTAAGCTGGAGGGCTCTAATCTTCTCATCTAAGGAGATTTGCCAAGGGAACAGAAAGAAAAGGGGCTTAGAGTAAAGCCTCTTGCAAGGAAAGCATCTCACGGGTAACTGTGTGCTTCCAGCCTGCAGTTCCGCATCGGCTCGGGGAAGGAAGGGACGATGGTGTTTGCTGTGGGGCAGGAGCCTCAGGTCTTCAAAGCCAAAAATGGACAATTAACAGTGGTAAGGCCTCCTGGAGGCACTGGGCATGTGGCTTGGGCTGCTTTCCTTTGGTGCTCAGCCCCTGGAGAAAGCACAGCTGGGTTCTAGCAAAGGCTTTGTGTGAGTTCAGGCCGTGGTACCCGGGGTTACTACTCAGTTCCTCCCAGGAGGAACTCTGCACCCTGGGGCACTGCTCAGCTCTCCTTGCAGCCCAGAGATGAAGGGACTTCTCTTAAATGTTAAACAGAAGCAACACAACCCCTTTTCCCACAGCCAGGACACCTTGAGGATGTAACATTCCTGCCTGCTTTAATGACACCAACCTCTTCTCATCCCAGGTGTCAACCTAAGCAAAGTCTTGATGAGAAACAGTTCCTGGGCACAGAAAAGGAGCCTGCAGGATGAGCCAGCACTCAACACCTCCCCTGGAATCTTTGATGCCATAGGGCTGCTGTGATTTGAGAGTTTGCTTGCATCTTTTAGGCTCTTTTTTTATATATATATAGCTTAAAACTCTTCGACTCTAGCTAAATAAATCCCATTATGTTGCTGTAACATGCCAGTGAGCACAGATGCTCGTTAAGCTCTGTCACAGGGAAATGCTAAATCCCCAGGTTGCAGTTCCACTCAAAATGTCCATGCCTGGGCACAGGGTAAGAGCTGAGAGCCCTGCCCAGTCAGGAAGGATGGAGAGAGAATCCAAAAGCCTTCCCCAGCTGCCTGCTGAGACACAACTCACCTGAACTGCAGGAAGTGCAGCTCAATGAAGTCCCCTCTGCTGTGACAATCCTTGAAGGCCAGCAGCTAGCCCTGGGGCAGGGACAGAGCTGGTGGGTTTGCTGGTGGATCAGCAGATGAAGCTGCTTGTCCACTCTGAGCCAGGGGCAGATCTCTTGGAGCAGCACTGCCCTGCTGCCCCCCACACAAACCATACCCAGAACCATAAATGACCCAAATGGCTCCTTTGGGAGAGGGCAGGGCAGGGCTGGGCTGTGCAGTCAGGGCAGAACCCAGGGTCCTGCTGCTGGACCTTCACCTCCAGCCACAGCTTCTTCCCTGAGAGGTGCTGGCTGGGGACAGGAGCTGTCCCTCTGTGCCCCCAGTGCTCACTCTGCTGCCTCATGTTGAGGCAAACCTGAGCAGTTCCAGCTCCAGTCTGAAGCTCCTTGAGTTTTGCTGCCTTTAACTCCTGGGTTCCAGTGTCCTCAGAGCCCTGGTGCCTCTGCCAGGAGCAATGCCAGGAGGTGAGACTCAGCACCCAGGGGCAGGATGATGTTTGGTTTTTCTTCCTGAATGTTCCTTCCAGCTCCATGGACCATGAGGACAGCATGCTTCAAACAAGTAATAAAGTGACTCGCATGTAAATATGAAATATCTTCTAATTTATTGTGTTATATTAAAAAAAAAAAAGTACATATTGCAAACATCAACCATACACTGAAATCCAGCTTAAGCTTTTTTTTTTTGTGCATAAATATAAACTGGGAGGGACTGATTGTACAGAGCAGCTGAAGGTGCTGCTATTGTCCAGGAAAACTGACAGGTTTTGTGTCCCCTTTGCTCCAGGGTGAGGTTGGAGCTTGGAGCTCTCCTGCAGGAAAGTGGGATCCAAACCCAGCCTTATGGAAATGCAGGAGCTTTGGTGCTACAGCCAGTGGTACAGGGGGGAGCACTCTTTGCCTCTCCCTGTGCTGAGCTTTTTGGTGTTATGCTGATGGACAAAATCACTTCCAGGAGGAAGATCTGAGCTCCACTCTGCTGTGGGGTGCTGGAGGATCAAAGCAGAGAGCTCTGCACCCCCTGTTAAGAGGAGGCAGCAGTAGATAAGGTCAGGAGCTGCTGGAGTCAGGGACAGCTGCCCTGTTCCCCACCTGCACCCAAAAGCTGCTGCAGGGGCAAAACCATTTGGAGTAAAAAGGCTCAAGAGCTGAGAGCATTTGTGCAAGGGCATTAACAACGTTTCTCTCCACAGACCAAGGACAAGGGGGCAGCAGAACCAGGAGGATGGGAGGTGCCAGCAGGACAGCTTGACTGCACACCTACAGCACAGGGGAGTCAGGCAGGAGTCTGGTAAGGCAGAGCCTGCCCAGAAATGCAGTAACAAACCCTAAAGGTACTCAAACTCTCCAGGAGTGACTCAACCAAACAGCTCTATGAGCTGCTGTACAAAGATTAAAAAGAACCATCCCCCTGGTTTTTAAGAACTTAGTTTGCAAAACCTGAAAAAAAAAAAAGAGGAAATCCTGAAGCCAGTTGAAGAATCTATTTACAGAGAAGTTAATCACATAGATGTGATCTGTCAGGTTCTTAGCACTGGTGTCAACACATGTCCCCCCCTGGGCTGCCCCTGAGGTGACTGTGTTTTGTCCGAGTGTCCAGAGCCCCCCTGGCACTGCCTGGGGACACAGGCAGCTCAGCTCAGGGTTAGCATGACTGGAACAAGGAGGGCTGGCTGCAGGACTGTCAGGGTGCCCCACACTGAGGGCTGTTTCCTTCCCCAGGGACACAGGGGGCTGCATGGCCCTCCAGAGCCCAGAGCTGCTCAGAATCACCCTCAGCAGGTGACAGAGGACACGGTGCTGGGGACTTCCCTGCCACCCCCTGGCTTATCACAGGAGGCAGGGAAAGGGGGGGAAAGGCACTGGGTCCTTCACCCCCCTGATCTGCACCAGGGACTTGTGCAAACCCAGCATAACACCAGGACAGAGCATGCCTGGAACTGCCAGGATGTGGCTGAAGCTGCTGCAGTACAGAAAAGCAGCCACAGCTGCTCCCTGGGGAGTGCTGGCTGATCAGCTGGGAGCTGAAGGAAGAGCAGAGGAGCCAGGTACAACCCCCACAGCTGCCTGGAACTTAGAAAAGTTCTTTGGTTACCAGAGAGATGCCCTCAGCCTAACCTGGAAACCATTTTAGCCAAATTGTACCACAGAGCAAACAATGCTTTATTTTAGCCTCTAGAGATAAGCTAGACACAGGTGGGGCTGGAGCTGCTGTTTGAAACAGAAGAGCTGGGGTAAGGTGGCTGGTGATGCTGACAACACCTTTGGGTTTTAATATGTTAACAATTCATTAGCAGCCCTGAGCCAGGAGGAAGAATCCTTGCAGCAGGAGGTTGGGCAAAACCAAACAGCCACCTTGGCTGAGGAACAGGACCATGGAGCGTGGCTGGCTGCTAAAGCCAGTGCTGGATATTCCAGATACAGGGTCAAAAACCTCCAGAATGGCCCAAAGTTCTCTGGTGTCAGCCAAGGGGCTGGCCTGCTAGCAAGGTGAGACTTCCTACCTCAGGTTTCTCTCCTTCTCAAGATTTGTGACATTATCCTGCAGCATCCAGCCTGAGAGAGGAACACAACATCTGGCCCTGTAACTGCCACCTGCCTGCACAACGGGCAACAAGAGACAAGGAGGTAGATAAAATAGTCATTACAACAGAAAAACTACTTGTAGAAACTCCCCTACACGGGGCTTCTCTGCCCAGCATTTCAGCTCTGGCCTTTCCTCACACACAGCTGCCACTTCTGTAAAAGACTTGGAATATGCTCAGGATAAAGTTAAACAAGGAATAAGCATCTCTAGGCCACTGCAGACTCCTCCTAGCCAGCCCCTGCTCCTCTGTGGTTACAGAACCAAGAAGGGCTGAACCTGGGCTGCTGCTGCTCTGCCCTTCCCAGAGAGGAAGGGAACCCCCCTGCCAGCCCTGCCAGCTGATGGAAATCAACTCCTCAGCTGAGAGCCAGAGCCTGGCAGAAGTTCTAAGCACAAATGGGCAGCAACACCACCCCAAGGGAAAGCAGTCACAAAGAATTTGCTCCCAGTCCTCCTTTTGGAGGAATTGGAACATCTTGGCTAAAGCAGGGCTGAGGCTCCACAGCTCAGGGCTGGAGAAGCTCCACTGGACCCTTGGAGGAGCAGGTCCTGAAAACAGCAGGGTGGCACAGCCAGCACCCAGCAGCTGAGCCCAAGGAGCCTCCCCTCAGCCTCCCACCACCCCCAGGGCTCCCTCTGCCCCCAGCACTGCAGGAATGGAGTCAGCACAGCTCAGTTCTGGGAGTCACAGTCAAGCCCTCCTGAGCCACCAACCCCACTGCCTCCAGGCTTGGGAGAAAGGGAGCTCAGCAGCAGCTCTGGGGTGGTCACATCTGCATTTCTCCCACGCCAGAAAGCCCAGGAGAAAGGGCCAGTGAGTGCCCAGAGGGAGGGAGCACTGCTGGGTGACCTTTGTTTTGTTTTGTGGTGGGTTTTTTTTTTAAAGTGCAGGATAATTACTAAAGCCAAAGGAAGCCTCTTCCTCTCTAGACACAAAATAGCAAAGACAACGAGTGCTAACAATTCAGGGCATTTCTCCAGGTGCTCAACAGGTCCTCACAGTATCTATTGCATGCCCAGTAACCTCACTTATTCTCGTCCTAGAACTACTGCATTTAAATACCCACCAATAATCTAGTTTGTTACAAAACGTAATTTACAGACTTTACTGAATAAACCACCTGGTCCTCTGCTGCAGGTAACGGAGGAGAGGAGGGGCAGCACCCCCAGAGAGAGCTGGGCAGGCTGGGCTGTGCTGGGCTCACTGGTGCAGGTGGGCCCCTCTGTCATCAGGGCGCTTGATGTGAATCCTCCGCACGCGCTCGATGCGCTCTCGCTCCTCATCTTCCTCCAAGTGGTGGGAGCGACCAGCAGCCCCTCCTGTGGCCTCCAGGAGGGCATTGTCAGGTCCCCTCCCATCCTGGGACTCGTAGAGCAGAATGTTCAGTGTCTCCTCGTATATGCGGGCTTCGGGGAACTCCACCTGCCCACCCAAGAGAGAGAGAGAAGGTCGCTGCCTGCTGCCCCAGGTTCCCTCACCTCCAATTCCTGACACCCTTCTGCTTTCCCTTCTCTGCAACCTTTCTTCGTTGCACCCCAGCCACAGAAATCCTTTCTGGCACTATCATTTCTCTTCTATTATTTGATATTCAGCTTTTGAGACCCAACAACCAGACAACCAAATTGTTTTTTTTTTCCTCGGGACAGGAGTGCTCAAAACAGAACAGAGGTCAGGATAAGACCCAACAACCATGTTTGGTTTTTTTCTCAGGAGGACAGGAGTGTTCAAAGCAAGAGATGCCAGGCTGAGAGCAGCCAGGGGCTCACCCACTCCTACCTTTGTCTGTTTTTTCTCAGTAGCATACACGATGGAAGTGCAGCAGACTTCAGCAATCTTCCGCCCCTGCCCGTAAAAGGACCAACAGCAGATCTCATCCCCAATCACATCTTTGATAAAGAGCACTCTGCCATTAAACCTCAGGGACAGCTTATCAAACAGCTCGATGTTCTTCAGCATGTTGTCATCAGAGTTGCTGTGGGAGGTGAGGAAAGGCAGCAGTCATGTTGGGGTAATGAAAGCAGAGGGGTCGGGGGGCAGTCAGCATTTACAGACCCCATTTAACTGATGAAAACCCCAGAGAAGCTCAGCCAAGGTCCCTTACCTGGTGTAGGAGTATTTGTTGTTGCTCCTGTTGTACAGCAACTTCACTGCTGGCTGTAAGACACAAACCACAGCTCAGGCCCAGGAAGCAGAGTGAGAGCTGGAGCCTCAGCCCAGGCCAGGACCCCAGAGCAGAGGAGCTGTGCCTGAGGTTCCCCACCAGCCCTGGGGGGCAGCAGGCAGCAAACCCCCAGCCCCTCACCTTGTTAGAAGTGGCTATCAGTTTCTGCTCCTCTTTGGAAGAGGTGATGACAGGAACCTTGCAGAAGGGTTCATATGCATCTTTGTTCTGCTGAAACAAGAACCAAACAGCAGCTGAGTGCAAACTGGCCTCAGGGCACACTCAGGGAAACTCAGTAGCCTGTGGCTACAAGCAGATTCTCTGGCCCAGCCAAAGGAGCTGCCCCTGTCTGGTTGATGCTGGAACTACTCATTTTTGTCACAGAGCTCAAGCTGATGATGACCATTTTACCACATAAGCCCCTAAAGGCAGTGGAGAAGGTTGCAGAGGAGCCTGGCATGCTGCCAGGAATCAGCAGAGGGTAACAGAGCAAAGGTTTCTCCCTCCAGGTAATTGGGCAGCACCAAATGTTGGAAGTAACCCAGTACCTCTTCCTGGATGTAACCAGACTCCAGTAAAACAATGACATAAAACATTGCAATTCCATTCCCTCCAAAAGGCACTTGCTGAAGCCCAGCAGGAAATCTCGCTCTGCCCGGATGCTGCTTCCCACCCGGAGCAGCCTCCTCTTGTTGCCCTTTCCCTGCAGCCAGAGTCAGCCTGGCTCCTCCTCAGCTCTGTGCCCTACCTGCAAGGCTGCCTGGCACTCATCCACCAGCCCCTGCACCAGGTAGTACTTTGCTTCAGCCAGCAGCTCCTCTATCTCCCGGCGGCTCTCGGGGAGCGGCACAGCCCCGTCCCGCAGGTAGTTCAGGATTGTCCCAAAATGTTTTCCACAGCGGTCGATCAGGATCCAGCCTGGGGAGAGAGGAAGACCAAGGTACAGAAGAAGCAAAAGGGGCAGAAGGCCTTGATGCCAGCCTGAGACTGCTGTAACCAAGCAGGTTCCTGCCAAGAGAGGCTGATTCCAGGAGGGGAAAGCACCCGGAATTTCTCGCCTCCTGCTGGGTTTCGAGAGAGAAGCTCACTTCTTTCTCATAGTTCCCCAGTAACTGACAAATTATTAATTGAAATGGAGGAATAAATACTTCTCATTCTCAAACCAGCTGGCTCCATTCTCCCCTCTGCTCCCCAAGTCCCACACCTCTTTCAGGGCACTGTCACAGGGACGTGTGGCTGTTTACAACCACCCAGAGCTGCCCTCAACACACCACGGGGACCCCCTGTGATCCAGAGGATGTGCAAAAAGATGGGCAAGAGAAAGGCAGGGCAGCCCTGGCAGCACCATGGCACACACTGTCTCAGTCTCCAAAGTGCATTAATTTGGCAGAACAAAGTGATTACTGAAGTGCTGGGAGATGTGATGCAAGAGCAGTGTGAGCAGCACATCAGCCCTGCCCCGTCCTGACAGCAGTGTGAGGAAAAGAAAACAGAGCTGCAACCAGAATGGTTCCAGTTTGCCAGGGAGGAAAGCATCTGTGCTCCCCCTCTGGCTCCTGCCTGAATCCATCTGGAGCCTGAGGAACGTTGAGGCAAGGTTGAGGCTGGAGTTTCCATAAATGAACAGCTGGCCATGGGCTCAGCTCAGGAATGCAGCGAGGAAACGCTTGTGGGGAAGGAGTCATATTTTGGACAAATAAGGGAAAGGAGGTTAGAGCAGCCCTGGTGTGTTCTGCATGGATGGAATGACTCCTAAAGTCTGAACATTTGGTTCGGTTTGGAAAGCCAGAGCAGCCCCTCCAGGATGGGCTGTGGAAAGCTGAGATGCTCTCCGGCAGCTTAGTACAGCCCTCCCACCTCCCTCGTGGCCCTGCAGCAAGCAGAAGGTGTGCTCACAGCTGTAACTGCACACTGGAGTAACCCATGAGAAAGCTGGAGGCAGAACCAGAGAAACCAAAGAACTCAAACCAGAGGGAGAGAAATCAAAGGAGATCAGAGAGCTCTGGGCAAGGAAGGCAGCCCCAGGGCCCCGTGTCAGCCAAGGGAGCTCTCCCAGGTCAAAGGGGGAGCACAAGATGTGGGGAGGGACCCCCACATCCCACAGACACAGCTGTTGGCAGCTTTTGGGGGAGCACAGCAGCAGGCAGGGGGGTAAAGGGCAGGCTGAGAGCAGCACCATCACCCCCCCACTCCCTGTTGTTGTTGTTGTTGTTGTTGTTGTTGTTGTTGTCCCCTCCGCTGCGGTTCCTGCTGGAGGCTGCAAAAATCTGCTGCAAGTTCTGAGTTTCCAGCTGGCAACCCCAAAGCTGCACATGGTGAAGGAAGGGGGAGGGGAGATGAGAAAATATTTGGAGCAGCTTTGCAAAATCCAAGTGACTGCTGCAAACAGCTTGCCAGACCCTTTCTGCTTTGAGCAGAGGGCCCAGCATGAAGCCAGTCCCAGCAGAGCCACTGTCACAGCTCTGCAGAGCCCCTGGGTTCCACTTGGGCTTTTAAAAGACATTTTTTTTAATTGCAGTGCCACAAAAACCTCCCATGACCCACTGGCAGCAACACAGGAGCTGCAAGTGCACGTGTTGGGCTTTTAGGAAATGAATCTTTGGCTTGACAAGAGGTCTCTGTGACAGCACCCGAAGCCTCGGCACTAAACCAGGTGACATTTTCTGACCAAATGTCAGAAGGAAGCGGCAGCCTGGTGCTCAGCAGCCTCATGAGGAGCAAGCACACACCTTGACTGAGTGGTTAACAGCACTGGGGAGTGAGGGAAGTAACAACAACAACAAAAAATTAAAAAGAAAAAAAAAATCACGCTGCAAAAAAGCAAACGGGGAACGGATGGATGCAGCTGGGAAACTGCTCCCTGCCAGAAAAGGGACATTAAAAAGGGACATTTTTAAATGTGCTGTTCTGCTGCAGCTCACAGGAATTGCTAAACCAAAAGTAATCACCCACTACCCAGCAGCAGGCAGCTCCTGCCTGCTCTCCCAGCTGGCAGCATGTGGGAACTGCTGAGCTCTGGAGCCCACATCCCACAGACTGCCCCAAAACTTCACCCCTGAGAGTTTTCTCCACAAGTCTGGCTGCTCCTCCTAAGAAACGCTTTGTCCTGCACCAGACTTTTTGGGTGTGACCAATGAGGAGTATTTTGGATGCATTTCAGATAAAAAGAGTTTCCTTTCACAGCTCTGATGCTATTGTCCCCGTTGCCAGCACCAGGGGAGCTGAAGCAGGAGCTGCTGCCAGGGGAGTGTCTGGGTTACAACACCCAGGAAGGATCAAATTCCTATTAAAACACAAACTGGCAGGAGGGAACCATCCCACACAGACACTGTGGGCTGCACACCAAAACCCTCTTGCCATCTAAGCTCTCCAGCACAAATTTTTAACAGATTAAACTCCAGCACTAACACTGCCAGCTGAAAGGATCTGCACTTCCACGGGCTCCAAGCCCTGGGGACACCACATCCCACCCCTCCCCTGCCACCTCCCCAGGATTCCTGCAGACCAGGCATCCCAAAATTCAGCTGGAATTCCCCCATTCACTTCCAACCTGAAGCACTTGCAAAGCCTCCAGTGATCCCATTTTGTGGAGCACGGGGCAGCTCAGGGACAGGAGGAGAAGCTCTGGATCTGCCTCAAGCTGGGCAGCAAGGGGAGAGACCCCTCCAGTCCTCCCAGTAAGGTGACAATTCCCATCCCAAGGGGGGGGTTGGGGTTTTTTCCCCCAATTTGACCTCTGATCCAGAAGCCACAAACCAGAGCACCCATGTTCCTGCTTCCCAGCAGCTCAGACAGCCCAGGCAGGGTGCTACCCCTGGAGCCAGGCAGCTTCCCCACCCCTGGAGGGACTTCAAGCTCAAACAGGAACACTCAGGCCATGAGGTTTGTTGTTTGGTTTTTTTTTTTTGGCACTTTTTACCCCCCCAAAATCCCCAGTTGTCACAACCACATTTTAGCCACATTATTAATTTAAAATTGCATCTTTTAAAGACCCTCAGCAGAAGATTCAGGATGTATCTGGTGTGGGAGTGAAGGGTTTGGGAGCTGCTCCCTGAGGAGCCTGCAGTTTGCCACACTTCATGTTCTCTCTTCCCAGAGACATTTAACATGGGCAGACCCAGCTCTCACCTTGCACCAGAGCAACTCCTCTGGTGGCTTTAGCAGAGTCACCAACCAACACCCCCGAGGGAAAACTTTTTCATTAAAAAAAATTTAAAAAATAAAAAACATTCATACTAATCATCATAATTCCAAGCACCTTTCCTGCTTGCTTTGGAGGTAAGGAAGCAAGGAGAGGGAACTCCCTCCTGGGCCTTCCTGACTCAGAATTTCCTCATCCCTATCCCCACCATTTTCCATGTGTTGAAGAACTTCAGTTGATGTTTCCAAAGGAAAAGGCAGCCTGTGACAGCAGCCTCAGGGCTTGGAATCATAAACCCTGCTGAGTTGGGGGGGCCCATCAGGATGATCCAGTCCCTGTGCAGGGCACCCCAGGAATCACACCCCAGGAATCACACCCCAGGAATCACACCCCAGGAATCAATCACACCCCAGGAATCAGACCCCAGGAATCAGACCCCAGGAATCAATCACACCCCAGGAATCAATCACACCCCAGGAATCACACCCCAGGAATCAGACCCCATCCCAGCCTCATCCCAAGGCTTCTCCAGCTCAGGCAGCTTTGGAGCTGTGACCACTTCCCTGGGGTTGGATGGGCAAGGGGCTGCTTCTTACTTCTGTACCAGTGCTCTGACACTAACCACTAAATAAATCAAACCACAAACTACCCAGGCCTGTGCTCAGACCTTCCTCTCTTGTCCCTGCCTTTTCTCCCCTTTTATTTTTATTTTTTTTTCAGAGGGCAGGCAGGAAGGAGCCAGTTTGGGGGTTGGGGGCAGCCCCTTACCTTCACTGTCTGTCAGGACTTCCATCCTCCCACTGAACATGGCCTTGAGCATGGTGTCCTGCTTGGTCAGGGTCTGCATGGTGGTGTAGTAGAGAGCCCCCCCCACGTTGAGTTTGACATATTTGGAGCTGGGGCTGCTGCCTTTGAAGGAAGTTGTGCGAGTGGCAGCCGAGGGCACTGCTGAGCTCACCACACTCTCTCCTGACATCTCTTCCTGCAGGGGGGGCAGAAATCACCCATCAGATGGCACCCAACCTCCCCTGACACAGCTCAGCCACACCAACCCCTGCCCTGCACAGCTTCCCAAAACATCAATAATCTGGGATGGAACTGGGAAAGTCCCTGAGCAGCCAATTCCGGGGTAAGATGCTGACTGCCCAGGCTTCTCCTTCAGGTTTTTGGTTTGGTTTTTTTACCTTAAAGCACAGACAGCTCCCCACAGAGCTCACACAACCTCCCTGCTCTCTTCCCTGCCCTCCCTCACTCCCCAGCACTCCAGAACCCCCTGCCCCACATTCCCCCTGCCCCACATTCCCCCTGCCCCACATTCCCCCTGCCCCACACCCCCTGCCCCACATTCCCCCTGCCCCACTCACTTCAGGACCTCTCCCACCAGAACCTCAGGGTTCCCAGCTCCCCGGGCACAGAACCAGGGGGCTGCACCCCGAACCCCCCCCTCCCTTTCCCTCCGGCCCATCCTCCCCGAACCATCCCAATTTTGGGGAAGGGGAACTCTGTCCCTGAACCCCCCTGCTCCTGGGGACTGACACCACCCACACCCCACACCGCTCCCCCCACACTCCCCGGGCACCCCCACCCCGTGCACCCCCAGCCCGGGGACCCCATCCCCGGGTTTTACCTCACCCCAACTCCCAATCCCCCCAGCCCCAGCCCCTCCTCCCCTCCCCCCGCCAGGGCCCCCACCACCGCACGGCCCCGCAGCCCCCGCAGCCCCCTCAGCCCCGCTCCCCCCCACGGTTCCGATCCCCCCCCGGTTCCCCCTGTCCCCCCAGTTCCCCCCCGGTCCCCCCCGGTCCCCCCCGGTCCCCTCACCATGAACGCCGCACCGCGGCCCCTCAGACCGAGCGAGCGGGGAGCGCCGGGGCGGGGGGAACTTCCGCCCTAAACGTCACTTCCGTCCCGGCCCCCGGTGCGCTGCTTAAAGCCTTCCCCTCTCCCTCTCCTCCTCTCTAGGAGGGCTCTGCGCTGCGCTCCTCTCCGCTCCGCCTCGCTGGGTTCGGTTCGGCCCGACCCAACCTCTTGGGCGGCAGGGAGAGCTAGAGCTGGCTGCGCTTCCTGTGCCGAGCTGAGGTGCGGGTTGCGGGGCGGAACGGTAGCGGGGGTGCGAGTTGCCGGGCGGAACGGTAGCGGGGGTGCGAGTTGCCGGGCGGAGCCTTGGCGCGGACCCGGGGCAGGAGGCGGTGGCGGCTGCGGGCCCAGGGGCGGCGGAGCTGGGATGGAGCCGAACCCCCCGGGCCTGGGGTGAGGGAGGGGACCCGGGGGGCTCTGGGGAAGGCGCCGGGGCCCGGGGGCGGCTGTGGGGCGGCTGTGGGGCGGCGGCGGCGCTGGGCCCGGGGGGCTGCGGGGTCTGGGGGTGAAGGGGAGGCCCCGGGGGTCTCCTCTGGGTGCTGCTGGAGCTTGGGGCGAGTTCCCCGTGGGTGCTGCCCCGGCCCGGGGTCCTGGCAGGGTTGAGGGCTCCCTCGGGGTTTGTTTCTTCCCCACTCCGAAGGGGTTGGAGCTGCAGTAGCGGGGAGCAGAGCTCAGCTCCGGGGCTGATGCTTCTCCTCTCCTGAAGCTTTGCTGAATTCACGTTTCTTTCAGGGTGTAGCAAGAGGTAATTCTGTTCGAAAAGACTCAGAACTGGGAAGGTAAAGAGTAAACCCCTTGAATCACCTTCGTGTCATCTGCTTATCTGTGCAGGGGCTGCCCGAAGGCAGAGGATGAGCAGGGGGTTTGTGTGGGAATGATTGCACAGACCCCCCGGGGGAAGGTTGTTGTCAGGTGTTCATAAAGCTGACTGCGTGCTCTTTGTTGGGTGGCAACGAGTTCTCTTCAGGGTGTCCCTTGTGCCCTTCCCCTCACATCCCTGCCCCCAGAATTCTCCATTACCTGCAGGAGGGGAGGAGAACAGCCAACCCTGGAAAGGGGATGATTGTTTTCTCCTTTGTTCAGATCCCCTCCTCTGCATTAGTTGCAGGTTTTACCTGCTGTCTGTGCTCTCACTGCAGCCCCGTTCCCAGACACTTTCAGGGCTCAGCCCAGGCTGTATTTTTTGCCCGTTCTGTCGAGTTCCCTCCTTCCCCGTTCAATCCCCTTTGCCTTCTCCCTGCTCTCCTCCTCTTTCCCGGGGATTTTCCTCCACGATTCTTTGTTTCCTTTTTTGTTGTTGTTTTTTTTTCCGGAGGCGGGAAAAATGTTCAGCGCCACTCAGTCCTCCAAAGCTCAGTTCCTGGACAAAGCCCGGCAGGCTCGGGAGGAGCGGCGGGAGCTGAAGGAGAGGGAGAAAGCGGCCACGCAGCTGCAGGCGCTGGGCCGGGGGTTTCTGTGCCGCTGCCGCCTGCAGAGGGAGATCAGGTGAGGGAAACCCGACACCCCCGGCTCCTCCCGCTCTCCCGCTGGGGTTTTAACTCCCGGCCCTGGTTTTATCCTAGGAGAGAAGTGGAGGAGTTTTTTGAGGGGCATGAGTCTGGCTCGAGCAGAAGAAGTGCTCTGTCTGTCTTCAGGATTGCCAGGAGGCTGCTGTTTGTGTTCAGCCAGAAAGAGGACAAAGAGGTGAGGCTGCTGCTCTGCTGTTCTGCTTTCAAGCACGTATTTTAAGGAGGTAAAATACATCTCATCACTTGTGTGGCTATTCCTATTTTCCCTATTTTGCCTTGGGAAACGTGGTCACTGTTTCCCCAGCCCTTCATGGAGAGGTTGGTCTGGAGGAATGAAACAGAAGAGCCCTTGAATTTGTCACCAGTGGGTCTGTACCCAGGGCACAGTTTAACAACTGGTTTTCCTGCAGGGACTGAGCAGAGCCTCAGGTTTTTTTTTTTGTTTGGCAGATGTGTTGTGCCAGGCTCCCCCAGAACTCTCCCAGCAGAGTGCAGGTGTTTGTATCACAGCTGCTTTCCTGCCTCTGCCCTGAGTTGGTTTCAGAATGGAGCCCTTTGTTGCTGTGCCCAAAATGATGAGATTTGCCCCAGGAAACTGTGAGGAAAACAACTGGGAAATGAAAGGCTGTATTTAAATTGAACTTGAAGCAGCTCTGGGTGATTTTTCTTTTTAACCTGCTCTGTCCCAGCCCTGTTGATGATAGTGCCAGTCCTGCAGATGCACTCTTCTGTGTTTAGAACATCAAGGCAGAGTGTGTGTGTTGCAGACACAGGTTTTGGGGGCTGCAGTACAGTTCCTGGGAGCCTTGCTGAAATACCTCTACCTCTTCTGCCCCTCTCAGCAGCAAGTCAGCTCCTTGCTGGGCCAAGGACTGGGCTGTGCTCCTTCCCACTCTTATTTCTCCTCAGTTCTGAAGCTCAGGATGGCTTTAGAGCTTGCAAGCACACTGCAGATGCAACTGGACTGAGCTCATCCTGAAGGAGTTGGGGGTTCTGCTGTGAGGGGGGCTGGTTGGGAGCTTGGAACACCCTGCTGCTCCCCTTAGCATCCAGGAACATCTTAGCATGAAGCTCTTCTAGCTGAACCCCAGCAGGAAAAGGCTTTTCCTGGCATCTGCCTGTGCTGGCAGGGAGGTTTGGGCAGGGGAGGTTGAGGAGCTCCTGCTCTGGACTGGGAGGTGCAGGATGGGACCCATCTGCTGACTGGTTGGGTTCATACAGTGGTATCTTGCTCCCTCTGCTGAGTTGTTCCTGCTGCTCTTCCAGAGCAGCTCTTCCTCTAGATACCTCTAATGCCACTTTGTTTTTTCCTTTTTTTTTTTTTTTTTTTTCCCCTAGAGGTTTGAAAAGCTGTGCAGGTGCATTCTGAATAGCATGGATGTGGAGAATGAGCCCAAGGTCAGCCAGAGGGGTTTGTGTTTGGGGGTGGAGGGGCTGTTTGGTTTTTTTTTCCCTTCTATCTGTGGGAATTTAGGTTGGTGACATTGGAATTTTTAACTTTCAAAAGCCCCTGAGCACTGCTGGGACTCCCTGGTGAAAGTTTGGACAAGTTCTTTCATATTTTTACTGTGAATGCAGCCATAGGAGATAAAAAGCAGGGTTCTTCTGTGGGGGGGTGGCTTTGACCAGTGATTTCTGGGGAGAGAAATGACTTGTTGAATTGAGTAGGGTGCTGAGGGGGTTGTTTTGTTACAAAGCTTCCTGGTAATATCAGTAGCAACAACACCAACCCTGCTGCCCTCTGCATCCTGCCCCCTCAGGTGTGGTATGTCTCCCTGGCACTCTCCAAGGACCTCACACTCTTATGGATTAAACAGATCAAAGACATTTTGTGGTTTTGCTGTGAATTTCTCAAGCAGCTTAAGGTAAATATTTCCTTTGTGTTGTGACTCCCTGCCTGGAACAGTTCTGTCCTGTGGCAGGGAGCTCATTGGGTTTATCAACCTTGGTGTTTGTTTTTGCAGCCTGACATCTTGCAGGACTCCAGAGTGGTCAATCTGCACCTCACTATGCTTGTCACCTTCACAGACACTTCCACCTGGAAAATCCTTAGGGGAAAAGGTTGGTGCATCCCATAAGCCACTGATCTGGGATTTGCTGTTAAAATCTACTGAATGTTCCAGCACCTTTTCTCCTCCTCACAAAGATTCCTTGTGGTTTTTTGGTTGCACAAAAGGTAGCCCAGAGGCAGCAAGGATTCCCCTGAGATCAGACAGACTGTTTCCCTTAAAGCAGCAACAGTTACAATGCTTGTACAGTGCTCCAAGAGCTCACACATGAGAAGTGTTCAGAGAAGAATAGAATGTGGTTTTTAGCTCTGGGTTTCTGTAGGAAATACACCCAAGACAAGGTAGGAGAGTGCCAGGGGTGGGTATGACTCAGCTCAAGCAAGATTTGTAGTGAAATGCTGCTAAAGCACTGGGTTTGCACACGAGAGAAAGGATTTGGTGCAGCTTGTGAACTGTTTTATAGCACGTGAGGAAGGCAAAAGAGGGGCTGTGGGGCTGCTTTAGTAACATCCCTGTTCTAACTCTGAAGGTGAAACCCTGAGGCCTGCCATGAACCACATCTGTGCAAACATCATGGGACACCTCAATCAGAAGGGCTTTTATTCTGTGCTGCAGGTCAGTCCTGGGCTGAAACACTTCTGTCTTCTCTCTGTGGTCCTTGTTCTGAAGCAGCTCCTGTGGTCCCATGGTGTCTGACCCCTGTGCAGTGCTGCTGACAAGCAGAGAGACACCTGAGACAGCATCTCCTCTGTCACTGCTGCTGGGTCTAAATCCCACTTAATCACCTCATGATGAGATGGGCAGGAAGGACTCCTGAATATTTTTCCAAGCTTTGCTGCTGCCCTTGTGCATGGCCTTGTTTTATTTACTGCTCTGTTGGGGGAAGGAGCTGATGTCATTTTCTGAAATCTTTTAAATGAGAATCCCATTACCAGGCAGCTACGAGCCTTGCCTGGATAATTTTAAAAAGCCCTGGGAACCCTGCATGCAGATCTTAGACAAATGAGTCCTGCACAGTGTCTGATTTGTCTGCAGTTTCCCTGTGATGCCATCATTACCCTGAGGCCCTTCTGCCTCTGCCAAATGGTGGGTGGGTAACGGGTCTGTAGCCTTCTCCTCGTGCTCTGCTTTTTATCTGCTCTGAAAAGAAACACAATGTCTTTGTGTTTATTTCACTTGATTAGTCACCATCTTTTTCTGAATACTGCAGGGTTGGTTTTCTTATTTTTATTCCAGATTTTGCTAACCAATGGCTTGGCAAGATCCAGACCTTCCTTGTCCAAAGGCTCCTTGACTGCCATCTTCTCTCTTGCGCTGCGGTAAGGCAGCCAGAGCTGCTTGGGGTGATAAGACAGCCAGAGCTGTATTAATTGTGTTTAACTTGTGTATTAATTGTGTTTTTTTGAAAACTTGTCACTCTGCCAGTCTCTTTCTGCCAGGAAGAGTCTCACTCTTTAGGTTTCTTGCACTAAATTCTTCTTCTTTCTGTAGCCCCGTGGTTGCTGCTCAGTTTTCGGACAATCTGTTGAGGTCCTTTCTGATCCATATCATGTCTGTGCCTGCAATAGTGACTCATCTTGCTACTCTAACACCTGAGGTATGTGGGTGATGTGCTAGTACCAAAAATCCACTAAATAACACATAAGGCCACTTGTTAATCCTTTTTTTTGTCAGCTCTTGGAACAGAGCACTGATGTTTCTCTTTGCCAGTTTCAGCTCTGTTGTGGAAGCACTCGATTCTTGTACCCTCCAGACACTCTGGGTCTCTAATACCTCAGATTTTATCAGCACCAGTGGGTTGATGGCTTGAACTGCCCTAAAATAAGTAAATAAAATAAAAATAGAGGCGTAGTGACTCACAGCTTGAGTTCTTGAAATCCTTGTTATTCCATTTGTGTAACGATAGACAGAGCCAAAGTAAAAATCCATCTGTTGCATGGCAGAGGATCTGTGATGGTAACTCTAGGCTCTCCTAGACTGATCTAATTTCATGTGCCTGCTCCTCTCTGGGTGTTTTGTGCCAATGAGCATCTGTGTTCTTGCAGACAGGCAGTTGCAAAGGTCTGGGGCCTGCTCACCTGCCAGGTGTTTAGTTTCCTACACCAGCTTCCCATCAAATAATCTCTTTTGGTGCAACAAACCCAACTTGCTGCTTTATTTGGAGAGGAAAGACAATCCAGGTTGCTGAGGGCAGCTGAGGTGGGGTTGGTTGTTGTGGGTGGTGCCTCACTGGCAGGTGCCCCTCTTTCCCAGCGCCTGGCAGTGATGGAATCTCACCAGCTTTTCCGCAAGTTCATCCTGTTCCTGAGTCGGGAGGAGCAGTGCCGAGATGTCTGCATGTGCCTGGAGGGAAGTCACACTCTTTGCTTGTTGGGTAAGTGCCTGCAGCACCTCTTTTTACTGTGCTTGGAAGACAGTTTTGAGTCAGATGTTTCTCCACGGGTAAGAGCTGCCTCCAACTTGCCCTTTTTTTTTTCTTTTTAATCTTTATTTAGTTTCTCACTAATAACCGAGATGCACTCTAGGACTTAAACCATGAGTTTAAGTGCTTTTGTGCTCATGCCATCATGCCTAGACTGTGAAGCATTATCTCCATTAGCTTTTCACTTGGACTCTGAGAGAGTTTGTAGTGCAGCAGCCTTTAATCTTTTCTAAATGGCTGTGTTACTGAAACATTCCAGTTAACGTTATTGTAAAAGCCCCAAGAGAAGCAGTTGGAACTTGGGAGTATCTGTGGATTGTCTGTAGTTTATAGTACTTGGTGGAAGGTGTTGGTGGGAGAGATGAGGAGGCAACCAGAGTGCCAAGCCACCTTAGTGGCTGAGGTGTGCTGAAGTGGCATGCTGCAGGGTGGCCTCTGATTGTCATTCTTCCCCGATCTTCCCAGTTCATTTCCTCTGTTGTGTCTCTTAACCACTGTCCTGCAGCATCTGTTCCTCTGTTAAGTCTTGCTGTGCTGGTCATTCCCCAGGTAACCTTGTGTACTTGGGCTCCTTGAATGACAAAGTCCTTGAGGAGGAGACAGCTCATTTTGTGGGTGTGCTCACCCACATGCTCTCCTACTGCCAGAAGTATGTTTCACAAAAGAAATCCAACCTCACCCACTGGCACCCTGTTCTGGGCTGGTTTTCACAGACTGTGGATTATGGGTAAGAGCTCATTTAAGTCTCTTTTTATTTTGTCCCTGTATTTGTTTAATTTAGCACAGACTGGTAAGCAGTGGTCATCCTGGGACACTCAACATGGGGTTTGTGTATCACCCTCTGCAGGGTGGCTGGATGTTCTATTTTGCATTTTAGCTGAAACCAATCAAAGTATCACTGCCTGGTGGTTTATTCCAGTCTGCCTTCTAATGTGACTCTCTGACTTGTCTTTTAGATTGAATGAGTCCATGCCTCTGCTGACAAAGCAGCTGCAGCATCTCTGGGGAGTTCACATGATCCGCATCCTCTTCAGTGATGTGCTCAGCAAGAAATTGCTGGAGAATCAGGAAACAGCTCAGCTGCCAGCACAGCCAGTTTCCCCTCAGAACAGCCTGCCCATGAAGAGTCAGTTCTGGAGGGTTGCTTTGTTTTGTGTGTGTGTACATGTGTCTTTCTCCCGGGGCTTTGAGTTTTCCACTTATGCTAAAAGCTTTGAGTAATTACTTGCAGCAGCAGCTGCTGCTGCTTAGGTGGGGATATGGTCTCTTCTCCTCTTTGTAATTCCTGTTTAGAATGCCTCTGTGACCTGGGGCAAGCCTTTTCATTTGGTGCTGTGAAAATATTTGCTTATTTTAGCAGTATTTTTTCATTGCTTCTCAAGTAATTGAAGTGCTTACTGCATAACTTAGTACTTCCCAAGGCAAGACAGGAGGCCCTTTGCCCAGGTGAGGAGCAAAGTGAAGCTCCTGGGCCTGTGGTGCTTCTGCAGAAGAGTGTTTGAAATAAGGGAGCTGAAATTTGGCTATTTTCTGGCTGCTGTCCTAGCAGTAGGTCCTGTGGTCATTAGTTTCTGCAGTTCTGGGAAGGTTTTAAGCCCTAGAGTGAAGTTCCTACTGGAATACTCTGTTAGCAGCCATATGTGCCAGAAACATCCACCAAAACCTACTGGCTGTGGGAGTGCCTTAATCTGCTTTAAATCCTCTTTATCACATAGCTGCCAAGTGGCTGAGAAAAAGAACTGGTTTGGAATGGCACTGAGCCAACATCTCACCTGCTTTTCTGTCACCAGATCTTTTCAAGAGAGCTTTCCAGAAGTCTGCATCTGTCCGGAACATTCTCAAACCTGTCGGGGGCAAACGAGTGGACTCTGCAGAAGTGCAGAAGATGTGCAGCATCTGTGTTCTGTACCAGACCACCCTCACAACCCTGACCCAGATCCGTCTGCAGATACTCACAGGTCAGGGCACAGCTCTGCTCTTCACATCATCTGTGAAGAGAGAAAAAAAAAATAGATTTTTCTTATTAAATTCTGTTGACTTGTTGGTAGTTTTATTACTGACAACAGTTTATTGACTGGCTGGGTGGAAGGCTTGTTCCATGCTGAATCATACATCTGATCAATAACATTTATCACTTATTGAGCATTAACTCTCCAGAATACAAATTGAAGCAAGTTCTCCTATAATGAAACCATGCTTACTCCCTATCAAACCTAAGACTGAGTCAGTATTTTTGAGAAACCCAGCAGTATTAATCTTCATGTGGTGTGAACACTGAATGCTTTCATACATCTTAGGAACAAATTGCCTGTCTCAGGAATGGATGGAGGAGGTGATAAGCACTGGTTTGGTGTAGTGGCTATTGCAGAGGAGTGAGTCCAGGGCTTTGGGTGCTTCGTGGCTATAGTAGTGACCACAGGTCACCACTCCTTCCTTTGTGTTCTCATCTCTGGCTGTAGTGGTGGCCAGATCACAGGAATTAATTTTTTTCCAAAGTTGAAAAATAATTAGTGGGAAAGGGCTTCAGATGTGCAAGTGATTACTGCCTTAAAAAAATGCCCTTTTTTTTTTTTTTTTTTTTTTTTTTTCCCCTGCTTATTGTACATCTGTGAGTGCAGACAAGCATAGTGCTGGTGTTGCCTTCAAGTGAAGTGTTGCTTAGCAAAAGGACCTTTTGGCTCCAAGTCCCCTTTGTCCCCATGAGCCCCCCGTGACCCAATAGCTTTCCTGAGTGTGCTTTGTATTCTTCCATTGCTAGGCCTCACTTACCTGGATGATCTGTTGCCCAAATTATGGGCTTTTATCTGTGAGCTGGGACCCCAGGGCGGGTTGAAACTCTTCTTGGAGTGCTTGAATAATGACACAGAGGAATCCAAGAGGCTGCTGGCCATGCTGATGCTGTTCTGTGACTGCTCCCGCCACCTCATCACGTAGGTAGCAAGTGGGGGGTGGGAGGGATCCTCTTTGGAATGTGGAGCTCTTGTGTTCCTTACATTTCAAGAGGAATAGTTCATGTGTTGCTGCTTTTGCATTGAGGCAGTTGAGCAGCAAGCTTATCAGAGGCTCCTGGGAGGTAAAGGGCTTCAAAAGGACTTTCCCCTCAGCCACATGCTGCTGCAGGCATACACAGCTGGACTGGGAACCAAATATTGCAGCACTGGGAAGGGAGGGGAAAGAAACATTTTCTCTGTTGCTTATGGGCAGTGTAAAGCAAATGCTTCAGTGGGTCCAGCTGAGCTCTGAGGAATAATGCTACAACACTGCTGCAGGAAAGCTCCCCAGGTTATCTGCTGCTGTTGAAAACTCCTTTGCTGTCTCCCTCAGGACACAAAGGATGGGATACAGGGAGGGAATGCCTTTGCTGGTCAGCAGGGACAGTTTCCTTAGCCTGAATGATGAAAGCCTTTTTTTGGGGATGAGTGCATGGGTCCTTTTAGCTGCAAAATTCTGGCCTGTGTCTCAGACCCTTGGCACTCTCTTCTGTTAGGATCAGCTATCAATCAAAACCAATAAATAAGGTTCAGTTTTTTATCACCTGAGATCCTCATGGGTGTCAGTTGTCCTAGAAATAAGAGCTGCTGCTGAGGGATAATGTGCCTTTATCAAAATTTCAGAAGGGAATTAAATTTACACTTGGCATTTGCATTTGTTTTCTCTGATAGGATTCTTGATGACATTGAAGTCTATGAGGAGCAGATTTCATTCAAACTGGAAGAGCTTGTTACCATCTCATCTTTTCTTAATTCCTTTGTGTTTAAGATGATCTGGGATGGAATTGTAGGTAAGTACTTTTTGTAGCTTGACTTGAGGTTAATATTAGAACAACAAAAGGAATTAAGTTTGGAATTTGAAGCTTCTACTAACTGTTGCTTTGGGAGACAGCTCAGTTCTGGCAGTTAGATTAGACTGTCCAAACTTGTTGTGATGGCTCAGCTGAGGTGGCTTTGGTGTGGCTTTTTAAGAAGAGGTTGTCCTCTGGGAAGCCCCAAATCCCCAAATGCTGGAGGTTAGGAGAGGCAGAGCTGTCCAGTCTTAGTGTGGGGTGGCTGATCAGCGTGGTGCTTTCTCTCCTGTCACCTGTGGGTCCTGGGGCTCCTGGACATTGCTGCTTTGTTCTTTTTGTTCAGAGAATGCCAGAGGGGAGACCCTGGAGCTGTTCCACTCTGTCCATGGGTGGCTGATGGTCCTGTACGAGCGGGACTGCCGCCGGCGCTTCGCTCCTGAGGACCACTGGCTGCGCAAGTGAGTGTCCAGGGGAGGGGGCTGGGTACCTGTCCCAGTGTGCCACCTCCCCCAGGGTGGCTGCTCTGGGGTTCCTCGCTTCAAACCAAGCACCTCTTCTTCTGCCCACCTGATTCTTCTTTGCTGGGTAGTCCTGAGCACTTAAATCATCTCTGAAACCATTCCATTTCCCCTCCTTACCACACCCAGGGCTTTGCTGGGGCTCTGAGTCTCTGCCTTTCTTTGTAAGGGACCTCAAACCCAGTGTGCTCTTCCAGGAGTTAGACAAGGACAAGAAACGAGCCCAGCTGCTACTGCAGTACATCCCCCACGTCATTCCCCACAAGAACGTGAGTGGGGGCAGAGGGTGGGGGCTGAAAAGCCAGGGACATGGGTGGCCTGGGAGGAAAGGGACACACATCTTGACACGTGTCCTTGGCTGGGACATCCAAGAGCTCATTCTGAGCGTGCCTCAGGAGCACCTGAATGCCTTGCTGCACTGGAGGGTGAGGATCCTCATGGATGAAGACTTTTCTTTTTGTTTTCTTTTGCAGAGGGTGCTGCTTTTCCGAAATATGGTGACGAAGGAGAAGGAGAAGCTGGGGCTGGTGGAAACCAGCTCTGCATCTCCTCATGTCACCCACATCACCATCCGCCGCTCACGCATGCTGGAGGTGAGGGCTTTGGTGTGCAGGAGCCAGCAGCAAGGCAGTTGCTTGTCCTGTCAAGAAGAGGGTGTGAAATGGGTTTTTATCTTTCCTGTGGGTGCTGAGGAACCCGGTGCCAGTTCTGTCTGCTTGATGCTACAGGAAAGTGCTGGACCTGGGATCAGTTCAGACTCCTACGAGCCTGGAGTCTCGAGCAGAACAAATACTGGTCTTTTGGGGCACAAAATTCAGTGGGAAATGCAGCTATCTGTGCTTTATCTGTCTCCTGCATGTCTGTGTGGGTGTTTCATGTGTCTGCCTGGATGATTGTCCTCTGCCTCTTCTGCTCTGTGTAGGATGGATACGAACAGCTCCGACAGCTGTCCCAGAATGCCATGAAGGGAGTGATCAGAGTGAAGTTTGTGAATGATCTGGGTGTCGATGAGGCTGGTATTGATCAAGATGGGGTCTTCAAAGAGTTTCTGGAAGAGATAATAAAGAAGGTGTTCGACCCTGCACTCAACTTGTTCAAGGTGTGACAGGTTCTGGCTGTGTTGACCCATTGCAGAGAGAAACAAACTGTCTGACTGTACTGTTACTTGTTTCTGTCCAGACAACCAGTGGTGACGAGAGGCTGTATCCATCCCCAACATCCTACATCCATGAGAACTACCTACAGCTCTTTGAGTTTGTAGGGAAAATGCTTGGGAAGGCTGTATATGAGGTGAGCCAAAATTGCCACTGGGTATTGTCAGTGCTGGGACAAGAGGAGAACTCCTGTTCCCCAGCACATGATCTGCCTGCAAGGCCTCAGAAGTAACCAAAGATGTTGCATGTAACAAGTATGTGACAGGACCTTACCTATTAATTCTTGTTTTCTGTAGGGGATAGTTGTGGATGTACCATTTGCTTCCTTCTTTTTGAGTCAGCTGCTTGGGCACCACCACAGTGTCTTCTACAGCTCTGTAGATGAACTTCCTTCCTTGGACTCTGAGTTCTATAAGAATCTCACTTCAATTAAGGTTTGAGCATGACTTTTCCTGTTGTTCAACTCCCTTATCACTGGCTACTGCTAGAAGTACTCAACCTGCAAATGCCTTTTCAGTGCTGATATCTTTAAAAGCACCCTGGAAGTGATGGGTGATTCTGAGGCAGGCTGGCAGCTGGCTGTCCTGGGCTTTTACCTGGGCAAGCAGGGAGGAGAAAAGAGTCTGAAGGTGTAAAGCTGGAAGTGGCAATAGGGAAATCCCGAGTTTTAGCCTCAGCTCTTGTTACAGTCTCCTCACAACCTGGAGCAACTCATGCATTTGTTATGCTTTGGTGCCTTGAGCCTGCTAGGGGTCACTTAGTGGCAGAATAATACAGAACTGCAGAGCTGATGCTGTTCCTGCTGCTGAACACTGAGCTCCTGCCCCTCTCTCTGTCCCTCCCTCCTCTAGCGCTATGATGGTGACATCAGTGACCTGGGCTTAACACTCTCCTATGATGAAGATGTGATGGGTCAGGTAAGCTTTTATTCACTCACTGTGGTGGACTTTGTGTTGTTCCAAGCACCCTCCTGATGCCAGGTGGTGACAAGCAGAGACCTGGGCAGTGAGAGAGTCCACAACCCGGGCTCAGGCAATCCCTGTGTCTCCTGGTTAGATCCCAGCTGCTCCTCAGAGGAGCATCTCCCCCACTTGTCTGGCTGATGCTGTTGGGAAGAGCCTGTGAAGCACTGAGGAGGGATCCTGAGGATCATACAAACAGTTGAGGGCAGAATGAGGTTTGGTTCCTGAGCAGAGGTGTCCCTAGAGCAGAGAAACAGAGCTGCAGTCTGACTTGCCAGCAGAATTCAGCTATTATTCTCTGCTGAACTTGTCTTGAGCATCTCAAAGTCAGGTGGTCTGTCCCAGCTCATACTACACTGACTGCTTTTCACTCTGGTATTTATGTTTCTGGGCATTTCAGGTGGATGCTCTGTGTGACCCTTCTGAACAAGAATCTTGAGGGGACTAACTGGTAAAAACGACCTTGGGTTTGGTTGTGGTTAGGAATTAGCTCTGCTCTGCTTTTACAAAAAAAGTGCCTGTGAGAAAAGCTGGGTCAGCTTCAGAGGCTCTCTGAGCACAGCCATAGGGTTCTGCAGCTTCCTCCAATATTCAGCTGTGGGCAGAAAACAGCTTTTTCCCACAAAAAGTTTGGCTTCTGACCCTTAATTTTTCTAGTGCCAGGAGAAGAATCTGTGAGCAAGGAGAATTTCCTTTTCTTTAAACATATCCATTTCTGTCAGAGAAACTTGAAGTATGTCAGGAAGTCTCTTGGCCTTGAGAGGAAAATGCTGTTCACCAGTCCCTTAGGAAGGCTTGAAGGTTTTTGGTTGCTCTTGGGCCTTGAAGCTCTGAGATGCTGTGTGTGCATAGCTGGAAGATGTGCATAGATAAGATGAAAATGTCTTTGCTCTCTCTCTGTGTTGTTGTTGCTGCAAATCCCCTGAGCAGACCCCAGGCAGCACCAAGCCTGTGTGCTGTTGGCAGTGTAGATCCAGAGGCACAGAGCTCAGAGACCACTAAGTCATGGAGCCTGTATCTGGGGCAGCTTGTCCTTGAGAGCTTTGTGTGCTGCAGGTTCTTATTCCTAAGCTGGCTGCTTTGGACCTGGTTTGCACACATCTGGCAGCAGCACTACCACTGGTAATGCACCTGCAAAGCTCTGGTTGAGTGGGAAGAGAGCAGAGTACAGACACAGCCCTGCTCCACACAGGGGAGGGGCTGCACACCTTGCTGCTGCCTTGGCATAGCTGAGGTTTTAGCTTTGAGGTGTTTCCCACCTGAAAAATAAAAGTAGGAAACAGCATACCAGAAGCCAGCAGTGAGACGTGGAAGGCTACTGCACTCAAAACTTGAAAATAAAGTAAGAGAGTCCTGTTTGCCTGCTGCTTTGGCCATGCTGAAGCAGCCAAGTGAGGTAATTCTGGTTTCTGAATGAACTTGTGCATCCTGGTGTGTACAGCCCCGTGCTGGGTGCAGGGGAGCTGAGCTCCTGGTGCTGGGCTCCCTTCTCACCTCTGGAGTTACCTGGAACTGAAGCACAGAGGCCACTGGGGTGGGAATGATGACTTTTCTGCCTCAAGGCTTGGTGTAGAGATGAGTTCTGACTCTCTTAGCTGTAGCAAGCATGCAGAGGGTCCCTGTGTGTGAGCAGTGCTGGTGCTGAGCCCCAGGGCAGGTGCTGGGATGCTCCCTCCTGTCTCACTTTTTGAGCCCTCTCTGCCAAGTGCCCACCCTGAGGGACAGTGAGCTCCAGGGAGCTGTCACTTGGGTGGCCCCAGGTGAGACCCGTGGAGCAGACAGCTCTGGATGGTGCTGTTAGGCTGAGGTAGGAGCTCGTTTGGCTGCTGGATTCTGGTTTGAGCTCGTTTGGCTGCTGGATTCTGGGCTTGTGACAGCCCCCAGGGCTCTGGGGATTGATCTGCGTGCGGTTCAGCGGTGATGGATGGGGAGGCTTCCTTGGAGAAGGGTGGAGAGGCAAGGTCCCTGCTGCTCAGTGACTGTGCTGAGGGTTAAGTGAGACTGGTTCAAGGCAGAATCAGGATTATTACTTAAATTTAAAATCCTACTGTTTTATTATAAAAAAAAATAAATTAAAATGTGTTCTGGGGAGGTGAGAGCTGAGCAGGGTGTTCCTTTCTGCTGTGGTTCCAGGCAGTAATTAGCAATCCAATCATTTCTTCCCTCAGCTTGTTTGCCATGAACTTGTTCCTGGAGGGAAGACCATTCCCGTTACCAATGAAAATAAGTAAGTACAGCAATTAGATTTTTAAGGTCAGCGCTGCAAAATACTTTATTCTAGTTCCTTGGGCTTGCATCTGGAATGAATTGAGATAGATTAGAGTAGAAGGAGCACATAAATATCTTAATAGAATTTACTGGTTACAGTTCATCGGCAGAAATTGTATCAAATTCGATTTGCAAAATAAAAATTGACAATTTACTTCTTGAAACAGCACTTCTGAGGTCAAAGGCACACAGTCTGTGAGATTCTGCAGGATTTAATGATGGTGATAGATGCAGACAGATGGATTCAGAGCAATTCAGGCACACAGTCGTGAACATAGAGGGCACAGATGCTCAAAGACACCTTGGAGCAGACAGATCTTCTCAGAATGATAACATGTGGCAGTTGTATAAAGCACTGCTCTTCAGAAGAGACAGTGGTGAATTCAAATGCAGTCGACAGTCATACTTTAGGCACAGGAAATCAGAGGAGACACCAAGCCCTGGAGCTATTTTCACAGATAACTGCCTTTTAGATACTTATCCTAAATGTCAACTCCAGAGCCTGAAAACCAAACCCACCTTTTTCTTCCCTTCATAGTTTTTTTTCTCCTCCATACCCTTCAGTGATCATAAAAGCAGGATGAAATGTCTATTAAGCAGATGTGTGGTTGAACTGGTAATCTGGGGGTTGTTCTCTTTAATGGCAAGTGAAAGCTGGATCCTACCTGAGGATTTGCTTTTGTGTAGTTGTGCTTTGCAATCTGATGTTCTCAGGCTTCTACTGAGCTCTGACCACGGAGTTTGCACTTAAAAGATTTTTCTCTGGCTTGTCAGAAGTCAGCTCAGGGAGAAAGTTGAAAGTCCTCCTTGCTTGCAGCAGAAACTGTGAAGCTTCTGTGCAGATGTGCACACAGATTGGGAGCTGGGAGGGAGCAGGAGGAGGGCTGCAGGTAGAAGCAATCTGGAAACAGTTCTGTCTGTTGATGGTGGAGCAAGGTTACCTGCCCCAAATCCAATCCATGTGATTGTGGTGGTGTCTGCCTAGGAGCTGATGGAGAAGACTCCACAAGTTTGGTTCTTTTGGCTGTTGGTGAGAAGAGGAAGCCTGATGGTGCCTCCCTCTAATAGGCAGTGCACCTCTTCCTTCCTCCTGGCATGAAGGTGGAAATCTCCTAAGTGCTTTTCAGTGTGTTCATTCTCCTGCTGTGGGTTTTGCTGCTTGTGGCATCAGAACCCAGACAGGTTTTTTTTTTTTCCAGACCTACAGAAGTGCTTGTGACTGGGGATCTGATCCTTTAAGGGGGAGTCAGATGCATCCCCCCTGTGAGCTGCTGTTTGGCCAAGGGTGATCGAGTGATTGTTAGAGCCAGGTAGTCCCTGGGTTGGCAAGAAGCTTTTAAAAATGAGCAGATGCTCCCAGAGGCAGGAGGTGGTGGGCAAAGCCTGGCAAAAGCACAGCTTTTTCTGCTTAAATGAAGAGCAGGGCCCTGGAGGGAAAAGTAAAACACATCTCCATGCAGTGCTTGTCCCTTTTGGGCTGGAGAGACTGCTCAGCAGCCTTGCTCCTGCTCTGCTGAGGTGGCTGTCCCTTGCTGCTCCAGCTCCCTCACTGCCACCTTCCCTGTTGCACACAGGATCAGCTACATCCATCTCATGGCTCACTTCAGGATGCACACACAAATCAAGAGCCAGACAGCAGCACTCATCAGTGGGTTCAGGTCCATCATCAAACCCGAGTGGATTCGGATGTTTTCTGCACCGGAGCTGCAGCGCCTGATCTCTGGGGACAATGCTGAGATTGACCTGGAGGACTTGAAGTAAGTGAACAGCTTGGTCAGCTGGTCTTCTCACTAAGCAAACCAAGCTGGTTTATTACAAAGCTGCTTGGGGGATGTTTACAGGGGGCTCTTCCATCACCTTCTGCTCCTCCTAACTGAAATTTGAAGATAGCAATGAATGGGGCTGAAGAGTGTGGTTCTTGGACAGGAAGGGTCTTGTCCTCTGCAGATCCTGGCAGCTGTGACCCTCCTGCTGCAGTGGGACAAAAGCCTGTCACAGCCCTTCTCTCCCCAGGAAACACACAGTGTACTATGGGGGCTTCCATGGGAGTCACCGGGTCATTATCTGGCTGTGGGACATCCTGGCCCACGACTTCAGCCCTGAGGAGAGAGCCATGTTCCTCAAGGTAAATCCAGCCCCTCCAGCCTGGCCTGCCCAGTGCTGTTCTCCTCCTGTTAGCTGGGTGCTTTCTGCACTAACAGAAGGGGTGTCAGAGAATGCTTGATGCCCTCAAATCAACATCCTGCTCCCCTGCAGAGGGGCAGCCATGGGAGCCAAGTTGTATAAATGCTTTTGTGTCCCCATGAATAGTCCAAAAGCCAGCAGAGCTGCACACTAAAGCTCAGCAGTGCCATGCTGTGGGGTGCTGCAATGCCAGGCTGCTCTCACTGTCTTTCACTGTCCCTCACTTTTTGCAGTTTGTTACCAGCTGCTCCAGGCCTCCACTTTTGGGCTTTGCCTACCTCAAGCCTCCTTTTTCCATCCGCTGTGTGGAGGTCTCTGATGATCAGGTAGGCACCCACCACCCTCCCTGCTCCTGTCTCCTGCCTTCCCTGCCAGGCTGTGTCCCTGCCCCTGCTCCCCAGCTCTGTCTGACCAGGGAACTGGAAGCTGTGAAGATCCAGCCTCACACTGGTGGCCTGCAGCAGCACTTGGGCTCTTTTTGCTGTCCCCAGGGTTGTGTTTTCCCCTCGGGACCTCCCCGTACACACCCCGGGTGCGCATTGGGCAGCAGCAGCCAGAGGAGCAGCTGTGGTGGGGAACAGAGCTTCGAAGCGTGGCTCCCCTGTTTTGTGTTGGCAAAAGAAAGGAGCAGGGCAGGGCAGGGGTGACAGGTTTCTGCCCCCCTGCAGGACACGGGGGACACGCTGGGCAGCGTCCTGCGGGGCTTCTTCACCATCCGCAAGAAAGAGCCGGGAGGGCGCCTGCCAACCTCCTCCACCTGCTTCAACCTCCTCAAGCTTCCCAACTACAGCAAGAAGAGCATCCTGAGGGAGAAGCTGCGTTATGCCATCAGCATGAACACTGGCTTCGAGCTCTCCTAGTCACCGTGGCCCCGGACTCTGGGCTGAGAGCTGCTGGAGCTGGTGGCCTTCACACACAGAGGGTGGGTGGGCTCCGTGGGAGCTGGCTGCTGGCTGGAGGGCTGGAGAGGTGCAGCTAATAAATGAAGGTTTACAGGGAAGAGCTGCTGGGTTAGACAGGGCTTGTCTCTTCTCAGGCACTTCTCCAGGATGAAGGAGGTGATGGGCCTGACCCAATACACTTCACTTGACACCCACGTAAATCGTCTTTTAAAAGCAAACCCCGGGGAAACGTCAAAGGGACATTCAAAGTGCCACTCAGATTAGTGACCGTAGCACCCCCCTGGCAGGCTGGGCAGCTGCTGCCGTGGGAGTGTTTTTTTTTCCTTTCCCAGGAGATGGTCCAGTCTCTTACTGGGTGGAAGTCGAGCCCGTGGGAAGCTGCACAAAGGCAGGAACGTGACGAGGAGACGAGCAGGAGGCTGCGGCGTCAGCTGTGCCCTGGCTGGGGCAGAATGAACTCAGGACAGGTACTGCATGGGGGCTGCCTCAGACCCCTGCCCCTGTGCTTCTCTTGGAGAAGGAACCACTTGCCCAGACTGGAGAAGCAGCAGGTTAAATGCCAGCAGATGGACCCTGCCACTCTCAGGAAGGTTTTGGAGCGCTGTAGGTTAAGAGCTCAAGCAGCAGGCGTGGAGGTCAGCGTGCGGAGCCAACTGTGCCTCTGCCAAGCTCCTGCCAGAGCCTGTGCTTTGGATGGAAGAGTTTGTTGTCTGAATTTGCTCAGGAGCAGAAAAGGTTGAATTTTACTGCATTTCCAGAGGCTGGGAGCTGGCACACAGCTCAGGCAGCCCTCGTTCCCCAGCACAGTGCTCAAGTGGGGCAGGTGCCCCCTGTGCTCTCTGGGGGGTGGAATATGCTGAGCTGCCCAGAGCCCTCTGGAAAAATTCCTCCACTGGCAAAATTCCTCTTACTTGGATAGAAGTTTTCACTTTGTGTGCAGGCTCTTTTGTTAGGGAGATGTGCTGTTTTGAACCAGGACTTGGCCTCTGTGTAACAGCCACGTTCTCTTTGCTGCCAAGCTGTTTATTTTGGTTGGTTTGTTTCTTTCTGGCCTTATTTTTAACAGCTGATGTTTGCCTGTAGCAGGCAGCTTTTTCAGGTGGTTCTGGAAAGGGAAGGTATGAGTTGGGGGGGGTTGCACGTGTGTTTTGGGAAGGTGTGGGCCCCTTCCTGCCATTTCTAACCAAGTCCAGACCCTGGTTGTAAAATGTCTCTGCAGCTCCATGGCCTTGGTCCCTGGACCTGGGCCAGGTGAGAGCAGAGCCTGCATCTCCTGGGCTGCTGAGATTCTGGCCCAGAGGAAAGCCATGTATGTTCTCCTGGTGGGGACAGGATTAAAAACTTTTCCCCTTCCCCTGTGGCTGCTCACTAATCAAACAAGCTCCTGCAAAGGTTCTCATGTCCCTCCTACCCTTCCTGTGGCACTGGTGGCCCTCACCCCACACTGCTCTGTCTGGGCAAGGTGGGCTGGAAACCTTTTGCTGCACAAGTGGGCTTGCAGCAGCTGCTCCAGCACCCTACCTCATCCTCTGCCTTGCCTTGCTCCAGCTTGTGGCATTCACATCCCATCTAGCACAGGTCTCTGCAGGACCTGGGCTCCCTCATAACCATGAGGCACATTTCAAACAGGCCAGAAAATACTTGGCACTGTGCAGCCAAGAATATAGCAATGGCCTTTGCTTCATCGTTCTCTCCTGCCTTGCCTCAGATGGTTTTTAGAGAAGTAACCTTTATTTCTTTTTTCTTTTTTTTTTTTTTTTTTTTGTTGGAACCAGTGCCTGTAAATATATCTGGAGAGCAACATCAGAATCCTTTTTCTATGTCATCTGAGTAATACTAAACAGGAGTGATCAGAAGTGTTAGGGAGGGCAGGAATGTGCATTCAGAGGATTCAAGATGCTAGACTAAGAATCCAGAGATCTTAAAGATTATAGTAAACTTCTTTTCTTAAAGTTTTCTTTCTGCATAGAGCATTTCAGCATTAACCAGTTGTTGAATATGTCTGTTGAGAGGTTTAGGTACTGACTTGTACCAATCATAGTTTAAAATACCACATGAGATCTTTTCTTTCTTCTAGGGAAATGCAGTATTTAAATAGAGCACAATGGCTGATTGATGCAGTGAGTTGTTTGAACACAGTGAGCTAAAATCTTTGCCCCCCTTTTTTGCTTCTTTCCTCAGGAGTACAATTCCTAGAAAAGTTCTTAATGCAGACTCTTCCCAACCTGGCAATATTGCACTATGAGACACTACATCCAATTTTCTAGCTAGTGTATAAAATGTGATTGTTTAGTCATTTGCCCTGGTGGCTGTAATTTCTTTTGGTAGCTGATTTCTGTAAACTTGGGAGGCTTTAATATGTTTTTACCTGAGCAGAAGCTGTGGCTGTGTATGGGTGTTGTGCACAGGGGTTCTTGGAAGGGCAGGGGGGGGTTTGCTGTGGGAGATGAATGACAATTTCTTTCTACAGAAGACTGGCTGCTGTGGAGACCTTGGTAGCATCCCTTGTTATCAGAAATGCAGGGAAGTGAAAAATAAACCTGGTGTGAGTAAGATGACTGGATGTCTCCTCTTCCTTTGGGGGCAGTGAGGACACGGGGCAGAGCTTTTGGCTACTGGGGCCCTGGCTGGGAGGGGTGAGGCAGGGTGCTGGGTGCTGGCAAAGCCTTTGTCAGGCAGGTTTCTGGGGTGTCTGCTGAGGTGCCCCTGAGGGATGGGCTCTTTGGGGGGCTCCTGGTGCTGGTGGGAATGTCTCTGAGCCCGGAGGGACTTGGCAGCTGTGTTTGAAGCAGGATTTGTTCTTGTGTCTTGGCCAAGCACTGCTGAGCTCAGGTTTGGTGCGTGGCAGTGTAGCCCTTTGCTCGTCAGCTCTGGGGCTCAGCTGCAGCCCTCCCTGGCCCCATCTAGATTGTCTTTAAAGTCCCTCCCAACCATTTTGTGACCTCACCCTGCCCTCCTGTCCACTCCACCCTGGAGTGAGGTGCTGGGTGCCAGCCCTGTGGGTGCTGGGACTCTGCTGGGGGGAGGGAGCCAGGCTGGGAGCGAGGGAGAGGGCTCCCAGTCAAGTGTGCAAGCACCATTGTTTTGACATGGAGGCATATGGCTCCATCAGAAACAGCAAAAAGAAACCCCACAGCAGATGCTGCCAAGGCAGAAAGCTGGCAGCAGGCAGCCAGGCCTGTAGAATCCCTGCTTCACCAGCACCTCCTGCTTCTCCATCGCTGCCCCAAGGTGAGTCCCACCATGGCTGCAGCACTTGGGCCACGTTGCAGGCAGAGGGAGGGATTTCTGGGGAGCAGACAGCTCCTCTCACTGCTCCTCCAGACTGTCCCTAGCCCCTGATTTACTCCGCTGAGTGGTGTTTCCTCCATTTGATTACACTCCCTTGTACCCTCCCAGCCCCTGCTCTGTGCCTGGGGCTGGTTGCAGGTTTGGATGCAGAGGGAGGAGGGTGTGCTGAGCTCTGCATCCCTGAGCAGAATGAGATCAGGTATTCCTGCAGCTTACTTTTGCCTTTGCTTGCTTTTACCCCAACAGGCAGCAGCCCCTGCAGCACCTTTGTGACCTGATGGGGTGGTGCTCAGACCCCCATGGCCCTGGCTTGGCACCTCCACCTCCCAGGTCAGTGGCACTGCTACTTGCTGTTTAGAAATGTGGCAGTTTCCAAGCTCAACTTTTTTTTCCATGCTGACCCTGTGCATTTTCACCTTCCCCCTGAGCACTAGCTGGGGCACTCTGCCTCTCTGCACCCCAAAATTCACCCTTCAGCTGCAGCAGCACACCAAGCCTGGGGCTGGAGGGGGCACACACGGGGTAGTGCTCCCTTCTGTGCATCTGCAAACATTGCCTTGTATAAATTTTCATGGGACTTGGCAAAATGTATGTTTGTGTCATTCCTGCAGGAGCAGCAGCCAGCTCTGCTGCTTACACATTGTGGCAGTAATAGAGGTGCTTGAGTTATGGCAAAACTTATTTCATTTTACAGCTCCTACAGCATTAACAGATGTACAGGCATCTGATCCAATCATGCAGCAAGAGATTTTGGGGCCAGTTCTTCCAGTTTTGACAGTGTGTAAGCTAGGAGCAGCCATACATTTTACAAACAAGAATAAACGACCCTTAGCAACATATGTCTGTGCTGGCAGCTCCCACGTAATCATAAATAAGGAACCCTGCTAGGCAGGAATGGAGCTGGGCTCTGCATCCAGGCAGGGTGGACAAAGCATCTGCCTTCCTCCCATTATATTAATGAGGTGCAGGCACTGGAATCCCTGTGCTGTATGGCTGGAAGTGCTGGGAGGGGACAAAGGACTTGGAAAAACAAATGCTAAGGCAGAGCAACAGAGCTTTATTTGCTTTCAGGCCTGTATTTCATTCTAGTGACACTTCCCCTCCTGCCTGCTGTCTGGACAGGCTCCCCTGTGTCCCTCTCCCTGCTCAGCAGCAGATCCCAGCTCAGCCCCTCTGGAACTTCTCTCAACTCAGCACACAAGGTCCTTTCTTCAGCCCCAGTGTCCCCTGGTCCCTTGTCCCTTGCAGAGGATGCTCAGGGCCCCAGGACCTCAGCCTGTGACCCTTGGGGACAGCACTCAGGACAAAAACCCCTGTTGGACAGCCCAGTGCTGTGCAGGGGGTGGTGAAGCAGAGGACAGAACCCTCAAAAGTCTGGAACCAAGCTCAGCCTGCTTTCTGCTCACTCCTCAATTCAAGCCCTAGCCCAGTCCCACAGTTTAACTGGGACAACTGGGTCAGCCCAGCCAGCAGCCTCCCTCTGCACCAGCCCTGCAGAAATACTGCACTGACAGCTCTGGGTAGAAAGGGAGAGGAGGGGAGCTGGAATAAATTTAATCTCTGCAGCATCTTAAAGTGTAGCAGCTAAATTTATTTCTCCTTGCAATCAAAACAATACTAGCTTTGGTCCCAAAACAGTAGTGAGATTTCTTTCCCCCAGCTGGGAAAAAAAAGAAAATACTATAAATCCATCCGGGAGCTGATTTATATTGCATTCATGAAGAATTTATATTGCAAAGAATTTTATTCAATTAAACTTGAAAAGCCTCTAGATTCCTAAGGTTCAGTAGTGATCACTGAGACAGAGCTATCATAAAACTGGATGGCCTGTCTGGAGCAGGCATTGAGGGAATGCCTGATGTGACATTGCAGCTGAGGGTACAGTCCAAATCCAGGAGCATTTGTCACTGGGATGTGTTACAGGCTAAGGCTCAGAAAATTACTCTGTGAAAAATGTGCATTAACAATAGCCATGAAATATCTGTTTAAAAAAAAAAAAAAAAAAAGGGTGAATAATGAGACAGCAGGATCTATTAGTGCTGGGCATTCTTCACTCTGACCCTGCTCTGATTAAAAAGTTAACACAAAAGCCAGAGACTCTTTTGAGAAGTGAGTTTAAGTTTCCTACTTAAATAATTGAAGAGAGGAAGCTGAGTGAGTGACTGACCACTCTGAGTGACATCCCCAGTGCAGGACAAGCCCTCCCAGCCCCCAGCTCTCTTGCTGCTCCTCTGTACAAGGGGGAGGGAGACTCAAACGACCATCCCTGATGTCTATTAATTCCCTGTTTTATTTCCAAGCTGCAAGTGATTCAGAGTTAACTGGTTTTATTCTCTCTGCAGCATGGGGGGGAAGGTGTTCACTCCCTCAGCTGGCTGCCAGGTGACACACAGAAGATGGGTTTGACAGTTTTCAGCTCATCAGGAAGCTGTGATCTGCTGGGCTAAGCTTTGGGGCAGATTTTTCAAGCTCTGGGACATGCTCTGTCCCACCCTGCTGAGAGCTCTGGGACAGGGATGCTCCTCAGCTGGATGCAGATTTTTGGTGGGTGAGATATGGAACCTTGAGGTGCTGGCTGCTGTCACCTGAGGCAGCACCAGGCCCCTGTGTCTCACCACAACCCTTTCATCTCCAGAGCTGATGACTGGCAGTGTCTCCAGGAGATATCTTCAAAGTGCCCCCGGGCTCTGCTCTGCTCCATGCAGCAGCCAGAGGTGATGCTGTGACCACGCTCAGAGGGGCAGCTCCATGCAGTTATCCCCCTGCTGCCTCCACAGAGCTTAAGAGCCACAGAATCATCCTGCCTGACCTGTAGGATTTGTTCCTTCCTCCTTTAGTCTCTTTATGCTGTGTGAGCCCTGTTCCTGGCAAAGAGGATGCACTGGCCTGGCAGCAAGGAGATGTGCTTCATGGCAGCCAGAGCCAAAGAATTCCGAGTGCATTCCTGTAAATCTGCACAGCTCAGCTCCAGCCAGGGCTGATGGATTCAAAGCAACTTAAAAAGAACAGCACACTGAGCTCAGTGTTACAGTATGACAGTTAAGGGCCCTTTGGTACAAGTAAATCACATTTATTATTTCAAAGCTTGTGGCCAGAGTTCCTGAATCCCTACACAGCTGCTGGTTTGTACATTAGGACTTACAAAGAGCAACCAATTGTTTCCTTCATCCCTCTCAGTCCTCTCAAGGCATTTCACAGCACCTGCTGCTGCCCAGGGAAATTCAGACATCTCCAGAGCTCAGATGTAGTTCTTTCTCTCTGAAGTCTCCTGCCTCAGCTCCATCCCAGGGCACACAGTTCCTCCAGAGTGTTAGCCCAGGACAGAGCAGCTTAAAACTAGAAGTTAAAACTGGAAGTTCTTGGCAGCTCACGTTTCCCATCCAGGCCTGTCCTCATTCCCTTCCTTGATACAGGAAAACAGATTTGCTGAATTTAGCTTCCCATGATCAAGGATCACTCATTCCAGCTCCCAGTTATGCTTCAGGCTTTATATATATTTTCTCTTCCTTCCCTTCCTTCATCGCAGCATAACGTGCCAGCACGAAGAGGTAATCACTCAGTCTGGAAGCCAAGGGAAAAGCAGTGAAACCTCTGCTTCTGTCCAGCAACACTCACCCACACAGCACGAGAAGAACAGCAGGAAGGCAAAGAGGTCACCCCGGAGGGATTTACAGAACAAGATGCAGGAAGAAAGTGAATTGATGGCTCCCCCAGCATCAGCAAACACACTTCTGCAGCCTCACAACAAGCTTGTTTAAACTTCAAAGATCTTATTTTAAAAGGAAAGGTTTTTGAGAGGATCCCAAGACTAAGGAATACCACCAGGCACATGCAGTACTGAGTAAAGGTTTGGGGTTTTATTTTTTTATTACCTGTTCAAGTATTTGGCCACGTTTGGATCTGCTTCCCCTGCTTGGACTAAAGGAACCACACTAGAACAAGAGAGAGAAGTTTTTAGTGTATTTAACTTTCTGGCTCTGAAGGCACAAAGCTGGAGCTCCAGCCCTCCCACCCAGCTCCTCCTGGGCTCCCCAGATTCCCTGGGGCACAGCAGGATGCTGGGTACTTCCCTAGGAACCCCAGGGTGGTTCTGTGATGCAGCTCCTCTCTGTGGCTGCTGAAAAAAGGGGAGCAGTTTGCAGGTACTTAACACCCTGAAGGATCCCTGTCCTTTTCCTTGGGTAAACAGGGCCCCTTTTGTTGAGGGAACAGAGCTGTTCCTTGCCTCCTCAAGCTTCACCTGCCAGTGCCCAGCCTACAAAATACACCTGCAAACCCCAGCTGAACAGGTAGATGCAGCCCAACACAAATCTGTTGTTTTTTTCTGGAGTTCTCAGCTCAGATGACCCAGTCCAGGGAAGGGATTTGCTTTTTGCTGACTGCACTCCTGGAATTTGGCTAACACAAACATAGGAAGCTTGAGTCCAGCCCTCCCTGAGGACAACACAGCCCCAGCTGACTGCTCTGACTGCAATGCTTTGCTATCCTTGTCCCATCCTGATCAATTTTATCACTTTTACTCTGTTAGGACAACAGCCACCACTCACCACCGTTCAGCTCTGCGGCAGACAGCTCGGGAGAGATGGAGAGCAGCACTGCTTCTACCTCCTGACTGAAACAACAACCAAAGAGCAGCACATCACTGCCTGCTGACAACAGCCAGAGCCACCCACCTCCTCCTGTAGCTGCAGCAGAACTTATCCCACCTCACACACGTGCAGCTGACCCCTGGGTTATGGGTGGGCAGCTGGGAAGAGAGACTGGAATGGAACAGGATGTGGAAATTTAACTTGAACTGGGTCCTCTCTGCTTTTCCTTTTTGTATTTGTCCACTTGAATAACTGCCTCAACTGAATATTTTCCCCTCAGGAAGTCAGCTTTCCCCAGTCAGTGAGAGGCACAAGCAGTACCTACTGGCAAGATGAAAGCTCGGAGTGGAGGAAGCTGCTCTGAGTAACTGTCAATCCACTGCTCCAGCTCCAGCACTGGCTTCTCACTAAACGATGTCCGTTCTACAGAGGAGAAAAATCAACCAAAAGAAAGGCAGAAGTGATTCAGAGAGCTCTGCTTTCACAGTTCTCTGATCACTAAGTCCCAAGAAAGCATTGCAAACCAACCCTCCTGCCCTCCAGGGTGTCACTCACATCTCTGGAGTCACACAGCCACTCGTGGGATGCTCTGTGCCCCCCCTCAGCACCCAGCACCTCAGCACCCACCCTGCAGAGCACCCCTTGGGCAGCTCCAGCTGCTGAACACTGCAGCAGCCTCCCCAGAGCCAGCCTGGAGGGAGAGCTGTGCTTCAGGAACTGTTATCCCAGGAAAAGCCCCCCGGGGCTTACTCAGGTGAGGTTCCCTGGCTGAGGAGAGCGGCGTGGCGATGTTGGAGCCCACGTCCTGCAGCATGCACTGGACCTGGATGTGGCAATCAGAACCAAAAAGCAAAGAGCTTTCAATAACCAGCCTTTGATGCTGAGGTACAACTGCAGCAAAGCTCGGGGAGGTGACAGCTGGTTGTGCTGATTAAAGAAGATCCTGCCCTTGTTGTTCATCAGCTTGCTGGCAGGGGGGATCAGATAAGTGCTCCCTAATTGCTGTATGGGAAGCCAGATCAGCATGGGTACTTGTTTTCACTGGCACATTAAACCACCCTGGCTGACTCTGCAGAAAGCTCACATAATCCCCTTCCTGCCAGGACACCCAACCAGTAACCTTGGGAAAAAAAGGCAGTGACCAACAGCTGCAGGCTGTCACCTCCACTTCCAAGAGGAACAGCTCTCTCCAGCCCGGGATACCTGACAGAGCCTTTAGAACTCTCTGATTAGCTCCTCCTGTGTTCTTGTGCATAGCAGTGCTAATTAGCACAGCCCATGTGGGTACTTTGCCCCCATTTCAAATCTGAGGCTAAGTGACAACAAGACTTGTGAGTGGGACCAGGTACAGGAACAGATCTGATAAATCCAGGGATGTTTGTCTGCCTATAGCTCATCACTCTATCTACCACCTTCCTTCTGGGTTAAAGAAAGCTGTTTCTTCCAGACCCTTGGATCAGAGTCTTAAGTGAGTTTTTTAATATTAAATTTATTAAAGCCCTGCATGGGAATCCAACAGGAGCACTGTGTCTAAAAATTAGGAGTTTAAGAATATGTTCCAGCAGCACAGAGGGAGTGCCTGCCCTGGGTGAGGATCCCCACCAGTACTCACTTTGTGAAGCTGCCCAACAAACGTGTGTCCTTTTTCACTGCTGAATTCCCCAGCAAGCCTAGGTGAGAAAAACCCACATAACACTAAAGAGTTTGCTGGAAATCACAAACTGATGATATTGATGCTGATATTCCCCCTTTCTGGAGGAAAGCCACAGAACACAGACACTTAGGGCTGGTTTGCTCTCCCAAGAGAAATTGGGCCCACGGTGCATCCCGTCCCTCCTGCGGGGTGGCAGGGCTGGGAGAGGAGTTCTTAATGGCCCGAAGAGCCCCAGGGAGGGGTGCGGGGGTCTGCAGAGGGACACATCCAGCCCCGGGGTGCTGGGCAGGCCTTACCCGATGGCCGAGCTCAGCTCATCCGTGGCTCCCAGAGCTTCGAAGATGCGGTCACCCTTCGGCCTCCGCTCCCCGGTGAAGGTGCTGGAGAAACCTGGGGGAAAAACGCACCGGGAAAAGGGCTCGGAGACCGGGACCGATCCCACGGAAGTGGCTCGGGACGGGACGGGACCGGACGGGACCCCCCGGGCTTCATCCCGCGGGCACTACCTGTGTCTCCCGTCTTCGTGTAGAGCTTCGGGACACGGGGACCGCGCTCGGCGGGGCTGCGGGGACAAAGAACGTCTGGGGGGGGAGGGGGGGGAGGCACCACCCGCACCGCACCGCCCCCTGCATCACCCTCTTGTCCCGCACCGCCCCGTCCCGTCCCCTGCCTTATCCCCCTTATCCCGCACCGTCCCGTTCCTGCATCATCGCCCCGTCCCCTGCCTTATCCCCTTGTCCCGCCCCGCCCCGCACCGTCCCCTGCCTTATCCCCCTCGTCCCGCACCACCCCGTGTCCCGCCTCACCCCATTGCCCCGCACCGCCCCGTCCCCCGCCTCACCCCACTTGTCCCGCACCGCCCCGTTCCCTGCCTCACCTCCCCGCCCCGCTCCGCTGCCTCCACGCCGCCGCTCCCCGCACTCCCCTTCCCGCAGCCCCCGCCGCCACTCTCCGGATCATCCCTCCGGGCCACCGTACCCTCCTCTCCAAGCCCCTCCCTCCCGTGTCACCTCAGCGCCGCACCACGCCGCGCCGCCGCCTTCCCATTGGTCCGCTTCAAGTCCCGCCTCCGAGACGCCACCGTCTATTGGCTGCAGCGTGAGGAGGGCGGGGCGGGACGCGGTTTCTATTGGTGCGCGGGGCTGTCAGTCAGCACCGGGCAGCTGGAGCGGCACCCGCGGGGCTCCCTGAGGTAACCGCGTCCCCCGCAGCCATGGGGGAGCGGGGTCTGGTGCTGTCCGCCCCCGGGAAGGTGATCCTGCATGGGGAGCACGCCGTGGTGCACGGCAAGGTAAGGAGCCTGCTGCTGCAGGGGGCTCCCGAGGCTCGGGATGGGCTCCCCCTCACCTGCTCTCTCCCTGCTCCCCCCTCACCTCCCCTGTCCCCATTCCCCCCCCTCACCTCCCCTGTCCCCATTTCCCCCCCCTCACCTCCCCTGTCCCCATTTCCCCCCCCCTCACCTCCCCTGTCCCCATTTCCCCCCTCACCTCCCCTGTCCCCATTTCCCCCCTCACCTCCCCTGTCCCCATTTCCCCCCTCACCTCCCCTGTCCCCATTTCCCCCCTCACCTCCCCTGTCCCCATTTCCCCCCCCTCACCTCCCCTGTCCCCATTTCCCCCCCCTCACCTCCCCTGTCCCCATTTCCCCCCCCTCACCTCCCCTGTCCCCATTTCCCCCCTCACCTCCCCTGTCCCCATTTCCCCCCTCACCTCCCCTGTCCCCATTTCCCCCCCTCACCTCCCCTGTCCCCATTTCCCCCCCCTCACCTCCCCTGTCCCCATTTCCCCCCCCTCACCTCCCCTGTCCCCATTTCCCCCCCCTCACCTCCCCTGTCCCCATTTCCCCCCCCTCACCTCCCCTGTCCCCATTTCCCCCCCCTCACCTCCCCTGTCCCCATTTCCCCCCTCACCTCCCCTGTCCCCATTTCCCCCCTCACCTCCCCTATCCCCTTTCTCTTCCCCCCAGGTGGCCTTGGCCGTGGCTCTGGACCTGAGGACTTTCCTCCGCCTGCAGCCCAGCGCTGAGCCCCGGGTGTGCATCCGCCTGCCCAGTGTGGGTGTTGTGAGGAGCTGGGACACCCTCAGCCTCCAGGCTCTCCGGAGGGAATTTCCAGGCAAGAAACTGCTGCCTGGGCCCGGTGTCAGGCCCTGGGACCTGCCTGGTGCTTTGGGTCCCTGTGCTGGGTCACCCCCCTGGGACTCTCCAGGTTATTTGTTTCCCTGCAGAGTGGGGTTGGGATTTGTTGTCTCTGACCACACTCTGGGGGTGTCCCTGCACATCCCTGGCAGGGACACCCACAGTCCCCCCATGTGCCTCTTGTCACCTGCCTGGTGCTCTGGTGTCTCTGAGAGTCCCTTGTCATGGCCCTGGTCTCCTGTTTCAGGTTTCCAGGGGGGGTTGTTTTGGTCCTGCTGTATCCCAGACCCATGCAAGACACACACTGGAGCACGTTCAGGTGTATCACTGATGGGGAGCTTGGGGATAGCCCTCTGCTGCCACTCTGAGTTGAGGGCTCTTGGGGAAGGCAGGGATATGGGGCAATTCCTCTCTGCTCCAAGCACACCTCTGCAGCATCTCCTCCTGGGTGCAGCCCCTGGCTGGTGGTTGTGCCTTTTCCCTCTGAGGGGATGGTGTTCTCTCCTGGGATCCTCAGGAGCACTGGTTCCTCAGCAGTGAGCAGGAAGAAGCTTGCAGAGTTAGAGGACAGAGCACTGACCCAAAATTCTCTTATACTGATTCCTGCTCCTGGCTGTTTGGAGCTGTGTGAAGCACAGCAGTGTCCACACTCCTTAGTAAAGGGCTTGTGGCTTGCCAAGATCTGTATAGTGTGATACAGACCAGGTGTGAGGAGGAGAAGGCAGGTTTTCAGATGGAGCAGTGGAGGTTTTGCTTCATTTTGTTTTCAATCCTCACACAGAAAGCTTGTGGGTGAAATCTGGATTTGGCTCAACTTCTTTCTGCCACCTATAACAGGAAATTACTGTTCAGCTAAATACTGCTTTTGAGGTTAACAGTTCCCTGGCTTTCTTAAGTTTAAATTCTCCTCTGCTTGTTTCCATAGCTGACTTGGATGAAGCTAAGTCCCCCAGTGTGGAACAGCTGGATGCACTGAGAAAGTTTGCTGGAATTACTGCTGAAGCCTCAGCTCCTGAGAGCCTTGCTACTCTTGCCTTTCTCTATTTGTGCCTGGCTATTTCAGCTAAGTATGGGTAAGGCTCTCTCCTTGCCCCAAGCTCAACATGCTATCTGGAGGGCTGTTCACCATTAATTACTTCTGCAAGGTCATGGGAAGAAACCAAATCTTGGAGGCAGAATTAGAAATTTGGAGGAATTTTCTTTGGGTTTTGGGTGCCTGAGGAGACACTGCAGAGCAGAGCTCCCACCCCAGCAGGGATGAGGAGCTCAGGTGAGGTCATCCCACCCTTCCTGCCTCATCAAAAGAGGCAGACATCAGGCAGCTCCTTTCATCCTGGCTTAGCTTGGAGAAACTGCTACAGGAGTGAGCTCTGAATTCATTCTCTGAGTCTGACTCCTCTTGTGGGCTGAATTTCCCTAAAAACATGAGAACTTGGGGCAGTTCTGGTTTCTGAACTCAGCCAACACTGCTGATGATACCTGCTGCCTGCTTGGGTGCAGCACCAAGTCAGAACCTGACTTCACTGTTCACACCAAAGGAATAAAGGTTAAAGGAATAAAGGTTAAAGAGTTCCCAGGTGTAGCTGCACTGTGCTCTGCAGTCTCTTGAGTTCTTGGTGACCACCCTGGGGCTGCCCTCAGCCTGCCCTGAAACCATCAGTTCCTCATTTCTGTCACTCCCCAGGCAGTGAAAGCTCTGGGGCTGGGTGGGGAACAAGGGGTGTATGTGTGTGTGTGTGTGTGTGTGTGTGTGTTTCATCTTGTTTGTCCCTCCCGTGGGATGTAACTGCAGCTCCAGAGCTGGGATATTAAGGCTTTATTTAGGAAAACATTTAAAATCCCATTTATGACAACCTTTGAAGGGTCTCTATGTTGCACTCAGGTGTTTAGTTACCAGCTGCCCCTGCCAGCAGCTCAGGGAGGTTTGCCAAGCACAGATCCAGGAGGCTTTGCTCTCCTGCAGTGGCTCAGCAAGGCCACTCAGCTCCAAGGAGCCCTCTCCATCCACCCTGGGGTGCTCCATGTCCTGCTGGACCTTGTTCTCAACAACCTTTTCCTGTGATTGGTCCTCACTGGCACCTTGTACCTGGGAAATGCCCATCTGGAGATGGGATTCAGGGTGGCTGTGTTACATCCTGCCTGTTTTTATGTTTCAGAGATGTTCCCAGCCTGGACATCCTGGTGTGGTCTGAGCTGCCCACGGGTGCAGGGCTGGGTTCCAGTGCTGCTTATGCTGTCTGCTTGGCAGCAGCCCTGCTGACAGCCTCTGGGGCCATCTCCTGCCCTATCAAGGAGGGAGATTCCACAGCCAGGTAATAACTCACCTTTGGATGCACAGCTCTCCTCTCTCTCTGCCCCTCTCCTGCCTTTTCCCTGCACTCATTCTGGTGCTGGCACTTCTCCTGGTCTCTTTGTCCACCTCCTGGGCTGTGGCCCCCTCAGATCTTTTTCCTTCCTCTCCTGTTGCTGCCCAGTGTTCCCAGCAGCAGAGGTGAGCCCTGTCCCTGGGAATCATGTCTACAGTTCTGATCAAAGCAATGGGAGGTGGAGACTTGGTAACACTTGTATCACTCCCCTTGTCTAGTGTAAGATACACACATTTAAGGAAAAAAAGGCATTTTATTTTGCCAAGTGAATAAAACACATGCTAAAGCGTGGGGGATTTTTTTTAACCTTTGTTTCCTTTCTGTCCCTGAGCATCTTCCAGGTTTTCCTTTGTGTGCTGAAGGAGTGGAGCATCCTTTCTTGTTTTTCTGCATTTTCACATGGATTCTTTTTTCCTGCATGTGGTACATTTCCCTCTGATCTTCTGCCCCAGTTTCCTCTGTATCAGGGTTGGTGAAAGAGTTTCCTTGGGTCACCTTCCCTTGGAGTTCACTCTTGAAAAACTGCTCTGCTGTGTGGCTGTGTTTAAAGATGTGTAGGGCAGCTGGAGCAGCAGGACTCTCTGTGCTCTGAGCCAGGTGCAACCTTTGTGGTTGGTTTCTGGGGGTTTTGGGTGGGACTGAGGCAGCAGGAGGGGTGTGATTGTGTTCTGCTTCAAACCCAGAGCCTGCAGCCTGACCCACAAACACCTTCCTGCAGCAGAGCAGTTTGTTTGCCCTGCTCAGGCAAATCCCCCCAGCACTCACAGGGCCTGAGGAATAACAAAAGGCCAGTTCCAAAGCAGGCAGTGGGAATTTCTTCATTCCCTGCTCACACATCCTAGCTGCAGCTTGAATTGTTATTTTTTTAGTTCCAGCTGGCATGCAGAGAGTAAGTGAGAGATGGGGGTGTCAGACTTCAGAAGGTTTTTTGCTTAACGTGGCAAGAAAAGAACAGCATGAGATAATGACTCCTGGGTGGAGAAGAATCACAGCCTCTCAAAGAGGATTAAAAACAAGTGGTTTATAACAAACTGCACTTCTATTTTGAGTAGCAGTGGGGCAAGCTGGTTTCCTGAGTGCTTCCCAGATTAAATATTGGCAAGTGAAATGAAAGGTGTCTGGAGATGGATAAAGATGTTCAGCAGAGGCCTGAGGAAGCAGCTTCCAGGTAGCTTGTGGCTCTGCCTTGCCTTAGTGACAATCCTCATGATTTCATGTAAGCCTCTGTGATGCTCATCACAAATCCTTGCTTGTGCCTCTGCTCTGTCATCTGGTACCTGTTGTGAGCCTGTATTCTAAAAATCTGTTGAATGCATGCTCCAAGGGAGGGTCAGAGATGGGTGTCTGTGTGTTGCAGGCATCATCTTCCCTTGGGGTGCCTGGGTTTGGGGCAGTCCTTCAGCATGGGGGGAGTGGGTGGCTCTGGAGCAGCCTGGGGAGTTCTGGAGGTGTGGGTGCAGCCTCAGAGCTGTGGGGTTTTGAGAGCTCCTGGGGAGAACTGACTGTGGTGGGATGGTGATAAAGTTGCAGTGGGCAATAGCTGTGGAACTGACAGCTCTGTGTTTGCCTTTTGAAGTCCTACAGCCCATTAATCAGTAAGTGCAGTCAGGGGCCTCCATCCGTGTGAATTCTGAGCCAGCACCAAGCTCTGTGCCAGGGGCTGAACCCCCAAAGCAGCTGCCAGTTTCTGTGACTGCTTTTAAGACAATGGGAAGACCTGGGTTTGTGTTTTCAGCATCACACCACCTGGGTCTGCGTTTGGTTTCCCTTCTTTGCTCCTAAGTGCCAGCTCTGAGTGTTAGGAGTTAATCCCTAAAAATCCAAGTCTCTGCTGGAGATAGTAAATCAGTTGTGAGTGCATCTTCTGACCCAGTTTGTGAGGCTTCTGCAGCTGAGCAGCTGCTGGTTGGAGGCTGAAGTCACCTCTCTGAAATGCAGCATTTGCTCTTCTCTTCTCACACTGTGTTTTCTGAGTCTATAAATCCCCCATCCTGCCTGGGTGGGGAGCAGGATCTGGGGCCAAGATGTGTGGTACCACCCAGTGGCAGGGCTTGGCCTTGGGGCTGAACTCACAGTCACTTGAATTTGATTTTTCCCTCAGCCAGAGCTGGGATCTTCCCCTTGAATCTGCTGCCTCCCTGGCAGCAGGAGCACACCCCGGTGGTGCCCTTGGTGCTGGCTGTGTCCCTGGAGCAGTGCCAGCTCCCCGGGCAGTGCTGGAGCTGTTGTGACATCCTGCTGTGCAGGGAAGGGGCACTGGGAGAGCAGTGCCTGCTCCCTGCTGGAAGCACCCGGAGCAGGGAGGGGATCCACAGCTTCCTGGACCAACCTCTGCCTTGTCTGCTCCCTGCTGCTTTTCCATCTCCTGTGGCTTCCCTGGGTTTGTTGGATGGTTTTGCTGCCTTTCAGGTGGACAGAAGAAGAGCTGACTGTGATTAACAGCTGGGCCTTCCAGGGGGAGAAGGTGATCCATGGCAATCCCTCGGGTGTGGATAATGCTGTCGGGACCTGGGGTAGGTGTCTGCTTGCTGCTGCTGCCCAGCACTGAGCCTGGGGCCTGGGTGCCAGGACAGCAGCCCCCCTGTCCCTTCTCCTCTGCAGAGCGTGCATCACCCCGGGGATGGTGGTGAGCAGGTGCCACAAGTGGCATTTCTGCAAATAATGAGGTTTGGTTGGGGTCCCTGCAGGGCAGAGATGGAGCAGGGTGCCTCCTGACACCGAGGTGCAGCAAAGGGAACAGCAACTCCCAAATTCAGGTTCCCCCTTTTGACCTGAGTAGAGGGAATCCTTCCCTGCCTTGGTGTGCCCCAGCTGCAAGCTGGGACTGGAGCCAGCTGAGTTCTTGGACTCCATGGTGACACCAGTGTCCCTCAGGCAAGTGCCATGAGGCAGAGACCTCGTTGCAAATAACTGAGATGTAAACCTTGTGGGGTGAACAAAGAAACCTAATCCTGCCCCAAGGACAATGCAGTAGCAAATGCAGTTGGACAGCTGTCATTTAGTTTCAATTAGCAGAGACTTGCAAGTGTTTTGGAAGTGTCCTTGGAGACTTTTAATAATCTTTCTAATGAGACCTAATCACAGTGCCCCCTGTAAAAGTAGGAGCCAAGTGAGACATTCCTTCTGGACAATGCAGTTCCCTGCTGAAGGACAGCTGCTGACATGAAAGCACAAGTTCAGTCCAGTTGGAAACCTGTGTGCTTGGCTTTGCCCCAGGGAATCCCTGCTTCATTCTTTCTTTTTTTTTTTTTTTTAATTATTTTCAGTAAAGATTTAATGCTGCCCAAACTCATTGCCTTTTAAAAGATAATTCTTATGACCCCCCCCCCAAGTTAGAAGAGAGCAAAGGGAAAGGCATTGGGTTACAATGTCCAGCCAGACCCTCTCATGAAGTCAGCAGGGTTAGGCAGATCCATGCTGTCTCAGAACATGGGTTTTGCAGTTGCTGTCAGGCTGGGGCTGAGGTTCTCAAGATGAAAGAGCTTCTGCCTCCTGTGACACAGTGGTACCTCAGCTGCCTGCCCAGACAATGCATCTCTTTTACTTTAGGTGGAGCCCTGAGATACCAATCAGGAAAAATCACTCCATTAAAGAGGTAATATTCCAGTTCAAAAATAACACTTCCACAGGGGGGGTGGAATATGTCAGGGAGGTGCTGGGTGGGTCTGAGGGGGTGGGAGGTTGGGAGCAGAGGGGCAGGAGGGGCTCTGCAGGCTGGGTTGGCTGTGGGGGTGTGTAGCTTGGGTGTTGCCTTGGTTCAGGGTGGATGGGAGCAATGAAATGTTTGGTCATTATCTGACATTAAATGAACACAGCACAAAGGATCAATATTAATTTCATGGCAATATGGGCAGCAGGAAGGGATCTGCTCCTGGCAGCAGCTGATGTGGGGAGAGGGGGAGTTTTCTGCTTACCTGGTGAGGGGGTGAAAATCCAGCAGCAGAGACACTCCCAGGTCCTGCCTGTTCCCTCTGCCTCCTGCCAACAAAGTATCATCTGACTCCATTAAAATCTTTCACTGTGCATGAAATTGCTCTGTTAGCAGCTAATGGCTACTGCTGGCTGGTCTCACAGAGCATATTTCAAAGGAAAAGTTTTGCTTGAAAAACACGGATTTCAGTAAATACATTAGTCCAATTATAGCACTGTAACAGTTGTTCCTGGTATCTTAAGAGTAGCAAGCCTGATCCCAGCAAGCACTTAAGCACCTGCTCAGCTCTTCTAAAAGTACTGGGGCTCCTTGTCTGGGGTGTCTTGCTCACCCAGGCCTTTAGAGGCAGAAGGAACTGTCAGAGTCTGGGCCCTGGGAACTGCTGGGGGATTGTGAAGGAGAGAGGTGAGGAGGGGTCTCCTACTGCTTCCAGGGTGCCAACACTGAGGATCCTGCTGACAAACACTAAAGTCCCACGAAGCACCAAGGTCCTGGTGGCTGGTGTCAAAGAGAAGATCCAGAAGGTACAGACTGTGCCTGGTCACAGGGATGGGGATGTGTGCTGGGGCAGGGTGGGGAGATGACCCTCAGGAGCTCAGGTGGGAGTCCCTGACCATGGCCCTGCCCTGCAGAGGGGGTGTCTGTGAATGAGGTGTCCCAAGTGGGCTGAGAAATTGTCCAGCTCCAAGAGACAGACTGGAGCTGGTTTTGTCTCAGTGGCATTAGAAGACCAGAAGCAGTCTTCTCACAGCTTGCCTTCCCCCTTTCCAGTTCCCTGCTATAATGAACCCAGTCCTGGACTCCATCGATGCAATTTCTCAGGAGTGCCAAAGTGTTCTGGAAGCAATGCCTGCAAATCCATCACCAGAATATTACCCTGTGCTGGAGGTAAGGGGGCTCGTTTGCCAGTATTTTTAGACACTGTGACTGTTGAACATCAAAATGTCATTTAAAGAACATTAGGTCTAAGGAAAAATTTGATAGCAGGAAATGTTCTGTTCCGAGTGAAACCATAGTCTGTGTGTGCTGCTTTTATTGCCCTTCCTGGAGCCAAGGGACAGACACTGCTGCTGGTGTCTCTGCACAGTGGTGCCCAGGGAGGGAGGGTGTGGGGCTGGTGCTTTGTGGACCTGTAGCTCTGGAGGTTTTGTTTCCCTCTGCTAAGAACCAGGGAATGAGTGGAGGCTGAGATGCTGGCTCCCTGCACCACGGGCCAGCAGCACTACTCCTGGCAGTCACTGTGAAGCAGCTGCTTTGTCACTGCCAGGGCTGGAGTGGGGAGCAGAGAGCCCAGCAGCTACTGGTTTGGGATGAACTGGTTCTGAGCCAGCTCCCAGTGCTCTGCACTTCTCCTGGCTCTGGAGAATAGCAAACAGAGTTGTGCCCAGGGCTGACCTGACGTTGATGCATGAGGTGCATACAAAGATCTGTGTTTGTCTTGGCTTTGTTCAGAAGAGGAGAGGCTGCTGGGCTGGGGGGAAAGCATGCTTCCAAGTGGAAGAAGTTGGGGTTTTTTGAGTTGTTTTAGGTTTTTTTCAGTGCTGAGCAGGCTGTAACACTGATTCATACAACCGTGAGGTAAGGACATGTGGCAGTGTCCCAGCTGAGGCAAACCTGGCCTGGCTGGGGTGCCAAGTGACTTGGAGCCAGTTGGACAGTCAAGAGCCAATTGGTACCAGTGGTGCAATTCTTTGATGGCATCTGGATCCCTCCCCTTGACTCTCCTGTGAAAACCTCTGCTTGTCCTTGCTCTGAGGGGCAGGTTGTCCCCTCCCCAGCCATGAGTGTGCTCTGGAGGTGCAGGAGAAGGCTCTGGGGTGGGACACAGCTGCTGTCCCAGCTGGACCTGTGGCAGCAGCAGCAGCAGCAGCAGAGGCCACTCTGTGAGCAGATGGTTGGTACAACCTTCTCCTCTTTGCTTCAGGCTGTGCTGCCCCTCACTGCACGTGGTGAGCTGGGACTGCAGCAGCCACCGGGGGGGCTCCTGTGGCATGCACAGCAAAGTCCTGTTCCCTTCACACCCAGGTTAGGCTGAGCTGGGGAGATCTGGAGTGAGTCTGCAGCTTTGGACAACTCCTCTGCACCCGAATGCATTAATTATTGCCCAGAGCTGGGAGTGTCTGGGGCAGGGCAGGACAGGGCTCATTTGAAGTGTGCTTGGAGTTACCTTCCCTGGGAAGCAGCCTGGTATGCAATGCCCAGGAACAGCACTGCAGTGAGTAGGTTTCTGCCTTGAATCTTGTTTTGTCTTGTGCCTGGGTTGCCCACAGAGGCACAGCTGATGAGATGCAGCACACATATATATGTGTGTGTGTATATATAGATATATTTGGCTGTTTCTGAGATGTGCAGGTCTGGACAGCATTGTACAGGAACCATCGAGCCACTCTACTGTGTCATAAGCTGTCATCCCATCCCTGGCAGATTTTGGATCAGGAGGTGACAGGTGTCTTGGATCATCATAGATGGTGCTGTGCCCTCACTCAGGCATATAAAGAGCCTGGAGATGGATGTCTGTCTGTCTGTCCCCCCCCAGGCAGGACTGGGGCTGGATGCACTCTGCATGCCTCTGCCTCGCTCCTCTCCCCGCGGCTGTTTCAGCTCGGTGCAGGAATGCGGGGGGGGGAGGAGGAATCAGGAATTCTTCCTGCCTCATCCCCCTCCTGTGCAGTGTTGGCAGCAGAGCCGTGTGGAGCTGAGGGAGGGGGATGTGACTGACACCTGCCAGGCTGCAGCGGGGCTCCTGCTGCTCCCCCCCAGCCCCCAGGAATGGCAGGGACAGGCTGGAGAGGGGAGCAGGGAGCTGCTGGGGGAGCTCTGCTCCTCCTCCTGTCTCAGCTGGCTCCTGGCTTGTGACACCCTCTGGCATGGCAAGGGGAGCAGCAGCCAAGGACATGATGGAGCTGGGGTGTCCCACCAGCATTGCTAGGAACAAGCTTCCTCCACAGATGGTGCTGAAGAGCTGGGAGGGCACTGTGGTGCCTGGGGGCCTGGTGTCTGCTCCTCACCCTGCTCCAGGCTTGCTCCCAGTTCCTTAATTCCTCACCTCTGGTATGGGGAGGAGTGGAGTTGTAACTCTCACCTCTCAGACAGGAGAAGGTGACTCCACCTCACCTCTCCAGCAATGCTGTTCCAGATTTGGCTGTGTCAGAAATCCCCTGGGTTCAGTTCTGCTGGATGGGTTGCAGAGCAGGGTGACAGCCAGGAGCTGGTGGCTCAGTGCCCTTCCCACAGCCAGCAGGAAGGGGGGGCCTAGCACAGCCCCCTGCTCAACACTCATGTGACAGGGGAGAGGTGAAGCACTCAGGAGGCATTGGGGAGCTCTGATTTAGCACCTGAAATTAAATCCCTGCTGGCAGCTTGAGGTGATCAGGATGTTCTCTGTCCTCCCTCAGCAAGGGGTGCAGTGCAAACCCCCTGCCACGCTCTGGGGAGGGAGGCAAGGCTGTGAAGTGGCTCTGTCACCCTGTAGGTTCATCACACGTGTCTGTGGTTGCTTTTTAGGACCTCTTTGACATAAACCAACACCACTTGAACGTGATAGGTGTTGGCCACCCCTCCCTGGACAGGCTGTGCCAGGTGACAGCATCCCATGGCCTGCACAGCAAGCTGACCGGGGCTGGCGGGGGCGGCTGTGGCATCACCCTGCTGAGACCAGGTCAGTAACCCTCTGCTCATCCTTCCCCTCTTCCACAGGGCAGCCCCGTCAGGTTTGGAAGCAGAGGGACACAAGGGGAAGCAGAGGGACACAAGGGGAAGCAGAGGGACACAAGGCCACCCTGGGAGAGGCTACAGTGGGAGCTGTGTTTGGAGCCTGGGATGGCATCCAGCAGAGCCTCCTGGCAGTGCAGTTTGCAGTGTCTCACGCAGGGGTGGTTCAGTGGGTTCCTTTATGTGTGTCAGCTCTCCAGGGTGGTGGCCCTGCTCCCAGGGAGCATGTGTTCCAACCTGCCATGGCCCTTTGCAGCCTCCCTGCAGTGGCCCTCACTAACTAACTGCTTGCTCTTGCCTTCCTCTTGGCAGACACCTCCCCGCTGGCCGTGGAAGCAGCCAAACAAGACTTGTGTGCCTGTGGGTTTGAATGCTGGGAGACCAACATTGGGGGCCCCGGGGTGACCCTGCACTCCTCCTCATCTCTGAACACCCGAGTGCTGCACGCGCTCTCCGAGGGTTAAGCTCCTGCCTCTGGCAAGACCCCAGCTCTTGGCATCACCTCCTCAGAGCCATGGCTCTGTGTCTGTGCCCCTGATGCCTGGGAACTTCTCTTCAGCTTGGGGTGGGCTCTGGGGGATTCTAGACATGGAGCCAATTTCAGGCTTTGTGTCCCTGGGAGTGGGGGCTGCTAGGAGAAGCCAGGAGCAGCTGCTTGCCCTTGGGCTAGGTGAGAGTTTGACCCAGGCTCTCAAAATCCCATTTTAAATTTACTTACTCAACTGCTGTGCTAATCCCAAGGGGCAGGAGGAGAGGGTCTTGGCTGGATTCCAGCATGGATAATGACACTTGGCTTGGTTCTGCTGTTTCAGATGCCTGTGGTGGATGTTCTTTTCTCCCTGCTGTCCCACGAGGGTGGGCAGTGGGGCTGGCAAGGTGGATGTGCAGAGAGCTTTGACATTTTGGGGTGAAAAACATCTTGGCAGCTCAGGGCTTGACACTCGGGTCTTTTTTTTTTATTATTTTTTTTCTGCTGGACTGCAATTCAGGGTGGAGAGGAAACCTCTAAATACACCTCCTGCCTGCTACTAATTAGGAATTGGATCAGTGATAGAAACAGCACATTTCTAATGAAAGTATTGCTGTTTCTGCTCTTCCCTGCAACCTCTGCCTGGGCTGTTAAGCAGGGATCTGTAACCAGGCTCTGGTTCTTCATCATGTGCTCAAGGTCTGGTTCAAGCTGTCACCTGTGAGGACAGTGGCTGAGGGCAAGGAAAGTCTGAACATTCCTCTTGGGATCTGGGATCTCTCACTCTTCAGCCTTGACCCTGCCTGTCCTGCTGGCTGTGTAAAACATACTGGGGGCAGGGGCAGAGCAAACAGGGGGTTGTTTGAGTTTGAAGTAATTGTTTTTAAGTAGGGAAAAAAAAAATACAAACCAACAAACCAGCAACCACCTCCTTAAAAGCTGACCTTAGCTTGCAGTTGGCAAACTGTAAAACCTTTAAATGCATTTAAACTCATCACGTAAATGTAAATGCAGTTTTTACTGTTGAAATTTTAATGAGCTGAGCCACAGAACTAAAGGGACTTGGCAGGTAAGTGGCTGAAGCCAGAGGATTCTGAAGGAATAAACTGACTCTCAGTGGTTGTGGTGTCTTGTACACCTGCCCAAGAGTTTTGATCAGTGTTGTGTTTGTCTGGGGTTTTAAAGTGTAACTCTTCATGGAGTGCTGTGTCCAAAGCTGAGAAATAAATGGGCAGGGGGGTGGGAAATTACCCTCCAGTGCAGGAACAAAAAAAAAAATAAAAATAAAACAAGTAGAAGTTGCCATATGAGCTCTGAAATCCCAGCATTGTGATGACCAGCTTTAGTTCACTCATCAGCTGTAAAACTGTCTCTGCTTTTAATAAATCTGTGTTTTCTTATGTGCAAAGTGTTCTTTGATAATTATGCTGGGTACAAAAGGAAAAAAGTACCTTACACTGGTTCAGTAAGAACAGGTTTCAGATGCTGGGTTGCTGTGTCTAATTACAATTCCAATTTGCATCCACGAGAGGCTTTACACTAATCACAAGTCAGAAAGCCTGATAAATAATTTACCATTTTCTAATACAGTGTAATCAATGTGAGTATCTGGAAGTGTGTTGACTATAACCACTTAAATGTGTCTGTAGTTTCTCCTGGTTAGCACAAAGAAGTGCCAAATCCAGTGCAAAGAAACTTCACTTCAAAACATGTCTGAAGCTGAAAAAAGAAAAAAACCAACAAAATAATCAAAAGTGTTATTCAGTGTTTTTCCTCATCAGCTGCTTTTGTCAGAAGGTGGCTTTGTGCTACGAGCTGGGGGAGGATGAAGGAGAAAAAAAAGGGTAAAAATTTTCATTTGCTGGTTTAAGTGATAATTAGAATTGATGATTTTGAACTGACCAACTCCCCCCCCTGTGCCACAGGATCTTGCAACCTGGAATACTTTTGCTTGTGACCATTCAGCCTTCCCATGCTGATCTCTGGGTCCTCTGTGAGTGTGATGGAGGCACAGAAGTGACAGAGTGACAGTGGCTGAGCCTGGCAGCTGGGATGTGAGTGGGCTGAGGTGGTGTGGCACATGTGGTGGGTGCAAGCTCCCCTCCCTGGGAAGGCTCCAGCCACCTCTGGAGTCTTCCTCCCTTTGTCCTGCTCTGCTCTCTGCCACTCCTGAGGCTGAGGAAGGTTTTGTGGCAGTGACTCTCCTGTCCTGGCACAGGAGGGGGACACTGGTTGGGGTGTGTGAGGTTTGGCTGTGGGAAGGGCTCTGCCCCTGGCCCAGGGGCTTTACTGGAGCCCTGCTCAGCTTTCCCTGTGCCACAGGGGCCAGAACTGCTGGAGTCAGCAGCTGGAGCCAGTCCCAGTGTGTTGGCCCTGAGCAAGGATTTTGCATCCATCTGTGAGCCCGGGAGCACCCACTCCCTCCTCCTCCTCTCCCTCCTGGCTCTGTTGGAGCCTGACTGCAAGCACCCTGCTATCTGGGAGGGGGCATTTGGTATGGGAATCCCCTCTGTGGTTGTGCCAACTTCCAACCACCTCCTGCAATTCCCAGAGCTCCCCAGGCCTGGTTTGGGGGGGAAGGGGAGGGATACAGATGTGCTGCCAGCAGCTGGAGTGGCTGCTCCCCCAGGATCTGGATACCCCCTGGAGCTGTGCCCTGCCTCTCCCCGCAGCTTGCTGCTTGAGGAGCAAAATGACAGGAGGATTTAAGGGCAGGGAGTGTGTTCCCCTTCTCACCCCCAGCCCCACGAGTGCTTTTCCCCTCTGCTCTCCCCGCTCTCATTTTTACAGATGTGCAGCAGAGCAGTGATTGCTGCTGAAGGATTAGCCTGGTAATTTGGCTAATTTTTCTTGAGCTTCATTTTTCACATTATGAGCTTTGCAGGAAGACTAACGAGCCTGGGTTTGCATCTAATAGCAGGAGCAGGGAGGGGAAGCCACACTCCATTCTTTTGCAGAACAAAACAAAACAAAAAAATCCAAAACCATGCATTGGGGAAGATGTTGGCTTGCCCTGTAGGTGAGCAGGGGTGACCTGGGGGGGAGTGGAAGGGGGGCTCTCCTCTGCTGTGGGACCCAGCAGAAGCTTGGGGTCACTGGTGTTTCATGCCAGCAAAAAAGGAAAATATTTTGTCTGAAGAAACCTTTTGAAATCTTTCTTTTCCTTCGCTGCCTGCAGATGCTGCCAGTGCACAGGACAGCATCACTGCTGGGGTGTGTCTGGGGGCTCCTGTACCCCCCCTGGCCTGAGAGCCCTGCTGTGGGGCTGGCTGGATGCTGCCCATCCCCTGCCAGGCACAGATGGTATTATTTTTTTTTACATTTATTTATTATTTTTTTTTACAATCCATGTCAGCAGTGGCTTCTTTCTGCTCCGATGAGTAGATGCTGAAGAGGCAGTGACATTATTTGAGATAACAGAGAGAGCAGAAAGAGGGTCAGTGAGAGAGTGGAAATGTCAGTGTGCAGGGATATAGGGGGGGTGGGGGGGCTGCTTGGGACCCTCGGGGCTTTTTGCCACTCCTGGGGTCCCTTCTGGGGCAGGGAGACCTCCCCCCCCCCCCTTCCTGGCTGATGGGCCACGGGGCCTTAGGGTGTTTGGGGTGGATAAGGAGCTGCTGGCTGAGCTGAGCCCCCCTGGTGCCATTTTAAGGACACTTTGCAAATTTTTTATCTGTCCTGGTGTGGATTTCAGGGCTGCCCAGGGTCTGTCACTGAGTGTCTGGGGTGTCCTGCTGCACCCCTCCAGGACCCTCTTATGTGGGGGGTTTTTCCTCCCCCCCCCCTCATTCTTTCCCTTCTCTCTCCCCTCCCAGCAGGCTGAAGGTTTTGAAAGTTAAGTATTACAGTCTGCTTTGTTGTTGCCTAACTACGACAGACAAATTGAGAACTAGTTGTCAAAATGTCAGTGCACAACAAATCAACATTCAAAATGAGTCTCAGCGCTATGTGGTGTATAATTAAAAAAAAATCCTTTTTAGAAATTTCAGCAAGCGTTGGCTCCGCTTTATATTTGTCTGTGTGATTAATAAAGGCAGCTAATTTTCAGACTTTAAAAACAGCTAGAAAATAGCTCCTAATTACATATTAGGTTCCAAGCAGCCCCCGCTGAGCGAGGCTGGTATTGGTGGGCCAGAGAATTTGGCAGGGGCTTAATTACATTCTGAGCATCATCTAATTTTAGTTAAATGTAATGTAATCAGCAGCAGATGTCTGAAATAAAATATGAATTATGAATATGATGAAATTTCATTCTTGAATAAAAAAGTAATTTGCTATTTAGTTCATTAAAGTCGCAGAGGTTTATTAGGGAGCAGGTATACGGTGCGGCTGGGTCGTATTAAAATGATATTTCAGAGAGAGGAGGAAATTGCATTAAAGGTGCTAAAATATTCCGAGGGAACGAGGTGCAGGGTAGGAATTAACATTTACAAAAACAAGGGAGACCCTGGGCTGCTGCCAGCCCCTGGCACTGGCAGCTGGAGCTGGGTACCCAAGGTGACGTCCCGTGTCCCAGGGTGGCCTTGGGGACATCCTGCCCCGGCCATCCCAGCTGTGGTCAGATTCCCCACACTGAGCCAAGCCCTTTCCCTGTTATTTGGGGAGGGGGCTGGGGTGGGGATGAGAACCCCTGGCACAGCTGTCCCTCTGCCACCTGAGTGCAAGGCTCGGAGCTGGGCTCTGGGTGCGTGGCCAGGAGAGTGAACCAAATTCACCCCTTGGCTCTGGGAATCTGCTGATCCCTGTGGGGTGCTGTTGCCTGGATATCTCTCCCCGCTGCATCCTCTGCGATTTTGGCTCAGAATTGCTTTTCTCTTTCCCCTCGGTGGCCTGGACTGGCAGAGAAGCATCTGGAGAGGGGGAGGAAGGCAACGTGTTTGTTATTCCCTGCCTTACAGCCCCTGGGGTTTCAGTCCCACCCCGATGCCCGCAGCAAGGCTGTGCCCAGGCTCTGTCTTAGAGCCCTGCCCGCTTCCCACAGCACATCCATCCCCCACAGCACATCCATCCCCCACAGCACATCCATCCCCCACAGAACATCCCCTGGCCCATTCCTGAATCCCTGTTCCCCACCAGGCTGTCCCCAGGCTCCTGATGGCTCCGGTCTGCCCGGCACGGGTGACGCCGATCCACGCTGCCTCGCGTGGGCTCCTGGCCCTCCCTCCCTCCCCTATTCATCAAGGGCATGACAGCTAAAATTCATTTGAAGATGAAGAAAGTGCCGGCTAATCCTTTCTGTGAGACAGTGACAGACTAGCGGCTCGGGAAGAATTGCACAGCAGTAATGAAATTAGGCTAAAACTGCTGGCGGATAGCAGATAATTGCCCTTGTCTGTCACGAGGAATAACATCTCCCAAATCCAACACAATCATTGTTTAAAGTTGCAGGAATTTGTTTTATTTGTTTTAAGGGGGGTTGGCTTTGCTATTCCAAAAAGCTTTTTTTTTTTTTTTTTTTTTTTTCCAGGAAATATAAACTGAGAGCGTGTGCTCTCCCCAGGCCCTCCTCGGGCCCTTCCCATGCAGCTCCTCAGCCTTGCCAAAGCAGTCACACAGCGTGCATCCCATGTGTGTCCCCTGCTGGGACATGGTCCTGGGGAGCAGTTGGACCTCTGGGGACATGGTGCTGCTGTCAGTCCCTGGCTTTGGGGACAAATCTGATGAGAATGGGACCCTGCCAGCCCTGGCGGGACCTGCCTGTGCGGTGCCGGGGTGGGTGCTGGTGCTGGGGTGGCCACGCAGCCCCCAGGGCTGACCACCACCCATTTATTTTGTAATTTACAGGGCCAGCAGGCAGCAGGGTGTGGGTGAGTGAGTGCCGTGGCCGTCGAGTGCCGTGTTTTACGCGGGAGGGCTGGCACGGGTAATTTACTGCGGCCGGCAATAACATATTTCACTTCCCGTCTCCCAGATGAAGATTACTTGTGTTTGAAAGTGCCTGAACACACACTCAATTCTGCTTAAACACTCAGAGCCAGCCGTGCGCGGATCAGCCTGGCAGCACTGGCTGGCTCAGGGATGGGGATAGGGACAGGGATAGGGATAAGGACAGGGATAGGGATAAGGACAGGCTGCACCGTAGCCCCCACACCCATCAGCAATGGCCACAGCTCGGGGGAAACCCACCCAGTGCAGCAATTGGAAATATTCCATACACCTTCCCTGACATTTCATCTGTCCAGGCAAGGAGCTCCGTGGCATTTCCAAGAGGGGCTGGGGAAAGGTCAGGAGGTGGAAAAGGTTGGCAGGGTCAGTGCTCCTGCCTCACCCCATGGATCCCCCCGGCCCCCCTGGCTGGCTGCAGCACACACACCCCATCACCTGAGTACTGGCTGGATGTGGAGCCAATGCTGGGCTGGATGCCCCCCAGCTCCTGCTGGCCTCACCAAGCCCCAGAGGTGTGGGCAGAGCTGAGGTGTTGGTGCTGGGATCCCCGAGGCTTTGCCAGGAACCCCTGGACCCAAGGCTGCGGTTCCCTGCACACCAGGAGCTGCTGCTGCTCCTACCAGTGCTGGTGTCCCTCTGGCACTGCCATTAATCGGTGCCAGTGTGTCCCCCAGCACATTTGTCTTCATTTGGTGCCAGCTCCAGCAGGTGGGGATGCAGCCAGGGACAGGCACTGCTCCTGGCACAGCTCAGCCCATCCCTGCACACCAGGGTGCTGGTGTGACTGCTGCAACCAAAACCAGCCAACGATTCCCAGCCCATTCCCACGCACACATCCCAGGGAGCATCCCCAGACCATGGGAGGATGAGGGGAACCACAGGTGAAGTCCCCCATCTGCCACCCAGCCTCCCTGTGCCATGGTGCCTGCTGCTCTGGTGTCCCCGTGCCAGCACTGGGATGATTTCACTCCAGGTTTGAGCTGGGAAGTGAGGAACTGGGCTTGTGGGATGAAAGGGGAGCTGGGAATAGCTTTTGGGGGATAGCAGGGCTGGGATGGGGCAGGCTGACCCAAAGGCTCCCATCAGCTCCTCGTGGTTGCCCATGGCCACCCATCATCCTCCCGTGGCAAGAGGGCTGGTGGCACTGCCACCGTGTCCCACCAGATTCCAGGATGGAGCTGCTGGTGGGTAATTTCTGATTAAGGATTTACTGTACTATGGCTTCAGTTTGATTGCAGATGTTTTTAATTATATCGTATAAGATCGTATTATGTAATTGCATTTATCTGATTGAAGCCTTAATTGTAGGATTTCATAATGGTATGACTGGGTAAATACACCATTGCCTCTGTTGTCCCCCAATGGAAATTAGGTGCTTCTTGTCTTTATTGCCTTATCCTGGAGAGGAGTTTAAGTTGGGAAGAAAGAAATCAGGAGAGAGAAAGGAAAGGAGAGGTGAGTTTGTCCTCCCCATCCAGCTGGGGTGGGGACCTGGGGGATGTGCTGTGGTCCCTGAGGTCAGGTCCTGCATCCCTGGCCCCTTCCAGCTGCTTTGAAAATAATCTATTGTTTTTTGGGGTTTTTTTTTTAAGGGGTTGGAAAGAGGCACTTACACAAAATTAATATTTCCATTAAGAACACCACGAAATAATTGGCAAGCCCTGCACCTTCATTGGGATCCTCTGCTCCCCCAGGGAAGTGCTCAGGAAGGGTTTGCTGGGTGCATCTCCCACCCTCGAGGGGTCCAGCATCTTCGGAAGAATGAGGGGAGGTTCAGGTTTTTGTTGGAGCCTTTTTCCCCACCCGGAACCCGCAACATGTGTCTTGCATGGAGCCTCGGGGGTAATGGCTTTAGGATTAGGGGAATACACACAAATCCCGCCTGGCACAGCACGGGAAGGTGATTTCATTAGGATTTAGGTTTAGAGAAAAGTCTCCCTCTCCCTCTGTCTCCCTCTCCCTCCCCTTAATATTATTTTTATTCAATTACATCAGTGATTCATGAAACTTCAAAGGCGTTTTCATCAGCACAACCCAAATGCTGCCGGAGCGCAGGGTTGAGAGAGGGGAAAAGAAAGAAAACCTGAGCTGCTGCTGCTGCTTTAATGGAATTATGGGCAGGGGCTTTTAATTAAAAACAAAGGTTGGGGATGGGGCTATCTATAATTTAGTGCCACGGGATGTAATATCTGCTGGCGGTTTAATTTTAATAAATGTATGTATTATTAACAGTGTGATCTATATTTCCCAAGCCAGAGGAAGGCCTGGCTGTCCTCACAGGTACAGCTGTCACCGTGCCACCGGGCTGGCTGAGGGGACACTGGGTGGCCACAGGGACAGGGATGCTCCTGGTGACCCCCCCGGTGCCACAGCAGCCACAGGAATCATCCCGGCTCTAATGAGTTAATTAGTTAGGGCTGGTGTGGATTATTTGGTGTGGCTCCATCCCCTCTTTTTGATGGCTTCCTCTTAATTAGCCTTTATTAATGAGACATGACCTCGTCCAGCATGTGGCTTCCTCGCTGCCATCTGCCAGGAGGATGCTTCTCCCGTCCCGGTGTAGGACAGGGATGTCCCCAAGGCCTAGGGCAGCCAGGTGCTGGCTGGAGGGACAATGTCACACCGTGGTCCTGGCTGGGGGGACAATGTCACACCGTGGTCCTGGCTGGGGGGACAATGTCACACCGTGGTCCTGGCTGGAGGGACGATGTCACACCGCAGCCCAGCTCCCTGCCTGGATGCTGCTCTCATGGGGGACAACCCCAGGAGTGTCCCCATCCCTGTACAGCTCTGGTGGGAGTGGCACCCACCCCAGCCCCCCCAGCCCCTCTGCCAGACGACGCGTGCTAATAAAAACAAATTAACTTGTATAAGCATTAATTTCCCAGCATCCATCCATCCATCCCGGCCTCATTACGAGGGTGATCCCAGGAGCCGGGGGTTTGGGCAGATTGTAATGAGGCGCATGCGGTAGTAAAAGTCCTTCTAATAGGATTTATTTACTGTCATTGTCATTCGAGGCACAGTGCCATCACCCGGCGGCCAGGCTGGAAAACTGCTGGAGCTGAGCAGGGGAACGGCTGCCAGGGGGACACGGGGGTCCCACCTGGGGGACACGGGGCGGGCTCTGTCCCTGCAGAGCCACATCCTGTTCCTTGCTCCAGAGAAGATTTCCCAGAGGATGCAGACTGTCCCGGCCATGCCAAAGCACACAAGGACCCAAACGGGTTGGGGTTCTCCCCCCAAAAGTGGGAGGGTGCTGCAAGGGGAGGGGGACACCCACTTGTCTCGTGTTGGTGGGGATCACCAGAGGATGCTGCAGCCCCTGCCCCATCCCTCAGCATCCCCTGGGAGCTGCCAGGCTGGTGGTGGCACTGTGCCTGGGGACAGGCTCCTGCTCACACTGCCACCACAGCCAGGCTGCAGGAGCTGCTTTGGAGGCTCTCAGCTCCTCCTGGCCCCGTGCTTGACACCTTCCCATCCTCCTGCACAGGGACAGCTCTGAGATTTGGGAGGCAGGAGCTGCTCCCTGCCCGAGGATGCTCTGGCCACGCCAGGGCCACCACTCCAGGACACGGTGTGACTCCCATCCCAAAGCTCTGTCCCTGCTGCCCAGGCTGCGGTGACAGCTCCGCTCCCATTCCAGCAGCTCAGGGATGTGCTTTGGGATGGGAGGTACCCAAACCCACCCAGAAGTCCCGGAGGAGGGAGCAGAGCTGGGAGAGCTTGTCTCTCACTTCACACTCCATTATTGTTGCTAAGGAAACCTCTTCCCCGGGATCTGGCCTGGAACACATCTGCCTCGCCAGGGCCACGCATCCCAAACTGCCCCAGAGCTGCCAGAGACAAAAGGCCGGGATGGAGGCAAGAGACTGCCTTGGGGACACCGTGGTGGCACTGTGGGGACACGGCTCTACTGCCAGCCGTGGCAGGGTGCTGGAGCAAGCACCCCGTGGGAATGTTGAGAGGGATCGGTTTAAAAGAAAAATTTAAAAAAAAAAAAAAAAAAAAAAAATAGAAGTAATTCCCCATCTATCCCCCTCCCTGTCTGGCAGCAGGAGGGGTTCAGATCCATCTCCTACTCCCAGGGCTGGCACAGCTGCCTGGACACTGGCCAGGGATGCTCCTCCTGCTTTCATTTCACCCCATCATTAATTACAGTCCCTGGTTTAGGGAGGGTGAGGGTCCCATCCAGCCCTAGCCCCTCATCCCCCCCTGAGCCTGGCTGGTGCTTCCCACTGCAGCCAGACGAGTTCCCAGCATCGGGAATGTGAGGCTGGGGCATTGATTTGCAGTTTCTTTTTGAAGCTCCAAGAATTTACTCCTGGGGAAAGCTCTTTCTCCAGCCCTCAGGAGGTTCTGGATGGCTTTGAACCCCTCCTTGGTGCAGAAAAGCAGCGGGTGCTGGGGGAGGGGAGGCCAGGACACCCCACTTTGGGCAGGGCCATGCGGTCAGCCTCACCCCAGCTGCTGGGAATCAGCTGCTGGAGCTTGGGAAAAATATTATCAGGGCTGGAATGGCTGATGTGCAGATTTTTGGTGGGGTGGTGGACCCCCCCAACCCGGTGGCACACTGGCAGGAGCTGATGGCACAGAGGGCTCCAGAGTCCCGTGCCACGGCGGGGCCTTTTGTCTCACCCCTGCCAAGCTGCTCTCTCCTCTTCTCCTATTTTTTTTTCCCCCCTGTGTTCCTCATTAAAGACGACTGCAGATTTCCCAGCCTGTCTCCCGGTTTTATATTGAAAAGGCTAAATGAAACGCTGACACCTTAATTACAGCCCCTTGTCACAATGGAGCGTGGAAGTGGGGTGAGTGATATGAGAAGAAAGGGCTGCGGCGTGCGTGGCAGCTCCTTTGATTGCTGCTGGCAGGTTGGGAACGGCCTCACCCCCGCACCCTGCCTGGCATCACTGCTGTCCCCCTGCCACCACCCAGTCCCCGAGGATGGGGGTGACACCTCTGTGAGGACTCTTGATGTCACCGAGGCCATGTGGAGCCGGTGGCCTGGTGACTCTGCCCGGCCCTGCGCATCCCTGGTCCTCCCCTGAGGTGTGAGGGGTTTTAAATATCCCCAGCGTGTGTTGTCACCGGTGTCACTGGCTCTGCAGCAGCCCGGCGGAGCAGAATCCCTGAGGCTGGGGCAGGTGGGATGGTGGCAGTGGTTGCATCCACAGGCCTGTCCCCTGTCCCATCCCGCATCCACTGAGGCTGGGAAAGAGGAGAGGGAAGAGCCAGGAGACACTTCCCGTTAGTGAAATGTCACCTCTGGGAATGACACCCCACGGGAACATGACACCCCACAGCCGGGGGATCACCCGGTGCTCTTGTTCAAACAAGTGTCACAGCTTTTGTGTCAGCCCTGGTGACACGGAGCCCCTGATGAGTTGGGGGACAAACAGCAACTGCACACCGGGGTCTGACACCTCAGCTGCTCCGTGTCCCTGCTCCGTGTCCCTGCTCCGTGTCCCTGCTCCGTGTCTCAGCTCCCTGTCCCCACTCTGTGTCCCTGCCTCATGTCCCAGCCTATGTCCCTGTCTCTTGCCATGCCATACCGTGCCATACCGTGCCATACCGTGCCATACCGTGCCATACTGTGCCATACTGTGCCATACCGCAGACACCCATCCCTTCCAGGGCAGTGGGCACATACTGGGGGGAGTTTCAGGTGGGGCCAGACAGGAGCCGGATGGGAAGGAGCCAGGAGCCAATTTACATGCAAATGTCCTTATTAATCAAGGACAAGAGGAGGAATGAGCAGGGAAAAAAAAAAAAAAAAAAAAAAAAAAAAAAAAAAAAAAAAAAAAAAAAAAAAAAAAAAGAAAGGAAAAAAACCAATACAAGGGCAGAGCGGTTTTACACCGGATGCTTTTCAAAGTTGCTAATGAGGCATCAGCAGCTCTTTTCATATCCAGATTATTTGCTGTCTGGATTCTCCAGCGATCCCGTCTCCTCCTCCCAGCCTGGGGCTCCCTTCGCTTCCCAGTCTGGCCATGGCCAGGCACCTCCTCCCAGCCTGTCCCCCCTCGTCCCCGCCTGTCCCCAGCTCCAGCCCGGCTGCACCCAGCAGGAAAAACCCGAACAGGGACAAAAAAGCTGCAGCCAGCGGGGAGGCAGCACCGGGGCCCTGGGCACCGCTTTGTCACCGCAGGGCAGGAGGTGACCCTGCTGGCTGTGTCACTGTCCCCGCGCTGTGTCCCCAGCTGCCCTCCCCAGCTCCATCACTCCTCCCAGTTCCCCTTGTCCTCTTCCCCCGCGGGCAGGAAGGCTCCGAACCCCCCCAGGAGGGGCTCAGCCAACCCAGAACAAAACGCAGCTTCTCGGAGTTGATCTCCGTGTCCCCCCCCCTGCCCGGCACGGGGCGAGGACCCCACGGGGTGGGAGTGGGAGTGGGAGTGGGGGGGACACGGGACCCGGGGCTGAGCTGCTCCTGCTCCCGGGGCTCTTCCCGGTAGCTCCGACCCTCTCCCCCCCTCCCCGTGTTTATTCCTGCCCGGGGCTTTGTCTCCTGCCCTTAATCTGATTTCACGCAGCTCAGGGAATGCGGGAATGCGGGAATGCGGGAGTGGGGGGGTTGGGAGAGGAGGGGCAGAGGCAGCCGGGGGGCTCGGGGGTCGCAGTGCTGGCGGGGGGAGATGGCAGTGGGAGCTTCCAGGCGGATCTCGAAGGGATCCGGGTGAGCTTTTTGGTTTCCACCTTGTGATGGGGGTGCTGGGAACCTGGGAAGCGTGTAGGGGACACCCATGATCCATCCCTGAGGTCCCCACAGCCTGCTGAGGGACACCCAGAGTGTCCCCGCTGGGTGACCCCCTTCCTGACCTGCTCCCAACCCCAAGAAAGGTGTTGGCACCGGCACAGGGTGAAGTGAGACCCCCCCATCCCCCTGAGCCGGGGTGCCACGAGTTCCCTGGGGACACCCAGGACAGTGGGATACCTGGGGACATGGAGGTCAGTCCCACCCATGGGTGCCCAAGGAAAACTCGGAGCAGGGATTTCATAGCTGGAAAGCTGAGCCGTGTCCAGGAGCAGCTGCTTCCCCTTCCCAGCGCTGCTGCAAGGCAGAGCCAGAAATTTAAAAATACCCATAAAACACAAAAGTAGTCAAAATAAAATAGACTTGTTACAATGAACCCAACCTGAACAAACAAACACTGCCGTGATTCAATTAATGAAGCAGTTAAGCATATAATATTGTTAAGCAAAGCAAAACAGCCTTTTGATGTGTTAATCATCCTTGTGCCTGGCAAAACAAAAAAAAAAAAAAATCATTGAAAGCAAAGAAATCTGGGCCCCCAGTTAGGGCGGGGGGTGGCAAGGAAGGGGAGTGGGGTTGGGGTTTGCCCCCCCCAGCATCCATCAGGATGAAGCGGGGTGGGAAGGGGCCGGATGGGACCTCCACACACACTGCCACTGCCTTTGCATGTCAAACACGTCCCTGATTTTATTTCGATTTCATTTAACCCTGGCAATCTCTGAGCTGCCCTGGGGCTGGCAGCCCTTTGGCTTGGATTTTAGACAAAATGTTCTCCCAGTGGGAAAGAACCAATATCGGTGATCGTGGGCAAAACCCGCCCCTGGCTTCAGGCAGGAAAATAAAATAAAATAAAATAAAATAAACGGGGAGGTGTGAGGAGCTGCAGGGAGTGAGGCTGCGGGCTGGAGCATCCTGGGGACACTTCAGCCCCCGCGGGTCCCTCGGGCAGCCCTGCAGCTGGCAGCTCCCTAGGGACATTCCAGCCTTCTTCCTTCTCAATCCTGTTGGGAATCTTGGCCCTGAGAGCAGAGGTGGTTGGTGAGACAGTGGGGCTGCCTGGAGAACAGGGACTGTTCCTCTCCGCAGGGAGAGCTGCAGTGGGCTCAGCCCTGTAGCAGCCACCAGAGAAGCCACCACCACAGTGCAGTGGCGAGGAGAGTTGATCCCCCACATTTTGCTCCCCCAGAAATGGGATTTATTTACCCTTCCTAGCAGGGTCTTGACTCCAGCATCCTCCGGGAAGAGCTGGCGGCACCCAGGGTCCCCGCAGCCGCGGTGGGGACAACGCGGGTGCCCCCAAACCCGACCCTGGGGACAAGCAGTGCCCCTCGGGGTCCCCGCACGGCGACATTCCCCCGCGGCGCCGCGCTGTTCCCGCAGATAGTGCCATAAATCACGGTGACACCTCGGCGGGGCAGGACGGGGGCGGTGACAGGGACCATCCATCTGCGTGTCACCCCCCCTGAACTGCCGGGACAGGAACGGGGCCGGGGGTGGCAGCCCCTGAGCCCCTGGGGAGGCTGGAGGAGCTGGGAGCTGGGTTTTCCTGCTTGGGAATGGGATGATGGAGCCCTGAGGATGGATCCTGGCCTGGGAGAGATGGGACAGGGGAGCGGGGAAAGAAGGTGGCTGGAAAAAAGTGTCCTCAGAGTCACTGGGAAGTTCATTCCAATCCTTCCCATCCCAAAGTGTCTCTGGAAATGAACTTCCAAGCAGGTCTGGAGCAGTCGGATTGGTTGCACGGAAGCCAAAAGCCGTGGGGTGAGGGGGCTGGGAAGCATCCCATGGGAATTGCACCTCCCTCCCCCCTCCCAGGGGGCTGCTGGGTGCTGCTCAGCCCTCCCCGCGGCAGGGATTGAATAATTGATGGGGTTTGAATAACGCGGGGATTTGTAACGATATGGAAACGTCAGGATGAAAAGGAAGGGAATCAAAAGGCGATGGCAAAGAGTTGTTCCCTGCGCTGGGGGCGGGAGCCTGACGGGGGCTCCCAGGGTGGTGTTAATGAGGGGGGGTTAATGAGGGGGGGGGAAAGGGGCTGCACCCAGCACCCAGGGCTGGGGCACCCTCTGGGCTGCATTTGGGCTCTAGGGCCCATCTGGGCGATGCTCAGGGCAGATGTTGCAGCTCCACACACATCTGTCCCCCCTCCAGCTGTGCAGGGCACCGGGGGTGATGCAGGGGAGGTGACAAGCAAGGCGAGGTGCCGGGGTGAGGGGACAGGGAGAGGCTCCCCGTGTCCCCCTCTTGCCCTCAGCCCCATTCCTTCTCCTCCCCCTCCAGCCCCAAGGCCTCCAATCAGCGCCTAATTTAGAAAAATGACGGGGCGACGGTTTTCCACTGACACAGTCACTACTGAAAATTTACTTCAAGGTTCATTGTTGGCAATGTCAAAAGTGATGAAAACCAATAAAAAGAACCAGCACAGCATGAATGTCTGGGTGACAGCACGCGGGGTGGGGGGGGGGTGGGAAGGGGGAGCGAGGGGGGGGGGGACCGCCCCAGCCCCCTCACCGCAGCCTGAGCCTCTCCAGATAAAAGGTAATTGAAATGTTGGTTCCATTAATATTTCAGCGTGCCCCACATCTGACAGCCCCGCCGCCCGGCCCCGGCTCCACAGCTCCCGGGGGCTGGGGGGGGAGGAGTCCCACAGCTTGGCATGGCAGGGGGGGCACGGCTGGAGATCCCTGAGGGGCACCAGAGAGGGGGCTGCAGCACCGGGATGTGATGGACATCAACCTGCCGTGGTCCTGAAGGGGCTTGGGGTGACACCAGCATCAACTCTGGTCCTTAAAGGGCCTTGGGGTGACACTGGCATCAATTCTGGTCCTCAAAGGGTCTTGTGGTGACAGTGGCATCAGCTGTGGTCCTTAGAGGGCCTTGGGGTGACACCGGCATCAGCTGTGGTCCTTAGAGGGCCTTGGGGTGACACTGGCACCAACCTTGGTGTTGTTTTTTTGGGATGGACAGAATCCCCCACTTTGTTCTGCATGTTGTTCCCCAGGAAGCCACACCGCGGCCCGTGGCACACCAGTATGTCCCAGCAGCAGAGCAGACACCACACCTCCCACACCAGTATGTCCCAGCAGCAGAGCAGACACCACACCTCCCACACCAGTATGTCCCAGCAGCAGAGCAGACACCACACCTCCCACACCAGTATGTCCCAGTAGCACAGCAGACACCACACCTCCCACACCAGTATGTCCCAGCAGCAGAGCAGACACCACACCTCCCACACCAGTATGTCCCAGCAGCAGAGCAGACACCACACCTCCCACACCAGTATGTCCCAGCAGCAGAGCAGACACCACACCTCCCACACCAGTATGTCCCAGCAGCAGAGCAGACACCACACCTCCCACACCAGTATGTCCCAGTAGCACAGCAGACACCACACCTCCCACACCAGCACAGCCCAGGCTGTGCCACACGTCCCACCCCGGCTCATCACCCACCCCCCCAGCCCCCCACCCACCCCCCCACCCCCCCCGGCATCCGACGGCTCTTTTCATCTCCTCCCCGCGCCTGCCTCATCTATATCAAAGCATCAGGCAAATTAAATTGTTTGCAAAGTGCTGTCTGCCACGCTGTTTTATCCCAGCTTTGGGGAAAGGCGAGGCGGGGGCTGGGCCATTTTGTCGAGCTTTCCCCAGCACGTCTGTTCCAAGTGTTCCTGCCACCAACGTGTGTCCCACCAGCATCACCCCATCCCCGGCACACCCCCACAGGAACACGGGCAAAGGGGGTTCTGGGGTCCCCTGGCCTTGGAGGGTGATGCTGGGGGGGGAGCAGAGGTGCTGGGTGTCCATAGGGTGTCCATCCCTCCTGCATCCCTGGGCAGAGGAGGAGGAGGACATTTGGGGAGCTGCAGGGTGTCAGCCAGCCCTGGGTGTCACCCAGTAGGTGGCAGCGACTCATGTCACCCCAAGTGCCCTGTGGGATACCCAAAAACACTCCCAGGGACACCAGCGGTCACAGCCCCCCAGCTCCGGTTGCTGTCACTGCCCGGGGTCTCTTTTGTGGAAGCAAAGAAACAAAATAAACTCTCACCACCAAATTGCCTCCCATAAACCCTCTGTTCCTCACAGTGCTCTGCAAAAAGCCATTTTTTCCATTCCCAGTGACCAGCAGTGGATGGAATCCACTGTGTCCCACAGCTGGTGGGGACATTTGTCACCATCCCGTGGAGACGTGGCAGTGCTGATAGAGAATGGGCAGATGGTAAGTCACCTTGTACTGAATATCAGCTCTTCCCCCTCTGTTTTTTCACCCTTCCTCACTTTAGTGGAAAATAATTGGATTTAACTCGATTTTTTTTTTTTTTTTTTTTTAACCTGCTGGTGAGGCAGGATCCATCCTGCCATGATCCACCCATGAGGATCCATCCCTTACCCCCGGGCACCTCCCTCCTGGGGGCTGGGGAGATTATTGGTGTTGGCAAAAAAAAAAAAAAAAAAAAAAAGCAGATTAAAAGCCAGAGGAGAGCGATTTGGTTGCTGCTGAGTTGCACTGAGTGCAGTGGGATCTGCTGCAGTCCGCTTGGGCCTGAGCCACGGTAATTGTATTCTATGAAATATTTATTCATTTTCATTTCAATTTCATTTCCAACATGTATTTCCTATAAAATGATGGGGGGTGGGAGGGGAAGAAAAAAAAAAAAATTTAAAAATCGTCCTGGCTGCATTTATCATCATCACAGGTTCCTTCCCAAAGCTTCCCCCGAGTGGCACCGCTGGGCAGGACCACACAGGCTGCCAGGGCAGGCTTGGTTTGAAAACTTTAAATGCCATTTTTCATCCTGCTGGGAGCTTGCAGGGAGCAAGGAGGTGTTCCCAGACCTCCTCCCAGCACCTGGGAATCGCATGGCACCCACTCGAGTACCCCTGGGCATGGGAAAATACCCCCGTGCAGAGCAAAATGCCCTTGTGTGGAGTGAAATACCCCTGTGGAGAGGCAAATATCCCGAGGGGGAGTAAAATACCCCTTTGCAGAGTAAAATATTCCTATGGAGTGTAAAATACCCCTATGGAGAGGCAAATATCCCGAGGGGGAGTAAAATACCCCTTTGCAGAGTGAAATATTCCTATGGAGTGTAAAATACCCCTTTGCAGAGCAAAATATCCCGAGGTGGAGTAAAACACCCCTTTGCAGAGTAAAATATTCCTATGGAGTGTAAAATACCCCTTTGCAGAGTAAGATATTCCTCGGTGGAGTAAAATACCCCTTTGCAGTATAAAATACCACTATGCAGAGTAAAATAGCCCCGTGGAGAGTAAAATACCCCTATGAAGAATAAAACATCTCTCTGCAGAGTAAAATCCCCCCCTTTGCAGTGTGAAATGCCCCCCAGACCCCCCGGGCCGCCCCCAGCCTTGAGTCCATCCAGGAGTGCAGGGAGGTGTCACCCAACTGCCACCCCCCGTGTCACCTGCGGGCACCTGGAATTGGAGGTGATGAGAGCATCATCTCCGTCAGAAGCTCTGTGAAAGCCTTTCCCCCCTCCCGGTGATGATTTCCAGGCTCTCCCCAGCTGATAAGGAGTTGCTGCCTTCTCCTCCCAGCCCCACTCCCGATTTGCACACCCCAAAGAATCACCCTGGGGAGGGGGGAAGGGGAGAGCCCAACCTCCTCGCCTCATGCTTTATTTATGAGAAATAAACAGGAGATCAGGTTTGCATAATCAACAGATATTTAATTTGCCAGCTCCGCACACGCGTGGGGTGCCAAGGGCTCCGGAATCCCGGGAATTTCTTCCTGCAGAGGCTGCTTGGGGTTGGTTTGCAGGAGGTGCCCATCCCTGGGGTGCTGCCATGGGACAGGGCACGAACTTCCCCGCTTCACTCCCGAGAAGTTCCCTTTGCTGCCTCTAACAGAGGTTTTTGCTGTAATTGGTTGCTTCCCGGCACATGCTAATGTGTGAAAAAAAAAAAAAAATAAAAAAAAAAAACCCCAACACTGGATCTCCTACTAAAATGCCACGAAAATCCAATGAAATGAATGTCGGAAACAAATATTACCTAATGGAACAGCCTCCCGGGGAGGGGGAAGGGAAGGAAAAAAAAAAAGAAAAAATATTTTAAAAAAAAGCAAATATATATTTGCAGATATTGTAAGGACTCTGTCAAGAAGTTTAGCTTCACAGTTTAGATTTTATTCCAAAGGAGGGGAGGGAGCAGAGAGCCCAACGCCAGAAGGGCTTTCCTGAATTAATTTTTTAATTTTAATTCAAACTGTTGCTAATCCGCCTGCTGCCCCGGGGGTGTGCTGGATGCTCAGGTGGGGTGGAGGTGGGTGCTGAGCAGGTTGTGTGTTCAGCACCGGCCAGAATTGTGCCCAGGGAGCCCCCAGGGACATCCCATCTGCCATGGGTTACAGCCAAGGAGCATGGCACCCAGTGACCATCCTGCCCGGGTGTCCTGGCCAGAGAACATCCCACGCGTGACCATCCCCTCCCCTCCGCTCAGCACCGTGTCGGGTGGATGGACTCAATGATCCTGAAGGTCTTTTCCAGCAGTGATGATTCCATGGTGAGTCTCTCATCCATCCAGACTTGCACCGGGGCATCATCCCACCCAGGTGTCATCCCACCCTGTGACCATCCCACCCTGTGACCATCCCACCCTGTGACCATCCCACCCAGGTGCTATCCCACCCTGTGACCATCCCACCCTGTGACCATCCCACCCTGTGACCATCCCACCCTGTGACCATCCCACTCTGTGACCATCCCACCCTGTGACCATCCCACTCTGTGACCATCCCACCCTGTGACCATCCCACCCAGGTGCTATCCCACCCTGTGACCATCCCACCCTGTGACCATCCCACCCTGTGACCATCCCACTCTGTGCCATCCCACCCTGTGACCATCCCACTCTGTGCCATCCCACCCTGTGACCATCCCACCCTGTGACCATCCCACCCTGTGACCATCCCACTCTGTGACCATCCCACTCTGTGCCATCCCACCCTGTGACCATCCCACTCTGTGACCATCCCACCCTGTGACCATCCCACTCTGTGACCGTCCCCTCCAGCCCCTCCCCATGTCCCCTCCAGCCCCAGGGCTCAGGACCCTCAGGGAGGTGACCAAGTGTGCCATGTTGAGCCACCAGCAGCACTTCCCTGGCATTCCTGACCTTTGGGATGCTCTCCTTGCAGCAGCTGAAGGGGCACCCTGCTGCAGGTTCATTAAGGGGGTGCTGGGTGCCACCCCCGCAGGGAGAGGTGTTTATCCACCCAGCCCTTATGACTCTCAAGCTGCCCGGCCATGAGGGCTCATTAGGAGCTTATCTCTGACAGGAGGCTCCTTCTCCTCAGCAATTACACCAGACCCGGTTAATTCCTCTTTAAAGGAGCCCTGGAAGGTAAGAGCTGCCCCTAAATTGAAGATTAGGGGAAAAAAAAAAAAAAAAAAAAAAAAAAAAAAAAAAAAAAAGAAAAAAAAAAAAAAAAAAGAGAGAGAGAGAGACAGAGAGAAAAACCAAAAGCCAAGACCTGAGTGGAAACATTCCCATTAATTATTTGACATGTGGGTTTTCCTTGGCTTTGGAAGGCTCCAGACAGAGGTGTCCTCACCTAAATCCCAGCCCACACCACCAGCTTGGCTGAAGGATGTGAGGGGTTTTTTTGGGGGGTGGGTGATCTCCCCTCCTTGTCCCCATGAGTGGGGGGATGCAGAGGAGGACACGCAGGGTGCTGAGGGCTGCGGCCAGAGGCAAGAATAGATTTGATGAGCCACAAAAGTCATCCTTAAAAGCTGAAGAGCTCGTACCAGGGGTGCAGTGGCAATAAAAGGCTGTTGGGGGGCAGACACTCTCTGGATGGGGGGGTGGATTTCCCTGCCCTGGGGGGCTGCTTTACCCACCGAAAGAACCAACTCTGCCCCAACACCCACCGGACCCGGGCTGAGCCCTGGCATGCTCGAGACACGTGTGGCAGGGCCACTGTGCCACCAAGCTGTGTCCCCCCCGGGAGGTGTGGGGACAGTGATGGGGAGGGGACAGCGGTGCTGCGAGACCCTTAAGTTGGGGATTTCCTTATTTTTTTCCACATTAGGCCTTTGCAGAAGCCTTCCCATCTGTATATATATATATATATATATATGAAGCTCTATTTTTACGCTTATATACATTTTTTGTTCGTTTACAACCATCAGTACATTAAAAAAAAAAAATGTGGACAAATTCCACCTGTGAAGCATCCAGATTCAAATCTCAGAGCTCCAGAAGCCATTCCCAGCCCAGAGCCCCTTTACCTCCCAGGCCAGGGGGTTTAAAAAGCAATAGCCCCCCCCCTCCCCTTTGCCCATCTCCCTTCCCAAATCCAAAATAGCTCCAGTGGTATCCACTCAGCTCTTCCAGAAAGGATTATTCAATATTTCTCAGCGAGCTGTGGGATGTCTGATGTTAGTGAGCACATTAAACAGGGGCATAAATTCGTAATGAGAGCCCTGAAACGAATGGGGCTGATCATTTATGGATGGAATAATTAACGATACTTGGACGTTGGAGGTTTGATAGCAGCCTGGAAATCGGCATCTGGGGAGAAGGGAAAGAGTCTCAGTTTGGGGGTGGCTGCAGCAGCCCCTGGGTGCCACCTCCAGTGGTGGCTGTGGGGACATCTCTGGGGGGTGAGGTCCTGGCTGCTGCAGAGAGTGAGCCCACACTGTTGGGGGGTTGGAGATTTAAGATTTTGGGGTGATTTTCCTGCCCTCGGGGCTTTCTGCTGGGTCCAAGCACCCTGACACATGAGGACATGGCCCAGGGTGCTGTCACCCAGGGTGCTGTCACCCAGGGGCTCATGGGCTGCTCCGAGCACCCCGGAACTTTCGGGGGGGTTTCCCCTCCTGGGATCCAAGCGCAGCGATGGGACAGGGAGGTCCGGCCATGGGGCAGCCCCTGCTATGGGGCAGTGGGTGCAAAGGGACCCCCCAGACCCCCACCTTCCCCTCTTTTCCCTCCCCTCATCTCAACCCCCCTGTAACTATGGCAACGGCTGCAGGTGAGACTCATTACAGTTAATCCTCTAATTACTAACTACCTCTTCAATCAGTTGTAATTACTTTGGGGACACAGTTAACCTCTCATTAGGAACGCGCGGCCACGTTTTACCAAAAAAGCCCAAACGGGGCCGTGCCGGGGAACTCAGCACCCAACGCACTCCAGGCCACTACCCGGGGTTCTATTTTATTTTTTTATTTTTTCATTCCGCCGACACCATCTCGTCCCTGTCATTAACCAGGAGCGGTTGTCATGACAATTAATCATTCAATCCCTCATCAGCAACTTTTTTTTTTTTTTTTTTTTTTTACCAAAATGTCACCCTGCTCTTGATCAAATGGGAAGGGGAAATGAAATGAATCAATTCAGAATTCTGGCATTTGGGACTTTTTTTTTTTTTTTTTTTTTTTTTTTTTGGGGGGGGTGGTGGTTGGATAATCCCGTAATTAGCGGGAATCCTTTGCCGGATGTAAATCCCAGTTTTTAATTGCCGGCGCTAACCTTGGACCCTCCATGGCCGGGCTCACGGGGGGGCTGTTGGGGCTCTTGGTCCCAAAAAAAGGGGTGCTGGGCCCCGGGAAAGATCGCAAGCCCCCCAGAATATCCCCCCTCGACCTGATTATAATGATAATGATAATAATAATAATTCCTGAGCCAGGCTGGGGGGTGCTGGCTGTCGGGGTGGCCGTCCGGGGGGGTTTGTGCTGGCAGGGGGGGCTGCTGGCACTCCAGGGCACCCCGAGCCTCATCCCAGAGGAGGGGGGGGTGTGGGGGTGACCTGTGTGGCACTGGCCGGGGGGGGCTCTGCTGGGGAGGGGGAAGTTTTGCCGCGCCTCAGTTATGGAAGTTTGTGAAACGGCACCGGGGGAGTCGGTGTCTGGAGCTGGATGGGTGGGGACAGGGCTGTCCCGGGGGGGGGATGGGTTATCCCGCACCTCCCGCACCTCCCGCATCACACCCGCAACCGGAGCGGGGACGGGACTGGGGGTTCCACGGGGTGTCCCCCGGGATGGGTGCCTGTCCCCGGGAGGGGGTGCGGGGGTCCCGCGGGACAATTCCCATCCCCCCGCTTTTATTTCATGGCCTTGGCTGCTCAGCGGTGCGGGGCTCTGCTCCTGTTCCCACCGGCACCAGTACCGGCACCAGCACCAGTACCAGCACCAGTACCGGCACCAGCACCAGTACCAGCACCGGCACCAGTACCGGCACCGGCACCCATCCTCCCCGCCCCGGTGCTGCCGGGTCTGGGTCTTGCTGAGTCCTTAAGCCAGGAGAGAGGGAATGTCACCTCCAGTGTCCCCTGCCAGGACATGTCCCTTGTCCTTAGCCTCTCCTCTTCCTGTCCCTGTCCCTGTCCCACCCCTCTCCCAGCTGGGCCAGGAGGGGCTCTGGGGGGCGGGGTCTCTGCTCTATTGGGGGTCCCGATGGGCCAGATTCTGATATAGGAACATGTGTAAGTGTGTGTTCAGTCAAACTTCTGTGCATAACAATCGTGTTTTGATCTTTACCGGTGCGGGCCAAGCCTTTGCCCATTCCGGAGTGAACCCCAGTCCTGTCACCCCCTGTTCCCAGCTGGAGTGCGGGGGTTCTGGGGTGCTCCCTGTGCAGACCCTGCCTCGGGAGAAGAATCACCGGTTGCACTTTTGGAGGTTTGTAACCCCCCCCTCTGCTGAGGAAATTTATTCTGAATTCCTGATACCATGTTTAAGACGTGGTGAAAAGGGCTGAGGTGGGGGGGTGCTGCCAGGCTGTGCCCCCAGAGCCCTGCCCCCCCCCCCCCGGCCTCTCCCTGGTGAATTCCCTGGAACCTCCAGTGCGCAAATGAGTAATAATCCCGGGAAACGCTAATTGGGGAGCTGCCTCCTGAGAAATGGCTTGGCCGGGGCCGTGTTAACATGGCCCCCCTCAGAGCCACCCCACGGAGGGGGCAACTCCGGCCACCCATCCCGGAGCCACGGGGGCCGACGGCTCCTTCCTCACCCGCGGGGGGGGGACCAGAGGCTGTGGGTGAAGCCGGAGGAGCACCCAGAACCTCGTGGTTTCACCCTGAAAGTGAGCAAGGGTCTGCAACCATCAGGTGGGGGGAGGGAGGATCTTGGCTCCAGGGATGCTCCAGGGATGCTCCGGGGATGCTCCGGGGATGCTCCGGGGATGCTCTGGGGATGCTCCGGGGATGCTCCGGGGATGCTCCGGGGATGCTCTGGGGATGCTCCGGGGATGCTCCGGGGATGCTCCGGGGATGCTCTGGGGATGCTCCGGGGATGATCCGGGGATGATCCGGGGATGCTCTGGGGATGCTCTGGGGATGCTCCGGGGATGCTCTGGGGATGCTCTGGGGATGCTCCGGGGATGCTCTGGGGATGCTCCGGGGATGCTCCGGGGATGTTCCGTGGGCTGCTGGTACTCAGCACAGCCCCGCTCATCCCCTGCCACTGACACCCACTCGGGAGGAGCCAGGGTGGTGCCCCCAGGAGCGAGTTGAGGGGGGACAGTCCCAGCAGGGGTGGGGACAGTCCCAGCAGGGGTGGGGACAGTCCCAGCAGGGGTGGGGACAGTCAGAGTGGGCATTGGGACCCAGCACCATTCCTGTCCCCCGGGGGGCACCGAACCTCTCCGAACCTGCCCTTCCCTCCCAGCTTCCCCGCAGGGCGGAGCTCAGGAGAAGGGGTCCCAGGTCCCCAGGTGATGCTGGAGAAGCCCCAGCCCCCCCTCCCCCCTCCCCGCGGGGCTGGGCTCCTGCGCTGCTGCCACAGGGACCACCCCAGGCAGCTTTTGGGGAGGGGGGCTGCCTGGGGAGGGGAACTCAGGGCAAGGATGCGACCACATGGGGGGCACAGCAGCCCCCCTGGCAGGGTGGGATGGAGCCCAGGGAAGGACTATCGGTCCCCACCGCCCCTCAGGGTGATTTTTGGTGCCGGGCCGGGCGGGACCCCTGGGCTGCAGTGCTGCCGCCCCCTCCCCTCCATTGCTTCTGCCGCTGCATCTGTAATAGCTTTACAGAGCCCATTTAATGTGCTCCCAGACATGAAGTGCTGTCTAATCAGCACATTTAGGAGAATTGCCCACATCCTGGTCTCGCTGCCATAAAACAGTGCCCGCAGAAGCATCGGTAATTAATGCCTTTTTTTTTTTTTTTTTTTTCCCCTCTCTCCCACTGAATCAATTTATACAGTGCGGACTTCCTCTGCGCGGGAGCTTTTAGGCTGTTTTACTCCAGCATCCGAGGTGACTCGGCAGCGCTCCTCAATTAAGCAGCTGCGGATAATGGATGCTTCAGAGTAAAAAAAAAAAAAAAAAAAAAAAAGGAACGAAAAAAACAAACCTACAGTCTTGATTCCCAGAAATGATCAATGTGCTTTTTTTCTCACAAAAACACAGGCTCACACGTCCCTGCTGGGCTCCACTCAGCCTCTGGGGGCTGAGCCAGGCCACCGAACAGGGAAGGGGGAAATGGGGGTGGAAAAGAGCTTTTATCTTCTCCTGCTTTTAGAAGGGCAAAGATAAAACAAGCTGAGAATTAGGGAAAAGCTAATTAGTGTCACCCGCCTGGGCAGGGACCTGCCTGCTCTCACCAGGACAGGGGCTGACTCCAAACTGGGGCTCTTGAGGTGGGAGTGGGCAGGGGAATCCTGGGTGGCACAGCCCCCTGGACCCCCCTACAGCCCCCTGGACCCCCCTACAGCCCCCTGGACCCCCGGCTGGGCTGCCCGGGGAAATTCTCAGGTTTGATTGCGTGAGCCGGAGGTGGCTCCTAATTGGGAACAAGGAAATAAAAACAGGAGAGAAAAGGGAGCAGGGGATGGGGGGCTGTAGGGCAGGGGCAGCTTCTCGCCTCCTGTCCCCCCCCCACTCTGTTTTGGGAGACTTCAAAGCCTCCCGGCACACAAAGGCCTTTGCTCTCTCGCCGTGGGGATCAAAGCTCGGGATGTGCGATGCTGCCCGGCCCCCCCAGCACCATCCGGCACCGCCACCTCCTCCCTGTTCCCACTGCCGAATCTTTCCATCCCCTGCGCTGGCGGTCAGTGCCCTGAATGTCCCCGTGTGTCCCCAGCATCGTCCCGGTACCCAGCTCCTGTCACCCCATGAGAACAGCCGCTCCAGGGGGATGCTGAGAGGGGGATGCCCAAGAGCTGGGTGGTGCTGGGTGGTGCTGGGTGGTGCTGGGTGGTGCTGGGTGCTCCTGCCAGGCGCTGGGCTATGGCAAACAGGCATCAAACTGCCCTGGAACACGAGGAATCCTGGATATGGGAGCTCTGGCTTTTCCAGGAGGGATTTTCCTGTCTGTGGAGGAAAAGACTTTGGGGAGAAAAAAAAAAAAAAAAAAAAAAAAAAGACAAATTCAGGTGTAAATCGATTATCTGGCCTGCAGGCAGCCGGCTGGGATGTCTGGGTTGGTCGCAGGGAGGGCTGAGGATCAGGGCTGGTGGCACAGGGGGGGCAGAGCTGGTTTTGCTTCCCCCCGGCAATGTTCCAGCCGCGTTGAGGATTTTTATTTCCCTCCTGCAAAAATATCGATTTCAACCATTATCCCCCGGCCTCCCCGGGGCTCGGACAACCTCGTGTCTGCCGAGCAGTGTCCCGAGGAGGTGGGATCCGTGTCACATTGTCACATTCCTGGCTGGAATACACCCGCAGGGAACGGAGCTGCCCCTTCCTTCCACACAGCTCCAGGTGCTGGGGGTCACCGGGCCCCCTCCTCAGGAAGGGACCCCCCCTCTCCCAGGGGACAAGGGGCCACGGCGGGGGGAGCAGATCCTGTTCCTGGGGTGGCCACGGCTGGACCAGAGGGCTGGGCAGGGATGTGGGCAGGGGGCTTCACCTTCCCGGCCTGGTGCTGCCCTCCTTTTGCCTCCAGCAATCTGCCAAAAATGACCAGGCAGAATGGGGGGGATCTTTCCCCCGTCCCCCGGGCAGGTGGCACAGCAGGAGGGCAACACAAACCCGAGCTGAAGGCCCCGGCACTGCCAGGGGAGATGATGCTTTTAGCAGAGCAGCGCTGCCCACAAGCAGGCTCGATACATTTTTAATAAATCGTTTGAAATTCTTGACTGGCAGGAGGCTGGAGCTGGGTGGGAGGCTGACGGGCCACATCGGCTCTCCCGGTAGCCCACGGGCTACATCTGGGCTCTGGTTCTGCCACATGGCATCTCCTGGGGCCGCCGGGCATTGCCCAGTGCCAGCAGCACCGGCTCAGCCCCCCCTCTGGGCTCAGGGACCCTTCCCCTTTGGGTTCCCCCCCCCTGGCCGGTGCCGAGCCGGGAGCAGCTGAGGGGAGAGGGGGGAACTTGCTGAACCAAGCAAATTGCAATGATTCCCCTTTTCCAAATGTCAGCAGATTCGGCGGGGAAAGAAGCAAATAAGTTAAAGGTGAAAATCTCCCGGGAATCTCCCGCTCCCACTGCCAGGCTTCCAGCACAGCCTCCCCCTGGCCAGAGACCACCTCGCAGTGGGTGCTCCCAGCACCCTCCATCCATGCAATTAAGGGACGTTAATTGCCTTGTTGGTGGCTGGGGGAAATAAAAACCCGGTGCTGGTGAAGGATGGGGCAGGGGTGGGTTCAGGGGCAGCATCCTGCCTGGCCCTGAGCGGTTTCTCCGTTCCCAAGATCCAGTCACTCCTAAACCAAAAGATTTTGACCAAGGAGCTTGTGGAACCCCGGCAGAGGCACCCTGGGCTCCCTGCAGGCTGAAAGGTGCCTTGGGGACAATGAGGGAGGGGACAGTGCCCGGCTGGAGGTGGCCGTGGCTGCCAGCCCCTCTCTGCCATGGCCGGGATGCTGCGGGGACCCCCCGCACCCCTCTGCCAGCCCAGCAGGGCCGCTCCAGCACAAAGGCTGCAAAATGGCCCCGCGAAGGATATGAAATATTCCCAGGTGAGATAAAACCAAATCCCCTGTCACTCAGCCCCTGTCTCTCCCGGCATCAGAGACTCCTGACTAATCAGGCTGGAAAATGCACCAGAGGCTGGAGCCTGCCCTCCCGGCCCCCTCACAAGGAGGAATTTTAAATTTTATTTTATTTTATTTTTTTATAAAATCCAAACGGGAGGAAAAAACCAGGCCCGGGAGCTGCCCTGGCGCTGGCAGGGGACGGGGTGTGGGGACCCCAGGGTGTGGGGACCCCAGGGTGTTCCCTGCGTGTTGCTGGGATGAGGAACTGGGGAGGGGGAAGGTTGGGGGGTGCTGGCCCGGTGCCCAGAGCACGTGGGGTGTATCCTGCACCCCCCTAGTGTGGGTGCTGTGATGACCTCTGGGTGCTTGCTTGGGGTGGGAAGGGTGCAGGGGGCTCTCGTCTGAAGCCTGACTGTTCCTCCTCTGGGGGCTGGGAAGCCCCCCGGGGGAAGCTGCGGGAGCGATGATCCATCCGGCACCAGTGACCCGGACTGGGGGAATTTTAAGCAGGGAATAAAAATAGACTGGGGCTGGGGGCTCTGCTGGGGACCACCTTTTCCCCTGGCCCCTCACAAGCCCACCCCTGGTGCGTCCTGGCTCCCCCTCAGGGGGTCCCTTTGTGTCACCACCCGCATCCTGGTGCTGTTTGTCCTGAGCCCCCCGTGTCCCCGTGGGAATCCTGATGCGTGGCTGCCCGGGAGGGAACACAAGACCCGACTGCCACCCAGATTTGTTTCAGCTGAATAACTTGCTGCATCTCTAAATAAAGCAGGGGCAGGAAAGAAGCAAGCAGAGAGCACGGGAGGTTCTGCCTGTCCCCCCCGGGGCAGCTGCCACCTCCCCCGGCAGTGTCACCCCCAGGGACAGTCAGGAGGATGCTCTGGGATGTGGATTCTCCTGCAAAACAGGAGTTTTCCAAGCCTGGACCGGTATTTGCCCTCACTAACCTCCGGTTCTGGAGTCTCCCCACCCGGTCCCGGGCACTTGGGGCATTTCTGGCTCTGGGAAGCAGCAGGATGGGACCCATTTGTCACCTCGGGTGGGCAAACTCTGCTCCCCTTCCAGGGTGATTTGGGAGCCAGGAGTGAGCCCACGCGTGGGAGAGGGGCAGCAGATCTTCCCTAGCAAAGCAACAGCTTGGAGAGAGAGCCCTGATCCTGCCCTCCTTCCTCCTCCTCCTCCTCCTCCTCCCTCTTCACGCCTGGCTGCTCGGGGCCCTCTCTCTCCCTCTCTCCATTTGCTTTTTCCCAGCAGATCCTGGTGGCTCTGCTCTAACAAGGCTTCTGAAGGCCAGAATCTCACTCACCCCCTTGGCTGGGGAGCCCAAAACCCGACGCTTCCCATGGGGGTGGCAGTCTCAGGCCCCCACATCCCATCCCCATCCCCATCCCCATCCCTTGGAGCCTCAGCCCAAATCCTCCTCACCGACACCTCTGCTGATACCAGCAACCCCCAGGCCTTCCCTGGGGATGTTAATTACAGCAGGGGCTGGGGGGGACCCCAAGGTGCCACCTCCCCCCGTGTCCTTCAGCAGCTCCTTGTGTCCCCTCCGCAGACACGGGTGGGCAGGCGGCCGGGATCCCAAATATCGATGCCAGCCCCGATCAATGTTATCTCCTTTTCCCATGCCTATGAGCTCATTGATTTTTATTTTTTTTATATTTTTTTTTAGATTTGATTTTGTTGCTGTTACCTCTGTGTTTATGTAATGCCTGAACTTTGCACAACTGAACCGTTTAATGTGCTGAGAAGAGCCCTGTTGCCATGAAAACAGACCTGCAAATGACAGCACCAGTGCGGAGATATCCCCGGTTTATTGGGCCCTACTGAATGGATTTTAACCTTGATAAGTCAATAACTTTCCGTACAAAAGGAAGGAAAGCGGCTCCGGCTTGCAGAGCCCTGAATGCATTTAAAGCAGAGTAATGGCTGGGTTTTAATCCCCTGGAAATCTTTCTCATTCCGAGGGCCAGAGCAGACTGACATTTTGGTCAAAGAATTCCAGCGTGCATTTGTCAGGATGAGAGATGGGAAAGCTCAGCGCTCCGGATTGCCAGCGCCGGGCAGAAATAATGATATTAAATTAAATTAAAGGGACACAGGAGGCTGGAAGAGCAAAGGTTCCAGTGGGGTGGAAAACTTTTGGGTGGGCTCTAGGAAGGGTTTTCCTACCGCCAGCCCGGATCTGGGAGATGCATTATTTATTTTTGTGCTAAAGCAGAAAGATTTTTTTTTTTTTTTTTTTAAATCTTCTCTCTCCTCCAGCAGCTTCCCCGCTTCCTTTTTGCAATTCAATCCCCCTGGATGGGGAAGCGGAGCCGGTCTCACTTTGCAGAGCTCATTCATGAGCAGATTAAGGGTCTCCTTGTGTTCCCAACATCGCTGGGGGAAATTTATGTTCCGGCAAAGTATTCACGGGTTCCTTGAATCACAAAAGTGTTTCTCCTCTGTAAAGTCTTTTTTTTTTTTTTTTTTTTTTTTTTTTTTTTTTTTTTTTTTAAAAAAAAAAAGGAGGATGGGGGGAGGTCAGAGAGCTGCTTAATAGTATCTTCTTGAAGGCAGTGCGGAAACACCCACCTTTTGAAGTTGGATATTTCAGGATGGATCTCTTCCCCAGCACAAACGCCGTCACCCTTTCAAGTCCTTGTGCGAGTGGCTTCAGGTGGTTAAAACATTTCTCAGAGGACAATGAGGGTTCAATTTTTTTTTTCTTTTTTTTTGGTGCCGAATAAAAAGCAATCTTTCTTCCTGACTTACTAATAGGCTTGATTAAATTATCTCTGAAAAATCTAAGTGCTGTTCGCAAATCTATAATGGTTTTATTCTTATCAGTGGCCTCTCTTGCGGCACAGAAAGCAGATAAATAAGCTGCAGGGAACGTGCAAAGCTGCACAAGAACCTGCCAGATATATGAGCTAAAAATGTTTGAACTGAAACAAATGAATAGTATGAATAGCCCAGCTCAGAGAGGGAATTTATTCAATATAATGTATTTTCATAGGGAGGATAATATGTATTGTAATTACACTGACGAACCGCTCTCGGAAAGCATATCTAGCTATTATTTTAATTTCTCAACCTTCAGCAGTGCTGGGAACACCTCCCCAACTCCTGAGACACCCAAAGGTGCTCCTGGGGCTCAGCACACCCAGGGCACCCGGAAAGGCCCCGAGGAGAAGCTCAACCTCCCCAGAGCTCAGCTCTGCGAGGAGGAGGAAGGTGTGAGGAGGAGGAAGGTGTGAGGAGGAGGAAGGTGTGAGGGTGCCAAGCCCTGGGTGCAGAGCCCGGGTGGGTCTGGGGGGGCTGCACCGGCAGGGCTGCCCAGCACCATCCGGGGCAGGAGGGAAGGGGCCGATCCTCAGCCGGCTGCACCCTGGCTCCCAGGCTGGGGTTGGGGAAGGAGTTAGGGACTCCGGGCAGGACTCCTGAGGGTGGACTCGGAGGTGGCCGCGCTCACTCTGGCTGGAGAGTCCGCTGTGGCTACAGCCCGCACCATGGTGGCCACCAGCACCCCGCAGCTCCCCAGCTCCCCGCCTCTCGCTGGCTGACCCCCAGCTGAGCTTTCAGCCCCTGTTTGCCGGTGCCATCCCCGTGTCCTCCCCCCCGGGGGCTCCTCCACCCGCGACACCCTCCCGTGGCATCAGGACTACAACTCCCATCATGCCCCGCGGCACAGCTCAGCCGGCGCTGCGCGGGGCGGTGTCGCGGTGCACGCCGGGAGCCGCAGTTCCCACCCCCCCCCCTCCCCTCCCGGCCGCCGCTTCGAAATTTTCCCGCCTCCGGGGCGCGTGTGCCGGGCAGGCCCCGCCCCTTTTGCCCTCTCTCTCGCTCGTCCTTCCCCCGCCCCCCTCGCGCGCAGGACGCGCGGCGGCGTCGCCTTGGTAACGCGCCGGGGGGGGCGGGGCCGGCGCCGCGCGTGCGGCCGGCGGGGGCCTCGCGCCCGGGAGCTTCAGTGTCGCTGCAGCCGCGCACCGGGCGGGAGCGGAGCTCCGGGCCCCGCCGGTACCGAACCCCCGGGCACCGAACCCCGCGCCGCTCCCGTCCTTAGCCCCGCCGCCGCCGCCATGGAGCGCTGAGCCGCGGCCGCCCCTGCTCACCCGGCTCCCGCGGCCGGCGGGCACCGATCGCCGCCGCACAAAGGAACCGGAGGCCCCCGCGGGTGTGATGCCCGCGCGCCCATCCCCGCCAGGGTTATTTTATTTTCATTTAATTTTTTGATTTTTTTTTTTTTTTTTTTTTTTTTTTTTTGCCTCCCCTCTCTCCGCCCTCCCCTTCCCCTCTCTCCCCTCCATCCCCGCCCCCCCGGCCCGGGGGCAGAGCACCGGGAGCCGCCACACGCTGGCCGCGCACGGGGCGGGGCGGGCCGCCGGCGGGGCGCGGGGCCGGGCGGGCGCCGCCGCTGCTGCTGCGCGGCCCGGGGGGGGCGGCCCGGGGAGCCCCGCACCGGAGCCGGCTCGGATCCAGCTCTGACGGTAACGGAGGTACGGGGGGAGGTGGCGGGCACCGGGGAGGGTGGCGGAGGCAGGGCCGGGGGGTGTGATGGAGGTGAGGGGTGACACACCGCGGAACGGAGCGCTCCGGATCCCGGGAGCATCAGGAACCGGCGGTGCCCGGGTGTTCCGCGGCCGCGGGAAGGGACGGTGCTGAACGGCGGAGTGGGGACCGGCTTCACCTACCGCTACCGCAGAGGAACCGGCGTAGAACCGGAGCAACTTTGGGTTTTTTTCTTTATTTTAATTTTTTTTTTTAATGGCTTTTTGGGTCGCCTGACTCGCAAGTGGAAATAAAATCTCCCCGGGTGCCTTCAGGAGGAAAACTGAGACGGTTCCAGCCTCAGCCTTTGCCGCCGATCCCCCGCTGGCCCTTTGCGCCTGGAAGAAAGAAAAGGAAAAAAAAAAAATTAAAAAAAAAAAAAAAGGAAAGGGGATTTCTCCCGCGGAGGCGTCGGGAAAGCCCCGCAGGGACAGCGGAGCGGGCGGTGACAGAAGCGGGGACACCGGGCATGGCTCTGGATACCACAAAGGAGAGGAGGAACCACCCGGCCCGGCCGAACCCAGCTCCCGGCCCGGCCGAACCCAGCTCCCGGCCCCGCCGGAGGAACGCGGATCCCGGGAGGCATCGCCTGGACCGCGGGTTGGGGACACGAATCCGCTGGGAGGAGGCAGCGTGGTCCCCAAAAAAAACCCCGGACAGAAAACCCCGCGGAGAGCACGGAGGCTGCGACAGACGGGTTGTGTCACCCCCCCGGCTGGGGCAGAGGAGATGATCCCGGTGACGGTGGCTCCGGGGAGATCCTGGGAATGGAATGGAATGGAATGGCTGGGGACAGGCAGGGCCTGGGCACTGCGGGGGGACACGGGGGTGGCACGGCTGAGGGGACACACACGGGGGTGGCACGGCTGAGGGGACACACACGGGGGTGGCACGGCTGAGGGGACACACACGGGGGTGGCACGGCTGAGGGGACACACACGGGGGTGGCACGGCTTGAGCCACGCGAGTTTCTTGCCCCGGAGAGGCAGCAGCAAAGTTTTCCAGCCGGGTGCGGGGGGGTGCGTTGGGATGCTTGGGTTTGGTACCGGGCTCTGCTTGTTGGGGCGCAGGGGCCTCAGGAAGGAGGAGATATATATATATACATTTATATTTATATTAATAATACGTGTATTCGCATCCTCCCGTGAGGGGGGTTGGGTGTGGAGGGCGAAGGATGCCTGGACGGGGAGGGGGCTCCGGGGCCGGGGGGGGCAGAGCCACGGGGCTGCATCTCTCGGTAAGGAGCCCCCCGCTTTGGGGCAGTTTGGGGGGGTTCAGATGTTTCCTGTGCCGCCGGCCATGGGGAGGTGTTGGGGTCCGGTGTGCCCGGCATGTGGCACCCGGGGGGAAACAGCCCTGGCACAGGGACCCGGGGGCCATCGGAACAGACCTTACAAAATGTGGGTATTTATTAAGGATCCGTAAAACTCCCAGGAGTGGGTTTCCAGGTGCCGTGGGCCAGGCTGCCCTCCCGTCTCCTGACCTTGTGTGGAGAGCAGGAGAGGAGGAAAAGCCGAAGCCTTCCCGGGTGTTTTCCCGGCTGTAGGAACAGTTCTGCTTCTGCTTGAGTGGGTCGGTACCGCTGGGTCACGTTCCCCGTTCCAGCTTTCCCTGTGGTGTTCAACCTGCAATATCTCGGGGGGAATATTTATCCCCGGGCTGGAGCAGAGAAGCCCACCCACGGCACCTTTTTAATTTTTTTAAGCCCCACGGGTTGTCTGTCTCATTTGAGCTCCAGAAACGCCTCTCTCTGTACCTCGGCAGGCTGCGGTTCTGGTTTTAACATTAAAAACCCGGTTCTGGTTTTTATTCGCAGGGGAAGGGCTCCGGGGGCCGAGGGTCTCCCGGGTCCCAGGACCCCCCGGGGGTTGCTCCGCACCCTGCCCGGTGCTCTGCCCTTCCCCACCGTGCCTGCAGGATTAGTGCCGGGCGTTTGCATCCCTGCCAGGCGGCTGAGGGAATTTATTATTTTTTTTTTTTAATTGCCTTAAATCGTATTTCTTTGCGTCGCCTCAACTTATGCGGGGAAAATCTGGGCTGAAGGCCGGCAGCCCCGCACCCCTCCCCGGCCGGGTCCCACCTGCGGCACCGGCAGCTTGGTAAATATTTGGTGGGAGCCAAATTTGGGGCTCCAGCTAAATATTTGCCACCGCCTCTCTGCCATCCTTGTGCCCGCGGAGTACCGAGGGCAGGGATGCGGGTCCCACCCCGCAGCTCCTTCTGGGAAGAGGGCAGGGGGTGTTTTCCTGGCTGGAGAAGGTGCTGTGCTGGTGGTGTCTGGTCCTGGGGCTGGGGGACACCCCCCCCGCCCCCCCCCCCGGGCTGGGATGCTGCAGCTGGCGGGGTGGGCCGGGGGCTGTACCTGCCGGGACCCCGCATCCCCCTCTGCAGCGGGCGCCTGCATGCAAAAATAAGACATTTCTTCTTTCTCTTCTGCCTGCGCATTCCTCAAAAAGCTAATATTCATGAAAGGTAATTCAATCAAACCGCGATGCCTATCAGCTAATGCAGCAAAGCTGGCGCAGGGGTGAGAATGGGAGCCAGGAACACAAAAGCCCTGTTTTATTACCTCCTGCTTGCCTGAGAATTGCTTTTCTCCCTCGAGTGAGCCGGCTAAAGCTGGCTTTATTATGTTAACCTATTTGCGTGTCAAGAGCTATTGTGCCTCTCTTTATCTGTGTTTGTATTTGCTCGATGCAGGGAATAAAAGGACGAGGCGAAAATGGATGGCTGGTCAGTGCTTTGCACTCTGGGGGCACTGATTGGTTGCTAAGTGATTTGCATCCCCGGTAATCGCTTTTATCTCGGAAGGATGTCGTGTATAATTATAAGCCTACTGACATCTTTTGAAATCTGCCTAATGGGTGTTTTTAATTTCCATGGGAAGCAGGGGCTATTTGTGTTGCTCTGATTACAGGTTGGGCGAGTATATGGTTTAAAATAGAGATATTTCCAGAGGCGTGGGGCAGCGGGAGGGACGAGCCTGGGGGTCTTTTTGGTCTTTTTGTTTTGGCCAGTCCTGGCTCTCCCAGGGGCAGGTGGAGGAGCAGGAGTCACCCTGCCTGAGTTTGGGCTTTAATCTCTCAGCCCGGGCGGTCCTGTGGGGTGGGATGGCAGAAACCCCATCAAACCAAACCAAAAGTCGCCTCCTGGCTCTGAGCTTCCCCCCCCCAGGCCCCCTAAGCAGAGTCCCAGGCACTTTGCTGGCTGGGTGGGGAAATAATTCATGGGTTGCCCGGTGCCCCAGCGAGTGGCAGTAGATTTGGGGTCCTGTGTCTCATGGTGGCTTTGCACGGAGCCACCGCGGTCACTTATGGCAAATAAAACCCCTGTGCCCCCCCCCTGCACCCAGTGGGATCCCAACTGGAGCCCCACCAGAGCTTGCTGGAGTGGGAATGGGGCTCGGGGTGTTCTCCTGGTGTTGGAATTGGTTGTGCCACGAGGGCATTTTTTGGGATGTGGGTGCTCTGAGCGTGGTGCTGTGCTGGTGGTGCCCACCTCCAGGGCAGGAAATCACTGTGGGATTGCCGGGGGGGGGTTTGTGGTGAGATGAGGGGTGTTGGGGTCCTTCCTGGTGTGCTGGGATCTCTCCCAAGTGTGAGGCAGGTGCTTGTGATGGGTGCTGGGTGAGGGGGCAGGGCAGGACCCGGGGGGCTGTTCACTTTGTCCTCCTCCCCACCTGAACCTCAAGTGCACCCACGCGGGGGTCTCGGCTCCCTCCAGCCCCCCCCAAGGGGACCCCATCGATTTCCTGGGCTGAGGTGGCAAAATGGCAGTGCTGTGCCAGGCTGGGGGGAAACGCAGGACCTGGGAAAAGTCGCTAATAGGGTGTTTGTATGTGTGTGTGTGGGGGGGAGCAATAGACCCCGGACCCCCCAGCCCGGGGTGCTGCGCCCTCCAGCACCGGCAGCCCTGTCCTGTCCCATCCGGCACCGTTATTTATGGCTGGCTGTAAACAAACTCCCAATGAAAGGAAGTTAATGACCTGAGACTGACGGGAGCCTGCTGGGAATTTTTATAGCCCTTGGGACTCCTCTCACTAAAGAGAGAATACAGCCACATTTTAACCCAAAACAGCGAGGCACAGGGGGGCTGGAGGACAGCCTCCAGGCAGGGGGTGTTTCAGAGGGGTCGGTCACGGGCAAGAAGGGGGGTTTAGGTGGGGGGGACCCTCTCCCTGCCCCCCTGTGTGGAACAGGGATGTGCAGCCCCTTCCTCGCCTCCTTCAGGGCGGGCACATCCCAGGGCTGGGGGTCTTGGAGGCTTTTTGCCATCTGCCTGTTGTAGGTCATCTCCCAGGCCCCAGCCAGAGCAGCACCGGTAACTGCAGGCTCAGAAAGCCTCAGTGCCCTGCAGCGGGGAGATTTTGCTGTCAGAGATAAATATTCATGTTGCTTTCACATTCAGCCTTGGTTGCCCAAGGGTGATGTGGGGGAGATGGGAACACCGTGGGGTGGGGTGGTCTGCAGCCCCCCCCCCTGCCCTGCCCGCCCAGACATCGTGTTTAATGTCGTGTCCTGGCTGATTGGGGGGTGTAAGGGTCAGTGCTGGTGCTCTGGGGGGGCAGGGGGGGGCAGGGTGCCCCTCACCCCCTTCGTCTCCGTCTGCGTGCGATGCCTGATTTACTGAGAAGAGCTGGCAGTTAAACCTGACAAATTGAAGGTGGTTTTAAGTGGTTCAGGTTAATTAATAGTCAGGGAAGTATCAATTTTTTAAGGGATGCTCTTGGCTGGCGGGGAGAACTGAAGCTTGACTTTCCCTTCAGAAAGGAGAGCTGTCCCGGGCAGGGGATGGAGCTTGGTTGGGTGACATTGCTCTTTGGTTTCTTGTATTCCTGCTTAAATTTCTCACCCCATGTGGCTGGTGCAAAGGGAGGTGCTAGGATAGGAAAGGACGGGGCACCAAAGCCCCCCTGCTCCTCTTGGTGCACTTGGGAGCTCTGGTTACCTTCCCTCTTCCCACCCTGTCCTGCTCCTGGGATCCATGCCATGGACACAGAGCTGTAGCAAGAGGAGCTCCAGGATCAATGGGACCCTCCTGGAGTAGCACAAAGCCTTCCTCAGGCCACATGCTTCATCTTCCTCAGCACAGGCTGGGATGTGGGGAGGAAGCAGTGGTTTTTCAGCAGCCCTAATGCTTGGGAATATGAGAGATGAAGGTTAGTGACCATTTTTTAACTCAATAAAGGGGAAGACAAGCTGGAGTCTGCAGTCCGGAGATATAATTAGTTCGCAGCAGTGGTGCTTTCTTGATTTAGCTTCAGAGAGCAGAACAAGACAAGGATGTTATACCCAATTAGCAATAACATACAGCCCCAGCCTCGCTAGGTGAGATAACAAGCCAGTTTTATAGCTCTCCTTTACTGACTTCTTTGTGGAGAGGGGGGAAGGAGGAAAGGGACTGAGTCTTGATTTCATCCGGGCACAATTCTTACTGAGTTCACAAAGCCTGAACCTGAGTGAGATGGTGGTCAGTACAGGTGATTTAAAAAAAAAAAAGAAAAAAAAAAAAAAAAAAAGAAAAGAAAAAAGAGGGAAAAGCTGGAACAGCACAGAGCTAGGCTGAGGCTGTCTGTCTGTCTCTCTGTCTGTCCATCCAGCCAGCCAGCCCAGCAGGTTGTGTGCAGGCTGGGCAGAGGTGGGCAAGGACACAGCCAAGGGCCACCCACACTCCATGGATGTGTCCTGACTGCTGCTGCTTCCAGGGTTTCTGGCACGTGGACTGGCATAGCCCTGTCCCCAGTGAGGTGACCCCAGCTGCCTGCCAGCCCCACGTTCCTGTTGGTATCACGGATCAATGGCCATTGATTTTTCCTCTCCTGTAAAGCTGGAGGGGTTGGGGCTGTGGAGTTTTCCTGCACCTCTGGCTCTGGCTCAGCCATGGTTGGAGCATCTCGTGCTCCACAGCCCACCCACCCTCCTGCAAGCCTCTGTGCAAGTGCTGAAACTCGAGGACATCCCAAAACCAGCCTTGTAAAAAGTCCTGAAAACTCAGGTTTTGTTCCTCAGGTTTTAATAACGGGCTCTGGGGGTCATTCCCAGGCTCCTCTGGCACCCGCTGCGGATGTGTCTGTGGGAGCCAGCGGGGACCCAGCTGCATTTGGGGCACCCGTGGGAGCAGGCTGGTCCATTCCTGTCCTCAGTGTCCCCCCTGCAGCCACCGCTTTCCCCTGGGGCAGAGCTGGGGCAGGGGGCTGTCCCCTCCCTCCTCCTTCCCATCCCTTTGCCAGAGGCTTTGCGGGTTCATGGGCTCCGTGTCCCTCGGGACCACTCGAGCCCATCCCCAGCCCACCCTGGGCAGCAGCAGGGCTGTGCTGGGGACAGGGATGGGGACATCCTGCTTCTCATGTCCCCTACCCCCCCCTTCCCATCCCGGGAGCAGCCTCAGAGCCTCTCTCCGGACTGTTACACCCCGCACTGCTCATCAGCTCTCCCCCTAATCATTAAGACTATTAAGGAAGCAATGTTGGCTCGCAGCTAATGTCAGCCTTTCCCTTCTGCTTTGCAAACGCACACAATTAATGCCAATCAGGCTGGGGGGAGGCTGCCAGCCCGGCTGCTCTGCTCCCACCTCCTGCCAGCCCCGGCTCCCCCCCTGGCTACAAGGAGCTGAGATCCGGAGGGGAAACTCGGGGCCCTCCTTTGCCGGGGGTTCTTCTCTGCCCCACGCCATTCCTGCGTGGGTGGGGGCAAGCTGGGCTTTGTGAAACGAATAGAGAAGTCCTGAGAGGTGCTTTATTTTCCTGCCCGCTGCCTGCCTTAGGTTGTCTGTGGCTAAAGAAGAGAAACCTTTGGTTTTTCTTTGGTTTTTCCTTCTCCTCCCCCCTCCCCTCGTGTTGTTCTCTCCCCACGGGGACACAGGTTCCCCCAGGGAATCCCAAAAGCTGTGCCCAGCTCAGGAAAAAGGGAAGGGGGGGAAAGAGCTGGAATTACTTGACCGGATGGTGGTATAAGCCTCATTACAAAAGTACACATCAATTATAAGAATTCCTACAGTAATCTTAGAAATCTATCTTTTCTGCTGAACCAGCTCATTAAAGAGCACCATTCATTTCCATCTCTCCGGGTGAGAAGGGTTTAAATCTCCAGAGCTTTGTGTTACAAAATAGACTGAGGGTGATGGACTCTTGTTAAATATTAAAAGAAAGAAGTTGATTTTTTTTTTTTTTTCCCCTCCTCTTTTCCCACAGATCGGTGGAAATCTTCCCCATCTGCCAGCAGGGTGACATGGGGCTGTGCTCAGGGGGGGGGTTTGGGGGCACAGAGCCCCTTTGTCTGCAGCTGCACCCCGAGGCCAGCCAGGGCAGCAGCAACGGGGTGGGGAGTGGTACCTGGGAATGGGGGGTGGGATGCAGGGACAGGGATGGGGAGCAGCAGGAGGAATGAGGAGTGAGAGCCAGGGATGGGGAGGAGGATGCAGAGATGGGGATGAGGAGTGGGGGTGTAGGGATGAGGAGTGGGGATGTGGGGATGAGGAGTGGGGATGTGGGGATGAGGAGTGGGGATATAGGGATGAGGAGTGGGGATGTACGGATGAGGAGTGGGATGCGGAGATGGGGATGGGGAGCAGCACCCAGGGATAGGGATAAAGTAGAGATAAAGTGTGTGAGGCAGGGCTGGGGAGTGGGCTGCAGGGACAGGGAGCAGTGGCCATCCGGGGGTGAGGGTGGCCCGGGGTGATGTGTGCGCTGCCGCCAAGGCTCTGTGCAAACACGGTAATTTGTTTTCTTTCTTGCCTCGCCTTTCAGGGTAATTGGTTGCATTCGAAGCCTTTGTGAAAGCCTTTGATTACAGTAATTTCAGCAGCACGATCTACCCTGGATTCCTTCCTCAGATTCTTTCACAGCTCAGGCGCTCGGGGCTGTAATTAGGGAGCGGGCGTGTGCCTGGCTGGCTTGGCTGGGGCTGTCCTGGCCCCATGGGGACACCCTGCCACCCCCCTGCCACCCCCCTGCCACCCCCAGCCCAGGATGGGGCAGGAGGAGCCGTGCAGGGAAGCTTTGGTCACTGCAGTGATGAGTCTGTTGGGTCTCAGTGAGGGATGTGGGTGCTGCAGGTGATGGGGAGGTGGGTGCCCTGTGCTGGGCTCCTGCCTCCCAGAGGCTCCAGAGGGGGGGTTAACTGCTGCTCCGGAGCTTGGCATTTCTGTTTGGTCCCACATCTCTGGGATGGGGGTTTCTGGCTGAGGGCTGGAAGCTTGGGGACATCCCCAGCACGCAGCTCTCTCTGCCAGGGGTGGGGGGCAGCTCTGGGGGGGGGAGGGGACTCATCCTCCCAGCCCTTCACCCATGTGCAGGATGGATACAGGGGGTGACCAGGTTAGAGGAGTGAGCTTTGGGAGTGGGAGTGTGGGGGGGTAAATTCCCCCTTAGGCTGTTCCTAAATTAGAGGGGATCCTGGGGCCAGGCTCTGCCAAAAACCTGAGGGGGTTCCTGACCTTTGCTAAGGGGGGGGGCTGCTGCTCCCCCCTCCCCCAGCTCCTGGCATTGCATTCCCAGTCCCAGGGAATGTCCCTGTGCCAGCCCCTGCTCTGCCCCTTCCAATTCCTCCCCCACCACCCCACGGGGGGTTCCCCCTCCCCAGCAGGGTGGCAGCAAGCTGAGGGGGGGGACCTTGCATCAGGGTCCTCAGGGACCCTCAGGGACCCTCAGGGACCCTGGGCTCTGGCTGCTTTGCCCTGGAGACACTTTGGTTTCCAGAATCATTATTAACCTGTTCGAGAGCTGTTCCCGCTTGCAGCTAAAATAGATCTTTAATCTCTGCCCAAAATAGCTCATTTGATGAGAGGCCTCCTTAAAGCTGACACATAAATTTCCCCAGGCTGCCCGAGCCCTGTGTGTATGAGGATGCCTGCAAATGCTCAGCAGCACTCCAGTTGTTGGGCTTTTTGTTTTTTTCTTTAATTCCATTGTTAAAGGACACATCTGACAACTTTATTTCTTCCATCAGGTCGCTTGGGTCAGTCAGGAGCAATTTCCTGTGTCCTCTGTTCTGGGTGATGGTGGCTGTGCCCCTGTCCCACCATCTGCTGGCAAAGAAAAGGATATTTCCTAGAGATTTTTGGTTTGGGTTTGGGTTTTGTTTGGTTTTTGTGGAAATTTGGGGTTTGTGTGTGTGTGTGTGTGTGTGTTTGTTTTGCTTTTAGGGATTTTTTTGTCGTTGTTAATGATTTTTGCTTTCTGAATTTTCAGGGGTTTCTCCTTGTGGCTGTCCCTGCAGTGCTGGGTGGGATGGGAGAGACTTTTCCTTGGTGATGGACACCAGTGGGGAGGGTCTGCTCTGGGTGCTGGTGTGGGTTCTGCTGTGATTCTGGTGCTGTCACGGGTGGGCTGACACTGTCCTGTCAGCTGTGGGGCAGCAAGGGGGTCCCTCCAGAAATGAAGGCTCTGGGCAATGGGACAGGGGGTCCTGTCCCCGAGCAGCCCCTGAGCTGGGGTTGGGATGAGGCACAGGCAGTGCCAGCCACTCCGGTGTCCCCGTGTCCCTCTGGTGTCCCCACGCCCGAGGGGACTGTCCCATCCCCGTGCAAGGGGTGTGCAGGAGAGCCTTGTGCACCCACATCCCTGGTGAGAGGGGTGGGCACCCCCCTCCCTGGGGCTCTCCCTGCCCCGGTGGGGGGGATGATGGAGAAGTTGGGGGGTGAGGGACCCTCTGGGTCCATCTGCTGGGGTTGGAGGCAGGAGCTGAGCTGGTGTGGATTGCTCCCCATCCCCCTGCAGCCCCCTGCTCCCCCAGCCAGCTCCCGAGCAGCCAAATAATCACTTCCAGCATCATTATCCCTTGCAAACCCCGGCTTCCAATTTTAATCAGAGGAACTGGTGTTGCTTTAAGATCTGCGGGTTTTAAAGATCACAAGAGGGGTTAGAGAAAATTACCCTTGACTCTTACATGCTAATGTAATCTCTAACCAGATCTGCGGCGCTGCAGCTAAAATTGCTTTTTAGATTAACATTTAATTATTAACAGGGCCCCCTGAAAGGCCCGGGGCTGGAGTGTGTGGAGGGGAGCGGTGGAGTGGGGCGGGATGCTGGTGTTGGTGCTGGTGCTGGTGTTGGTGCTGGTGTTGGTGCTGGTGTTGGTGTTGGTGTTGGTGCTGGTGTTGGTGTTGGTGTTGGTGCTGGTGTTGGTGTTGGTGTTGGTGCTGGCAGCACTGTGCCATGCTTTAGAGCAGCCCTGGGCATGGCAGGAACCCCCCTGGCTTTATTGGGTCTGGTGCTCCCCATGATTTCCAGCAGGGACCTTTCTGGGACCGAGCTGCTGAGCACCATGTCCCCTCTGCCACCCGGGCCAGGGGACAATAAATCTGCTGCTGGGTGGGAGATGTGGCACCAGCAGCACTGGTGGAACCCTGCTGGCCCAGGGCTGGGGTGGGCACCCCCCCAACCTTCCTCCCTCACCCTCACCATCTGATGGGAACTTGGGATGGTGGCAGTGGCAGGGCTGGGGGATGTCACAGTGGTGTCCCCAGGGAAGGGGAGGTCCCTGCTGGGGTAGGGGGCTTTTCCTCCATCCCAGTGCAGAGGGATGTGGGGCGTGGTGATACAGATATAGAAATATATTCTGTTTCTTTACTGGGATGTTGGTGGTTGAACACGTTGATCTTGGAGGTCATTTCCAACCATGACAACTCTGAGATCCTGTGCCCATGGTCACAGTGCTGGGGGGCACTGGCACCCTGGGGACTGAGGGCTTTTGCTTTTGGGGTTGGTGCCAGCCTTGGTCTGGTTCCTGCTCTGTCTGTCTGGTGCTGTCAGCATTGTCGTGTGCCTCTCCTAGCCAGGGTGACCTGGTCACCTCCTGTCCTTGTCCCCAACCCAGCCAGGAAGGGTTCCTCGGGCAGCTCTGCAGCATCCCCCTATCCCTCCCGACCCCAAACCTCCCATTTGCTGTTCTTGCATCCCCAGCAGCACCCGGGGAGGACACAGACATGTCACCCAGCAGGTGACTGAGACCTTGGCTCTTGCTTTCCCCAGCCAGTGGCTTCTCCTGCCTCACCTGGGCTGGGGGGAGCACAGGTCCAGGTCAGGCTGAAGCTTTGGAAGTTCCGTTTCTTTTTTTTTTTTTTTTTTTTTTTTTTTTTGTCCTTTCAGCCCCTCCCTCTCGTCACATTTTCTTTTATCTAAATCCTCGCCTGCAAAAGCCTCAATCGACAGCTGCAGGGCCTTATCTCACCGGAGGGACCTTCGTGGGGCTCTCGGAGGAGATAAGCTGAGACTTATCAGCTGCTGATGTCAGAGGAGGTGCCAAACCCTCCCGGCAGGGGGGCTTTAGACACGGGGAGGGGGGGGGTCATGTAGGGTTTGGGGTTTTTTTTTCTTTATTAAAGTCACAAAGACCTTGTGAGTACAGAGTGTGATGGAGGGACAGGGCTTGGAAATGAGCCCTTGGAAATGGTTGGAGAGGAGTGGGGCAGGATGGAAGGGGATGATGCTGGGGAGCAGTGCTATGGGGTTCTGGGAGACCCTGATCTGGGTGTTCCCGAGGGACCCTGCTCCTGCCATGCCTCAAGGACCTCATTCCCAGTGTTCCCAAGGGATCCCATTCCTGGCATCCCCGAGGGATCCCATCCCCGGTGTCCCCAAGGGTGGGACCTGTCCCCCGTGCCACTGTGCTGGCTGTGCTGCTGGTGGTGGGGTCATCAGGGTGGGCTCGGGCAGAGGGGCTGGGGACTGGGGGTGGTTTGGCAAAAGTGCTGAGTGTTGTCTTCCCTGCCACCCAGGGGCCCGAGCAGCTTGGAACTAAATCGGATCCTGCTGATTGGAATTAGTGCCAATGCAGATGGAGGTAACTTAAGCTGGTGCTAAGCGTTGGGCCAGCCCAGAGCCCAATTCCCATCAGCTGATTCGGGGGCTTTTCTGAGCAGCATTAACAAAATGCCACCGTGGCACAGATGCCCATTGTGCTGGGCCACCCACCCACTCACCCACGGGTGCTTCGGGAGGGCTGGAGGACACCCAGCGTGTGCCAGCATGGAGGGACCAAACCCATGGGCTGAGAGGGAGAAATTGTCCCTGCTGTGTGACACTGGGAGATGGGCACAGAGCTGGAGTGATGGGTGGCTTCAGTAAGGTGTTGGCAGGTGGCTCTGGCTGGTGCTGGGGATGGCCCTGGGATGGGCTGTGCGTGGGGATGTCCCCACCCATGCCATCGTGGGGATGTCCCCACCCATGCCATCGTGGGGATGTCCCCACCCGTGCCATCGTGGGGATGTCCCCAGGTGTGTTCCCACCAGCATCCCCCCATCCCCCCAGGGGCTCAGCATCCGTGCCCTCGGTGTGGGGACAGGGACGTGGGGCAGTGTCCCAGCCAGGAGCCACAGGGGAGGAGGTGACATCCGCTCAGTAATCGGCCAGATGGTGACAGCTGGTGGGACACCAGCCCGAGGTCACTGCGTAGGTGAGGCTCAGGCCCTGCCTGCTGCAGCCATCCCCCGCCTGGCCGTGGGTGCCCTGACCCAGGGACCCAGGGACCCAGGGACCCCCTGACCCCAGCCTGGAGCCCATCCCTGGGGTGGGTGCAGCCCCCCGGGTGCTTCCCGGGAAGGGGGCTGCAGGGTGAGCCCCGAGAGATCAAAACCTCCCTGTGGCAGCTGAGGGAGCTCAGCCCCTGCATGAGCAGCAGCACTTCATTCTCTTTTCAAACTGTATAATTTCTGCCTGATTGTAATGGCATATTTTAAAATTACCAGAAATCGAAGCCAGAAAATGGATAGGGCTGCTTTTACCTCGAGCTGCGTTAACAAAGGATGTGTAATGTGTGGAATAAAAACACCTCCCTGCCCCCCACCTTTTTTTTTTTTTTTTTCCCCCTATTTTTTTTTTTTTTTAAAGACAGTAATAGGAGAAAATTGGTTTTGAAACTGAATAAAAGTCCCTTTCAGAGGAAATCATTTCTTTCAGGGTACCTTTGCTGCAAGTGAAATAGTGAATAATGAAAGGTGGTTACATGATTGTCTTTCATTTAGAGAGTGCGAGGACAGATGGAATCTGGGAGAAATGCACGATTGGAATAATTGCATGGTAACAAGGCGCTTGTTGTGAAATTAGTATCTTAAGAAAGTAGTGAAATAGGCTTTTACTCATGAATGCTTCATTACTGGGAGAAAACAGCCCAATTTGGGTTCTCCAGGCACCTGCTTGGTATTAGACAGCTTCTTCCTCCTCCCCTCCTGCTCCTCACACCTTTCCCTGTTCAGTCTTCTCCTTCCCGGAATCTGCAGTGTGGTGGAGCCCAGCCCTGGGATAGGGATGTGGGGCAGGAGCATGTGGGCACCATCAGTTGTTTATGGACACAATCAGTTGTCTGTGGACAGTCAGTTGTCCATGGTCACAATCAGTTGTCCATGGTCACAATCAGTTGCCTGCACACCCATGGTGTCTGTGGTGTTTCCACAGGTGATGCTTGAACTGTTGGAGCCAGGAGAGTCCTGGCCCAGCTCAGGAGTGTGCACCCGTGCTCTGCTGCCCAGCAGGTGATGGTCACAGGCTCTGCCAGTGTCTGTCCCTGCAGGTCCCCTGTGTGCCAGCTTGATGCAGCTTGGTGATGCCATCCCACCTGCTGGAGGGCTGCAGGAGGAGATGGTTCCCCCCCAAGCTGTGATGGGACCCCAGCCATCCCACCCAGCTGTGCCACCAGCCGGGACCTCTGTCCGTGCCACCCAGCCGTGTCACTTGGCCATGCCACCAGTGAGCCTGCAGCCAGGAGAGTCAGAGTTGTGACAGCAGAGTTTGAACACCACTACCTGCTTCCCCGCTGCCCTTCCCAGCTCTCCCTGTCCTCTCTGAGAGGGAATGTTGGTCCCCTCCATCCTCGGTCCCCTCCAGCCGGAGCCGTGGGAGGTGTCAGCGTTGCTGGGTGACAACTCCTGCCCTCAGTGGGGGATGTACCATGGCAAAGCAGTGGCAGTGGTGACTTTGTCCTGACCCTTCCAGCTTTTATCAAGCAGACTTTGATGCCGGTGACAGATCCCAGGACCCCCAGCAGGGATTTTATCACTGCTTTCCCCAGCCCTGGCCGGGGGGATGCTCTGGCTGAAAGCTCGGCAGGAAACCAAGCGAGAGACCTTCATATTTATTTTATACACAGTTATATTTATTTAAAGCTCTTGGAGTTGTTTTTGAGCAGCGTTCCCCGGGGTGGGTGGGAGTGTGGTGGGCAGCAGGGTGGGCAGGTCCCCTCTCCTGACCACTTGTCCCTTTCTTGGCAGGACACGGGTGGGTGGCAGGCACGGCGCTGCCCCCCGAGAAGCCCGGACCATGCTGGCCTGTCTGCAGAGGACCCAGAACCCCCCGGCCCAGCACCTCCCCTGCCCCACCAAGGCCCTGGAGCCACGCAAGTGTAAGTGCCTGGGGCCAGGGGGATGAGGAGGGGGGCACAGACACCCCCCCATCCCTGCTTTGATGCTGCTCTGCTTATTGAAAAAGACATTTATTTAACCGATAATTAAAAAGAGCAGAAGAAGCAAAGGGAAAAGGGGGGGGGGTGTGGGGAGGAAGGAGGCAAGATAAGCAAATTAAATTGGGTTGTTCTGGTTGATAAGTCGAACTTCAGAAAATGTTGCAGAGCTGCCTGGGAAGTGTGGTGGTGGTGGAGGAGGATGCTCCATTGCCTGCTCTGCAGCCCCCAAAACCTCCCCAGCCCTTCCCCCCATAATTACTTTCCCAGTTTGGCTGCAGCTCGCCTTCCCCAGGAGCTGCCCTTTCAGATAAGCTGTAAACTAGTTACATTAAAATGGGATCCAAAAGGTCACTCCAGTAAAGCACCTGTCTCTCCCAGCCTTTGTCTCTCAATCCCAACCATGATTAAATGTATATTTAATGAGCCTGCTTTAGGCGGGCGGGTTTGACCTCCCCGGCTGGGAAAGACACATTAAGATTCTCAAGTGATGAATGTGTGTTTTAAAGAGGGGAGGGGATATTTTCCTGCTGCTCTCAGTTGGATTTTTCCAACATCACCATCTAAAGACAAATCAGCTGCTAAACCTCTGCTTGTTACTCTGGGACAGCCCCCGGGCATTGGGGGGGCAGCATCCGTGATATGTTGGGGTTTGTGTTTGTTGTGTTTTTTTCTCTCCTCTACCTGCACACCCTAAGCCAGCTGAGCAAGCTGAGCATAGTGTTTGGGTGCTGCACCCAGGGGGTGTCAGGTCTCAGGGGGCTGTTTGCCCCCCAAGCCCCAGCAGCGTGTCAGTTCTTGGGGGGTTGTTTTCCCCCCAGCACCCATCAGGGTGTCATTTACACCCTAGCACCCATCAGTGTCTGCTCCCAGGGTTCTGTTTGCCCCCCAGACCCCATCAGTGTCAGCTCTTGGTGCTCTGCTCTCCCCCATCACCCTTCAGGGTGTCAGCTCTTGGGGGGTCTCTTTGCCCCCCCTTCCCCAGCACCCATTGGGGTGTCAGCTCTTGGGGGTCTCACTGAGTTTGTGAAGTGAGTGGGTGCACGTGTGCCCTGACTCCTTTGGACCATGCTGGAGCTGAGGGTGCTGCTTGGATCTGAGCCGGGCAGGAAAACCGATGCTTCTCTTGTAAAATTATTCCCCACCCGTCACGCCCGGGCTGGAGTGAGGGGCCAGCTCCCGGTGCACCTCATTACCATGGACTAATTAGCCCACAGGGTGGATATCCAGGTGATATCCAGGGCCACACGTCAGGTTTGGGCTATTATTTTCTCTTTTTATGGTTGGGGATATGATTTTGCCCGTTTTATTTATGGCACCGGAGCCGGGCCGTGGAGCTGAGCCTGCGTGGGTCCTCAGTAATGCTTTCCTTCTCCTAAAACCAGGCGTGATTTGGAAGTGCCTCTGATTACTTAATTTGCTCCTGAGTATCTCAGTAATTATCTCTATGGGTCTGATTTCTGTCCTCTGGCATTGTTTCTGTCAATGTTAAATGAGTCTGAGCTCTCGGCGTGTTGGCCGTCTGGCCCGGCACCACTGTGAAATCCTATTATCCCGCCTGCGCCACTGATTAATTTTTGTATTAATTTCACCTAAAAGGTGAGCTGACTAATTTTCCCACCCGTGCTGGGAGCTGACAGCCCCGGTGCCTTGTCCCACCCCCTCCTAGTTCTGCCCCATGGCTGCATCCCAGGAAATCCACCCCATCAGGTGCCGCCAGCATTGCCCTTCCCGGTGATCCCGGGGCAGTCGCATCCTGGAGGAGGAGGAGGAGGAGGAGGCAGGAGGGTGCCCAGCTCCCTGCCTGCCTCTGCCCATCTCCAGCCGAGGAGCAGGAGGCAGCATCCTCAGGAAAATATCACATCCAATTAACTCGGGCAGCCTGGTCCCTTTTGATTTTATTCTGCGTGCGTTACAGGAATCCTGAGCTTTATTTAAATTATAAATCAAATAACCCCGCTCCGGGCTCGGCCAAACTCTTTCCTGCTCTGCCTCTCTGCACTAATGTAGCAGGGCCCTATATTTAATTAAAAGTTCCCTTTTCTGTACCCTCTCTTGGCCAGGGGACTGGGGGGAGGTTGGGCTCCAGATGGAGCTTCCCGAGTTCCTGCCATGCCATCGGCGCGTTCCACCATCCCAGCATCACCCACCACCTCACACCAGGGATCTGGGGCCCAGCCAGGGGGTCCCGGGGGTCCCAGGAGATCTCAGCCTCATGGGAACACCTCATGAAAGAAAGGAATGGCTCAGGGGATGGTGTGAGTCCCTTCTGGCTGTGGCGGGTGATTAAAACACTAATTAGAGGTGATGGCCGGGGCTCTGAGAGCAGCAGAGCACCCAGGACCCTGCTCCAGGGTCACCCCCTTGCCCGTGGGGACTCTCATCAGTGATAAAACTGTTTAATTGCAGCTGGGATAAAACCCCCTTTAATGGCTCCTCATTCCCCAATTCTACTTATTCCAAGGGCATTTTCATTAAAGTAGCTGCAGCCAGGCTCTGCTTTTGTGTACACCCATAAAATATCATTTTAATTTCATGAGGGGTTACACATGAGTGAAATAAGATTAATTCTTTCATTTTCAGTTTCTGGAAGGGGTCGGTTAATGATGGTTCTGTGTATTTATATACGTGCCATAAAAAGGAGTTCAATTAACTGCTGGGCCCAAAATGTGCTGTTGACTTGCACTTTCCCTGCCAGGAAACGCTGCAAAAACACTTTTCCATCGGTCACGTGCGTGGTGGGGAGATGGAGGGGTCAGGGGGGGCTGCTGGAGGCTGGACAGCCTCACCCCTGGGACCATGTCCCATGTCCCATGTGCCATGTCCCACCCGCACAGAGCCCTGGGGGCTGTGGCTGCAAAGCCCCTGGCTTAATATTAATCAAATATTAATTAACTGATGATGTGTGAGTGGAGGGGTGGGCTGGCCACGGTGGGGCCCCTCCCCATTGCAAGGTTCCCGTGGTGTGATGGCATCAGGGTGGCACTGGGACATCCCCACCGATGCCACCATCCCCTGTGCCTCCTGCCACGCGGTGCAGTGGCACGGGGTGGCGAAGCAGTCTGGTGGCAATGGTGTGGTGGCACAGTGTGGTGACACAGTGCCATGGTATGGCAGTAGAGTGGTGTGGTGAGATGTTGTAGTGACACAGTGTGGTGACATGATGCCATCCCATGACATGGTGACGTGGTGCAGTGACATGATGCCATGCCATGATGGTTGTGGCAGTGTGGTGACTTGATGCCATGTCACAGTGTGGTGACATGATGCCATACCATGGTGTAGTGGCCATGGGGTGACATGATGCCATGTCACGGTGTGGTGGCACAGTGCAGGGGCACAATGCCATGGCATGATGTGGTGACACGATGCCATGCCCTGGTGTAGTGGCCGTGGGTGACATGATGCCATGATGTGGTGACACGATGCCATGCCCCGGTGCGGTGGCAGGAGGCGGTGGCAGGAGGCGGTGCCACCGTGCGGGGCTCCGATACCTCGTGTGGGAGCAGACAAATGGGAGGTGACACGTGTGTGTGTCGCCGGGTATTGGCGGTGACGCGGTGACTGCAGATAATAAAGTGCTGGCCCTGGGGTGATCCAATCCCGCAGAGCCAGCCGGGGAGGGGGGGAGGAGTGGGAAAGGGGGGGGGGGAGGTGGCAATGGCCCCTCTGAAGTGACAGTCACCCCGCAGAGGGGACGTGGGGACGGATGGATATCGGGGGACGCCAGCGCCCGGCGCTTCCCTTTGTGCTTTGTCCTGAATTTTGTTGGTTTTGGGGTTGACGGCTCCTGCCAGGCGGGGCTGGCTCCTTCCCTTCATTCCGATGGATTTTTCCTCGCTCTTTGGGGTTTGGGTTTGTTTTATTTTATTTTTTGTGTGTGTGGTTTCAGCTCAGCCCCTGCAGCCCAGCCCGGGATGCTCAGAGCTCAGCTGCACCCCGGGGGGGTCTGCAGGGACTGATGCTGCTGCTGCTGTCCCTGGGCTGGGGGAGCAGCCCCTCTGCCACCCGTGCTGGGGACACTGTCACTGAAACCACTGCCCCTGGGTGGGTGGGTGGGACGTGACAGGGGGACAATGTGACAGGGGCCAAGAGTGAGCAGTGGGGGGGTGGAGGCAATGCCCGTGGTCTCCTCTACACCCTGAAACAGCTCAGGGCACCCACGGGACCTTCGCTGGCTCCCATGGGTGCTCTCCCTGTGCTGCACACCCCTGTGCCCACCCAGGGACTCTGCTGGGTCTGTGCAGGGCAGCATCTCCCTCCCCTCATCCTCCTTGCTCCTCCTGGGACCCCCAGAGATCTGCCAGACCCCTTGTAGGGTCTCATCAATCCCTGCACCCCCTCCCCAGCTCCCGTGGGGGGGGTCCCTGCCCAGCTCCAACCCAAACTTCCAGGGATTTATTGCCCTGTAGAGTGCACCAGTTTTTGTTTGTTTTCTTCCCACTGTTTCCCAAATATTGAGGTTTCTTCCAAGTGTTTTGCAAATATTTAGGGTTTAACACTTCCAAGTCTGCTCTCCCTGTGGCAGGCAGAGAGAAAAACAAAAGGGGGATTTTTGATGCTTTTTGGAGCTCTGAAGACTCTGAGATCTCCTTGCTGGGAGGGAAACAGGGAGCCTGGTCCCAAAGCTGAGGGATGAGCTCAGCTCTCAGAGAGTTTATTCACCTGGAGGCTGCAGCACTCTTATTTTTTAATATCAGCCAGTGGCACATCAATCACTGAGCAGCATCTCAGGTCCCCAGTGTCTCCTCCTGCCTCTGCCCAGCTCTCGCAGCATCACTCCTCTCCCCACCCCCCTGCCCCTGTGCAAATTAAAAATCCAGCCTAATTGCTGCTCTTAAAATACCAGAGCTGTCCTCTGAGAGGGGCAGGGTGGGACCAGGAGGGAGGGCAAGGATGGGGGGGATGCTCAGGACAGGGCAAGGTGGCCCTCAAGAAATGTCCCTTCCCAGGGGGAATGTGGTGGGTGGTGAGGCCATGGGAAAGGGAGGGTGCTTATGGGATGTGCCCACGTTTAAGGGATGTGTCCTTGGTCAAGGGATGTGCCCCTGGTCAAGTGAGGACAGATCAAGACACCAGGGACCTTCCAGCTGCCCCTTTGCCTTCAGCAGTTCCATAAAGATTTCCCACGGCGATGATTTCTTTCATTTGTTGCAAAATATTTTATAGTGCTTTTGATTTTTGTCCCATCTCATCTGGCAGAGGAATGAAGGCAGGAGAGAGCCCTGGCAGGCAGCACGTGCCTTCCCTGCTGCTGTTAACTGGTGAGGTGCCACGAGCTGCTGCCACGTCCCCACTGGGATTGTCCCCACTGGGATTGTCCCCACTGGGATTGTCCCCACTCGGGGCTGTAGTGCTGCTGGTGCTGACCCCCGGGGTTGTACCCTCTGCACCCCAACATCTTGCTCACCATCCCCTGCCAGAGCTGGGCAGCCACCCGGGGAGTGCAGCATCTGCTGCAGCCCCGTGCCCTGAAAATTAAAGCCATAAATTGCTGGAGTGTGAGCTCAGCCCTTCTCCAGGGAAGAGGTGGCTCAGCCAGGGGTGCTGTGGCTAGCACCAGGCTGGGGGACACCCATGGGGGGGGCAGCTGGGCTGTGGGAGCAGTGTGGAGCATCCTTCCTGGTCCTGAGCATCTTCCTTGGTACCAAGGATCCTTCCTGGTGCTGAGCATCCTTCATGGTACCAAGCATCTTTTCTGGTGCTGAGCATCTTCCTTGGTACTGAGCATCCTTCCTGGTGCCGGTAGTCCTTCCCAGTTCTGAGCCTCCTCCCCATTCCCAAGCCTCCTTCCTGGTGCTGAGCATCTTTCCTGGGGCCGTTCTGATCTCCCAGCTGCTCTCCTCCAGCAGACAGTGATTGCCAGAGCCCTGGTGCCTCCTCTCCCGTGCTCCTCGGGTGCAGAATTGTTCCCTGACTGACAGCTGAGCAGCCCAGACAGCTCTATTATTTCTCTGGGGCCCGGGCCCCGCGGGCCTGCAATTTAGGTCTGTGCTATTAACCCTGCCTTGTTCTCCACTTTGTAACTGCTTTAGTGCCTTTAAAAGTCTACGGTTAAAATCGGGGTTAATTAGGGGCCCGGCAGCTGGGCTCGGTGGTGCCCATTGTGTCCCAGCAGAGCCAGGGTTGGGGCCGGGGGTAATTGGGGACTGTTGTGGGTTTGTGGCATGGCACAAGCCCGGGATTGTTGGCCTCTGGTTTGCCTTGGGCTGTCCTGCCACAGGGATGGCTTCGGAAGCTTTTCCTCCCCTCCTTTCTCCTGGTCCTTCCTTCTTCCCTGGCTCTTGCAGGCGGTGGGTGCAGCCAGGCTTGGTGTGGGGGACACTGGGGGAGCTGGGGATGGGGATGTGGGGATGCAGATGGGAATGTGGAGGATGCAGGAGATGTGGGGATGCAGATGGGAATGTGGAGGATGCAGGAAATGTGGGGATGCAGATGGGAATGTGGAGGATGCAGGAAATGTGGGGATGCAGGAGATGTGGGGATGCAGGAGATGTGGGGATGCAGGAGATGTGGGGATGCTGGCCATGGGCAGACATGCTGGGGGAGGCTTTTGGGGGGGTTTAGCACCCCCCCAGTCCCTGTCAGACATTTTGCACAGACCCGGCTGCTCCGGGCACGTTGGGGCTGGAGCTCCCTGACCCATAAACTGAGATTTATTCTGGATCGCAGCACCGGTGGGGTCTGGGATTTACATCTGTGTCTGGATCCGGGTTTGGTGGCCAATTTGCTAAAGTAAAAAGTTGTTTAGCTGGAGGCGTAATCTTATAAGCTGGTGCTGCCATTCTAATGGCTTCTCCTCTCTGCCCAGCTTTCCAATAATGCTCTGAGCAGGAGCTGGGAGTAATATAAAAAGCCATCGGATTATTACTGCGGGCGATGCATTTTCCATTTACAGTAATAAAATACTGAAGAAACAAAACAATTTAAAATTCCAATAAAATTCAAAACAAATCTTTGGCTGCTGAGCAGATTCAATTATTTAGCTGTTATTGACTGCAGGCTGGAAAAATAGAGCAGGTCAGGGAGGGAGGGGGGAGCCTGGAGCCGGGGCCGTGCCGGCTGCATCCCATGGGATGGAGAGAGGGAGCTGGGAGCTGGAGGATCATCTTCTGGGAGAAGCATCCTCTGGGAGGAGCAGCTGTTGGGGGGTGCTGGTCCCCTGATTTTGGGGGGGTCAGAGCCAGGGCTGCTGCTGCTGGTGACCCCAGCAGAGATAAACCACGCTGGTCAGGACTTTGTGGCACATCCCACTGGCACCAGGGCTCGGATGGTTGAAGTTGAAGTGGTTGAGGCTGCCGGCGGTGCCTGGGAGAGTTCTGCATCTCACAGTAATTACAGATGGTTGGAAAGCAGTAATTACTGTGGGAGGGGGAGTGCCGGAGCCACGCAGCCACCAGCGTGTGCTGGGAGCCACTGGGAAAATGGGTGCTGTGTCCTTCTCCTGCTGGGAAACTGGGAGCTGTGTCCTTCTGTCACCAGGAAACTGGGAGCTGTGTCCTTCTCCCACTGGGAAACTGGGAGCTGTGTCCTTCTCCCACCAGGAAACTGGGTGCTCTGTCCTTCTCCCACTAGGAAACTGGGAGCTGTGTCCTTCTCCCACTGGGAAACTGGGAGCTGTGTCCTTCTGTCACCAGGAAACTGGGAGCTGTGTCCTTCTCCCACTGGGAAACTGGGAGCTGTGTCCTTCTCCCACCAGGAAACTGGGTGCTCTGTCCTTCTCCCACTGGGAAACTGGGAGCTGTGTCCTTCCCCCCGTCGGGGGGTTCGGTGCCTCACCCTGATGTGTGCCAACACACCCAACTGGTGGCTTGTCACAGCCAACCCAGCTGGTGCAAAGAGGTGACAGGTGGCTCCTGGTGCTGTGTGCGGGGCTGGCTGCTGGGACACCCCTGGACATACTCAGGGGGTGCCCTCGACCATGCTGGGACATCTCAAAAGTGTCACCTGCTCAGGGTGTGCAGGGACAGGGTTTTGGTGATGGGCAGGGGATGCTGCAGTGCCCACCGGTGATGCCACCCCCTTCCTTTTATCTTGCAATGCCCTCTTTCTTTTTTTTTACATATAATTATTTTTTGCTGGGAAAGGAGCGTTTGGGTGGAAGGAGCTCATTAGGGATTCTGCAAGTGTCACCAGCTAATTAGTGTCATGTTAATTGAGTATTCACAATGCTGCCACCTCCAAGGACAGCGATGCTGGCATGAAGGGGAATGCAGATGTGGGCAGTGTGCTGTGCCACGCTGTGTCGTGCTGGCTGGGGGGGTGACCGTGTCCCCTCTGCTGCCCCTGGCCACTGCTGGTGGCCAGTGCCACCAGGCCTGGCAGCTTTTGTGGCAGCTTTATGGTGACACAGCCCCCAGGATGCTGTGTGCCAGCACGTGTCCTGCCATCGGGACCTGCTGCTGCCAGCAGCTGCCTTAAATCCTACTCAAAGACCCTGGGTTTAATTGGCTTAATACTCTCGTTAATGACAATGTCTGGTTAAGACACCTGTAAAAAGCCCGTGTGACATCAGCGGGGTGGGAAGGATGGCTCTGCCCTACATCCTGCCCTGAAGCTCCTTTTGGGGGTTCCAGCCCCAAACCCCCCCAGTTTGCCCACCTCCCAAACCTGTGGACAGGCCCTGGGTCTGGCATTCCTGGGATGGAAGGGTTGGGGGGGTTGGACCAGCAAACATCACACCCCGTGTGCCAGTGTGTACGTGCATGTGTGTGTGTGTGTAGTTTAAACACCTAATTTATTCATCTATTAGATAGATTTTGTAGATTTAATCATTTTCACAGTTGGTGGCTCATTGGATACTCAAGATAAACTCCAAATGAAAGTATAATGGGCACGACAAATGAGTTTTCACACCAGAATGGCAGAAACTTGCTTGGGAAAGAGTTTGAAAGGAACAAAAATATATACATATATAATTTTTTTTCCTGCAGTGGCTTTTGCTGACTCCAGTAGGTTACCACAGTTAATTTCACCAGTTTTGTTCATCTGTAAAATTGCATAAAAGTGACATTTTTGTGCTCATTATAGGAACTGCTGATTTATGGCTGGTAAATGCAACGCTTTTCCATTTTTGGTGAGGTTCTCGTAGCAGCGCAAAGCACCCATGAAATTGCTTGTATAATGTAGTTTAAATCCAATCTCGGAGAAAGATTCCCCCGTTGGGTAAAGTGACATTTCCATTCTCCACACCGAGTTTATTTTAGGCCACTTACAAGCGACTCCAGTGGCGGGAGGGGACAGGTTGGTGCCGTGACCTGGTTTTCTGCCGGGAGCCAAGGGGTCCCCGGTGTCCCCAGACTCACCCCCTCTCTTCCTTCCCGCAGGTGAGGCGGTGGCACCCATGCATTCCCCGCGCTACCCCAGCCCCGCCGAGCTGGACGCCTACGCACAGAAAGTGGCCAACAGCCCCTTGACCATCAAAATCTTCCCCACCAACATCAGGGTCCCCCAGCACAAGCACCTTAACCGGACAGTCAACGGCTACGACACCACCGGGCAGCGCTACAGCCCCTACCCCCTGCACGCCGCCGGCTACCAGGGCCTCCTGGCCATCGTCAAAGCCTCGGGAAAAAGCGTGGTGAAGAACTCGGAGGGGAAGCGGACTAAGCTCTCGCCCGCCCAGGTCGGCGTCGCTCCTTACCCCGCCTCAAGCACTTTAGCTCAAGGTCCCCCCTGCCCCGCTCCCCAGCTGAGCTACCACGGTGGCCAGAAGCAGCTGGAGGCTCCTGTCCCCCCCAACGTGACGGTGGCGGCTTCAGCCTTGCCGCTGGCGAGCCGTGGCCTGGCCCTGCCGCCCTCCAACCTGCCCTCCATCCAGAGCATCATCTACCAGATCAATCAGCAGTGCCAGGCGCAGGGTGCCCAGGCCGTGGTGGCCACCGACCCCAGCCCGGCCAAGCACGGAGCCTTCCCCGCCACCGCGGTTTACGCCGGCGCCGTCCTGCCCGAGTGCCGCCAGGGTTCCGAGCTGGCGCTGGGCTCCAACCCGGCGGCGGGCCTGGCACCCAAGGCGGGGGTCTACCCCGAGGGGATGGACTACCTGGTGTGGCAGCAGAAACAGCAGCAGCAGCAGCACCTGCGAATGTACAGCGGGGGCAGCGGCGGGGGGGGGTCCCTCAGCAAATCCCCCGAGAGCTGCGCGGGCGCCTCGCGAGGTCCCTACGGGCTGGCAGGGGTGGCCGAGAAGGTGAGTTCCTCCCCTTTGAACTGCATGCACGGCAACTTCTCGGTGGGGCAGTACTTCGCCCCTCCTTGGAACAGCATCTTGGTGACCCCCAACAGCGACTGTTACAACCCGCCCGAGCTGGGGGGGGCCGGAGCCCGCGAACTGGGGGTGCCCCCGGGCGAGGGGCTGCCCAGCAAGACCCTCTGCAATACCTCCATCCTCAGCAGCAGCCTCCAGTCCCTGGAGTATCTCATCAACGACATCCACCCGCCCTGCATCAAGGAGCAGATGCTGGGCAAGGGCTACGAGACCGTCTCTGTGCCAAGGCTCTTGGACCACCAGCACGCCCACATCCGCTTGCCCGTCTACAGATAAGGAACCCAGGATGCTTTGCCCAAGGCCAGGACTTTTTTTTTTTTTTTTTTTTTTTTTTTTTTTTTTGTGCTCTCCCCTCCGGCACCGCGCGGGTCCCAGGGCGAGGGGACGGGGAGGGGGACACGGGGAGGGCTCCCGGGACGCTGGCATTTCCCTGGGATTCTCCCCCAGACTGGAGACATCCGGAAGCCGAGGAACGAAGGGACGGCTTTGTCTAATTATATAGCTCAGAAATCATTTTATCTCCACGAATGTGAACAGGGAATCGCTCCGAGTTGCTGCTATCCAGGGCCAGGAGGCTCCGTGCGGGGCAGAGCCCCGGGCCAAGGCCAGGCGGCCGCAGGGAGCCGGTAGCTGAAGTCCGTCACTTGCACTGCTTTGATTAAAGCTAATAATTGGGGACAGTCTGGAGGCTATTTAAAACACTTGAAAACTTGAACAGATTTTTTTTTTTTTTTTTTTTTTTTTCGGTTGGCTAAGCTGTTCATCTCCGTGTTGGCTGCTACAGAGTCTCCCTCCTCATCCTCCTCCTCTCCATTGGCCACCGGCTCCTATTCCCACCCACCCGGGAGGTTGGGACCCCCCTCTCCCACCCTGCAAGCCCACCAGCTCTCACATTTCCAGGCTGTTTTGTTTTGGTTTTTTTTTCCCTTTACTGTCAGTTCCGGGTTAGTGGCACCCACGGTCCCCAGGGTGTTAACGTACCTCCTTTTTTCTCCTTTATTTTTTGGTTTATTTGTTTTGTTTTGTTTTTAATTTTAAAAACCAGTTCCAAAATGCTCATTCTGGTCGCGTTCTTCACTGCGTGTAATTATGTGTTTGATCGATTTATTCATTTAGAACGGCTCACACACAAAATACAAAGTGTTTTGATGTTTAAAGGAAGAAAAAATAATTAAAAGAGGAATATCCCGATGAAACCCAAGGTGATTGTGCTCGGAAAAGAGGTACTGTATCCCTGAAAGGCCTGGTCAAGCACTAAGTGCATTTACAAATCTCTGAGAATGTTTTTTTTTTTATACTAAAATCGACCATTATATTCTACTGTGAGAAGTGCTGGCTGCACTATATTGTTTTAAAAATGAGAGAAAACAAATGGAAAAAAAAAAAAAAAAAGAAAGAAAGTAAAAAAAAAAAAAAAAAAAAAAAAAAAAAGAAACCAAACCAACAGAAAACCTGCAAGCCGTGTGTCCGGATGGTGTTTTTCCCAAAGTAAAACCAGGATCTTGCTGGATGTGGGCTCTGGAGTCTCTTTGCTTTGCTGTGGTTCTCCCCCCCCCTACCCAGGACCTTCCTTCTGACTCCCCCCATTTCCTCCCGCAGATTTTTAGGGCATGGAGGAGCACCTATAAATAACCTGTTAACCACCCTGAGCCATTAATCCAGCCTCTGCCTCTCACCCGTGGGGTGCACGTGGGCCAAATCCCGGGGGGATTAGGGGCTGCGGCCCCGCTTGCACCCGTGGGATGCTGTGCCCCGAGGGCCGGGTGATGGGCACTGGGGTTGGGGTACCACATCCCCACCCCACAGCCAGGCCACCTTCCCTCTGCCACCCCTCATCCACGGTGGGTTTGACACCCAATTCCTGCCCTGCCGGAGGGTCTCTGGTGCTGGGCAGGATGGGGGCTGCTCTCCCCTAAGCCAGCCCACCCACCAGCAGCTTCCCAGCCCTAACAATGAGCTGGTTGCATTAGGATAAGAGTATTAAATCCCAAATAGCTCTCAGCACAGCTCCCCAGGCCCTGTGTCCTGCAGAGGTGACATATGGTGTGCTGTCACCCAGCTGGGGAGGGGGCTGCGGGTGGTGGGGGCTGCTTTAATGTCCATTTATCCACCTGTGGAATTGGGACCATTTTGAAAACCAGCTCCTGTCCAAACTTTCCCGTGGATATCTTATTTTTGGGCCCTGTGCTGCTCCCCCAAAGGTCTGCTGGGGATGGGGACAGGGATGGGATGGGGGAGTGATGGGGTGGGGAAAGGGACGTGGATGGGGATTGGGATGGGGGTAAAATGGGGATTGGGGATGGGATGGGGAGAATGCCTGGGGATGGGGATGAGGACAGGGACAAGGCCATGCAGCCACCTGCCCAAAACTTCCCTGTGGCCATGGCTGCACCCAGGAGCGTGGTTCCCATTCCTCTCCTCTGCACCCTCTGTGGCTCTGCCCCTATTGCTGGCATGCCGGGAGGGGACCCCTCTGTCCCCTCTGAGAGCCCATCCAGGGAACAAAGAAAAATTGGGACAAATGGAAATGTTCAGAGAGGTTAATGTTAGTGGGGCAGGGGGAGGGGGGAGTGCGAGCCATCTCCTGCCTGCCTGTTAAAATTAGATCGGCTGGAGGAAAATATTCCCTTGGATCTTTGTCCTTACAAACGTGACACGTCAGAGGGAACGTGAGGCTGGAGCCAGGGGCTCTGCACGGGGCAGGGGGGGCAGAGCTGGCTCCAGCCCCTCCCTGGGCACTGGGGGCTACCAAAATGAGGGAGGATGGAGCCACACACAGGGAGGCTTCTTACCTGTAATGCAAAATAAGTGGCAGGCACCCGACTCCCTCCAGGGCTGCTGTCCCCTGTGGGGACCCAAAACGTGGGGACATGGCTGGAGATGGGGCAGGAACCCCTCTGAGATGGGTCCTCCACCCAGGGTGAAACCACCACCACCCATAGAGCCCCTCGTCCCAGTGGAGTACAGCACCCCAAGAGCAACAGGAGGAAAATGATGCTGTTCCTGGTCTGAAAATATATTATTATAATATTAATTAATAAATAATTAATAATTAAAAAATCAATAATAATAATACGTGCAAGAGGCTGGCATTAAACTTAGCAGCCGCCTTTGCTGTTTGAGGGTGAGGAGAAGAGACAGGCAGTATAAATTGCACGGCTGCAAAAGGACTTAAAAAAACCCCATCTCTCATTTTGATTGATACTAGCTTCACAAATTAAGCTTTAGATTTATCTAAAAATAAATTTGCTTCCGCGCTCCGCATTCTTGGCTGACAAGTGCTTTTCTCTTCCCTTTGTGGGGTTTGTCACCGCTGGCAGGGCAGCACGAGGCAGGGGGGTTTGGGGGGGGGGACAGGAGGGGACCGTGCATTGCAGGGTGTAAAAGAGCCAAAGTCCTGCAGCCCTGGTGGTGGCAGAGGCACCCTGGGCTCTGTCACCCCATGGTGACACTGGTGACATCCACCCCGCCTGCATCCCCACTGCTCTCACATGGTAACAGGGACAGGAGAATTTGCACAGGGAGAGGGGGAAAAAAACCGGTTTATTTCCCATCAGGCTGGAAAAAAGACATCTTTGGTGCCCAGCCTGTGTCCCCAGCCCCGTGCCAGGCCTGCTCAGCCGGTGTCCCCAGCCCTGGTGGCCCTGGGCAAAGGCCAAGCTCATCATTTTTAAGCAGCAGGTGGGAAGGAGCAATCCCCGGCGGGGGCAGGGAGCTGGATGGATCCCAAGTGCTGATAATGAACCCCATCCCCTCCCCATCCCTTCCCCATCCCCCCGGAGAAATCCCTCAGCCCCACCAGGAGCGGGGGCTCCAAGTCCCATGTCCCCGGCTGGAGCTGGAGCGGTGGCTTTGCTGCTCCCTCAGTTGCTGGAGCTGCCTGCGGGGCCCTGGCTCTGTCACCCTGTCACCATGTCACCCTGTCACCATGTCACCGGGCCGCACACACCAACACCCCTCTTCCCAGCCCGTTTTGTCCCGCTGCCGGGTCCCGCATCCCATGGGCTGTGCTGCCCCCCGGTGGGGCTGCAGCTGCCCGGGGATGGAGCAGCTCGGCCCCGCACCAGCACCACGCACCGCAGCCCCGCACCATAGCACCAGCACACTGCAGCAGCCGTGCACCATCACCTTGCACCAGAACCCTGCACTGCCACCCTGCACACTGCAGCCCCGCACCGCAGCCCCGCACACCGCCCTGCACTGCTGGTCACGCACCTCCGGCTGAGCAGGGGGCTGCCAGGCCCGGGCTGTCCCACCTCAAGGCGGGGACAGCATCACCGGGTGCTGCACAGCCCCAGCCCCCCCACTGCCCCTCACAGCAGGCACAGGGGGCTCTGCCCCGCAGCCCTCTGTCTGCTCTGTGCCATCAGGGGGCCTGGGCCAGGCTGGACACTGCATGGCACGGCACGGCACGGCACGGCACGGCATGGCACGGCACGGCACGGCATGGCACGGCACGGCACGGCACGGCACGGCATGGCACGGCACGGCACGGCACGGCATGGCACGGCACGGCACGGCATGGCACGGCACGGCACGGCACGGCACGGCACGGCACGGCACGGCACGGCACGGCACGGCATGGCACGGCACGGCACGGCACGGCATGGCACGGCATGGCACGGCACGGCACGGCACGGCACGGCACGGCACGGCACGGCACATGGCACATGGCACATGGCACATGGCAGAGGGAGCAGCAGGCTCCTGCCTCCCTTCCCAAGCCCCACCTGCAGGGATGCTCTCCCGGGGGGAGCCCGGAGGCGGGGGCAGGTCAGTCTTTATTACTAAATAAATAGACGTATAAATCTTGTGCAAAAACGTCCGGCAAAACCCATCGGCCCCGGGGGGCGGAGGGACCCGCGGCAGAGGCTCCCGGCACGGCCCAGCCGGTGGCTCCGGTTCGGCAAAGCAAAGCAGCGGTGCTGGAGCTGGGCTGTGCCAGCTGGAGCCCCCCGGCACCGGTGGGACAGGGCCAGGACCCTCGGTCCAGGCTGGGACAGCGGCTGCCGGAGGCTGCGCGAATCCCTGAGGAGCAGCCGAGCACCATCCAGCCCAGTGCCCGCGGTTCCGCTGGCTGTGCCAGGGGCTGGGGCAGAGTCCGTGGGCTCCAGCACCGCCCAGCTACACCGGGGAGTTCCTGACCCGCTCCTGTGCCGTCGCCAGCGGCACCACCACCTCCTCGGGCTGCCCACTCTTGTTCAGCTCCACCACACGCGGCACCACTGTGGACCAGCGATCTGCAGAGGTGGTGGGACCTGTCAGAGCTGCCAGGAGCCCGGGGCTGCTCCCCCAGCCCCGCAGATCTGCTCCAGGGCTGCGAGCAGCATCCCACAGGATGCTCCAAACCCGTGGGGACATCCTCACCTCTCCGCAGGCGGCCCACGGTGTGGGAGAAGCCGTAGTACTGGTACGTGTCGTTCTTGCCCGGGTCCTCGCTGATGATGCCCAGGTTCTGGTTCCAGTGGGACCAGTTCACCTCATCCACCCTGCAGGGAAGGGCAGACCCAGCTGAGAGGCAGGGCGGCACCTCCCCCACCCCTGAGCATCAACCAACCTGGCTCTGGATTAGGTGTTGGGGTCCCGGGATGCTCCTCCCCATCCCCAGCTCCCCGGGGAACCACCGCCTCTACCTGAAGCACCAGCGGCGGTCGGGTGTCCCATCAGTGCCCTTCCCCACAGTCACCATCTCTCCTGAGCGGAAAGCTCTCCTCAGGAACACCGGGAAGGAGCGCTCGATGTCCAGGATGGTGGTTGCCCACTGCCAGGGACACCAGGGACCTCTCAGCCCCTTGGGGATGGAGGCGTGGGGGTCCCTCACCCAGGTGGTGCTGCCTCGATGGAGCCTGGGGTGCTGCGGTGCAGCTCCCGGGGATGGTACCTGCAGTTTCCAGATGTGTTTGCTCTCCTTGGAGACTTGGCCCACGGTCTCACCCATCAGAGCGATCAGCATGTTGAGGAGGAGCACGAAGGTGAGGATGATGTAAGTGACGAGCAGGATGATGAAGACACCGGGGTACTTGGCGCTCTCCAGCATCTCCAGGTCGCCCATGCCGATGGTGAGCTTGAAGAGGTCGAGCAGGAAGGTGCTGAAGGTCTGGCTGTCCCGGCAGGAGGGGTAGGTGGGCACCGTGCAGTTGGACTGCTCCTGGCTGCAGGCTTCACTGCTGGGACACGGGTTGAGGAGGGACACCAGAGCTGAGGGAGGAGGGAAAGGCTGCTGAGTCTGCCATGCCTGCCCCAGGGCTCGTCCTTCCCCTGGCCGGGTGCCTACCTGATGCGTAGCCAATCATGAAGAGCAAGTAGACCAGGAGGAAGCGGAAAAGGTCTTTGAAGAGGATCTGCAAGTGATGGAGGGAGAGGGGTGAGATGTGCTGGACCACAGCACCCGAACCACGCCACAGGGACAGCAGGGATGAGAGCAAGGCATGTCGGGGGAGCCTCAGGAACCCTGAAGGAAGCATGGAGGAGCCTCCTTCTGGGCTGCGACCCATTGAAGGACCAGATCCTTTAGGTAAGAAGAGCCCCTCCTACCCCACCAGACCTTTTGGATCATGATGCTGTAGGTCCCCGTCAGCTTGAGTCCCCGGGTGAAGTACAGAGCATTCATCCAGCCCAGCACCAGTGCAAAGACCATGACAGCCAGGTAGGCTTCAACACCCCCCAGGTACAGCCCCGCCGTGACGATCACCAGCACTGAGTAGATGAAGCTGGAGGACAAACGGTGTCAGACTGTGCCCAGACAGCCACTGCCAGCCACTCTTTTGTGCCAGCCCCGGGTGATGTGGCTCAGGGAGATCTCTGGAGTCCCCCACGTACTAGAGCAGCTGGAAGGAGCCATCTATGAAGAAGGAGTTCACACCCGGGCACTTCTTCATGAAGAGATCTTTGATCTGAGGGAGAAAGGAGAGGTTAGGGGGGGTCTGGAGAGCGAGCCAGCCTCTAGGAGGGGATGATGCCTCCAGGACACAGAGATGTCACCCTCGAGTCACTCCTTACATGGAGACCCCAAGGAAGACCCCCCCTCCCCCTTGCTGTACTGACATTTGTGAAGAAGAAGAGGACACCAGTGAGCAGGGTGATGATCTCCCCGGCCAGGCGCAGGTAGTCCAGGGTGGTGATGTACGGGTAGGGGGGCTGCAGGGAAAGGACAGAGCTGAGCTGCTCCACCACCCCAGGGCAAGCAGAGCCCCGGCAAAACCCCCTGCCAGGGCCAGGCCACGGTGCCCTGGGACTCACCGGGCCTTCCATGGGGCGGTAGTAGGCGATGAGGGTGAAGATGACCATGGCACACAGGTAGGAGATGACGCTGATGTAGAAGGAGACGGCCCCAAACTTGCGCCACTTGTCCCGCAGCAGCTCGTTGATGGGCTCCACAGCCAACATCTCGTGGCGGTTCTGGTGGGACACGGGTGCCGTCAGTGGGGACCCCACCTCGTGGCCTTCCTGCTCCCTCCTGTCCCCTGCACACCTCGATTTTGCTGTTGTAGACAAGGATCTCCAGCACGGACACCTCCTCCCCACAGGTGTCCAGCGAGGAGAGGTCGTAGAGGGAGGAGTAGACGGGGCCGTATGCCCAATCCTTGAACTTCCGTGAGAGGTGCCGGGCGTCCTCATCCACAATCTCCCGACGGATGATGTGCTGGAAGATCTGCAGGAGGCACAACCACACCTGACCCCTGCCTGCTTGGGACACCCCACTCTCCTCCTACCCCACCCCGGGCAGATCCCCGTCCACCACTGCACACCCCAACACCCCCCTGCACCCTGGGGGGAGCCCAGGGGGCTCCTGGGGTACAGGTATCAGAGAATCATGGGTTTGGCTTGGAAGGGACCTCAAAGATTAACCAGTGCCACCTGCCTGCCATGGTCAGGGACACCTCCCACCAGCCCAGGTTGCCCCAAGCCCCATTCAACCTGGAATTCAACACTGCCAGGGATGGGGCAGCCACAGCTTCTCTGGGCAGCCTGGGCCAGGGGCTCAGCACCCTCACACCAAAGAATTTCTTCCTCATGTCCAACCTCAATCTCCTCTCTGCCAGTTTAAAGCCACCACCCCTCATCCCATCCCTCCAGGTCCTTGTCCAAAGTCAAAAAGAGAAGCTGTGCTGCTGGTAGGGACACGCACCCAGTGCCATGAGGCCCAGCAGCTGGAGGTGGCAGGGCAGGGGGGTCACCTTACCCCGATCTTGCCGGTCTTGGCAGCCATCATGAGGGGGGAGAGACCATCGTTGTTCAGCAGGGTCTCCAGGTTGGTGTCGGGGAAGAGCTTGGCGCACTTGACGAGGAGCAGGTCGTACATCTTGGTGACAAACTTGGTGTTCTCGCGGGTGTTGTCGGCGATGGCCACCAGGGCATGCAGCACGGTGTTGCCGCGGGAGTCCTGGCGCCTCAGGTCCGCCTGCTTGTGCCCGTTCTCCGTCAGGTACTGCACGATGTGGGGCTGGTTGGTGCAGGCAGCCAGCGAGAGGGGCAGCTCGCCTGGTGAGGGCAGCGGGGTTGTCAGCCTCCCCTCGACCCTCACCCCACCGCGGGGACATCCCCGAGCCCCACCACCCCCAGCTCCATCCCCTCTCACCGAAGTAGAAATATCCACCCTCATCCTTGGGCTGGAAGAAGCGGCCGCGGGCCTGGGCATGGACATCTGCTCCCTTCTCCACCAGCAGCTCCACGTAGTGCTTGCAGCGGCGCTCGATGGCGATGTGCAGGGCTGTCTGACCTGGGCACACACAGACACCCATCACATCCCCAGGGACCTCGCTGCTCGGGTCCCCAACCTCCCCTGCATCCTTCATCCCTCCCAGGGTCTCCCCACGCCTGGACGGGGGGGTTGGTGGTGGTGGTGTCCCCGTGTCCCCCCTACCTCGGTAGTAGACATCCCTGAAGGGTGAGTTGATGAACTCCCGCATGTTGCCCGTCTTCTCGGCGATGTCAAGGAGGAGGGGGATGGTGTCGTTCCTGCCCCCGCTGAGGTTGAGCAGAGCCTTGGGCAGGCAGGTCTTCCCCGTGGAGGGCTCTGGGAGCAAAGGGTTCTGAGGGGGGGGTACCCAGGTGAGCCCCCCCCGACTCATAGGGCAGCGCAGCCCCACACCTCTGCTCTGCCCATAGCCCTGGCATCCAAATCCCGGATGCTCCCACTCTGCAGCCTCCCGTGGCAGGGCTGGGCATCACCACCCCCACGGGGACACGGGGACCCCCGGGGGATCACACAGGGGGTCCCGGAGCGCTCACCTCGGAACTCCTCATCGGTGAGGCGCTTCTTGTGGGCCAGGAGGAAGGAGAGGAGCCCCTCCAGGCCATCCGGGGACCCCCGGGAGACAATGTCAAAGAGGATGGGTCTGTTGAAGACCTTGAGGACAGGGGGTGGGTTGGGAGCAGGTCCCTTCACCCCTGGCACCTGCTTCCTGTGGGAGAAACACCAACACTGGGGACCAGAACCGCTGCCTCAGTTTCCCCTTTTGTGCAATGAGCTGGAGGATGCTCAGCCACCAGTGAAGGGCACCAGAAGGTACCCCCCAGCTGGGGTCACCCACGGGGTTGGGGCAGCCTCCCCAGTGCTCCCAGCATCCCCTCCTCCCAGTATCACCCATGGCGGGGGGCGGGGGGAGGAGCTGGTGGGCACCTTGCCAGCTCCCAGCTGGGTCAGGCTGCATTTCGGGAGCCAAACTGTGCCCCCTCAAGCCGTACTCCCCCCACTCCCAATCCTTGTCCAGCGCCACAGGGGAGATCAGACCGGTCGGAGCAGCCGGTAGAAGCCGGACGGGACGAGCTGGGGACAACCGGCCAGGTCCGGACACCGGCCCCGGGGCGGCTGCCATCGGCTGGGATGTCCGGGCACCGGCAGCATCCGGCCCCCCCCCCACCTCCACCCAGAGGACCCCGCTGCAGGCTGCACCCCTGGGTGGGGACAGTGGCTGGGGGCCACGGTGGCCACCCCAGGTGCCCGGCACAGAGGGACATTGTGTGTCTGGCCATGGGCTGTGCCCCCCCCCCCCACCCCGGCTCCGGTTTCCTGAGCGGGGAGGGTGGAGCTCTCCTGAAAAGCTCTTTCATGCCGGCAGCCGGGGGCCCGCCCGGCCAGGGGGGCGGCTGGACTCACAGAGCTTCTTTCACCGCTGGCAAAGGGGGGGTGGGGGTAGCTCCCGGCCCCCTGGCACTGCAGACCCCCCCCTCATGGCATGGCATGGCACCCCCAGCCCAAGCACCCCACAGTGCCACTCGCAGAGCCATTGGGAGGTTCTGCCCCTGTGCCCCGCTGCCCGGCACCCCCACTCCCGGGGGGCTGCACCCGGGGTGCCCCTCGGCCCCCCTCGGGGTTCGCCACACTCACTCCACGACCCTCCTGCGCCAGCGCTTGTTCTCGCTGGGGTGGTGGCGGTAGGTGCCATAGTCGAAGAGGGAATCCATGGGGGCTTTTTTGGGCGCGGGGACCACGGATGACTCGTAGATGGTGGCTTCCAGCAGCTCCATGGGTTTCGGGGCACCTTTCCGAAAGGCCCCCTGGAATTTCATGCGGAGGTTTTGCTTCCCATCCCCAGCGCCGGGGGGGACCCGAGCTGCCTCGGCAGGGGAGGAGGGGTCCTCGCTCTCGAACAGGTTGGCCAGGGAGGAGAGAGGGAAGGAGTCGTTCTGGAGAGACCCATCATCCACCGGACCCTCCCCGGCATCGCCCCGGGGGGGTTCTTCGGCGTCTGCCATCTTCCCGGCCGGAGGGAGAGCTGAGACCCGCAGCTCCTTCCCAGCGCAGACCTGGCAGAGGAAACCCCAAAGTCAGCCCCGAACAACCCCCATCCCTCCTCATCCTCTCCCACCGCTCCTGACCCCAGCAGTGCCTGGGACCCCTCCACAGCCCCAGGTCTCCTCGCCACCCACCTGTCGGGCCGTGGGGACCCCTCAGCTCTGCAGAGCCCCCTGCTCGGGCTGCAGCCTCCCCAGTTCCAAAGGCAGAAATGGGGAGGGCGAGCCCGGCCCCGCTGCCTCTCCCCGCTGTGGTCAGCCCGGGTGCAGCCCAGGACAGGGCACAGAGCAGATCCTGTGCGTTCCCATCTGCCACCCGAGCAAAGAAAACATTCCTGGGATACTCCCCATGACCAGGGAAATGCTGGGAAGCTGCCACGGGAGCGGGGCCGGGAGCAGGACCGGGGCCGGGTCACCAATGCCCACTGATCCCACAGATCCCACAGCCTTGGGATCACGGGAGGATTTGGCACTGGGTGCCCTCGGTGCCAGCACGGCCACGCTGGGTACCGGGAGGGGTTCAGACATGGCACAGGGGGGGCCACAACCCGCCGGAGGGCAGGAGCAGCGGTTGGGACAAGAAATGAGGGGTTTGGCATGCCCGGGGGGAGATGGGGCTGCAGAACTCCTGCTCTGCCCACGGCGGAGAGCAAAGCAAAGCACCAAAGGGCATCACCATGTCCTGCCTGCCAGGAGCAGGAGCAAGGACAGGCAGGTGAGTGACCCCGGGCTGTCCCCCAGCCCATTTTCCTACAAAATCTCTCAGTGGGAAGGCTCAGCCCGGCCCCTGCCTCCGGGGAGCTCAGCCCCCCCTGCGGATCCCGGGACAGAAAAAGCAGCCGGGCAAACATGTCATTTGCTGCTGGGTTGCAGCTTTGTAGGACAAGCCATAATGGCAGACAGGGATCTCTGCTGGGTAATCTGCTCCTAATTAGGCAGCGTGTCCCACGGCAGCCCCACGGTGGGGACCCACGGTGCTCCCACGGGCACAGGGGATGAGGGCTGCAAACAGCCCCCAAATCCTGCTGCAGGGGGGGGAACTTCGGGCAGTGTTCCCCTCCTCCTCCCCACTGCCTTGGGGGACACCCAGGAGGGGCGGTGCAGCCCTGGGGGGCACGGGGCAAGCCACAGAACCAAGGTGGTTTCTCCTTGTTGATGACTTCCCTGCCACCACCCTCGCTGCAAGAAATTCCACAAGCACCTGCCAAAGCCCACGGGTCCCACACCCTGACCTCGGGCAAACACAGGCCCCTGCACCATTGATGGAGAAGAGGGGGGTCCCGAGCACCCAGCTTTAGGGGAAAAAAAGCCCAAACATGTCACCAAAGGCCAGGGCAGAGCCAAGGAGCCACCAGCACAGGACACTGTTCCCTCTAGGAAGTGTCTGGGGACTCCCCTGGGTGAGAGGTGGCCCTGGGGATGCTCGTAAGCCCGGGGAGATGTGGGGCAGAAGCGAGGGGACAAGGGGGGCAGGGAGCCAGTGCTGCCACCAGTGCCCAGAGCAGGAGGCTGGTGTTGGGAACTATGGGCTCACCAGACGGTGCCATCAGCCCCAGGGCTCCTACACGGGCACCACCTCTGCCAGGAAAGGTGCTGTCAGTGGGGTTTCGTTTGGCTCCTTAGTTATTTGGGTTTTTGCTTTTCAGACTTCCTTACCCCACGGAAGGAATGAGTCAAGGTGCAGCTCACCCTGCCCAGCCCTGGCTCCTGCATCCAACTCAAACTTCCCACCCGCCCCCCCATCTGTGCTCCCACCTCTCCCCATCAAGTTACCTCCCAGACAGACCAGTATCCCCAGTCAGTCCCCACTCCAGCCCAGCGCAGCCGCTGCCGTGGGGACACACGCGTGGCAGGGAGGGTGCCCCAGGAGGGGTGGCCCAGGCTCTGCCACATCAAAGTGTTCCTCAAACGACAGCAGGGAGGGTTCTGGGGAGGAGTGAATCACTGCAACCACATCTCCTCCAGGTGGAAAGGCTCATCCGGAGGGAACCAGCCCGCTTCCCAAATAAACCCAAATAAACCACCCCGCGGGGCCCGCGCTCACCTGGGCGGGAGCCACAAACCCCGCCTGCTCCAACGCCTGAACTCCAAAGCCTTCAGCAACCCCTTCCCCCGAGCCCCCCGCTCCAACGCACCCCGCACCCCGCACCCCGCACCTCACCCTCGGAGCGCGGAGCCCCCGAACTGGGGGACCCCCCGGGGGGCTTCCACATCCACACCCGGGGGGCTCCACATCCACACCCGGGGGGCTCCATCCCCCGCCCCGGGGACTCCGCCCCCCCCGTTCCCGCAGGACCCCCCCTGCCCCCCGCTCCCTACCGTGGCTCGTCCCGCCGAGGGTCCCGCAAACTCCGGCGCCGCTGAGTCGCCGCGGGGCCCGTCCCGGAGCTCGGCCCCTCCCTGGCCCCGGACCCGCCCTCCCCGCTTCCCCCCCCTCGGGACCGGGAAGGTCCCGGCAACCCTGAGGAAGAGTCTCCCGTCCCAGGAACAGCCACCCGAAAAGCAGCCCCAAAATACCCTCCCCAAAACAGCCTCCCAGGACCAACCTCCCCAAACACCCTCCCCGAAACAGCCTCCCCTCAACGATTCCCAAAACAAAACCCCCCAGAATAACCGCCTTGAAACACCCCCCACAAGGAGCAGCCCCAATACCAACCCCGCTAGGAAAAGCCCCTCCAAGTCTCCCTTCCCAAAACAGCCCCCCCGAGGAACAACCCTCAAAACACCTGCTCTGAAAGAGCCCTCCCCAGACACAGCCCCCCAGAAACCCTCCAAAAAACAAGCCCCAAAATACCCTCCCAAAACAACCCCCTGATACATCCCATTGAAAAAAATCCCCAAAACAAGCCCTCCAGAACAACTTCCCTGAAACAGCCCCCCCACAAGAAACAGCCCCAAAAACTCTCCCCAGACCACCCTCTCCTCAGAAAAAGCCCCCCAGATCTCCCTCCCCAAAACAGTCCCCCACAGGGACCCCAAAACACCCCCCCTGAAACACCCTTAAAAAAAAACAAACCCGAAACCCCTACAAACAAGCCCCATAGGGAAAACCACCCCAAAACACCCTCTCCGAAACACATCCCCCCTTAGGAACAGCCTTGACAAACCCACCTCAACACAGCCCCTCCACATCCCCCCCAAAGAGCCCATTTTCCGGAAAAAGCCCCCAAACAGTCACCCAGGCCGAGGTTCCTGTCAGTTTTTATTAACTCCTGCTTCCCCCCCCCCCAACGCGGGGCTCGGCAGCACCCTAAGGCAGTGGGGTTGATAAGGCAACACGTTCCCACGACCACCACGTCGGGACAGACCCCCAGCCCCAGCCCCACCTCCCTGGCTGAGGGGGCTGGAGGAGTTGGGGTCACAGTCACTGTCTCCTCAATGCCCCAAAGGCATCATTTGGGGGGACCAGGAGCAGGGGAGGTCCTGGAGTCACAGCAGAGCCATCAGCCTCACTTCATGCCACGTGGTTAGGACTGGAAACACTTGTTTGTCCTCTTTAGTTGGGCAATCCTAGGGTGAGGCGGGGTAAAATTGGTTTATTGCCATATTCTCCATAAAAAACCTATTATATACGTATTTTTTTTTTTTAGAAAACAGGTTATCCACTGCAGATCCAGCCCAGACTTGGTGATGAAGACACCAGAGCAGCACTTGTCACGCTTCCTTTCAAGCTTTAGGCTTTGTAGCTCAGCTCAGCATTCATCCTGGTGTACATCTCATAAATGGCATCCAGGATGGGGGTGACCCGTGAGAGAAACTGATGGATTTTCTCAATGCTCTCCTCCTCTTTGACTTCTTTCCCCTTCTCTAACGCCTTCAGCAAATCTGATTTGTAGGGAAGAGCGTAGACAGAGCCCTATAAAACAGAAAAAGAAGCTGTAAGGCTCCCAAAAACCCCAAGTCACACATGTAGGATTCTAGTTTGGGTTGTTCTTGGGGGCCTGCAAGCGTCCAGAGACCCCGAGGCGTCCCGAACGGGACGCCTCGGGGTCTCTGGACGCTTGCAGGCCCCAGGAGCAACCTTGAGGATACATCAGGAGCTTGTTTCCTCTGGAAACCTCATGAATTCTCACCGTGAAGAGCTTCTGCAGCATCCAGCCGTGATATTTCTTCAGGGCGATCTCGTAGGCCTTCATGGCGTTCACCCGGATGAGGTTGGGATGCTCCTCATCCCTCTCCCCATCCGAGATGCTCTGCAGCAACACCAACATGAATTTCAGACCCCTGGGAGAAGAGCAGAGAGGGTGGGGTGCCCTGAAGGTGCAGAGCAGAGAGGGTGGGGGCCTGGCACATCCAGACCCCGCAAAAAACAAAAAAAAACAAAATACAAAAAAACCAAAAAACCAAACCCAAAACTCAGCAGCCTCCGGGTGGTGCTCAAGGAGTTCCCCCTGTGCCAGGACACCACCCTGCTGCCCTCAAATCACCTTTTCAACCACATCAGAGCCAGCGTGGCACCTGTCTTGGGCCAGGCCGAGCCGTGCATCTCCTTCTCCACCTCCAGGATGTTCTGCAGCGTTTTGAACTTGGTGGGGTTGGAGTCATAAACCGCACGGATTTTCTGAGAGGGCAGAGAAGGAGGGGTTGGCTCCCGGGAGGCAGTGGCACCACAAAAGCTCCCAGGGGAAGAACCCTTCTGAACACCTCCAGCTCTTCTCTCTCCAACCCTACGGTGTCTCCATCCAGGGGTTCACCCCCTCCAAGCCCTCCTGTCCCCCTCCCTACCTTGATATTCCCAGTCAGGTCTGCTTTAACTGGCGAGTAGACGATGGGAGTCCCCAGGCAGTCTGTGGGAAGAGGGAAGGAGGATGGTGAGGCACAGCAGAGCCCCCAAAATCCCGAGGGTTTCACCTCAGCCCCATCCCAGGCACACTGCACCCGCAGCCGGTGCCCCGGAGCTGTCACACAATGGGGGACATTGTGGCGGGACAGCGTGGGTCTTGGTGGCACGAGGGTGGCCATGCCGACACCCATCACCCGCGGCCCCGACCCGGGGTGAGGCCTGGAGCCCCGGTCCGGCGGGAGCTGCCGGTCCTCAGCGATGCCTCTGGCCGGGGTGTCCCGGGGGGTGTGAGCGGGTCCCGGGGGTTCTGCCGGGGTGTGGGACCGGGGGGATGTTTCCCAACGAGGCTGCTCGGCAGGTTTGACAGGACCGTGATGCAACCCCCGCCCCCTCATCCCGCTTTGCCGGGAGGCACCGGGCACCGGAGCGAGGAGCAACCGGGCCCGGAGGTGTGAGCCCACCGAGGCGGCACGACCCAGACCCGAAGGAGCGAGCACCCGGAACCGGGGAGGCGCTACGCGGACCAGCCCTCTGCCCGCAGACGGCCACGGCTGGGCGCGGTGGCGGGGCCGGTACCGGGCCGGGCCCTGCGCAGCTCCCGCCCCCGCCGCCGCTCCCGCCCGGGCTCACCGAAGAAGGGCGGCAGATGGGCCACGGCCTCCAGGAAGGGCAGCGTCTCGATCTGCTTGTCGGCCGGCAGCGGCTTGAACTCGTGCTCCAGCAGCAGCGCCATGACCCGACCCGGCCCGCTCCGCTCCGGTACCGGCACCGCAAGCCCAGCGGCCCGGAGCCAGACCCGGCAGCGCGCTGCCCCCGCGCCACGCCCCCGCCGCTCCCACCAATGGCAGCGCAGCACCCGCGCCCGAGAGCCAATCAGAGAACGGGGGCGGGGATTTGGGCGGGGCCTGCGCTCCCCTCAGAGCCCCCGTGGCCCCGGGACCCCCAGCCCGGTCCCGCCCGGTTCGGCCGCTGCAGGAGCCCCCGGTACCCCCGCACCGCCCCCCCCGGTTCATCCCCCGCTCCGGGCAGAGCGGTTCGGTTCTAGCATGTCCCGGGCCCTGTTTAAGGAGGAGCCAGAGCAGCCTCGTAAACACCCAGCGCCTGTCCGGCCCGGCGCGGCGTTCCGGGAGGGTGGCTGTTAATTATTTAGGGGATATTAATTAATTTTTGATAGGGAGCAGCTAGTGGGGTTGGCGTATCCGTTGCTGCCTCGGCTGGGAAAACAATCCCGGCCCGAAGCGGGAGCGATTACTGAACAGCTCGGGCAGGGCCGGGGGTCAGCTCACCGCCCGCAGAGGCTCAGCCGGGATCTGCCGGGGCCGGGACCCCAGTCCCGGTGTTTTTACCGGCTAGTCCGGAAGAACGGGTCGTGGGGCGATACCGATCTCTGGCTCGGCGGAGGGAGCCGGGAGCCGGGAGCCGCCCGTCCCCAGCACAAGTCGGGGCAGCCGCCCCCTCCTCCCCCTCCTCCTCCTCCTCCTCCTCCTCCCTGCCGGTGCCCGGCGCCCGTCCCGGCTCAGGTTGGGGTTTGGCACAAGACGCGGTGGTGCCGGTGCTGCCAGAAATCAGAAACCCTGAACCCGCCTGAAATATTTACCGTGTAACAAACACCCCAGCCTTGACCCGGCCCGGCCCCGCCGCCCTCTCCCGTCCCGCGGAGCTCTGCGCAGCCTGGCCCTCGGCGGCTCCCGTAGCGTTGCCATGGCGCCGGCCGTTGGGTGCAGGCGGCGGGCGATGGCGCGGGGCTGGGCCCCGGAGCGCTGGGCCGCAGAGAGGCGGCGGGAGCTGGAGACACGGAGCCGGCAGCAGTGGGAACGGGCCAGCCGCTCCTTCGCCCGGGACGCCGTTTACTGCTACCAGCAAGCGCGGTGGAGCGAGCCGAGAGTCCTCCCGAGAGCCAGGTAGGAGCCGGGCCGCGGGGTTGAGGACGGGGAGGCCGCGCCGGGGGGTTCGGTTCTCGCTTCCCCGCGGGTATCGCCCGCAGCCCGGCGGCGGTGCGACGGGAGGCGGAGGAGGCGGCGGAGCGGCTGGAGGAGCGGCGGGGCAGGCTGCGGCGGCTGTTGGGTGAGGAGCGGGAAGCGCTGGCGGGCGAGCTGCGGGAGCTGCGGCGGGACGGAGGGCCCGAGCTGTGCGGGATGAGGCAGCGGAGCCAGGAGCTGCGGGCCGGGCGGGAGGAACGGCGGAGGAAGGTGAGGAGGGAAGGGCCGAGGGATCCTGGTGCTGGAGGCACCGATGTACCGGCTGCAAGGGGCCCTGGACCCTTCCGGCTTCTGAGAGCCCCCCCCCGGTTCGGTTTGCAGGTGGCGGAGCAGCTGCTGTATGAGCACTGGAGGAGAAACACCGCGGAGCTGCGGGAGGTGCTGCTGCTTCCCCTGTAGTCCCCGCTGCTCTCTGCTCTATTAAATCCCTTTGTAAGGCGGTGGTCACCGTGTGTCCCCCGGTGTCATTCGAATCACAGCAGTGCCCTAAGTTCTGAGGAGCAAAAGGCAAAGAAAAATGGGTTCATGTGTAAGAAGCCCCCTCAGAGTTGGGATGTTTTCTAACAGAAATGTATTCTCAGTGCCCATGGTGCAACTGTCCCAGCTGCTTTTTAAAGCTGTACCTGCCCTCTGCCTGGTGCTTCCTTGTTCCTTATCCTGCCCATCTGTTGCTCTGGCCTCAGTGTCACTGTCACTGTCATGTTTCCCAGAGCTGCTGGGCACCCAAACCAGCCCACCCCTAGAGAGGCAAATCCTGCAGGGCTGCAGCTGGGCCAGGAGGAGCTCCAGGGAGCCCAGGAGATCCCAGGGGACAGGAGAGCCTCTGGCACTTGTGGCATCTGTTGTCATCTACAGGTGGAGTCGGAGCTGCACAAGAAGCACGTGGTGGAGGCTTGGGGTGATCAGATAATGCAAAAAAACAAGGTATGTCGGGGTGGTCCTGGTGACCCTGGTGATCCTTTGCACCTCACCTTAAACACCGTGTGTTCTTTTGGCTCGGGAAGCAAGAAGCAACTGAACTTGAAGAGAAAAAACGTTATGAAAATGAATATGAAACTGCTCGAAGGGAAGCACTGCAAAGAATGAGACAAGAGGAAGAGAGGCGTCGAGTGGAAGAGAAGAAGCAAGCAGAGGTGTTGCTTCAACAGATGGAAGAGCTGAAATTACAGGAGACAGAGGTAATCTTCAGTTTCTTCTCATCTGAGAAAGAAATACATTTCCACTAGATTAAGCCTGGAACAAAATTTACCTGTCACATAATTCCTGGTAGCAATGTAAACCTGGCATGTTACCTGCATTCTAGTAGCTTTTATTTGCTGCCCTTGATATATAAGCACTATTTTTGTGCTGTAACAACTGAGAACAAGGTTTGCAGAAACTTGTGTGACAGGTTTAAGTCAAAGGCTTTGTCTGCTGGGGCTCCTCACAGTGTCTCTTCTGCTGTGAGCCAGAGACACAAATTCAATGGGGAATATTTGCTGCAATGAGGATTTTGACTGCTTGCAGAGGAGCAGAACAAGGTACAAGCTCAGGTACAAAGGCTCTCTCTGGAAAGTCCTAGCTCTGATACACTCTTCCTTGGTGGTTGCTGTTTCCTTGTAGGCAAGAAAGCTGAAAAAAGAACAAGAGAATTTATTAAAGCAGCAGTGGGAGCTGGAGAATTTGGAGGAAGAAAGGAAAAAAATGGAAGAGCAGCGGAAGAAGAAAGAGCTTGGGTATGAGACAGAGTGAAGCTTGTTTCAGCAGGACTGGGACAGAAGCTGTCCCTCTGTGGCAGTGCTCACAGCACAGTGAGGTGTTCCAGGGAGCAATGCTGGGCTGTGGATATTTATTTTTTGATGGAAGCACCCAGAGCAGCCAACGAGCAAAGCCATTTGATGCAGCTATGCTTTTGGTTGATGTTAGTGGTAGCAGGTACCTCTGTTGCCCATATGTTAGGTTGCCACAGATGTATTTCTTGAGTGCTGGTGTACATCATCAGGCATCAGTCAGTTTGAATGTTTTCTTTATTTTCTCCTTCAGCCGCTTTTTGAAGCATCAGTGTGACGTGCAGCTACAGAGACGAGCCCAGCAGATACAACAGGAGCTGGTATGAGAAAGCACCCCTTGATTTAAATTTTCTGGACACTGTGTGCTGAGGAAACTTGTTCTTTGTGTTTTATTTATGCATCTGCCTCTGCTGCCTACAGATAATCAGTCAGGAAGCCTCTTCCAGCTTCTGGAGCAAAAAGCTCACGGGGAAGGCAGCCAGCTGAGCGTCTTCCTGAGCACACCCTTGACTGTCACCAGTGATTTGTAGAGAGTAGCTCTGTGCCCAGGGTGGAAGGCTGCTGGATAATTGTTAATCTTGTGTTTTTCCTGAAGGAGACAGACCGGCAGATCTTATTATCCCTCCTGGAGAAGGAAGATGAGGATCAGCAGCGCCGCTGCACGCGACGAGAGCGAGCTGTGGCTGACGCTGCCTGGATGAAACGTGTCATTGAGGAACAGCTCCAGCTGGAAAAGGAGAGGGAGGCTGAGCTCCAGACTATTTTTAAGTGAGTCTGCCCACCTCTGAGCATCATCTGTGTGTGTGCTGAATGTCTCTGCTTGGCTGGAATTCACCTTTAGTTGTTGGGACTGGATGTTAGAAAGTGGTGGCTGGTTGGCCAGGTGGTTCCAGCAGCACTGCAGAAGTGAGCTCTGCCTGCTCATTCCACGTGTTAGCACCACGGAGGGGTTTAGTCTAAGTGACCCCAAAACCACCCATTTTGTTTCCTTTAGTGTCTCAGAGCTTGCAGATAAAAGCTGCATCAGCTTCACCTCATGCTGCCCCCAGCACAGAGAGCATCTTCACCAGCACACTCTGCCAACTTGTTTTAGTTAAGGGTTTGTTGCAGAGGGAAGATTTGTGAAATCTTCAGCTTTTCAGCAGAGCTGTTCTCTGACACAGCACAGCGGGGGTGGATGTGCTGCCTGCCCAGGAGCACATGGGAAGACAAACCTGAGAGCTCCCTTAATGCACAGGGCAGCTCATCTACCCCCATGGAGAATACAGAGGAGGTTTACCTGTAAGTAGTAACCTTAGAGATAATTCTTCCTCTCTCCTTTAGAGAAGAAGCTAAAAAAGTGTGGGAGAAAAGGGAAGAAGAATGGGAAAGGGAGAAGAAGGCCAGAGATCGCCTGATGACTGAGGTGATTCCATGAAGCCTTTGCTAAGCTGTGACCCTCTGTCCTCAGAGCATTAGGGCAGAAGTTTTCTGCTTGTCTGATACTTTTTTTTTTTTTTTGAGAATTGTTTAACTGTGCACTGCAGTTTCCTCAGTTGTGCTGCTCGGGCTGACCCCTTTCTTGACTCATCTCCTGTCTCCCAGGTCCTTGCAGGCAGGCAGCACCAGATCCAGGAGAAGATGGAGTTAAACAGACGAGCTCAGGAGGAGTCCATAAAGTATCGAGAGCAGCTGATCAGAGAGCTGGAAGAGGCAAAAGAACAGAGGAGGAAAGAGAAGGAGCAGGAGGAGGAGCTGAAGACAGCCCGCAGGCAGGAGCTGGAGGCACAGGTACAGCAGCTGCCCAGGGACCAGCCGCCTGGCTCCGGGCTCCCATCTCCCTCTCACAGCTCCATCTCCTCCCTTCCCAGCTGACGGAGCGCAGGGAACGGGAATGCCAGGAGCAGCAGCGCCAGAGGGAGGAGGAGGCAGAGGAGCGGGCAGCCCGGCAGCGCTGGGAGGAGCTGGTGCGGCAGGAGGCCGGGCAGATGGCAGAGCGGGGTCACCGCAGCAGGGTAAGGGTGAGGGGACACGGGGCACCCTGAGGCCCCCGGCAGGGGGGTGACAATCACCCTGTCACAGCTTCTCATTCCTTCCCCCGCTGCTATTTCTAACCGAGCTCTGTCGTTCTCTCCTCTAAATGGCTTGTGCTGATACTGATGCTTTCTGTCCCAATTTTGAATTTTTGTTGCTACTGCCCCAAATGTTCTACTAATTTCTGGCATTATCAGCTGCACAAGTGCAGTTGGCACAGCACATCTCAACTGCTCGCTGTCTTTCCATCTTCTGTCATGCTTCCCCCAGCTCTAAAAACCTGAACTGAGTAAGCTGAGCCTGTTTTTCACACAAAACTCTGAGCTACTGAGCAGTCACTCAGCTCTGTCATTTACTGGCCAGTGGTTACTCAAGTCAGAGAAAGCTGGAGGGAAATGATACTCTAGGGGAGTCTCAGCTTTTAAATATTACTGATGCCTTTCCCTGGAGGTTATTCTGACCTCTCACAAGCTGCATGCTGAGCAGTGCAGTGCAGAGCCTGTGCAGTAGTTACAATCTTTGTTTTGACCCCCTTAGCTCTACAGTTACCCCAAAGCAGCCTGGACCTGAGGATTACAGTCCTGTGCCCTGAGGAACAAGCACTAAATGCAGTTACAGACTGAAGAATCAAGGAACTCCTGAAACAACAGTGTCTTTGGGATAGCCCATAATGACACAGACACCCAGGAGAGTTCTGAAAATATTTACTTGTGACCCAGCTAAACTCAAGAACAAATTTCTGCTGGCTGTGGATGCAGAGGGGTGAGCATCCTCAGAGGACTGAACTGCTTCACTGCTCCCTCTGCAGAGCTGTGAGGATGTATTTTAGTACATGCTACACCAGGGCAACACAGCAAATGAACAAACCCATGGGATCTGCACCAGGAAAGACTCTGTGCCTCCTGAGGAGTGGGAACTGCAATCCAGGACATGCTGTGGTTGCTGGGTAGGTGTCAGACTCCAACTCTGGAGACACAGGGGGTGCCCAGGGGCCCAGCTGGCTTCTAGGACTGAATTCACAACCCACTGCAAACCAGCTGGAGAGATACTGTGTGCTGGAGCAGCAGTTCTTAACCTGTCCAGTTCCTCCCCTGAAGGTGCTCCAGACTCCATTAAGTGCTTTTTTTAAAAACTTGTTTCATAAATAATGAACAATTGCAACATGAACAACCATTTGTTTCTTTACCTTAACAAACTGCTGCAACAAAAGGAGGGGAAATTCAGATGATTATTGCTCTTGACTCCTTGCTGTTAAGGTTGGTGATTCCAGCTTACAGTGAGTCCCCATGCAGCAGCTGCTGTGGCCTGTTCAGATCCTCTCACCCCAAATAATTTTCCACACTGAAGGAGTTTTAGCATTTTATAGTAATACTGTAAACAAAAGATTAAGTCAAAATATTGTACAGACAGAATGACACTAATAAATACAAGTTCTGGAAAAAGGCAAAAAGTTTTTTACTTTCCTGTGCAGCATTTTGTAAAGAAAGAGCAAGCTTGATTACAGGGAAAAAACAAACCAAACAAAAAACAAGAGATTGTAACAAACTTAGAACAGACATTTGCTGGGAGATGGGGAACTGACCAGAAATGCTGTTAAGGTGACAGACTGGAAATCAGCTAAGAACTGGCCATGTTTTCATAGCAAGGCCTTTTGAGGAGCACAGTCCTGGACTTTAGAAAATCTGGAGCTTGTGTAGCTGGAACAAGGGCTTGCAGTTACCAAAGCACAGATTTGTTCTGGTACAGAGGTAAGTTGAAACATGTGATAACTTAAAACACAACTCAGTGTTACCTTGCTTGGGAAAGCAGGTATGATATGTTGAAGGAAAGTGTACAGTGGAGTCCTGAGAGGTTTAAAATGACCACCTGCTGCCAACTGAAGGCAAAGTTCCTAGATTATCAATATATTTAAGTGCCAGTAGCATAATTCCAAAGTAGGTTTTACAAAAGTTCTAATCACAGAGCCTGTCTGCGTTCCTCTGAGTTTAGAGACAGTTCCAGAACTTAGAAGGGCAGAAAGGAACTAAAAAAAAAACCTTAAACCCACAATGCAGGATGTTAATTATTGGGTTGTCATCTACTCCCTCAACCTTGCACTGCTTTAAAAATGGAGCAAATGACAACATGCAGGAACCCACCACTACTATGGCACTTGGTGTTCAGATGTATGTACAAACACTGCTCTGAAAAGGAACCAGCCACCGAACTTCAGCGATTTTTTTACCTCCACAGGCTTCCTCAAACCTCTCAATTTTGAAATTAGGGACTGAGACATTTTGGGAAGTTTTATAAATGATAAAACCTGAAACACACATGGATGTTTGTCACCCACCTTTCTGACAGGCAGCCTGGCATGGGTTACTCCATGTGAAGCTTGTAAAATTTTGATAGATTTGTATAAAACTTACAGGAACTGTTTCACATTTGGATATGTTGAGGTACAGACATGCTATGGCAGACAGCTGCTGTTGCACTGGCACTCATCTAACTTCTTTTTTTTTGGTTTTGTTTTTGACTTTTTTTCAATTATCACAGAAATCTTTAGTGAAATTGCATCTTGAGATTCTGAGCAATGCTGCTGCAAAGAAGATGGTGCCTTAAAGATGACAGCAAAATTCTGTAGGAAACTTAAGAATGAATTATTAAATCAGAAACAAAGGATAATATTTTAACCACTAATGCCCTAAAGTAACATCAAACATATATATTAATGGCATAGTGACAACTAAAAGAAGTAACTATGAAGTTTCAAATTCCTTCCAAAAATAAAGTGACAAAGACCTTGTATAGTTACATGTAATAAGCTCAGATGCCCACAACTACTACTCTTTTAGCAGACTAAAAACATATTATTGCACAACAGTTGATATGGGAACAGATAATATTGGGCTTATCCCCTCAGGGGGATCACAGCCTTCTTCCTGCTGGGGAGCAGTTACAGTCCTGGAGCCTTGGGAGCCTGCAGGTTTCTCAGCCAGGGGCATGTGAGAGTCCAGGATGGAGAGAGCAGAGGGGAGACTCTGCCCTGACACATGCAGGTGGCTTCAGAGAGAGGTCTGCCAGTGAAATCTGCACGCAGAAGGTGGCCCCAAGGAAAAATCCAGCTTGGTACAAGGCTGGTATGTGCTATTGGCTCAACAGCTATTTGCAACATGCTATTATCTGTAACTAAACTGGCAACACAGGCACAAAATAAGGCAATAGGTTAAATTAATCATAAAGTTGTTAGAAAACATGCAAAAATAATACTGAGTTTAAAAAAAAAATGTTTCTTGCCCCTTTAGTTTTTCTCATAAAAAAATCTGAATAGTTCCACACCTTAATTTGAAATCCAACCTTTAAAAAAAAAAAAAAAAAGCCAAGACTAAAAAGCCAAGTGTGACTCAGTTGTTGTTCTCTTTGGTTGTGATGGTAACCAGCTGCTTGGCAGCCTTGGCAATGTCATAGGCACACTGGATGACCTGCTGGGTGACCAGCTGGATGTCTGTGGTGGGACAGGACTCCACGGGCAGGGTTTTTGTGCACTCTGACTGCAGTCTGTAGGCACTAGAGGTCAGCAGGCGCAAGGAAGTCCTGACCAGTTCAGATTTGGGTTTCTGGGAAAAGGAAAGCAGAAGTTGAGCTTTGACAGAACAACAAAACCCTTTCAGGATGGCTTTTAATTAGCCAGTTGTGGTTGACAAGTGGTCTGTAATAAGGGACATCTGCTGCTTCCTGCACTGACATCTCCGTGCTGGAGAGAGGTTACAAAACATCACTGCTGCAGGGACAGGGATGGAACAAGTTCCTGGAATTTCTCCTCTCTCAGCTCAGGGACATTTCAAGCTGCTGCCAGGCAGCAGGCAGGCAACACTGCTTCACCCTCTTATTTAGTAACTTACTCAGACAAATTTTCTAGTGCCCGTTCACTGCTACCCAGCCCACACCCTGGCTGCCAGCAGGGCACAGTGTGTCCAAGACAATCTGTTCAGACACACACAACAGCATTAGGTCTTCCTTCCATTTTTAAAGACCTTATAAAAGCTTAATCATTGAGATCTCCCTCCCTAAAATCTGCTGTGCAGAAACAGCTTGTTTGGTACATGGGTAAGAGATCCAAACACACCTGCAAGTAAGAAATCCTGGGAACAGCATTCAGCTGGAACCTTGGGACACACACAAGCCTAGCAAAGCTGCCCTATAACCCCATGACTCCTCACGTCAGATGCAATTAGGCTCCAGTTTTGGAGGAACTACATGCAATTCTTGAGTAAGTTCAGGAGTAAAATTAAAGGCCTGGACTGATGAATTAGCCCTTTCCCCATGTCATTTCTCCCTACCTTCAACTTCTGTTTTTTGTCTATTGAAGAGCAATCTAATGACCAGGAATGAGGCCAGAAACATTTCAGTGCTGAGAAGTACTTACTTTTGGGAACAATGCTGCCATTTCTGTTACTGCCACGTGTATTCTCTCCGAGCATGGTATATAGCTGCAAAAAGATGCCATTTGTTATTCACTGTGTAAAGACACCCCTTCCTCTCCAGACTCACTAGTCAGTGGCTATTATTCTAAAAACAACTGAGTAACAAACCCCCCATATCTATTCTACAGATATCTTTGTAGACTGCACTGAAGGCAAGTAAAGCAGCGAGTGCAGCACACAGTGACTCTTCATGTCAATGTTCCTCAGCACAAAGATGTACACAACTATGTGACTGCAGAAAAAGCAAGAATTAATCAACAGTAGGAAATTATTTCCTAAGTTTTCCTTACTCTTTGATCACTCTCTGCTTGAAGGAATAACTATCCACAACTATTACAACAAACATTGTCAGAAAAAGTCTTGGTTTGTCTGCAATTCCAGGAACATGTCTGTGAATATTAACTGCACATTAATTACCAGGCTCACATCTCCTAATTTCCCCTCCACCCAACTATTCAAATGCTAGAACTTGTCTCCAAATTGTGCAGAAAATTGCTCAACTCAACTCTTTCTGTTCAGAGTATGTACAGCAACATACTGTGCTGGTATGTGTGGGAGAGCATGGCCAAGCAAACTGCTTTGTGTAAGTCAGACACAGAGTAAAGTAAAAATTCTGCAGCTTGAAAATATTTAAGCAAAATCTGGTGACACAGAGGTGCTTTTGGAAAACAAAAAATCAAAAAGCCACAAAAAAACCAGCAACTTTCTTCCTTGGTGCAGTGTTGACAATCAAAAGTGAATTAAAAAAACCCACAACACTGTATGTGGGATCTGAGTAATCTGCTGTCATTTTAGGGAAATTTCTATCCATTTGTTTTGAAAGGACTCCTGCATAAAGCAAGAGTTTTAAAACTGCTAAGGATCTGAGCAGCTAAAAATATCCAGTAATCTCTGAAGAAAAGTTAAAAAAACTAAAGGCGTTTCAACTGATTTTATGTTTCAGAGTTGAATTCTGACCCTCCAAATTTTTAAAAATAACTTAACAGCCAAGTGTTGATATTTATAGGACTGTTTTGTCTACATCTCTGAAGCAAGACAATTTTCCTGCACTTCTTTTCCAAGTTACAAGGTAGCAGCCTTTAAAAAAAAATAAAACAACCACTTTGTACCTAAGTTACCAGAACACAGTAAACTCAAAAAAATTGTATTCAAACACTGAGTCCTGCCCTCTGTAACCCAGCAGTTCTCAGCTGAGCTCTGAGCCAGCTCTGTAACAAACAGGCTGCAGTTTGCTGCAGAGGCACACACTGAGGACACACCTTGATTCCAAGGAGATTTATTTCTGTCCCTCTATCAGTTCATTATCAGTTTCAACCAGAAATGCAGCACTAGGCACATTTTGCCCTTTTTCTGTTTCCCAAGTGGGAAGGTGAGACACTGGGGAAGGGATTGTGCCCAACTTCCAGTATAGAATCCCCACCTTGCTCTTCTGGTAAAGTTTAACTAAAGGTAAAACATCACATGAAGGTAACTTCAGAACACCAGGATGCCTGCTTGGATTAATTCATACACAGTAAACCCAACACAGTGCTTACACATGCATGCATCTCCAGACCAACTACTTTCAGCAGGTGTGAGTTACTAAATATTCAGTGATTCCATGGAGTTAGCTCAGAAAACAAAAGCAGATTCCATTAGTCCTCCCTAGATGTCACTTCTGATGTACTTACCAAATGAAAACTGGTCCATTCAGAACAGATCTTAAAACTATTTACTACTTAAGCTGCTCTGAAGTGCTGTGTTAGTGTGGTCAGTCAAAAGTCTAATTTCAAAAGACTGTTTCATGCTTCAAGGGCTCAGTTTCAGCAGGAGTTAAGTCAACACGATTCAGTCGTTAGGAGGGGGATCTCAGAAATCACAAAGCAATAGCATTTAAGAAAAATGTTCAGCATCTGTGGATTATGGCAGATTGCTGCCTTTTGAAGCAAAACCAGACAATAAAACCCCACCCTCCCAGTTATTATGCAGTCACCTTGCAGTTCCAGAGGTGCAAAACCAGGCCACTGGCAAAGGCACTGAGAAAGCAGCAACACACTGGGGTCATTTTGGCAATGCAGGAAAATTGCTTTGCAAAGAAGCATTGCTGTATGTCTGAAGTCACCTGAGTTCTTTGACATAAACTAAAAGGGGACATCTCAAGTTCAGTGCAATTCCCATCCTGCTTCTGAGTTAACAATTTGCTCCCTGCAGGCCAGACTGAACAGCACCTTACCTGCTTCAGAAGTTGACTGATTAAACCCTTGACTAACAGGGGAAGAGAGCCACAAGAATTGTATGAAAGAGACCAAGACTAATGTCACATATTTCATATTATGGTCTCTAGGCCAGCTGCAAAAGCACAGTGTGTCTTGGAGGAATGGCTTTACTATATAGTCTCTGCAAGCTCATGGAATAAGCTGATATTGATTGAGTTTACACACCCTGCAGTAGGATACTCGAGTAGTGACAGCTTGGAAAAAAGAATCCCTGACTAGCAGTAACTCCTGCTCCAACCCTGACATTTGTCACTAGCAATAACACCTGGGATTAGAACTTGGGAAGTTCTGTTTTAAAGAACACCTCACAAAAATTCATTTTAGGAATTAAGAAACAAGATTCTGGTCTGGATGGAAGATACTAAACATATTTTTCATTGATTCAGGACACCAATGACCTCACTTGGCAGACCAGCTGTGTAAGCTGTCAGCTGTGGATGCTGCAGATCAGGAACCATGAAACTTCTGCTACGTGTCCCACAGAAGCAGCAACCAGACATTGTGCTGTTAGTTGTGGTAATTTATCTTGATGGACAATAAACAGAACAGAGCCAGGAGAATCTCTTTAAAGCTAGAGACAGTCCCAGTTCCAGGCTGCCATTCTGTTCCCTATCAAATCAGCCCTGGGAGCTTTCACCAAAGGGGTTCCTGACTCTCCACAGATTCTGTTCCCACCCAGAGCATTTCATGCATCACCTTCAAGGACCCCAGTGCAGATAGTGTGTGAGGGACAGAGGCAGCAGACAGAAAGAGAAAGGACACTGTGCCTGGGAGGCAGGGACAGAGGTCAGAGTACCAGGAGGCAGGGCCAGGCTGCGGGACGGTCAGAGGCTGCAGGGGGGCTGGCTCAGCCCAGGGCACCAGAGAGCTGAAGCAGCCCAGGCTATGTCTGAGCTTCAGAATACCTGCACGCAATAAGGGTCTGCTTGGCCAGTTGAGCACAGGAAAAAGAAGGGAAGAAAGTGAGAAAAAAAGAAAAGCAAAACCAACAGGAGTTTCATTAATAGATGATATTCTTGCATCGTTTTGTTACTCTGCGATTCTCCATGCAGTGGGTGATCTGCAGTGTTCCCAGCACTGGCTTGGAAGATGTCTTATTACATCCCTGACATTTTGATAAGGGGCCATGATGCCCCAACTGCAAGAAGCGATTGGAGGAATAAGCCAGCTCCAGCTCCTCCATGCCCCAGACTCTGTTGTTCTCAGCCCGCTGAGGCAAAGCCAAGGAACAGGAAAACAAAGAAGAGCAGCTTCCCAGTTCAGTGTTTTGCAAGATTATACTCATCTAAGTACTGGCAAATACCCCACTTCATGCATGGTACAGAAGAGAAAACAAAGAACATAGCAGGTTGCTCAAATATTCAATTTAGCAGCAAAAGCTAGGTACTTGGCACTTGTTTCTTTGAATAATTGAAAAAAAAAATACAATTCAGCTACTGTAAACTGTGATACACATAAAAAACAAACTTCTTAAAAGCTTCTCTGCTGTTGCTTCTCTGTGAGAAACAAGCAACAAGGGAGTGCAGTGGAAAAGGTTGCAGACAAGGGCAATGACCTCAGCACAAACACGTAAGAAGTCACCATTCAGCCCGAGGAGAGGCAGAGCTCACCCTTCTAAAAATAGAAAAGTACAAGAAGGAAAAAACACAGAACAAAAGTGGCCCCATTGTTGTGCACTCCTCTCAGCGAGGCAGGAAGTGAGGGCTGAGCACACATCACCAGCTGCTGCTCAGAGACACAGCGGGCACAGAGCTCGGGAGGGGAGGCAGAGGGTGGGACCTGCAGGGCTGCAAGCTCAGCTCTCCTGGAGACCAAAGCTGTTCCAGACCTAAAACCTGCTCCTAATACCTGGGAAGAGGTAACTCTATTTACAGCCTTCACCAGAGCACCACCTGATGATGATCAGTGGAGGGCAGTATCACTTCTACTCACGGCTGGTCTGGACATTCATTGTTCAGCTGTGCCAGAAGCTCCCCGAGGGAGCTGATGCTGCACACTACCTGAGGTGCTGATGAGCTGTCTCCTGGTGCTCAGCTATGTCTGCCTAAACCCAAGAGTTCAAAATAGCCTTTGTAGGTATGTTTTCTGTACTAATATTTCAGCAGAAAAGCCAGATTTTCCTTGCCTTCATGATTTTTTCCTGAAACCAGATTTGTTGTCACTATCAGACTTCTGTGGGGTGTCCTTACCAAGGAGATGGAGGGCTGAAGATCCAAGACCAGCTTGGGCCAGGCTGTTCCATCTGGAACACATCTGATGTGTATACAAACCAACACTTATTTTGCAGCAGGACTTGATGACCCTGCCTGCACTGGTCACTCCTCCCTGCTCACCCAACCTGCATCAGGAAGCACCACAGCACCCCAACACCTTCAGGAGGTGTCGGCACAGGGGTGGTGGCTGTCCCTCTGCAAAGGGGGACAAGAATTTTCAAGAATTTTCTTCCTTTTTCTCACCAGCTCCAGAGCTCTTCCAGCCCTCACACCTTACCTGTCGTGCTTGTTCTCCTGTGCTGCTCTCAGCAGCTCCTGAATGTTCTTGGTGATCTGCTCAGTTTTCCGGATGACGTCTTCTGTACTGGGCAGACTGGAGCTGGGGGCTGTGTCAGTGTCTTCAGGGATGGATCCCTCCCCCTGCCAAATGATGCTCCTCTGCCGACCCTTCCTGCCTGACCTGCCAAGGAACAAGGGGTTGTTGAGTCTGGAAGAGGCTCAGGGGAGACCTCAACACTCTCTGTAACTCCCTGAAAGGAGGTTGGAGCTGGGGGAGGTCAGGCTCTGCTCCCAGGCAGCTCTCAGTAAGACAAGAGGTAATGGGCTTAAGAATCTTTCCCTAATGTCCAGGTTTAGGTTGGATATTAGGAAGAAATTATTTCCAGAGAGGGTGATCAGGCATTGGGATGGGCTGCCCAGGGAGGGGGTGGATTCTCCCTCCCAGGAGGGTTTTAAGAAGAGACTGAATGTGGCACTGAGTGCCATGGGCTGGGAACCACAGGGGGAATGGATCAAGGGTTGGACTCGATGATCTCAGAGGTCCTTTCCCACCCAAATAATTCTGTCATTCTATAATTCTGTGATTCTGAGGCAGAGGTTTGTCTTGACCAAGCCCAAGGTCCCGTGGGACAGGGAGCTGGCAGTGCCCAGGCCACCTACCCTGTCTCCTCCAGCTCCAGAGGGGTGGGGGGATTATCGTAGTCGCTCTCAGACACGCTGCTCTGCTTCTCCAGCTTGGAGCCCTGCAATTAACACAGATTTAATTAGGCACTGGGCAGGAAAGAGGAGCCCTGAGCTGGGCCAGGGCCATGTCCTGTGTCTGCTGGTCTGCTTGTGGGAGGGAGGTCTGTGACAGAGCTGAGGCTGACCCAAGCATGGGGGCTGAGCCCAGAGCAGAGGCTGAGCCAGGCATGGGCTGCCCAGGAGGGCAAAAGGAGGGCTGAGGAACTCTGAGCTGAACCAACAAGACCTGAAGGCTGAACTGGGGGTGGGAGGCTGAAACAAGAGAGCTGAGGCCCACTGAACACTGGAGGCCAAATAAGAGCTGCAGCCCAGAGCAGAAGTCAGGATGAAAGAAGGGCAGGAGGCCTCACCATCAGCAGCAGTGGGACACCAAAGGATGGGTGTCAGGAGGAGGGTGGGAGGACAGTGCCCAGGGCAGGGGGCACACAGGAAGATGGAGCCTGCTGTAGGTACCAAAAGAAGTGGTGGGGCACATAAGGGAAAGGTTGGACCAGGGATGGGAGACCCAGTGTAACGTGGGAGGCTGATCCTACTGGGAGGCTGAATCCAGAAAAAAGAAGAATGAAGACTGGGGTGAAGCCAGAGTGTGCTTGGAGGCCAAATGCACAGCAGAGACCAAACCCAGAGTTGAAACCCCACAGCTGAGTGGGAGGAACTCGGTGGAGAAGAGGAAGGACAGAGCCTGTGACTCTGACCTCACCCCACCAGAGAGCAGGAGGACAAACCTAGGTTAGGAGGGACACAAAGAAGGTGAAGTCAACACCAGGAATGGGAGTGCTGCCCATTCTCTGCCTCTGAGCACTTCCTCCCTGTAAAGCATCCAGTCCAGGGGTGATGCTGCTGCTCGGGTTTAAGTCCTAAACTCCTTTTCTGTGTTTATTTTTCCCTTCTCAGAGGGCTGCTAACAGAAGGAAGCATCCTTGCAGCACGGCTGCTCAAGAGGGCTCCCCCTGCAGATCCTAACACAGATGTCAGCAGGAGATTCAAAGCAGACTTTGAGATGGAGAGCTAAACTCCCTTCCCTGACCTGGCTTAGCCTTCTTGGACAGTTTATGTCCAGGCTGTAGAGCACCCTGGAGGTTTATGCTATGAATAGCTGCTGTCAGGCCAATCTCTGCAGTTCACATGAATGTGCAGTTTGAAGCCCCTGAGGATGACTCCCATCTCCAGCGAGGCCCCAGGATCACCACACATCACCTGCTCTGGACTTCAGAATTGCCAAGCTGATCACAAGTGCCTACTAGAGCATGTCCATCAGTGCCACCCTACAAACAGCTCAGCCTCTGCGTCAGCTCCTGCCTGAGCCACAGACACAGCTCATGTCACAGCCTCCTTGACAAACAGCCCTGGAGCTTCACAGAAACTCTGAAGTCAGCATGAGGGAATCTCAAGTGTTGGACTGTGAGGGACACATTTCACTTGCATCCCTGATCCAGACAGTTAGGAAATAATGGGGCTAGGAATGGGTATTTATTGGTTAACATCCAGTACGCCTGTTAAGCACTCATCTGATGTTATAACCAACAATTCTTAATTCTGGAGCACCTCAGGTATGAATACCATGAATAATGCCTGTCTATTTTAAAGTCACTCTGCACAGAAGGAAAAAAACAGGTGTTGTGTTTTTTTGTTTTCTTTTTTTTTTTTTTTTAACACCTCTCAGGATAGCCAGTAAATACCAATTCTAAAAGAGTGACACATTTTGAAGATGTGAAACTCTTACATGTAGGGTCTGGCCTTCCCCATCTGCCAGATGTATAGAGCAGACCAGTACAACCAGAGGCAAAGCTCTGCACTGTGGTCAGACATACAGATAACAATACTGAGCTACAAGAATAGGGTATTATGGAAACAATAACACAGTATACAAATAGAATCAATGTTAAATGAAAACAAAGAAAACCTCAGAAAGTTTCTACACAGCAAGATCAGCTGCAGCAAATCCAGAGCTGCATTAGCCTGAGCAGTATTTTCCCTTCCAAGTTTTATCATCCAGCCCTGCCTGCAACTCTAGTATTTTCTCCACTGATATGTCCAAACACTGTACAGTCAAAACAAAAGAATAATTTAAAACCCATGTTCTTTATCCTGGCAGGAAGAGACCAGAGTCTGACCATTCAGCATCTAAATCCAAAGACGTTTTTTTGAAAAATTTAGTACTATATAGTAAAATATCATTAATGACTCTACAACACTTGCCCAAGAAACAGAGACAATACTGATTTCATGGTACTAACCACATAGAAAAGGCAGAGCAAAATGAGACAACTTTTTGTGAAAGATCTTTTCAAAATCAGTTAAATCTTACAAAGAAATACAAATAATTGTCTCTCAAGTTTACTCTCAGGAAGTCTTAACACAGAAATAAACAAAGCCTGGATCTTGAACAAGTGACACAAGAAAGAGGTATTAACTAGACATTATTTTCTAAGAAATGAGATACAAACATCTAAAAAGAGCCCAAGGAGCCTTGTATTGGTATTTTATACAAAGTTAAAGAGGTTTAGTCAGAGCAAGACCTCAAACTGTAATGGCCTCATTGCGATGACAGAGGGCAGGTTCTGGAAGCAGTGACAGAGGGAAACAAAGAGCAGTGTCAGGGCTGGGGTTATTCATCCTCAGCAGTCACCAGTCTGTGACACGTGAAGCTGTACCTGCTCAGGGCCCACTGCTGCAGTCACAGCCAAAAAATGGGTATTATTCTACAGGTGCAATGTGCTTTTTCCTTCTTTTGCTTGGGTAGCTTGCAGTTAGTTCAAGGATCCCAAATAAAACACAGACTAAAAAGAAATCCATCTGTCTGACTGCCTTGCTAAACGTGTCCTTTTGCAAGGGAGCATTTTGTGCTCTCCTCTAGTAAACTAAGATTTGAGTGTCCCACCACAAGGAGAGAACAATGTTTAAGAAAAAGTTGAAGCAGCTGGACAAGGCTTCTTCAAAGAGCTAACAGCTCACCTACGAGGCTACACCAATGACAGTTTCTTGCAATTACTGCAATTCTTTTCCTAACAAAAGCCCTAAGGACAAAGTTTTGTTGACCCTGACAGATCACCAGTATAAGCTTCCTTTACACACTCTCAGCATCTTTAATTTTGATCTAGAAGGAATCTTGCTAAAAATGGTTCCCATGCTCTTTGGTCTCTCCTGGTCAGCAGAGAGCAGGACACTGACTCTAGGTGTAAGGGAGAGCAATGTCTGCACGCTCAGAGAAACCAAACAAAGTCATGAACATCTGTGAGATAGATAAATGCTCAGTGCCAACGAGGATTGGTGCAAGCTGACAGCCCTCAGAGACAGCAGGCTTGAAAGCTGATACCAGGGAGCTCCACAGCCCTCATGCAGTGCATTTTAGTCAGGAGGAAGAGTTATGGACTTCTGAAGGACCAGCAAGTGCCTGCCAAATTGCTTTCCCAACAGCAACTTGTCTTCTGGCTGCTCCCAGTGTTAGGCAGTGGAAGGAATGATCTGGAGGAGCTGTGCGTGGTGGTGCATGCTGAGGATTTTAGCTGGTGTGAAGTTAGAGAGAGGCAAAGCCCCACAGCACGTGGGAGAAGAAATGGGGGTGATGAAATACTGCTCCGTGCAAGCGTGGGGCGGTGTGCCAGGGAGAAGAGAGAGGCAGAAGGGCTCCCAGGAAAACTGCCACCTCCTCCAGGAAAAAGACCAATTGGGAAGGTACTTAACCCTTCGTGTGTTTTCATCCCTTGACCAGGAAAGCGTGGAGGGGAAGGAAGGTAGAGATGAAGAGGAGGTCACAAACGCACTCCTCCCGATCTAAAAATGGGAAAGAGAAAAACACTCGGGAAAACAAAACAAAACAAAAAAAAACAACAACCCCCAAAAAAACCAAAACACAAATAAATCAAAAACTGAAATAAAGGAACATTCGTAAAACCACAGAGATGACATAAAGCAAGAATGATTTTGAGAATTTTGCTAGGCCTGAGTTGACTGAATTCTTTCAAAATACAATTGACTTCATGTTAATTCTACCATTGATATTCCAGAGGCACTGAATTCCACAGAGAATAAAATGCATTCACCATAATACCAAATCAACTCCACACAATAAGTTAATGTTTCAGAACTGCTACTTCTCTCCAAATTTCAACCCAAACAGCCAAAGGTCTATACAAAGCACTGTCCTGTTTTGCAGTCACTGCTGCATAACAGATTTCTTGCTGCCAGAACAGCCTTTATATCAACATGCCAATATAACTGAAAATTATTTCATAGTCTGAAATTCTCACTAATTTAACTGAAGAGGGGGAATTTCTGCCCTGATTCCCTGATGCACTCAACTGTCTTCTTTGGAATGTGCACAGGAAGTTTACCCTGCACCATGCCAGGCAAAAAATACCTGTTACCTTCCAAGTATGTTTTAAGGGGCTTAATTATTTATCTGTAGGGCAGTGTGACCAACAGGGAAACATAACCCGCAAATGTTAAATACCTGTCTAGAAAATATTGTCCTGTATTCCTGCCCAAAGGGCAATCTAAAAAGAACCAACAGAAACTAGTAAGTGTGTTGGGTCACTTATCTAAGTGTGACACCTCAGTGCAGGATATAGTGCAGAACTCCCTTTCCACTGCTAGCACACTGTACAGGAAAATACTAAACCAGAAAATTAATCCAAGTAACAGATCTAAACCATCCTCAGCTTTGAGTTCCAAACTCAAAATAATAAATTAGTGGCCTAATGAAAAAGCTACAATTTTGTTTTAATTTTTGAAAGGTAGCTCTCAAGTTCCCTGAGTTGGCACGTGCCTCTACAGCTCAAGAAAGAAATCCATGACTTACCTACTCCTTGGAACACTATTCCCCCTCCCTTTCCTAGTTTTCAAAAAGCCACATGTTGATACTTGGCATACACATTCTGGTAAAAAGAAACAGCTGAGCAGAAGCTAAAAGCTCCAGTTCACATATTCCAGAACTGTTACAGCTTTTACTTTTGACCTTCTCAAGCTCCTGCAGACATGTTAATACAGCAAACATTAACAGTCCTCACAGTTCCACTTCCCTCTGCAGCAGAGAGTCAAGCAGCCTGGGTAAATGAGCAGAGTTGGAACAGACAGAAAAGGTGACCACAAGGAGAAAGGCAGAAGCATCAGCAGTTTTACTTACATGTGGAGGGAAAGGCTGCAGTCTTGTTATGCTTTCTTCTGGGTATGTGACCTCTCCCAGGGGGAGGTAGGGTTTCTGCCCTGATCCAGTCTCATACATGGACATGGGTCTGCTACCCCGTGCAGATGGTCGTCGCTTTAAGGAAGAATTGTTGGCAGGGTCTGTGTACTCTGAACCAGTTTGGACCTGACAGAGATTGGTTGTGGCCTGTCTTCTGAGGCTGCTGTTTTCACTCTGTAGCGTTTGAAGCTGAAAGAAATGTGTAGCAGTGGGACTCTAATAGCAAGTGGCAAAACCAAACTGACAACACAACACAGGCTTGTCAGCTGTGTCAGGAAAGCCAGGGACTAGGAGTTGGGCTTTGATTTCTTTTTCAAAATCAACGTGACTTGCTCAGTTTTGGTATAGAAACATTTATGTTCCAGCTGATATTTATGTGCTGATTTCCAGGACTTTTTGCTGGGATGCGAGCTAAATGAAATCTTAACATTGGCTGTTGTTAAAAACACACAATCCATCTCTTCCAGCCTGCCTGGTTCTGGCACATGAATCGTGTGATTTAATGAGGCTGTGGGGGGAGGACTGCCAACAAAACAGGGTTCCAAGCAAAGTGATCCATTCCAGCAGTCAATACCAGACCTTGACAGAGGACTTTAACATAAGGCCTATAAAACCTGAAAATGCCAAAACTACAGCACAGACAGAGGCAGCACGAAGAAAACTAGAGCTTGCTCTGCAAAGCAAGAAGAGAGTTCAGCTTATGAAAATTAAGTATCAGCTAGCTACTGCTTTCCAAGAAGCCAACAGGAAATAATTTTAAAGCTTTTTATTATTATGTATTTGATGGATAGTAAAAATGCAACGATTCTGATTTGTTTGTGGAGTTACTTGGAGTAAGTTTGCTATATTAACACATCATAATGAAAAGATGCAAAAAAAAAAAGGCAGTATCAGCAATTCTCTAACAATAATTGAGTAAAATATTTCAAAAGGCTGATGGCCTGTTAAACAAGAAATTGCATATTTACTACTTTCATTTACTTGGCATCACATGAACCTGTAAGAACATTAACTCTATCAAAACAATAGCCTGGAGCACTTCCCAGAACCCTAAATTGAATGTGCAGTCTTCTGTCAAGATAATTTATGCTTTTGCTCCTCACTCTCTGTAGTAAGATGCATCAAGAAGATTTGAGAATCACCCAGGAGCCAAGCTACCCCTTAAAAGTCTGACATTAGAGGCACTTATATGGGTCACAAGCAACCCTAAGCAGACTGTATCTGTTAAAGAAATTCAGTAGAAGTGAAAAGTCTGCATTCAGTTGATGCAGAAAAATGCTTAACCAGTACAAGCTGTCAAAAGAACACAGAAACACCCCAAGATCTCTCAGGTTCCTCTGAGTATTCACCACTCCAACAGATCTGAAGGGCTGAACACAAGTATGGCAGCAGGATGGCACTGAACAGACAAGGGTATTTCCATCTGCTGAATTAGCTTGGCTGTAGATGTGAAGAGCTCAACAGTTCCCACCACTCTGCAAAGCATCAGCCTCTGCCCACACCACCAGGGACAGCTTCACCTCTGCAGGAGCACAGCTTGGGTACCCTCCTCTACAGGGAGAGAGATTACTGCAGCACTTCCTGAAAGTTTTGAAGCACTCTAGTTATTTGAAAAATAGGATTTTTAACACTAGGTAAAGGAACTAATTTGAGGAAGCAGCCAGCCCTTCCTAGGCCAGTGTGACAGACAGCATAGTGAACTCAAGACAGATATAAATTCTCCTTTATCCCACAAAAATCTCAACTTACCAGACCACTGGCAAAGTATTCAACAAAATGTTTATTTGTTTATACAAGGATTAGAAAGCCTGGATTCCAAACTGGGTTTTCTGAGCTTTAAATTAATTTTAGGAAAAAAGGTCTCATCTGACTCCAAAGCAGCTCCATTTTCAAGAAGTTTTCTCTCCATCCTAATAATGGGTTATTGCAGCTACAGTTTCAGAAATTTTATTCTGTTCTACTAAAATATGTCAAGAAATGAGAGAGCTGCACTCTTGTGCCTGTTACCTTTTTCTGCATGACTCTCAGCTCATCACTCAGGTTGATGTTCACCTTCATTAACTGCTGAATCTTTACCTCAGAAGCCACCAGTGCACTTTTCACTTGCATATATTCTTGGGCTGTCACTGGTCCATCTGACAAGTCTGAATCCAGGCTCTACCAACAACAGCAAGAGAACAACACTTACAGCACTAGGAAACAGGCTGACAAAATAAAACCAGACATTGACAGCTTTTCATGTACTTACTGTAAAGAAATCCTAGTTCAAATTAGTAGGATCCATTTGTTAAAATAATTTTAGTGCAGTATAAAAGAAATCTGATCTCAATCAGCTCTTAGCTTCTCTATGCATAAGCCCCATTTTTGTCAGCACTTCAGTTACACAATACAGTTGTCAGGATTTTTTTAATATGCAATAAAGATTGGGAAAGTTATAATAAATATCCAGTGTGAGTTAAAAGGAAAGATTGAACTAGAACTGCCCTTTTTCACCATGCTGCATTATTTTTAGGAATAGCTATAAACAGTCACAACACTTACTTTTGAAGTTCATAGACCAAGGCATGGTTCCAAAATTACTTTGAAAATTAATTAAAATATCTGTTTTCTGTTCATTTTTGCATGCTACATTCCCTCAGCAGGGGAAAGATTCACTGCAGATTACATTTATGAAAAAAAATGTGGGGTGTGTATAACTATTTCAAGCCTACCTTCTGTCTGTTTGATTTAGCTGCATTTGTTTCCAGATCTGTGTCTTCATCTGAAGCAACACTGTCATAGTCAGGCTGGTCATTATCCTGACTTTCACTACTATGTTGATTGCTGATTGATTTGAGTATCAGTTCCACATTTTCTGTAGATCAACATAAACATTTAAACAGGTACCAGTAAACTTTGGAGAAGAAATGGAAATGCAACACTGCCATTCAAAAGAAGTATCACTCTGTACAGAAGTATTCTGGAAAATTACCAAGTTATCATCAAAATAGCAACCATCATAAAAAATATGATACTGAATAGCACACACCTCACTTGATTTATTTGTACCACAAATCCCAACCTTAACAGACAAATCTCCTGGACCTGGCATTATTTTGGTGGCCTAATGCATGCTGTCAATGGCCTGCTATCCATGATTTAGTTCTTGGCATGCATAAAGCCAGGATAAATCTCTTTTTTTCAGTCATACAGTACTTCTGAATGAAGCTATGGTATTGGTTGAACTACTGAAGAACTGCATTTAGAAGAATGACAACCAAAACATACTCACCTTTTGAACCAGTGAGAGGATTCCCCTGTTGCCTTCGTTTGGCATCACTTAAAATATCTATAACCAGTGTAGCAAACTCGTGGGCATTAAATCGAGCCAGTTTCTGCCTTCCCTAAATTACAGAGTAATGCAGGAAAAAAATGAAAGTACAGCCAGTATCAGATGAACAGCAGAGTTCTCAGGCAAAACTCAGACTACAGCACTTACAGGGGGGTGATCATTCAATTCCATTCATTGCAAAAAGCATTATTTAAATTATCCAGTTGCACCCTCCAGGGCAGGAAAAATGTGAAACTATTTTAACTTCTTTGCAAGCAGATGCAACTCTTCGACAGTACAGCAATACTACTTGAAATATCTGGTCTATTAAATACAAATAGGTTTACAGTATTAAGAAGATTGTATACCTGGTTCCTGGTTGAAGAATATTCAGGATTTACAGGAAGAAAAGGGACCACTGTGGTCTCAGTCACGAGTGTACTATGATTCTGAGTAGCAAGCCAAACTGCTCAAGGAAGAAAGGAAAAAAAAAAAAAAAAAAAAAAAAAAGGAATAACCTTCTTATGCTACTTGACAGTATTCTGTTTAAAAAAAAAAAGACCACATTTTCAAACACAATCAGTTCAAAGGAAGGCTTTTTTTCCCAGAGGGTTCTCTATTTTAAAAAAAAAAGATTTTTTCAATTAATGTCACCTTCAGACAATGCAAGCCAAAGAAACCACCTTTATCAGTAATTACTGAACACAAAAGTACTTTAAACAGAACATATGCTTGCACCAGCATTTTGTATGCAATGTAACAACTCAAAAGACATTCCAGAAAGCCTCATTCACCTGCATCTGTTTCCCTTCTGTCAACTTCATCATACACATCCATGGCAAGTTCTTCAAATAAGTGGTTGCTTAGCTAAGGGCAGAAGAGAATAATTACAGCCTGAAAATAAATGATACCTAACAAGATCCCTATTACACAGAAAAGAGCACAAGGTTCTAAGGTTCTGAACTGGGAAGATTCTACCCCAAACAAGACCAACAAATTTTTCTTCTCTGTCATGGATTTGTCATCATCTCTGCTCCTCCATTTCTGCCCATTTTCATGTTTTTCTCCAGACTTCTAACTTGCTACAGAGTTGACATTTATTAATGCATGAATTAATAGCAGCTGAAACCAGCTAAAGATTAAGTGCAGAGTTTGTCACATCCAGACAAAGATGTGTCAACATAGCACACTGAAAATTCTACTTACAGACTGAAGCTTCTTCTTAGCTGCTTTTGCAAGTTCTGATAAATCTAGACTGCTATGAAAAAAATGTGATCATTACATCTACAGCAGTTAATAGCTTGTTTAAACACAAATTCTACCTTTCAACAATTTGATGATGAAAATGTCCCTTTTATTCAAAACTCCTCAATATTTTAGTATTTTTCATACAGTTTTTAATACATTGTTCCTACTAATACTGTTAATGTATCAATTATTATATTCTTAAACTCTTCTAAACAACAATATTAAATTTAAAACAAGAGAATCAAAAAAATCCTTTGGAATATGGATGCCCACATTTGAACAGCTCAAGAAGCAGTCAAATTGTAGTGCAACAAAATGCCTTTTCTAAGGAATCTGACCAGTATGATCATTCTGACCAAAACACACTGGATTTGTTCCACTGGACTCTGCAGGAGGTAGCTGACCATCAGGCTGGCAGATGGCTACAGCAGTAGGGCCATACTTAAAATTATTCTGCACCTTTTAGTAAACAATCTCTTCTGCTAGTTTCCAGCCTTAAAACCTGTGCAGTTCAACAGAATTGATCATAAAAGCCACAGATCAGGATGCTGACAGATTTTGACCCCACATTTGTATCACCCAGAGGAAAGACTCCCCGGACCCACAAGGATGGCAATGCTCAAACCCAACCCTCTGTGTGAGAAATTGCCATCACAGGCAGCTCGTGTAGGCAGGCATCTGAACAAGGGGAAAAACATAATAAAATAATAAAAAAAAAGACCAGCAGAGGACATCAGGCAGAACCAAGGCTGTACCACAGGCTCTGCAGTTCCTGCAGCATCTTTGAGCAGCTCATGTTCCCTGCACATCAACTTCCTTCTCTGTGTAATGAGGCAAATGATTCTTACTCTGCTCTGCAAAATACTCTGCACTGAAAATACACAGTACTTTATCCAACAGCTAAATGCAGCACAGCTAAAAAAATTACAGGTGTTAACACTAAGTATTTGTGTTTTACCAATTATTACATAGCTTCTATAATTCTTATTTTACTACAGTTTTTCATAGAAATTTTGCAAGCAGTAAGTTGAAGTTTACTCACAGCCGTCTTATTTCCAATTGCAAAGCAATAAGAGAAAAAGAGGGACTGAGGATTAATACCTGATATGTTTTATACAAATAGGATTTCATTGAGCATAACCAAAAGTTAAAAGCATTCAGATGATCAAAGTATAAATATTTGCAGAGAAAAAAGCTGCTTCCTTGCAAGTACCAGTTTCAAAATGCTGTCAGAAAACTAACTTAACTGGCCCCTCCATTATTTACCACATCTGTTTCCCAGGAATCCCCAGGTGTGTTCCCTCAGTATAATTTTCTCACTTTCCCCCTGCATTTTAACAAATACTGCAAATTTGTATTATTTTCTGGTTTTGTTGAAATGCCAATATTCTTTCTAGAAAACAAAGTTTCCAAGATCAACAAAGGCTCATATTAAAAAGCTAGAATTACAAATGTAAAAGTTGTTCCAAAAAAGGAAAAGAAACTTAATTATTAGGTGTTTTTACTTTGATGTTCTCATACATGTTATGGAACAAGCAACTTACCTGTCTGCCATCTGAGGTATAACAAAGTGCTGTCCATTTTTATGCTCTAGAGTTAAAAACAAATTAGGTTGTTACTAGACTATAGTTGTGAATGTTTACAGCTGGTGTTCAGTTTTACTAAAATACATAGGAATGAGAAATCCAAGAATATATGCAGCAGGCAAATTATTTATCTTGTATGTAATTACTAAATTTCCAATTACAGGAAGCTAGCAAGTATCAAAAAAACATTCATACCAAAATTTCCTGGAGTTATCAAAGATTCCAATTAAGACTTATCAACTGTATTCCAATTCCATTAAAAAATAATTAAGTTTCAACACAGGTGCCTTTATAGCACCTAATGGCTAAGAACTCTTCAGTGTGCTTCTGTTCAAAAGGTACCTGTTTAATTGCATACTCCCCTGCTTTTGCATTCCAGTGAGAAGAAGCTACATAGAAGAGTTTCTCTAATACCTCCTGCAGACTGTTCAGCATTGACAACATTAGCATTTTCCCTGCAATTCACTCCTTGAAATTAAACAGTGCTCGTCTGATCTAATGTGTAGGATTCTCCACACTTTCTGGGGTATTCCATTAATACAACACGTATTTGTGGAAAAACAGAAAGAAACCTCATTTTTAATTAAAGTATACCTAAAATCCTGCAGTTTTATCGGAATTGTAAATGTGTTATCACTCATCTTACACTTTCTTTAGCTCTTCCTGTTTGATTTATACGTAGGACTATCTGAAATGCATATAGAAAGTGTAGTGACACTGTCACAAAAAGAATATACTATAGTTTGAACTGTCCTGTAATTACACTGAAAGATCTGATGGTAGATTTTTCCCTACTCACCTGGTTTCCTGCCACAGAGATAGAAAGCCAGCCTGTCTGTGAGCTCATACTGAATTTCCACCAGGCGCTCTGCCAGCTCATGGTGCCCACCTTGTCTGGTTTAGACACACAAAGTTACACCAGTTATTCATTCTGACACATACAGAAATTCAAAAATTGAATAAATAAATTCATTAATCTCTCTTGACATGAACACACTGTGCCCTTGGGAAGCCTCAGCTTCTCCTGAGGGTGCAGCCCTGCACTGGATGCACCCAGCAGTTCACTGACACTAAAAATCCTGGTTATGCCCCCTGCTCCTGGACTCACCTGTGCAGTCCAGCCCTTTCCTACATCAACTCCCCAGTTATCCACCCTCCTGGAGTCTACTCAGCTTGCTGAACTTCCAGAAAGATTTCTCCTCAGATATATTTTTTTGTGAGGCTGTTTCACTGGGATCCCAACTGCTGTCTGAAGCATCCAGGAGAATACAGGCTGACATGATGAAAATGCTTATTTATATTCTTCATAGGTCACATATGTTTCATATCACAGATGTCAGAGCCTTCTACCTTGCATAGTCAACTGGAGTTTTCCCATTGGAATCCTGTGTGCCAGGATCAGCTCCATAAACTGCCAATAATTCTGCTTGCAAAGTCTGTCCTGCCTTCGCAGCAACGTGGAGCGGGGTGTTGCCCTTCTCCTACAAGATATTAAGGAAAATAGCTTTTAATCAACAGGTCTGAGTGGAAGAATGAAATATAATGTCTATCAGCTGAAATCAGTAGAAATATTGCTAACTGTAAGAACTGCTTGAATAGTAAAACAATGAAAAAAGCATTCATACAGGGTGAAAGAAGTTGGCTTGGGCTCCTAAGGAGAGTAACCGCAAACACGTCTCCAGGTTCCCTGTCCTGACACTGGAATGGAGTTGCTGGAAAAGAAGCAGAATTGTACTTAATGTGGCAGCAAGAGCTGAATCTTCCATTTCTTTCTTACAGCCAGGCTTTTAGAAATGGCTAAGTGAGAATTCTTGGTACAACTGCTTTGTGCAAACAAACTGATGCCTCTCCACCACCCACACCTCCAGAACCCATCCCGAAAATCAAGTGGCTGCCAGCTGAAGGCAAGCTGGGTGTGTTCACAGCACAGTGCTGCAGAACAGCAACACTGCTCTCAAGACAAAAGCAGTGACTTTAATTCAGCTACAAGTTGTAGCTTCTGCAGACTGCCAGGAAAACTTACCAACCTTACTAAGGTCTTTGGCAGTGACACTGTCATCTTCACGGCAGGGCAGGCGATGAACAAACGCCAACATTTGATATTTAGCTCTAATGAATTCTGCTTTGTTAGGACTGCAAAGAGAAACCCAAGCAACAGAAGGGAAAGATTGTAAATATTGGTGGTTTCACAATAATACAATGCTCCAGAAAAACGGAAACTGACAAGTGGAGACTGCCGTAGATCTCTGCACTGACTGGTAGCAAAGTTAGGCATGGAAAAGTATTTTCATTAAAAAAACAAGGCAGTACTGCTGCTAAACACTGAAATATCTGCAGGCTCTGGGATGTAGTGGGTATTTCTTAGAGGTAAACACTGAAACTTATGCTGGCCTAGGATCTGCACCTACTACACTTGGTTATTTACATTTTAAAATGAAGTACCACACTCAGTGACAGAAATATCTCTTTTTTTAAAATTCATCAACAAAACTCAATCTCATTAGCAGCCCTCATTTAACTGAAACACGAGAATTCAAAGTCTTGTAATTCAAGTACAAGTAAAGATCCTCACTTTTTAAAGCTAGTGGTCAGGAATCAATAGTTCAGAGAAATCAAGCAATGTGTTACCATTCTTTTGCAAAAACAAATTCAAAAAAATTAATCACTGGATATTTTTTTAAAAACAAAAAAATGAGTGAACAAATAACTAGTTTACTTCTCCTCCAGCAACAAAGTTTACTGAGGTTCCCATGGACACCTTGCTGCCTCTCACTGATGAATAAAATAATCACACTTTTACAGAAATAAAAATTCTGCCATTTTCCACTTACTGCACTTTATCCTGTGGGCTCGCTTTGCGCCTTCCACTCATAACAGAGGCAGGGTCCAGCAAGGAATGTTCCCATATGGAGTTAGCACCATTATTATACAGTGTTTCAACCATCTGAAATCCAAAACACATACAAACAGGCAGTAAAGAAATTCTGTTGCTAGCAGCACAGCCTCACTAATCAAAACTGTGATTATTTTCAAGCCAATTCCTATTCTGTGGGCCAGCACCCAGGACCTACTGGGATATCCGAGCCAGGCACATGCCTAGGAGGTTATTCTGTGGAATGTAGTAAGAAATACTTTAGAATTCTCCATGAAGAAAGGCAGAGTTTTTACCTGCAGCAGTGTTGGAGGCCATGGTGTGTGCTTGAGATGCCTCACTTGAGAGATGTGACGCCCCAGACTTCGATGAACACTGCAGCACTCGTCGCAGATCAGAATCCCTCTGTTTATGGATGCCCAGCAGGGATCTGGAAAAGAATTCATTAATTACAACACAGAAAGTAACATGACCTGGTATTTCAAAGAGTCTGCAATAAGAAGCCCTGCCTTCTGAGCCCAGCTTTACTGCTCAGCCATCATATGAGCTTGGAAACGTGGGCATCCTGGGCTGCCTGGGGATGGAGGAGTCCCAGGACAGCAAGGACACAGCTCTGGGAATTCTGGAAAAAGCCTCATTGTTTGCAGTTTTTCCTATGAAAATACTTTCTCTTGTAAGCATAGCAGAACAAGTATTTTATTACTCTCTTGAAGTGCTTACTTGCCATTTAGAGGAGTCCTACAAAAATATTTCTGGTTTTGCTCTTTTAAAAAACTCAGAAGTCTCTATAAAGTGGTAACAGTAGTTGTGCTTTTCCTCCTGTTACTCAGTCTTTAGTCCTGTATTTCCACATCAAATAGTAAAAACGCTCAAGAGTGTCACAGTAAATCCATAAAGAAAGAAAAAAAGAAAAGGAAGATACACAGGTCTCAAGTTCAATAAAAAAAACTGTCAAGCAAATTAACTTCAGTTCTGATCAGATCCAAATTGAAGCCATTTATAAGCAAACAGTTTTACAGCTGAGGGAAGGTGCAGTAGTAAATAATATATCCTAGCTATGATGTAGCTCCAAATTTCAGAAAGTACTAAATCAAGTAGGAATGTCATATTAGATTTAAACTGAATATAACCACATTGAACTCGGGTCCCTCTGCTGCTCTGAGCTCCAGAAGAAACATGGAACACAACGTGACAAGAACTCTACAGTAACTGAGTAGCAAGACAGATCCTCAGCTCCTGCACATCCCAGGAGAAAGAAAACGGATTTCAAGGTATCTCCTAGACTGGAAAGTTCTTAATTTCAAATCTAGAGATGAGTTTGAGGCTAACAAAAGCCTGGTATCTGAGAGATCCTCTGCATCCTGTCAGAATACATCTAAGCAATTGTGCATCATAAAAAAGCCTTCTCTGACCCATACAACAAATTCACTGAGTCCCTGAAACAGGAGATGTGATCAGAGTTGTGGTTTTTAAGCAGAGTTGATGTTGTGTGTGTGCTGAAGGCAAACCTGCTTGAGCCATGGGCCATGAGGGATGGGAGCATCTCTTCACAGATGATAGCTATCACAGCCCAGAGACAAATTAAAGCATTTGTTTTAGGAACAAGAATCTAACCTTATTTAAAAAACAAATTAATAACAAGGACACGATCTTCTTGTTAATCATTCCATTGTCTTCACAACTTTAATTTCTGAGAATGACAAAATAACAAGGAGCCACATCAGCAGTGCTGCAGATGAACAAGCCAAGGTCCTTCTTGTCACAAACAGCCTGACCCCTAACTCTGAGACCCATCACATTTCTTCTTCCAATCACTAGTCACAGGCTGCTTAGGAGCCTCACTGCTCTTACAGTCAGCATCGGGTTTTTTGCTTTACACCCACCTCAATCCCTAACTTCACTGGAAAAACGTCAGCTGTTGCCGATTTGGTCATTTCATAGCAGAAATGGGGATTTAAAATTCTTCTGAAGAAGAAAAGCTGAGGCTTTGCTTGTAATTTCAGCTTGTACACTCTGCTTAAAAGAATCACACTGATGACAAAGTCCACATTTCCCATCTCATGGGATGGGAAGGGGAGAAGGGACAGAGTGTTACATGGTCTGAAGATACAGAGAGAACTGTCAGGTGATGGAAAATTGGTATTTAATGAAGTGCCTACGCTGGAATGGATTTGAATACTTTTTTAAAAGAGATCCTGTTATAGACACAATCAAAACATGCACAAGCTGATAAAGTACAAGAGGGGAGAAGTCTGTTTGCAGGAACATGGCAGAGTGATTCAAAACAGGAAGCGTGTGATGAAGATGAGCATGAACAGCAAACTCCTGCCTCAGAATAGGAAGTGCACCAGAAATGCACACGTAAGACCACCTCACATAAAAGAAAACTATTTATACTTCACCACAGAAACAAAGAGTACCAATGAAGTTCAAGGGGCAAGTACAAATTATTACAGCAGTTGGGCACCCTGCCCCAGGTCCCCAGCACAGCCACACCTGCAGCAGCTCCCAAACACCCCTCTGGCAAATCCCCTCTGGTTTAAGTAAAAGAAGGGTATCCCTTTTTTTTTTTTTTTTTTTAATTTTTATTTAAGAAAGGATTAAGTTAAGATTTCTTTATAATATATATATGGCTAAGCCAGCAGATTTCTTCACTAAGATCAAGTAAATATCTGACAATGCTGTAATGTCACCACAGAGCAAAACAAAGGCTGGCTTACAGGATTATCCTAACAGTGATGCTGATACACTGCAGAGTCCTGAGGAGCTTAACAAACACAAACACAATCAAACAATGTTAGCCCGGAGTCACAACATCACTGATGTTTAAAAGAATTGATATGCTACCTTGTATGAGATAGGCTGCCTACATAAGACACCCAAGCTCTCTTCATTGCCAAAACAAAATTCCATGAAGAATAAATCCCTGGGGATTAATTTGGGATTTATATTATTCTATTTTTTTAAACAGATGTCCCATTTTACAACAGCTGTTGTCCCCTCTCCCACATCATACCTTCTGGCCATTCAAATGTTATCTGCATTACAGAGCTTTAATACACTGCAGGATGTACAAAAGTAATTATACTGGGAGAGAAGCACAGAACACACAAAAACTATGTAACTCTGAGAAGGAAAGACAACAAATTGACAGAGTTGCTAAAAAAAAAATAAGTTAATAAAATGGACGGTTTAAATATCAGAAAAGCAAAAGGCCAGAAGAGGAGATGCAACTCACTTCCTAGAACCAAGATTTATTCCAATAAGGTCCCAAACTTATCTGCAGTGCCTACACAGAGCCAAACCCAACCCAACAGACACCTCAGAACCCCCTTTCCCTGGAAGTCCGGGACCCCCACCCACAGCTCTGGCCCTGGGGCAAATCCTGCACGGAACGAGCCCCGGTTCTGGTTCTGCCCTCAGACCCAGGATGTCTCCAAAGGCATCATCTCCATCCTCTGGAGAGGCACAGCCGCTGTCCCAGCCTGCACCCTCCTCACACCTTCCAGCTCCCTGACTTGTTGAAGCCAAGGCTTCCTCCTTCCGAACCGGACCGCTTCCACAGTTACCAGAACCGGACCGCGGCCTCTCCTCCCCGGGCTGTCTGTCCCCTCGCCACCTGAGGAGGTGACAGCCGGGTCACCTGCGGGCTTTGAAACCGAATGACGGCAAAGGGTGTGAGGGCTGAGCCACCCCACCGCTCGGTACCGGGACGGCTCCTTCAGACACGGGACGGAACCGCTGGGAAGGCGCCCAAAGCCACCCGCCCGGGGACACCCCGGAACAGCTCCGGGAGCACCGCCCTCCCCCGGGACGCGGCTCCCCCCGCTTTTACCGGAGCCCCCGAGCCCCTCACGGCCGCCGGCTCCCCGCAGCCCCCCGGAGGGGAAGGAAGGGGGGGGGGGGGTGTGTGGGGACCCTGGCTGCCGGGCTGAGGAGCGGGGGATGGGCTCTCCCGGCCCCTGAGGTGCCTTCGCCGCGTCCCCGACCGCCGCCGGTGCCTACCCTGGGCGCTGCAGTCGGCGCAGACCTCGCTGCTCCTCAGACGCTTCGACATGGTGCGGGGCGGCGGCGGGAGCGGTGCCTTCCCGCCTCGCTAACGGGACCCCGCCGCCAGCCCCCGCCAGGCAGCCCAGCCGAGGCGGCAGCGCGCAGGCGCACGGCGGTTCCGCCCGCTCCGCCGCCCGGCGCTATTCACCAAGCTGCCTGCGCCAGCGCCCGCCTGCCTTCCGCCGGCCGACGGCGGGGAGCGAGAGGCGGCCCCGCGCCGCCATGTTCACTGCTGGCAGAAGGGCGGCAGTCAGCCCCAGCCGCGCCGCGACCGACATCTTTGTTACGGGCAGACGCCCGCCCTGAGGCAGGCGGCGCTCTGCTTCACAGAACGGTCGCGGCTTTTTGCGGGAAAGCACAGAGAGCTCCCGCAAGGGGCTGCGCCAGCCTGCTCGCCGCCCTCTCCCTGACAGGATCAGGTTTGGGCGGGCGGAAGAGGCTTCACGCATGGCGCCTTGCCCTCACCCAACATGGCGGCTGCAGGGCGGGCGGGTGAAACCAACGCTCCCCGAGGGGGGTGCAGCCAGAGCTGAGCGCCGCGTCCCGCACAGCACCACCCTGCTGTGTCCCCCCCCCCCGCGGTGGGCGATGGGGCAGCCGGCGGGAGGGACACTCCATCTGCCCGCCCACAGGGGGGGGTGCAGAGTGGGCGGGGAGCGGGCACTTCCTTTTTCCGTGGGCTCGCCGGTGGCTCCATCCTGAGGGGGGATAAGGGGGAACCCCCCTCTCTTCTCCCGCCTCGTGGTTTGTCCCAGCCGCTCCCCGGGGAGCTGGGGGTGTGGGGCTGGGGGGAGCAGGAGGGTCCCAGGGGTGGGTGGAGGAGAAGAGGAGGAGACCCTCCCTACCCTCAAGAAGGTGGGGCTGGGGGGGCGGCAGGGGCAGGTGAGGCCTTCAGGAGTTGGGGGCTGAGGAGCAGGGGACCCCCCAGGAGGGGGAGGTTGGGGGTGGGAGGGCTGAGGGGAGCGGGAGGCCCCCAGATGAGGGGGGACCCCGCAGTGTGGAGCTGAGGGCAGGAACCCAGGGGCTGGGTGTCCCCAGCAGTGTGGGTTTGCCTGGGGCAGCCCTAAAAGCGGGGTGAGGGTCTCGTTAGGGGTTGTCCCCACCATCCCCTGGGGCCAGGAGAAGGTAAAGAGATTGGGTCTGGAGTGCTCTGGGGTCTCCAAAGCGAAGAGGAGGGGTGCAGTGAGGGTGGGCACCCTGCTTCCCTGCTCTGCAGGTGTGTGGCATGATGAGTTCCCCTGGCAGGGCCAGCACTGCCTTTCCCCTCCACGTCCTGGTCTGGAATAATGATTACAGGAGGCTGGATGAGGAGCTGCAGGACAAGGTAACCGGGACACCGGGGTAAAGGAGGGGCTGCTGGCCCTGGAAGAGCTTGTGCCATGGTTCAGGGCTCGGTGCTCCCTGCTTTAATGGCTTTTTAGTATCTTAATGGTACTGCCACGTCTTGTTTGCTGGGCTTGGGGGATTGCTGCTCTTCTTTTGCTTTACTTATTTGTTTGTGGTTGTGGGAGTGATGTAAGAAGGTGTAGGAATATACTTTTTGTTATGTAAGGTGTTAAATATTGACTTATCTGTACAACTGTGCTCGGAGCGAGTGCAGCTTGCAGCAGAGCTCCATAGAAAGTATTAGAGTAGACACTGAAACACATCAGGAAGAGCAGATGTGATAGGTGTTAACTTTTTTTTCCCTCTGCCACAAAACCAATAAATACTGCTTACTTTAATGGAAAGTCAACATGCAGCAAAGGTGGCTGCTGCTGCTGAAGATTAAACCAGCCTCCAGCTTGCTGAGGACCAGCAGTTCTTAACAGCTTTGCTGCTGGCCAAGACTGTGGGTGCAGCATTTTTATACTGCTGGAATGTTTTCAGCCTTTCTGGTGGAAGAAAAAAAAAAAAAAGACAGAACAAAAATAAAAGAGAGGAGAGAGAAAAAAAAAAAAAAAAGGATCATTGTGTAGAGCTGAAAAATACAAAGCTGCTCCCTCTCTGGGATGGCCAAGCAAGAAATGGTGGTGATGTAAGGAAACAGCTCAGGCTGGAGCAGCAAACATTTGTCATGCTGAGATGCTCTGTAAAAGCTGTGACATTCCCTGGTGTGGAGTGCAGTTTGCAGAGGCAGAGCATATTAATTACATTATACCTGACACCACAAGTGTATGAGCTGTGCCACCTCCTGACTAGTGGTTATCATCTCCAATTCTAACAAAACACCCAATTTACTAATGCTTGCTCGGAGCATGCTCCTTGTCCTGCTCTCTAGGAGAATCTTTGGAATGCAGTTACTTGTTTTTTAATCTAAATCATGTCATTTTACTCCTTAACAAAGTCTTCAATCTTACTGGCAGGTTGCTGCTGTGTATTTATTGCTGTTTCAGTCATAGTTTCACCTGTAAAAGTTTGGCATTAAATGAGGATGCTGCTGCTGCCCTCCCTCCAGTGTTCCATGCCACCAGGAGATGAGCAGCCTGTTCAGAGGGAAAATCTCTGCCTCCTACTCCCTTTATCTGCTTTCTAAGAGCCTCTTTAATCAAAGTGTTCCAAAGATATGTTTCCTCCTGCTTCCTTGGGCTCAGCTTCCTGCTGTTGGAGGGGTGTGTGAGGGAATCAGGAGACACCTGCCAGCTGCACTTGCTGTGGCAATTGATGGGCAGGGTGTCTGGTTAACACTTCCAGGGACAATTGTGAGACTTTTACCTGTGAGTGCAGCAGGCACTGGCCCTGTAGGAAGTGGGGAAGCAAATCAGTTAGTATTTCACCACAGAAGTGAAAAGAGAACGCTTTAAAATGAAGCTTTCCCTACTCTGTGTGTGATCTTTCCTGTGTAATGCTGTCAGATAACCGTGTTAACTTGCATAATAACTTTCCTTTCTTATTCTGCTATTGACTTTCCCCTTTTCCTTTAGTTATAGATGCTCTTCTGTTTCAAATCTCTAAGCTAATAGTGAAAAATATGTAAGGTATGAGTATGTTGTGCTTGCATGTTTTGGGTATTTATGCCTGTGTAGTTTCTTTAATTTATTTTTTGATTTAGTGACTTGTATGAAATGCTTTCACCCTCCATTGTGCTGTGTGTGTCAAATGGATGCTTTGTGAAATACCATTTGCCTCTATACTTTCTAAAAGCAAAATTGGTGTTGTTTGCTCTGTTACTACTTTTCTTTTCTCATTTCTCCCACCCCAGCCCCTGTTCTGTTGTAGAAATATCACACCCTCTGCTGGGCTCAGGCTGTTAACTGTGGTGCAGTGCACACAGACTCCTGTCTGCTCCTCAGAGACCCCTTCTGAAGGGGAAATAATTACAGGAAAAGAAATGAGAAGCATCAGGAAGAACTCAGGGGTGTCCTACAGTGATACCAGTTCTGAGCATCTGGGCTGCATGGGCCCAGTTCTGCTTCGCTTTTTCTTTCAGCGGGGAAGTAAGACAGCACAGGCTGACCCGTGGGAATACCTAGGGAATACTGACTCCTGGATTACTACTGCCAAGTTCTGTTTTATTAAACTCTTCTCAGTGTGCTGTGGGCAGCAGTGTTTGCCAGGACAGCTTCAGCATCTTTTTTCTCTTGGGTTCCCAACAGGATGTTGACCAACGCGATCCCCGGGGCCGGACCCTGCTGCACCTCGCTGTCTCCTTGGGTTATCTAGAATCTGCCAAGGTCCTCCTTCAGCACAAGGCAGATGTGACAAAAGAGAATGCCCAGGGATGGACAGGTAAAGATAACTTGGAAGCTGTGTGTTCATCTTTTTCAGTTGCAGGTGTTGTGTTCTGGCTGCCTTTACGCCGTGTGTTTTGCTGGGAAGGCAGACAGGAACTTGTGCCTGGGTTTCTTTCAGTGTTACACGAGGCTGTCAGTACAGGAGACCCAGAGATGGTACAAATGATCCTGCAGCATCGGGACTACCAGCAGGCCTCCATGACTCTTGGGGGAGTTCCTGAATTGCTCCAAAAGATTAATGAGGTAATTATTGAGTTCAAACCTCTTACTCTAGACTGTAACTCTCGTTAGAGGAGTTCAAGCTCAGTAAACTGGAATCAGCTGGGCAGTCATGTTCTTTGTTTCAAGTTCTGAAGCCCACAGTCCTGAGGGAGATGGAGGCTTTTCCCTTTGAAATCCTTACACATGAACTCCAACATTAGAGGCTGAGTTGTGAAGATGTTAATAAAATCATCAACAGTTGGGAGGTGTTTTTTGTTTGCTAGTTTCATTTTTAGAATGTTAATTTATCATATCTCAATTTCTTTTTTTCTTCTCCTTTATCTAAAATGTTCATGAGCAATGTTGTACTGAGCACTAGGTTAAAACTGTTTCATGGAGTATTCATAAAAAGTATTTTCCTTTTCCAGACTCCTGACTTTTATGTGGAAATGAAATGGGAGTTCACCAGCTGGGGTAGGAATCCTGATTGTTGTTACCTTCTCTAAGCTGCAGATGTACTCTTGCTTATGTACAAATGCCACAACAGATTTGCAGACCAAGATCAGCTCTCCACAATACTTACCTTTTCACCTCTCAAAAACCTCTCATATTTTTCTTGATTCTATTTCTATTATTATTCTTTGTTTTCTGTTTATTTCGTTGGTTTGTTTGGGTTTTTTGTTTGGTCATTTTTTTTTTTTAATGGAGACTTCAGTCATTGTTAGAATTGCTGAAGACTTTTCTGGGGTTTTGTTTGTTTACTTCTGGCTATCAATTATTAAGACAGTGATAGATGTCTCATACACAGATGCACAGGCTACTTGGGAAGTATCTGCTTTCCTCTTAAAGGAGTCAGCTCTGGGCTTCTAACTTAATTTGCCAAAACAACTTAATACTAGGCTGCTAGGGGTTTATGCCATTTCATGTCTTTTAGCCTGTACTAATGTCTTTTCCTTTTCATGTTCATCTTTAATTTGAAGTTGATGGATTTTATGCCTAAGCTGATTGTTCCTAAACTAAAGAGGATCAGAATCTCACCTCCTCTGGAATTATGAGCAATCCTTTAGCAGGGATACAGCTTCTGCCTGAGCTCAGACTTCCTGTGCTCTGCGTCTCCTGAATATTTTGTATTTACATTTTTCTCATTTTCCTTTCTAGTCCCACTGGTTTCCAGAGTTTGTCCAAGCGACGTCTGCCGCATCTGGAAAAGCGGCGCCAAGCTGCGTGTGGATATCACTCTGCTGGGCTTTGAGAATATGAGCTGGGAGAGGGGAAGGAGAAGCTTAATTTTCAAGGGGGAAGGTAAGTATTTTAGAATGTCTCCACCACTGGTCACCAAATACTTTGTCAGGCCTGAAGAAAAGCCCCAGTGTTGCTCAAAAGGACCTGTTGAGCCTGAGCACTGAGTTCTAAAAAGTTTTATACACATGTTCTGAGAGTGACCTGTGCAGATCCTGGTTTGTGGTTTAACATACTGGCTTAATTTCTTTCCTCTCAGCAAATCTCAAGTCAAAACTTAGTAATGAAAAATGTTACCTCAGTCTTTTACTTACTTTTTCCTAGCCTCTAAATAAAAAATAATTTTAGGTATTACTTCAGATTTGATATTGACTGAGTGCAAAATACCGTGTCCTAGCACCTGCCCTGGTCTGACCCACAGTGTGTAACAGTACTGAGATTGAGATTTCCCATTTCCACCAGATACTGGAGGCTGGGCAGAACTCATTGAGATAAATCATGATGATAAGTTTGTTACCACGGAGCGTTTTGAGCTTTCCCAACACATGGAGCATTTGACATTGGAGTCTATGACACCAAAAAGGAAAGATGTGGAAAGACGCCTTACTTCTCCAATTATTAACACGTGCCTTGATACCAAAAATATTGCTTTTGAAAGGTAAGATACAGAGTTTCTCATGAAAACTTCTAGGGCTAGATCTGAAACGACTTTAGATTTCACATTCCATTAGATAAATTTGGCTCCATCAGCTTGAGACTGTTGCTTGGCTAAAGGTTCCCAGTTGGAAGAACTTGGTTTGCAGGAAGCTTCTGGTTTATCACTAATTAGATCAGTGTTAATGTCTCATTACAAGTTTGCATTTTGCCCAGATCCATAGGGGTAGTGCTGAAAGTATTGGACAAGAGCTTGCATCTGGCAGCTCAGTGGGTCTGATCTCACAGAAATACTTTAAATAAAAATACCTGTATATTGTTTGTTTCCACAAACACACATTTTTCTTCCTTGTTTCTGACACTGTTTATCCAAGTGTGTCTCAGCTTAGTACAAACAATCCTTTTTATAAAGATCCTTTTGGAGTCGGACAAAATAATTCAAGTTCTTGGGCTGTCCTCCTCTGTGGCTCAAGGACCCACATCTTCATCTAAAATCTCTGTCTCAGCCTTTCCACATGCTGGATAAGTTCATAAAACCCAGCACGACTGTCCAGCCCTCTTGTGAGATGGGTGTGAGGACAGGTAGACCTGTGCTTTTGTCTGGGGTTAATAACCAAATAACCTATGCAATGTTTAAAATCAATTTTGGACAAAAATGGACGGGAGATTGTGTAGAAATGCCACTTTATAGACACTTGTGTTCACTTTTTGTCAGGTCTACTTCTGGATTCTGGGTATGGAGGACAGAAAAAGCAGAAGGTGTAAATGGTTATGAAGCAAAGGTAAAGCCCTGTATAATTAAGAGATCTTATAGCTAACTGAAATCTGATTCTGTCATGCCTTTATTTCCTGAATACTTTGGGTCCTAAACTTCCCATTAAGAGCTTTATTGTCTTGCCAGCAGGAGTGAGGAACTGCCAAGCTTGTTGGAGAGATGGTGCCTGAATGCAGGACTGTCAGGAGGGGCTTTAGGGGAGGAGTAAGATCAAAGCTTTTCACGACAAGAGGGGCAAAAGATTTAGCATAACTGCTAGAGTTCCCATCCAAAAGCTGGAACTGAGCTAATTCTTGAATATTGTCATTCTTTCACTCCTTGAAAATCAAGGAACTGACTGCTGAAGTGCCTCAAGCGTTTTCTGTTAGCAGTATTGCAAGGAAGTAATAGCCTCCTGCTGCCACGAGTTGCCTCATGAATTCATGTAATAAAAGGCTGCTGGTAAATGAAAGACCCTGAGCATGCTCATGAGTCATGCAGTTGCTTAGATTTGTTCCATGTGACACTTTTTGTCTTCCATTTTACTTCAGTGAAACATTTTTGAAGGCAGTTTTACAGCCTTGCTGTTTCAGGTATTTCAGAATCACAAGAATTAACATTCTTGAATCATGGGTTTCTGTTTCTCCCAGGGTTTGGAATATAAGTTCTGTAGTTTCACTTATCTGAAGAGTAAATGCTGAATAGCTTGTAGATCTACATTTAGCTGAAGGTTGTTCTTGTAAGGCTGCAGGACTGGTCAGGTGGAAGTTGGGGTTCATGAGTGTTCCTGCAGAAGTAAAAGATCACTGAATTTCATTTTTAAGCTCTTTCAAGTGACCTCTGCTTAGAAATGGTGTCTATCTGACTTTCCTTCTCTGTCCTTACAATCCCTGTCCTGGTGGGGATTCTTTCCAGCAAGCTTGGCATTGCCTCTCTGGTTTCCAGGTTGGTTTAGTCAGGTACAAAAGGATATTTAAAAGAGTGTAAATCTGCTTTCCAGGAGCTTGGTTGAAAGGAGGGTGATTTCTGTTGCTATCAAAGTCAGTGACCAAATTCCTTTGCTGTTCTTTGGGCACAGGATGCTTGTAAGATTAATGCTGTCTGGTGTGTGATTTGCAGGGTTTCTGATTTTATCAGCTTGCCCAGCAGGTGGCAGGTAGTTTCAGCCTTAGGAGAGATCAGGAACATATTATGTAGGATTTCCATTGTACCAAAGCAAATAGAAAAACCAAAATGCAGCATTTGCTGTTGATCACTAGTATGTTGAAGATTAAGTTCTTTATCAATGAGAGGCAAAAGCAGCCTGCTTCTTTTTGTCTTTAGATTTGTGTACCTATTGTTTGGGCAGAGAACTTTTTTTGTTGTTTGTTTCACCTGGGAAGCTTTTTGTCCTTTGACTTTTTTTTTTAATATATTTTTTTAAGGTATACATGGCAAACAATGTGAATGTGATCACAAGGATCCGAACAGAACATCTAACAGAAGAGGAGAAAAAAAGATATAAAGGTAGTTTTCCTATAGGATAGAATCTTTTGGCTCTCTGATCCCTCCTCTGTGCAATGGCAGAAGAACTGGGTGTATGGACAAGGAAAATACTTCTTGCTGACATTGTCCTCCTTTTCTTACACAAGCTGTGTGTCTGAAGTAGCTCATTACTTGACTACTAACCTGTAAATGAACCAGGATTTATCCTAGGTGTATTTAGAGGAAATGTGAACAGGTTATTTCACTTGGAATTAGAAGTCTTGCTTGTTAGCATCATGTGGACTGAAATTTCACTGCAAATTAATTGTAAGATTTTTTTTTTTCTCTTCCCCTCCTTTTATCTGAAGCTGACAGGAACCCCCTGGAATCATTTCTGGGTACAGTGGAACATGAGTATGGTGCTCAGGTGAGTGAATAAAGGATTGGGAGCCCAATCCTGTAGCTTGTGTGTGTGTCTTTCTAGCATTAAAGTAGCCAAGTAGGTTTTTCTGTCTCTGAAATGCTTTGAGATTTTTACCCTCAGTAGAAAGCAAGCTAAACTTGTGTGCTTGTGATCTGTGACTCTGTCTCACTGATGTCTAAATTAAAGAATGAGTTATTTCACATGAAGTAACTTAAAAGTTTCCTATAGTGGCCACTGTCTGTTCTGTACTTTTGTGTGTTTGGTCTTTTTTTTCCTCTTTTTCCTTATAGAGTACAACCAAGACAACAGAGTATGCTGCAAGCAACAATCCTACTGCTATTACTCTGGAGGAGTACTTTGACCCAGAATTTGATTTGAAAGGTAGAGACATAGGAAGACCAAAAGAAGTCACCATTCGAACACAGAAGTGAGAAATAAGATTTTAACTATTTTTAGTTTGTTTCTGCTTCACCTAATTCTGGAAATCACTTTTAGAAATATCCAGTGTAGTTTTCCTCCCCTTTTCAAAATTAAACAAAAAGAGATCTTGAAGTATTCAGCTCTAGTCTGATTCTTCTTCTATTAGGTTGAAGAAAAGATTTGGACTAATGCTGTGATTCATCAGGAACCTCCTGTGTTTTGCCTTTGGTCTGACCAGATTTTTTTTGAGCAGTATCTGTTGTGACTCTTTGAAATGTGTAGAGCAGGTGACGATGCTGTGTATTTTGCTTGGTATCTGTTCCTAAACTGTAACCTTAGGGTGTTTTTATGCAACTTTCTCTCTAAGATTTAAAGCCAGCCTGTGGATGAGTGAAGAGTTCCCCTTGTCTCTGATGGAACAAGTCACTCCAATCATTGATCTGATGGCCAGAACCAGTGCACATTTTGCCAGGCTTAGAGATTTCATCACTCTGGAATTTCCACCAGGATTTCCTGTCAAAATTGGTAATTTTTATTGTAGCATCTTCTTAATTTCCATTCTCTCTAATGGTTGTTCTGCTTGTATTTACAAAAACATGTTAGTTTGGGGCTCATCATCTCACTGGTATCTAGAACTGAGAACCCAGGTGTATGTTGCCTGGTACATCTGGGGTCATTCAGTCCAAATTCTGAGTTAGTAGCACAGAAGTTTAAGACCCTGTCATTTCAGTAAGAATGAGCTGTTGCTAAGCCCCTTTCCTCTGAGCTTCAGTGCCTTAGATTTGGCAAATCTTTTTAATAAAAAAAAGAGATTTAGAGAGAGCATCAGCATGACTAAGGATAACTTCTTGGTGAAGTGAGTCACTGTACACTGTCATTTTGGGGCTTGTGGAACTATTCAGTAAACATGGAAGGGGTTGCTGTAGGTGTGGAAGTCAATGAGAGTTCTTTTGACAGAAATCCTGTATCCTTTCTTACAGAAATCCCTTTGTTTCATGTGCTGAATGCCCGAATTACATTTGAAAATGTCAATGGCTGCAGGACAGCTGACAAAACATCATCACAAATGGCTGGAGGGGCACAGGATGATTCAGGTAAGGAGTGGAAAGGTGCAGCCATCACATCTTCCTACATTCCTGCCAGTGGATTGCACAGAGCAGAGAGATGAGTTAACTGCAGAGAAGGAAACATTCAGAGGTGAAAGGAAGCTGCAGTGCATCCCAGCTGATCTGAGAGTGTGGTACTGATCATACTGCCCCATTCTGCCCCTCCCTCATCTGTCAGACTGAATCAGCTGAGCTCTAGCAAGCTGCCCCCAGTATTTTGAGGTCTAAATTCTGACGTTAGCTGCTGCTATGGAGAGTGAAATAACAAATTGCTGCCAGCAACAGCTCAGCCTGCATGCTCATTCGGAAGAGAGCAGATTATGTTCAAGTAGGATGCTCATGAGTGCACATACCCAGGGATGCTCTGTCCTGTGGGCTGTTGCAGACCTGTTTGTTAGGAATTGGCATTTACCTGTGGCAGCCTTTTTTTTTTTTTTATGGTTTTGTCAGAGTTCAGTTGCCTTAGTGCTCTTCTGCACATTGAATTTATTTGTGTGGCTTGTTAGCATCTTAAAGACTGCATTCTGTCTTGCTGCTGTGCTTGTTTACCACAGAAGTCTTTCAAAGCCTGTTGGTGTATTTAGCCAGGTGGTTTGTCTGAATTTCTGGAGTTAACTTAATCATGCCTAAACAATGTTTGAAGTCACACCTTAAAAAGTACTGTGCTATGTTTATAACTACACTTGGCTTCTGCAGGTGCTAATTTTGAGGTTGATCAGTCAGTGTTTGAAGTCCCCAAATCTTACCACGTCCAGGATGATGGCAGAAACATCCACGTGCAGGATGAAGATAACGAGATCATGCAGTTTGCTATTCAGCAGAGTTTGCTGGAATCTGGTGGAAATAAAGTGAGTGTGCTGGAATCTGTGCAGTGCAAGCTGGAAGCTTAGCCAAGGACTAGGCAGCAATAGCTGCATCTGTGAATTAAATCAATATAGGGCCCATTTTCCTAAGAAAGAAATTCTTCTTAATTTTTCTCAGAAGAGAAAAATACAGTAATGTATTTCAAAGAGGAAATAAGATTTATAAGTTACTGTTTGGTGAGGTACACTGCAGCTCTGTTAACTGCTGTGGAACTGTCTGTCTTTCCCTGTTTCTAGGATGTGGGGGTGCAGTCCAATGGAGCAGTTGCATATTCCCAGGACTTCAATATACAGTATCAGAGGTAATTAATTATTCTTCATGTCAAGCCTTGCAGTGACAGAGCAAAAATACTTCTAACAGTAGTGTGAAGCAATTCTGCTAATTTTTGGTGTATGTAGGTAGCTGATGTACAGAACTCAAACTTTCTTTTTCTTGTGATGCTTTTAACTTTCACTTTTTCAAGAAGCAGGCACTCCAAACTGGGCCTCCCTGGTTCATCTAGTCTAGCTCAGCTGTGGGACTGATCTGTGCACATAATTGATTCTTTTTTACCCAACAAATAAACATAGTCCTTCTGTTCTGCTTTTACAACTGTGAATTTGGTCCCTCTGGGTGGAAGGTTTGTTTATGAGATGCTGCACACTTCAGGGTAGCTCTTCTTGCTTTTCAAATCATTATATAACCCTTTAAAACTCAGCAGCATGGAATTAATGGACCCTTGAGAATTTGCTCTAGGATCTGTGGGGCCTTCATTCAGCTAAGTGCCAAGAAATCTTTGTGCAGACAGGGAACTGCACCCTCCTGGCTCTGCCATACATGGGGAAATTGTGTGAGAATGCTTTTAGAAGCATGTTGAAAATGTAACTGTCCATATATTTGAAAGATTGTGAGGAACCTTCAAAGAACAGCTTTTATGCTGGTAATTCTGTGGGTGTTAGAACAACCCCTCTCTTCTCCTGTAAAACTGCTTCCTGCCCTCTGGGGAGGGATTCTCAGGCTTGCAGTCAGAAAACTGCGGTGAGGAAGGATCAGGGCAGGGAAGGAGAAGTGGATTCTGTCACTTTTACTACTTGAAGCTCTCTTTCTCCCTCAGGGCACTGCAGGAGAGTTATCTAACAAGCTCAGGTAGCTCACCCTGCAGCACCCTTAGTGAACCTTCCAGTTTTGAGAAAGACTTGCAGCTTGCCATGGAGCTCTCTGTCCGGGAGCAGGAGGAGCGGGAGAAGCAGCGGCAGGAAGAGGAAGATGCAGAGCTTCAGCAAGTTCTGCAGCTTTCTCTGGTGGAAAAATAACTCCTTAGTCATCTCCTGAAACAAGGATGACCCAATCTGCATCAAACTGAAGGCTTTCAGAGCTGTCAGTCTCAAGACCACTCCTTGATTGCTTAAGTAAATATTTCACCTGCCTTCTAAGTTGGCACCACAAGGTAGAAAAAGCTGATTTATTTTTGTTTGAGGGAGTTTCAGATCATGGGACTCTGCATTTGGCTCCCCAGCCACACAGTCTTAGGTTGGAAGGATTCGTTTTTACCTAAGTGTATTTATTGAAGAGCAGATAGAAATTTTGCTTTGCATCAGGATATGGGATTGCAGTAAAGCTTGAAAACCTGATTTATGGGGAGGGCAGCTTCATTACTTACCAAAGAAATACACATCTGCTTCATCATTTCTGAATAATTCAAAGCCATTGTCTGTTTCTTCCAGATGTTAGATGGAAGAGTACCTATATGCACATAGCCCCATTCACACAGACTAGTTCTTTGTGCTGACAGGTGCTTTCTGTTAGTTTTGCTTATATGTTATTATCTCTTCTCTAGTTACTGAGATTTTTTCACATGCTCCTGCTTAAGAGGGATAATTTTATACTTGAACAGCTAATCCAAGCTCAAGATTAAACCTAATGCTTTCTGAAAAAGGACAAAACAAGTAGCCAGTGAAATTTTAGCTCCTAAAATGGGACCATCTGTTCAGTACAATAGCAGTTTCTGCAGTGATTCCAAACCAGCTCGTTCCCAGAGTCTGAAGGCAGCAAGAAATTAAGTGGCAGATACAGGTGCTTCTTGAGATCACTTGGTGTGTGTGCATGAGTGCGTTCTGTGTGTGGGTGCTAAATTAAAACAGGAAACAAGATTCAGGTGGAATTTTATTGTATACATATTGGAAGATAAGTTTTAATTCTGTTATCTGAAAGGGAAACGTGTGTTGCTTTTTAAAGTTCAAGTGCTCATCCTTCATGTGAATACATATATTTTTTTATCTGAATATTTTTATTGATTTTAAACAAGCCAGTAGGACTACACTCATTAAAAAATGGTATGGTAGGAATTCACAAGTATGTTTTAACCAGCTTCCCTCAGGTCTTTTCATCATACAGTATATTTGTAGCTCTTTTATCTGCACTTCTGTCAGCATTTACAGTATTTACACTGTGACTCTCAAGTGCACTCCACAAGTACACAATGTACATCCACAGGAAAGCCTTACAGTAGCTGAATGTGAGCAATATTCTTTGTTCTGGCTGGCAGAAGTGTGCAGAACCAATGGTACACACAGTCTGATCTTGCTGACTTAATCCTGCACTTGTTCCTTGGGCAAAAACAGGGTGGTTCTGTGTGACCAGCTATTAACCAGGATGAAATCACTATAAAATGGACTTGGTCATAACCAGTGAGATGGTTGGTAACTTGGAACCCTATTTTAAACCAATAATCCATTGTTTTACATATCAAATTATTAAAATTCCTTCAGTGTACACTAAAACTGGTCTGGCCTCACTGTTGTTAAATGAGGGAGTTTGCAGCCCTTAGGTGGTGGTGGCAGGGGTGCTGCTGTCCTGCAGGAGGGCAGTGGGCTGTGTGGGAATTGCATCTTTCTTTGAAAAGGGGATTACTGTGACTTTCACAGCTGCAAAAAAGGGACTGAGCCCAGCATTGAGCTCTTGACAAAGTTGTGAGATTAAACAGTTGTTTTTTTTCCTGCAGTGGAAATAAAGAGTGCTGTTACCTTTATAAAACCCTCTGGCTGGGACATTGCTTTGTTTCTGTTGAGCATTTCAAAGGTTACAAGGGGAGATACCTTTTTTTTTTCCCCACGTATATTTATTCTCTGCTTTTTATGCTGTAAACTGAAGAATACGGAGCTATTTCAGTTCAAATTTTGTTATGCTGCTCCTGAAAAAAAAAAAATTTTTTTCCTGTGATATTTGCATCACTCCCTCTGAACTAGAAGGCTTTGCTTCCCTGAAGTGGGTGCTGCTTGACTTAAACCTGAGCTTCCATCTCACAGTGTCTGGGTAAAAGGAGCCTCTGAGCCTCTGTGGGTGCTGGAAGAAAACCCAATGACACTGCACAGTGTGATGCTACACACACACAAGTATTTTTTAATAACACAGTAAGTGGAGACTCTAATAATTGCTTTTACCTGTGTTTTTGTTGTGGTTTTGCACATTAAAGGTGACATTGTCATCCATGAAGTTCTGGTTTAGTCTGAAACAGGCAGAATCTCTGGCAGCCTTTTCCTGACCACTTCAGCCTTTGGGCCTCCCTGTTTTGAGGGTGATTCAGGGCAGAGTGCAGGCACTGCAGTGCTAGGGGTGAACTTTCTGCTTCTGGACCATTGTTTCACTGTACAAACAATAATTCTTGAAGTGCTGAAGTTGGAGATCCTTCTGACACAGCTTTGTCTGGCTTCTGCCTCCCTTTCTGTAACAACTTCACCTGTTAATGCCTGTTGCTAACCTTTGCAGGCCAAGTTTTCATTTTCAGGTTCCTGTTTATATAGTTTTTGCTAACAAACCTCCATGAAAACAGGGGCTGCACCCAGCTGCTGCTCTGGCTCTGCTCTCCTGTCCCCCTTCTTGCAAAGGGTGGAGAAGGGGGAGCTGATGAGGTTGGGGAGGGGACTGCTCATCCCTTGGCACAGCTGCCGAGTTAATAGCAAACAGAACACTCATGAATAAAGAATAGGTTGTTTACTGAGCTTTTTATTTGTACAAAGAGACAAAGCAGGGAGTGAAGAATGAATGCAAACAAGAATGCTGCTCCCAGGAACTCAGAGCTGTAGCTGCAAGCTCCACCATCCACCCCCCAGCAGCACACAGCTACAGGCCAAGTTTTACTGCAGATGGAGGACTGAGAAAAATCAGTGATACAGGACTTGGTGAGCCAAAAAAAAAAAAAAAAAAAAAAAAAAGAAATCAGAAAGCAACAGAACAAGTATTACCTTGCCTCCTCACTAGATCTGCTCTAGGTCAGCCTCTACTGTCACTTCACTAACAGCAGCAGCAAAGAAAGTCCCAGGTTGCAACAAGAGTGGTCAGTGCCCATTGAAACAGACTGAACAGAAAACATATCAGGACAATTATTCTGGAAGTTTTAATATCCTAAATAAATACCCCTGTGTTAAACACCAAATACTTAATAACCAAAATCCAGTTACTACTCATAACAGTGCAAAACAAAATAGCAGCATTCATATGTAAATGGAAGTTCAGTGTAAACACTTGAATTTATTACAGAAAGGGCTTAGAGCAGGGCTGGCTGGAGCTCCAAGCCAGGCCCCAGAGCCTGAGCCTGCCAGGCTGGGTGCAGCTTTCTGGAGGCTCCAGTGTCCAGGAGGGACCTGCTCAGGGGCACAAATCCACCTGCAAGGGGCTGGGTGTTCAGCATCAGCTGGAAGCCCTGCCCAGAACCCCAGTGCAGAAGGGGCTCAGTGTGGCTGCTGGTGGGTATTTAGCCGGGAGTTAAAGCAGAGGAGGCAGGGAAGGAGCAGCCACACACACACACACACACACACACACACACACACAGCCTGCTCAGAGGGAGCAGCCCTGCCCACAGCTCTTTTGCCTCGGGATGATTTTTGCAGGCTCGGCCTTGGAGCACAGGATTTCCTCAGAAAGGGAAAATCCCCGCGGTGTGAGCGGCTGCAGCGATGTTGTTGTGCCAGGCACAGCTCGGGGGAAGCTGCTGACCCTGCCCAGGCCCATTCCAGGAGGGCTGGGCTGAGATTTCCAGCTCCGCTGTCACGGGACGCGATGTCGCGATGTCGCCACACGATGCTGCGGGGGTCAGGGGACCATGATGCGGCGCGGGCCAAGAGCGGCACCCGCGACATCGCCACATCCCTTGTGGCCGGCAGGAGAGGTGACGGGAGAACCGGGAGACCCTGGCCTTGTTTTCCCAGGCCGGCCCCGCTCCGCTACCGCCGCCGGAGCGGTTTGTAGACGCAGACGGCCATGAGGATGATGGCGAGCAGCAAGGCGCTGAGGATGCTGCCCAGGAGCACTGCGGGAGGACGAAGGGTTTAGGATCTGAATGCGCACACCCCCGCCCCGGGCATCCCCCCAAATTAGCTTAATGAACAACAACAGCAAACAAAAGAATCCCCCTCTGCAACCCATCCCTTCCCGCCCGCTCCTTACCCGGGTTCTGTTTCTGCAGCACGGCGTAGGGCCGGCTGCGCTCGCCCGGGGCCAGCAGAGCCAGCAGGGCCAGTGCCCAGCCCCGCACCACCTCCAGCCCCATCGCCGCACCCCGCACTCAGCCCCCGGGACCGGGCGGTACCGCCCTTTGTGGCCCGGCCCGGCCCGGCCCTTCCTCTTCCTGCCGCCCCGCCCCGGGTACGGCCCGCCCCGACGGGGCCAGAACCGCCTTCCGGGGCACCGGGACCGGCTTTCCGGGGGCACCGGCACGGGCTGGGCTCTTCCCTCTGCATCGCGCCGTCCCCCGGGGGAAGCTGCGGGTGCCCCCGCACAGCCCTGTGTCCCCCCCCCCATCCCCATGTGCCGCCCCGGCCCAATGTCCCCCCCGTTCCCCTGTGTCCCCCCCATCCCCATGTGCCCCTTCCCAGCCCCATGCCCACCCCCAGCTCTGGGCTGTGCTCCCCTGCTCTGCGTCGCCCCAGTGCAGAGCAGGAGCCTCCGGGAGGGGACAGGGAGGGGGTCACCACACCAGACCCCCCCTGAGAGGCCACCGGGAGCTGCTGCTGTGCCCCTGCCGTGGGTGCTGGGCAGCCAAAGCACTGCGGAGAACTGGGGAGGTGGCGTCGGAGGTGACATTGTTGGTAGGCGGTGACAGAGGCAGGTGGCCGGTTCACATCAGTGCCAGGGCTGCTTCACCCTGACCCTGATACTTGGGTTTAAAATGAGATGTATTAAGGTCTTTTCTTCCTCAGATGCCAAAGGCCACCACTTGTGCAGCTGAGCCAAGGGGACACACGATTCCTCTCCCAGCCTTTGGCTCTTCAGAACAGACCGAGGGATTTCTGTGTCAGGAGGGCAGCAGCCCCCCGCCTCCCCCAGCCCAGCCCAGCAAGCTCCAGCTCCTCTGCCCATCTGTTCTCCTAACAATTGCCACCAGCTTTATTTTCCAGGGCACAGCTAAAGACACTGCTGGCACTGAGCAGGTTTGCACAGCAAAAGGGCTACAGAATGGGGGCCATGGACACTGTGTCTGCCTGGGGGTCCCGTGGGGTTTTCTCCGGCTGAATGCAGACGGCGAGGCGCTGGAGGGTGGAAGCAGGCAGAGAAAAGGCACTGGGTTTCTTTTCTGCACCAAAGAAGCCACGAGCAGGGCTACTGGCCCTGAGATGCCTAACCCAGCCCTGAGGTGTTGATGCCACCCCTGCCAGGATCAATCCTGCTGTGGGGCTGGGGCCATGCCAGCCTGCAGCAGGCAGGAGGTGTCCCAAAAATGGGCTGAGGGGTGAGGCCTGGGGCAAGTCCCTGCCTTCAGGGCTGTAGTGTTGAAGCCCTGCTGCCTCCTGGCCCAGCAAAAATCATCATGCCCAAAATGTGATTTAAAGCAATTTTCCAGGTGGGATTTAGGTGCCATATGTACGAAGATGCTGAGGAGGGGCATCAACCATCTGTCCAGCTCCCCAGGCCTGGTCTCAGGCTGTCCTGAGTGTCCCAGCCTGCCCCCAGCCCTCCTAGATCACCCACCCTGCTCCTCACCTGCTTGAGTGACCCTGGTGTCCAGACAAGCCTGTACACCATGTAGAAGGGGATGCAGATGAAGGAGGATGCTCCGATGAGGTACCCCACGGAGATGCTCCACTCGGGGTACTGGTAGTCGAAGAGTGTCAGGGGTGGCTGGTCCAGGAGGGAGCTGATGACTATAAACTGCAAGGAGGGGAGCAGGGCTGGTCAGGGAAGGGTGCTGAGGGGCCAGCCCGTGGTGGGACAGAGCTCTGGCAGGGCTGTAAAACCCCATGCAGCCAGAAGAGCTCCTCCAGGAGGGCTGGGCATCTCCTTCCTAACGGGGAAGGGCCAGTGTGGGTGCCACAGTGACATCTCCCAGCCAGCCACCCCTCACTGGGTGTGGGCTGGGAGGGCCATGTCTAACAAACCCCATGGAGAAGGCAGCCTGCAAAGGCTGCACATCCCTGTGCTGAAATGAAATAATTTGCAGTCTGCTTTGATTATAATACTTCTCTTAATAACCTGGGCAAAGCGCTTAGAGCTGTAATTAATCCTCACAAGGGCTCTCCTGAAGATCTGGAGAGCTCAGACCCCGCTGCCTCCTGCAGCCTTTGAAGTGCTGGGGGAGCTGGCATTTCAAAGGGGACAGATCCAGCCCAGCACTGGACCCTGGTCCACAGTCCTGGCAGCTTGGTCACACCATGGCAGTGAGAGGGCAGCACCCAGGAGCACGGGTGCCTGTGGAGCAGCTCCCCTGAGGGGTGTCCAGGCACAATCTGCTCTTGGATTCAGGGGGTAGGTACTCACTGCTAGCAAGGCAGGGCTGATGGCAACCCAGCACACCTTCCAGAACATCCCTGGGGTGAAGCCCAGCATGGCTTTCACATCATGGGAGAAGCGCTGGATCCCTGCCGGAGGGGAGAGCTGTCATGGCCACAGAGAGCCAGAGAGGACAAGGGTACCAAGAGGGTGTTCTCTGGATCAGAGGCTGTTTCTTACCATAAAACCAGGAGACGGCGATTGTCTCCAGCAGCACCACAGCCAGGATGGAGCAGCCAGCACCAAACTCCTCCAGCAGCTTCACCACGTAGGCTCCCCCCTGGAACAGCCCAAGGGAGGGTGGCTGCAGCCCCGGGGGATGCCCAGCAGGTCTGGCACACCAGGCTGGCTGGGGAAAGGGAGAGGTGTGTGGTGGGGATGTGGTACTCACATAGGTGAGGGTGCTGAGGGAGCCCAGGAAACAGACTGAGATGAGACCAAGGACAAAGAGCTCCCGGCGCCCTGCCAGGACCTGGGGGTACTCATCCATCACAGCTGTGATCACAGCCTCCAAGCCCCCAAACTGCAAAGGAAGCAGGGATGGGGGGTGGAGAAATGAGATGTGGGGACAGTCCTCAAAAAAACCCTGCTCCCCCCATGGCTCTCTCAGCCCCTGAGCAGAGTGGGGACATCCCATCCTGTCCCCTCCCTCTGTCCCCATGCTGGCCGCTCTTGGGGGGCTCAGGACAGCAGCTCTCCCTCCCCATGCCATGGCTCCCCTTGTCCCCCCATTACTCCCTGTGGGACACAGCCATCTCCAGTCCCCCACTGGGGACACAGCCCCTGGCCATGCTGTCCCCCTGGGACCTGTTCCCTACCGTGCTGTCCAGCCCCAGCGTGATCATCATCAGGAAGAAGATGATGGCAAAGAAGGTGGATCCCACCATGTTGGCAATGGCTTCGGGGTAGGTGATAAAAAGGAGGCTGGGCCCTAGGAGGGGACACGGGGTTTGTTCCCTGGTGGCTCTGGCACAGCCCTGGGTGCTGGCAGTGACGGGAACACAGGTGGAGAAGATGCCCCAGAGGCAGAGCAGCAGGGCACGGGGGGGGCCAGGATGGGGCAGTTGCACTGGGGGAGGCAAACCTTTATCTCTGGCCACATCCTCCACCTCCACACCCCTCATCTCGGCCATGTAGCCCAGCACGGTGAAGATGACAAAGCCCGAGAGGAAGCTGGTGAGGCAATTCACTGCGCTGGTGAGGAGAGCATCCCTGGGGGGAGAGAGCAGAGAGATGAGTCCTGCAGCAGGACCTCCGGCCTCCCCCCGCTGCCTGCACCCCCGACGGCTCCCTCTTCCAGCCAAAGCCATCAGAAAAATGGGGAAAGGTTAGCCAGCCCGTGGCTGGGGGTGCGGGAGGTGCGGGGGGTGCGGGGCTGTGGCCCCGGGGCAGCCCCCGCAGCTGCAGAGCTCACCGGTAGCAGTTGTTGTGGAAATGGTTGTAACTGGCCAGAGCCAGGAGGACACCGAACCCAGGGCCCAGGGAAAAGAAAATCTGTGCAGCAGCATCAACCCAAACCTGGCAGGAGAAGGGAGAGGCAGGCTGGGGAATGGTCAGGAGGTCCCTTGGGGATGGGATGAGGCTGATGTCCACCCCCCGGTGTGCCCACCCCACGTCCCAGGGATGGGTTCTTGCTGCCAAACCTCTCCTGGTCCTGCCCTTTCTCCCCAGCAGACATCCCGGGAGCTGCCAGGGGGTGGGGGGGGCTCGGTTCCACCCTGAGGTCCCGCAGCAGCAGAATTTGGCAACAGAATCCGTGCTCCCCCGTGCCCGGAGGGGACAGAAACCAAAGGGGGTCCTGAGCCCCCCCTGTCCGCTCCTGCCCGGGCAGGGTCAGCGTTAGCAGCTCGGCCCCGATGACCTTGGGTGAGAATTCTCCGGTGCTGGCCGGGGATGACCCAGCACCCATTGTCAGCGCAGAGCAGGAACAAAACCCGGCGGCAATGAGATGGGTGACTCAGTTCTACATTTACACTTCCAAGAGCCTGCCCGGGGCCTCTCGTTTCTGTAGGAACAAGGTCTGGCAGGGATGGGGGGGGGTGTCCCAGCCAGGCGGGGGGTGGATCTGGGTGCTGCCATCCCCAGGGGCAGCGTGTCCCACCCCAGACTCACCGCGGTGCTCAGGAGTTTGCCCCAGTCTGGGCGCAGGTAGAAGATGAGCCCTCTCCAAGCACCGGGCAGGGTGGCCCCTCGGACCAGCAGGACAAGGAGGACAAGGTAAGGCAGCGTGGCTGTCACCCAAACCACCTGGAGAGAGGTGGCTGTCAGGCGGTGGTACCAGCAGAGCTGCTCCACCAAGAACCCAAACCACCCACACAGCCCAAAGGGACCCGGGGTGACCAAGGGAGAGGGGAGTGAGGAGGAGGAGGAAGAGGAGGTGGAAGAGAAGGCAATCTCCTGTGTTTAAGCAGCCAGGTGGGCTGCAAGACCCCCCCCAGGACTTGGTCTTTCCTGCCTGTCCCCAGCCATGGAGGAGGTGTGAGCCCTGCTGTGCCCATCACATCCGTGTCAGGGCAGGGCTGACATCAGAACCCTCTTTCTTACCTTCCCGGAGGTTTTCACCCCTTTCCACAGGCTGAAGTAGACGATGGTGAAGATGAGGAGGAGGCAGAGGAGCAGCTGCCAGCGGATCCCCCCCATGTCGTACAGACCCCTGGATTTTTGGATCTCCAGGACCTTCCTCCTGTGGGTAGGGACCCGGGGGGGGCATCTCAGGCTGGCACTATGGCCCTGCTCAACCTCTCCCCTGGAGCACTGGCCATGGTGGCCACGAGCTCCCCAGGAGTAGCCCCATGTGATGGCCACGGGCTGTAGCATGCCTGTTCCCAGGCGCCCCAGCCCCAAGTGTCTCCAGAGGGATGTGCTTCAACTCAAACACATCACCCATGGACATGCACTTACGTGTAAAACTCCTCGGCAGGGGACCTGGAGAAGTTGGTCCAGGTGACATTGTTCCCCCCAAAGTAGTTGGTGCAGTTGGGTGTGTTCCAGGGGTTGTCACAGCTGGCCCAGGGCAACGTGCCCGAGAAGGATGAGTAGAAATAATAGAGAGCCCAGGCAATGATGGTGTTGTAGTAGAAGGAGACATAGAGACCAATGATGCAAATGGCAAAACCAGTGCCTGTGGGGAGAGGGGGTCAGAATCAGGAGCCTGTGCTGGTCCAGCCCTCTCCCTGTCCCCAAAATGTGGCTGTGGGGACCAGCACAGCCCTGGTCACCAACTCTTACCTTTAAAGATGGGGCAGATGTGCTTCCAGATGGGGATGGCACCCGTCCTGTGGAACTGTCCCAGGGCCAGCTCCATGTAGAAGAGGGGTACTCCTCCAAAAACTGCCATCAGTGTGTAGGGGATGAGAAAGGCTCCTAGGGGGTGAGGAGCAGAGTGGAGGTGACCACCAGAGCCAGCACAGCTGAAGGACTGTCACCACCACCCCTGTCAGCACGGCAGGGATGTGTCACGGGGGAGCACGGATGCAGATGTTGGATGTGTGTTTGTCAGATGCTTTGTAAATTATCTGTTCATGGATGTGAGGCCCCTGCTCGGTGCCCTGCCGTGTCCCAGCCTTCATCAGGGAGGGATCGTTGGACAGGATGATGCAAAAAACCCCTGGGGCACAGGGGTACCAAGCACCTCTCAGGTCTAGAAGAGTTTTGCAGAAAACCCCAGCGAATATGTACAGTCACTCCCAGAGACAAATAATTAATGCTGTAATCTGCATTATTCATAACGATGTCATCTGCACCGGGGCTACCTTTCTACCCCATGGATGTTCTGGAAGTGAAGCTGCTGTTGGGATTAGTTAATTTAACCCCCACGGCTCCTCTCTCCAAGAGCTCTCCACCTGCTCTACCCTCAGCCCCTCAAGGGTTTCTCTTCCAGGAACATCCAGCTGATGGGTCAGGCCACCAGCACCTCCTTTCCATGGTTCTCCTTTCCCAGAGCTGCTGCTGGAGCAGTGCTGGGGTGAGGAACCACAGCAATGAAGTGGCTGAAGTTTGCTCCCATGGGAGGAAATCACGAGTAGCTGAGCTTCAGTGTGGGCACCTGGGACCCACATTTTAGCCTTGAGTATGGTACTAATTACCTCCTTCTCATTTTCCCAAGCAGTTGAGGATGTGAGCCCCGTGACGTTATCCCAGTGCCGACTTTGGCAATTAAATCCACTCTGCTTTTGAAAACAGCACAAATTTTTCATTCCTCCTTTTTAATTTCCATGCAAGTAATTTTTAAATTTTTTTTTCCACCCTGATCTATTTAAAGCAATTTATTTAGATGTCATTTACTCAAGGTTTTTTCCTTCATGGAGCTTCTGTATCTTAACTTCCTGTTGATCCCCCTGAGCTCCTAATGCTGGGGAACTGGGGCTGCTCCATGGGTTGGGGTCTGCAGAGGGCAACTGGGACACTTGGGAGGTTTATTTCAAACCATGACCCCTCAGAAAGGGTTGATTTCACAGAGCCACAAGATCTGAAAAGGTTCAAACCTCCCACCCCAAATTTGCAGTTTCTTAATCCTTTGATGCTGTTTGGACCACACTAGATTTCTCTCTGTGATCCTAGAGCTGCTCGTGCACCTCTAACTATGCTGGGGAAGGAAGGAATGACACTGAGGAGGAGGGAATGGAGAAGGGGTTTGAATGAAGACAGACACAAAACAGAAAAGAGTCAGATGTCAAGAGAAGTTGGGTCAGGGGCTTAAACTGCCCTGTCTGAGGAGAGCAGCTGAAGACAAAGAAGGAAACGAAACAGGGAGTTTTTTCAGCATCAGGAAGATGAAAAACAGATTTTTAAATTTTTTTTTTCTTGTCCAAGAGATTGAAATAATCCCAGTGATGTCCTTACCCCCTCCGTTTTGGTAGCAGATGTATGGGAACCTCCAGACGTTGCCCAAGTCGACAGCAAATCCGACGACCGAGAGGAGGAAATCCATTTTTTTGCTCCACTTGTCCCTGGGGTGAGTCTGGGGCCCTGGGGACCCTGGGCTGGGGGCCAGGCAGGGCTGCTCTGCCATCCTGCCACCCCGGCAAATCCTGCAGGATTCAGGCTGAGTAACTTGGGGCCGGGAAGGATTTTGCTGTTGCTGATGACAGATCCGAGGAGGGGAGGGTCAGGCTGAGCTTCCCCACCTCCCGCTGGAAACCCACAGCACCGGAGCAGCCAGTGGAGAAACCCATCCTTGGATCAAAGGCAGGAGGGGGAGAGAAGCTTTCTGAGCAGGAAACCATCAACCCTCAGTTTTGGAAACAGCCTCAGCTCCTGGGATTGAGACCAACCTCATCCCCCGGGTTTGGGACCAACCTCACTGCCCCATTGCTTCCCCCTCGGCTCTTGGGGACTGCGTTTTGGGGTCGAGGTGGTGCTGGTGAAGCAAATCCATATTTGCACTCAGAGGTGGTTCTCCTTCCTCCTGCCAAAGAGTAATTTCTTTCTCCTTGGTGTATTTTGCAGCAGCTGCTCTGGGATTGATGGCACCGGACCCACCAAAGGACTCACCTGCTTGTTCTTGCAAGGGAAATTCAGTGGAGTAATTGGGACCTGGAAATGTCCCCTGGCCAGGAGGCAAACATAGGGTTCCATCCAACTGTGCTTGCTGTGAGCCCACCAGACCCCCATGGGCTGGAGTTGGGTTCATTTGCCTGGAGCTGCCCAGTTTAAACCATCCCATCTGTCCCTCAGGACTTGCAGTGTCTTTTTGATGCCCAGGGATGCACGTTGTGGCAAATAAACCTCTTTTAATTTCACTTTTAAAAGTGAAATCACTTTTGCAGCTCAGGTGCAATCAGGGAGGGGATGACAGCATACTGCAAGCCATTGCTCCCTTCAGTCTGACAGTTTAACAGGAAATTTTATTGCCCAGGAGCTGTGCCTGTGGAGCCTTACAGCCCGGACAGGTCCCTCCAGCTCCTCCCCAGTTGTCACACAGGTGCTGGTGGCAACAGAGCCCTTGTCCGGGGCCACCAACTGCTCCCAGGGCCCCGGGGTGCTCCAGCACCGGCTTTTCCAGCCACCCTCATCTGTAATTAAAAGAAACTACAGAAAAGATCAAACCAGGAGCTGTGGTTTGGTTGGCAGTTGCTGTGACAACGTGACGCAGCCACCCTGTGTCTGCCCAGCATGGGAAACCTCTGGACATTGTTAAATCCTTCAGGCACATGTGTGGAGACACGTTAGAAAGGGCCAGTTAACAACACAGGTGATTTTTTTGGGTTTTTTTTTTGGGGTGCACCTGGTGCTGGCTGTGACACTGGAGCAGCCTGGAGGGTGTCAGGGTGATCCCACAGGCAGGGTGGCAGCAAGCAGGGGTCTGGGGGTTCTCTCGTGGCCCCCCCTCCATGAGCCCACCTGCACGTGGCTCTGCCAGGGTGGCTCTGCCCCGAGCTGAGCCTTGGCAGGCAGGTAAGGGACAATTAATCTCCTGTGGCTTTAGGTGGGATTTGTGCCACTCCTGGGACTCAGCAGAGTGGTGAATCCAGCCAGCAAGTCCCCAGAGCAGAGGGGTGGGTGGAGATGAAAGGCAAGGCTGTGCCCAGCTGCCTTATCCTTGCGTGGGGATGGGGGTGAGAAATCCCCTCTGCTGGTGTGATCCCTCTGAGGAGTGTGCTGGGGGGGGGAAGGCTTAATCCCCCCGACCAAGGCCCATCTTAAGAGCTTCAGCAGCAGAGCAGAGGCAGCTGATGCCATAGCAACTGTAAAAAGATAACAGTGCTGACCCCCCTTTTCTGGGTGACATGCAGTGACTGAGTGCAGAGGGTGGGGACCCTCCCGTGTCCCCACCCTGCTCCCTGCTGGGGAACCCTCAGCAGATGTGCCCCAAGGGCCTGCTGCTGCTCAGCATGATTATTTGATGAGCAGGTTGCTTTTATCCTACCTGCTCCTCCATGCAATGAAATGCAGAGAAGTGAATTTCTGTCTTAAAGCAACTCTCCTGTTTGAGCCGCAGAGGCAGCAGTGGAAAGTTTAATTTAATTAGTGTGATACTCATAGATGTAGCTTAATCACATTAAGTATAGATCGACGTGCTCTCATTTAAGCTCTCCCAACTTTAGAAAATGGGCTGATTGTCTCCCACCCAGCTGTGACCCAGGGAGAAGCAGAATTTTCCAAGGAAAAGGAACCGGCAAGGTGTATGTGGAGCTGATCCCTGTGCTTGTTTCACCTAATTTCTCCTCAAAGAAAGGTAATAAATTAGTAACACCTCCCACCCCCTGCACAGCACCACAGTTTGTGTGGAGAAAGAAGCTCAGAAAAATCACAGAAGTGCCAGCACCACCAGGTCCCTGAACCCCCCTGGGATGGCCAGGCAGGTGCTGCCCACCCCAGGTCAGCTCAGCCAGGGCAGGGCAGGGAGATTGACAGCCCTGGAGATTGCACAAACCCAGCACGCTTCGTTAGCAGGAATAAAAATGATCTTCTTGCTCCCCTGGGCTTCCCTGGGCTGTGCACTTGAGTCAAGTCACTGGGTGCTCATCACTCCTTGGCAGAGCCTGGGGGCAGCGTGGGCTCCCTCAGCATCCTGCATCCAGCATCTGCTTCTCCAGAGCACAGACACTATGGCAGAATGTTTCTGGGTGCTGTAAGAATTGCTTGGGCTCATCTTGGCCCTTAAAATAAGGGGTGTTGGTTGGCTTGTTGGAAAAAGTCCTAGGAGCTGTTTTGGCTCAGCTTGGACAGACTCGTTTTCCTGACTGAGGTGTTAAACTGAACAATTCCTGGTGGCCAGGGGCAGGTCAATGTCTCCAACATCATTTTCCCAATAGCAAAATGAGAAGCAGGCAAGAGGAACTCGCATGCCTGTCCATGGCCAAGTTCCAAACCCAAGGGATATGGCACAGGCCAGTGATGAACTACAGAAAGGTCCAAATTCTGATTAATCCCGAGCCCAGAGCTCCCTCCTGTCCCCCCAGCAGAGCAGTGCCCAGCCTGGGTGGCAGGGAGGAGCCATGGGGTGGTTCCTGCCAACTTCAGGGCCACCAAGCAGAGGACACAGCCTGGCTCTAGGTGTGTATGAGGAGATTTCCAGGATCCAGTGCAGGATCCAGTCCCTTCCTCAGCCCTGGCAGCAAGGACCGTGTGTCACAGCAAGGACCCTGTGTCACAGCCAGGGCCATGTGTCACTGCCAGGACCCTGTGTCACTGCCAGGACCCTGTGTCACTGCCAGGGCCATGTCCCGATGGTGGGAACGTGTCCGGGTGCTGCTGGCCTGGTGCTAATGCAGTTTGTAGTTATTGGAAACTGGCCTAGGAAGGAGCCAGCATCCCCGTTTCTATGGAAATGTCCTGGAACAGCAAACGGTGGGAAGAGAAAAACAGAAGCTGGGTGAGGGGGGAGCTGCCAGGCAGGGATTTGCCCGAGGGGTTGGGATTTTGGGAAGGGGAACCTCGGGGCTCCCGGCAGTGCCTTCTCTGCTCACAGTCCCAGAGGGGAGGGGGATGGCACATGGCTGCCAGGACATTGTCCCTCCGCACCTCCCTGTGACTCCCCCAGCTCCCAAACCTTCTCCCCCGACCCCGATGCGGGGACACCCCGGGGGCTGGCCCGGTCCCCGTGTCACCCCGTCCCCGCGCACCTCGGGGTGCATCAGCTCCACCTCAGGGGGCTGGGGGGGTCCCAACTGGGGGGGGGTGGTGACCCTCAGGAACTCTGTACCCCCCTCACAGCCGCAGGGGTCCGAGTTCAGCCCCACCCCGAGGGTGGGTGGGTGGGTGGGCGGTCTGGGTCCCCCCGGGCCCGCCCGTGTCCGGGGTTCCGGTGCCTCGCGGATTGGCGGCGGCAGCGGCGGCTCCACCCCGGCGGGCGCGGCCGATCCGACCCGGTCCGGCCCCCCAGAACCGAGCGGAACGGAGCGGCCCGGCCCCCCCCACCCCCCCAGCAGAGCCCGGCGTTGCGGAGTGGAGAAGCGGCCATGGCGGCGGCCCCGGCGGGTAGGACGGGCAGGGCAGGGCGGGCCGGGGCTGCGGGCATGGACCGGACCGGACGGGACCGATCCGGGCCGCATTAACGGGGTTCTCCCCTTCTCCTCACAGAGGCGGAGACCCGGCAGCGGCTGCTGCGAACCGTCAAGAAGGAGGTGGGTGAGGGACCCCCCGGGGCAGCTCCCGTCTCCCCCGTTCCCCCGTCCCGGCCTCCCCTGCCCGCAGCATCCCGCAGCATCCCGCAGCATCCCGCTGCCTCCTGCCGCTGCTGCTGCAGCCCATTTAACACTCTCCTTCCCAAAACAACCTTCCCCCCCCCCCTCCCTTCCCAACCCCGGGCCGGGGTGGCTGCCGGTGTCCGGAGGAAATCCCCGCAGCTCCGGGGGTTTTATCCCTCTCTCCCCCGTTCTCTCTCTGCTGCAAAATCCCCTTCCCCAGGTGGCGGAGCCGCGCTCACAAGTTGTGACTTTCCGGAGGGGAGGGGGAAAAAAGGGGAGACTCCGATGCTGCTCCTCAGCTGGGGATGGGGGGTGAACCCCTGACACCCCTCACGGCCCCTCCGCAGGGTGGGGGGAGGTGGAGGCAGCAGCGGGGGTACCGGGACCCCGGTCCCACCGGGAAGATGGGGGATGTGCACGTGTTCGTGTGTCCAGAGCAAGGAGATGGCATCTTGGGTCCCCATCTTGCATCCCCATCTTGCACCCCCTTGCCCTGCTCGCCCTCCTCGAGCATCTTTAACTCCCTGTTGCTTTACACGGGGTTTTGTGCCGAGCTGCCCCAGTTCCTTCTGCCTGGGCAGAGTTTTTATAACGTGTGCAGTGTTAACACAGCAGATCCAGGCAGGCAGCTGGAAGTCTGACAGCTCTGCCACGTCGTTTGTGTGTCGGTGGTGTGGGGGGTGGGCTGTGTGGCCGGCAGAGCCCCCCATCCCTCTGCCTGCCCAGTCCGAAGTGGCTGAATGTCATGGGAGCCAGGAGCTGTTGTCATCTCCTCCCCTGGGATTTTGGAGGGTGTGATGTTTTGTTTCTGGTCTTAGAAGCATCTCTGTAACCATCTTACAGGCTCTGGAGAGTGGAATGTCCCTGCAGGGGAACAGGAGCCATGGGGTTAGGGTCTGGGGAGGGTGATGTTGTGGTGTGTTTGGCTGCTCATCCAGACCATTTCCCACCTTTAATCCTCTGCCGGGTGTGGTGGTAAGGAATACTACTTGTTGCCTTGGCAACAGCTATTAAACCAGAAAAAAAGGGGCTGACATTTCTTTAGCGTTGCTAAAGGGTAGAGCTGACATCTCCTTGTTCCCCTCTGTCTGTGAGGAGGGAGATGAAGCAGCAGACTGTGTGTGGACTGCCAGGGCAGGCAGGGCTGTCCTGGGGGTGCTGCTGCTGGAACTGCTTGGCCAGAGGATGGGAGCTTCCTGAGCCTGCTGTGGCCTCTGCAGGCTGTCACTGCACATCAGCATCTCCCATCCTGAGCTCCTCTTCCTCCAGGGGCTCTGTGCTTGGAGAAAGTGCAGCGTGTGCTGTGAGGGTTGTGATGTGCCCTTTGGGTGAAATCAACCTCTCCCACCAGGGTTTGGTGAGTGGAAGTACAGATGAAGGGTGCACTGAAGGATGGGAAAGCCCTTCTGCCCTGCTGAGATGCCCCCAGCATCACAGCCTCTGCCTGGCACCTCTCCAGCAGCTCTTCAGCAGGGGCAGTGCTGATGCAGAGCAGAGGGGGTTTTTTCCTGGTGGTCCCATCCCTCTGGTCTCTGCCTGGGGATGCTGGTGTGGAATGGGGGTCTTTGCCCACACAGGCACCGGGGGCTTCCACCTTCCTCCAGGTTTCTCCCAGCTCAGTGCCTGCAGTGCCCTGGTCTGGTCTGGTCTGGTGAGGGGGGGGTTACACTGCAGACCCCTGCTCTCTGCTCTCCCACCTGGGCTTTGATCACCTGTGAGCCCCTCGGTGCTGTGGTTAATTATTTAGTAACACCCCTGAGCCTGGGAGCTGCTGGGATATTCCCTTGCCTGGGGCTCCCTGCTGATCAGGCCTGTTCTGCTCCTGCTGTTGTTTTTTCTTCCTCTTTGGCTTCAGGATAAGTCAGGAGCTTGTGCAGACTCCCAGGAGCAGTAGAGCGGGCCAACTGCAGAATTTTTTTTTTTTTTCTTTCCAATCTCCTGGAATTTTTACCTTTCACAAACCTGTGTATTCTCATTTCATTAGACCCTGCCTTGTTTTACTTCAGCCCAGGCTCCTTGTGCTCTGCTGGAGTCCTGGGGCTCAGGTGAGCTCTGCTGAGCCTGGGGACAGCTGTGGCTCATGCTCAGGAAGCCAGGGCACATCTGTCATCCTGGTGCAATAACTGAAGGAATCAAATACTGTGAAGACCGAGGTCTGATTAGAGAAGGTGGATAAACAGTAAATTAAAATTGCCCAAAGCATCACGGTGAACAAATGGGCTTCAATATTTGGTTGTTGCCATGGTTAATGCATTTTTATTTTTAAGAAGTCCTGCTCTGCAGTAGATTTACAGGTTGAAATGAGTTGTGCTATCACCATCTTTTTATTCCTTTTTTTTTTTCCCCCCCATATGGTCATAATGAATCAAACTAATCCTGAAAGCTGCAAAATTGACTATTTGTCAGCAGACTGCAGGGGAAGGAGTGGAAGGATGACTTTCTGAGGAATCCTATTTCCTGTTAGGCAGGATAAGAAATAACCAAATCCTCTCTGATTATTTTTTAAAACATTAATCAGATGGAACGAGGCTTCTTTAAAAAAACCCAAAGCCTGAAATATGCAGGTTTACAAAGGTGTTGGATTCTCAACTAAAAATATTTGTGTGGCCCATGCTCCTTCTCTTCTTTTGCAAATTGTGTTTTTTAATAGAGGAGAATCCCATGGTATGTTTTTGCTGCCTCCAGGTAATTGCACTGCACACAGGAATAGGTGAGGAAGCAGGTGTTGCCCATGAAATACACCCTGCCTGGAAAACTGGTTGTGTGAAAAGCTGATTGGAATATGAAAGTAAACAGTTGTCTTGATTATTCTTCTGCCACAACTTAGTTTATGTTTAACTTGCTGCTCAGCAAGTGGCTTGAAGTCTTTTACTGGTCAATATTGACAAGTGCTGCACCTGGAGGGAGCCTTTTCCTGCCTGTTGTTGGAATCTTTTTTGTAAAAGTGCTGTTGGCTGCTCGCTCACTGATGTCCACACTCTTCTGTCAGAGAAAGTGGTAATTTTTTTTAATAGCTTGGGTGGTTGTCACTCTGTAGCTGTTGACTAATTCCATCATCACATTTGGTAGGGCCAACAGGCAGTCTCTATTCCTCCCACTCTCCAAACAAAGTGCCCCTGCTATGCAGCCATGTTGGCTCCTTGGTGGCTGAGGATCAGAGGGAGTGATAAAAACAAGGGGTTTGCAGCTTGGGTTTGTTTTTCTGGAACGTGTCTGGGTGCCTGTAGTTCCAAAATATCAGATTGCTGGTGTCAATGCCAGCTCTTCCACTCTGGATTGGTAGAAAATTGTAAATTAATTTAATGTTATTAGGATTTGAAAAATTAATGTTGATAGCTTTAAATGTTCTCAAGGACAATTTGGAGAGGGGGAAAAAAAAAAAAAGGCCTTTGTGCAGCTGTCAAAACTGCTCAGGCAAAAATGAAGATGAGGATGATAAGCTGTGTGGTTGTCATGAAAGCTGCTGTTTGCAGAGGGACCCTCTGATGTCTCTCAAGCACCCAGGTCAGCTTTTTTCAAATGTTCCTGTATCAAAAGCAAACAGATGGCTTTAATGCAGCATTTCTCGATTGCCTGCATCGATCTCTCCTGTAAAGAGTATTACTAGTCACTGGGGACCATTTTCTCTCCTTTTGAAGATAAAAGCAGTGGTGTGCAGAAGAGCTCTCATACTCCAGAACCCCCCTGGTTTGATCTTTCATACTCAGAGCAGGTTTTGTGCTGCTCTCCTCCTTCCTTCATCTCCCTTCCCGGAGGATGCTCCTTCCTCCCTGCTCAGCCTCTCTGCTGCCAAAATGTCATCCTGGTGGCGTCCTGGCCGTTGCCATGGCAATGCCTGCTTTTCCACAGATCCAGGACTTCAAAGCAGTTCAGGGCTGGGAAGTTGTACCTGGTTTCAGTGCAAACAGTGTCAGTTTTTGCCACCTTTGCTAACAGAGCCCAAAGGGCTCATCGGCGTCGTGTTCAGCACCTCAGGGAGCAGAGGTTTTGTGGCGTGGTGGGTGCAGGACAGAGCAGGGTGAAGCTGGGAGATCAGGCATTGGAAACAGAGAAATGGCTCAAATTTTCCCTGAAATGTTGCAGAGTCTTTATTGAGCATCTTACAGCTCCCAGCACCAGCCATGCCAACAGATGGCAGAGAGATTGGTGTTTGACAAGCACAACAGGAATAGAACCAGCTATAAGATGATCTTGAGTGATCCTTAAATTAGTGTTGTGTGGATGGATTTAGGGCCAAAACTTGCTGCCCTAGGAAAGAAGCCTGGTGCAAAATGCTGTCAGCAAATCTGCATTGCTGGGATCATTCCCGTTCCCCCCAGGGTACAACATTGCATTAGAACCCTTCTGTGTAATGTCTTGTCTTGTTGTTTCTTTTCCAGCAAACTGACTCAATAATCAGAGTTTAAATGCATTAACACCTTCCTCCTTAACCCCAAGGTGACTCAGCCTGGTTCTCCACTGTTCTGCTGCCTGGCCCAAAAACCCCCCGTGGAGCTCGTGGGTGGGACCCCAGGTGCAGAAGGGGCTGTGTTTTATTTGGCAAGCCATGATAAATAATTAAACCAGGCTTTAAGGAAAGCCAAAGGGCCTGGTTGGTAGGATTGGGATTTGTGTTTCTGTGGCAGCAAGAATATGGAGCTGCCAAACAGCTTTAAGGGCATGTGAAGGGTCTGGTGCCCTTAGAGCTGTCCCCATGCTGTCACCTCTGTGTCTCTGGTAGGCCACCAAAATACCTGTCCAGAATCCTTGAAGTGCCTGGGTATAGATAGCACATGTACCCTGAAGCTGTCAGTACTTTAACTTAAAATTAAGTATTTTAACTTTAATTTTAATTATTTAATGGTCATCTCCTGATCCCTTAGGTCAGTGACAGAGTTTGGCTGCCACTTGTGATGTGACGTCTGGCAGCTGCTTGTGGAGCAGTATTTGTTGCTGGAGAGATAGGAAACTCTGTCTTGTAGTGCTGAGCTTGATCCTGTGGATGCTAAAGAAAGGATGTTGTAGCAACAAGATGGGCAAGAGGCAGGCGTTTAATTTTCAAATGAGCAGATTCAGTCTGGTTGTGAAAGGTGTTGGGCTGAGAAGCTCCAGCTGCAGGGCAGGGGGGTTTCCCTGCCCATCCCCACCCCAGAGGACAGCCATGCAGCAGAGGACCTGGGCTTTGGGGTTCTGTCTGGGTGTCTTAGGGTTGGGCAGAGGTTCCCCACCTGCTCTGCCTCGGACACCTTTGGTTCAAGCCAACCTAAGAGCTGGAGAGAAAAAGCAGGCTGGTGGTTCTGCTGGAAATGCAGCAGTGTCCTTCTGAACACCAACGTGCCTGGGGCTGGCTTCACATTGCATTTGCTGCACTCTGGGATCCTTTAGCATTTTATAATACCTGAGAAGTGATAACAGCACAGGGATGCGTGGGAAACGGCCTCAGGTGGAGCTCAGCCAGGGCTTGGGCTGGAAAGAGGCTTAAAGTGGGGAAAGCAATTAAAGAAATGCTCAGATAACACCAAGGAGGGCCCACATGGACTTGTTGCACTGAGACATAAAATGGGATTCTCAAGCACCAGAATTAACTTCCAAAGACATAATCAAAGTAGCACTTCAAGGCTGCAAGGAGGACAAGATAACATCAGCTCCTAAAAGAGTTTCTAAAGTGGGCTTACAAAAAAGCAAACCAGGTTTAAGTCCTGTATCATCAATCTGTGGGCTTTCTGTTGGGTATGTTTTTTGCTGGATTTGTTATTTTAATATATAGTGGAACAGAGTAAGCAAATTCATGGAAAATAAAAGCGTTGAGATGCTCTGCAGCCCTTCTGGTGAGGTGGCTGAGCTTCACCTTAAAGCAGGGCTGGGAAAAAGATTGGGGTGTTTGCATCTGGCTTGCTGTAAACAACTCCCCAGAATTCTGAGCCTGCCAAACCCCTGGGAGATGCTGTGCTTCAACAGAAATGCTTGATAACCACAAAAAGGCTCTGGGAGAAGCTTGGCAGGGAAAACTGTGACTGTAAACAGCAGTGGATAATCTGGAGTACAGGTGGTACAGTGACTTGCCTGGAAAAATTCAGCCAGGTAAAACAAGAGTTGTGGATCAATATTGCCTCAGACTGATCAAACCCAGAGTCATTGGTTTGTCCTGGTCTCAATGGTGGTGTAGCTGCTGTAATATTTGGCTTGTTCCACTGGTGTAAATGGCAGCTGGGACAGGGGTTGTTTTTGAAGCTCTGTTATGGGAAAATTGGGCTTTGGGATGAACCCTGGCATTGTGTCACAGAGAGAGCTAAGCCTGCATCCCTCTCTGGGGGCTGTGGGGAGGGAAGGGTTTGTCTAAGTTTTAATAAAAATGTTTTAGCTGTGATGGAGCTGGCTAGGTCAGCAAGGTGGACACCTTGGGGAGCATCCCTGTGACCCCCTGTTCCCTGAGCAGGAGTAACTTGTCCTCCAGCTGGAGCCAGGAGGAATTGTTGTGGAATAGTTCATGATATTCCCCTTGAGTTTACCTACAGCTAAATCATTAGTTGCTCTTTTAATTTCCTTTCCAAGAAAAGAAGAGCAAACATCTCATTTTCCATAGACTGCCTTTTGATAAAGAGTGGGCAGCTTCATTTGCTGAGCTTGTTCTGGCTGCAAAATGAGAATTAGCATGAAAATTCTGGGCTGCAGCACAGCTGAGCCTGTTCAGGGCTCCTCTCTGGAGTGAGTTCTCCATCCCCACGGTGTCATGGGAGGGGACCCAGTGGCAGATGGCAGTGGCTGTGGTGTGGGTGACCCCAGATGGCTGTGGAAGGACTAGGAGGCTCCTTTGGGACCTGCAGACCATGGCATGGGAAACCTGCCAAGAGAGTTGGGTTTCTGTGAGCTGGAGCTGTCCCAGAGATGCCAGCTGTGAGTGTTGATGGGCAAGTGGAAAATTGCTCTGATTGCAAACTTTCTGGGTACAACTCCTGTTTTCTCTTGCAAGGCTGTGTCTCTGTTGGGGCTTCCTGGTTCATGTCCAGCTGCTCCCCTTCTGCTCCCACCCCTCGTGTTGGGGGAGGGCCCTTTCTGCAATTCCCCATCTCTCTCTTTAGATATTTTTTGATTTATGTTGTCAATACATCATGTTTTGTTTTGTTTTGTTTTTTTTTCCTTTTAATGTGGAATTTTCCACTGAACTGCATCTCCTGGAAGGCTTTTTCCTGTGCCTTGCAAGCACAGGTTGTTTGTGTGGTGTTGGCACCACCATGCCTGGTCAGAGCCAGGGGGTGACCAGATGGTCCCTGCCCCACCAAAGCCCATCCTGTGGGAGCTGTGACTCCAGACCTTGTGTCAGGGCAGCCAGAAAGGTGGCTGAGAAATACTTGGATGTATTGCTTCAATTTGAATACCCTCCTCATTTAAGCAGCAGGAAAACACTCTCAGTCGGGTGTCATGAAATGAAGGTGTTTGCTGACCTCACCTGGCTTCACCAGAGGGTGTCCTGGTAAGGGACAACTGCAGCTGTCTTCACGTCCCTTGGCCTGAGGGGAGGTTCTGGGCTCCCAGGACTGATGTGCAACCCCAGGCTTTGGGTGCATTGCCCTGGGAGCTGTGTCTATCCATGGGTGGAGAGGTAGAGTCATCTGGGAGAGCTGTGTCGCATGAAATTTGTCAAATCCCCCTAGAATGGAAGAGCAGAACAATGCAGTGGGAGCACTAACTATGAGATTTGGTTACCCCAATTTAATTGGATTCTATCTAAATGATGTTTGACTCCTGCACCTCATTCTCTGCTCATGCTTTCCCTACTTCAATGTTTCTCAAAACCAAAGCAGCCCTTTTTTTATACCTGGCTTTTTGAAATAGCTGCTGATGCTCAGCAGGCAAAGAGCCCCCGATTCTCCATGAGAGAGAGAAAGTTGGGGAGCAGAGGAGGTTTCCTTACAGACACCAAGCAGGCAGAACATCTCACCCCACTCCAGCTCTCCTCCCTCTGCTCTGTGGCTGAAATTCAAGGCTTTTCTCTAACTGCATCTCTTCACCAGGTGAAGCAGATCATGGAGGAGGCAGTGACGAGGAAGTTTGTGCATGAGGACAGCAGCCACATCATCTCCTTCTGTGGTGAGTCTGGGGGCTGCAGAGTGCTCCTTGGGTTTGGCTTCCCCTGCCTGGGGGACCTGGGGGCTCCTGGAGGACACCCCAGAGCTGCAGCTCAGGGACAGAGGATGAGCTGTTCTGGCAGCAGTCTGAGTCCCTGAGGCCTTTGCTCTGTGCTTAAAATACACTGAGATGTGTCAAGAGAAGGAGGGATGCTGGCAGTCTCTGCAGTCACTTAGGAATGAACCTTGGAATAATACCTTTTTTTGGTTTTTTTTTTTTTTTAATTCTCTTGAGAATCGATTCAACAGAAAGTCTGTTGAGTCCAAATATTTCTTGGCTATTGCAGGACAGGGATTTACAGAATATGAGTCCTCAGCCTGTGTGAGTCTGCAGTGGAGAGGCTGGAGGCTGCTGGGGGATTTTAACTGGAGTTTGTGTCTCGGGTATCATGCAGGTTTCTGGCTTCCTTTCTGGCTGCTGTGCTTCTCACTTAACCTGATTTTTTCACCTGATGGTTTTTCTTTTACCTACTGGTGTGACAACTTTGGAAACATAGATGTATTTCAGAATAGATCCATCAAAATGTTGGCAAAGCATTTTCTACCTTTCCCCCCTGAAGAGCTGTTGGCTTTTGTCTGCCAGGAGGACTCAGGGCACAGGATGTGGAGCTGAGATCCCAAGGATTTTGCTGCCTGCAGTGTACAGAGGGGGAGCAGCTCCTCCATTTACAAATAGCTGAAGGGCAGCTTGCTAATTTGGAGGCTGGGAAGAAGATGACAGAAGTGATGACAAGCAGCTTTTGAAGAGGTTGCTCCACGTGCAGCACTGTCACCACTGAGTGTGAGGCTGTAGCATCCACAGACACACACAAAAAGGAGGAAAAAAAAAAAAAGAGAGAAAGGAGCTGTGAGGTCTCCATTTCTTCTTTGCCTTCTTCCTTTTCTCCTGGGTCCTTCCACAAAAGGCATGGCAGCTGCTGGGTTGGGGCCTGTGTGCCTTTATGGAGCCAATGGCATCGAAAGAGCAGAGCAGACTTCAGGGTGTGACTCATTCTCTGCTTGGCTGTGCAGCACGAGGCTTCCCAGCCTGGAATTATTTATATCCTCCTGTGACATGGAGCTGAGGCACGAAGGGCTCCTGGGTTCCTTCTGCCTTCTTAATGATGCTACTGCACAGTGCCTGCTGCTGCTGCTCTCCTCGGGATGCTCTGTGCACCTCCCTTGAGCAAGGTCAGCTTATAAATCACCTCCTGCCCTGGCTGAGCAGCCCAGGGGTCTGGCAGCAAAGGGCAGCTGCCCCCAGCCTGCAGGGGAAGGGTTTGAGGTGAGCAAAGAGGAGGTGGCATCTCTCACCTTCACTGGGAGGATGATGGGGACAGCAAACCACTCTGTTGTCCTGAGGCTGCCCCCGTGCTTTGGATGGTGCTGGAGTGCTCTCAGGACCTCAGAAATACCTACAGTCATTTGCTAGGAATTAGAACACCCACCTTGGCCGGGTGTAGCTGCCTTGTGGGATGTGGGGTGCCTGGAGGGTGTGTGAGGCAAGGCTGGCTGGGCTTGAGGTAGGTCCCACTGCCATGAAGCAGTCTGGGCTGACCATGCAGAATCACAGAATCATTTGGGTTGGAAAGGACCTCTGAGATCATCAGGTCCAACCCTTGATCCACCACCACCCTGGTTGCTGAGTGCCACATTCAGTCTCTTCTTAAAAACCTCCAGGGATGGAGAATCCACCCTCTCCCTGGGCAGCCCATCCCAATGCCTGATCACCCTCTCTATAAAGAATTTTTTTCCCAATATCCAACCTCAATCTCCCCTGTCAGAGCTTAAGCCCATGCCCTCTTGTCTGACTGATATCTGCCTGGGAGAAGAGACCCTTTGGGACAGGTAGGAACATCCATCTCTGCATGGACTCTGCTACTTGCAGCTTGTCTGGGCTGCAGGCAGCTTTGTGCAGGGCTTTGTTTAAAAACTCAGTCTCCAGCCAGTAACTCGGGGTGGCTGGCACTGGGTGAGCAGGACTGGCTGGCCCCAAAGTGTTGTTTTTCTGCTGGGAGGTATCTGGCAGCACCTGGGATGCTGCCCATGCTCTGCCTGCTCAGCAGGGTAGGCAGTAAGCAGGGCAGAGATAATGAGCACATCTCTCAGCCCTGGGTGCTCTGATGGTGATGGGTCTGCACAGATTGTCTGTTTAAATGTCTCCACAGAGCTGCTCAGCTGTAGCAAACGTTGTCTTCCCAGATGAGAGGCAAAGCAGCATCTGCTGCAGGGCAGGCTCGGGCATGGCTGGCTCCAGCTCCATGGCCTCAGGTTCCTGGGGTAGGAGGGGTGCTGGGGCAGCAGAAAGGTGCTTGTCAGCCCCACATCAATAGCCTGCAGAGCTCTGGGTCTGTGTCATTTTCCAGTGCTTTGATCAGCCTGTTTAATAAGCCTGTGTTTGACACCAGGCATCCATCCTCAGCCCTCCCAGGGGACTGGGGCAAACAGGATCCTGTGCCTCATCTTTGTGTGCACTCATTGCCATCTCCTCACTGCCTGGCAGGAGGGGGCATCTGCTCTGGGCTCTGGTGGGTGCCAGGGGCTGGTGCAGAGTTGGGTGAAACCTTTCCCTGGGAACCAGCAGGGTCACTGCCCCACTGGGAGGGTCTCCAGAGCCAGGCTGAGCTGCTGGCAGTGCCCAGGCTTTGTTAAACCTGTGCTTTAGCCTCAGGGTCTCTCTTGCCTTTAGGTTTTGTAGGAAGATGTCTGTGTAAACACTGAGGCTTTTTATGACAATAAACTGCCCCATTTCCTCTGCTGCCTCAGGAATCCTCAGTGTCCCTGTGTCTTGCTCCTGGGCTTTCTCCTTCTCACTTGGACTGCCCCAGAGCAGGGGCCAGGGCCAAAATCTGGGCTGAATGGAAAACTTCTGTGAATTCTGCAGTTTCTCTCTAACCCCCAAGAAAGCTGTGAGGAGGAGGTCAGCCTGGGTGCCCACAGAGCAGAGCAGTTATCCTGCTTAGAGAAGATGCAGAGCCCTTGCTCGTTAGTTGTGGCATCACTGGGCACCCAAAATGGTTTCAGACTCCATCACCATGCAGTGCACAGCCACACTCAGCTTCAGGTTGTCCAACCACAGATAAAGAACTTAGTCCTTGACTATTCCCTCTCTGGTAACTTCAGGGAAATCCTGGATCTACTTCAGCAGGCTCAAGTTTGCTCTCCCTTGAAGTCCTTACCTCTTGGGCACCCACAGTTCATGTTCACTTCCATCACCCCTTTGGTTCAAGTTACTCACAGACCTCATCAATCTCAATTTTTTTTATTCACCTGTGTTGCAACACTGAGGTGGTGCCCCTGTGGGGTCAGCAGAACCACAGGCAGAAAATCTGCACCTCTGGCTGCAGCTGTGGGTCGGGTACCACCTGGGTTCTCCTCCCTGCTTGGGCAGGAGTAGAGCACAGCACAGCTTTCCTCTTGGGAAACATCTCTGGTGTGGAGAAAGGTGCTGGGTACAGCAGGAGAGGTGATGCTGGTGCTTTGGTGATGCTGTGGTGATGCTGATGCTGTGGTGATGCTGATGCTGTGGTGATGCTGATGCTGTGGTGATGCTGTGGTGATGCTGGTGCTCTGGTGATGCTGTGGTGATGCTGGTGCTGTGGTGATACTTGTCTCTCTTGCAGCTGCAGTGGAATCCTGTGTCCTGCATGGCCTGAAGAGGAGGGCAGCAGGGTTCCTGCGCAGCAACAAGATAGCAGCTCTGTTTATGAAGGTGGGCAAGAGCTTCCCCCTGGCTGAGGAGCTCTGCAAGAAGGTGCAGGACCTGGAGCAGCTCATTGAGAACACGTAAGGCACTGGCACTGCTGGCAGCACAGGTTGGGAATGGCTTTGGGTCACGGTGTCCAGAGGAACTGCTCTTCCTGCAGAGCTGAGTCCTGCCCTGGGTTCTTGGTATCTGGAGTGAAGTGGTTGGTTTTCTAGGAGGCTGTGAGTTATGGCTGTGGTTTGAGATAGAATGGCCAAGTTCTTCCTGCCTCTGCCCCTTGTCTCATGCTTCAGGGACAGCCCAGCACGTTTGCTTCTGAGCTGTCACAGTTTATGGACCAGTGCACTAAGCCAACTGGAACCAGACCTGGTCCGCTCCACACACAGGGCCTGAACCTGCAGTAATTCACCTTCTGTTTGAGGGGGACTTACTCATCCTTGGCCAGGAACCAGGGAGATGGATGGAGCAGCTACCTGGGGGCAGGAATCTTTATGCTGTCCTAGGACAAGCTGTTTTGCTCACGAGTTGCTGTCCTTGGGCACCAGGGAAGAGGTGTGTGGGTTGGAGGGCTCTGCTGAGGCAGAGCCTTGTTCTTAGGCTGCCTTAACAGTGGGAAACTGCTTTGGTGAAGTCCATTTTCAGATGCAGATGGAGGGAGCAGTCTCCAGAGCCCTGTCCCCACATCCCTGGGCATCCCACCACAGCCACTGAAACCCCATCAGATGCCCTGGGCTCCTGCAGTACTCAGTGCTGAGCTGCTGACCTCCTTGTCTTTTTCCTTTCTCCTTCTAAAGACGAAATCAAGTCCAGAGCATCCCGGAGGCCACACGCAAGGTGCCCAAGCTGCCCAACCTCTCTCCTCAAGCCATCAAACACCTCTGGATCCGCACAGCCCTCTTTGAGAAGGTCTTGGATAAAATCGTGCATTACTTGGTAGAAAACAGCAGGTGAGTGGCAGCACAGGACAAGCATTTGTCCCTTCTGGTGGTGCTGGAGGTGATGCTGGCTGGGCTGAAGTCCCTGGGTGGGGGAGGACAGCAGTGGTGTCACTGGGTGCCCAGCATGGGGACTCTGAGTCCTTGCTGCTGGTGGCCACCAGGCACTTCCTAAAATTAAGACAGGTCACACTTGCTCTGCTGACAGCTGGGTTGTTGGGGACAGCGTTGTCCTTCTCTTCTGAAAACTTCTTGCCCTCTCACCATCCAGGAGGGATGCAGAGAGACAAGGGCATTACAGTGACTTTAAATCACTGTCTCTATCACTGTGCAGTCCCAGGGCTGAAATGCCACAGCATTCTGCTCTCTTTATTTCTTCTAGTAAGTACTATGAGAAAGAAGCCCTCCTGATGGATCCTGTGGATGGGCCAATTCTTGCATCTTTATTAGGTAACACTTTCCTCTTACCCTACTGTGACAGCTTGCTTTCCAAGCCCATGTTCCCAGTTTGGTGCTCAGGGATGGGAAATGCAGTTGTTTGCTTGTAAGAACTTCAGAAAACTCACTAGCCCTGGACAGGTAGCAGGTTGTTGCTCAGGTAGGAGGTTGTTGCTCAGTGCCAGGGTCCACGGATCCCTCTGAATTCTTTGCTGCTTTTCCCTGATGCAGCATCCCGTGCTGAGCACATGGGCCCTGCTGGGGACCACGGCCCCTGGCACAGCATCCACAGCTTCCTCCTCTTTCTTTCTTTATTTTCCTGCACAGTGGGGCCCTGTGCGCTGGAATACACCAAGATGAAGACTGCTGACCACTTCTGGACAGACCCCTCAGCTGATGAGCTGGTCCAGAGGCACCGGATCCACAGCTCCCACTGCCGCCAGGACTCACCCACCAAGCGCCCGGCACTCTGTGTGAGTGGGGACAGCAGGGACAGCAGGGACAGCCCTCACTCTGCTCCATGGGGTCACACTGTCTGGTTTCTACCAGATGAGAGAAGGGAGCAAAGTGCAGTTACTCAGAGTCTTCTTCCAGCTTGAAGGTCTGGGAAGGTGAGGTGGGGGCTGTGGGGCCAGCCCGGTGCTGTCCTCTGGGAACATTGGGAAGGGACAAAAAGCAAAGGCAGCTGGAGGCTGCTCTGTTTGCTGCAAACCAAGCACACCCCTGGGGCTTCTCTAAGTACAGAAGTCTGCTTGGCCAGAGCCAGGAATCCTCTTAGGGCACACAAAGGGAAAGATTTCTGACTAGTGACTTTCTTAAGGGAGCTTTCGAGAGAAGCTTTTTGAAAGCCTCTCTGCTCACCTCACGTTTGTAGGTGGATCTCTTCCAGATTCAGAAGAGGCATTCCAGTGGCAGTATGGATGATCGGCCATCCCTGTCTGCCAGGGACTACGTGGAGTCCCTGCACCAGAATTCCCGAGCCACCCTGCTCTATGGGAAGAACAACGTCCTGGTGCAGCCGGTGAGAACCCCGGGGGCTTGCAAATTCTGCTCTGCTCCCTGACACTGCTCCTGCCCCAGCTTGCTCAGACCCTGTACTCAGCCCTGGGGAGGCCACAGCTTGAGTCCTGGGTCCAGTTCTGGATCCCTCAGCTTTGAGGTGCTGGAGCAGGTCCAGGGAAGAGCAAGGAGGCTGTGAAGGGATCCAGCACAAGTCCTGTGAGGAGAGGCTGAGGGAGCTGGGGGTGTTCAGCCTGGAGAAGAGGAGGCTCAGAGGAGACCTCATCACTCTCTACAACTCCCTGAAAGGAGGCTGGAGCCAGGGGAGGGGTCGGGCTCTTCTCCCAAAAAGCTCTCAGTCAGACAAGAGGCCACGGGATTAAGAATTTCTTCCTAATATCCAACCTAAACCTCCTCTAGAGCTTAAGCTCTGCTAGGGGAGGTTTAGGTTGGATATTAGGAAGAAATTCTTTCCAGAGAGGGTGCTGAGGCATTGGGATGGGCTGCCCAGGGAGGGGGTGGATTCTCTGTCCCTGGAGGTTTTTAAGAAGAGACTGAATGTGGCACTCAGTAACCAGGGGGGTGGCAGATGAAGGGTTGGACCAGAGGATCTCAGAGGTCCTTCCCAGCCCAAATGATTCTGTGATTCTTTGCTGGAAAGAAGCACGAGCCCATTTTTAATTTAGGAAGGCAGTGGCAGGGCTGTGTTTCAGGTCCTGGTGGAAGGGAAAGGCTCTGCCTCTGAGTGCCAGCAAGCTCTCAGGTGTTCCTGGTGTCCTCCAGCCTCCTCTCACCCCCTCACTCTCTTCCTTTGTTGCTTTTCCCTCAAGAGAGATGACATGGAGGCCATCCCGGGGTACCTGTCCCTTCACCAGACAGCAGACATCATGGCACTGAAGTGGACTCCCAATCAGCTGATGAATGGTTCTGTGGGTGACCTGGACTACGAGAAGAGGTGACTGGTTCTGAGTGTCCCCTGGCATGGGGCACTGGGGAAGCAAATGTCCCCCAGGGCCAGGGGTTGGATCTGGTGTCTGTGGCCACCAGTGAGTTTTCACACTGACTGCAGAGCAAAACCATCATCCCTGAGTCTGTCATGGGGGAAGCAGTGGTGGGAGAGGAGGGGATGGGGATGGTGTCCACCTCTGCTGGGAAGGGTTCATCTTGGAGAATGAGCAGTTCCCAGGTGATGGCACCCAGGAACAGAGCCCCTTTTTGCAGTGCTGTCTCTGCTCAGACTGCAGCTTATCCTCCATGCAGGAGGAATTGAGAATCCCTGGGAATTCAGGAAGTCCCTGGGGCTTTTCCACCCCCGGGGGGCTGAGGTCTGCTTGGTTTTCTCAGCAAGGTGCATCACATGCCCTTTGCCTGGGTTGCCCTCCAGGCTGCTGGCATTTCTCCTGGCAGCTGCAGGCAGTCACAGAACCATAGCAGAGCATTAATCCTGGAAACAATCCATCCTGCCAGTTTGCCTGGGAAATGAAACAAAGCAAACAAAATCCTCTTCCACCACCAAACACTCCAGGAAAGCTGGGATGTTCAGGACACTGTCACCTGGAATGAAGATCATCTTCAGCAAAAATCATGCTTGGTTTTCTTTATTCTCAGTTGCAGTTCTTTTTTGGTAGTTTTGTTTACCTGTGTACTTTTCATCTTCCACTTCATTGCCCATGTCTGGGAACCATGAGAGCAGGGGTGGAGCTGGAGTTAGGTCAGGGTTAGGGTTGCTGCTCCTTGATGGGTGTTGCCATTGGTTCAGGATAACTCTGTGCTGCTGGGACCTCATCCTGTCTGTAGCTTCCCCTGGTGCCAGCAGATGCTTTCCTGAGGCTCAGGAATTTCTCTTTCTCTCTCCCAGTGTGTACTGGGACTATGCCATGACCATTCGCCTGGAGGAGATTGTCTACCTGCACTGCCACCAGCAGGGTAAGGCCAGGGGGGTCCCTGCTGGCATCCTTGGATCTTTGGGGCGTCCCCACCTGGGAGTGGTTTCATCCAGCTCCAGGGCAGATGTCCAGAGCTCTGGATGGTCACTGCTGTAGAAGTGCTTCCAGAAAAGCCTTTAAACAGCTCCTGGCTGGGGAGCACTCCCTGCTCTGGGAGTCATCTCCAGGCAAACCTTCTCCAGGGCCCCAGACCTAGGGAAGAATCCAAAGCAGAAAGAAATTCTTTCTTTTCTGCACCAGAAAGACAATTCCCTGAGCTTGTCTGTTCGCCGTGATCTTGGCTGTTAATGTTTCCCTGGTTTATCTCTGGGTCCTCTCTCTGCTGTGGCTGACAGTAGACAGCGGCGGGACGGTCGTCTTGGTGAGCCAGGATGGGATCCAGAGGCCCCCACTGAGGTTCCCCAGGGGTGGACACCTCCTGCAGTTCCTGTCCTGCCTGGAAAATGGGCTCCTGCCCCATGGACAGCTGGATCCACCCCTCTGGTCCCAGCGGGGGAAGGTAGGAACCCCAAAACAGGGCTTGTACCCCAGGGTCTCAGAGCAGAGCTGCTGGGGAGCACCCTCTGCCCCACCTCGGGGTCCCCCTCCCAAAACCAAGAAGGAAAGCGGGCAGTTTGGTTTAGCTGGTGGTCCTGACCAGCTGCAGAAGGGAGGTTTGGTTCTCCTGGCCATGCTGTCTGGGGTACCTGTTCTCCATCTCATGGAAACCCTGATCCAAAGGCTGCTCCAGCCCCGGGGATGGATGGATGGATGGATGGGCAGGTACCCCCCGGGCTGATGGAGCATGGGCTCTTGGTGGGCAGGAGCTGGGCAAGCAAGGCAGTGGCTGTGCTGGCCCATGTGGTGGGGCAGGGGGTGGCTGGTGAAGAGCAGGTCTTGTTCACCCAGGGAAAGGTGTTTCCCAAGCTGAGGAAGCGAAGCCCTCAAGGCTCCTCCGAGTCTGCGTCTGACAAGGAAGATGATGAAGCCACAGATTATGTTTTCAGGATAATCTACCCTGGGACACAGGCTGAGTTTGGTGAGTGCCTTGGCAGAGGGAGTTTGGGGTGGGGGCAGCAGGTCCTGACTGCCCAAATGGTCAGGAGACAAATTCTTCCACATCATTCCAGCAGTAAGGTTCATTTTGGTGCTGTTCCCTGGGGTCACTTCTCACCACCACAAGGCCCCAGGACTGTTTCTTCTCTTGCTGTCACCGTGGCAAGTGCCTTGTTAAATCCAGCTCTGTCCCTTCAAAGGAGAGGGGACAGGCTCAGGGGACAAGGGGGAGGATGCTGCTGGACTCACCAACCCAGAAATCTCTCTTAACATTTGGTTGTGAATCATCTGAACAATCAGGTCACTTCTGCTGGGAAGTGGCTCTACATTTGTCCTCACTCTTCTGTGGGATACCAAGAACATTTTTTTTTTTATTTCTGGGAACATTGTAGGTGACTTTGTAAGGGGAAAAACCACGTATGTAATAGTAGACACCTGGAGTGCTTTTTGAAGAGCCATGAAATGTGATAAAACTCATTCTGCTATTTTTGAGGCTAGAAGGGGCAATCACATCTCCTGTGACTCCTCCATACCATCACTTAGCATCATACTTCCTTTTCCCCTGCCTTTAGCTGACTAACACAGTTCAGTGAGTCAGATAAGAACCTGATGCAGGCTGAAATAACAGATAGAGATGTTTCTTTCTGTCCCTTCCTTTTGATCTACCCCTTAAAACTCCATGCTGGAGCCCAGATTTTCTGTGAAAGGGACTGCTGCAATCTCCTCAGCTGGCATCAGCAAAGTCTGTGTGGTTCCTCTGGACCTTCCCAGAAGGGGTGGAAGGGCACCAGTTCTTCCTTTCTCTACAGATTGTTCCTTTCTCCCCTTTCATTGGTGCCCTTCTCCTCTCTCTGTGTCTCTAGTTACCATTAATGGTAATTTTCACCCATTCCTTGCGTCTGTGATCTCCATCCCTGCTGTGAGAGGGAAGATCAAGAGGACTCCAGCTGCAAGCAAGACAGTGGTGATCCCTAAATGGTTTCCAAGTCTTCCCATCACATCCCGACCTCCCCTTGCTGCCCTGGGGACCTCTTGGTGTCAGTGTAACGTGGCTGTCAGAGCTGGCTGGTGCTGCTCTTTGCCTCCCTTGTCACTTGACAACTCCTGCAGAGCTGTCCCCTGTCCTTGCTGACCATCACTGACCCCCCAGCCCCTGCTCATTCCTCTTCCTAGTGTCACTCATCCAATATCCCAAGCTGGGAGGGTCAGGGTGGAGGGGGTGAGGAAGCCTTCTCCTAGCTGGAAGTTGGAATTTCTACCACAATTTGATGCCCAAGGGGGAACAAATAAATAAACGAGTTCTCCGTGAATCTTTTTCCTGCATCTCATCAGGGCAGCCCTTTCCCAGGGGACAGCTCAGCTTCAGGGCTCTGTGTCCCCTTTCTGCCCTGGTTTGGTTTGTGGGTGGCACCTGAGCAGGATGAGGCCCTGGCAGGAGCACTTCTGAGCTTCAGCAGGGATTTAGCAAGTGACAACACGACAAGCTGCTTGCTCCCACTGTCCCTCTCAACCTCTTCATCAAAGCCTTTGTCTCCTGGCTGGTGGTTTGGATGCTCCTGTCTTTCCCTCAATCCTGGATGGGATCCTAATGTCTGAGGGGTGGGGGTTTCCCCTTCCCACTCATCCTGGGACAGCAGTTGATTTCAGTCCCAGGTGTTCTCATCTGTGTGGCAGTCTGGTGCAGCCCTTTTCTCCATCCTCTCTGGGCCAGGTGTTGGTTTCCTGCCTTGGCCAGCACTCAGCATTTAACAGGAGCTTGCTGAAGGTACTGCTGATGATTAGCAGATGTTTTTTTTTTTCTCTCTTTCATTGATGCTCTCTCTTTCCTTTCTCCTGAGCTCCCTGGTGCTGTGGGCACCAGGTGTGGCTCCTACCTGGTTGCTGGAGCCTCCTTGGGAAGAGGGTGCTCTCATCCTGTGGGGTGCTGCTGATCAAACCTCTCCCCTCTGTTGCCCTCCCCTGGCTCCCCCAGCTCCAGGCAGTGTTCATGTCCCTCTCTCTGCCCTCTCCCAGTGCCCCAGGACCTGATGGACACACCAGGACCCAGCCTGCCCCCCATCTGGCAGCCCAGCACCCGCAAGTCCTCCTGCTCCTCCTGCTCCCAGAGTGGCTCCTCGGACAGTGGGGCACCCAATGGCTGCAGCCACGAGAGGTGGGACAGCTCAGCCTCTGCCCAGCCTGGGGAGACCCTGGGGGGGTGGCTGGGGAGGTGGGTGCCCTGGGGCCAGGCTGGTGCAGGGGGGTCTCCGGCCTCACGATGCTGGGTTAGTTGTCCAGGGGCCATCTGCAGAGGGGCCAGTGGGACATGTTTGTCCCCTCAGCTGAGATTTGTCCCCTCAGCTGGCATCCCAGCTGCTCCATGGCCACATCCTGGCAGCAAGCAGGGCTGCTCCCAAGCTGAGCAGAGATCCCTTGGTGCTCTGCTGAAGGCCAAGCTGGAGCCGTCAGCTCAGAGCAGGGGCTGAGGGCACCCATGGGAGTGTTTTCTCTCCTGACATCCCCTCTGTGTTTCTTGGCAGAGCTCCACTGAAGCTCCTGTGTGACAACATGAAGTACCAGATCCTCTCCCGAGCCTTCTATGGCTGTGAGTACTTCTCACCTCCTCCACGATGCCATGAGATGTGTGAAGGGATAAGGTCCTGGGAGCTGGGCTGGGAGTGGTGCTGAGGCAGCGGGGCACTGGCCAGGGGTACTGGGACCAGTCTGTTGCAAGCAGGACCCCCTGTGCTCAGGGTTGAGAGCAAACATCTGAACTCTGGTCCCTGGACCTCATCCCAGCAGTGCTGGTGTTAGAAGATGATGAGATCCTGCCCTTTGCCAGTGCTCTCCTTGCTTTTGCTGCTCTGGGTGGCTTCAGAGGTTCTCCTTCACGGGCCAGACTCATCAGAACTTTCTCCTGCACTTCATCCTCCTGGCTGCCCGGGTTTCCCCAGCTGAATGTTTGCTTCTGCCCACCCCAGGGCTGGCTTATTGCAGGCACCTCTCCACCGTCCGCACCCACCTCTCTGCTCTGGTCCACCACAGCATCGTGTCCCCTGATGTCCCCTGCAGTGCCAGCTCAGGGCTGACTGTGGACATCTGGCAGAGATACCTGCAGGACAGCACGGTAGGGACAGCACTCTGGGGATGGGCTGGGGGTGTGGGTAAGGTGAAGAACATTGGGGAAGCTCCCTCAGCAGAGAAGTCGGAGAGGTTCTGATCCCTGACTCCTGGAAGCCAGAGGCTTCTCCCCTTGGCACCGCTGCCTGCACCAGTGTCCCTCACCCCCAGCACTGGGGTAGTGAAAGGGGGGGGGGTCCCAGCACAGGAGAGACCAATGCTGCAGCCCTGACCTCCTGCCAGCACTCAGAGGCACAGCAGTGACCTTCAGGGACTTGGGTGGGCCAGTGCTTCCCAAAACATCCACCTGCAGGTGGACCCAAGCCCTGAGAAAGAGGAGAGAACCCACCTGCAATGGAAGGGCAGAGAGTTGGTGGGTGATCAGCATCTGGGCAGCACTCAGGGTGCTGGAAGCTGGGCTGGGGTTGCCCTTGGGTCTGCCAGGCTGTGGTCCTGGCTGTGTTTCTGTGCTGATTCTCAGCTCTTCCCACAGAGCTATGAGGACCAGGAGCTGCTGCGGCTGATCTACTACGGGGGCATCCAGCACGAGATCAGGAAGGCTGTTTGGCCCTTCCTCCTGGGCCATTATCAGTTTGGGATGACAGAGGCAGAAAGGAAAGAGGTTGGTGTGGGTGTGTTAAGTGTCCCCTGGATATTTCACAGCTTGAAGTGTGCACCCTGTGAAACCCATTGGGCTTTGTGCCCCCTTTGTACCACGGCTGGAGGTGGGAGAAAGACTCAGATAAGTAGGAACTGATAGGAGCAAGATTGGGGTTTCTCTGTGGAGCTGCTGATGTCCAGTGCCCTGGAAGGCAGCAAGGAGACGGATGGGCATTTTTCTGTCCTAATTTTTGCAAGGTCAGGCTCTGGCTGGTGCTGTGCAGGAGATGGGTGACTTTATGTCCCATCTATCCATAGCTAATACGAGCATCTCTCTGCAGGGCTGCTTGAGGGTTGCAGGAGGTGGTTTCCAGTCTCTTCCAGGGGCCTCAGGCTGCACCAGCAGAGGTTTAGATTGGATATTAGGAAAAATTCCATTGCTCAAAGAGTGCTCAGGTGTCAGACCAGGCAGTGCTGGAGCCACCATCCCCGGGAGGCATTCAGAAAACCGTGCGGGTGTGGTGCTTCAGGACACAGCTTAGTGGGCACGGTGGCCTTGGGTTTGGTGGTCTTTGAAGTCTTTTCCACCCCGTATGACTCTGAAGAGCCTCTTGTCCCTGAGCACTGCAGGCTGACGAGCAGACCCGCTCCTGCTACGAGCACACCATGGCTGAGTGGCTGGGCTGCGAGGCCATCGTCCGCCAGCGGGAGAAGGAGTCCCACGCAGCAGCCCTGGCCAAGTGCTCCTCTGGGGCCAGCCTGGATTCCCACATCCAGAGGATGATGCACAGGGACTCCACCATCAGCAACGAGGTGAGGGCCTGGGAGGGCTGTGCCCACCTCAGCTCCGTCTTGTCCTGCGGGAGGGATGGAGGGGACGCTGCCTGCCCACCCTCCCTGCCTGACCTCTGCCTGCCTCGGTGCTCCCTGCACTCCTGCCAGCTGCAGCTTTCTTACCTCTGCTCTGTCGTCTGCTCTTTGTCTGTTTAGCAGTAGAATAGAATCACAGAAAGTGAGGGGTTGGAAGGGATAACAAAAGATGATGGAGTCCAGAGCAGGGTGAGGTGCAGGAGGTCACCCAGGGACACCTCCAGGTGGGCTCTGAATGTCTCCAGGCAAGGAGACTCCACAACCCCCCTGGGCCAGAGCCCTGTCACCCTCACAGTGATGAAATTCTTCCTTATATTTAAAGGGAACCAATAACATCTGCAGCACAAGCCTGGTTTCTGTCCTGTGTGGTGCTGTTTGGTGATGTATCAGAGCTCTAACAAACTGGCTTTGGTTCTTGCAGCCACGGTGTCTGAGCAGCTCTAGGTCTCTGCCCCTCTTGGGGATGGTGAGCACAGGGTGCCTGAGAGCCAGGGAGTGGGCAGGGGGTCAGCTGGGACCCCAGAATTCATGTGTGGAGCCACATGTCCAAATCCAGACACCCTCCCCAGTCCTGTGAGATGTTCCTCGTGGGTGTTCTGGAGAACAAGAGGTACCCATTACCCCTGTGAGGGGCTGTGAAACACATCAGTGGGTTTCTTGTCTGCCTTTTCCATCAGTTCCTCGGCACATTAGCAGCACAGAAGGGATTAGATCCCCATCCCAAACCAAAGGGCGTGGAGGGAAAAGCCTTTTAAAGGAAAGGGAGTCCTGGGAACAGAGCACAGGGAGTGTTTCCATGTGGGCTTTGTCCTGGGAGGAGAACAGCCTGGCAGGGCAGAGCAGCACCTGACCTGGCCCTGCCCCACCAGGGGTGAATGAGACCACCCCAAAAAGGGCCTGGAGACCCCACCAGTGTCCTCTGGGATGCTTTTGGGAAGAAACAAGCTCATTCCCAACCATGCAAATGTAGGGAGGGCCCTGGGCATCGTTCCCATCCCCACAGCATCTCCACTGCAGTTCTTTTTTTGTACCCACATCTGCCTGTTCTGGGAGGGGAGTTGGCAGAGTTCATACACACAAAGGTTCCCCCTTTTGCCATCCCAGCCTGACATTTCCTGTTGGAATATGTTCCCATGGTAACGGGGGGGGAAACTGTCGCCTTTCCTCTGCCCATCAGAGCCCTGCCCAGCAAGCACCCACGGCACAGGGGTGGGGAGAGCTCTTGCTGAAAGGGTTTTCCTGTAACCCTGCTGGTCTTGGTGGCCCCCAGGGGATCCCTGAGGCAGAGCTGAGCTGGGCACTCCAAAGCCCATCTCCTCCTTCTGTGTTTCAGCTGGAAGCCAGACAAGGGTGCTGTTGATTTTTCAAGGAGTTCCCTTGACTGAGTCTGGCTTGAAACGTCAGTGTTTGTCCTTTAAGAAAAGGAAAAAAAGCATTAATATGCTTGGAGGGATTGTTTTAGAGCCTGTGACTTCATCCTTTATGTAAACTGAGAGGGGGTGAGCTGCCTTGCTGCCAAATTAGGACAGAGATTTGTAGAAATTTGCACTCCAGGGAGGCAGCGTGACCTCTCTGAAGACCAGAAGAAAGCAGTTCCTTCCAGACCCAAACATACAATGCTCAAACAACTGGGTTGGCCTGGAACTTTTGTTTTTTTGTCATTTTCTGCTGCAGTAAATGTCAGTGGCAGGCTGGGGCAGGGTGCTGCTGTGGGGGACAAACCTGCTGTGACAGGACCATCTTTTCCTGGGTCAAATATGAGAAGTTAGTGGATGCATTTTCTTCTTGCTCTTGACGTACAGATGTGCCCACCTCTGATAGCCCAGGGTGAGCCTCCCTCTGCTCCAGACACCACACTCCTTGCCTTTTCACTGGCTTTTTTCCCCTCTCTCTTGCAGTCCTCCCAAAGCTGCAGCTCTGGCAGACAGAATCACGCCCGGCTGCAGAGTGACTCCAGCTCCAGCACACAGGTGAGCACCAGCACCTGGTCCCCTCCTGCTCCTTCAGGGCCCCCCAGCAGCAGCACACAGCTCTGCCACCTTGGGCTGATGCCTGCCTGATGACCATCACGATTTTCTGGCAAAGAGAAGCAGTGTTGGGGGAGGCAAAGGACTCAGCAGACTGCCCCTGGAGCTGCTAAGGGCAGAACTGCTCTCTGCTCAGCTTAATATTCACCAACCTGCTCTGCCCAGGCTTGAAGGACCAACCCTCCTGTGGTCTTCACACTTGGAGGCCCTTGGCTGCTCCATCTGTTAGTAACCATGTGTTTAACCAACATGTTTAAGGTACATTCTGCCCGACCTATTCCACTGAGTAAAAGCCATTTGGAGCAGGGACTGTGAGCTCCGAGCTGTGCAGAAAACCATGCCAAAACCCAGGTCAAAATCCAGGCAGGGGAACCTCAAGGCTGTGCCTAGACATTCCCCCAAGAGCCTGGCTAAAATGAGACAAGGAGCTAGATGCTCAAGGCTGAAGTTGTTTCCCACCACACCAAAGGAGTGGAGGCAGAGCACTACTGAGTTAAAATGCCTTCAAGACCTCTCAGCTTTCTTCTGCTGCATATCCAGAGCAGATTTTCCTCCCTGCTGCTGGGGATGGGGGCATTATGTCCCTGTTCCCAACAGTTTGCTCAAAACTTGGGGGGTTGCTCCCTCTTATATGGCTCTGCTTGTGCTCTGCAGGTATTTGAGTCTGTTGATGAAGTGGAACAGGAAGGAGATGCTCAGCTGGAAGATGGCAAACAAAGCAAGGTCCCTAACGGGACGGTCCCCAACGGGACATGTTCCCCTGATTCTGGCCACCCCTCTTCCCAGAACTTCTCCATCACATCAGGATTCTCCGAGCGCAGCTTCAGCAATGAGGACAGCACCCTGGAAACCAACAAATCCTCAGGAAGCTCTCAGGGAAAAGCTGGTGGCTCTGATGTCTCAGCCCCCCAGGACTCAGATGGTGCCCAGCTGGAGGAGAAGCTGCAGGGCCAAGACAGCTTGGAAGGGGAATTTCCTACCAGTGGAAGCGTGGACTTTGTTCCAGGGGCTGAGAGCTCAACGAGGGCTCATGAGTCCGTGGCCCTGACTGTGGTGGAGAGCTGGGCAGACAGTGAGGCTGAGAAGCAAAGCTTGGTAGAGAGTGAAGATACCCTCTCTGAGGAGCCAGAGATGGAGAGCTTGTACCCCCAGCTGGATTCTCTGGCTGTAGCTGACCTGACCAACACTGAAGCTTCTGCTGTCTCCTCGATGGGTGTCACCTACTCTGTAAGTATGTACTTGGTTGCTGAGGTGGTTTCCTCCTGATATCTCACTGTTTGCTGCAGGATTTGTCTGTGCTAATCATAGAATCACAGACTGTCAGGTTGGAAGGGACCTCACAGATCATCTGGTCCAACCCTTCTCAGTAGTACTGTAGTTTATATGAGATGTCTCAGCACCCCGTTGAGCTGAGACTTTAAACAATGAGAGGGAATCCACCACTTCCCCTGGGAGACCATTCCAATGTCTGTCTGTCCTCAGAGTGAAAAATTTACCTGCAGTTGTGTGTTCAGAGACCCTGCACCTTCCCCTCTAACCTGTCGCTCCCTTGTCCTTGCAGCTTTCTTTTTTTTTGGTGGGGTTTTTGTTTTGTTTGTGTTTTTTTTGTTGTTGTTGTTGTTTTGGGGTTTGGTTTTACTTGAAAACCAGTCAACTGTGCTTTTTCTTTGGGCAGCCAGAGCTGCTGGACATGTACACAGTCAACCTGCACCGCATTGAGAAGGATGTGCAGCGCTGTGACCGCAACTATTGGTACTTCACCCCCAGCAACCTGGAGAAACTCCGCAACATCATGTGCAGGTGGGGGGCTGCAGGCAGGGGGGGCAGGCTCCTGATGCTGCTGGCTGCTTTCCCTAAATTCACCTTAAGGCTGAAACCTCCATCTTTGCTTTGGTCATTGAGTTTCACTGAGTTCTTACCCTGAATCTTGGCATGCCGGAGCTGGGGCAGCAGCTCCAAGGACCTCGTGGTTGTTGCTCTGCCCCAGGACTGCTGGGTCTGGGCTCTTGGTTGAAGCAGAGGGCTCCCCATGCATGCTGCCTCCTGGTCTGAACCCCCCACAGCCCACCTGCTCTCTGGAAAATGTTTTAATGAGGATCAGAGCTAATGAGGAACTGCCTGAAGTGTTCGGTGCCAACCCAGGAGATCCGGGCACATTGCTGGTTCCCTTTGCTTGGTCCCTGTGACTGAGAGGTGGCTGTGTGATCTTCACTGACTCCAAAAAGCTCCAGCTGTGGCTGCTTGAGGGGCAGAGAGAGCTAAAATATTATTACTCATCTTGCAAATAGGAGGAGAAGCTGCTGTTTCGTTAGAGCTGTCACTTTAGCTGACAGCCAGGGCTGGAGATCTCTGCTGATAGAGCAGGTTTTGGAAAACTAGCAGGCAAGATGGAAAAACAAAACAAAACAAAACATTTGTCCCCTGGTGCCAGCAGTGGATCTGAGTCCTTTGGGAACACGTTTTGACTTGCTACCAAATATGGGAAGATATCTCTGCAGGGCTGGGAGCCAAGAGGATGATGAATTAACCAACTCCTCATCCTGCAATGGCCATGGGCACAGCCTTGGATCAACAACACCCTGCCATGGTCATGGTCATGGTCATGGCCATGGCAGGGTGTTGATCCAAGGCTGTGCCAGAAGGACTCACAGGCTGGTTTTCCTGCTCTTTCACCATGCAGCTACATCTGGCAGCACATTGAGATCGGGTACGTGCAGGGGATGTGTGACCTGCTGGCTCCTCTCTTGGTCATCCTGGATGATGGTGAGTTTGTGGCTCTGCCCCATTGTCCCTTTGGGGGGGATCTGTTGGGTTGGTGGGGACCCTTTGCAGTGGGAAGGTCCCATGCTTGGAGGGGTTGGGGGTTGGCTTCTGTTTGGCCTTGGGGCTGTCTCCTGGGAGCCCAGCTTGGGGACAGCAGTGTGTGTTTCTGTGGATCTTTTTGGAGCAGGGAGGGATATTCCTGCTGTGGGTGCAGATGTGGCAGTGTCCCTGCAGCCGAGCAGTGACTTTCCCTCTTCCCTGTGCAGAGGCTTTGGCTTTCAGCTGCTTCACTGAACTTATGAAGAGGATGAACCAGAACTTTCCCCACGGGGGAGCCATGGACACCCACTTTGCCAACATGAGATCACTGATCCAGGTAGGAGGGACCTGGCACTGCCTCTCAAACCAGAGGGGGAAAAAAGCTTGGGATGGGAGTCTCAGAAGGGTTGAAAGGAGCTTTTGGAAGTGGGAAGCATGAGGGGAAAGCAGGGAGCTGTAAAGACAGCCTGGGGTAGTGTAGGAGGGAGAAGCTGGTGTGGAGCTGGTGTAGGAGAGCTGTGGGCATGGATGTGGGCAGGCAGAGGAGTGGCTGGTGCCCCTGGTGTGCACTGCTGAGTTTCCTTTTGCTTTTCTTGACAGATTCTGGACTCTGAGCTCTTTGAACTGATGCACCAGAATGGGGATTACACTCATTTCTACTTCTGCTACCGATGGTTTCTCCTGGACTTCAAGAGAGGTGTGTGCTGGGGGGAGGCAGCTGAGACCAGCACATGGGGAGGGGGGGCAAGGTCTGCTGTGTTTCCAGGCTTCTCCATACACTCTGTACCTCCAGCTGTCTCAGATCCTTACCACACATTCCTGTTTTGCTTTCCCCGTGGTAAACCTGTGGCTGACTTTTCAGTCTCGATACAGAACCTGTTGTTCCAGAGCTGCTGCTGAGTCTCAACCATAAACCAGGTTTCTGTCCTGAAGCTTCTGTCACCTGCTGCAGGCTGGAATATTTGTCTCTACTTATTCCTTCCAAGTGGAACAGGTTCTTGTGGGAAGGAACCACCCAGAATGTCTTCCCAGTGCTGCAGGAGGATTGTGACCCCATGGCTGGTGCAGTCACTCCTGTTTTTTTCCCCTGTTCACAGAGCTGGTGTATGATGATGTGTTTGCTGTCTGGGAGACCATCTGGGCAGCTGCACACGTGTCCTCTGCACACTATGTGCTCTTCATAGCCCTGGCTCTGGTGGAAATGTACCGAGACATCATCCTGGAGAACAACATGGATTTTACAGACATCATCAAGTTTTTCAATGGTACAGCTTTGGGTTCTCTTGGGCTGAATCTGTGGCAGCTGCTGAGACCTGGGCAGCAGGAGTCTGTCTGACTCCAGAGAGTCGTGAGTGGGCTGTGCTGGTAAATGTGTAAAACAAAGCAGTGGATGGCTGTGGGATGCTGATATTGGAACATGACAGTAAAGTGTTGGTTGATGGAGGCTTTTCAGAGCCATATCTGAGGGATGGTGCTTGGGGACTTGGAATTCTCAGGCTCATCCTGAGCAGCAGGGAGCTGTGGGATGGGGGTCCTGCAGAGCCTGGGCTGTGTGGCTCTGACCTCTCTCTGTGCTTCTGTCTGTGTTCCAGAGATGGCTGAGAGACACAACACCAAGCAGATCCTGAAGCTGGCTCGGGACCTTGTCTATAAAGTCCAGACTCTGATTGAGAACAAATGAAGGCCCTGGGGAAGGCAAAGCATCCAGACAGAGAGCCAGGACTCCCCTTCAAAGCTTCCTCCCTTCTCCTTTTTCTCCAAGTGCCACACCTATGGAAATGAGGTAGTTGGACACATGCTGCTGTCTGAACTGGAAGTACCCTTAGCTCTCCAACTGCTGTGTTCAGTGTTAGGTCCAGGATCTTCACAGCCTTCTTCAGTGACTTAACCAAAGATCTGTACAATTGTATTCTCTGGCTAAGGACTTGCTTTGGAGGCAGGACCCAGGCAGTCCCTGGCCTTGCTGCAGCACATGTGGTGACCACCACAACTGCTGAGGTGGTTGCCAGCATCCAAGGTCAGAGCTGCCATCCCCTCTTGGGGCTGCCTCGGGCTCCACAGCCTTGGCTGCCAGGAAATAAAGGTGATTCCTTGGAGAGCTGCTGCCTGGGGAAGCAGCCAGGCTGGGCAGGACAGGGCTGGTGCCAGCACTCAGCTTCTGACTGACCTTAGGAGGTCCTGCCAGTAACAGGGAGGGACTTTGATCACAGAAATTCCTCTTCTTTTGATCGTGTCCCTCAAGGCATAGCATCCCCATTAGTTTTTGTTTTTGTTTTTTTTTTTTGAGGGCTCTGTTCTCTCCCTGGGGTTTTATGTTGTTTGTTAGTACAGTATCTGAGCACACGAGAGTTTCAGCTCGGGATGGATTTTCAGAAGAGCTCCAAATTCAGCATTGGGGTTTTTCTTTCAAAATCCAACCTCTCTAATGCTCTCAAAACACTGGAAAATCTGGTCCTGACCTCCTCTGGGAATTCTAGACTTGAGGTTTCCATACCTGCCTTACTCTAGCTGCTTGTGTTAGGAGTCTGGTGTCCCTGTCCCTCCTCTGCAGCCACTCTTAGGGGGGGGCTCATCGGGAGGCAGCTCAGGAGACTTTGGGGACTCTCCTGAGTTGGCCTCTGAAGGTGCCAGTCTCTTCCTTTTTTAATTTGAAGACCAGCTGCTCAAAGCTCAGCAGTGCAGACAGCCCCCTGGGTGCCTGCAGGTTTTCTGTCTGCTGCTGGGGGTGGCTGCCAAGCCCCCCAAGCCCACTGAAAGCCTCCAGTGAAGGCTTGGAGAGCTGCTTCCACCTGCCTGTGATGGGGAAAGTAGCCCAAGATCCCTGAGTGTCTTTGCTTTTGGAAGCTGCACTTCTCTGGCCACTTTTCCTGCAGCCCCTGGAGCTGGGCTGCTGCCACCTCCTCAGGCTGCAACCCAGAGGGTTTGGCTTCATTTTTCAACTCAGGTAAAAACCATAAAGGAAAAGGAGAGGTGAAGGTTGTTGGTTGGTCAGGGAGGGCTTTGCTGTGGCCACAGGAGGCTGCCCTGGAGGTGTGCTTACAGCAGGAGGGGGGACACTGGGTTGTAGCTCTCCCTAAGGGTACTTTCTCTCAAGTTTTGCTGCAAAAATTTGTGTTCCCCCTCCATGCAATGTGTGCTCTGTGTGTGTGTGTGTGTGTGTGTGTGTGTGTGTGCTCTGCTCCTCCCCTCTGCAAGATGAAGATCAGCTCTTCCCTTGCCGCTGCTTCCCTTCTCCTGGGGAACATCTGTCTGTGCTGACTCTGTGTTGTATTTACTTGTGGCATGTGTCAGATGTTGCTTGCAGAAAAAAAAAAAAAGGCAGAGGTAAATCTGCAGAAGAGAAAGCTACTGCTTCAGAAAAGTTCTGCAGAGTGTGTGAAGAGATTTGCAGTTCCTGAGCAGGTCAGTTCATCTTCCTGCAGTGCTGGGACACAGAGGCTGCAGCTGGAAAAACCAGGGAAGAGTGGGATGTCCTGAGCCCTGTGGGCAGGGGGGAGCAGTGGGGACCATTTATTTCTCATAATCCCAACAAGCAAAGCTGCACCTACAACCTGGTAAGTTCTCTGCAGTGTTTTCCTGCATTGAGTCTCCAAAGCAAGATTGCTCTGCAGTGACACAGGAAAAAAAGAAAAGGCATTGGAGTTCAAATCTGCCAGGTCATGTATGAATCTTTCATTGTTCCACAAAGCAGGGTGGGAAGCTTGTGTCCTCCCTGCCAGGCTGCTCTTGTTCCCTTTAGGTCCCAGGACAAGTTATAGTCCACCTGCATCACCTCCTCTGAAGGGAGAGTGCTCTTTCCTCCCCTTTTGGAGGGACAAGGACCAATAGATCACCTTAAACACCAGTCTCACCAAGCAACATCACTGACACTTGATCTTTCAAGCTTCTGTTTTTCATTTCTTGGTTTTAAAACAAAAACAGCCAAGAAATTCTGCACAATATTTGCTGTCTGTATTAACTGAGAGTGTCTTTGGGCCGCTCAATAGCAGTGTTTTTTGGATAATTTCTGGGGGGAAAAAAAAAAGTGTTTATTTATTGATTGTACATTACTGTGTGTCCTTGTATACTGAAGTGTGTGAGTGTGCATTGTTATGCAAATGGAGATATATCTTTTCAATGTTCTTTACAATATCTTGTAAATGTTTACCAGAAAATTGTGTCTATATATATAATATATATATATACAGTCCAGAGAGAAAATATGTGAATTAAGTGGGTTATTTTTTGAGGGGGGGGGAGAGGAAATCTTTTGCTTCTGAGAACTGTATGGTTTCTATAGCACCTACTCCATGATGTGCCAATCTGTCACTGTCCCTGTACTGTGAGTTGTTCTGGCATGGCAACAGGAAGCTTAGAGCAGAACCACGTTCATGACCTCAGCTTGGCTTGATTTTTAGTTCTGATGCTCAAACAGGAAAGGAATTTAAAAAAAGGAAGGAAAACAATTTAAAAAAAAAAAAAAAAGAAAGAAAAAAAAAAAAAAAAATTTATCCTAAGCTTTGGAGCAGAGCTGTGGTTGTGCTGTGCAGGGCTCTACCTGAGGTTAGCTTGGGTTGGAGCTGCTCAGCTCACAGGTGATCTCACTGGATTTAATATAGGGAATGTTTGTGTCCTGGCCCCAGGATGGATTTTTTTTCTCCACTTGAGCTTTCTGCTGAGGCAACTTACCAAATAACTCCTGGCATATCACTCTTTTAGTGTAATCCATGTAAACACTATGGAAATGGCCTTTGTTCCTAAATGTGAGATTTTTGTTGGAGTTTCTGACTGTGTTGAGTCTCTGAATTGCTTTGTCAGTAACATTTCTCATGAATACTGAGAGGACTTTTTGCATGGGAACTTCTTGCTGCTATTCTGTTCTGCTCTCATTCAGCCTCTTAGAACTACATCCCTTAACAGATCCGGATATTTTGGACATCCCATAACAGATCCAGATGTACTCTTCCCTGTAACTAGAGAGCCAGCAGTGGAAGTGCAGGTGTCAGCAGCCATTGCCACTGACAAGTGAAGAAGGGATCCAAAAGAAGTGACTGTTCTTGATGTGGTAGCTTGGAATAACAGTTCTGCTGGGAACCCATCCACAGGCAAGCTGAGCCCTTCCCTAAATCCCTCCTTGGAGACACAAGCCTTGAGGCCAATAGCAGTTTAGGGGATGAGATTCTTCTTTCTCATTCTTCATTTATTTGTTCACTCATTCTGATCTGGCTGGCTAGTTTTCCCTTCTTTCCCTGTTTACTTTGAGGAGCTGGCTAATTCTCTGCCCTGGGAGGCAGTGTGGCAAAGTGTCCTCAAAAGCTACAGGACCAGTTTCAGGATTCTAATCACATAAGTTTGCTTTTTAGAATACCTTACAAGATCTTAAATTGCTGCTCTCTGCTTTGGCATTGCTGTTCAGGTTGTGGTAGCCTCTGAGCCCATACATCAGTGAGGCCAAAATGATTTTCACCTCATCTAAACAGCTGTCAAATATTTTTTGCTCCATTTGGGAATTTTCATGAGTACATTTTCAGCATTTCACTGTAACATGAGCACAAATGGACTGTGAAAGAGCACAACTCACAGATGAAGTGCCAATTTTTCTAGCAATATGGAAGGGTCCTTAACTCTCACCAGATCCAGTTTTCAGAAATTCTTATAAAAGTTTTCAGGTACCCTGATGTTGATAAAATGCCACTTACTGTTGCCTGCTGTTCCAGGCTCTGCAGTGATCTTCACTCAAGGTTTTTATCCTCATTCCCTGCCCTGAAGTAAACAAATGTCCCTGATCAAGGCACCTGGAGCCTTTGTGGTCCCCAGTCACACCATATTTATGTGTCCCTACAGCTTGGAGTGTTTGGATTTCCACTATAAACTTTGTCCAAATCCTGAATTTCCTGGAGAATGTACATTGTTGGAATAGCCATAGCAGTCATTCACTGTGTGTCTAATTTTAGGTTAGTGATAGGCATATTCGACCTTAAATTTCCATTCAGTAGTTTAATAACTTCCTTTTGAAAATTGGTTTTGCACATGGAGATGGAGCAGGGAGCCCAAAGGTGGAGCTGGAGGTGACAACCTCTGCTCCATGCCTGGGTCTGATGGCTCCTGACCTGCTGGCACACAGAGGGTCTGGGTCCCCATTTTTTTTTTTTTTTAATAAATAATGCTAGCAATTAAACTATGCACAAGATTTAAATAAAGTAAATGGAATTTATAGAAGCTTTTGTGGCTTCACTTCTAGGGAAGATAAAGAATTGAAAATCCTAATCCTGGATACAGAGATACTAAAAATTTCACTTTCATGACTATGTAAGAAGCTCTAATTAAATCCTCAGAAATTCAGTCTCTCTTGGAGAGCAATCTCCAGAAGCCAGGGAAGGAGAGAGCTATTTTTCACAAAGAGAATAAATGAAAAGCTTTGTTGAAAACCCAACTCAGATGTAACCTCAGACCCGTGATTGTTGTTTCCCTAGTGCCAGGGTGTGTTCTGCAGAGCTTGGCAGGGTGACACTGGGCTGTCACCCTGCTGCAGCCATCGTGGAGGTGACAGGTGCCACCCCAGGCTCCGTGGGATGAGGGATTACCTCCCAACAGTGGGGTTGTGAATGTATCTGATGTCCTGACATTAGACTTTTCTGTTGCCCTACACTGAATTGCTGCTTTCCTCTGTTGGATGCCATTTTGGTCTCTGGGAGTTGCTCTATCTGAGCTTAATGAGCACTACAGCTTTTAATATATTTGTAGAAGTGCTGCTAATGTTCTGAGATTATTTGAATTCCACACTGTGGTATAATATCTGTTTTATATTATTTTATCCATGCTTTTGTTTTTTATGTAAACCGTTCCTTATTGTTGTTCAGAAAGAAAGAAAATAAAGCTCTATTCTCTATGGTTAATGTGTTTTCAAGTCAACAAACCCTGGCTTGTTCTTTAGGGCTGCTCAGCCCCTGGTCAGAGAGGGCAGGGGTTGTTCCCCAAAAAGGCAGCACTGGTGCTTTTGTCTCTGGGAGAGCAGTGGGATGCTTGGGTGCTTTTATCTTTGTTTTGGGGACAGACTTCTGCTTCTCTCTTCAGAATACCTGCTCCAGGGGCTAGAAAAACTCCTGCTAATTTTTATTGAGCACTCAAAGCCCCAGCAAGGTAACTGGGCCTGGATCAACAGTGGTCTGGAAAAAGCTGCCCCTGGGTGCTGAATGGGTGTCGGTGGATCAGTGCTGGTGTCATTAATTAAACAGTAATTCCAATTAAGTTTATCTACACCGAGCTATTTCTGTGCTCTCTGAGCTGCTGACAAAGGAATTTTTCCAAGTAAGAACCAGTGCATGGCCTCGTCTTCAGGAACAGAATCTTTTCCTTCTTCTCCTCCCACTCCCAGCACTTCTCCAGCAGGGAATCGCACTTTTTATTTTCCGAGCGTTCTGGAGAGCTCAGGGCAGCTCTGCCAGGGTTTTGTGTCGTGTTTCTCGTCCCCTCCGAGCCACCCCGTGTCCCCTGGGGCGGGCAGGGATGGGGATCAAGGGTCTCCTTTCCAAAAGAAGCCTTTTCCAAATATTCCATCGCTGGGAGCTGCACCGAGCCGGGCAGGAGGATGCTCCATGGCATTCCCGGATTCCCAGGGGGGAGCAGCGGGAGCGGGGCCGAGCATCCCGGGGGTAGGGCTGGAGGTTCCCGGTTCTGCCCCCGCTCCCCGCACCCCCGGCCACGCTCCGGGCCCCTTCCTACTCCCGGCCCCGCCAGCCCAGGGACCCCTGAGAATGGCAGCGGGGAGGAAGGAGGAGCTGGCAGGGTTTGGGGGTGGGGATGGGAGTGAATCGGAGGGGTTGGAGAAGCCCCGGGCCCGGCCCGGTTCTGCCCCCGCCCCGCCCCAGCCCGGGGGCAGCGTGGCCGTGGGGGTGGGCAGGGGCTGCAGCCGGGCTGGGGACACACGACCCCGCATCCCCCGGGGTGGTTCTTCCCCACCCTCCAGCCCCTCCTCTCCAACCCGGACCCACGGCAGCTCCGCACGCACCGTCCCGGTGTCAGTCCCGGTGTCGGTCCCGGTGTCGGTCCCGGTGTCGGTCCCGGTGTCGGTCCCGGTGCCGGTCCGGCAGGCAGCCCCTCTCTGGGCGGGATCAGCTCTGCCCGGAGGCAGGCAGGTGAGGAGCAGCAGCCTGGGGGCTGCCTGATGCTAGGGCTGCCTTTTGGAGGGGATTTCTATTTCCTGGCCGTGTCCCCCCTCTGCCGCAGCCCCCCTGTCACCTCTGCTCGCTTTTGCGCTTCTCTCCTCCTGTCCCAGGGTTTGTTTGATCTGCACCGTGCTCCTCGCCTTGCTGAGTGCATCTCCTGGCCTTCTGGGTCCAGGCAGCCCTGGTGCCCTTGCTGCCCGTCCCTGTCCCTGTCCCTGTCCCTGTCCCTGTCCCTCCCGGGGCAGACCCCGTGTGCGGCCGGGCTGTGACACCCCCCGTGTCTGCTGCTCCTCTCACCTCCTCTTGCCAACACTATGGAGAATTTACATTGCCACAGAGCACTTAAAAAGGAGAAAAAAAAAAAAAATCCAGTGATCTGGTGGGGGATGGTTGGGCCAGATCCTGCAGCTGATGGGAGGATGGCAGAGAGCAGCTCGGGGCCCTGGAGCTGCCCTGGGGGGGGGGATTATTTTTTTCTCTCTGCGTGTGATCCTCCGCTAACATCCTCCGGGTCCACAGGGGTAACCGTGTGGAAAATGACCTTGGGCTGGATCTCGTTAGCTCGCCCTGATCCTCCTGGATCCCTCTCCAGACCTTTAGGATGGGGCAGGCTGCCTCGCCTGGCTCCTTGCAGGGAAGCTGGCAACGGCAGCGACAAGTTTCTTTTTTTTCGTTAAAAACAAATGCAAGGAGGATGAGAGGAGGATGAGGGATGAGCTGCTGGTGGGCTCAGGGCTGGCACATCTCATCCCTGGTAGATCCAGAAGGTCTCTGGGCTTCCAGCAGGGAAGGAGGTGGTGGGTGGTTTTTTTTTTTTTTTTTTTTTTTAACCGTGTTGTGCTTGTTGTTTCCTGCCCTCCCACTGGGAAGGTAGAACAGATTTGCATCAGCCCCAATATCATGTTTTAAACAGCAAAGACCAAGTTTAAACGTATTTTAAAATGGGTTAGGAGTGAAAACAAGATGGAATACTAGCTCCAGATTCCTGTCTCTACATACTTAAGAGGCTTAATTAAATAAAACCTGATATTTAATTAACCCTTAATATGTTTGCTTCTCGGGGCATGTTTGCTTTAATGGCACAGCACCAGTTTTTCAGTGCAGGTTAATTGATTGCCAGGGAACTTACAGTTAAGAACTTCAAAAGGCTGATGAAGACACTCCCCAAACACTCATAGTTTGCAAAATCGGGGTGGGATTCAACCAGCTCTTGTGAATGTGTTAATTACCTGCTACTAATTGGCAATCTGATCACTAGAGACCACGTCCCCAGCGTGCAAAAGCAGAAAAGCTCCGCAGCCTTGGTGGGGAGACCGGGGAAAAAGAAATCCTGCTGGTTAGATGGAGGAAAGCGAATAGATCCTAAAAGTGAGTTTCATTAATTTTTAACTCGCTATACCTTCACAAAAATAATAAGCAGCTATCCTGAGGCTGTGCTTTGAAGTGCGTTTTTTGGTACAGCCCCTGCTATTTCCATCGGAATCTCTCCCCCCCTCCGGAGTGTTCCCAATCGCTCCCGAAATCCAGCACTGAAACAGGAGCACTCCAGGAGATATTTCTCCATCAGCTGCTGGCAGCCCCGGTATTTTCCGTGGTTGGTTTTGGGTTGGATTTGCTGCCGGTGCAGCCAAAGCAGTTTTGGGTGGCGGGTCCCCAGGGCTGTGTCTGCTGGGGTGAGGGGACAGCGGGGGGGCTGCCCTGGTGACCCCAACAGGGTGGCTGCCACCACAGTGTCCCCACGCCGCCGTGACACATGGCAGGGGCCGGGAAGGACGAGGAGTATTTAGAGCCCTTTTTACCACGCGTGAATGAACGCGTTAAACCTCAGCTCAGAGAAAATCCTGCGAGGATAAGCACCCAGCTCTGCCGAGGACTGTCCTGGCCTGGGAACACCTCTAGCTGCACCGGAGGTGTTCAGGTGTTGGAACAGGTATTCCAGCAGTGCCTGACTCCCCCGGGCTGCAGTCACCCCTTGCCAAACCCTTTGCACAGCCCCAGTTTTGCACCTGAGGCCAAGGTAAGGCTCACCGGAACCAAAGGTGCTGGCAGCTTTGGGTCCCTGCCCAGCCCAGCAGCCACAGCTCCCTCTGCTTTGCCAGCCTGGGATTTTTAAGGTTTTTTTGCTGGATTCGCGCACGGTGGCTCTGATGGAGTAATTCCCGCCGTGGTGTTCCCAAAGATCTGTGGATGCCGTGAAAAAGGAGCTCAGGTGGAGGAGCCAAAGGGGCAGGGGTGTGTTCAGACAGTTCTTTAGCACAAGGACCTTGAGTGGTTTCTTTTTCCCGGAGGATTTCTCAGAAAGTGAAAGCATTTCCACACCACTTCCAGCAGCTGCATTGGGATGAGGTGTAAGCGGGCAGGACACTTATCAGAAAGCTCTCAGCCGTGGTAATGCACAAACTGGGATAATCTGTGCTGATTTAGGCAGAAGTGTGTTTTCGGAGAAGCTTGCAGGAGCAGGATGCTGCTGGCACTGCCAGGGGCTGCGGGTTCAGTGCGGGGTCTCGGGTTCAGTGCCTGAGCTGGCTCTTGGGTGGATAAGTTTATTTGAGCTTTTATTAGTTCAGCAAATGGAACAAAGACACTCACGCCTTTATCACTTTGACTAAGAACGTGTTGTTGTTGGCTGAGTTACAGGAGTGCGAGCTGAAATCTGAGTCACTCTTCTGCTTGGGAAAACAAAAACAGACTCCCAGGAAATCTGTTTTCCTTTGTTCTCACCACGGCTGACCGTGTGTGGTTGGCTGATAGCACAGGGTGGGCCTCCAGCAGGGATGGGTGCCCGGTTCTTGCCCAAAACAGAGGAGGCAAAACCCGCCAGAGATTATATAATTGACAAAAATTCCACACCCACTGATTTTTCACCCTGATGCAATAAAACCTCCACTACGCTGCAAACTAACAGCTCCTTCCCACTGGAAAGCATTATACATACAAATTTGATGCTCAATTATCCCCCCTTTTTTTTTTGTCAAGGATTTTTGGCTACTGCTGCTCTCTGCAGCTGAGGTTTGACACCCCCTGCCTTGCTGAATTTCTCCTTTCTGGAGGAATAAACGTTTGGTGGAGCCTGTGGGTATAATTCTGCTGCACTCCAAGCTGGGCACGTGGTGCTCTCTGTGTAGCTCTGCTCTGTTTGTTATGAGGGATGAACACGAAGAGGTGGGAAAGGAGTTTGTAAGGGCCCCTGCCATGGTGGTGATGGGGAGGAGGATGATTTTCCTGCTTTCCTTTTTGCAGATTGTCTGTAGGCATCAGCTGAGCACCTTCCTGCAGTACTTAATGCCTGAGATGTGCAAGGAGCTCCTGGCTGGTTCCACCTGGGGCCTCATCTTAAACCTTTACTGATAGTTTTGGCTTTCATGGGAGCACTTACTTGGTGGAGATTTGCAAGAGAGGACACCAAAGTGCTTCAGTGCTCCAGGCCAGGGCATTTCAAATCCACGTGGGCCTGAGAAGAGCAGGTGGTTGTTCCCCAGACCCAGCAAAGTGTGTTTGCATACATCTCCACCTCTTTGTGCTGGGAGCAACTCGCTGAGCAGGCAGGGAAGGAGATGGTTAATGGCTGGAGCAAAGGAGGGACTCTTCCTCTTGAAGAAGGTGAGGTTGGGCAGAGCCAGGCAGAGGTTTGACATGGGAGCAGATGTTTGTCCCTGCAGGGCCAGCTGTCCAGCAATGGTCTGGGATCTTCTCACCAGCTTCTGTGCCCTGACCTGGGGCAGGCAGGGGTGGAAGGCAGTGGTTTGGCACCTGCTCCATGTGGTGTATGCAATTAACCCATTTCTCCACTATAGGGCACTGACAGACTATGTGAGAGGAACCAGATCACCAAAGCAGCAGGGCTGGGACATGCAACATTTGCTGTTGTTCATTGTTTAATGCAGTTCTCAGTTTAGCTCTCTAAAGGTCCTACCCTGGAAGTTAATGGTATGGCAGAGAGGAGAAATGGTGACATTACCCATCTGTGAAGCAGAGCTGCTGGTAAAGTGGTGCATCAGCCTGACAGATCCCTTTGTTGGTTTGGTGGAAAAGAATGTTTCAAAAATGGGAAATTCTCACAGTTAAGGGGTCTGTAATTTTTTTTTCCAAGTATGAACACTCCTCTGTTTATTGCTTGCATATCATTGCACTGATGTTTCTGGTGAAATCATAAACCAAAGGTCCAAAGCTCAAATGTCCATGTGAGATGGGTCCAGCAGTGTCTGCTTGCTATTGCCATCCACACTGCAGGGTGGAATTACAGCTCTAATGTGTATTCATGGGGTGACAGGACAGGACTCTGCGTTTAACTCAGCCCCTAGATTGCTGTTAGCTCTGGTCCAACACTTGCTGATAAAGACAGCAGGAGAAAGGTTCAGGCAGGGTCTCGGGGAAGAGCACGAGGGAAGAAATCCTTCCTGCTTGCTGTGCTGCTGTGCTGGGATGGGGATGGATGGTGGTGCTGGGATGGGATGGGAGGGCTGAGACTGAGGGTTGGGAAGGTCCCAGCTCTGTGCTGAACCCTCACTGCAGCCATTCCCTTTCCCACATGGATGGGATGTCCCCAGGGCAGCAAGGGCTGAGTCAAGGTGAGGCCATGGCCCCGAGTTTTGCTGTTTGGGGCCAGGCCTGCCCCACACCATCACATCTGCCCCGCAGCTCTGTGATCCTCCAGGTGCAGCTGCCACCTCGGACCTGCCAGGGCTTGAAGCATCCAGAGCTTTTATGGCTGCTTTGAAACTCCCAGGTCTCACCTCCCCGGGCATTTCCAAAGGCACACGCTGAGGTTCCTCCTCAGACAGTGGGAAACCAGGCAGCAGGTTCTTGGGAACTCCTCTGCTCTTCTTGAAGTTGTCCATTTGAATGCAGGCTCCCCGGGGGTAGGTAGGTAGCCTCGGGAGCCTGGCTTGGCCAGTTCTCCTGTCTCTTGGCTGTGCTGCCACATGTGGGTGTTTTTGTGGAGGGTGCTGCCATTACAGAGGCACCTGAATAACTGATCAGAAGATTTTTGGTGTTTCACATGACCTGCTGAAAGCCCCGTGTGCCAGAGCAAAGGTTCCCAAGCCATGGGGTGGAACAAGAACCACTTCAAAGAGTTGTAAGAAGCTGTAACACCTTTGCAGAGCTTTGGGTCACCATCTTCTGTTCAGGCAGGTACCAGTCAGCAGCAAGAACCTGAGGTGCTGGGTGGGTGCTGGCAGGGAGGGGTGCTGGGAGGCATGGGTGGGTGCAGGGATGGGTTATGTCTGGGTTTCTGGAAAAAGAGAAAAGCAAATGAGTCATGGAATTGGGTTTCCTTTGTGCTCCCCTGTGTGGTGAAGATAAAAGGATTGCTAAGGGAAAACAGACATTATCCGGATTTGGGAGCAAGGGGGGGGTCTGTGGGAAAGGGATCTGGGTTGGAATGGGAGGTGGGTGCACACGGGAGGGGACACAAGGTGAGGAGGGCTCCTTTATTCCTGCAGCTGTTGCAGAATTGATGCTTTGGTTGCTGAAACCTCCCCCCAGGGCCCTGTCCATGCACCTGCTCAGGCGGACGTGTCACCTTGTCACTGTGTCACCTTGTCACCCTGCCACCAGGTGCAGCTGGGGAGCGGCTCATGGCCACTGCCCTCACCCTCAGGGCCACTGCCTCGTCCTCAGGACCCCCCACATCTGCAAAAGAGGCGAGGTTTGAATTCTGTCCCTTGAGCACTGCTTAATGGCAGATCACTGAGTTTCTCCCGGGGGACACGGGACCTTTCCAGGTCCTGCTCAGAGTTGGGATGGGGCTGGGGAGCTGCCACCTCCTGCCAGCAGCATCTGGAGCATTTTATTTCACTATAAGCGTAGCTCGGCCTTGGAGGGGGTGGAGGGGACAGTGAGTGCCCGGGGGGCTCGCACCGGGAGCGCTTGGCTGGGGGGAAACTGCCCCTGAGGAGATGGGCTCCTGGGCCGGGTTCCTGCCCCTTCCCGGCTGCCCTGCGAGCGCTCCGCAGAGGCTGTGGCCGCTGTCTGGGCATGGGCAGCGTGGGGGCTCCGGGGGTCTCCTCTCTGCAGCCCGAAGCTCCCCAGAAATGGGCACCCCTGCCCGAGGAGTCTTTCACCCGGGGAGGGTGAGAGGCCCCGGGGGGAGTAGGGGGGTTGTTGAGCTGTCCTTTCGGGGAGGAGGAAGAGAGGCGGGGGAGCGCTGCGGCGTGCCGGGGGGGGGTTGCAGCTGCCTTACCCCGGGGTGTGGCGGTTGGGGATCGGCGGAACCGGGACGCGAACCCGCGACCCCCGGGCTGGGGGTGTCAGGTGGAAGTGGGCGGGGCCAGCCCGGCGGAGCCGCGCGGTCGCCATGGCAACAGAGGCGCTTCCCGCCGGGCCGGGCCGGGCTGCGCGCGCGCGCCACCGCCGGGTCCTGGCGCCGGCACCGAGAGCCGGGACCCGCCCCGCAGAACCGGCGGCAAAACCGGGGCGGAGCGCCCCGGCAAGTCCCTCCCGACCCCACCCCACCTCCTCCGCAGCCTTTCCCGCTGCCCCCCGGCAAACCCCTCGCCCCCGGGGGAAGGCGAAAGGGGGCGGCACCCGTTCCGCTCCGCCTCCCGGGTGGGGGTGTCCGGCCGTGCCCGGGCGCTGATTACCGCGGTCCCGCAGGCCGCTGGGCTCCCGGAGTCCTCAAACTTAGTTGGTAACTTCCCCGGTGCTGGCGGAGCCAGCCTCGTCCCGGCTTCGTTTTTCTCAGGGAGGAACCGGTGCCTCGGCGGGGTGAGTACCGGCGGGGGGTCCTGGGGGTGTGGCGGGACAAAGGCCCCGTGAAGCACCGGGCGGGTTCGGTTCGCTCACTCTGGGAACTCGCCCCGAGCCGGTTCGGGGAGGGGGGTCCCGGGGCGGTGTTGCTGCCGGTACCGGCGACACCCCCGGGGCGACACGGGGACCCTGGGGCCACCCTGGCTCGGTGGCCGTGGCCGATCTGCTCCCTGCTTGTTTTTCACTGCGTCAGAGCCAAGGGCGAGGGGAGAAGTTGGAGCCTCGTGTGTGCGTGTGCGCCCCGAGTTTAAAAGGAAAAAAAACCCAAAACCAACCCAACCAACCAAAGCGACACAAACCCAAAGCCCCGAACCTCTCCCTGCTTTTGATTTCCCCGTCCCGGTGCGGCCCCGGCTCGCTGGGGGTTGGTTTTGATGGCTCATGGGTCCTCACGTTCTGCTTGGAGGGTGCTGCCAGGGAGAACCTTCTTTTGTAATCCAAGATGACTTTTGTAAACGCTGCAATTATCTGTTCCCCCTCTGGATTAGCGATGCTAATGTGCTTGGCGTTCTTAAACCTACAAATAAAGCTGCCCCCCCCCCCCCCCCCCCCCCCCCCCCCCCCTCTCCCCTTCCCCAGGAGCTGGCAGGAACACTGCTGGGTCACCAGGGGAGGGGACATGGGTGCTGAGCACTCCGGGATGTGCCTCTCATCCCTTGGACTTCAGGAATATATTTGCTGTCTCCACTTAATTAAAGCGCTGGTTTATAAGGTCATCGTGCTGGTTCTGTTGCGTTGCAGATGTGCAGACTTTCCCCCCTTTTTGTCCTGCCAGCCCCATGCCTGGTTTTATTCCGGAGGCATGGCAGGGTGGGCAGGTTGGGGTTGCCCTCTCCTCTTATGCAACTCATTTGTCCAATTTCCTTCCCAGCTCCCCATCTGAGTGGGGAGTGAGGCATGTGGAGTTCATGACAGGCAGGAACAGATCCAGAAGCATCCCTGGGAGAGCTCACTTCCCATTTCCCTCAATTCACCCGGAGTTCTGTTTGGTTTTTTGGGGGCAGTGTGAGGATTCTGCCAGCCCCTCTGTGAAACCCCTGGGTTTCCCAAGCTGGGATGTGTGGAGCTGGGTAACAAGCTTTGCCTTCCTGCCCCTCTCCTCAGCTGGGTTTGTGTTTCTCCTGTCTGAAGGCAGCAGATTAATCCCGTGGATTCAGGTATTGACTTGACTTCTATTTCCGTGGCGTAATCCCTGTGATTCTGATTTGTGGGTGAGGAGCAGGATTAAGGGAGCTCACCCTTGGCAGCTGGCACAGCTCTGCTGCTCCCTTCCCAGGTACCCAGAGCTCTCCTGGTACCCGCAGCTCTGATTCCTCAGAGTTCAGGAGGGTAATTCTCCAGATGAAGCCTTGCTTCTGCTGAAATCCTCCTGCTGCCCTAAAGGAATCGCAGCAAACAGGAACTGATGCTTTGGCAAAGCTGATGTTTTATTCCAGTGTGGTGATTGCAGGTGATCCTCAAGGTAGGCTGAGGAGGTGAACTCTGTTTCCAGGGTAACTGAAGTTGTTTAGTTGCTTCCAAGGTGCTTTTTGCCAGAACTGAAGGCTGTTGGTATTTTCTTTCTTCTGAGAAAGCCTCGCATTTATTAACAACCACATGAAAATACCGTTTTTCTTTGTGTTTTTTTTTTTTTTTCTGTGACATTTTTAGGGTGTGGTAGGGAAGCAGACAGTGCATAGCAGAAATGTTAATAAAGTTGCTTGGCAGCTTAGTCCAGGTGAAGATATTTTTTTTTTCTTGCCCAAAAATCTTTCAAGAGCTAAGAAACTTTTTTTTTGCCTTTTCTTTGGGGGGAATTTTCCTCATCATGTCCTGTCCCTTTTTCGGTAGAAAAAGTGAAGGATATTTATTAGCAAGTGAATCTGTAAAGCCTGTCTACCTTGGAATAATTATAGAGATAGGAATCCTGTTTAAGCAGAAGACATAGCCTGTAATTCACTTTTGTTGGGTGTATAGTCTGTTGAAAATATCCTTGTAAACTTTAGTCTGCTCTCTTTCAGGCCAGGATCTAAACTGATTCTGAACTGCTTCTTTTCCAATGTATATGACACAGAACAGTGACTGTAGAGACTAAGGTGTGGGAAGCCCCCAGAAGAAGTACAAATCTGAGACTGTTTTGTAAGTCAAATACTTGTGCTTGTTGTTGTTACTCTCTTCTTTTATACCTGGCACTGAAGGACAGGAATGTCCCCAAGGTTTGTGCTCACACTGCAATTCTGGAGGTTGCCTACCTACAGCTGGGGCAGAAAGGGCAGAGTTCCCCTCTCCCTTCCTCCTCACCTGGGCTCTTTAGCTGACTACTTCCCAAACTATTAGGAAAATTTTAATGTCTGTTTATTAAAAAAATTATTACCTCTGATCCTTGCCATGCTGAGAGCTGTGTGTAGTGATGCTCGTGGTGTTTGTTGGTTTTTAATGCTGTCTCCATGTGCAGCAGTGGCTTCTTGGGTGCTAATTGAGCCCCTTGTATGTTTGTGGACTTCTCTGACAGTAGTAATATGCTTCCTGGATGTCTCCCCAAGGCAAAAAACCCCAACCAACAACAATTAGTTATAACTTGGAAACAGCTTTTATTGAATCAAGCATTTCAGGCTCTTAGGGACTGTTTGAAAACTCTGCCAGCCCTTACTGGTCTGTGGACTCGGTGTAAAATTTAGACCGTATGTGGAAGAAACAAGTCCTGACCAGAAGGTCCTGGGTGGAAGGCAGATGGAGAGCTTGGGTATTAAACCTCCCCAGATTCTTTGCAGGGCTCTGGGATTTTGCTTGGGTGTTGTCCTGGACTCTGCTCCATTCAGTGCTTCTGTTACTCTGGCTACACAGATAATTTTGGAACCAGTCCTGGCACCTGCCTTCTTTTTCCCACGTGCTTGGTTACTGTAAAGTGAAAAATGAGCCCTCTCTCCTTGGTGTTGCTGTGATTGCTGCCTAGCCCTTTCCTTGGGATTAGTCTTTGACCTTTGGTCATGGAGCTTTCTCCTGATAGTTCTTCCAAGTCTCATCAGAATCAGGTTGATAGAACTCCAAGGTTGGGGTGGTTTCCTTTGGCAGCTGAATTTGTTGTGCTGAGTTGTGTGCTGTGTGGTTACTTAAAAATGTGACTAGACAAAGGGGGGAGGGTGGATGCATGTCTAAAACCAAGTTTTGAATGTCCTGCATCCAGTTACAGCTAATGTCAGTGTTCTTTTCTTATTTTCAAGCTATTTTCTCCTACTGGACGTGTTCCTGTGTGAGGACATGAACAGTGGGAGGGCTTTCACTGTCACAGCTCAGTAAATTTACATGATGCTGCTGGTTGCAGGGAGGTATTAAATATCTTTTCTGCTGATTAATGTTATCAATTTATTTCTTAACAGAGGTGCAGCCTTCTGGGGCTCCTCGTTCCATTCTTAAGTAGCAGGTAGCTTTTGGGAGGAAAGGACCATGTCCAAGATGTTCATGGAATAGGAGATGAGGCTGTGCTCAGTGGGCTGCTTGTAAAAATGAGACTGAAGTAAATTCTTTAATCCTGCAAGCCCAGGCATGAAGCTCACAGTGACGCTGTGAGCACAGTCTGTATCACTTCTTAGTGTTTGATGCACAAGGGTGACTGGAACCTGGGAATGCTGCAATGTTTTAGGTGTGTTTGTTTCCAAAGACAACATATGGAAAAAGCCACAAACGTTTTGCTTTTACAGATATTAATTTGCAACATTTATATATATTTGCAAAAAATACTTAAAGGGAGACTCCCTGGGTGCAGCAGCAGCCTTTGGTTGTCTTGAGTTTGCAGCCAAAGAGATGGGAGCAGCAGTGTCAGGAGAGCTGTGGCATTCTCTCTGCAGCAAACTGGGCTTGAACCCTGAGCACAAACCTGGTAGATTTAACTTGATAAACTCCAGATGCACCTGTCCTGTGCTGGTGAATGTGCAGAGTTTTTCTCCAGATGTCCAGGAGTTCCGTGTTGGTTGCCCATGGATGTGTTTGCAAGGAGGAACTGATGGAGCTGATGCTCAGGAGATGCTCTGCTTGCTGGACTGATAGAGGGGGAAAAAGTTGCCCCATTTTTGTCCTGTTGATTGGCTATCAGTAAGCTTGAAGGGCATACATCACTTTTCTGTGAACTCTCAGGCCTCTCTTTTGAAGCTGTGTTCTGGTAATAGATAAACAAAGTAATAAGTCAGAATTATAGGGAGTCACTGTTTGCCTTGGTCAGGCTTCTGTGAGTGAAGTAGTTTTATGCACAGTGGACTTCCCTTATTTTAGGTTCTGTTAAACAGCTGGAAAGCCAAATTCTTAGGAAAACTTGAGTATTGAGCTTTGGCAAAGCACTGTAAATGTGAGGACTATTCTTTTTGCAGCTGTTGGTTAAAAAAATTAGTAATGTTTCCCTTTTATTCTCATGACTGAATACCATTTTACACTACTGTGACCTAACAGCTGATCAGAAAGGGACCTAGATGATGATTGCCCTCAGGCTGAGGCTTAAGTAATCTAGACTCTAGAGAAATACGCTTCCCTAAACAGCTTAATCTTCAGGTTCTTCTCTCAAATCAAAGCAGCTTATTTTCTTGTTTCCCACTGTCTTTGTTTTTGCTGGAAATCTGTGACATTTTGCAGGCAGGAAAGCCTTCACACAGCTTTTCAAACTGGGGTTATTTTTTCAACACATCTATATAAATGGGAGGTTGTTAATAGGTATTTTCAGTTCTCAGTACTTTTCAGTGGGAGCTGATTTTTCTTTTTATACTCTCCATCCCTACAAAATGTGCTTGAGGAGAGGAAACAATTTTTTTCTGGGGCTGGTGTGATTGTGGTGATGCAATGGGAGCAGCCAAAGGACTACAGAGAGTTATTATCCCCAGCATTGCCAGGGTTTGTTTTGAGTCATGTCCTATGAACACACACTTAAACATTGTGGGGGGTGGGGGAGGTATCTGGGCTCTTTTAAAGCTGCTTACAGAGCTGTTCATTAGAAGTTCTTATCAGAATTAAGTGCCAAAACTTTCAGGTTTGGGCTATGCTAAAGCTGTTGCATGCCTGAAAGAAGATAAAGTGTTGGACTTGCAGCAGTGTGAGAACTGAAAGCTTCTTACTGTTGTAGTAATTATGAGTCAGGATGGTCATTAGCCTTGCTGTTTTGTTAGAAAAAGATAACCAAACCTTCAGCAACTGCATTTATCTGCACTTTTTTCATTTAGAGGGAAAAAGGGAGTGTGTGTTCCAGCAGGCTCTGCAGCAGCCTCTGGATGGATGCAGCATACTGATGGCCCAGGCTTTGCTGTATTTATCACTTGCTTTATTTGCCAGAATTATGCTGGAGATTTAAGTCTTTTTTTTTTTTTTTTTTTTTTTTTTTTCCCTCTTTGATTTGGTTGGGGGCTGGGGAGTGAATTGCCATGAGCTGAGTGCCCGTTAGTGCTCTGACCCACTTAGCGCTGCGGCTGGACGGGAGCAGGGAAGATGGATGGCAAAAAGAGGAGAAGAAAGCAGCAGTGTTTTGTTCTTGAGATCTAACATACACACAGCTTTGGCAGGTTGGAGTAGAGGTGGAGGAGGGAAGATGCTCGTGCCTTATTATGTTGGCTTTTCTTGAACTAGTCGCAACAGTTTTTAGCCTTCGTAATTCCTAAGGGGAAAAAGCTGCCAGGATTGGAGTGAGATGCATGGAAAAGTATTTCTGCTGAGTTTGCTGCTGCAAATAATGTTGTTCCATTGCACACCAGCCTCTTCTGTTGGTATTGTCCTAGTTGACTGTGTTTCCTGGTCCTGGGGTTGGTTAAATACACCTCTCAACAAGTGATAGGCATAAATGCAAGGTTCTAAAATTTGTTATTCCCACTGGAAATGGCAAAAAACCCAGGGAAGTTGGGATAATTTTTATTTTACAGCATCCATGAGAATTTGAGAGACATAAATAAGAATGGAACTTAAGTTTGTCTTTAATGAGCTCGGACTTCAGCTTGGATTAACTCTGGCTGTTGTTTCTTTACAGCCAAAGTATCAGTAACTCTTGGGAGGGAGGGAGCTGTGCCAAAATTTAAGAGGGATGTTTATCTGCTGAAAGTGTGTTCAGCCATACAAGGCTCTCGATGGACAAAGCTGTCTCAACATTCAGCCCAGCAAAGACATGATAGATTTGTGTTTGATATTTCATGAGAACACTCAGAATTCTTCATTGAGCAAAATGAGCACAGATCCTTCCCAAAACAGGCTTTGCTGCTGAAGTTGTGCAGCTCAGCTGGCTCATTCCTGGACTTGGAGACCTTACAGGAAATGTCATTTTCATCATTTGTTGTCAAACAGTCCTCTTTCTGTATTGGCACTATTAAATGTCGGATATTAGTATAATCTTCCCTTAGAATGTTTTAGGCAACATGATGTTTGCTTGTCTGAGTATCATCCTACTCTTGTATTATGCACTTACAAATTATATAGGGTTTTCCTTTTGTCTACTCAAGCCTACAGTGAGCTGTGCCCAAGAAAAGAGGTATCTTGATTTAAGGAAAGAATACTAAGTATTTCTGAAGCAGGTTTGAATTGATGTATCTCATAATTCTTACGGTTGTCAAAATGTTCAGTTAACATTCCTCACAATCTGCATCTTTGCATTTCTTTAAACAAATCACTGCATCTCTCTGCTTGCAGAGGAGAGATGAGGTGAGTTGAGCTGATGACAACTTCAGAGCTTCTGGTACAGCTTGAGAGCTTCTGTTACTGTCTGAAATACAGTTTTTCCTGGCAGGATGCCTGCACTGTTCCTGTGTGAGGGTGCAGGCCAGGTTTCTGTGTCTGACCTGGTGTCACTCAGCAGGACAAGGCAACCAGGAGTTCTTTGATTTTTTTTTTAATTTTTTTTTTTTCCTTAATAGAGTTGAATCACAGTGCACATGGGAAAGACTCATCAATAGTAACAGATCAGCATTGCAAGAAGCTCCAGGGAGCTGGTTTCTGTGTGGTGAGCATTATGCTAATTCAGTTGTTAAACATATTGGAATTGTGTGTCCTTCTGCTTCTGCAGAGCTTGCAGATTCCAGCAGAGCCTTTGCTCTGGGGCACAGAGGGTTGGTTTGGGCAGGGAGGAGTTTTCTTGTACACTTGTGTTGTAGTCACATGCAAGAAAGGTGTCTGCAGGTCTGGGGTTGACTCAAGTCCTGAATGTGAAGTACTTGGTGAAACAGTGCCCCTGCCATGCTGCTGCTCCTCTGTGCTGAGGACATCCAGAGAGATACTGGGATGGGAAGCCTGGAGCTTTGTTTAAGATGAAATACAAATAAAGTGCCTTCAGGAGAGGAAAATATTGGGGTAAAAGGCTAGAAGGGTGGAATTAATTGGTCTGTGTGTGCAAACCCCAGGTGCCAGTGTGTGTTGAAGCAGGTGTGTCACTCAGGCCCTGTTACTGATACCTCTTACAAACATTAATCCTTTTCTCTCCCATTTGGTCCTGAATACCAGGAGTGTGTATTAATGTTGTTTCCTAACCCGCAGGTGTAGGATAGGGAGAGATGAAGTGCTCAGGCGTAGGTGATGGATGTGGAATGTGATCATGACACAAAGCATCATCTTTGGTGTTGGACTGTTGCACTCAATATAAAAAGCAGTTAACTTTAATCCAGGTTTTTTTGTACTGTAAGTGTGTGGTTGACTCAGATGCTTTCACACAAACTTGGCTCTGTAAAGGGCAGGGTTGTGTATTTTTCAAATTGCCTTCAAAAGCCTCAGCTCCTTCAAGGTTGTTTGTTTGGTTTTTAATGTACAAGCTCTAATTCCAGATTAGTACTTTCCAAATGCTGCCTTCATAGATGCTGAAAACGGTTACTTTGAGGTTCAAGATCTTGCCATCTGTTGTGTTCAGCTTGGCCCTAGAAATGGTTGTGTTCTGAGGTGTCCTTCCCAGTAGCCCTGGGAGCCTGAACTGGGTGGTGTTGCTCCTGATGAATCTGAAGCATCATTGTACCTTGGGAGGGTTGGGACCTCCCCCCAGCTCTCAGGGCAGGGTGAATTCTGCCTTCCTGCCTCCCTTCTGCTCAGGGCTCCTCTACTCTGGGTTTTTCTCAACACTTTAAAAGCTTTTCAAACTCTGCTCTGCTCCACTTTTCTGCTTATGTTGACTCCTTGAGTACTGTGAGGCAACTCAGTCCTGGAGATCTGCATCTCAGCATCCTGCTAATTACCCTGGTTCCACCAGGACTGGGGTTGCTGATGGGAGGGAGGGTGGAAAGAGGCAGTGGAGGTGGGAGAGGCACCTAAACCCATCATTTTGAGAACATCTCCAGGAGCTTAGTGAAGGAGAAGCCTTGGAGGAGGAGGTAATGAAGCAGATGGTAGGTTAGCATCTGGAGAGCTTAAAAACTGATCCCAGCACATAGTGGAAAGGAAAAGATGCCATTTGGACACTTGGCTGTCTGGCAGCTTTCTGCTCAGCTGCTCCTGCCCGGGGGGGTCAGGCTGAGTCCCTGGCATTGCTCTGCCAGCACTTCATGGGCCCTGGGCTGTCTGATGTGTTTGAGACAAGGATAGCAACTGCTAACAAAGCAGGCAATATTTGACCTTGTCTGCAGAGAGGAACTGGAGAGTGTCCTGCTGGCTCTGCTCTGCTTTACGGCTGGGGAGGAGCCTGGAGTGAAAAACTTGTTGGTGCATGACTGTATGTTTTAAACTAAATAATTAACAGAAGGGTGTCTATAACTGTTTACCTAATATTGACCTTAAACCCCTGAGCAAGGCAGTGCTTATAGGACGTTGGACTGGATTTATTAGGCATCAGGATATGGAGGGTTCATTTTGCTGCTGAACAGCCTGACCATTGGGAGGTTTGGGGCAGGTAGGGCTCTTCTCCCATCCTGTATGTCTGCTTTTCATTCACTCTGGTTTTAAGCACTTTGGTTCTTGGACCTGAAGACCCCTGGGGAGGAGAACTCGAGTTGATCAGTGTGATTCCTGGCAGAGTTTGTGTCTGGTGGTCCTGCATCTTCTGTCCATGGTATGCTTGTGGGACTGGAGGTGGCGAAACAAAAGGAAAAAATCACCCAGACTTCTCCAGCCAGCAGGCAGCTGGTCTTCTGCTGGCTCACAGTGTTGCTGAACTAGAGATGACTGAAAAGAAATGGTATTTTGTGTTTGTGTAATTCCTGAAGCATCCTTCACTGGCTGCTCTCTCAGGAGAGATGCTGGAATGGGGGGATCTTTGCACTTCAAAAGGCAGCTCCTTTGTAGATTGCTGCTACCAATAACCTGCTGGTGGGTAGCAAAAGAAACCTAGGTACAGATTAACAAAACCAACCAGTGTTTGGGAAATGGTCATTGCACTGGGGGGTTAAATCTTAGATTATTTCCTGCTGATGTGCAGAGCTCGATGTGAGCACTGAAGGAAAAGTGGGAACCTTATCATCAAGGTAGCAGCAGCAGCTCCTCTGGCACATCAAACATCCTTGAAATTGCAGTTTGGGGCAGATTCCTGGTTCCTGCTGCACTGACATCCCCCCACAGAGTAGGGCTGTGTGGAGTGTACAAGGGAGAGATCAAAGAGCTGTCTGAAAATTGTTAACAACCTGAGAGGCAAAATGATTCATTTCAAATTATGTAACTGTTTTGTATAGTAGAGGGTAACATAAGAGATTTTTGGCCCAGAGAATGATAAATGCTACCAAGTGTTTTGCCTTTATAACAATATTTTATTTGACTCAAAATAGACCCACTCACTTCTCACTAGTCTACGATTTTATTTTTTTTTTCAGTATTTATAGGACATGAGTGGAAATTGTCAATCTGATAGCCATGTACCTTTGAATTTAAATGAGTGTTAATGGCTCCATCTGTATACTGAAAGTCATGACTAGAGTTAAGTTAATCCAGTTGAGGGTTGTTAATAATTGGCTTGTTCAAAATTGGGTCATCTTTTAGGTAAAGCATTTATGTTGCTGCTGTAGGAGCAGGAGGTTGGGAAAAGGAGTTTTTATCAGATAAAAACCTGATCCTGCCCTGCATCATAGGCAGTGCTGGGTAAACCAGCCAAGACCACAGTATTTCCCATGCTATGTGGGGCTGCCCTACCACAACTGGTGCAGAAGTTGGATTTTCAAGCCTGTTGTGAGTGCAGTGGAAAATTTCCCCTGGAGCCCATGCCCATGGCACAGGGACCCAAGCCCAGTTTCAGTTCTACAGTTCCCTCTGTTTTGCCTTAAATATTTTTGGGTTATGGGGATCATGCAGGAAAAAAAAAAAAAAAAATCAGTCATAAAAACTCCACTGTATTGCCAGGTCTGAGAGAGATGTGTTGGATCTGCTTCTGCTGGGGCACACAAGGAGGTTTGTCCTGGCAGTGCCAGCACCCAGGGCTGGGGGCAGAAGGGCTTCCCCCTCTCTGGGAAATGCTGCTTTGCATTTTAGGAATGCTGGTAGTTCAGATTTGCTAGGTAATGCCTATTGAAGGTAGAATGCCAGAATGAGTGGAGAAAATGCTGGGAGACAGTGCTGGCTGGCTGTAGTGAAAGAAAGAAAACGTGTTGTTAGCAGCAAACCCCAAAGCTGTCAAACACAGGGCTTTTTAGTCTGGGATTTCTTTTAAGATGGCAAGTGGAACATCAGCCAGTGGAGACATCAAATGGCAAAGCTGTGAGAGCTGAAGCAGAACATAAACATTCGTTACAAGAATAGGCAATGACAATTTTCTTTTTAGCTGGGTGAAAGCTTAGAAGCAGCAGCATCCACTACAGCATCTTCACTGTAAGTATTTTGTCTGGAGGTGGCACATGCTTTCTGTGGATGAGGCTTGTAGCTACTGACTCTGCAGCTCCAGAAAGCATCCTCTGAGACAAGTATAAAACTAATGGAGGAAAAACTCCCTTTCTTTTTGCAGAAGCAAAGGCATCTGAACGCTTAAAGCTCAAAGGAAGGTGTTGGTCACCCCACACCCTATGTCCCTGCAGGGCTGGGGCTGTGCAGCACTGGGCAGGCACTGTCACATGTGGGGTCTCAGCACCTCTGCTTTGTTACCTGGAGGGCTGATGTGCCCTGCTCTGCCCTCTGAGCAAACACTGCTTTCCCCAAAGCCCTTTTCCCAGGCTCCCTTAGTGTTTGCTCTTCAGTGATTGTTGGCAGGAGCTGTACAGTGCCCCAGACAGCTGGCTGGGCACCTTCCTGCTGAGAGCTCATCCTGAGGATCCCAGCAGGAGGAAAGGTGTCTTCCTGATGGAAAGCACACAGCTGAGCTTTGCCCTGACTTGGAGAAGGTGCACACATACATACGCACACAGACAATTTTAATCTGTCATTGTTCTTGTTGGTCCCATCACTCTCTTTCTTTTGTTCCTCATTTGATGGGTTCAGGATTTTCCAGGTGGTTAAACTGCTGAAGTGATCTCCTGGTGTGTAGAAGCAGTGCTTGGAGGCAGGGAGCCACAACCTTTGATGAAGTCCTAATGACACCACTTGGTGCTCCGTATGACAGACAATCCCTTTGTCCCTTTTTCAGCCATCAGGCAAATGTATAAAAGGTGCAGCAGTTACCAACCAGCACTGCAGATTCCAGGTCAGGCACAGCAGAACGTGAGCTGGGGATGCTTTCTGAAGGTGGTTTACCCTGCCAGGCCACAGATGCATTTTCCAGCTCTGGAAATCCTGTTAGAATTGGAAGAGGAAGATCAGAGGATTATGGGCTTTGCCCTTTCTTACAGTGCCTTCTGCCACAAAAGCACCTGCCCAGCAGAAAGGCAAGCAGGAAATGTCTTCTCACCTCCTGCTATTTCTGTGGTGGAGTGACATCCAGGAGTGACCTTCAGGAGCTCTGTGGGTATGAAATGATCCCTCTGCTTCCTCCCTGGGTGCAGGGGCTGATGTGTCAAGGTTATTTCTGAAGGCCTTTGCTTGCAAGCTGGAGCTCTATGAAGGCACTTGCCTATTTTTGTAACAAGTAGGTGGATTTCTTTTTTTTTTTTTTTTTTAATAAACCCAAGCCCACAGATCTGTTTCACTTGATGCTTTGACTCCCGTGTCACTTGGGGTCAGGGCCGACCCATTTTATTCTCCTGAGCTTTGCTTGTTTCCAAGCTGGCAGGCTTAGCAAGGTGCTGTACTGCAGAGCTTTTCTGAGGATGTTTTAACTTTGCAGTTTCTCCATGGAGCAAATAGTTTCAGTGTTGGTATCTGTAGTTTTTGCCAGCATTTTGGGAGGAAACTATCCCAATGCTGTTGTTGCTGCTTATAAAGCATTTGCAGCAGCTGGGAGCTCTGGGGGCAGCAAGTGGTGTGTGCCAAGCAGGAATCCAGGGGTGATATCTGTGTCCTGGGATCAGGGACAGTTGTCCTTTGTCCTCCCTTACTGCCAGGAGGATGAGAAGGACACACAATTGCAGTAAATATCTTCAGGTGTGGGTGGTCTCTAAGCTCCTTTTATTATTAAAGGTGATATTAAACATGGGATTCTGTAGGGGAGTGTCAAATGGAAGAATACCAAAGGTTTTGATTTTTTTTTTTTTCCAGCCCTGTGTGTCTGTGTGCTGCAGACAGCTGGCTCCTCCATCTCCTCACTCTCCTCCAGCCTCCTCCACGGTGTGGCTGCCAAATGAGAGGGATGGAGCTGGAAGTTGGAGCCTCTGGAGAAGGTGCAGCCCTGCCTGGCCTCTGTGGGCTTTGCTTGGATGCTCCAGAGTCCCTCCTGCTCCAGGGCAGAGGGCTCAGTCACTGCCAGCTGTATTTCTGAAAATGATGAACCAAATTTCACCTCTCAGGCAAGGTCATGGAGACCAATGCACCCAGAGGAATAAATCCGTGTGCCAGGGATTTCATGGTGGTCATGATGGACAGGGTCAGAGTATGAAAAAGCCACAGCCAGGGATTTAACCCCGTTCCTCTAGAAGCTGTTAAAAAAACCTTACTCTCATCAAAAGAGACAAGAAAACCTTGTTGTTCCTACAGATGATCCAGGAGGAGGTTTTCTAATGATTCTGCAGAGGTTTGAGGGGATGTTTGCCAGGCTGCAGATGATAGCATCCACCCTGGGTTGTGTTGGGGATGTGACCCTCTGGGGGAGCTGCAGAGAGAAGAGAGTTTGACCTGAAGCATCTTCCTGAAAGAGCCTTGGCTTGACTTTTTTTTTTTTTTTTTTTTTTTTTTCCAGTTCCACAGGCAATTTTTCTTGCTTATAGCTAACCTGATCATTAATATTTCATCTGGCAGGCAACACAGTTGTTTCTGGAATGCTTTTTCCCCCCACTCTAAGCTTCATATCGTGGGGAGAAGGTATTTGCAGGCTGTGCTTGCAGGTGAGATGCATTTAGGAGGATGAAATCTAAGATAATATTAACAGGAGTGGAAGCTGACCACAAAAGCAAATGTTTGATGACATAAGCAAACAAACCAGCACTTTCTGAGGCTGCTGGATATGCAGACCTTCTGCACAGACATGCTTTAGCCTGACTTCAGCCTTAGCCAGTAATTCCTCTTGTTTCTGCTGAATGTCATCTCTGTTGGCAGAAATCAGGATGTTGCTTTTGTCCTCTTATTTCAACTGCTGAAATAAAATGGGGCTTTCTGAAAATACCCACCCAGTAATGAGCCAGGTGGAATCTCTCATGCAAAGTGTGAGCTGGAAATAAAAGATGATTCACTCAGGAGGGTGAGGGTGCATGCACCTGGGACCCAAAATGATGATTCACCAGCATTTCAAAGCATTTTTTTTCTTTAGTTAAGGTTTGCCCTAGCTAGGTCTGAACAAATGAGGCACTCTGTGAAACTTGGAAGGGAAAAGAGTTCACTCTCAAAACTGTCAATGAGAGGGTTGTGGAGAATGAAATTCTGGAAGGATGAGATGTAATGAGGTAGTTGTACAGGTCAGAGGAAATGCCTAACCTGCTCTTGGGGAATCTCTTTCTTGAGGAGAACATGCTGGCAATTATGTAGGAAGAGGAAAAGCTTCCAGCCAAGAGCTTGGCTTTTACAAAGTTTATCTTGACAGGGAAGCAGTTGCCCTTAATTGTCTGTAGGACAGTGGTAATTGCTCTGAAAACTCAGGGTGCAGAATTCATTTTTTTTGTAATCTCTTCAGAGCTGAAAACCCTGAAAATGTGTAATTGATAATAAAAATGATGGCTATGCAGGGGAAAGGGTGGTCACAGCTGATGTTTGGAGCCATCTCTCTTTGCTGGGATGAATCAGGTTCCTTCAAGCCCACTTGCTGCTGCAGAGGAGGAGTTTTGTGGGAGAGGAGGGATGGGGATTCTGATAATCCAGAATCAACCCAGACATTTTTTAAAGGGCAAACCTCTGAAACTGTTTTCTGGAAATAGCCTTTTTATTTCCTTGCTCTGAGCAGAGTGCAGAGAGGCTGCAGGACAGACAAGGGCTGGGGCTGGCACTGCTCGCTCCCGGTGTTGGGGTTTTTTAGGTTAATCCTGCTTGGGCACTTCTGTGTGTGACACAAAAACATTGTTAGAACTCTGACAGCTGCAAGAGCAGCCCAGCTGTATAATTGTTTTCACAGACCCATCTTTGCCTCTGGAATTCAAGGACATGAGGAGATGACTCCCCCTGCCCAGCTGCCTTCCCTCTCAGCCATGGACAGTTGTATTTTGCGGTTTAATCTTATTTTAATATAAATGTGTTTTCCTCAGTGCTTGTCTCAAGCAGTTGTTTGCTACATCAAGAAAATTATCTGAGGTTTATGTTAGCTGTTCCCTGGACACACCAGTGTATTTACCACCACATTTCTGGTTTGCTGTAAATATTACTGCCTGTAGGGGCCCCTTTGAATTACTGAGGCTACTTGTGGTGATTTATCATTTGTTACCCATTTAGCTGCCGTACCTTGTGACTTGAGTAAGAATATTTAAATTATTAAAACAAGGGGTATTAAAATATAAGGTGTGAAGTTTTCATCCTAGTGCTTAGATGCCAGTGCAATCAAGAGGATAGCTGAAATTATTTCTGTTCTTTGTGAGTGTCCAGATCTGGGTGAAGCTCTAACAAGTGATGATAGTTATGCAATGGTACTGGCAATAGCAATTAGAGATTTACAAGTGCTTGTAAATGCTGCTATTTATAGGATGGGCACTTTATTTAACAAAACACTAATCTTTCTCTGCAGTGGGAGAAAATGTCAGGGCAGAGTATTTCATCCTTGTGATGGGGCTGGACTGGAACACCCAGCAACCTAGAGGCTTCAAATAGGCTTGCACATGGGGAATGGAAAAATAATATTTTAAATTTTGCAGTGCTTTGAGATACTAGTATTATTACTTAAAGTAATAATGAAAGACCTAATGGACTTTGCAAGTCATAAGATACCCATCTCGTGAGTTTTGGGATTGGTATTTTTAGTTCTCAGCCTGTTATTTTTTATTACTGTGAGAACAGAAAATGTAAATGCATTTTATGATCTGTTTTTACTTGGTGAATAAATTTGTCCAGGAATATTTTTAAAATTTTGAGCCAGTGTGACAGTATTTTTGTTAATCTTTAAGAGACCCTGTGTGTCCTCTTAAACAGAGCTGATGGATCCCATTTCAGTGAATGATGGGACTAATAGTGTGAAGCAGGCTTAAATCCAAGAATAGAAATAGCCTTTTAATGAATTAGTAGCATGATCTACTTAATTATAAAAGTTCCGGAAAAAGTTTTTTCCCCTCTTGGTGTTACTTTGTTTGTGCTTTAGCAAGTCTTATGTTCTTGACAGTATTTGCACACATGGTGGAGTTTTTCTTTTCTTCATACGTGCACAGTAAGGGATGGGATTAAATCTGAATTAGCAGAGCAGATCCTATCAGCAGCTCTCCCCATGTGGCAGGACACAGCAGCATGGGTGGTTCCCAGCATAACTGGAATGAGCTGCTGGGGGCTGATCCATGGTCAGGGAGGACAGGAAAGGAAAAGAAACAACTTTTTAAAAAATTATTTTTTATTAAAAAAAAAATATTAAAACATTCAAGGCAGTGGAGAAGCCAGTAGGAGGGATGAAGCACATCCTGGGTGGTTTTATGTCTGTGCAGCAGGTAGGGACATGGCATTTTTTTTCTGTGGCTCCTGGGGCTTCCTGCACCAGGGAGATCCTGTGGGATGGGGGGTGGTGGTCAGAGGCGAAGTTGGGCTTCATCTGCTAATATATGCAGTTACACAAATCTCCTCCTGGGTTTACATACTAAGGGAGTGATGTTTTCACACTGGGAGCAGATTTGCCTGTAAAGTTGTGCCTAAAGAAGGAAAAGCTTGTGTTTCTCTGTGTGTTAGTTTTCTACTGGAGTATTCTCAGCCTAAACAGCCAGGGGTATTGCCTGCTGGAGCCATGCTTTGGGGTTGTTTGCAATTTTCTAAACTGCATTTTTGACTTTGGGTGTGTTTGTTTGTTTTGTTTGCTTGGCAGAGATTTTTCTCAGCAGAATTTTTAATGCTTTCCATCCTTCCAAAAGTCAGATGGACGGACTTGTTTGCTGTGAGGTTCAGGGACAGATTGTACGTTATTTTGCTTTGTGTCATTTAAAATATTCTAATTTATGAGCAAGGAAGTTGCCAACAATCACGTGATTCATGGTGGAAAAATTATCTGCAGGATGCTGTTCCTGTTGTCCTAATAAGCTTAAAGGAATTAGCAGTGATGCAGAGGATGGTTCTGTGCAGTGCCGGTGGGCAAGGCAGGGCAGGCAAATGCTGAGCACAAAGGGTGTGTTTGGGGTAAAGCAAAACTAAGACTGGGAAGTGAATAATCCATTTTGATTCCTAATGAGCAGTGTCGGTATCCTTCGTGCCATGGGTTTGTTTCATTAAAATTTCCAAATGACACCTCCAGAAGTTAAGGCTGAAGGCTCAGTTTGAGCGGTGCTTGCGTCCGCATCTCTAACAGCCTGCAGGGGCTCAGCGTGGCCTGGGGAAAATCAGAGTTCAGGGTGGCATGAAGCTGAGGAAGAAGAGCAATGGGGGAAGGGACAGGCTTTCACATGCTGTTCCTGGCATTAAAAGCAGGAAGAATTTCAGAAGGTGTTTTGGTGCCATTTAGACTTCAGTTGTGCGCGTAAAATGCAAACCCGAGCAGGCGAGGAGAGCAGGGCTGAGGCTGCAGGGGTGCCTGGAAAGGTGAGAGGGGGGCTTGGGTGCTCTGCTGGGTGAGGGGGGGTGTAGAGGATGGAATGACATGGAGAAGTGGCCATGGCACCACCTGCACGCTGGGTGACTGTCCCCGAGCAGGGGACTTACTGTAGGTGACACTGTGGTGTCACTTACTGTAGGTGACAATGAGGGATTTACAGTTGTAGTAGTGCAGTGACAGTGGTAACGTTAAATAGCATCTAAAATTCTCATGCAATTGAGTGTACAGTTTGTTGTTTTGTTTTTTTTTATATTGCCCCAAATTTTGTACCTTGTCATCCTGACTAGATGGTACTTGGTTAAGACAACCATGCCTCTCTAACCAAAGTGTGCATATTGGGATCTCGTCCATGCTATATGTGGCTTTGATAACATGATTCCTCTTTTCCAGATGTACAGCTTTTTGAAGTTTCATGAGCTTTATAATTTTCAAAGTCAGGTGATACTTTTTTCCCAAAATATTTTGTTCTCTTTTAAATACTTGTCTGCACCATGTATCTGTTGTGGGATATCCAAGCTGCGAGGGTTTAAAACCTTAAAACTGACTTTGCCTGATCATGTAGGGAGAAATGGGATCTTATAAAGCTGACGGGCAGTGCAATAAAACTAGGATCAAATGTCATCAGAATGGATAAATTGTGATTCAGGAATGTTGGCTGGAGAAACAGGTTGTAGGCTGTTAGTAAGGATTATGTCCCACACTGTATACTTGCCGCCTCGCGTTCCTCTGAGGATCAAGTTTTATTCCATGTAAGGAGCTCTGCACCCCCTTCTACTTTTCCAGTGAAAAAGAAGTGCAGAATGATAGAGCCAAATGTGTTTGGAAGTAGTGCAGGCCCTGTGCTGTTTTTACAGACTAAAAATTTTTTACTTTGTGGTATTTCCTGCGAGCATCGTCTGTGTGACTGTTGTACTCCTCACAAAGCCTTCCCATCCTTGGGGTGTGAGAGCATTTTAATCAGATTTTGAGGTGTTTCTTAGAATAAGGAGTGGGAAAGGGAGGGAGACTTCATGAAGATCTGTGAGGCTGTGGAAGGGACAGATTGGTTCCCCATCAGCTGCTTGGGTTCGTGGCTGGTTTGGAAAGGCGAGGTGCTGGGCTGGCAGGAGACTGGTGGGACTGGTGTGGTGTGTTAAGTGCTTGAGACAGAATTTCAAGTGGATTTGGAAGATGAAAGGGAAGGGGTGAGGTTCACAGAGTTCATCAGCCTGCCTGGGAGAGCGAGGCAGAGACTCAAGGGGCAAAAATAAATCTCTGCAGTGCATGGTGCCAGGGGGGTGGTAGTCTGTTCAAACCAAGCTGAAGGTGAAATTACCATTTTTCTGTACTGCAGATGCAAGAAGGCAATATTCTGATGTTTGGTGTTTTTTAAAATACTTGCATGGAGCTGGCTTTATGTTCCACAGAATGCACAAGCAGGCATGTTTGTAGGGTAGATACACACCAGAATAGAACAGGCACCAGGAGTCCAAAGACTTCTCTTAGAAGACAGCCCGAAAGTAGACAAGGGGGTGACAACTGAGAGTTGAGCCCCTTAGAGAAGGACTGTGAGATGTAAGAATATGACAGCTTTTAAAGAAAGAAAAAAATAATCTGACCTTACATAGCCACCTGCATCTGCTGCAAAGTTTAAATACCCTTTTTATTGGGAAATATTCAGGTTAGCTCTTGTTGCTGATGTTCTAATTGCTGCTGGTTTTCCCTCATCTCCGCAGTAAGAATGTAATTAAAGCCACTGCTAATCTCCTGCCTTTGGTGAGATGCTGGAAAACCTGCTTTGTCATGGCAAAAATGCTTACTCATGGGGAAAGTGATATTTTGTTTGAAAATCAGGCGTTTGAAGGACAGCCTCTCAGGTAGCACTTGGCATCTGTTGTCCCAGAAAGGAGATTTACAATGGAAAAAACTGACAGCAATGGAGCTTACAGGGCTGCAGAGCTCAGCTTTAACCAGGGACTGACAGCACTCGAGTCTGTAGCAGAATTTGGGTTCAGTTCTGGTCTGCAGACCAAGTTACTGGCCCTTCACATTTCACTTACACCTCTCAGGCTTTAAGTGGTCATTTCTTGTTGATTCTTTAACAGCTGTCTGAAAAATAAAACTTTTTTTTTTTTTTTTTTTCTATCTACAGTTCAATCGGGTGAGTCTGTACTTCCAAATGGGAGCCAGCAATTTTTTCCTTAAAATGCTTGGGGTTTTTGTCTCGTGGTGTTACCTGAGCAGATGTGGGTATGTGCCATGCCTGAATCTGAACACTCTTTGTTTATTCCAGGAGGGCACTGGGAGTGCTGCTGAGGAGATCCCATCCCCTGCTCTTGGTGTGATCGTGGTGGCTGAGGTCTGGTTTTCACTATGAGAAGAGAATCAGGCTGGATGGATTGGTTGCAGCAGAACATGCAAGTTATGGTAAGTGGTGGCAAAGCTTTTGGGCATTTATTTCCATTGTTTATTTGTAGGCCTGAGCTAGCAGATAACAAATAACCCTTCCACACACAAATCTTGATGTTTTTCTTAGTTTGCAAGCACATAGTGAATGCATTTGGCCATCTGTTTGTATTGTAAAAAGAAATCAATGTTTGTGTCAACACTGAGATGTCTGCTTCAGAAGATAAATTAATTGTTTTATCTTTAAGTGTCTCAGCCCTTGAAGTTTCCTCAGCTAATGGAAACTCAGTGCAGTGCCCATGCTCCTGTAGGCTTTGTGATTTATTTTCTGGTCGTTAGGCCTAATCAATGAATACTGGTATTTCTTGCTGATTTTTTTTGAGAGAAGGAGGGACAGTATGTCTTTGATTGTGTGATACATTCCTGAAGCAGCATATCTGAAAGGCACCTTAATCTGAGTTTAGCTAGCTTATGAATTTAAATTAGAATGATGTTTGATGTTCACACTAACTTTACAGCAATACTTGCATTTTCTTTCCCTTTTTTTTTTTTTTTCAGATTCTTTTTCCTCGCTGGATTTTTTCAGTTCAGATGAATGTGTAATTACAACTATGGCAACAAGAGTAGAAATAAGTTCTGCTTTGGCATCTTTGACGACAGTCCCCGACCTAAGTGAAATCAGGAGTGAGGATAAATCCCAGTGTGTGTATGTGAGTGTGCTTTCAGATGCAAGTAACAAGACAAAGGAGGCTTCAGCATCGCTGACTCTTGAGGAGAAGAATAAACTTGGGAGTCCCTTGAGATCTGCAACAATGCCATCATTAGGATCGAGACCAAGACTTTTCCCCAAGCCTTTTTCTAAAGAGAAATCTTCAGAGACTTTTGCAAACGTCAAACCACCTGTTCCAGCTTTCAGGTCAAGCAGCCTGATTAGAAGGGCTGCTGAAGAAACATCATCTGTCAGGGTGGTCAGTGGGAACGTTCCTCCCCTGCTGGACCAGAAAGCAATTGAGAAGGAAAGCAAGGCAGGTGGGGAAGTTGTCACCAACATGACTTTCTATACTGGTCCCAGTGCCAACACTGTCATCCTGTTTGAGGCAGCCACAGAGCAGTCAAAAGTGAGCCTGGCCCAGGAGAAGAGGGCAGCTGATGAGAACAGGGGGCTTGGGAGCCTGCAAAGAAAAGAACTTCAGTGCAGCACAAAGCTGGAGAAGCCATCTCAGCCACCTGAACCATCCAGGAGACCTGAAGGATCCCTTCACAGGCAGATATCACTTTCCTCCAGTGTTAGACCAGCCTCCTGGAGCCCCCTCAAAACAGGTGAAAAAAAAGATGCTTGTGAAGGTCATCTGGGGGAGAAAAACAATGATGATGCAAATAATAGCAACAGTAAAGTTGATTTCTCTCTTGCTGTGCAGCAGCAAAGGCCAAAACCCAGACCAGTATCTGCGATTTTTCTGGAATCATTACGAGATCAAAAGCCTTGTCCTGTGGAAGCTTCTGAGGAGAAGTCACCTACAGAGAAAGCCTGGGTTAGAAAACCAAGGCCTTTGTCCATGGATCTGACAGCTAAATTTGAACTTAAAGATTTTTCTTCTTGCAAGAAGGCTTGTTCATCTCACGAAAGCAAGGAGAATGTCTCCATAACTGCTGCTGCTGACGGGGGCTGCCATAACCAGGCTGAAATGGGGCCAAAAACTGAAGGAGTTGAATTTATTAAAGGCAGCTCTTCTAAAGAAAATCTAAAGTGCAGCAGTCAGGACTTGGGCATCCTAAGCAATGGAAAATACAGTTGGGAAACGAAGCTGAAATCTCAAAGTGAACAAACTGAGGCAGCCCCAGTGGTGAACTTGCAGAGTTCTGACAGGAGCCGTGAAACCCCCAGAGAGAACAGAACTGATAAGGAGGGGAAGAGCCTGGCTCAGAAGGAAGGGTGCTCATTCCCAGGCTCCCAGAGTCCTGCAGCTTCCTCAGAAAAAGAGAGCAGCATTGTAAGGGGCAGTGTTAAAAAACACATCAATTTGTTTGCTTCAGAAAACCCCAGCCTGTCGGGGGATGCAGAGGGGGTGCAGGCAGCTGCTGAGAGGGAGAACAGAAGTGTGAGCATCCAGCAGAGAATCAAGGAGCTGACCACAGAAAACCCTGATGTGAAGCCAGGAAATCCACGCAGGTCACTCCTGTCCCGGCCACTTTCTGCAGACAAAACAAAGATGTAGGTTGCAGAGAAATCTGGTGTAATCCTCTTAACTTCTCCTCATTCAGTAAAACTCTCTCTCGGTACAGTGAAATAACTGCTCGGTTTGGTTCCACTAAATGTAATGATTCTTTATACTGGCATTCTTGAGCCTCTTTCCCACCTTTTCCAACATCCCAAAGAAAAAAAAATTAATGAAATACAGCCTAAAGACAGCTGCAAAAAAAAAAAAAAAGCTGTCAGTTGTGGCCTTGGCAGGTTACTGTAACTGTATGTCTGTTATTACAATATCCTGCAGTTTGAAACTTCCAAACTTCTATATTTGTGTGAAAGCAAAAGCATGTTTTTAATGTCTTTGACAGCAGCACAGAGTGTCAGGTTTTTCAGCCAGACAGGAATCTTCTTGTGTTGTCATATTAAAGCCTGGAGATAGATGTAGTCTGCTCTGCCTAACCCATGGCAGTATATAAAGTAATGGCAGTAACTCTATGAGACTTGCTAATTGCTACATACCAAAGCAAATAAAATAAAATAAAAAAATTGTTGGCGATGTGCACTTTGCAGTAGAGCCTGAGGCCACCCTGCAGGGCCTGGCATTGGGTGGGATCATTCTTGTCTGCTGTGGTGACAAAGGGGGGAAGGGAAGGAGGAGAAGGATGGATTTGGGGGGTGTAAAGGCAGAGTACAGCCCATGGCCAGTGCAGCAGGGGTTTGGCTAACAGCACCTGCTCTATTAACCCTAGGATAGTATGTTTTTCAGCAATCATAATAAGAAATACAACTGAGGCATGAGGGTTTTAGTATCTGTCTTACTCTGCATCATGATGGATCTCTACAGCCTTATCCTATTCAGTAAGCTGCATAATGAACTAGTTTTCAGGAAACAACAATCCTTTGGTCTAGATACAAGTAAGCCACCAAATATTGTTACTTTCTGTGAGAACGGGATGTTTCTCCCTTAAGAAATATAATTTATTGGATAACTTGTACCAGTATGCATTGATGGGAAGTGTACCTGCAAACTAACTGGAGTAAAAGAAGTAACAGAAATCTTCTGTCTTAGGTTTTCAAGTCTGACGTCACCCGGTGAGGCAAAGCCAGAGAAATCTGCTGAAACTAGAAACGACTCTATCCATGAAATGCAGGAATGTCAAAAAGTAAGGAATTGGCATCAGCTGATGTGGTCTCTGCTGTGTTTTTGCATGCAGAGAGCACTCTCCTGTGTCCCGTTGCTCTTCATCCATCAATGACTTTAAAATGGGTATTGAGAGTATTAAGAGTGACATAATCCTAATAGGTTTATGGGGTAGGGCTATCTTTAGGACACACTGGTAAAGAGTGGGAGTATCATCTCTCTTGAGTTTTTAAAAAGTTCATTGTGTGTGCTGCTCAGTCCGTGCAGCAGTACAGAGAGACCTCACCTTGGTCTTGTGGATTTTGTGTTCAGAGAACATGGGTGTGTTTAACTTGTAGATACAAGATACACAGAATAGATACAAGTGAGTTTAAAACCCCCTTATTTAAAAGAGGTGTAACAATCTCAATTGTTGGATTTTGTCCTTCCAGAGTAAGGAGATGCAGCTTGCCCATGACACGGATCCCATGGAAGCCCATGCTCCTGGCAACTCTTGGAAACCCCGGCAAGTCTTAAAAATAACAAATAAACCTGATCAGATAGAGAGAAAGGGAAGCTTCCTGGGAGATGGTCAGCATTTTGCTCAGCAAAGTGAAAGTTCTGTCTCATTCACAAGCAACTTGGAAAAAAAATTAAAACCAACCACACCTATGGAAAAAACCTGCATTAAAACTGTCCGAGCCACCATTTTTGACCATAATGTTCAGAGATATAATGTTGCTGCTGATCATCCTGGGACTGATCCTGTTCCCAAAATAAATAATGAGCTGGAGACAAAGCAAGATGTGGTGGCTTTGGGGCACAACAGACGATCATGGATGGGAGGAGTGGAGGAAACCATTAGTATAAAGAAGGAGTATCAGAAGCAATTTGATTCATCAAAACCTGTGGGAGATGTAGAACAGTGTGGCAAATCAGCTTGTTCAGGTGAAGATAAGAAAATTACTCCAGGAATTCTCTTAGAAAAATCTTTGGTTGTGCCAGGTGAAAACCCCTCTCCTAAAACTGCAGAAGACTCTCCAATTCACCAAAGAATAGAGCCCAGATATGAAATCTTTCAGACATGTGGGGAAAGAGCTCTTAGTGAAGCCATTACAATGGCTCCTGAAAAAAAGGCCATGACACTCAGAACTAGAAAATCGTCTGTGAAAGAGAATAAAAGCAATGAGGATGTGTTACACACGGGTCAGCCAGCTAGGACAAATAGTAAAACTCTCTACTTGAAAGATGATAACATTATTTCAGAAGCCAGAGACACAAAAGGCTTTACGAGTCAGTCTGTGTTGAAAGAACTTGCTGATAGTGAATGCACTTTACCTGAGCAGAAAAAATACTCTGATAAAACTGAAACTGATCCCATAATACTAGCTGAGAAGATACCTTATTCTACAAACAAAAGTAAATATTTGGGAATGAATGAAGAAGGAAACAAACTACATTCTGAAATGAGAAATGATAAGAGTGAAATCTCCTTGGATAAAGTGGAGAGGTCGGGTGTGATGAAATGCTCTGCTGAGAAAAGGAGTTTTAGATCGGGTGGGACAGATGGCTGTGAATTCAGAACCAACTTTGCTCATGAAGTTAGTTCAACAAGTGTAAATAAACATGGGGTCCAGTCTTCGGTGCTTTCAAGTGGGCAACTTGGTAAATCTTCCAGTAGCCACCATCCTGATACACAAGTACTAACCATTAAAAAAGAGGAGTCGAGGACCTTTGCTTTAAGGAAAAGTCTGGACTTCAATTGCAAAGATCAAGACTTCAGCTTAGATAATACAGTGCATGAAAACAGTGAAAAAATCAGAGTCATTGATCCAGAAGAAAAGATCAGGAGAACCAGAAGTAATGTTTCAGACTTGAAGATTTCTGAAAGGTGGAGAAGGAGAACCTTGCCTCAGGATTCTGTCAAGACAGAAGAAGTTGTCTGGTTGAGTCCTGAGAATATCAAAAGGCTGAGTCGGACAGATTCATTGCAGTTGGATGAAAGTTCAATTAAAAAGAGAAATAAAAAACTCAGAGGAGGGCTGGAAGGGAATGAGGAAAACCAAACTGTTCTTGGCAGTCCTGCTGATGACTTGAAGAATCAAAGTTCTGTCTTTGAGCCAAAGGCAACTTACTTTGCAGTGACTTATCAGATTCCTGGTATCAAGAAAGAGAAAAACTTTGTTGGGTCTTCTATTGCAGGTGAAACTAAGACTGTGTCTAGCTCAAGTGAGGGAGCAGCAAATAATCTCGACTATGGGTTTCCTGGAAGGTCCAAACCTTTATTGCAGCAGCCAAATAAAAGTATGACCAGTACAAATTGCAGAGAAAGTTCACGGGAAGTGCATATTAACAAGGATTGGGTCAAGGATGAAAACAAAGATGATATTTTTTCCAAAAATGTGGCATGCAGTAATTTTCATGTATCTAGGAAAGATAACCAACAGTATCATGAAAGAGGTCTGGATCATTCTAAAGAGAAAATTATAGATGTTGATGCTCTCCTCTTAAGACAGGATCTGGAAAATACAGCTCAAACTGATCTCAAAAGTAGCAGAAGGAAAGCCTCCTCTTTCCATGAACCCAGATCCCCCCTGCGTTTTGCACAGTCACAGAAAGACAGTGGACTAATCCCCCAGAAATGTAGTGAAAAAAATTATGATTTCCCTGGAAAGAAGGCTGAGGATGGTTACAGATCCCAGATTCTCGACATTGATGCACTTATGGCAGAATATAAAGAAGAATCAGTGAAGACCAGTAACATTCAGGACAGGCTCTCTGAAGACTCCAGTTTGTTGAGTAGAGAGAAATCATCAAAGAGCAAAAGAAATGTGCCAGATAGGGGAACTTCTTCCTATAGCTGGAAAGAGTGGAAGGGATCAGATCACCATTCTGTTACTAACAAACAAGGTGACAATGCAGAAGAGCATCACAAACCAGAGAAATTAATTCTGAATGAAAAGAGCAAAGAGAAACTGGAATCCTGTGGCACTGAATTTGATAAACAGAAGTCCAAAGACAGAAAGTTCACTCCTCCATACTGGGGAAATCCTAGCAGCTTGTTTCCAGATCAGTTTGTAAATGCACCTGTGGATTTCACGAGGAAGAAAACTTTCATCGTTGATGAGGATGAAGAAGTGAACTTAGCTCCAAGAAATCAGGGTTTAAAATTTGTAATTGAGAAGGTACAGCCTGTAAAGGCAGACCAGAAGTTGGAAATTAATCTTGCTTCCAAGTTACCCTCAAAGGCAGATGGTGGCCTGCTACAGAAGAAGGTGGTCACCAAGGAACAGGTCTTGGAGGTGTCTCCGGATGGTGACTGGAGTAAAAATGTGGTCAGAAGGAGCAAAGACACTGTGAGTAAGATGATGTGTGTGAATGACTCCTCAAGTGGGAGAGGCAGAGCTGACTGGAGGAACTCCAGCCCAGGGGTGGGCAGTGCAGCTCCGGATTTAAGACGCTGCTATTCGGAGAAGATCCGCCAAGGAAAAGATGATTTCTCACTCGTGCAAGAAGTCTGTGGGAAAAAGGAGCTGTCCCGTGGCAGGCAAAGCTTTCCCTTGGAAAGCACTGAGAATGGGTGGAAACACAAGATGCCAGCTCAGTCAGAGCCTTTCTTCCATGAGGATACCAAGGTATTGCCAAACTGTAGAACAGTTCCCTGTCACTAAAACTGAAAGGGAGGAGAAGCTTTTATTGTGTCTTTATAGCACCTTCCAGCCTTGGCCACGACATCAGGGGCTCACATACACCCTTGGCCGTAGAGTTCCTTTCCTTTGGGGTTGGATTTTCTTGTGTGGTACTAGATTTTCATTACAAGTGTATAAACATTTATTTATAATTCCATGGAGAGCTTGGAAACGCTTTAAAACATGCACATTACTTTATTAGTGCTGTAAACCTAGGATGTTAAATTGTTAACTCTGCAATTGTATAATTATTTGAAGAGGAGCAGTCGGGGTTTATTTTACAAGTTGTCAACAGTGATTATTCAACAGTGATGTTATAACTGTCAACAGTTGCAGGTTTGTTAGTTTTTTTTTTTCCTCCAGAAGGAAGCAAATTATTATAATTTTACATTTTTCTGGATGAATGGCCTTTATTTCTATGTAAATTTAATTGGTGATAAAGACCTGGTGAAATGTAAATGATCCCCTTAAGAAAGTTCCACATCAGTGCAGTAATGCACAGTCCCTCTGGTGGCTGTCAGGCTGGTGTGTTTCTATTCTGTGTTTTCAGCTTTCAAGTTCCTCTCCTTGTTTGTTTTTTTTCAAAAGGGCAGTTTAGATACATACATATATGTATGCATGTGGATGTAACAACATAAATAACTTTCTTTTACCAGGCTTCTAGGAAGGAGTGGAGCAAGCAGAGTGCAGACAGAAGGGAGGGCACAGATCTCTGGTTGGTTTCTGCTCTGAGAAGCCGCCACAGTTTCTGGAAGGAGCGGAGGGCAGAGAAGGGGACAGTGCTTTGGGATAAGGTATGTTCTTTGGGAGGAGGTCCTGGGGCAGGGGGAAGCAAAGGGAGCTGCTTGCCTGCCTCCTTCCCTTCAGCACTGTTTGCCTTCCCTCCAGGGGCACTTTCTGTGGAGCTTAACTGGCAGAGAAAGCTTCGCCCTGGGGTTCCACCACCCTGCTCTGGGCCAAAGCTTCAAACACAAAGTATTAACCATGCAGCTTGTTCATTTTTCTTTCTAGGCAAAGAACTTCTGTCCTGACTTCTTAAAGTGCATCTAGATCGTTATGGCTTTTGTTTGGCTTTGAGCTTAGGTGGAAATGGTTAAATTGGTTGGACTGCAGAAATTCTTTTTTCTGGGCAGTTATGCAGACAAATAGATCCGTGTCATAGCCTGAAAAATGATGGGTTTAATGTTCTTTCTGTAGGCAGCACACAGTGTAGAATCATAGCTGACTTTTTTTTGTAATTTGGTTTGTCTCTAATATGCATACTTTGGGGGTGAATTCCCACTTAAAGTTGTTGGGTGATATTCTCCTAACTTGCAAAAGGATTTCCTGACATGAGTTCATCGGTGAATTTTATGCTGAGGAATATGTCTCCATATGTTCTGAGAGACAAAGCAAAGATCTGGATCTTACAAAAGATGGGAGTTTTGGAAACAGGCTCCTTTTGCTCCTGTTCTGCTCTCACAACTTGATGGAAGGCATCCAAGGGCTGAAATCCCCTTGTCCTTCCCATTCCTAGCATGGGCTTCGGGCTGAATGTTCATCAGAGGGAGAGCTTGTGTTATTTACAGAATTGTCAGTTCTCATGCAATCCCTCAGAGCTGTTGTTAGGCATCACTTTGCAGTGCAGATACGTGAAGATGTTGGGACAAGGTCGAATATGGGGGAGAAAAGTGCTGTGAGGAACAGTGGTGGGGTAGCTGGAGCCTGCAGGCAGGCACTGGTGTTCTACTCAGTCCTTAAGGGTGAGGTTACTCCGGATAAACTGCAGTACAACACTTCCCTCTGGTGGTTGTCTTGGGGTGGGAGGGATGGGAGAGATGAGGGCAGAGCCACCCAGAGGTGACTTTCTTCCTTTGAAAAGGAAAGGGAAACTTTGGAGCAGGGCGGTCGCAGTTGGTTTGGGGTTGGTTTCCAGTTTGTCTGCTCTGGGTCTGAAGTTCCTTTTGCTGCTGCTGGGAGCAGAGTGACAACAAAACTGCTACAGCACCTTTTGCTGGTCACTGGGATGGCACAGAACCCCCCATGGTGGGGATCTTGTCCTTCAGAGCTCGAGTGCAGTTGGAGGGATGATGAGCCCCTGGTGCAGCTCTGTACAACAGAACTGCTGTGGGGTTTTGGGGTTTGGGGTTTGGTACCACTGGAATTGCAGCAGGGTACCACTGGAACTGCTGCAGGGTACCACTGGAACTGCTGCAGGGTACCACTGGAATTGCAGCAGGGTACCACTGGAATTGCAGCAGGTACTTCAGGGATGGGCTTTCCCAACTCCCAGTGACTCCATCACAGCTGACACAGGTCTTGAGTTCTCTGACGTTGGGACACAAATCTCCTGATTAAGTCATCAAACTTATGGGAGGCTTATGAATTAAAGTCTGAGGAATGTGTGATGTAGCTCAGCCTCCCAAAAGAAATGCTGGCAGGGGGGAGACCCTCCTGGGCTGCCTCCTCTCACTCCTCTTTCCTTTTCCCATCAAAAAAACAGCATAGGTTTAAAAAAAAAAAAAAGAGCTAGGAATGTTATGATTCCACACATTTTTCCAGCTCCCAAGACACCATCATGTGGTCATTGAGCTCTGTCTGATCCCAGCCTGGGGAGGGTGACCCAGTGATAGTTGGGCACTGGGTTTCCCAGCCCTGCTTCCTTTTTTGGTAGTATTGCTCTGCTGGGAACGTGCCAGTAGTGTATAAAAAGACATTTTCTGTTTCTGGTTCTTCTCATTCACAAAAGATGTTTTTCTATTAAAAGCAAGAGTTTTTCTTTCATTTTTGTTCTTTTTTTTTTTTTTTTTTTTTTTTTCTCCTTCTTTGCCCATTACTGGAAAACAAGGTCAGCTCCCAGCCCTGATGGCTGCCAGGGCATTAATAACGTTTCATAACCCAGCCTGCCAACCCCAGTGGGTTTTGAAGCATTTTTTTTTTTTCCTTCTAGCTGAAGGGCTTTTTCGTGCAAACCCCAAAGCACTGTCATTAATTCCAGCCTGACACACTGCAGATTACCGAGGTGGGAGAAGGCTGAGCAGTGTGATGCTAAATAAGAAGTGGTTAAGTCACATGGTGCCCAGAGCTCAGCTCCTGAGGAGCCCCAGAGCTGGGGGTGGTGACCTGGGCTGATAAACAGACACCTCCATTATTCATGGGGCTTTGGACTTCTGCTGGCAGAGCCAGGAGGCTGCTCTGGAGGGGATGGTGTGGCCTTAACTTTCTGCTTTGGAAGATGGAGTATTATTACTGCCCTCGTTTGCTGAAGTTCCTGCAGTCTCTGTGGGTAAGTGTGTGCTCCCCAGGCTGGACCTTTCCAGGGATCTGCAGAATATTCCTCTGGAGCTGGGACTTTAGGTTGCAGTTTCTGAATGAAGAAATCATAACTTTCTCTGTGGACAACAACATTAAACTTGGGGCTTCCTTTGGGTGAGGAAGGGGGTTTTATCTTTAATACTCTCTTGAGCAGTCTGCTGTCTCCTTGTTTTCAACGTGCCACAGAAAACCCTCTCAGTAATAGGAATTTCTTATGCTTGCTTTTCACACGCTTGCTTTTCTTATTCTTATTTCTTCCTGGCTTGTGTCTAACCCTAGGAGCTGTAGTTTTTGCATGCTGTGTATTAAATATTCTTCCCCATTTGTTTAAAATCTGGCCTGGGTCTCTGGGAGCTGCTGCTCAGGAGCTCTCCTTCCCACTGCTGGCTGGGGCTGCTGCCTGCTATTCCTGTAAAATGTCCACTGCTAGGGGCTTTACAAGTGGATTTTTAAAACTCCATACTTATTTTTAATTTGAATGGGTTCATGGGCTTCACTTGTCTCAGTGAGCACTTCCTCATCAAATAATCCTTAGGGCCCCCTTCAGTGAAAAGCTCTTTTTAACAGCCTGGGCTGGGCTGCCTGCTCTGAGGGGTCCTTTCTGCACAGTGATCACCATTTCTCTGACCTTTTCAGATTTAGAAAAAGTGAATTGGGTTTGTGAAGCCTTTCTGACTAGCTGCTGTACAGCTTTGACCATAATAACTTAATGTTTTAATTTCCTCTGTACTAATCAGGTCTCAGTTTTCATTTGGTTGGGGCATTGCCTGCATTAATCTGGCAGGTTTTTTCAGCATGTCATCTGCACTGACACTTTAGACCTTTTAATGCTTGCTGTTTGCTGGCCCATTCTGAACCTATAGCAAAGTGTTGACTTCCCTTATTTAGAGTTTAATTTTATAACCCTGGCTTTGTGTTTGCTTTGAGCAGTAAGGAGGTGAGGTTGCCTACTGTGAATTTTTTGCAGCTGGGAGAGAAAATATTTTCTTAAAAACTCTTCTTCTCTTGGAGGCTGTAGTATTGTAAAATGTGGAAGTTTGGACATTTCTGAAGTTTTTATTTTTATTTGGATAGCTACATTTTAAAGAGGTAAGTTTTCTCTAAATTGAATGTTTAAAAACTGATGTGATAGATCTATCAGTTTAGTATGGGGAGGGGGTGGGTGTTCTCTGAGGCTTGCTAGGGTGAGAAGTCAGAGAGATCTCTGCTTTTGCTTTCACATGTATCTGGTGATCTTTCTGTAAAGCCAAGGAAAAAAACCCACCAGACCAAACTCTGTGATCAATTCAGAAGATCCCTGGTTTGACACCCAATGTGGTGCAGTTTTAGGCTGGAACAGAAGAGGTCTGTCCCACTTTGGGTGTTTATGCTCTTTTACAGGCCTTGAAGTGTTCTCAGACATTTTCATTGGTGTAACTCTTCTGCTGTGTCACCAGCAAATATTGGAAAGACAATTGTGATATCCCTGCTATTAAATATAGATATGAAAGGGAGTTTTAAGAGAAGCACATGGCTGTGCCTTTTGTTAGTTTCTGTCTTGATGTTACAGATGAAGGCTGCTAAGGAGATACTTATCTGTACTCTCTTTACAATCAGGAGTAACCAGAGATGTCAGGGTTAGTTGTCAGGCTTTGTGTTGAGTTATTTAATCTCTCTTGCAGAGCTAAGATACGTAATTCATTAGGCAGATGTACCTGAAGAAGCTGTAACTCTTAATTAAAAATATTGTAATGAAAATCCATTTTGAAGCTACTTTTCTGAGTTAGAGAGAAGCTGAATCTCTTTTGCTGTGTAGGTTTTACTCCTTGGTGGTGGAGTTGTTGGCTGTGAGTGGACACAGTCAGTGCTGGGTCTCCTGATCTCTGGGCAGGGATCTGTTCTTGTGATGGGAGCAAAGTTGTCCAAAGAAATCCTCTGAAGTATTCTTTGAGCACAGCACAGTTTGAGTGACCCCCTAGAACTCTGCCTCCTGGCATCAGGGGTGGTGAGAGGCTGCTCTGAGTTTCTGAAAAGCAGGTTTTGTGTCTGGCCAAGTGTTTTGTTCCCTGGGTTGCATGAGGTGCAGGCAGAGTTCTTTCCAGTAATTCAACCTGGAGCTCCCTTTCAATTTGAGTTGCAATAATGAGAAGAGCAAGCTTATCAAACCTTGGATCATTTGCAGGCTTAATGAGGTGTGCTGCAGGACTCTGGGTTGGTGTTTCCTTCAGTGTGTGCTGCATGGCACAGAAAAAGGGGGTCACTGGGGAAGGCTGAAGATTGGTGGCAGAAGATGGACTTAGGAGAGGTGCTGAGAGCTGTACCACCCAGCAGAACCCCCAGCTCAGAGGGAAGCCAGGAGTGCTGATGGAGCCCTCCAGGTTGCTGCAGGAGGCTTTTTTGAGTCTTTAAGGTGGTTGTGCAAGTATCCAGAAGTTCTGGCTGCTATGACATCAGTCTGGTTTTGGTCAGATGAGTTGATGTTTCTCTGAGAGAGGGAAGAGCAGGATTCCTAAGCACCACCCTGTGTGGTTCCCTCTCAGTAAACTCTCCTCACTCTGCAGGTGTGCTTGTTTTGGGGAGAAACTTCCCAGAACCTTGTGTGTTTGTGACTGCAGCAATGTATTGATCCTGCTTTGCTTCTCACAGGTGGTGGGAGATCCAACCTGAGCTTTTGCTGCTGAGAAGGGAAGCTTGGTCCTGTCTGCCCAGGGGCTGCTGTGTTTCCAGGGCTGGCTGCTCACCATCCAGCACCTGCCAGCACTCATCCCTTTCTCTGCCTTTTCCATCAAGCAGGAATCCAAACTTCCTCAGGGGCAGAGCTCTGAGCTGTGGTCACCAAACACGTTGGGGTGGTCTGTAACTCAGCAGCTGAAATCCAGGGACTGAGTCATCACTCCCTGTGTTCCACATCATCACTTCCTCCTCTGCTCTGCCATCTACCTTCCTCCTAGCTGTGATCTTTCATCATCTTCAGTTGGTTAATTACTGTAATCATGTATTCAAGTGCTAATCTTCCCATGGCCGTGTGCTGCATGTGTTATACTGGAGTATTTCCCAGGGTTCATGGGGTATTCATCATCCTTTTTCCAGCTGCTGAGGAGCTTTGCTGCAGCTGATCCAAGACATCTTTGGGTCTGCCTGGCAGAAGTTGCCCATTAAGTGCAGCTCAGTGGTGTGTTGAGCTTCTTGCATCAGTGACACCAGGGCTGCAGCCACAGAGATGAGGTTTCCTCTTCCTTTGTGAAGCCCTTGCTCCAAGAACTGGCTTTTTTGGCTGCCTTGTGGACACTGATGGAGCTCTTGAAGTTGGTTCTGAGAGCCACCTCAAAGCTGTGAGCAATTCTGGCTCTGCCAGGGCATTCTGGGGAGTGCTGCAGTTTGGATGATGGAACTTACCTTTGTTTTTTTGGCTGCTGGAGGAGCACGCTGGTAAATAATGATCTGTGTCCCAAGGAGGGGCAGGTAACACAAGCCAGCTTGGTGAGTGGGAGCCAGGCTGCTTGTGGTGGCAAGAGATAAGGAAAGCTCTGGATCTGCTCCAGGGTGGGTGCTGAAGGACAAGAAGAGGAGTCCTGGCTGGTTTTGAACCCTGCAGGACTCGTGGGGAGCAGAGGGTTGGTATTAAGGGGTGAGCTGTCCTGGCTGTGCTTTTAATACCTCTGACTTTGGTCACAGCCACCTCCAGAGTGGCCCTGGCTGGTTTGGTGGTCAGTGGGACACCCGTGTCCCATCAGGAGCAGAGAATCACTCCTCAGACCCATAGCTCTGTGCTAGAAACATGTAATACTGGGATGGACAGCTGGAATGAAAGTGAGCTCCTGAGTGTGGATGCTCCTGAGTCTCCTGATCCTGCTAGGGCCATTCTTGGGTTGTTTCTTAGTTTTGGTGCTTGTCTGTGTTCAAAGAGCAAACCTGTGAATGTGCAAAAGAAAAGGGTTTGGTTTATATAGACATTACCCTGCAGCACCACAGCTTAAAAAATCCCTCCTTATTCTTTATCAGCAGTCATAAACAATCGTAAAATCAGAAGAACATGGAGGGATTGAAGAAAGATGTTAGGTTTGTCTCAATGAGGTTTTTAGTGGCTATCTTTCCCCAGTGGTTTTGATGCCTCTTTATGGGGTGACTGCAGAGGAAGTGGCAGCTTTAATGACAATGCTGCCACACCGTGTCACCACAGCAGCATTTGGAGTGTGGTGGCAGGGCACCCCGGTGCTGGCCTGGGTCCCCAGGGTGCTGGTGATCCATGCTTTGCAGGAGGGGGGAGGCTGCTGGTGTCGGCACCGCGTGGCTTCGCTTTGCTTTTCTCTGCTGGGGATTTCCTGGGGCAGCCTCTGCTGCTGCTCTGTTGCAGGGTTTGCATTTGATGATAAGGCAGTAGCAGTTCCAGGCATTCATTACTTCTTTTTTTTTCTAAAGATGTAAAAATCCCACCCAACCAGGTCATGTCTGAGCTCCTCCTGCTGTGCTGATGTCAGCAGCTGAATCTTCCTTTAAATAACCCCGAGCCCCTTGCAGGGAAAAATCTGTTTGGAAAGAGTTTTTCCTCATTCCTGAATGCTGCTGCGGAAGAGGGATTCTAACTTTTATCTCATTGCTAAGAGCAAACAGATGAAACCAGCACAAGGAAGGCCGTTCCCAGCAGGAACACGAGAGAGTGCTGTTCATCCATGGGATGCTGGTGTGCTGGCCCAGGGCCACTTGTCCTCAGGCAGCTTCAGAGCTCCCCCAGCACTGTCCAGGACAGTTTGTTATAATTAGGGGTGGCATTAAGTTTAATTTGCCATAAAATGCTTTTTATGAAATAGTGCATCCCAGGTTAACTCAGTGCAATCAGGAAGATGTCACCATTGGTAGATGGGGTGAGTTTTGTTGGCAGTGAGTGTGTCATGGAGCTGGGGGCTGTCTGCTCCAGCCCCTTCCCCCTCATCTGGAGTCTGAAGGAGTTGTATGCTTCTGGTATGGGGCTGAAGTGGAGAATTAAAGCCCCTTTCTGCTCCCAAAGCAGAAGTGAGTTCACTGCCTCCCTCCTAATATTTTGCTTGGCAGTGGCAGTGACTCAGTTCCTGCGTTCCTGGGCTGCTGTGGCCACCTCCTGCTGCTGGGAGGTGGCCAAGTTCCCACTATTGTTCCCGTCCTTGGAGCAGTTGTGAGCTGCTCCTGCAGCCAAGAGGGTGTTTGGAAACATTAGGGAGCAAGGTGAGCATGGAGAGAGCAGTCCTGGACTTTGTGCTGCAGTGCAGAGCTGCTCTTGCAAAGTCACTGAAGGGAAATCTTAAGCCTGAGTGAAGCTTGGGGGGAGAAAAAAAAAAAATAGTGATGTTTAGTTTGTGATGGATGGCTGAGGCTAACAAATACCTGCCCACTGAGGGAGGCAGTGTGGGTTATTTGCTGACCACAGCACAGACCTGGCAAGTTCTGCTCACTGTGTTGGAGGTGGCAGCTCCTTTGCTCCATAGCTCAGCAGTGTTTCCCAGCTCAGGGTGGGAAATCCAGGAGATCTTCTCCCTCTCTTCTGCTCCCTCAAAGGAGGCCTCAGAGAGGTGGGTGCAGCTCTTTTCTCCCAAGGAGCAAGCCCTGGCAGAAGGAGGAAGGTGCCCAGGGGAGTGGGTGCCTCCCTGCAGCCCACCCCTCACTCCCAGGCTGGGGAGATGCCCTCACCTGGGGCTGGGACCTCTGGACAACCCCGGGTGCAAGCAGGTTCCTTTTCTGAGGGCTGAGGGACACATTGGGTTTCTGGTGGGTGTTGGGTGTCTCCTCCACTGACCAGAGCTCCTGGCACCTTCTGCAGGTGACACCAAAGCTCTGACTTGCTGCTGAGCTCACAATTTGTACTTTTCAGCCCAGGTTGGAGGGAATGTTTGGTGGTTTTATGGTCATGTTTATCAACAAAAACTTCCTTCATGGTGGGTTTTTATTTGTATAAATGGAAAAAAACCCAACGTATCCATCTTTTGCTTGCCTCGTTCCTTTTGACGTAAAGGAATGTAAAGAAAACGTTTCTAGTGCTTTCCAAAATATTTGTGCTGTAGGAATTTCCTGTTTCTGTTTTCTTTTTCAGTTTTTCCCCCTCCATTGAGACGGAAGGGAAGTGCTGAATGATTATGTGCATAGCCTTTCAAACAACATAGTGTATTTTTAGCTTCTTCCCTCAGCTTTAACGTTGGTGGCTTTGTTTTATACTGAAACAATTCAAGGTACAAAAACTGCATGGTCAGGATGTTTAACTGGGCCTTTCTTCACCCCAGGAGAAACACAGTTTGGGGGACAAAAGAAATAACATTTTTCTGTTAGACTGCTTTGGCACTCTAGCTGGTTGTTATTTTACTGGTAATTATATTTAGACCTAAATGATTAAAAAATTTAGGTTTAGATCACCTTTATCCTGGCCCAAACCAGGATAGATTACAAGTTGTATTTCACAATTACCTTGGCTTGCAGATTTTTATTAACCAGAGAATGGTCACATAGTGCTGCAGGAGTGTGCAGCCTTTTGCACAGAGGGGGGGAGTGCTGACCTCTCTGCTTGGATTACAAATGAAATGTTCAGTCATAGGATTCATTAAAGTCTTTTCCTTTGTCACACGTGGAGTTCTGTAAGGAAAAGAAGGATGCAAATTTAAGTTTGTTTGGGTTTTTTTCCCCTTCTTCTCTGATTTCTTCTAACATTGGTTAATTCAGGGGAAAGTGCAGTTTTCAAATGCGTTTGGAACTTTGTAAGGCTCTCTGTGCCTCTGCTTTCTGTTCTTCTTGTCCCTTCTCTTACCATTTTTTGGTTTAAATCCATAAGAAATGTAAGTATCATACTGAAATGTGACTTTTCTTAAATGAGAACGTGATGTACAGAATTTTATCATACTGAGGTGATAGTGCTGTGATTTTTTTAATTTTTTTTTTTTTTTTAAATTTTTTGATTTTGCCGTGTTATGATGGCAATGTGGGAGTGTCCCCTATCTTTGACAGAACCAGACAAATCTACCCTCAGAGCCTGACAGTCCAAGGAGTGGCTGTGATCCCCGTGGTAGTGTGAGACACGAGGAGGTGTTGGGGCTGGGGACCAAGTGTCCTGGTGAGAGGGGGCTGTGGGGTGGACTCTGGGCAGAGCAGTGGTGTTGGGTATCTGACCTGCTGGAGCAAACATTGCACAACTTTTCCTGGTGATAAAAAGCTTCATGTCCTACGTGCTAACGTGCTTCTTGCGTGAGAGGGGTAAAGATGATGTCCCAGCAAGGTTTCTAATCTTTTTCTTGCTTTCTTTGAAGTGTGTGGATGGCCAGCTCTGTGCTCCAGGTTTGGTGGTCAGGCTGGGTCCTCTCTTAGGATGCTCAAGAAGATGTGGGTGGTGAAACCTGGGCAAGGCTCCTTCCTCTGGGCCAAACCTCTGCCCCAGGGCTGCAGGGTTGTTGCTGCCTTCTCTTAAGCCCCTTTTAGGGGGACACTTGTGTCAGGAGATTTGATGTCCTCAAAGGGACAGTTTCTTAGCAAATGTTTTCCTGAATCAAGTTTGTCTGGATGATCAATGCAATTCTTGTGGCCTGTCCCACAAGATGAGACTCAGATTTCAGAGGCAGATTGCAAAGCCAGTTTTATGACCAGGCCTTTTTGCAGTTTTGGTGCATAACTACAAAGAAATTTCATTTTGCTTTTCAATCCAGAGGAATAAATAAAAAATATTTTCTGCAAAATCACTGGCACTGGGTTTCAAAACATAATTGTTTCCCACGATTGGAATGCATTACTTCTTTGAGGAATAAGTATTACTCTGAGGTTATTATGACTCCTGTTTAAAATAAAGATTTTTCAAATAGCTGGCGACCACATTGAGGTTCTTTATGGAGTGCTTTAGCACCTTTCCTTAAAAGTCTCTTGTGTTAATGTGTGCTTGTGTAAACTTTACAAGCATTGATCCAGGACCAATTGCTCCTGCAGCCTCCTTGCTCTCTGGTTTGTGAGGACTCTTGGGCTTTTAGAATAACCTCATACAAGAAAACAAAAATCTGGGAATGAAGTTTCAGTCTCTTTTGTAGTTGGCTCTGTGTATGCAAGAAACATGTTTAATGTCAAATTCTGTGCAAGTTGTCTTGAATTCTGACTAAGCCTAAACTGAAACTATATGTGAGCTTGATTTGCTTAGTTTCAGTCAGAAAGGCAGGTAGGAATAGAAAACAAATATTTTGTGCAAATATTGAGGTACCCAGTGTTTCAGGTTACAAAAGAGATGTCTGTATATAGACACTGTACAAAGTCCTGCTAAAACACTTCGTCTGTCCAACCCCCCCCTTTTTTTTTTCTACTTTTTTTTCCTTTTTCTTTTGACCACAGACTGCTTGTGGCAGGTGAGACAGTCCAGGTGTTGGGATGGATCCTCTCTCAGAGCAGGCCTTGACTGGACCAAGGGATTTATTTCTGCTTCCCCTGGAGGATGGATGTCACAGCATCCTCCTGCACCCAGCAGGCTGTTAGGTTTTGGAGTTGTGCTGAGTTTTGAACTCTCTCTGATATAAACAGGTGCAGGAGCCTCAACAATTCCATTTGTTCATGCACTTTTTGTTTAACTTGAGCTCTGTGGTATTTTTCTTTTCTAAGATTAAATGAAAAAGATTGCTGTGTGCTATGAACAGAGATGAAAATTGATGACTTGGTGCAGTGAGTTGTGTGAACAGTTGTGACAGCTCACTGACAGTGACAGGGGAAGTGCCTCTAATTCTGTGAGTCAGATTTAACCTGGCAGACAAACCTAAACTGTCTCTGCCCATTTTACCTGATCAAAACTTTTTTTTTTTTAGATTTTCCCTGATCCAGATATTTATCTGTTTGCCCAAGTTAAGATTGGTTGAAAGCAGCTCAGTTGGTCTTGGTTTGGAATGAAAGAAAAAACCCAAACAGCCCCAGCTGTTGGGCTTCTGTGTCCTTACCAGATGTGCAGCCAGGACCCTGCTGACCCAATGGGACCCTGGGGCTGTTGGGGGGTGGGTCAGGACTGATGTGGGCTGGGGAGCCTTGAGAATACTACTTAGCATTTCAGATGCCTGGGTACTAAAGCATTTCTTTTTTCTTCAAATGAGAATTTGAAGGGGACATGGTAAAAACTTAGGGAAGTTACATGTAAGAACTTGAGCCTGTGGTTAGGAATACTTGCTGGTCCTTGGAAGGGGACAGTTCAGATGGCAAAAAGGAGAATACAGAGGCAAAAAATAAGGAGGATATAAAAAACAAGTTGTTTTGTAGTGTCTGAGGAACCCCAGGGTAACTGAGTCTGGAGCCATGCAACTAAGCTTGCTGAGGCTTAAAATAGTCCCTCATGTCAAACACAACAGGTTAAATTAGGTTCTCTTACTAATGAAACAGAAAGAGTGGATGTGGAATGCCAGCTCAGAACAGCCTTACAAGGGCAGGCTTTGCTCCTCTGTGCCTGCTGGAGACAGAGTGTAATTGAGATGGAGAAATGAAGGGGCCCGAGGTGGAAGTGATGCTGTCATGATCTTTGCAAGCACTTGATCCTGATGTTTGTTTGTGCGTGGGATGATGTCTCACAGAAAACACTTAAGAAATGCATGAATTATTAATACTTGCTGCAGTGGAGTGATGGGGTGGGAGGAAGGAGGATGGGTTCCTCATGGAGGGTTCCACAAGGGAGAGTTTTTGCAAGCAGTTTAACCTGATGTTGCCCATCCTTCTCTGTCACAACTGCACCATGCAGGGATCCAGTCCTGGTGAAAATTAATCCCCAGTACCCTTTTGATAGGGCTGGAGCTGGATTGCCTTCCCAGATCCACTCAGACTTGTGCTGCCAGAAGGGAGGTGGTGGAGGACAGGAGGACCAAGCCACCACTAAAGACCCTGAGGGGTTCCACCTGCCTCCTGGGGGTGGGTTATCTGCTGGGATTAGTCTGACCTTCCCATCCTATGTACTTGTTAGCACAATTATATGGATCTGAGAACAGGTGAAGCTCAAAAAGAGCTAGAAAGAAGCTTTTGGAAAGCATGGTGCAACCATAGAATTTTGTTTTCTACTGAACGAGGGGAAAAATAGGGATCTTTGTGCAGGGTTGTGTTTGTGAGCTGGAGGTGGAATAGATGTTAATAATCAAAGTATTCAGCAATGTTTGAGTAAGGAGGTCCCATTTGCTGCTGTGGTAATTAGTCCTGCAGTACTGGTTAGCAGTGTGTGCTAGAGCTGTGCCCGGGGTCCCCGTGGCAGCTCTGGGGGGGCTGCAGGGGGGGATAATCACTGGTGGCTTTCAAAGGCAAGGAGATTGTCTTGTGCTGTGCTGGTTCAGAAACAAACCCTTGCTGGCCTGAAGTGGCTGGGAGACCATTACAAAACACCCGTGTGGTGTGGGCAATGTTCTTTATTCTATAAAAAGATGAGTGGCTCCACCAGAGAAGCAGCAAATGGGGCCCTTGTGGAACCCACATGCTGTTATTTAATTAAAATACAGTTGTGAACTTCTGCCAGCTGGGAAGGTTGTGTGGAGCCCTCCAGAACATCATATTCTGGGGAGCTTTAGAAAAGAAATAAAGAGAGTAGGTGTGCTCCTGGGGGAGCCCAGGCTTTCTTGGCCTGTTGTGTGTGTGCCCACAGGCAGAACTTGGGTATGGAGCTCGAGGAGGAGAACGTGCAGTCACACACTGCCTTCCAGCTGGAAAAAGCTTCACCCGTTTGAATTTGATGGTGAAAACACATCTGATCATCTGAAGAATTTTGCCGTGATGTTAATTGAGGTGTAAATCAAATCAGTAATTTAGATGCAGAGGATACTTAAATACCCACCCATATGGTAGCCAAAAGTTACTAAATTTAGTATTGCAGATAGAAGTCAGCAGTTTTTCCCATCTTCTAAGGACAGAAATGGTAATTAGGGCATAACATCTCACTCTTTCCAGGGGAGGTCTAATAAAAAGGTGAGATGCATTCTCTAGAGGATTTTCTGATCCTTTGAGTCACATCCCTGGGTGAGAAGTTCCTGCAGCAAGCTGTGAGGAAGCCACCCTCCTGCTGTGGATCTGGGGATGGAGCTGGTCCTGCATCTCCTCCCACTTTGGGGCATTTCCCCCCCTTTTGGTTACATTTCACTTCTCTGCCTGTCCTGTTTAGGTGAAGGGGCTGCTGCCTGACTTGCACGGCAGCTCCAGTCCAGAGCTCTCTGATTGCTATTTTGGGGGGGCTACTGAATCAGACAGAGCTTGAAACCATCTAAAATAGCAAAGTGCCTCATGAAGAATCCCTGTACTGCAGCGAGCAGGGAGCTGCACTTGCTGCACAGATGTTTGAAATACAACTCTTGGATGAAGCAGTATGAAACTGAGTAGTAGGTCTTTGGTGTCAGCCTTGGACACAGGGTCTTCTTTGTTCCTGAGAAACCCTCTGTAGCAGTGTCAGAATAAATGTACATTTTTTTTTCCTGTTTCTGTATAAGCAGCACCCAGCTTGGGGGTATCTCTTTCCATTTCCATACAAAACAACTCTGTAGCTCTTCAAAAGAAGAGTTGTGTGAGGAAAAAAGGGTTTTCTCTATTGCCTGGATTCCCTTTTAACACTGAGGGGTTTATGAGACTGGGAATTTGAGAATGTTTGAAACAAATAGAATGTATCCAGAAATGAAGAATACGACAGAGAATGCTGCATTTTGTCACCAAAGTTTTTTTTGGAGTTGGGTTGCTGGAGTTCAACTCTTAGAAATGCTTCTTAGAAGGCAGGACACCCTGTTTCCTTAGGGCTTCTTATGCTTGTGGGCACGTTTGCAAGCAGCATTTCTGATAGCCAATAAATCTTTATGTGAGAATCATTTCATAAAACGTTATTTAGAAATTACTCATTCCATTACATCTTCTCCTGCAAGGTTGAGGGGAGGGAAGGATGATGCAAGACCATGGTACTTTGTAGCGTAAATTAAGCAACGCAACAAAAACCTTGAATAAACAAGAAAGTGAGCAGCTTTCAACATGCTTTTCTTACCCTCATCCCTCTCTTTCTCCTGAACTAGTCACGTCTTGAATTTGGACACCTACTTGTGTTTGTGGGTTTAAAACTGGAGCTTTTATTTCTGCTCTCCTCCCGACCAGGCTGTTTCCAGGAATTCCATGGCTGGTGACATCTGACTGCTCAGATTTACTTGTTTTTATCCATGGGGTCTTCTGTTACCCCCCACCCCTTCCAGGCTTTGGGGTGACACCACCAACCCCGGGGTGTCCCAGGTGCCAGCGAGGAGCAGAGCTGGGTGCTGACAGCGAGCCCTGGCTTGTGGAAGTTGTGAACAATGTGTGAAAATGGAAAAAAATACTGCTGGGAATGGTCAGCCCTGCTCAGCTGGGTCTGGAGCTTCTGGCTTAATCATTAACTTGGCACTGGTAGCAGGGTCACTCAGCTGGAAGGATCTTCCTGGAGCTGGTAAAGCATTTTGAGGTGATGGTGCTGCCCGAGCACCCCGGGGGGAGCGGGTGTGGGGTTGGGTCTGTGGGAACACGGAGCCTTTGGGTGCTGGTGTCAGCCACCCCCTGGCTGACAGGGATTATAACCCAGGGAAGGGTTAAAATCAGGAAGTCCACGTGACATATGCAAACTATGAATCATTCCAATAGATCTGTGCGACTCCTGCCTGCTTAGGCAGCAAGCAGATGCTGTTCCCTCGGTTGCCATGGTAACGCTGCCTGTACTCTAATAAAGCCCAGCCCAGATCCTTCCTTGGGCAGACCTCTGCGGGTGTCACCTACCTCATTGTTTCCTCTCCGGAGAAGAGGCAAGGCAGGGACAGAGAGGAGGGAACAGGACACCAGCTTTGTGTCACCTCTCACGCCTTGTCCGGGGAGTGTCCGGAGCACCCTGGCTGGGGACACCCAGGAGCTGGCAGCTCCTCCAGCTGGTGGCAGGAGAGGAAAGTCACTGCCGGGTCCTGCTCCAGCCTTTGGCTCTTCCCAGCTGCATTCCTCTGCCGTGAAGCCCCCCTTGGAGCAGAGGAGCTGATGTCATGCAGAAGAGGTTTTGGCAGGCTCTGAGCAGGCAGCAGGTCCAAGCTTGAAGGCAGCAGGCGTGACACGGTTCCCCTCCAGCTCCCAAGCCTCCAAGCAGCTGCCATCCGGAGGGGAGGGCTTGCAGGATGCTTCTGAAGAGGGGGAGACCACTGAGGAGGGGATTCTGATAACCTGCCTGCAGAGGGGTTGTTTGGGGGAAGAAAGTAATCTTGGATTTCTTGCTCGGAAGATCCAATTGTTTTGCTGCTAAATGGATTGTATAGAAGCGTCAGAACTTTGTTCAATGCACTCCTACCTGAAAAGCTGCCGAGCCAGAAGAATAGAATTTTTTTTATCCTTCTACAAAAACTTGGCTTAAAAAGGGAGTCTTTTCCAGCTCTGGAATGAGACATTAAGAGACTGATCCTGTGCTGGTACATGGACTGGTTTCAGGTGACTGTGTCAGGATTCAGACCTCGCTTTCTCTCTTTTAACATGGCTGAACGAAACAGATTTTGATGGAACTCTGGAAATCTGTTTGTAAGTAGGAAAAGTCTTCTATTTTTTTCCTACTTGACAAATACCCATCTCCAGCCTCACGTATCTTTTGTTATTCACATCTCAACATGCTGCTGGTTACACTGTAGTGCTCTTCCCATCAGCTGGAAATATTTTATCAGTGGAATCGTTTCGCCAAATAAAATCAGGGCCGTTGAGGAGCGAATATATTTTACACTAATTGCCTCCTGCATATCGATCTCTTATTTCTGCTGGAGGGGGAAAAAAAAAATGGATTACCTTGGAGACAAGCTGACAGTGGCACAAACTCACATGACCCAGTGGATGGGTACAGTGCGGAGATCCTTACAGGAAGCACTAAATTTAGTGACGACTGCGGTTGCTCACGAACGGACGAGCGTGGACGGGGGCAGCAGAATTCCCTTCAAAAGAACGTCCTCCTTCAGGCACTTTGCATCCCGCAGCAGGGAATCCTTCCGAAGGTTTTCAGTCCGGAGTCAGCAGAGGTTTTCCTCTTTGAGGAAGAGGCAGACGAGTTCAGAGCCACCTGAGCTTGTAAGCTATCCATCCGCCTTTTTGAGACTCCCGAGGTAGAGAATGCGGTGCAATTCCCTTGGTTTCCTTGCAGCTTTTTACCTAGCAATAGTGCCTGTAGTGTGGCTGCTTTTTAATACAAAACCAGCCCTGCTTTTTAATATAAACCCATCCCCTGAGCCCTTGCAGGGAGGGGGGTTCTGCCTCTCTGCTCCCAGCTGGGTTCTTTCTGCCGCGCAGGTGGGAATTTCTGTTTGCCAGGGAACACAGTCAGTCCAGGTTTTGGGAACGGGGAAGGATCTTGTTGATGTTCATGAAAGAGACTTTCCCCGTGCCCCTTAAACCCACCTGACAGAGCACAACTGTTTGTCTCAGATTAGGAGAGTCTGAAACCACCCTCAGGTTGGACATTTCACCCTCCCAAGGCAGCCCGATGGGGAAGGTCCATCAGCTTTTGTAAATCCTCAGCAAAAAAAATGCCTAAAGCTAAGTTTGTAACGAGTTCTGCGCTGTCACTCTGCAGCCAATAGGAAATTATCATTATTCTCCTCTTCTATAGAAAAAGAGTTGTTTTTTTCTCAGGATAATTGCCACTTTGTCGTAAAATAGAAGTTATTGGAGCAGCATGACCTGTGTGTGCAGCAGGAGCAGGGCAGAAGCAGGGTGTTCTTTCAGGGGAAAGGGGTCCCCTCCCTTTCCCATTAAATGCCCTCCCTAGGCTCTGGGTTATTTCCAGGAGGGATGATCTGAATTAAATGTCCTGGGGGAGATGCTGGCTGTGTAGAGAAGCCCCTTCCCAGGGAGCTCCCTGCAGCCATCCCTCCACACCTCCTGCTTCTAGTTCCAGCAAGCACTGCAAAGCAGTGATGGGTTTAGGTTATAGTCTGTGAAAGTTAAACAGATCGGGTTTATTCTGGCTTATTTCATGGAGGGAAGCCTGAAGTGGTGGTTGGAGTTGTACCTGAGGGTTTAAGGCTGATGCTTGAAGTGTGGGAAGCAGCTGTGCTGAGGGGACCTGAGTGGGACCAGGACCAAAGCCCTGGTGCCAGCCTGTGGGTAAATCCTGAACAGCTTGTTCTCTCAAGTGGCTAAAATGGTTTGGATGGTGTGGTTTTTGGTTTTGTTCTGTGTTTTGTTTTGGTTTTCTTTTTCCAAGTGAAGCAGCTCCTCACTGCAAAGTGTGAATACATGAAGTTCTGCTGTGGCCTCATGGAAGCCTCACAGAAAGGTTGAAGGTAAAGCTGCATTCCTGGGGCAGGTGTGGTGCTTCTGGACAGGCTATTTCCAGTAGTTTTTATCAGCTATGGGTCTAACATTTTTGTCCTAGCTTGCTATTCATCTCCTGTTTGGCAGTGCTGAAAAAGAAAACATTGTCAAGTGAGCACAAAAGAATGAGGAAAATATTTGGTAACCACTGTTACAGGGTTAGCATGGTGACGTGCTCTTGGCTTCTTTTTTTTTTTAAGGTGATATATTAGATTTATTAGATTACCTGTTTCAAAGAAGTGGAGATTGAAAAATGGAGATGTGGAAGCTGCAGAGGGCAAGTGTCCCACTGTCCTTGCAGTGCTCTGCTTACGGAGCAGAAATCCTGAGCCACGGGGTTACCTCTCCAGGTTGCTCACTTGGTGGCAGCTGCTGGAGCTGCTCCTCCTCACTTCCAGCAGGGATTGTGCCCGTCCGGGGCTTTGGGCAGGAATTTGGGGTCACTTGTGCCCAAATGCTGTGCTCAGACTTGTGAAAGTTCAGAGTTTGTGTCACTGCATCTTCTGCAGAATGACTTGTGAGTTGCCCAGACCTTGAGCTATTCTTCTTTTTTTATTTTTTTCATCTGGCTGGAACCTGGTTTTATTTAGTCCTTGGAGCTACTCTTTCTGCAGAAACTCCATGGAATTAATATAAAGCAGTAATTCATCATCAGCCCACTTGTTTGTTGCTGTAGGGATGCCCTGCAGAGTAGTCCCTCAGTGCTGGGACTTGTGCAGTGCAGTTTTAAAGCTGTTTTTTGGTGCCCAGCGAGGGCTGGTGGCTGTCACCTCCCCTCCCTGCTGCTCCCTTCAAACCAAGAAACCCATCACACCTCAAGTCAAACACCACGATTTCAGGTAGTTTGAGGGTTGTTTTTGGTTTTTTTTCTGAGTTGTCAGGCAGTGGAGGTGTGAGCTGTGTCCTGCAGCAGGGAGGTGGCTGTGTGCTTGTCCCCAGCCTGGCTCTGGGGCAGTGCCATGTGTTTCAGCTGGGAACAGCTGCAAGCTCTGGAGCTGGGAAAGAGCTCATGGATATCATTTTTTTTTTTTTTTTTTTTCCTGTCTCATAAGAGAGATTTTTATCCACTGCAGAGGAGCTTTAGGTCTGGCGTGAAAGGGATTTGACGTAATTGGTTATTTCCTTGCTGGAGGTCATAAAAGTAGGAGTCAGGCTGCAACAGAGAGGAAATAATTTTCTTTTCAAGCAGTTCTCTTTAACAGCCCAGGGAGTACGTGTTTGCTTTGCTATTCTCTTCATACCTTGTCACATTTTCCTGTTCAATGTCTGGCAGGGCTGACTTCCTGACCCAGCTCTGCCTCTGATGTTCAGTGGGATTATTTTAAATCACTACTTTGGTATATTCAACAGCAGGTGGTTAGCAAAAGAGATGAGGGGTTTTTGGTTGTTTGGTTTTTTTTGTTTTAATTTTTCCTTGTAGTCCTTCTGCTATTTTCTTAATTGAAATGGAACACTGTGGTTTGCCCTGCCTCCATTCCCAGCTCAGCCCCCTGAGCACACTGGTTTGCTCATCAGCTGCTGTTTCCCAGACAGCTTTTCCTTCCTCTCTTCTGCCCAATCTTCAGAGCTCTCTGTCCTTTCTGTTTCCTTTCTGTAATTCATCTGAGACTATCATGTCTACTTGTAGAAAATATGGTGCTCTCATATTTAATTTCAGGAAAAAAGGTGTTGGGGTGGACTGGAGAAACTTCTGGCCTCTCAGGGCTCTGCTGTTGCAGAAAACCATCCCCATACACAGCACCAGGGGACCAATGGAAATGGCATCATTGTTCTGGGATGGTAACATCAGATCTGGGGTCCTGTAGTTGAGCTTGCAGATGTTTTTACTTTACCCTCTGGTGCTGAGCAGCAGGTGAGGGACCAAAAGGAGAGCTCTGAAAACTTGGTTTGAGTTATGCCCATGCTGTGCACCTGCACATGGCCTGGGACTGCATCTCTGCTTTGATGAGAGGTCAGTTCTGTCTCTTGGGATTTCACCCAAGGTCTGTCTGTAATCCTTTATCCTTTATGGAGAACACCCTTCAACAAACAGTTGGAGGAGATGTAAGAACAAATTCATACAAGAAATTTCCTGTAAAAGAAACTCGTACAAGTTGGTGTTTTGAATCTGGCTGTTTTGATACAGACCCTTCAACAAATAGTTGCTGAGCTGTTGTACCCTAATATTCAGCATGATTTGCTCTGTACTGTCAGTGACTGGAATTTTATCTCTAAGTTTCCAGGAGCTGTTGTGGGGGGTGAAGCCTGTTTGCAGAAAGCAGGCTTTGAAAAAGGAGCTGTTTGTCTGGTGTAGGGCTGGGGGGAGGAGTGATGCTGTTCACTTTAATTAATGAAGATACAAGGCCCAATACTGAGGCAGTTCATGCTTTTTCATTCTTAATAACTTTTGTTTGGTTTAACAGGCCATGAACATAGCTGGCAGCATAAATCTGGGCCATAAAACTGTAGTGATGGGTGTTTAGCAGACTGCCTTTGTTGTTCCCTTATTATTTTGACAGGAACAATCACTTAGACAACGTTACCCTGTCATTTTATTTAGGCTGGCTGCCATGAGTTGATTTTTCCCATGTTCTTAAAGCATAAGAAAACACTTAAATACATTTAGATTTGGTCACTTGGTGCTCATTCACCTTGCTTGGGTTTTGTTGGTTTTGTTCTAAAGCACTCAGTGTTGGAGATGTCTTGCAGGGGGAAGGGAACAAACCCACCAGTGAGCACAGCTCTGAAGGGTAAATCTGGCAATCCATTAACTTTTTTCATTTTAGTGAAACGTTGTGATGGTTTCAGGGAATAGTGGTGTTTCACTGGGCTGGGTGTGTGTTTTGACTGCTCCCTTCTGAAACATCTTCAAACATCTCAACATCTCTGAGATTTCTGTCCAAACCAGCAGCACACTGTTTCCAAAGTCTGTGTTTGTTATTCACGTGTTGTCAAGAAATCCTGCCACTTTCTGTACATCTTCAGATTTTTAAACTATAAGGAGCATTTTTCCTAGGGAATGTTTGTTTGAAGTTTAACTTGTGTCTTCTGTGGCAAAATGTTAACTGTGCAGAAGAGCTGTGAAATAAAGTATTGCAAGTAGGAGGTGTTGATTTCAAGCATCTAGCTTTTCAAAAAAAGCAAATATATTCCCTTCCTAACAGAACAGTATAAAATTGTCTTGTCCTGGCTTGTGTCTCTTGCAATGTTGAGGAGGATCCAGTTCACCTCCCAGTCAGTGCTGATGGGAGCTGCAGATACCCTCTGGGAGGGAGCAAGTGCTGAGGTGGGACAAGGCTGTTCTGCTCCAAGTTCTGCTGCTGGCCAGGCTCCTGCTGGCCTTGCTTTCCTGGGGTTTCATTGCTTTTTAGCTTGACTGGCTAAGGCTGAAAAGAAAATTTAATCTACTGTTACAGGAGGGATTTTAAAGGCATTCCCAGCTATCTACACTGCTCTGCTTTCTGAATTCCCACTTCTCAGAGGAAGTTCTGTCATGGCTTGCTCAGCCCCAGCAAGAGATAGATATTTAGAATTTGGTTCTTGTCTGCTTTTTGCACATGGATTTCACCTCTGCTCTGTCTTCAGCCTTCCAGAGTAACCACAGGGAACGTGCTGAGTGTTCACAGCAAGCCAGAGCAGCTCTGTTTGCAGAGTACAAGAAAAAAACGACAAACCTTAAAATGTCTTGGAAATCCTGCCTGGAGCAAGGACGTTACCTTTCCCAGGAGTCAGTGTGAAGGCAGGGAATAGATCTCATTGCACAATGGGCACCAGATCTCTGGCAGAACAAACTCCATCAGGATTAATCTGATGGCTGCATTGCTGGGGCTGGAGTCAGCTCTGGGTCCACTTGGGGTCTACTGAAGGAGGGAAAGTCATTTTATGTGTTAAAAGGTGTGGAAAATGCCACCAAAAGAGCTGTGATAGTATTCAGCCTCTTCAGGGTTCACATTTTGGCTGGAAAGAACGGGTTGTTGGGAACATGCTGGTTGAACTGGAGTGAACCCCTGAGCTTGTTGGCTGTGATTTCCTCTGGCTCCCGTTTTGCTGCTTGCAGTGAATGTTTTGTGCGGGTTTGGGAGGAGGATCCCATCAGCTTGGCACTAACCCTCTCTTCAAACCACTGGTGGTGGTTAGGTCCTTTGTTGTCGTTTGGGTGACTAAGGTGACAGTATTTTTGCAGTAGCAGGGACACACTTGCAAGGGCAGCGTGTTAAATACCACGGGTTGGGTTTGGTTGTGGTTCAGTTCAGATGTAGTGCTGAAGCAAAGAGGTTTTTCCTTCTCAGAGCAAGGCTGGTGTTCCTGTGAGCTGTAGGACCAGGGCTGAGGTCTGCCCTGGGTGCAGTATCAAGGATTTGTGAAGGAGAGCAGTTGAGCCAGGTACTGATGGGATGTGGCAGCTTGGGCTGTGCTGTGCCCTCCCCATCCACTGACTCTGGGGTCCTAGCTGAGGTTCTTTGGCATCTTCTCCCCCAGATTAGGGTCTGGAAGTGATGTCTGCACATCCCCTTATTTCTGCATGCCCTGGTCAGCTTTTCAGCATTTTTTGCTATGCCTTTCTAGGTATGCATTGAGCTCTGAAGAAGTGAGAGAATGTTCAAACCAGCTGGTGGTCTGTAAGGTGAACTCTGATGGGTTTTAGCCTTGGGGCTAGAATTGGTTGGTGGAGAAGATTCTATGGCCAGGCAGCCCTGGGTTGCATAGCAACAGTGAGGATGGAGGGGCTGGGTTCATGAGAATGTCTGAGCCTGTGGGACTCGGTGCCTGCTCCACTGCACATGTTAAAAACGAAACGTTTGTGATTGGAAGGGTCTGTAGCAGAGCAGTCTGGATGCTGAGGGTGTAACAGGTGCTGAAGGTGCTGTGTGGGAGGGCTCCCAGAGCAGGCTGGGGCAGTCAGGGCACACGTCCCGGTGTATCCCTTTCCATGTCCTGCAGTTTCCCACCTGGAAGCAGATTGTCCTCTCCAGCCCAGGCTGGCAGCAGTGCTGGTGAGATCTTCCCCTGAGCAGACACCAAGGATGCTCCATACCCACTGGTGGTGGCAAGGTCTACAGAGCAAGACAAAGACCTTGAGGTTGTCAGATAAATGAATTCAGTTACTTTTATCCCTCCTCTGAGGCAGTGTTGGTGAAGTCATTCCCTGGTTTGAAGGTATTGTGTGGAATGGGGTGTTGGATAGGGTTGGGAAGTCCTCCCAGCCTGTTGGTGCTGGTGGGTGGAGCTTGCTTTGGAGGTCTCTCAGCTTCATCAGTGAGGTCAGAAAGAAAAAGTGCAATTCCTGGAACTGTTTATCTGTGGCTGCAGCCTGGAGGGTGGGGTGGGAGGCAGAAGGTGCTGCCTTCTGCCAGGGATGTCACACTGGGGCAGTTACTCCTTTTTCAACAACTTCTTTGCAGGCTGGGTTGGCAGAGCTTCTTGCCTGGTTGCAAGGGACTGGCTGGAGCATTGCCCTTGAGCCATGACTTACTCCTTGTGGGCAGCACTAATCCACCGGATAGTAAGTACAGAGGGAAATCCCAGGGTGCTGGTGCCACAGAGTTTGACTTTCCTTTTGCTGCAGTGGTATTTAGATACTTACAAAGACAAAATAATAAGGGTTGTGAAGTGTCAGATGGCTTCTAAGGCTCTCTCTTTGTGGTGGGGTGGGGTGGTTTTGATGTGGTGTTACCTTCTCAGTAATGCTGTTAGCAACCCCAAAATAGGTAGTTTGCCTCTTAGGAATAATCCTTAGGATCATTAGAATAATTGTAGAATAATTCTGGTTAGAAAGGACCTCTGGAGGTCATCTAGCCCAGTAGTCTCTTCAAAGCAGAGCCAACTGTGAAACAATAGAATAGAATTTCACAGGGCTAAGGTGTGTTGCCATCTTCTGGCACATGCATGGGGCAGTTGGGATGGTTTTCTCCATTTGTAAGGACCTGGAAACTCTCCTTAAGAGCAGTATCACACTTAAGGGGCAAGGGAGTTCTGAATATGAGCCATTTGACCAAACTTCTGACCACATTTAATTAAAAAAAAAAAAAAAAGAGAGGGGAAAAAAGTAAAAAGCTTTTGAAGAAATTAGCAAAAAAATGTCCTCTTTGAGATTCTATGAACGAGGCAGGCAGATGGTCAGAGCTTCATTCCATTGTGCAGTTGCCTATTCATATTCATTTCATGCCAGTAGGTTTTAACTTTTAATTTTTGCACTTCAAGCTGTAAGGGTGTCATTCTGGCTGTCTGATGTCTCGGTCTCTTTAGCAAACAAAGATATTTTTGAAACTGTCTGTGCGGGTTCTGACTCATGAGATCTCCTTCCACTGCTTCTCCTCACATGCCAGGTCTTTCTTTTTTCCCATAAATGTATGCCTTCTTTCTTGGTGATGGTTCATTTTTGTGCTGATAGGACCAATACTGTGTGTGCATCATTTTTGGGAACTGGAAATTGCAGGAGTAATCAGCCCTGGGCTGTTGCCAAACCCATCTGAATTCCAGGGGAGCACTGAAAGAGGCAGAAGCACAAGGTCTCATTTTAGAAGAGGAAGGAGAGGCAAATCAGGATCCAAGTGGGCTGGTGGTTTATTTCATATGAAAGTGGAGTTGTGGTTCCCCCCGGCTCCTGTTGTAAGAATGGTGAAGTTAAAGATCAAAGCATGGAGAATTACAGCACTTGGATGCTGGATCCAGAGTAATATTTGGCAAGATTCTCCTGTGGTTATAAATAAGAAAATTCTTAATTTGGGTTTATGTTGTGTGCCAAGAAGAGACCAGACCCCTCTTTCTTATTGCCTTTTTCTTTGAAATGTCTTTTTCCTGCATCATGGTTCTTCTGATTATCAAGGCAATGGCTGTCCCTGGCTCAGCTCCACCTCTGCTGCAGCCTGGGTCTCTTCTTCCAAGAGATGGATAAAGGAAGAGTGGATCACAGATACTGGCACAAGTTAGCTGAGTTAGTTTGGGTAGCTCTATCTTCCCCTTCTCTTTTCAGAGCAGTTCTGTTCTTAAAAGCAACAAAAGTCAGCTGTGTCAGTTCTTCATCTTACAGGATCTCTTGCTCTGCAGAGCTTATGCATTACAAAGAAACAAATAATTTTTATTTTCACCCCTGTGAAGAGGTGAGTGTTAGCAGTGCATCCTGGACAGGGATTCCCCCTTTCCCCTCCCAGTGCTGGGTGCAGTGTAATGGTTTGGTGACAGACCTGGAGCTTGTCTCTTGTACATTCAGTAAGCCTTAGGTTACTTTCCCAATCTCTCATGTGTTTTACAGCTTTCCATTTGTAATCCCAGGTTGTTCTTCATTCATGTTCTTTGTCGGGAACACCAAGTTGTTCCAAGTAAAATGTCAGTGCCAGAAAATGCAAATGTACCCCTGTGATCTAATCTGAGTTGCTGGTGTCTAAAAGCATCTCAGCCATGAAACACAATGGTGCATGTGTACAGTTCTCAGGGAATTTGTGTCATCTTGACTGGTATTTAGAGAAAGAGAAGTGGAATAGAAACTTGTAAGTGCTTTCCAGAGAGCACAGAGACTGAAGAAAGATGGAAATAGAGAAAATTATATATATATTTATTTATTTTTTATTATTTTTTTTATTATTATTTTTTTAAATCTAGCCTCTGTTTTTTTGAAAGTAAGCTTATTGTTTCTGAGACTAATCATCCTCAAAGGGCAAGCTAAAACTCATCATTCCCATGCTTGCTACTAACCACCTCCTGGAAAGAGTGACCTTTATGACTCTTGCTTCCTCCTCCAACACAAGCCATCCCTCCAACCTGCACAAGCAAGAAATGGCTTTACTGTGTCACCTTGGGTCCCCTGCTGACACCTCCACCAGCCAGGGAGACCTTGGCTGCTCTCACCTCTCATTCTTTGGGTTGTACTTGGGACCTTTTTTCTCTCCTCAAGCTGACCCAGGTTCTCATGACATTCTCTGCAGCCCTTCTGCCAGCTGAGTCTTTAAATAGTTGAGGCCTAAGGAATGATTTGTAGAATTGGAAGAATGTTTATTTTTTCTAACTAATCATTTGGCCTATTAAAAAATGTGGGTTGAGAAGGGTCACCAGGGAGAAGCACACAGCATCTGAAATCAGCAGCTTCCTTTGGGAGCAAAATGCAGTAGCAGGACTTGATCTAATCAAGGAAGCTTGTAGAACTTGGAGTGCCTTATTCCTTACATTTCAACTTTTCAGCTTGTTTTCCTGAGTTTCAGTCCACAGAAGTAGTCGTGTTCCTTTTCTGGACTTCAGTTTTAGCACAGACACTTGCTACTTGAGTGTTAATTGTCGTTTTGGTTATAAAACTGCATCTCAGGGTTCAGATATATATAACATCAAGTGTGCTGTTGTCTGAAAGTGAGGAGTGTGTGCTGATCAGTTTGTCTGCAATGTAAAATTAAGAATTACTGAGCAAGGTGTTTGCATTTCAGTGTCTTTCCTGTTGCCCCTGCAATGGGATTATCTGGGCTGTGCATGTCCTCTCCTTACAGCCATCCTTCTCATGATAACACCCCCCTTTTTGTAAACAGTGTCTCCTAAATACAGCATAGAAAGTTGCTTTTCTGCTGCTCCCATTCCCCTTTCTGAGCTTTTTGGACCATGTTGTCTGGTTAGAAACAAAGTGAGAAATTGCAAGTGATACAGCATGTTCTGTGCCTGGAGATGATGTGCTTTAGGCAGAGCTGCTGGAAAATACTGGCTTCCAACCCTGTTATCCTTAATGGTTATATTTGTATAGTCTTAAGGCAGCATTCTTCTGGTTTACAAAATTAAGGACACTAGAAAAGGTGCAATCCTTTTGTTCAAAGGTGCAATAATATTCAGGGAATCCTGTTTCATCCAGTTTGGTTGTTACTTTGTGCATCCTGCCTGAAGTGAAAGAGATGCATTGGTGGTTTCCCCCAGCAGGTTCTGAGAAGGAGGTCTGAGGAAGTGGGGGGGTGGGGGTTTCCCCTTTTTATTTTTCTAAAGAGAACAGCAGCTTTGGACAGGTGGAAAACAACATAACCCACTGTCAGATGAGCTCTGAGTGGGGGCACTGAAAGCCATCCCTCTGTTTGTTCAGGATAATGAATGCAAAAGGGGCCAACATTTCATTATCTAGGCACAATATATTATTTCAGTAACTCTCTTACTCCATAACTCAGTACAACTGCAGAACAAAATGTGGGACAGTGCTGTATTCTGGAGCAAATTAACATTGCTCTGCTGCAAATCTCGAGTGCCAGCAGCTGACCCACTTCCCTTCCCTGGAAAGGAAGGGTCCTTGGATGCAGTTTTCCTCCTATGAAATAAAAATAGTTACTTGGGAAATGAAAGGTTGGAGTAGAACACAGCAAAACCACCGTGGTCTGTCCTCCTTCTATGTTGTACTTTGGGTTTGAACCTCATGCTAGCACTCATCACCTTGTCAAAGGCCTTCTGGTGCCTGGCATCGTGCTTGCTTATTTATTTATGTATTTTGTTTTGAATGTCTTCTAGATAAAAGAGCTGTGGGGGAAAAAAAAATCAATCCTTTTATTAAACCCAGGGAAAGAGGACAGTGGAGTTGGTGTTTCCCTTGGATGCTTGGGGAGGTTCAGTGTAACCCCCAGCAGAATTCTGTGTATCTGCATAAGTGCTTCTGAAAACTTTGTGCAGCCTGAGATAATTATGGTCTGAAAGCAGTGTGGAGTTACTAAAGCAAGGGAGTGAGTTCCTCCTATTTGCCTTATTTACTCAGGGGAACAGTGCTCATTTTATAGAGAACCCTTGTTGTGACCCCAGCTTTGAATCCCTGTTTCCCACGTTTCCCTTTACTCCCGGTTCCTGTTGCCCCAAGTTCAGCTCCCAAGCCCTACACACCCTGTGCTTCAGGAGTTGCAGGAGTGCTGAAGCTCTGGCTTTTGTGTTGCAGGACCAGCTGAAGCAGTGTTTCTCCAGGCAGCCCCCGGGTGCCAAGGACACAGACACATTGGTGCAGGAGCCTGACAGCCACTACGGCACCTGGAGCCAGCAGCGGCACAGCGGGGACAGGTAAGGGACAGCAAGGGACAGCCAGGGCCCCTGGCACCTTCAGGAGCAGCCAGGGGAACCCACTGTACATTGCTTTCTTTTTTTCAAGCTGGGTTTCAGTGACTGCACTGCTCCTGAGAGCTGAAGGAGGACTTCTTCTTCGGAAGCTGCAAGTCGCAGCCGGGTTTGAAATTTCAGCTCCAGGGGGAATGCAGTGTCACCACTCCTGTAAGCACTGAGAAACCCAGCCTGGAGTGGGATGGATTTAGCAAGTCTGCTCCTGAGCAAACTGCAAGTTACATGCTATTTTTTAGTGCTAAAGTGATAGAAAGATCTTACTCAAGGTGAGAGGTTGAGGCTGTCCCTGCTTGCTGCAGGGGGCTTGGTCTAGGTGAGACCTTCAGAGGTCCCTTCCAACTCAACTTATCTTATGATTCTATAAGACATGGGGAAAACAGTTTACTTCAATAAATGCACAAAATTGCTTTGACTCAATTTGACACAGGTAGTAGAACTTCTAATGCTTTGTATTTATGCCTTTGTAATTATAATTAGAAACGTGCATTTTCAGGTTTAGAAAGTGATTACTTTCCTGTGTGCCATGTGCCTCTGGTGGGTGGAACTAAGGTTCTAGGAAGGTTTGGCTGAAATTGCCTGATTTTCTCCCTCCCTGGTAGATGAGGGAGTGTCTGATCATGGTTAGGGCACCCCAACAGTGTGGGGGTGTTGATTTATTTTTTGTGCATTTTAATGTGGGGAAGCGGAAAATGAAATGGGCTATCAGTTGGATGAAAAATGCTGAATTGTTGCTTTTCTGTTATTAAAATGATCTATTGACATTAAGCTAGAGCACTCAATTGTAAGGGATTTTATTATTTACACCTTTTGTGTAAATTATAGCTTGATCTACACCATTGGAGCCAGTATCTGCTCAGTGTAGTGTGAAAAGAGCCTTTTATCTGGCTTTTTAATTCTGCACTTGTAGAGATCTTTCAGCAGACACTAATGCCAGTAATGTTTGGTGTTCTACACTTGAGAACTGTGGGTTATAAATATTTTATTGGTTATGGAACCAGGGTAACTTTCAGCTTGAAGTTCAGTGAGCAAAGTGTCATGCCAACAGTGACATCCAAGCCTCCTAGAAAATCAACTTTGATTATTATAGGTATTTTCTGAAATCAGATCTTTAACAAAGCCTCTTGTCCCAGCTCCAAACCAGCACCTGAATATTGGTTCAGACCTGGAGGATTCTTCCTGATAAGAAAAGCTCCACCTAAAAATTCTGGTTTATTGAAGTATTAAATTCGATCCATTCTATGATTGGATTTTTATTTTTTTCTAAGGCTGCAGATAGCAAATATCACTTGATGCAAAAATGCTAGACAAAACCTTCCCCCTGGAGCTCATTAGTGCTGTTTCTTAATTATCCTGGGGCCCAGTGCTGAGGCAGGGAAGAGGCATTCACTCTACCCCTGTGCTGGAAACCCTCTGTGCAGTGTTTGCTCTGCCAGACTGGAAATTGTCTCATGTATTGCAGCATGATAAAAGTTGTTATTCAGCAGGAGGCTCCTGAGTGTTTTCCTCCCCAGATTTCTATCACCATGGGCTGTACCAAGGATTGAGGTCTATTGTTTAAAAAAGATGCATGTACTCACATGTGCAGGTTCAGATCTTTTTTGGTTTTAGGAAAGTTTTCTTAGGTATTTGCTGAAGAAAAGGGGCTGAGTAAATGAAAACTCTTGTTAGGGAGAGCAGAAAAAACCCAAGCTCCTCGAATACTTGAGGTTTTGCTTTTTAAACTGGAAACTCCTAAAATTAGAAGCAAGACAGCCCTATTTTTCCTGCCAGTAGAGCCTTACTGTGTTTCCTACAATCTCCTGCTGTTCAGAGGAAATGCTCCAACCTACATGACAAAGGGAGACACAGAACTGTGCAGCTCCCAGTCACCCCCACCCAGTTCTGGTGGACTGGGCATAGGGAAAGTGTTCAGGAGGACACTGGGGACATCCCAGTGCTGGGGACAGGTCCTGCCACCCTCAGTGCTCTCCCTGAGCACCTTGAAAGCCTCTGCTGATAGAGCCCTGCCTGGGGCTGCTCCCCAGCTCTTTTCCCCTCAGTCTCACTGGAGTCCTTTCCTTCCTTTGCAGCTTTGTGCCTGAATCTCCCTCCTCAGAAAACGATGTCATTTCGACAAGAAAGCAGCCTCCCAACAGCCACCCATCCTCCCTCTCCTCTCAAACAGAGCCTGCCTCCCTGGTTGATCATCATGACTTCTCCAAAGACCAAAGGAGCACAAGTTTGGACCGTTCCAGCACTGACATGGACTCTACTGATGGGACTGATTTACCTCCTCCAGGAGACACTTACCCTGAGGAGAAGGCCACTGATTTCTCTTTCATTGATGTAAGTCATGGGAAAGAGAATTTCTCCTTCTGGGTCAGCCATGGTGTTACCCTGCTAGCCACCACACAGTAGTATCCTTTGGAAACTTTGCACTCAAATCTTCCTCTGCCTTTTCTTTATCACATTTGATTTTCCCAGCTGGCTTCCCACCTGAAAAGTTTAAGATCAAAGCTGCAAAGTTCTTCTGGGTCCTCTGATGCTTGTGTTCTGAGAGATTCCCAAAAGCTATTGACCTCTGGTAATGTCTGCCCATGGCTTGAAAAAGTTGCTGCTTCTCTTTCTGCTCCTCAGTGAGCTGAAGCAGCAGAGTTCAGTGGCTCCATGGGCAGTGGGAACACAATTAAGTAACAGGGATAGCTACAGTGGCTGCTGTGCTAGGAGCCATGGGGATTTAAGGCTAGAAAGACAATTACTAATATTTGTCTTCTTTTACAATTGATGTCTTTCTGTAGTAGCTTACAATGGCATTTTAAAGGATTTTTTTTCACACTTGCAGCTAGTAAAAGAACAGTCATTTCTGGCCATACACAGGTGAGGTTTAGTGTTCTTTAAAAAAACTTCCACTACTGTATTTTTTCAGGATAGCACCTAGGAACTGCTGCTTTGGCTTTCATCAGAGTTGGTGCCCCTTTTTTAAAAATTATATAAAATCACATGGCAGATGTGTTGGTCAGTGCAAGATGCCCATCTTAAATGGGTCATGTAGCTGCTACTTTAGTGAGGAGTTTATTCCTGACCTGAAATCTCAAAAAAACCACCAAACCTCCATATATTCTGAAGAAGAGGAGGAGGCTGATTGATGTTTGCTGATTCCAGGCCAGTCTCTAAACAACAAACTGGTTTAAATAATTTGATAGATTACAGCTGCATCTTTTGCTCTGTAAATGTTGTTGCCTTACAAGAGGGATGGATGTTGGGAATGAGTAATCACAGAAATTTTCTGACACTTCACTTGTGGGCCCCTTGTTGCTGCTGAGCTGCCTGAAAGCTTTGGGGATGTCAGAACAAGGAAATATTGCAACGAAATGGAAATTTTTTTGCTATGAAAAAATACAGCACTCTGCTAGAAGAGAATTCTGTGTAGTTGCTGTTTTTAGATCCCAATCTTTCTTACTGGCCTTCAGCTGTTACTAGCAGGCAAGGTTTGTGTTCTCAAAACACTCTAGGAACCAACAGCCTGTTTATTGCAGTTATTTTTTTTCTATTAATGTAGTGAAAATAATTCATGCAGATCAGGCTTCCATGGCCAAGAGAGATCAAAGACCCAGCATTGCACCCAGGGAGCCCCAGTGGCACTTTTATCCTCCACAGAAATTCTCTTTCCAATACTTCTAAGTAGCTACAAAAATAACAATTGAGCAAATATCCACGGTTTAATTAAACCAAAAGGGTTAATGCATTAAAGTAGGTTTGGAAGTGATTATGGGGGAGGTGGATTTTATTTGCAGGCTGTTTAAGGGCCTCCTTTCTCTTCCCAGCAAACCACAGTGCTGGACTCCAGCGCCCTGAAGAACCGGGTGCAGCTCAGCAAGAAGAGGAGACGCAGGGCTCCTGGTGCCACCTCTCTGAGAAGGAGCAGAGGGCTGGAGTTTGAGAACAGATTCTCCTTGACAGAAGAACCAGACAACACCTGGATGTTCAAAGATTCCACAGGTAACCCACCGGCACCTGAAAGAAGGAGCTGGGGTCAGAGCAGGCATTTCTGGGCAGTGTAAGGCACGGGGGCCCTGGCAGAGCTGAGTTTCTCCCGTGTGCTCTGCTCAGCTGAGCTCTTGAGAAGCAGCAGCACTGATGGAGCTGGGAGTACCTTCTGTTCCCTGGGTGCTGTCAGCAGGAAATCTTTCTGCTGCTGAGTGCTTGGGCAGGTTTGTTGCTTTCGTCTCTGTTGAGGCACTGAACCCAGTCCTGGGGTGTGTGAATATTGTTGTTAATACATTTTGAAATGGAAGGAAAGGTCTAGGATAAGGGAGAGACGAAAAGTCTGCTGGCTAATGGGTTTTTTCCCCTCTGCGTTGTTTGTTTGTTTTTTGTTTCGTTCTTTTAAACAATCAATTAGAAGAGAAGAAAACTATGCAACAGGAAGATTCTGATGAGGAAGAGAAGAGGCAGCACACTGCCAGATCCCCTGCTGTGCAGGCTCAGAGACTGCCCGTGTTCCCAGGCATGGACCACTCTGTTCTCAAGGTGAAGATGGGCAGAGCACAGCAGAGGAGTCAGACCAGCTGCTGGCTGGGAGCAGTGCTGACATTCTGCTGAGATGAACACGCTGGTTTTGGGGGGTGGGTGTGAGGTGTAGAAAAACATTGTGGTTACCTTTCTCACTCTTAAATCTTGGCTGGAGATACTAACTGTTTTTGGGGGGGAAAAAAAAAAAAAAAAAAAAAAAAAAAAAAGCATTGCAATGGCAAATATGCTTTCAGAACTGCAGAGGTTTATGAGGAATCCCTCCTCTGCTTTCAGGCAAAAATCTTTTTACAAATCAGTGATTTACTTTGCTTCTGGGGAAAAAAAAAAAAAAAAAGTCTGAATGGTGCCTCACAAATAAGATTTTTTTCTTTATTTGTACTGTTCAGGCCCAACTCCGGAGAAGACAAGAGTCTGAGAGTGCTGGGGATGGGAGTTCTGCTCAGCAATTCAAGTCCCCCAAGCCAGCCCTGCAGCTGGGGCCTGCTGGTGGCAGAGTGCTGCCCTCCAGTGTGGAGAAGGAGGAAAGGTGAGAGATTTCCTCCAGAGGCAGAAAGATGGTTGGTAATCCTCCTTTTGGGGGAAATAAAATAATTGAAAGTAAGGTTCCTAAAGCTGCAGCAAAAATTATATATATAATTTTTTTAATTGTTTCTGTAATGACTTTTCATACTTAAAGAATAAAGGGTATTTTTTTTTTTTTTCTATCTTAGGTCAGAAGAAAAGTCTCCTCAGTGGCTGAAGGAGCTGAAATCAAAGAAGAGACAGAGCCATTATGAGAATCAGCTTTGAAAAGGTACCTGCTCTGAAAGCAGGTGGGGACAAAAGCTCAGGAGGAGAGTGTCCCCTTGGTGACAGCCACCAAGTGGGGTCTGGCTGCCTGCTCCCCCTCCTCACCTCCTGACTTGAGCTGCTGCTCTTTGTGTCTCTGCAGGCAGGGATTCTGACTTGGAGAAGAGAAAGAAGTTCAACAAGAAGCCTTAACTCATCTGACCCTGAAATTCCTGTGTCATGTTGCTGCTGTTTGCTTCCTGCCTCAACTGCTATGTGCATGGTGCCTTCCTGTTTTGTGGAGAAAGCTGCTTGGTGTTCACAGGCAAACACAAGGCTGGGTCATTCCTGGGCTGGGAGGACAGTCAGGGGAGACCTTCCCTGGAGAAGAAGTTGGTAGGGAGGACTTCAGCCCTGGCAGATTGATTGTCCTGTCCTGTCTGACCTGTCCCCAGAGGGGTTCAGCAGCTCCCAGCTGGGATGTGTGGGAGCTGGGCTTTGTGTTTGCTTATCTTTTTCTTTTTTTCTTTTTTTTTTTTTTTTTTTTTTTTTGTGAAAAAATAGTAAGCTCCTGTTTAGAATGAAGTCTGTGGAAGGTGAGAGTGGAAGAACAAATTATGTTTACTGCCATATTGAAAAAGGAAACTTGATTATTTTTTTGTAAAAAGTATTTTTGATTGGCTTATATTTACATGGGATCTGCTTACCCAGCAGATGAATATAATTTTTAGATGAACAAAATGTTAACTTTTGTCACTCTTGAAATGGTATATTCTGTGTTTTGTCAGCATGTGGAATAATTGCTTCATTGGAACGTCTTTCCTAAAAAGGATCAAGCAATAATGTCAACCAGTTCTCTTTGGGGAAAAAAAAAAAAAAATTGTAAATACTGTTTTTGTAACAAAAAAGGAAGGGAAGAGGGAGGATGTTACACACATATCAGGGTTCCAGTTAATTGTGAATGTCACTTTAATAGCAGTTTGAATAGTCCCACTTCATATTTTTATTTGTTGATCTGTAAATACCAGGTTTAAGGTTTTTTGTTTGTTTTTTTTTTTATGCTGGTTTTGTGGGATAACCTAAATGTGATCTTCAGTTTCACAGATGATTTCCTTTCCTGGGTGAGACAGCTGTTGCCCTGGCAGGGCAGTTCTCCCCTGCATCACAGGGGTGTTACCACCATCACTGATATCTCCCATGTGTTCATAGCTTTGAATACAGATCCTGAAACCAACCGAGATGTCTATTTGGGACATACTTTATTCTTTCCCCAGATAAGTGCTCTTTTTTTCAGGAAACCTTTAAAAATGTATCCCAAGGAGGATGTTTTTGCCCTGGTGTTCCTTGTGACTCAAGCCCAGAGCTTTCCTCCTGGTGGAACAGCATGCCAGCTCTGGGGCTGGACCCTGCATATGGGCTTCCCTAGATATTAAAGATAAAGCACCAGCACTTGAACTCATATTCCTCTTTTTTTTTCCTCTTTTTTTTTTCCTCTTTTTTTTTTCCTCTTTTTTTTTTTCCTCTTTTTTTTTCCTCTTTTTTATTTCCTCTTTTTTTTTCCTCTTTTTTTTCCTCTTATTTTTTCCTTTTATTTTTTCCTCTTATTTTTTCCTTTTATTTTTTCCTCTTATTTTTTCCTCTTATTTTTTCCTCTTATTTTTTTCCTCTTATTTTTTTCCTCTTATTTTTTTTCCTCTTATTTTTTTTCCTCTTATTTTTTTTCCTTTTTTTTTTTTCCTTATGATCAGCCTTTTGAAGAGCTTGGTTTTAGGTGAGGTTACCCCACTGGTGCATCCGCTCACCGCAGTGGCATGCCTGATCTGCTGTCTATCAAGCTTGTAGCTGCCAAAACCATGTGCCAATTCTTCTTCTGGAGGAGTTACAGATTGAGGTGGTTTTTTAGTCCCAGTCTGCTGGTAGCTCACAGCAGGATGTCAGGAGACAGGTCCCATATGTGCATCTCTCAGATTCAGTTCCGATCACAGCTCTCCCTGTCCTCGATGGAGATGAATAAGTTTCTTTTTGTAAAAAAAAAAAAAAAGCAAAACACCCTGTACTTGGTGCTTTGCCCTATTTCTCATCAGAGCTGTTGCTACCATTAGTTTTACAGCCCCTTCTGCTAGCAGTGAAGACACCCAAGGTTCCTGCCAGGCATCTCATTCTTGGCAGGGTTTCACCCTGGGCTGGCAGCTGGGGGCTGGCGAGCTGACTGAGCAAGAGCTCCTCTTGGCTTGATTGAAAAATATTGCACAGATTTTTCTTCTTCCCTTTCCTTTGGATGACAGTGGAAACGGAGACTCCTGAAGGTGTCTTCTGGGATGGGTTTCAGGCACACCTTGGGCTGTAGTCCCTGTGTGTGTTGGGCAGCCCTGGAGCTGTGAGAGGAGAAGGAGAATTCCTTCCTTGCCCTTGGTCATGAGGGGGGAGTTGGGGCTTCCTTTAAACAGTCTCCAGAAATCAGGTAAATTCCCCCTGCTTAGGAGAATATTGACACAAGCTTGGGTTTCGGATGCAGCAGGCAGGCAGTGTTGTGTTACCAAGAGTTGGAGGATTTTCTGGTCCTTGGGCAGTTCTGTCCCTGCAGTGTTTGCTCCGTGTTGGAGGAAACTGAGGGGATTAACACAAGGTTCCCACAAAGCCCCTTGGATGTGTCTGCATTTCCACATCTGCTTGGACAATGCACTGAAACTTACTGTATTTAGTAGTTTAACCTACTACTGAGAAATGTTTAATGCTTAAATGTCTAATTAAAAAGCATCTTTAGAAAGTTGTTGTTGAATGGGAAAGTGTTTTTCTGCTGTCAGTTCTTTATGTTGTACATGGATTAAATACCTATTTCTCTCCAGATTATCACTATGTAATAAAAGATCTATAAATATGTTATTACTTCTTAAATGATAGACCAGACTGTAATACACTTTATACAATTCTATTTTAATTCAAAAAAAAAAAAAAAAAAAAGCTTGTTGAATTTCTTTATGCTTTTACTCGTTGCCACATGGTGGTTTTGGTTTGGGTTTTTTTGCTGTTAATACAAGGTGGGAGCAAGCTCTCAGCTTCAGCCCTTTCTCCAGGTAGGCTTTTTCATTAATTACTGGGACCTGCCTTAGAGAAGGCTTCAACTCTTGGCCTGATGGTGTCTGAGGAATAAGAAATGTGATGGAGATCCCAGTATTCCCATGGAGTGCAGAGCCCTCATCCCCCTCTCCCTGCTGCTCACCTTATTTTGCTTGCTTAAAAAGCTGTGTCAGGAAAGGTGAGGGATTTTAAGAGTGAAAATACACGGTTTGGGGAATTTGTAAATGCTTCTTTTTTTGGTTGCACTTCTCTCTCCTTACTACCACAAATCCTCCTCTGTTTTTATTGGTCACTTGGGGATTTACACACTGGTTCTGCTTCCTTTTATTGGTGTCCCCAGTTATGGATTTCTTCCTTTTTATTTTTTCTGTTTGCAGATTCACCTTTTTATTGTCTTTATAGCTTTAACTTCAATTCAAGGAGCTGTTCAGAGCCTGGCTGCCTTGGTTCCACTGCCTGCAGAGAAGGAGGCAAAGTTTCTCTTCCTCAGCCTTTGAAGCCTGAAGTGTCTGAGTATATGAAGTGGCCCTGCAGGAATGAACCCTCCCTCACCTTTTTGCTTGCACAAAAGTTTGCTTTACCCTCTCAGTGGTTTGCAAACAATTATTGTCAAGATCTTAAGTGCACAAAGTGTCAGATTGCTAAACACAAAGTGGGAACTGCCCCTTTCCCCCCCAGCAGCAGGAACTTTGGTTTCTAACCTTTAGTACTTGTGCAAACACTGAGCTGTGCCTGCTGTCCTAGGGCTTAAACTGAGGAGGTGGTTTGGTGCCAAGGTGTTAAATAGGGATCTGATACACCAACACAGCTCAGTGGGAATCCTAAGGCAAATATATCAATAATTTAATACCAGGCTTTAACGGTGCCCCTGGTAAAAGGCACTTCTGTCTCTACCTTCATTCCCTTGGCTATGAAAACAATCTGGTGCTGATGCTGCACTGGTACTGCCCTGAGTGTTCCTGCCCATGGGAATGAGGAGCACCTTTGGTTTAACATCAGCAGGGAGCCAGGGGGGCCCAGCCCAGGCACCCCGTGGGTTGGCACCCATCAGGGGGAAGCCACAGGGCAGAGCAGGGGGGCCTGGGCTGTGTCTGCTTTGGGAAAATGTGATGTAATCAGTGGTGTTCTGGGAGGTGTCCGTGTGTCCCACCCGTGGGGTGGTGGAACAGGAAACCCACGCTTCTGGGTTTACTCCTCCCTTTGCCAGGAAGTGGGAGTCTCAGCCCGTGCCTTCTGCTGAGAATGCCTCCAGGTAGTGGGTGAGCCTGGAGATGCTCCAGGAGGTGTGGAGAAGCCACTCCAGAAGCACCTGGAGTCCCCAACACTTCCTCCTGGTGTCAAGCCAGCCCATGGGTATGAACCAAAGTGCTGGGGCTGGAGCTGCTGGGCTGGAGGAGCTGTGGATGGAGGATGAGCCAGCCCAGCAGTGCCATGGGGTGAGTGCTGGAGGGGAGGTGGGGGGGGGGGGGCAGTCTTTTTGGGGGGTAAGAAACAGGTTCCTGGGCTGTCCAGCTGCCTGTACTCCCCACAGCCATTCATATTTCTGCAGAAATGCCATCTGGAATAGCTTTGGGCTCTTCTGATAAGAGGAGACAAGGTCTAATGACTTATAAAATGGGATGGCATCAAGCCTGTTCTTAAAGGAGGGATTGTATGGGATAAATTTGTCTATTCTGCCACTTAGCCTTGCAGAATAAGTCCATAGGGGTCACTATAAATATATTGTTCTATAGAAAACATTTGATACTATGTATTTTCCTAAGTCATGAAGATATTCTGGCTGTTCTCTATTGTATTGCACAGTCACAATTAAAATTTAGCTTTACCCGCTATTAAGAAGAAAAAAAAATATCTATTTTTCTAACACTGTGCAGTAAACATTTCTCAAGGGGATTTGAGAGGCTGACAGCAAAAGGAAATTCGAGTTCTGTTAGGAAGACAAATCAGTGGGATCTGGTCCCCCTTCTGACATCTTCTTGCAATTGCCTTCTCAGCACAGCAGCTCCGGGAGTTTGGGGAAGGAAAGCTCAGGGGTGTGAATGGTCCCTTGGTGCATCCCCTGCTCCCAGCTGGGGCTGAGCATCCCCAGGAGTGTGGCGGTGGGAGGATGAGGATGAGGAACCGTTTCCCACGGGGAGCTCCCTTGGGTGCCCAACCTTCTGCCAACAGTCAAGCTCCAGGTCTGGCCGAGCAGAGCAGCTGCCTGGGGATTTTGGGGATTTTGGGAGATGTTTCAGGTGTAGCTCTCGGTTTCAAGACACGTTGAGAGCAGGTGGGGACCCCTGGGAGAGCAGGAATTCAGAGGGGGGGGTCCGGGCTGAACACAGCTCAGTGCTGCCTGAGGAAGAGGGACCTGGAGCTGAGAACCAGGGGAGTGGGTTTGGCAGCTGGTGTGTGCAGGATGGTGCTGCCCCCCGGGAGGTGATGGTTTGCCTGGAAAGATGGATGGAACCAGCAACCCCCTGGGTCCCCTGGGGCAGTGTGTGTGCTGGGCAGACCCCGGGGATGGGGATGGGGATGGAGCTGAGCTGGGGAGCAAAGGAACCACGGAGGAAACCTTCCTGGCAATGCTCAAAGCTGAGGGGGGACCCCAAATCTCAAGCTCTGGTCCCACTCTCCTGCCGTGCCACCAGGTCCTGGCTGAGCCGACCCCGTGTCTGGAGCCCAAACAAGCTGTAAGGATTTTGTGGGGGTTTTTTTGTTGTGTTGAAACTTTTTTTTTTTTTTTTTTCTTTTTTTTTTTTTTTTTTTTTTTTTTCCGCAGTGCTGTGTTTCTAAGCTGAACCCTCCCACTAATCTGCTGATGGGGGAGTTTTCCAGAGGACCTGGCAAGAAGAGGCGTGAACGTGCTGATGTGAGTTTCGGTGCTAATCTTCTGTAAATCGAGTGGCACATTTTTTAAGGGCCAGCCGGGAGAAATGTGAATCAGGTTTCCATAGCGCGCTGCGAGCCCGAGTATTGAGCTGAAAGCTCATGGCTGGAATTCAGTGGACGCAGCTGCTGGATCAGCGTCCAAATAATGTGCTGTTCTGTTCAGAACCGACCCATAAATAGCAGGGCCATCCCCGGCCGTCGGCAGAACGGAACCACGGCAGGAGAGGTACCGGCGGCACGGCTTGGACTGGAAGGGGCTTGGGGGAAAAAAAGCAAAAAAAAAGAACCCCAAAAAACCCCAAACCAAACTAACAACAAAAAAGAATTAAGGTGTCTGAGTGGAGGTGTCTGTCAAGGAATGTTCTGCTGGGGTCTGGCAGGAGGAGCGGGGCTGCAGGGCTGGGGATGTTGTTGGTCTCTTGGCCCCTGGTGTCAGCGGGCCCGGGGAGGGGTTGGGCCGGGGTGTTCTGCTCCAGTGGGAGCCTGGAGAGATGTCCCTGGAGAGCCTGAGGTCCTTGGAAGGGATCTCAAGGATCAGCAAGGAGGGGGGAAGATGTCAGCATCTGGAACTTGGCAAAGCCCAGCTGGAAACCAAGGAGAGGCCTTTGGAGAGGAGTTACTGAGCTGCCCAGGGTCAGAGAGGGCCCCGTGCCCCTGGGTCATCCCTTGGGGATGTCCGGGTGAGGATGCAGGAGAGGAGGATGGAGCCCAGACACCCCCGGGATCTGCAGCTGCTGCCTTTGGGGACAACGTCTCAGCTCTCCTCCCCCTCCCCACGCCAGCTTCATCTTTGCTATTTTATTTTAATAACTTTAGAGGCTGATACCTCCCGTAGAGCTGATGCCGATTTAACCTCCTCCAATTTGGGTTTTCCAGGCACCATGACCGAGCAGCAAAGTCCCCCCGAGCAGATGGCGACTGGGGAGGGCACTGGCGAGCGAGGTGGCAATTACAAGGTATACTGGGGACAACTGGTGAGGGACGGACAGGCGGACTGGGGGTGATGCTGCAGGGCACTGAGAGCCAAGCTGGTCCCAGTGTCCAAGTGCTCCGGGTTGTACTGGGACAGCCGGCGGGCTCGGGGGCCGGGAACGCAGCTGAGCTTTGGTGTCACTGCTGGAGGGGAGAGGGAGGAGAAGAGAAGAGAAGAGAAGAGCAGCTCCAGCCCGGGGATTTGTTGCTCTCGGGCAGGAGCAGGCGATGCCGCTGCCTTTGTGGCTGCCAGGAGCATCGGTGGCTGCGGGGCTGGGGGTGCAGCTGCTCCCTGCTTGGATCCAGGAGAGCAAAACATCCCAGCACTGAAATCCCTTATGTGGTGCTTATTTTTATTTTATTATTATAATTATTATTTTTATTTTATTTATGGTTTTTTAAAGGTTTTTTTAAAGGCTTTGTTGGTTAGAGGCACTGCCTGCTGCTCAGGAAACTGGGAAAAGCTGCTCCCGGGTTAGGGAAGGTTGGAGGTGGGAGCAGATCCTGCGAAGGGGCTAAAGAGGTGCCTGGAGCTTGGGCTGCTCATTACTTTGGGGTGGAAAGAAGTTCCTGAACACACAGGAGTGTCAGCTCTGTCCCTTGACACCCCCACCAAGTGCTGTCTGAGGAGGCTCTGCCTTTGTCCCAGGCTCAGGGGTTCCAGTGGGGTCCCCTCTAGGGCTTGGGGTGCTGACATGACCCCCGGGCCCCAAATTGTGCTGGGCACCCCAGACCCCACTCCCTGCCATGCCCTGGTCCTTGGCCCTGTTTTGGGTTTGTCCTGAAGCTTCAAAACTCTGCCCAAAGCTGGAGGTCCAGGGGAGGTGTGGTGGTCTGTGCACCTGGCAGGACCTGCAGGAAAATGCCAAAAATATGAGATTGTTCCAGGCAGGGGAGAAGCCATGGATCTGGAGGGAGCAGTGAGAGGGGAAGGATGAGCTGTGCTCAAGCTGGGGACAGGAGACCACAGCCCACCCTCCCCGGGGTCTCCCAGCACAAACCTGCTGTGATTCCAGTGCTGCACTGGAACCTGTGCTGGGTGAATTCTCTGCCTGGGTTTCACTGAGGAAATGACTTTCCCAGTTCCTGGGAGCTGTTGGGCAGGGCAGGGGTAGGACTGGAGCTGGCAGGGACATTAGTGTGGGATGGAGGGGACACAGCTGGACCACCGGGCTCTGCTGCTGCCTGTGTTTGCAGGGGGCTGGGGCCCTGCTCTGGGCAGGGTGTTCCCTCCCTCACCCCCCCCCCCCCCAAGCGTGGCTGCAGCCCATGGGGTCTCTCCCTTCCTTAGATCACCATCTATGAGCTGGAGAACTTCCAGGGGAAGAAGTGTGAGCTGACTGAGGAGCTCCCCAACATCACTGAGAAGGAGCTGGAGAAGGTGGGCTCCATCCAGGTGGAGTCTGGCCCGTAAGTGCTGGGGGGAGGGGGGAAGGATGGAGAAGACCTTGGGGTGGGGGTGTCCCTGCTGACCCTGAGCCCCTGGTCCCCCAGGTGGCTGGGATTCGAGAGGCAAGCATTCTCTGGGGAGCAGTTTGTGCTGGAGAAGGGGGATTACCCACGCTGGGACTCCTGGTCCAACAGCCACAACAGTGACAGCCTGATGTCCATCCGTCCCCTCCAGATCGTGAGTAGCAGCTGCCTGGGGACACTGTGTCCCCAGGGGCCAGGGGCATGGCTGCAATGATGGGGGGCTGCTGGGCTCGGGGAGGGGCCTGGGGGTGTGCAGGGCAACCCCCTGATCCACACCTCCCCCCAGGACAGCCCCGAGCACAAGATCCATCTCTTTGAGAACGCGGGCTACACCGGGAGGAAGATGGAGATCGTGGATGATGATGTCCCCAGCCTCTGGGCTCATGGCTTCCAGGACCGTGTGGCCAGTGTCAGGGCCCTGAATGGAACGTAAGGATGGGGACACCCTGAGAAGGTCCTGTCCCCACGAGGACCACGGCTGGTCTCCTCGGGGTGCCTGGCAGAGGGGGGATGGTGATGCTGTCCCCACACCCCTCTCCTTCCCTCGGCCTGTGGGGAGCCAGGGGGACCCAAACGCTGTCCCCAGGGCTGTGTGACAGCTCCAAGCCCTTCCCCAGGCTCTGCAGCAGCACCGGAGCCGTGACCCTTTCTCTGCCAGGGGCTTTCCCACCCCTCCTGGTTCCGTGGCCCCGTGTATGGGGACAGCGGTGGTGACAGTGCCAGCCCTGGGGACAGCTCCGGTGACAGCCGGGCCGGGGGGTGTCCCCGGGGCAGGGCTGAGCGCTGCCCTCTCTCCTCCCAGGTGGGTGGGCTACGAGTACCCGGGGTACCGGGGCCGGCAGCACGTCTTTGAGAAGGGGGAGTACCGGCACTGGAACGAGTGGGACGCCAACCACCCCCTCCTGCAGTCCCTGCGCAGGGTGCGGGACCAGCAGTGGCACCAGCGGGGATGCTTCCAGAACAGCTGAGGGACCCCCGCCCTCCCCCCCCGGGCCGGGGGCTGCCTGGCCTGACCCCCTGCTGCCAGCTGATGCCGTGACCTTGCTGTTTGGGTGCTGTTTTGGTTTTGTGTTGTTTTTTTTTTCCTTTTTATTTTGTGCGAAAACCTCAATAAAGCTCTGAGCTGGAGGCTGCCAGGGGACTGCCTGCTCCTGGGCTGGTGTCAGGGTGCTGGGGGGGTGTCAGGACAGGGCCCCCCAGCACCTCCCGTGCAGAGATGGTGTTTGCAGCCTGGCCTGAAAGCTGCAGTTTTCCAGAAATAACCCCGGGGGTGGGGATGGGGATGGGGATGGAGTGGAGGTGACCCCCACACTTGGGGGGGGGGGGGGTGTTGGGGAGCTTGCCAAGGGTCTTCCTGTGGCTCTGCCCCTTCTCAAAGCATCTCCCAGGGCTGGGGGAGCTCTGCCCATGGCTCCTTCCCCACCTCCTGCAGACAGGGGCAGGGTCTCCAGCCCCAGGGGACACAGAGATGGGGGGGATGGGGTACTGGGGGTTCTGGGCAGTCTTGGGGACAGTGAGACTTGGGGGAGGGATGCCAACAGCTGTCCCTTGTGCACCCCGAAGGGACCTTGCCCTCTGGGGTCCCCAGCCCAGCCCCAGGGGTTGCTGCTCCATGGGGATGGGCACTGATGTGTGGGGCAGAGACAAGAGACCATGCCCCAAGAACGGGCTTGGAACTGGGTCTCCCAGCATGGAACTGGGCATCCCAGTATGGAACCAGGTGCCCCAGCGTGGAGCAGCCTCAGTCCCCCCCAGGACTGGTGTCAGAGATGGGTTTGAGGCTGCCCAAGCCCATTGTGCTGGTCACCAAACACTGCTCCAGGGCTTTGTTGTTGGTAATGATGATGATGGGGATGATTATCATCATTATTATTATTACTATTGTTTACTTATTATTTATTTTTAGTATTATTTATCTGGGCTTGGGTTTGCAGCTGTTCAGGGAGATTTTTTAGCCCTGAGTGGCAAAAACTTCTTCCGGGATGGTCTGGGAATGGTGTCGCAGGGCCCAGCACTGATCCCAGCTGAAGGCAGAGCCCAGGGCAGGGCAGGCAGGAGCTGTGCTGTGGCTGTGTCCCCCCAAGGTGCCACCTGAAGCCCAGGGACAGGAGAAGGGTGGTGGCAGTGCTGGGAGTGTTGGGTGGTGGCACAGAGCCTGCCTGTGACCCCCACCAGACCCCATTGCCCCCAGCCAGGGCAGCTGCAGAGCCTGGGGACTGAGCCCTCCTTGTGGCACTGGCTCTGGTGACACCCAGAGAAGGTGACTCTGTGTGTGGCTGTCCTGATGTGCCACGGGGGGGGGTTGCAGCTGTGGACCCCCAGGGGATTCTGTGTGTAGGAGAGAGCTGCTCTGCAGCATGGGAATGCTCTGTGTGTGTGTGGGGGGGGGGGTGACAGGGGGACCCCCCCTCCTCTGGGGGTGGGAGGGAGTGGGGAGGGGAGAGGTGTCTGATATCTGGGCAGTCACACACACACCCCCCCCTGGGAAACTCACTTTCCTGCAGCTAAAATCAGCTCTGACATCTCCCCAAGCCAGAAGGCCACCAGGGCAGTGGGTTTGGTGCTGCCCTCAACCCCCTGCTCATCCCTGGGGTCAGGCACAGCCCCGAGCAGGCTCTGGGGACATGTCCCCTGCTGTGACCCCCACTGCCCCCCAGCTTAGTCCTGGAGTGATGGAGGAGCCTCTGTGCCACTGCTACTGCTGCCCCACGGGGCTGGGACCCTTCTCAGGGACCCCAAAAAATGGGGGATGATGGATGAGCAGCAGCCCCAGCCCTTGGGCTGCCCCCGTGCTGAGGATGCTGCTGGTAGTGGCCCCAAGACCATCACCGAGGGGGCTCCCGGGGTGTCCCCAGGGCCCCGAGGCAGTGTCTGGGGGGGCTGTGGGGACCCATCCAGACCTCCCCCAGGGGTTTTCAGGTTGGTTTTATCACGCATGGAAAGAGCCAACTTCAGCAGTTTTGGGGCTGCTGGGGGGGTGGTTGGAGGGATAAAATCCCTGGCTCTGAAATTCCTGAAGTGGGGCTGGAAGGGGCTTTGTTTGCAAGGGCTGTGCTGGGGCTTGGCACACATTGGGCTGATGCAGGCAAACTCCAAAGCTCCTTGCCAACAAACCCAACAAAGGGGGAGGCTGGGATGTGAAAGCTCATGAAATAACTCCCTGACTTGGGGCTCGGGGAGACAAAGGCTGTGGCCGATCAGCTGACCTTGGTTTTCATTGGGTTTTAATCCAGCAGTCTGGCTTTGAATCATGCTTTAACCATTTTGTCAATAGTTTTGGCACCGTTCTGCTGCGGCTCGGTATAAATTCCACCCCTCGGCCCCAGCCCTTCACTGGCTCAAGCGGGTACTGGTATAACTGGTAAGATTTTTTTTTATTTATTGCCCTCTTTTTTTTTTTTTGGTCATTTCCTCCTCCTGGTGCTGGAGCTCCCCAGGCAGAGGTGCAGAAGGATGTGGGCACACGTGGGGTAGGCTCTGGGGACAGTTCTGTCCCTGCTGCCCAGTTTTGGTGGCCAAAGCAGGAGTATTGCCACCCGGCTGTGGCTCAGTTTTTGTTTTAGTAGAAATTAACAGTTTTCAGCTGGTTTGGAGCCTGCTCAAACAGGGGGAGGACAAGGGTCCCTCGTTGTGCCAGGACACACAGACACACAGGGCTGGGGCTGGTGCTGGGAGCTTCTCACCCTCTTCAAGCACCCCCATGGGACAGGGACTCCTCAGCTGTCCCTTGTTGGGCAGGGACAGTGGGAGAAGCCTTGGCCACAGAGGCTGAGCTCCCTTGGGAAGGACTCAGGACCACTCTGGGCTCATGGGTCCCCTTGCTCGCGGCTGCAGACCCTCTGCAGGTGCCATCATGAGTGATGCTGCAGCAGGACCATCACCTGGGCTCCTCCACAAGCCTGGAGAGGTTTGTTCCACAAGTGAGTGGTGCTGAGCAGCCCTGAGCCCCAGCCCCAGTAACACTTTCTGAGCAACTGGGCAGAGCACCAGGCGGGCTGTGGGGCTGCCAGCACGGTCCCAGGTGTCTCCTCAGTGGCAGTTTTTAACCTTCTGAATTTTCCTCCCCAAGGCAGTGGACAACCCAGCTGATGATGGCTTCGGAGCACCAGATGCCAGCCTCCAAGCAGCAGCAAGCAGGCTCCAAGGTCAGTGTGGGGCTGGGGCACCCTCAACCTCACTGAGCATCCAAAGCATCCCCCAGGACACCCCTAGGGAGCAGCTGAGCTCCCGTGATACATCCCTCAGAGTCCCTGCCTGGTGCTGAGTGTCATCGGCTGTGGTGCTGAGCCCTCTGCAGAGGGGAGAGAGAGAGGGGCAGGAGACACAGGGGGGTTTGCCAGAGCAGGTGGAATAGGAGGGAAGGGATGAGCTCCTGGTCTCCTGTGGGCCACCCCTGCAGAGGCAGCAGAGCTGTGCCTGGATGACCCCAGAAATCTGTGCTGAGCTGGTGGGGCTGTGCCCTGGGGCTGCCCCTCTGCCCCCCCTGGCCTGGTGCACAGCCAGCACCAGCACCCCTCTGTGAGTCCCAGCACCCCTCTGTGAGCCCCAGCACCCCTCTGTGAGTCCCAGCACCCCTCTGTGAGCAGCCCCCAGTAGCAGGAGCTCCAAGGAATGGGAAAGCTGGTTCATGCTCTCTGCCTGGTTAAAAACCACCAGCATGCAGGTTTTGGGGGTCTGGGCAGCAGCAGCCATGGTGCTGTGTTGAGCTGGGGACACCATGTGCTCCACTGCAGTGCCTGGGCACTGTGCCCCCCTCCCCCCTCCTCTGAGACCCCCCCTTGCTCTCTTCCAGATTGCAATCTTTGAGCAGGAGAACTTCCAGGGTCGGTGCCATGAGCTGAGTGGGGCCTGCCCCAACCTGAAGGAAGCTGGCGTGGAGAAAGTGGGCTCCATCCTCGTGCATTCTGGACCGTAGGTGCTGGGGGGAGGGGGGGGGGGGGGCTGTGGTGCCATGCAGGGAGGAGGCAGGGGCTGGGATGGGGAGGGGGTCTCCCTGCTGCAGGCACCAGCACTGTGTTTCACTTGGCTGATGCTGCCAGGCTGGTTCTGCAGCAGGTGAGCAGGGGGTGACAGGGTCCCCTGGGGGTATGGTGTCCCCCAGCCCTGCTCGGGGGGGAGCTGGGACAGATGGCAGTGTTACCCCCACTTTGGTTTCCTTCCTGTCGGGATGGCTGCCAGTGCTGCCAGCATCCCCCCTGCTCCTGGGGTGTGTGTGTGCTCCCTGGGCTGGGGGTTTGGGCAAAGGGGGACCCCAGAAAACTGTCTGGAGCCCTGGCTGCACCCTGAGCATCTGCAGAGCACCCTGAGAAGGGGACAGCCCCTCTGGGACGTGTGGGTGACCCCGTCCTCTGCGGGACTGAGGATGGATGGACACCCCCTTGGAGCATCCCGGGCAGGATGTTGCCAACCGGGATGGTGCCCGTGTGTGGGCAGGGGCATTGGGCAGCGCTGCCCCCTCCCCCCCGGCAGCCCCTTGTCCCTTTCCAGCAGGAGCAGAGGGCCCGGAGCTCTGCCGGGGGCTCAGCCCGGGGGTCGGTGTCCCCCGTGCCCCTGCCCCACCTGAAGGTCGCCCTCTGCTCTCTTCCAGCTGGGTGGGCTACGAGCAGGCAAGCTGCAAAGGGGAGCAGTTTGTGTTTGAGAAGGGGGAATACCCCCGCTGGGACTCCTGGACCAACAGCCGGAGAAGCGACAGCATCACTTCCCTGAGACCCATCAAAGTGGTGAGAGCACCCAGACAGCCACTACCCACCCGCCAGACCAAGGTCTGCAGCCAGAAGTGTTCCCCAGCCTTCCCCCGACCCCCCCAGCCCCTCCTGCGCACCCCCGCCCCAGCCCCGGGGTCCGGGGAGCCGGTGGGGGGGTCGGAGGGAGCGCGGGGCGGGGGGCAGTGAGAGGTGACCCCAGGGTGCAGAACATCCCCGGGTAAGTCGGGCAGTGCCCCCGGGAGTCTCTGCTCGCTGAGCTGGACGGGGGGGATGCGGAGCACCCCCGGTACCGGGGGGAGCGGCGGCACGCGGTGCCGACCCCGTGCCTCAGTTTCCCCGTAGCCCCCGGGCTTTGCCCCCTCTCCCCCTCCCCCCCACCCCTTTTTCCCCCCCTGTGCTGGGTGCCGGTGGCTGCTGATGTCCCCTGTCTGCTCTCCCCGCTGCAGGACAGCCAGGAGCACAAGATCGTGCTGTACGAAAACCCCAGCTTCACCGGCAAGAAGATCGAGATCATCGACGACGATGTCCCCAGCTTCCACGCGCACGGCTACCAGGAGAAGGTGTCATCCGTGCGCGTGCAGAGCGGCACGTGAGTCCCGGGGGACACGGGGGGGACACGGGGGACACCAGAGCAGCCCCTCGGCCGCGTGGCGGCACGCTGGGTGGGCGACCCGGCCTGACCCTCCTCCCGCTTGCCTTGGCAGGTGGGTGGGCTACCAGTACCCCGGCTACCGGGGCTACCAGTACCTGTTTGAGAAGGGGGACTACAAGGACAGCTCAGATTTCGGCGCTCAGCACCCCCAGATCCAGTCGGTCAGGCGCATTCGGGACATGCAGTGGCACCAGCGCGGCGCCTACCACCCCACCAACTAGAGACCCCGGCCCGAACCGGGGCGGGGGGAGCCCCGCAACCCACAAGTGTCCCCCGGACGCCACTGTCCCCCGTCCCCCCCCTCGGCCTCGCCCCCCAACTCCCCCCGTGTGATGTACGCCGCTGCCGGAGCAACCGAATAAAGCTTGGAGTTTGAAAGTCCTGGCTCATGAGCTTTCATTCTGGGGGGGTAAGGGGGGGGGGGGGTTGCCCGGAGGGCTCCTGGGTGGGGTGGGGGCCCCATCGCTGCGTCCCTGATGTTTCCAGTGCCACCCACTGCTGTCTCACTGGGAGGTGATGGGAGCTGCCCACCCCCTCCCCAGTCGGCACCCCGGGGGGGTCCGGCCCGGGGGCTCAGCCCTGGGGTGCAGGGTGAGGGGCTCCTCCGCAGCCCCCAGTCCCCTGGGGGGGGGGAGGGGGGGTACAGAGCTGTCCCCAACGCATCACGGGGGGCAGCAGCAGCTGTGGGGGCTTTGCCCTCTCGCTCAGGACACCTGCAGGCTAATTGCATTACCAATTAGCCCTTGTAAGCTTTAATTAGCAACGACGCTTTAATTTAGCATTAATAATGCTAAAGAGCAGGGGCCTCCCCCTGGCTGCTGCGATTTGGGGTGAACTCCAGCAAAACCGGGATTCTCCGGGGGGGCTGCCCTGGTGGATGGTGTTCTGCTCCCTGGATCCCCCGTGTCTCAGAACCTTTCTGGCTGCTTTGGGCTGACGGAACCGAGCAGAAAGCAGAAGGTTGGCAGAGCCCAGCCCCGCAGGGAACCTCAGCTGAATTCCTCGTTTGCCAAACGCTGCTGCAAAATGTCAGCTGCCGGGCCAGGGAAAACTCTGCCTGCCCCTCCACCGGGGGGAAAGTCGGAGTGAGCCCAGACCTGAAAATTCCTCGCCAATCACGAGGTTTTTAAAGAAAAGCGAGGACACGGGCTCCTTCGTGCTGCTGCTGGGCCTTTGGCCCCGGGCGGTGGGAAACCAAGTTTTTGGTGGGTGTGAACTGCAAAAATCAGCAATGAGGTGAGAGCAGAGACCAGGGCAGCCCCTGCAGAGCCTGGCGGTGAGCAGCATGGGGGGCTGGGGAGAAATGGACCCAAAGCAGAAGAGGAAGAAAACGGGAACGAGCCTGGGGTGTATGGAGAGGGACTTCTGACAAAGGCCTGGGGTGCTGGGACAAGGGGTGATGGTTCAAAGGGGGGAGATTCGGGTCAGATGTTGGGAGGAAACTCTCCCCTTTGAGGGTGCTGAGCCCCTGCCCAGGTTGCCCCCAGAAGCTGTGGCTGCCCCATCCCTGGAGGTGTTGAAAGCCCCAGGTGGGATGGGGCTTGGAGCCCCCTGGGCTGGAGAAGGCAGCGTGGGCTGCTCAGTCTGGCTCAGTCTCCTCCTCCAGGATGTTTCCTCCTTCCATCTCCCTTTTTCCTTTTGGAGGAACCATAGGAATGGTGGAGCCCCAGGGTGGGGGCAGAGCTGTGGGGCTGTTTGGCTCAGCAGAGCCCAGCAGGAAGAGCTGGGGAGCAGAGCTGCTGGGTGGGCGAGGGCCCCAGGCCCACCCGTGGCTGTGGGGGGATTCACTGCCATTGGAGATGTCACCAGGAACAGAGTCTGGGGAGATGTCACCTGGGAGAGCTGTGCATGGCTGAGCAGACGCCTTGCTGGCTCTGGGAGAAATGTGCTGGAAATTTATTTTTACATATTTTTTTGATTTTTTTGTTTTAAAATTTATTCAGAAGCCCACGGCTGCCTCCGGCCCACACGAGCTGTGGCAGTGCCATCTGGTACCCTGCTCCCCACCCACCCACTCACTCCCCACCCGCAGCTCAGTGCCCCCAGCCGCCTCACACCATGTCCCTTGTCCTTTGGATGGTGTCACCCCCTGCACCCACCCCCCACTGCTGCCTCTGGGGCTGTGGGGGACAGTGGGTGCTGCCAGCAGCAGTGGCTGGTGATATTTCAGCAGTCCCACGGCTCTGCCAGCGGGTGGGTGGTTTTGCTCTCATGCCAATAGATGGGAGAGCAAAAGCTGTTTTCCAGACTGGCAAACTATGTGGGGGGGTTTGGGTTTTTTTTTGGTCTTTTTCTTTTTTGTTTGGTTTTTGGTTTGGTTTTTGGTTTGGTTTTTGGTTTGGTTTTTGGTTTGGTTTTTGGTTTGGTTTTGTTTTTTTTTTTTTTTACCCAGTAAATACTATGAGGGAGCCCCGGGGCTCACGTTCAGTGCTTGTGGGAGCTGCGGGTGCTGTCAGGATCCTCTGGGACCCTTTGCAGGTCAATTCTCCCCCAAGCAGTGATTTGCCATTGAGTAGTTAATGCCAGAATAAAAATAATGCAAAGTCCACGGCTAAATTGCAGCTGAGATTTAGGTGCCTTTTCTTTCCATTTGAGCACTGGCCATCGCCTGTCCTTGGAAGGTGCCTGCTGGTGGGGGTAGAAGAAAATGTGATAAGTGATGTGTAAGTCCTTGTGTTCTCACCCTGACTTCCCTTTGTCTCCCTGTTGGGTGAATCCCAGGGCTCTGGGAGATGTGGTGAGGTCAGGGAAATCTTTGGCTAAAAAACAATAGTCTTGAAAAATATGAACTGTTTATTCTTAGTCATAGTTTTCCCCACAGCCTGGATACTTTGGGTACTGACTGCTCCTTGCCAACTCTTAAGGGTTTACTGTGGGTTTTGCAGATTCTTGTCCTTTGGAAATGATTGTTACTGTTATCTTCTCCAGCTTCTGAAGCCATGTGATTACATGAGACTTTTAGCTTTGATTTTTTTTTTTTTTTCTCCCCTCCTTTATACTGAGCCCTGAGCCTCATGTTTGTGCATACATTCACAGACCACAGCCACAAATATTAAAAGGAAAAATAACCAGGAGCCCAGGATATATTATTAGGAAGGTCTTGTGGTTTTCAGGGCAGAGTTGTGATTTATCAGAGCTCAGCTTTGGCATGTGGAAAAGCAATCTCACCTCTGATTAGTGTGAAAGATGGGACAGGGGTGAAATAATGTGGTGCTATTTCTGCAGCTGAGAGGAGCCTGTCCCTCCCCTGGTGAGGATGCCTGGTTGCTGCTGTCCTTGGGGAGCAGTGGGGTTGGATGCTGAGCTCCCAGCTGCTGCCTCCGTGGTTTTCTCCTTCTTTTGATCAGAGAAGGCACCTGGGGAGAAAAAGCAGCAGCCGAGCAAGGAGACTGCTGTGTGGTGGGGCCTGGCAGAGGGGACACACCAGGTCCTGGCGCTGGAGTAAAACATCTCTGCTCATCTTGTCCTTATCAAATGACCTGTCTGCAGTCACCAGTTTGTAATGCTCGTGTCAGAAGGATGTGCTGGGTCAAGTGATGGTCCCGTTTCAGGCTCCCGGTGCTGCAGCCAAACGCAGGCTCAGGAGTGGGGAGGACACAGCCCGGGACTGAGGGATGCGGGGGGCCAGCACAGGACCCCTCAGCTGGGCTGGTCCCAGCCCGGAGAAAAGCTTCTGACCCGCTCCGGGGAGGGCATGGTTTGTACCCACCGGCAGAGGTAACACCCCTGTCCTTGAGCCCCTCCGGGCACCCACAGCTCGGGAAGCAGCTGAGCCCAGCCGGGAGCATCGGAAGCATCGAAGGATGCCGGGCTCCCATCCCATCCCAATCCCTGCTGGTTTTGTTCCTAACTAGTGCAAAGAGGGAGAAGAAAAGAAAGGGGGGAGGAAAAAAAAAAAGAGAGAGAGGCAGCTTTACAGCTTCCTAGGCTTCTTTCTGCATGTAAAAACTCCTGTCCAGTTCAAATGCTAATTAAGAAACATCACTTCTTCAAAAGCCAGAATTGGAAACCGGCACATGGAGACATAATGGGATTAAAACCTCTCAGCTGGGGGAGGGCTCGGTGACCTTCCCCCCCCGCCCCGTCTTTCCCAAAGTTGGCTTGTGAAACCCCCAGGACCCAACCAAAACGCTTTAGTAGTATGCAGAGCCAAAGGTATGTGCTGGGGAAGGACAAGACGGGAATGGGAGCTGGGGGATGGCCAGGAAAGGCGGTGTCACCCATCCCTGCACCCAGCACCCGTTCGGTGCAGACACCATCACCCGGGGGGTACCCGGGCAGCATCTCCCGAATTGCCGGTGGGAACAGCCAGAGGCAGGGAATGGCGCTCAATGTCAACGGGAAAGGCAAAGAAACTATTTCCAGTGATGCAAAGTCCTGGGCAGCAGAAGTGGCAATTAGGGAACATCTGTTCCTCATAGTCCGAGCGGACTAGGAGCAGCCACATGGCAACATAATGGGATTAAAATATATCACCGGATTATGTGAGCACTGCAAAGCTCAGCGGCTGTGGGTGTCCTTAGGAAATCAGGGAAAAAATGAAAAACTAATTTCTCTCTTCGGAATGGACGTAACTTTTTTTTTTTCCCTTCTTTTTTTTTTTCTTCTCTTCCTTTTCTACTTAATTTGTGCCTTACATAACGTGCAGGAGCTGGTGCCACACCTTTTCTCTGTACAGTTCAGTTTATCTAAAAAGGCAGCCTGTGCTGCTCTGAGTTGAGGCAATTTTGGATGAAATGTCCAC